>CM064868.1:22506036-23745950 GCA_032719365.1 Prinsepia uniflora
ACTTCCTGGGGATATAAGAAGTATACCATCATACCAATCTCGGAGTTGACAACAACTCCCCAAATCCACTGATTCTCATGACGTAGGGAACATCGTCCCTAGATTCCCCAAGTTTCAATCATACCTTTTGATCCATTCATCACTTGTCATTCATATATCTGTTAGGACTTATCCCAACACGACACAACCTCCACTGGAACCCATCCAGTCCAAGACTCAATCACCTCTGAGTCGCAGATACCAATCACATGTCCATCATGACAGAGTCACACCCCAACTGGTGGCTCATCGTCCCTCACAATTACTGTCACCAGCACCAGCATACCATCATCAACACTAGTATCAGCACACAGGCATCCATACTAGTATTGGCATAAAGGCATCACCATACCAACATCCATACATAGCACACGAACATCCACACTAGCACACGAACACCCATGCTAGCACACTGTGTGCTAAGTTGTTACCCTGGATCTCCGTTCATTACGAACGACGATCCCGTAACAGCACTCGTACCCCACGACTATGGGTACCTCCAATTTTCGCCATCGGCACATCAGGATAATGGACGTTCCCTGAACATCCCCTGATCCCCAAGTGTCCAAAACCACACTAAATACCCCTCGATAGCCAGTCATCTCGACACAACTGTCGACCCAACAGTCATCGTTGTCAAGATCCGTATCCACGCATCAAGCTAATATTCGATCCGACATGGGATTCCATATTTTATCTCACAACCGTATCCATAGATCGAAACCCATAAGACTCACTGGAGTCATCCACATGGTCATCCACGACCTCAGCCGCTCGTCGCAGCACAAGTCCTTAATTAAAGTTCACTTTTCCTGCCCATCAATTATAAATTAGGGTTCCAAAATCACACCCTAGGGTTCCACCGAACCCCAACTGCCTTTTGCAGTAAAATCCACAACCTGACCGACCCCTGCGGTCCCTGACATCGCATAGACGTCCAATCCAATCCAATTGTCAACTCAACGTGGGTTCCATCGTGGGTTCCACCACGAAGGTCATCGGCTAACTCCGATGCACCAACACCCCGTACACTAGCCAACACTACCAGGGTCCAAAACATAGACCAATACTCAACTGAGTTTCGTATTTCCATAACATTATTCCAATGGGGTTCCCTGAACCTAGCTGTGCCCAGTGGCATAACAATCCATCATCACGTGACCGAACCGACGGTCCCACATTACCAGTTAATCGAATACAACCCCACTTGGGTTGAATCGCAACAATGCACGGCGTATCGGGCCAAACACACCCAATCCACCATCCAAACCCAAAACTATCTATCAGGTTGACAACGGATCTGCAGCCCAAAGAGACATCACACCCTCGACCTTCGCGCACAAAAGAGCAAAACCTGCTCTGATACCACTTGACACGACCCATCCCAATCCCCCTCGGGATTACCATGGAATGTGACGTGCTCCCGTCTGACAAGAGGCGTCAGACAAGGGATAACCGATTGCCATTGCCCAAACGGGCTTCCAGAGTGCGTAAGGATCGATGGAGGAGGTCGTGCGATGCTCAAGTCTCTGCTGCAGTCGTATCCGGAATCAACCTGAAGGGCATTAAAAACAAAAGCTGTGAGTGGACGAAAATAAACAAGTCTGTTAAAAACATTTATAAGACATTTATGCCCCTCAGTAAAATCATATGCATGCACCAAAAAACCAATAATCCCATATTTATTTAGAAATAACCATCAGGGCCTTAGCCCGGAAACCAAAGCATAGTTTCAATTGCCAAAAGTAAATCCAAGAGTTATTTCATCAATCCAGTAATATTCATTTATCATTTTTCCATCTCCGGCATCCCCGATGCCTAGCGTCCTAGACGCTTGACGTTCCAGACGTCATATCTCACGGTATTAAGCAACGCGTGCTGCCCGGGGTCTCACCGGGTCCATATCTCTGACATCCCCCGATGTCTGACGTCCATGACGTCCAGCAATCCTGCTCCTGGATCACTATACGGTCCGGTAGCTCCGTACAATGAGCCCTCGCAGGCAATGCACCGTGACTTCTCCAGTGTCCCCGACACTTGGAGGAGACCAGGATATAAATATCCTCATATCGAGATGGTTTTATGGAACACATTCAATTATTCATTTCCAAAATATCACAAGGGCCCCTGCCCCGAATTTCCATAAAACCGTCATAATTCCAAATAGTTGAATCAAATCCAAAATCATTTATTCAATTCCATTTTAGGGTCCCCGACCCGAAATCGCATATATAAATCAATTGGGCCCCTGGCCCGATTTCATAAGTCAACTGGGCCCTTGGCCCGATTCATAAGTTAACTCGACCCCTGGCCCGATTCGTAAATTAACTGGACCCCCTGGCCCGATTCATTTTAACAAATCCGTAACCGTTTCATGAAATCATATCCAACCACATTTATGGAAATCAGTGCAGATCCAGAAAACCTCGATTCACGTGCAAACACGTAAATCGCCTCGAAATGCGTGAAAACATATAAATTCACTGATATCCAACCATAAATCATATAATCACAATTATAAAAATCATGAAACAGTTATGCATGCATCGAATTTATAAAACCAATGTCCACTCACAGACCGTTTAACCGAGCGCCTCGATACGCGTGCCATGGGCCTTCCCGGGCCACACCACTATCACCGGGGACTCCCAATCCTGTTCAAATCACATTAGAGGATTACTAACCTCATCATTAACATCCTATTCAAGTCTCGTAAATTTCCCGAATTTTTAAGTATTTTTAAACTGGATTTAAAACCTTCGGACATCCCGAACAATAACGAAACGGGATCCGATCGACACGAAACCAACGCTAAAATGTTCGTTACAATGTATAGGATAAAAAGTCATGTTGACCTCACCTCGAGATTCGTGTCCACGCGCCGTCACGCGCCGCCGTGAGTGGCTGCGCGTGAAAGCCACGCGCCTGCTACAGTGACTGCTACAGTGTTCCTTCTTCACCCGTTTGTCTGGTAAACGGGTTGGAAATCCCGCGATAGGATCCGGTTCAATCACCCTCAATTCGATATCAATTCAATCCGTTATTGATCCTACAACAATCATCAATCCACCAATTTCAGTTCTGTGTCCATGATTAGCATCAACCATTCCCTAATCAAGTCAACAACCCGTGATCACCCAAAACGGGTCGATCACCAAAACTCCTCCAATCCTCAACCATTATCAAATTAACTTCACAGGAAGCTAATAAGGACTAATACGAACCAATTACCATGATTAATTGAACTCGACAATACCTCAATCGTCACAACTCAAGCTCGAGTTTTCCGGCCGTCCACCTCGTCCGTTCACGGCCCTAGGAGCTCCCAAGCTTGCCCCATTTGATCTGGTTCGACGCGTTGAAGTTCCAGAAAGCTTAATCCATCAACAATTAGGCTTGGGCTGGCCTAAAACTGGAAATTCGAATTTGAATTTCCCAGAACCCAGTTTCGGGTTTTTGAGCATTCCTCCACCATTTCCACTCCATTTTTCCATCTCTCAATCTCAGTGAACTGCCCTCGACACACTCTTCATTCTTTTAATTCAATTTAGCCGTTAAAGGCGTCCAAAAACCGTCCTCAATCCACTGTGTAAAGGTTCCCGCACTGACCCGAAAATCATAGAAAAACCCAGTGCCCATGTCGTGCAAACGATGCCAACTCATTCCCATGTGCAAATCCACCCCAAACCGGTCCAATTCCATCATTTAATTGATAAACAAACATGGGATCGATCGCACAAGGCATCCACCACACGGCCAGTTCAATGAAACAGTAACCCATGTGAAATTACATTCCTGCCCTTGTGCAGAAAATAACCAAAATGCCCCTCACGCATCCTGACCCGTAACTCGGTCATACGGACTCCAATTGATGCGTGCCGCCTGTCATTGGATTCGTATCGACGATACCTACGTAACGGTCCTTGGCCCTCGGCCATCGGACATCCCGATCGAAAAGTCAACATTTACCCCTTATATCGTCCAAATTACGAAAATGCCCCCGAACTTCTGTACATCATAACTTTCACCACGAACATCGGAATCGAACGTGCCACCTGTCTATGAACTCGTGACGTCCCGAACTACGTCACGGTCATCGGTCAAAGTCCATTTGACCATCCGAATTAAAAGTCAACGTTTTTACCCACGCCTAGGGGCAAAACGGTCATTTTGCACAATTCGTCCGAAATCACACAACTAATCCCAGATTAGCAAATCACCATTAAATATTATTAAATCCCGATATTCGGGACGGGTCGTTACAACCTT
Organism: Prinsepia uniflora; assembly: GCA_032719365.1. Lineage (NCBI taxonomy): Eukaryota > Viridiplantae > Streptophyta > Magnoliopsida > Rosales > Rosaceae > Prinsepia > Prinsepia uniflora. Next base: position 22,510,345 of record CM064868.1, read on the forward strand.
CCCTCCTTAAAGAATTTCGTCCTCGAAATTACCAATAACCTTATTCCACAACCACCACGTGGAAAACATTTCGACCACACATCTGTGTACACTTGTACACCCACATACTGGGACAACACCAGCCTCGTTTGTACCCAGACTTCCCATCACAGTCATACGTCACAATCAACAACACTCGACCACCTCGAGTGGACATAATCACCTGATTCGCGATAAAAATCGCCTAACCATTTAGCTGACTCCTTCAGCTAGATGGTTCCTTTCCATTATCAATATATCCTTACATTTGCTCCCGTTGGGAGTCACCAAATCTCATTTGTCAGTCCATGCTGACATCATTAGTCAAACTGTCACCACTAAGCTTTACCACCCTAGTAAAGCCCCAACCATCTGTCCGTCGGTGACAACACCACGTACTACATCACTCTCGATGTAGCGCAAGATCAACCACATGATCACCATTCGCAGGGCAAAGCCCAATCCTACGACACAAAATACTCTCAATGTCCATAATCGCCGACCTCCGTCAGCGAACCAAAACGCTGGGAAAATCACGGTGTGATCAAGTCACACAAGGCTACTCGTGGTTACTCAGACCACCAATCCACTCATCCCGAGTGTACGTACACCGTTCAACTTACTCCATCAAGTGGTGTAACTGGAACACATTGAATACCAGCCCAGCAGTGATCACACATATCAATACCGGGGTTCCACTAGCCAACCATGGCTAAGAGCACCTGCTCTTAAGATCACTGAACCCGACAAGCTCAATCTGCCCAGCGCACAGTATCCAATGTCCAGTCCACAATACAGCCAGACAAATGATATCAGAACCAGACCGATTACCAACACATTAGTTACACACCACTGGTACATTCCATGTACCGCCATTAGGCACCACTCAGCCTAACCAGTATCAATCCTCGTACCCTTGTACGTACCTCAATCATCAATCTGACTATAGCCACCCAGGTCATAGCCAAACACGTTCCAACAATGAAGTACCTTTGCCCCAAACCAACATGAGACAAAACGAACTCCACCCGTCATCTAGTTCCAATTCCGAATCCGAATCCGCAATTTCGTAAGAAATCCCGAATCCTAACCCAACATCATATTTTTAATCCATTTCCAAATCCGAATCCGAAATCCATTATTCCGTAAGCTAGCATTGGAATAATCATTCCGCACCCAAATCCAGTAATCCATTTTTGAGCTTCGCAATCGAATCCTGAATCGTCACCCAGAAATTCGATTCCAAAACCCAAAATCTTGTTTACGTCCATCAAGACGTAACGTAACCGAATCTATCGGTTGCCTCTCCAAAACACTCGATTGACTTCATAGGGAAGCCAATCCCAATATCCACACGTCAAAGGTTGACAAAATCCGACCACATTGGAAACCTACTCAACCAAGTCAACAACCCATATGGACTCACTCCGAAAAGAAGTTCAGTCCCCGTCATTTACGACTCGCATATCAAGGTAAGAGTGATAAACTCTCCACCCATCTGGATCATCAAGATCACAATCCTTATCCATCGCTACGTCACCCATCACGATCCTAGATCGTCACATCGACCAAAGTCGACAACATCACAAATCAGATCCACCTAGGATCCACACAAGCTCACATAGCTAACAATCCATCTGAAAGCTGATCGTAGGGTCCTTCACCCTCAATGAATCATTCGCCAAATTTCCCTTGGTGGAAAGATGACCTCGCATTTCACCACCAATCCAAAATCATACACAACTGCTTGTGTCCAATGACCCCAAGCCAAACATGGGTCCACCAACCAATACACGCTCAACGTACTGGTAGCAACAATCATCATCTGCCACGGCAGAAAATATGAAGTCAACCCCAATGACTTCGGAACACCAATCACCGATGCGGAAACGAGCACTCCTCTCGTCTCCCAATCACAACTCTCCCCGGATCGAGAGTTCCAACCATGTTGGGAACAGGACATGCTCCCAATGAGATGTCAAGTCCAACCACTGGACTGCCCACGTCCATCCTCACTTGGACCACCACGTGTCCAAAAATCAATTCATTACTCGGACCTCACGTCCGTCAATAATCATGTACGCACACCCCGATTCCGAACGAGATATCTACAATTTTTGCCTGAAAGTTCATACCATACTACCTTCGTTTCACATCACAGCCTAAACAGGTTCAATCCTCAGGTTCCAAGTGATTCACAATCGCACAATCATGACGTCAATACCACGAATGGTTTTCCCCGACTTTTCCAATTTCAATAATTTCCTTGTACTTCCTGGGGATATAAGAAGTATACCATCATACCAATCTCGGAGTTGACAACAACTCCCCAAATCCACTGATTCTCATGACGTAGGGAACATCGTCCCTAGATTCCCCAAGTTTCAATCATACCTTTTGATCCATTCATCACTTGTCATCATATATCTGTTAGGACTTATCCCAACACGACACAACCTCCACTGGAACCCATCCAGTCCAAGACTCAATCACCTCTGAGTCGCAGATACCAATCACATGTCCATCATGACAGAGTCACACCCCAACTGGTGGCTCATCGTCCTCACAATTACTGTCACCAGCACCAGCATACCATCATCAACACTAGTATCAGCACACAGGCATCCATACTAGTATTGGCATAAAGGCATCACCATACCAACATCCATACATAGCACACGAACATCCACACTAGCACACGAACACCCATGCTAGCACACTGTGTGCTAAGTTGTTACCCTGGATCTCCGTTCATTACGAACGACGATCCCGTAACAGCACTCGTACCCCACGACTATGGGTACCTCCAATTTTCGCCATCGGCACATCAGGATAATGGACGTTCCCTGAACATCCCCTGATCCCCAAGTGTCAAAACCACACTAAATACCCTCGATAGCCAGTCATCTCGACACAACTGTCGACCAACAGTCATCGTTGTCAAGATCCGTATCCACGCATCAAGCTAATATTCGATCCGACATGGGATTCCATATTTTATCTCACAACCGTATCATAGATCGAAACCCATAAGACTCACTGGAGTCATCCACATGGTCATCCACGACCTCAAGCCGCTCGTCGCAGCACAAGTCCTTAATTAAAGTTCACTTTTCCTGCCCATCAATTATAAATTAGGGTTCCAAAATCACACCCTAGGGTTTCCACCGAACCCAACTGCCTTTTGCAGTAAAATCCACAACCTGACCGACCCCGCGGTCCTGACATCGCATAGACGTCCAATCCAATCCAATTGTCAACTCAACGTGGGTTCCATCGTGGGTTCCACCACGAAGGTCATCGACTAACTCCGATGCACCAACACCCCGTACACTAGCCAACACTACCAGGGTCCAAAACATAGACCAATACTCAACTGAGTTTCGTATTTCCATAACATTATTCCAATGGGGTTCCCTGAACCTAGCTGTGCCCAGTGGCACAACAATCCATCATCACGTGACCGAACCGACAGTCCCACATTACCAGTTAATCGAATACAACCCCACTTGGGTTGAATCGCAACAATGCACGGCGTATCGGGCCAAACACACCCAATCCACCATCCAAACCCAAAACTATCTATCAGGTTGACAACGGATCTGCAGCCCAAAGAGACATCACACCCTCGACCTTCGCGCACAAAAGAGCAAAACCTGCTCTGATACCACTTGACACGACCCATCCAATCCCCCCCGGGATTACCATGGAATGTGACGTGCTCCCCGTCTGACAAGAGGCGTCAGACAAGGGATAACCGATTGCCATTGCCCAAACGGGCTTCCAGAGTGCGTAAGGATCGATGGAGGAGGTGTGCGATGCTCAAGTCTCTGCTGCAGTCGTATCCGGAATCAACGTGAAGGGCATTAAAAACAAAAGCTGTGAGTGGACGAAAATAAACAAGTCTGTTAAAAACATTTATAAGACATTTATGCCCCTCAGTAAAATCATATGCATGCACCAAAAACCAATAATCCCATATTTATTTAGAAATAACCATCAGGGCCTTAGCCCGGAAACCAAAGCATAGTTTCAATTTCCAAAAGTAAATCCAAGAGTTATTTCATCAATCCAGTAATATTCATTTATCATTTTTCCATCTCCGGCATCCCCGATGCCTAGCGTCCTAGACGCTTGACGTTCCAGACGTCATATCTCACGGTATTAAGCAACGCGTGCTGCCCGGGGTCTCACCGGGTCCATATCTCTGACATCCCGATGTCTGACGTCCATGACGTCCAGCAATCCTGCTCCTGGATCACTATACGGTCCGGTAGCTCCGTACAATGAGCCCTCGCAGGCAATGCACCGTGACTTCTCCAGTGTCCCCGACACTTGGAGGAGACCAGGATATAAATATCCTCATATCGAGATGGTTTTATGGAACACATTCAATTATTCATTTCCCAAAATATCACAAGGGCCCTGCCCCGAATTTCCATAAAACCGTCATAATTCCAAATAGTTGAATCAAATCCAAAATCATTTATTCAATTCCATTTTAGGGTCCCCGACCCGAAATCGCATATATAAATCAATTGGGCCCCTGGCCCGATTTCATAGGTCAACTGGGCCCTTGGCCCGATTCATAAGTTAACTCGACCCCTGGCCCGATTCGTAAATTAACTGGGCCCCTGGCCCGATTCATTTTAACAAATCCGTAACCGTTTCATGAAATCATATCCAACCACATTTGAAAAAAAATCAGTGCAGATCCAGAAAACCTCGATTCACGTGCAAACACGTAAATCGCCTCGAAATGCGTGAAAACATATAAATTCACTGATATCCAACATAAATCATATAATCACAATTATAAAAATCATGAAACAGTTATGCATGCATCGAATTTATAAAAACCAATGTCCACTCACAGACCGTTTAACCGAGCGCCTCGATACGCGTGCCATGGGCCTTCCCGGGCCACACCACTATCACCGGGACTCCCAATCCTGTTCAAATCACATTAGAGGATTACTAACCTCATCATTAACATCCTATTCAAGTCTCGTAATTTTCCCGAATTTTTAAGTATTTTTAAACTGGATTTAAAACCTTCGGACATCCCGAACAATAACGAAACGGGATCCGATCGACACGAAACCAACGCTAAAATGTTTCGTTACAATGTATAGGATAAAAGTCATGTTGACCTCACCTCGAGATTCGTGTCCACGCGCCGTCCACGCGCCGCCGGTGAGTGGCTGCGCGTGAAAGCCACGCGCCTGCTACAGTGACTGCTACAGTGTTCCGCGCCTGCTACAGTGACTGCTACAGTGTTCCTTCTTCACCCGTTTGTCTGGTAAACGGGTTGGAAATCCCGCGATAGGATCCGGTTCAATCACCCTCAATTCGATATCAATTCAATCCGTTATTGATCCTACAACAATCATCAATCCACCAATTTCAGTTCTGTGTCCATGATTAGCATCAACCATTCCCTAATCAAGTCAACAACCCGTGATCACCCAAAACGGGTCGATCACCAAAACTCCTCCAATCCTCAACCATTATCAAATTAACTTCACAGGAAGCTAATAAGGACTAATACGAACCAATTACCATGATTAATTGAACTCGACAATACCTCAATCGTCACAACTCAAGCTCGAGTTTTCCGGCCGTCCACCTCGTTCGTTCACGGCCCTAGGAGCTCCCAAGCTTGCCCCATTTGATCTGGTTCGACGCGTTGAAGTTCCAGAAAGCTTAATCCATCAACAATTAGGCTTAGGCTGGCCTAAAACTGGAAATTCGAATTTGAATTTCCCAGAACCCAGTTTCGGGTTTTTGAGCATTCCTCCACCATTTCCACTCCATTTTTCCATCTCTCAATCTCAGTGAACTGCCCTCGACACACTCTTCATTCTTTTAATTCAATTTAGCCGTTAAAGGCGTCCAAAACCGTCCTCAATCCACTGTGTAAAGGTTCCCGCACTGACCCGAAAATCATAGAAAAACCCAGTGCCCATGTCGTGCAAACGATGCCAACTCATTCCCATGTGCAAATCCACCCCAAACCGGTCCAATTCCATCATTTAATTGATAAACAAACATGGGATCGATCGTACAAGGCATCCACCACACGGCCAGTTTAATGAAACAGTAACCCATGTGAAATTACATTTCTGCCCTTGTGCAGAAAATTACCAAAATGCCCCTCACGCATCCTGACCCGTAACTCGGTCATACGGACTCCGATTGATGCGTGCCGCCTGTCATTGGATTCGTATCGACGATACCTACGTAACGGTCCTTGGCCCTCGGCCATCGGACATCCCGATCGAAAAGTCAACATTTACCCCTTATATCGTCCAAATTACGAAAATGCCCCCGAACTTCCGTACATCATAACTTTCACCACGAACATCGGAATCGAACGTGCCACCTGTCTATGAACTCGTGACGTCCCGAACTACGTCACGGTCATCGGTCAAAGTCCATTTGACCATCCGAATTAAAAGTCAACGTTTTACCCACGCCTAGGGGCAAAACGGTCATTTTGCACAATTCGTCCGAAATCACACAACTAATCCCAGATTAGCAAATCACCATTAAATATTATTAAATCCCGATATTCGGGACGGGTCGTTACATTGGGAGTCCCGGTGATAGTGGTGTGGCCCGGGAAGGCCTATGGCACGCGTATCGAGGCGCTCGGTTAAACGGTCTGTGAGTGGACATTGGTTTCATAAATTTGATGCATGCATAACTGTTTTATGATTGTTATAATTATGATTAAATGATTTTCTTTGGATATCGGTGAATTTAAAATGATTTCACGTATTTCGAGGTGAATTACGTATTTGCACGTAAACCGAGGTTTTCTGGATTTGCACCGATTTCCATAAATGTGGTTGGATATGATTTCATGAAACGGTTACGGACTTGATAAAATAAAATCGGGCCAGGAGCCCAGTTAACTTATGAATCGGGCCAAGGGCCCAGTTAACTTATGGATCGGGCCAGGGGCCCAGTTAACTTGTGAAATCGGGACAGGGGCCCAGTTGATTTCTACATACGATTGCGGGTCGGGGACCCTAAAATGGAATTGAATAAATGTTTTCTGGTTTACATTTTATATATGTTCACATGCTGGAATCAATAAATGGTTTTGATGATATTTCGGTTATGGCACGTTTCACGGTATTTGGGCATGAGACCCGTTTGATGAAACGTAACGATCGGTTCGGATTTTATCTATGTATACCTATATGTTTTTCATGTGGATATCAATAAAATGTATTTAGTACTGCACTGTATAAATCCTTCCATATTATATTTTCTCCTCCGGATGAGGTACCCCGGAGAGGTCACGGACGTCTAGTACGTCCAGCGTCTATGACGCTAAACATCGGGGATGCTGTACCCGAACGGGGTTCGGGGATTGAACTCGGAAATTGAGACCCGAGTAGCACGCGTAGCCTTGTGATTGTGACCTTATTGACGTCAGGGACGTCAGACATCAGGGATGTCGGATTGGAGTGTATAGTGCAGTGGCTAAAATTATGGCTATGGTTTATAATATATGCCTTATGGTTCATATTACTGGATTTATGAAATAACTCTTGGATTGACTTTTGGAAATTGAAACTATGCTTTTGTTTCCGGGCTAAGGCCCTAATGGTTATTTCTAAATAAATGTGTGATCATTGATTTTTGGCACATGCATATGATTTTACTGAGGGGCATAAATGTCTTATAAATGTTTTTAACAGACTTGTTTATTTTCGTCCACTCACAGCTTTTGTTTTTAATGCCCTTCAGGTTGATTCCGGATACGACTGCAGCAGAGACTTGAGCATCGCACACCTCCTCCATCGATCCTTACGCACTCTGGAAGCCCGTTTGGGCAGTGGCAATAGGTTATCCCTTGTCTGACACCTCTTGTCAGACGGGAGCATGGCACATTCCATGGTAATCCTAGGGGATTGGGATGGGTCGTGACAAGTATGCGCACACGGGAAAATTAAAACACTCCGGGATCCCTCTCGTAACTGCTATGCCTCAGACGCTGCCTCGACGCCGGAACCCCGCGCTAGCTCCACAACCTGGAGGGCAGTTAAAAACAGAAGATGTGAGTGGACCATAAATAAAAGAAAAGTTTCCAAAACCATTTTATAAGAAAACCGGTTTTAGCCCTCCGTTTTGAAACCACATGCATAACCCAATTATGAAAACAGTTATCAATCAATCGCCATAAAACATCATAAGAAACAGAAACACTATAAAACAGTTATAGAAATCATATCATAAGCATCATAAAACCGTATCATAAATCGTGAATATCAAATCATCATTTTCTGATCAAACCTGCTGGACCTATCCGAGTCTTTAAACTCCCGAGTCTTTAAACTCAATCCAGGCCTCAATAATACCCGAGTCTTTAAACTCAACAGGCCTACGGGGGAAATATCAATATATCCGAGTTTTTAAACTCCCGAGTCTTTAAACTCAATCCGGGTCTTTAAACCCAATCTGGGCCCGTCCCCCGTCAAATCAATATCCGGGTCTTTAAACCCAATAACCAGATCCAGCAAATCCAATCATAACCATTTGAAAAACCATGTCTAAATTCACATCCAAATGCGAATCCGAAATCACCGGTCTGAAGCTCTTCCGGCATTCCGAACCGTCATTCCGAACCCAAATCCAGAAATCCACTTTTCACTTTTAAAACCAAATCCCGTTACCCGAAATCCGATTCTAAAACCGAAAACCTTGATCATCAAATCATGTTCCAAAATCCCTTTATATTCATTGAAAACCCTTTATCATTTGAAAGCTTCCTCGTAAAACGTACTGAAAACTGTAACTTCTCGTAAAACGTGCAATTATATAAAATAGTTATCACATATTCGATAAGCATAAAATCACATGTAAAACCATAAAAAAATTATAGAAAAATAGTTATGCATGCTCGAGTTTAAGGAAAGGGTCCACTCACAGTACCAAGCCCTCAATCGCGTCCCGTACGTCTCGTACATTCCTCAGCTTCCTCGGGAACTCCCGATCATGTCAACAACCGACAAAGTACGTTACTAACATGTCCACAAGGACTCTCCTAATTTTCCCCGAAAATCCCCGGGTCCTAAACGTACCGATCCGGAACCCTAAACCTTCACCCTCGCGAAACTACTTCGATTTGACGTCCCATTAACCCGAAACCAACGCTAAAAGACTCGTCACAACACCTAAACCAAAAACTATGTTGACAACTTCCCATGCCGCCGCCGCACGCGCCCCCACGCGCCGCCCAAAGTGGCTGCGTGTGGCCCTCACGCGCCAGCTACAGTGCATCGTCTTCCTCAAGCAGACCCGGTTTGACACAGTACCTGCAAATCGAACTGGCGAGGACGGTTCTCCGCCGTACCTGTACCAAAACCACTCCTCTCTTCACCAACAGCATCGTCCAGACCTAAGCTATCCATTCCCCTTACTCAGACATCTAGACTCGGCCCCTATGTCATCGTCCCTAACTCAAAACCAGACCCGTTCAGTCCCCTATTTCCTTCTCCGGCCACCCAGGTCATCCCCCGTCACGATGGCTATCTTAAATCCTTCCTAGGACCTCACTGAGTCTCACCCAACTCACCAAAACCGTCGACTCACCCCCTACAACCACGACTTTCATCCTGAGCAAAATAGAAAAATAGAGTACACTAGTACCCTCTTTCGTTCCACCTCCACCGTGCACTTCCCCGCCACGGCTGCACCACCAGAAGACTCCTAGGACTCCACTGAACTCCCTAGACCTCACTAGACTCCTCGATTCTAACCCTAAAGTCACGACTTAGCTCCTGAAACTAGACGGCAAAACAGAGCATCGAAAGGGAAAACAAGAAATTACCTGTCCTCATGTCGCCGTCGTGAGCTCAGCCGTGAGGCAGTAGCTCCTCCCGTCCTCCTCCGTCCTCTGGACACCTCCACTGGCCTCGATTGATCGATCACGGCCGCACCACCACCACGATCTTTCACTTCTTCTCTGTTTCCTCTGAAAACCGACTGTCCCGACCACCGTGTTCTTGTACGATCTCACTCCCCCAAACACTCACCGGTTCACTCTTCCACCCTCTGATCACTCCTCACTCACCAGAACACACCAACACTCACCATCGTCTCTCAATTTTCTCTCAATCTCCCTCTCTGTTTCTCCCTAGTTCAAAGAACACACACACACAGAGCACGGTTGCACCCCAAATAATTGGACCGTGCACTCACTAGAACCAACCAGACCTCCTACACGTGTCACCATCTTATCCTTCCTCTCACAAGTGGCCCAATCTCAGCCATCCAATTTCCTCTCTGTGCACAGATCTCCAGACAACCAAAAGACCAAAACAGCCTTTCTTTTAACCCAAATTTACGATTGCGCCACTATCTTTCTAGACCCGTAACTCACACATCGTAAGTCCGATGAATACGTGCCGCCTGTCATCGAACTCAGGACGACAAGATCTATCTAACGGTCCTAGGTCAACATACCAAAACCCGATCATACGAAAAGTCAACTTTTCCCCCTATTTTACCCAAATTACGGTTATGCCCTCAACATTCTGAACATCATAACTTCCTTCTCGGATGTCGGAATCGGGCGTACCACCTGTCTATGAATTCGTGACGTCCTAAACTACGTCCTGGTCATCGGTCAAAACCCAATTGACCACCCGAACTAAAAGTCCACTTTTTGCCCGGACCAGGGGCAAAATCATCATTCTACACTAACGACCCCAACGAGACCAACTAACCACCGATTAAGCTTACTAATCTCATCTTAATCACTATCTTAACCCTAGTTCTGGGACGGGTCGTTACATTGCGAACCCAAGTTTGTTTGTGGAGCTTTACCAGGCGTCGACGCCTTTGATGGAAGCCAAGCCTTCGACGAACCCAGGGTACAACAGAAACCGCACCTACTCGACAAACCCAGGCTTCGACGGAAGACGCGACCCACCTTCCCCCCATCGCTGCGACCCACTAATTTCCACGCATCCACAAGACCGTCGAAGAAGAAAGATGGAGGAGCATGAAGCCAGGCATTACTATTGCGGGAAGAAATGTAAAATCCTGACTTTGTGGACTGACAAATATCCCGGGAGGAGATTCCAAGTGTGTCCATGTTCTGGGGTAAGACAAATCAAAAAAATTGTATTTTAATTGAATGAAATTATGATGAATACGCAAGTATGTTGAAATTAGATTTATTACTTTAAATTTTAGATGGAAAATGCTTAAATTCCTTTCTGAGGCTGGGATTGTGTAAGTTATTAATAAGAGTCTATTTTGATGCAGGAAAACAAATGTGGTTATTGGGAATGGTTTGATCCTGAAATATGTCATCAGTGCAAGGCAATCATACCTGGATTGTTGAGGAAAACTGGTAAATTGGAAGAGAATTTGAAAAGGTACAGAGCTAGGACAAGGAAGTTTTGGGTTGCCCTAATTGTAGCCTGTCTTGTGGCGATATTTAAGAAGGCTGAAGTTTAGGTTTAGGGATTGCTTGGTTGGATTTTGGGGTAGGTCTGCCTCACCATTAGACTTTTTCCTGCTTTTCCTTGGTCTTCCTGATTGCCTGTGGTATGTTGGGGCCTTCAAGGAAGCAACCCCGAGAAAGGCCATTGATCTTCACTTGTCATTGGCTCAATGATCTTTACATAGCATCTCATGTAAGCCTCCTTGTTGTAGCATTCATGGAGATAATCTTCTGGTTTCCCCTGCAAAAAAGATATTGATGCACAAGCATGGGGGCATGGGATACCAGATAGGTCCCAATCTCTACATGAACATTTTTTCAATTTCAACTCCACTCTAAACTGCCTCCTAGTTTGATGAGTGACTTTAAAAACTTCATCCCATACATGCCTTGTAACATATCACTCTCCCTCTTTCTGTTTCTTCTCCAAAATCTGCCTTATCCTTGGATCAGTTTGGTGACCTTCCCTCCCCCCAATTCACAACTGTATGCTTGCTTGTAGAGTACAACATCATCAAATACATCCAAATTCTCTCAAGTAATGTTATTATAGGCTTGTCCCTTGCTAGAAATATGGCCCTGTTAAATGCCTTATTGAGGTTATTGAGCAGAATATCACACTTGAAAGCTGTGTTGAAATGTGACCTTGTCCACTGTCTTGGATCCATCATGCTTAACCAATGATGGGTAGCAGGACCCAGAGCAGCCATTTTCTTCATCTCAGTGATGTACTAGGCCATATTGGTGCATCTTGTGATCTTCTCAAACTGCTCCTTCAGTGCTAACCCCTTGTGAAGGGCATTGAAATTTGCATACATCTGTCTGGTACAATGCCTATGTTCTACTCTTGGAAACAACTCCTCCACAGCCTTAAGTAAACCCTTCTGCTTATCAGTCATGAAAAGGTACCCTTCACCGTCCCTAAGTTTAAGGGTTAATTAATACTTTAGAACGGATTAGTGAGGCTAATCGGTGATTATCCGAGGATTAACGGACGTTCATGGCAAAATTACGATTTTGCCCCTGAACGAGGGTGAAAAGTTAACTTTTGACTCGGGAGGTCCGATTGACAGGACCCACCCCGATTATCACCCTGATAACAGAGGCGTACCCTGCTCCCGTCTGACAAACACACTTAAAAGACCAAAGTAAACGTATAGACAACAAAACCCGCATTGTCAAACCAGGGAGAAAATTCATACAACCAATCAACAGTTTCCAGAGCATAGTACAGTACGAAAATAAATACAATCCCTAGTAGTATCTAAACGCGCAACGGTTGGCTTTATGCCTCGACCTCTACCTCAACGGTAACCCCAACGCTCACAATGATGGTCGAGGACCGAGGACTGTTACGTAGATCAAGTCGATACGAGTTCGTAGACAGACAGCACATCAAAATCGGACTTTCGAAGGAAAAGTTACGGTTCACGAAAGTTCCGAGGAACTATTTACAGCGGCATATTTTATGAGGCAAATGGACCTTGTCCTTTAGTGTGGGGCCCAGATATTTCTGTGCTGGAGGGATGAGTGACAAGTGTCACTAATCCATTACCATTGTGATTGCATACATGCATTCCCCTTGCCCGTGTTCGTCCAAACCAAACCCGAAGCCCTATTTTGTACAAACCACACTCACCACCCCCTAAACCTAATCCAATGCTTGTGGCTTGTGAGGGAAACAGAGAGAGGAGATTGAAACGATGGTGGCAGGATCGAGGGCCGCCGTGCACGGTGGCCGTGAAACCGCGAAGGTATGCATTTTCCATTCAAACTTTCCATTTCGGGTTTAAGACGTTAGGGATGGTTTCTGGTGATTGGGGAAGGTTCTTTGGGTTATTAGAGGTGTTTAGGGAAGGTTTTTGACGGCGGAGAGGGGCGGTGCTGGCCAGGGGATGGATTGGGAAAATGGAACCGTGAGGGAAGAATTGAATGGGTCAGGTTTTAATGGTTTTTCTTAGTTTTATTCTCACCAATAGATTTCTAGGGATTAGATAGGAAGATTAGAAATGAAAGGGAAGAAAACGGATGAAAAATCAAGAAGGAATAGCCCCGGGCCGGTCACGTCGGTCCAGTTGGACCGGGTTGTAGAGCCGAACCGAACTAGCTAGTCGGCTGGAGGTTGAAGATGACCCTGCAGGCGTGTGAAGCCCACGAGCAGGGCCTTCAGGCTAAGCGTGGCGGCACGTGGGGAGAGGTTTGGGGAAGGTTCTAACATGTGAAATCATCTATTCGATGTAACAAACATTTTGGGACTAGTTTCGAGTCGATCGGACATCATTTCGATATAGTTCGGGATGTCCGAAGGTTTAGGATCGGGTTTTAAAATAATTAAAAATTCCAGAAAATTACGGGACTTTAATGAGGAGTTATTTAAGTAGTTAGTAACCCTCTATTACGATTTGGACAGGTTTGGGAGCCCCGGTGATGGTGATTGGCCCAGAAGAGGCTTTTGGCGCGCGTATCAAGACGCAGTTTCGGACGGTCTGTGAGTGGACTTGTTTTATGAACTCGATGCATGCATAAATGTTTATAAATATTTTAAATAATGTTTTTTTGAAGCCATGAGTGAATTTTTTTGTGGTATCTTAGGATTGACACATTTGCACGCTTTTTGAGGTTTTAGGTTTTATGTCGTACCTATGTGTACCGTGTTTTCAAGGATGGTTTGATTAACTGGTTTTGGATTTAGAAACATGGAATGGGCATGAGACCATTTGATTTACGAACCCTTGGACTTGGAGTCCATTTGATTTCAAGAGAATCGAGCTGGAGGCCCATTTAAGTTATACGATCGGGCCGAGGGCCCCATTGGTTTATGGTATCGGGCTTGAGGCCCTGTTTGTAACGACCCGTCCCAAATTCCAGGATTATATTAGTGACTAATCACGATTAGCGAGGCTAATCCGTGATTAGTTGGGCGAAATCGGACGAACGATGCAAAATGACCGTTTTGCCCCTGATGGTGGCAAAACGTTGACTTTTCGATCGGGTCGTCAAATGGACTTTGACCGATGACCGTGACGTAGTTCGTGACGTCACGAGTTCATAGACAGGTGGCACGTTCAATTCCGACGTTCGAGGAGGAAGTTATGACGTTCGAAGTTTAGGGGCATTTTGGTAATTTTGGTTAAATGGGGGTCAAATGTTGACTTTTTGACCGGGAGGTCCGATGGCCGAGGGCCGAAGACCGTTACGTAGATGAGGACGATACGAATCCATAGGCAGGCGGCACTCTTAAATCGGACTTCAAACGGGAGAGTTATGGGTCACGGAAGTTCGATTTCACTATGCACGAACTTCGAGACGGGGACGTTTTGGCGAAATCTGATTGGGTGGATATTTTGGTGGGCCCATGGATGAGTGACAAGTGTCACTCATCCATTGACTTGATCCCCCAAAATGTGGATCTATATAATAAAATAATATTATTTAATTAATTTTTTTTAACCAACCCACCCACCATTCAATCTTGGCCATCCATTTCAATTCATCCTTAAATCCACACCATCCATCCATCTCCCTCTCATCAGCCATCACTCTTCTTTGTTCATCCTCAAACCCGAACCCCATAACCCATAATCCTCCATTTTCTCCATTTTCTTCAAAAACCCAAAACACACACACACCATCACCATTCATTGCTTGTGCGAGCTGAACATGACCGTGAGGTGGTGGAAAGAGGCTGGGGATGGCAGGCCACGGCCAGCCACGGCAGAGGACACGGTGGGGAGAGAGAACCCGTGGGTGAGTTTTCTTTCAAAATTGGAAATTGATTTTTGTTGTGTTTTAATCAAATCTAGGGATTGGGAAATGTTCCTAGAGGTCTTAGGGTTCTTTTAGGATTGTTTTCGAAGGCTTAGATGGCCTGTAACGGCCGTGAACGGCGGGGGTAGTCACGGCCGCCATTGATGAACTTGGAAGGTATAGTTTTTGAGGTTGTTCTTAGTTTTTAGGGCCATAGAACTCTAGGTTGTGATGAGACGAAGAGAATGGGACAAACGGGGAGTGTTTTGGTGACCGGAGTTGGGGAGAACCGGCCGGGTCAGGCCGCGGGTCACGGCGACCCGGTTACTGGTATTCGGGTCGACCCGCGGGAGGACAGAGATGACAGGTGACGTCATCCTGCTGACGTCATCATGTCAGGGATGACGTCAGCATTGCCAGATCTGACAATGTCAGCTGACATGTCAGAAAATGGGCCAATAGGAGTGCGACACGTGTCACATGTCAGTGCACAGTCAGCACTGACATGTCAGTGACGTGGCCCAATCAGGGGCTAACACGTGGCATTGACGTGGACCAGTGCCGTGATGACACGTGGCACATGTCAGACTGCCACGTGGCACTGACAGCACAATGACGTGGACCAATGGAGCATGACACGTGGCACCTATCAGAGTCTGACATGTCAGACCTGACAGCTGTCAGATGACGTCATGCTGACGTCAGCGATGACGTCAGCAGGTACTGTAGCGGCGCGTGAAGCCCACGCGCAGCCACTTCAGGCGGCGCGTGAGGGCGCATGGCAGGGAATCTGGGGAAGGTTCCAACATACGAAATCATCTATTCGATGTAACGAATATTTTGGGACTGGTTTTGTGTCGATCGGACACCGTCTCGATATGTTTCGGGGCATCGGAAGGTTTAGGTTCGAGATTAAAAATAGTTAAAAATACGGAAAAATTACGGGGCTTTAGTGGGAGGTTAATTAAGTAGTTAGTAACCTTCTATTACGATTTGGATAGGTTTGGGAGTCCCGGTGACGGTGATCGGCTCAGGGAGCCGTATGGCACGCAAATCGAGGCGACAGCTCGGACGGTCTGTGAGTGGACCTTGTTTTCTAAATTGGTGCATGCATAAATGTTTGTTATATGTTTTAATACATGTTTGATGATTCCATGGGTGCATTTCTATGTGGTTACGTATAAGCACGTATTTCGAGGTTTCGGCCTTATACGGTGCTTATACGGGTCTGTATTTCTTTATTGATTTAAATGAACTGGATTTGGATTTCAAAAGGATAAACTCGGGTATGATACCCATTTGGTTTTGTCTCGGGCATATAACCTCAGATATCGAGCACGGTGCCCAACTGATGTCCTATGTTCGGGTACGAGACCCAAGCTACTTTCCGGTTTTGATTTCAGGTCAGGGAACCTTAAATGGTATCATGGTTCATGACGGTTTATGGGAACCGGCATGAACCCTTGTTGGTTATTACGGTACATGACGGTTTATGGGAACCGGCATGTTACCTGGTTATGTTATTACGGTACATGACGGTTTATGGGAACCGGCATGTTACCTTGGCTATGGATATTATGGATCATGACGGTTCAGGGGAACCGGACATGGATATTATGTTATGTATATATATGTTCATCTACCTTCCTTTTACTTCTATTATCTCCTCCGGAGAGGGTCGTTGGCCTGGGTGGACCCCGGAGTAGTCACGGAGCACCGACTGAGTGGAGTCACCCCCCAGTTGGGTTCCTTACTCTCAGGAAGGCTATGGTTACTATTACCTCGGGTAGGGTCAGTGGTCTGCGGACATTGACCTTGACTTTGAGATGACTCGGATTGAGACCCGGGTAGCACGCGCGTAGCTTTGGATACCGTGACAGGATTGCTTGTGTGACTTATATATATGTATGTGATGTATATATGATATATGATATGTGGTGTGCACAGGTGTACACAGGATTTGAGCAGTGGCTCGTGTACTTGGTTTCTTTATGGTTTGGGGCCGAGTCCCGTATGGATTTGGGCAGTGGCCCGTATGGTCGTTTTCATTGTGGTCCTTTCGACCTTGGTTTATATCTGCTTTGGGCTTAGTCCCACATATGGTTTGTTTTGGATAAATGGTTTTCGAATGCATGCATGCTTTTTAGTGGAGGGTACAAATGTCTTCTTATTAAATGTTTTTATAAACTCTTGTTTTGTCCACTCACAGTTTTTAATGTTTTGACTGCCCTTCAGGTTGACATCGGATGTGGACTGTAGTAGAGACCGAGATATCACATGCCTCCTCCGGATCCTGGCGTACTCTGATAGCCCGGGAGGGCAAAGGTCGGAAATATCCCTTGTCTGACACTTCGTGTCAGATGGGAGCAGGGTCATCCCGCACTAATCCCGGGGGGATTGGGATGGGTCCTGTCACTGTTGGTTGTGAAATCGGGCTTGAGGCCCCGTTGGATTGTGAAACCGAGCTTAAGTCCCAGTTTGGTTTATGAAATGAGAATTCGGGTTTGAGACCCTATTGAACTGTGGATTTAGGCTGAGGCCTGTGAAAATGGATTTGAATCGGATTCGAGGAATCCCTTTGAGATTCGGGTATGAGACCCAGCTGAATTGAGATTTGAAGAAAGTATTTCGAAAAATTTATATACCCTCAGACATGAGTTGATTGGTCTCCTCCAGCCGTCGATCTGGAGAGTCATGATCCAGTACCCGGAATGAGTAATCCTCATAGGGAGCACATTCTAGGAGTGGGAGTTATGATATGCTCTCGGACTGGATCCGGAGACAGTCATCCAGACGTCGTAGATCCTGGATGTTGGACAAAGCCTCCCAGATGGCGAATTTTTGGGGGTAGACTTGGAGTGAGACCCTGAGTAGTATTCATACTTATAGATATGCATCGTGACAGATATCGGGGATTAGTTCCCTAAGGGCTGTGTGCCCCGAGTTGGCATCTCATCTGAGATGCCGAGGATGCGTTATATGTATGTATATACGTATGATGTTTCACGGAAAGTGGTTTGGGGCGGAAACCCCGTGTTCTATGTTTTTTATATGGATTTGGGCTGAGACCCTACTAAGTTATGGCTTCGTGTGAGAACAATTTACAAATGTGTTTTTAAGTGTAAAAGAAAACTGGTTTTATGAGGTTTATGGAGAATGGTTTTGGGCCAAGGCCCTAAAGGCTTTGTGAACGTTTTGATAAATGGTTTTCGAATGCATGCATGTTTTTAGTAAAGGGCATAAATGTCGTTTTATGAAATATTTTCATAAATTCTTTGTTTTGTCCACTCACGACTTTTGGTGTTTTGAATGCCCTTCAGGTTGATCGCGGATGCGGGCTGTAGCAGAGACCAAGACATCACACTCCTCCTCCGGATCCTGGCGCTCCCTGGTAGTCCCAGTTGGGCTAAGGACAAAATTATCCCTGGTCTGACACTTCGTGTCAGACGGGAGTAGGCACATCCCACGTTAATCCCGGGGGATTTGGGACTGGTCCTATCACTTCACTGTTTTGAATCTTCAAGTCCAATGCCAATAGTTTAAGGAACCATTTCCAGGAAGAGTATGACTCAACCTCCACAATTGCATAAGACACAGAAAACATGTCATTGTTTGCATCAACTGAAATAACACTCAATATTTGCCCACTGTGGAGACGGTTAATATGAGCACCATCCCCTCCAATGAAAGGCCTACAATGTCAGGATCCGTCCCAAATCCCCCCGAGATTAACGCGGGATGCGCTTGATCCTGTCTGACACGAAGTGTCAGACAAGGGAAAATTCCAATTTTAGCCCCTAACGGGGTTTCCAAAGTGTTCCAGGATCCAGAGGAGGAGTGTGATGTCTCGGTCTCCGCTATATCCCGCATCCGCGATTAACCTGAAGGGCATTAAAACCACGAAAAGCTGTGAGTGGACAAAACAAAGAGTTTTATAAAAACATTTTCACAAAAAGACATTTATGCCCTTCACTAAAAAGCATGCATGCATTCGAAAACCATTTATCAAACCATTAAGGTCTTAGCCCAAAATCTTAATCAACCATATGGGAACTCAGCCCAAAACCAATCAAGTGGGAACTCAGCCCAAAACCAATAAAAGTGGGTCTCAGCCCAAATCCAATACCAAAAGGGTCTCAGCCCCAAAAACCAATCCTCGGCATCCCTGATGCCTGACATCCAAGATGTCACAATCACACCACTATCACGGTTTCAAGCTACGCGTGCTACCCGGGGTCTCAAATCCCAAGTCTCCCCAGGGTCCACCCAGGTCAATGACCTGCAAATCAATTACCCTCCCTGGGGGGAGGTTTTAACCTCTGGAAATCCTGCTCCTGAGTCATTATACGGACCGGTCGCTCCGTGCAATGACCCCTCGCAAGCAATGCCCCGTGACTACTCCAGGATACTACGAGACATCTGGAGGAGACAACCCGCCACTCCAGGATACTACGGGACGTCTGGAGGGCATCCGTTATGAGGATGGTATACGGAAAACTGTTTTCATAATTCATTTCCAAAACCATTCAAAGGGCCATGCCCGGGTTTTCCATAAACCATTGTAAATCCAAACATGGGTACCAGACCCGAAATCATGTTTATAAAGCACAACTGGGCCTCACGCCCGATATAATCACCAACTGGGCCTCAAGCCTGAATTCGTAAACCAACGGGGTCCCAGCCCTATCGTATAACGCAAATGGGTCTCTAGCCCGATTTCTCATTAAATCAAATGGACGCCAAGTCTGATGGTTTCCAATCAAATGGGTCTCATGACCGATTCCATGTTTTCAAATCCAAAACCTTTCCCTAAAACCATCATAGAAAACATAGCACGTATAAGCACAACATAAAACCATAAATCTCGAAATACGTGCAAATATGGAAAACCACGAACATATGCACTCAAGGCATCACAAAACATGTTCATAAAATCATATAAAATAGTTATGCATGCATCACAATTTAGAAAGCAAGGTCCACTCACAGACCGTCCAAAGCTGCGCCTCAATACGCTTGCCATATGCCTCTCTCGGGCCAATCATCGTCACCGGGACTCCCAAACATGTCCAAATCATTTTAGAGGGTTACTAACTACCTCATTAACCTCTCATTGAAGCCCCGTAAGTTTTCCGAATTTTTAACTATTTTTAAAGTCGATCCTAAACCTTCGGACATCCCGAACTATATCGAAATGATGTCTGATCGACTCGAAACCTGTCCCAAAATGTTCCTTACATCGAAATGATGATTTCATGTGTTGAACACATCCCCAAAAGGGGTCCCACATGCCCACATGCGCCGCCCAAAGGGGTTGTGCGTGGGAGCCACGCGCCCAACACAGTCACCCCTAACCTCTCGCAGGCTAGCTGGTCCGATCCACCTCTGCAACTCCAGTCCGGTTGGACCGGCGTGACCGGTCCAAGCCCATTTCTCCCTTATTTTTCGTCCTTTTTCTCCCTTTTCAATTCCATTCTCTTTGTCTCATCATTTCTTATCGATTCACATTTTAAAAACCTAAAAACTACGTCGAGAAATTATCTGGTTGAATCAAACAACACGACCCTGTTTTCCTCCTCCCTGTCCACTCGACTCCGACCACCAATCTCCGTCCAAAACATCCCCTGCGACTCCTATGATCACCAGAAACATCACCCAATTCACATAATCGATCAAAAACCTTCCAATCCAATCTTTGAATTTTCAAAACCAAAACTCACCGTTTTGTTTCCTATGGCCACCGTCCACGACGGTCGACGATCCTTCCACCATCTTCATCGTCTCAGTCTCCTCTCTCTATTTCATTCATGTGCCACCAACATTGGATTAAGTTTAGGGGGTGGTGAGTATGGGTTTGTACAAAATGGGGGGTTTCGGGTTTGGTTTAGACGAACACAAGCAAGGGGGATGCATGTATGGGAAATAGTGGGCAATGGATGAGTGACACTTGTCAGGGCCCACCTCAGACAAAACAGAAGGCAACTGCCTCGTAAAATGTGTCATTTTGAATAGTTTCGGAAATCTTCCGTGAACTGTAATTCTCCCGTCGAACGTCCGATTTCGACGTGCCGCCTGTCTACGAACTCGTATCGACCCGATCTATGTAACGGTTATTGGCCCTCGTGCATCGGACCTCTCGGGTCAAAAATCAACTTTTGCTCTCGTTTAGGGGCAAAATCGTAATTTTACCCTGAACGTCCGTTAATCCTCAGCTAATCCCCGATTAGCCTCACTAATCCGTAGTTAGTCTTAATTAATCCCTAAAATCAGGGACGGGTCGTTACATACAACCAGTCAGCCAACCTTCCTTGGAAGCACCCAAGCAGACATACACCCTTTCGAATCTAAACTGTCCATCACCTTCTAGCTTAGCCCTGATTTTTATTATACTACCTTGGTTTACCTTAACAAGCTCCTCACAATAGCCCCTTAGTCTCTCATATTGGGACAAGTAGGTCCCCTCTAGAAGCTGAAAGACCATCCTTCTTGCCCTATAACATTGAGTCCTACCAGGCCTATATCCAGTTTCCTAAACTACCAGCTCCTGAAATTCACCTACATCCCACTTATAGCTTGTAATCTACCTCATATACTTCTGCTTCAACCACTTCACATTGGCATGATAATTGACAGTCCATCTTCCACATAAATGCACACCATTATAATTTTTGACTTGCATGTATTCCCTAATGTTTACTTTAGAGGCATATATTACAAAGGGACATCCTTCTACCTCGACACAATTGGCCCTAATCTGGTATGTCTTATTCACCTTGCACACAATCCTTTTCTGTTCATTGACAGAATATGTCCTCACAGCTTCTCTGAAAACTACACCATTTGAGAACATCATCCCAAGAGCAAACTTTGGATTTTTCATATCCACCTCATTGTTAAACTCCCTAAATGGCCCAACAGGCTTCCTCCTCCTTGACAGTTTTTGTAACGACCAGCCCTAAGTTTTTGGTATTAATTAAGAATTAATTATGGATTAGTGGGACTAATCGGGGATTAGTCGAAGTTAATCGGTCGTTCAGGGCGAAATTACAATTTTGCCCCTAAATGAGGATAAACAGTTAACTTTTGACTAGAAAGGTCCAATGCACGAGGACTGAAGACCATTACGTAGATCGAGTAAGTTTTTGGGATTAATTAAGAATTAATTATGGATTAGTGGGACTAATCGGGGATTAGTCGAAGTTAATCGATCATTCAGGGTGAAATTACAATTTTGCCCCTAAACGAGGATAAACAGTTAACTTTTGACTAGAAAGGTCCAATGCACGAGGACTGAGGACCATTACGTAGATCGAGTCTATACGAATCCGTAGATAGGCGTCACGTCAAAATCGGACATTCGACGGGGAAGTTACGGTTCACGGAAGTTTTGAGGAACTATTTACTTCGGCACATTTTACGAGGCGAGTTAACTTTTGCCTTTTGTCTCATGTGGACCCAGATATTTGTTCAGGCCTAATGGATGAGTGACACGTGTCACCCATCCATTGCCCACCATTTTACATACATGCATCATTCATCCCCTTTGTTCATTCATTCGAACCAAACCCGAAAGCCCCAAAATTTATCCTTCCCTCATTTGATTCAGTTTGAGGGCAAGTGAGAAGCTAAGGATGAGTGAGAGGATGAGACGATGACATCGAGAGGGTGACAAAACCGTCGTGGACGGCAGTGGAGCCACAGGAAAGTATTTGAAATAACTGTTTTATGATGTATGCATGCTTTTACGTGAAGGGTATAAATTTCTTTTCGATATAAATGACTTTTATAAACTGTTGTTTTGTCCACTCACAGCTTTTATGGTTTTAATACCCTTCAGGTTGGTAGCGGATGCGGGATGTAGCAGAGATAGAGACATCACATGCCCCCGCCGATCCTGGAGTACTCTGCTGGACCCCGAGCGGGTGACGAGTTTATCCCTGGTCTGACATGCAGTGTCAGACGAGAGCAGTCACGTCCCATGATAATCCAGGGGGATTGGGACGGGTCCTTTTAGTTTTTGAGGAGGTTGAACCAAATCCTCTCCCTCACCAGCAGCTAGTTCTGACTCAAATGCATTGAGTCTTGGTGAATTAGGTGCTTCATCTTCTACTTGGGCTGTCTCACCAGCCTCTTCAACATTTTCACCATCCACATATGCTGAAAACAAGGTATCATCATACGCATCCATGTTTACCTCAGCCTCTTGCCTAAATTCATCAGCCACCCACTCATGATCTTCACTATCCTTATCATCTTCCTCATTACCAGTCTTAGAATCAGATTCAGTGGAAGAATACTGAATCCGTCTCTTTGGGAAACTTCTTCGTTTAGGCACCTCCCTCATATCCACAGCCTCACTTCCAATCTCTACATGCCCTGGAAGTTGGATCCCATCACCCCCTCCCTTTTGCATAAATAGAGGGACACAACCACTACTCTTTGCATACATATCACAGAGTTTAAATAATTGGCCATCAGAGGTTATCTTCACCAGTATTTCACTATCTATGTCATTAAAGTATATAGACAACTCAGAAGGTAGATAGCCTAGTTTATTCCCTATGAACTTCAATTCCAAAAGGAAAATCCAATGTACTATAACAAAGTCATACAACTTGACTTGTCCCCCTGTGTAATTCCAACAATCCTCATCTTCTATTAGTAGTTCACCTTCATAGTGAACTTTCATACTAAAGATATCTATGTCATCTGCATGCATATACAAAATAGAAACTAAGAAACTAACCAACTAACTACAAACTATGACTGATTTATTAGTTTAAGGTACCAAAGTGTGACCAACAGTCCAATTACAGGGTGCAACATGTAATAAACATAATCAATACATGGTGCAAAGTGAAACCAAATCATCAAGTTCAAGGTGCATAATGAACCAGAACATCAAGTACAGGGTGAGACATTCTTCAACACATGGTGAGTATGGGGTGCAAAGTGAAACCCGATCATCGAGTTCAGCATCCCCTTTCACTAGCAACAACACTAATCGGCCATCAACTACACAAACCAGCTACAACACAAACCATACACCTCATCTTTCAACAGATATGCCAAAAACAACGACACAAACTAAGTCTAGATATCCTATTTCAACATGCACATAAATTTGAGCAAAGACATCAATTTCAACATGCACAACAATTAGGCAAATAAAGACACATGCTAACCTTAGAGGCATACTGAAACACAAAAGGAAGCAAACACATAAACCCAGCCTCACTTCCATGGATAATAGAACACGGATGAAACCAGAAACATGGAGGAAAGGAAAACTCACCGTAGACTGGCTACTCTGCTCCATCCTTGCGAGGAATCATTTTCCAAATCGTCTGCACCTACTTGTTCTCACATTCGCGTCGATTCAACGCCCAATCCTTGATTCAAGCCCCAATTTCGATCGCAAGCAAACCCTAGAAATTTTCCCCAAATTCGTCCTCGAATGCAAACAGGAGGGAAAAGTCTGATTTGGCACTCGTGGGTCCCAAAACCATCCCCACGTCGCGGCTGACATGGCCAAAGGGTGCCAGCGTGTCAAAATTTCCCATTTTACCCTTCATTTTCACAGCAACAAAACAGCTTGGAAAGAAAAGGTGAGGAGTGGCCTAAATTTATACTTTTTGATACATGGATATTGGATATTGGATATGACTATATGAGGATTATATATATTGGGTAACGACTTCAATGATTTTTTAGAGAATAAAATCGAGACATTTTAGTTTTTTATTACCCAAATACGAAGCTTCATAAATTTTGAATTAATTTTCATTAACTTAAATTCCATCATTTGATAAATTTTTAGTAATTTTTAAAATTATCCATCCAAAAATAAAAGTAAAATGAAATTTAAACATATAATTTAATGTTCATATATAAGTGGTACGTATAAAGATAGAATTTTGAAATTTAAACTTGAGATTTGTGATATCCAAATTCTAAGTTTTTATTTTCTTAAAATTTTAAATTCCTATATATATATATATGTGTGTGTGTGTGTCCAAATAAAAGAATTAGTGTATAGAAAACTTGAAATTCTAATTCTTTTTTTACAAATCCCGTAGTTTTCCTCATCACGCTATAATTCAGTCAACACTCTACTAGTACTATCTATGCATTATTTATTTTTTTTCTTTTGGCTATGATTTTTACCCGAAATATAGAAGCTTGGTTAATATGATAAGGAATATTGCTGCAAATGAAGAAGAGAAAGTTGTTGATGCTAACTTATTTTTATTTTTATTGATACTTTTTGGCAACGTATTGTTCATACGTATTCACCACAAGTGAAATCCATCAACTCTCTCCTTCGTAAACGCAAACACACTTGCGAGTCTTTTGATCGCAGTAGCCATCCTTGAATTGATCAGCTAAACACGTTTGGTACGTAGCAGATGCGATACCCTTCGTGCCCGTCTTCGCAAGGAATTTGTGAATACCGGTAACATATCTTTCCACTCACCCGTCTTGTTTGTGAGGTTGGATGCAGGGGAACCTTCTCATGCTATTATTTATTTTGTTATTGGGTCTCTTTTATGCTTCATTGAGGGGGAGTACCCTCCTATCTATTTGGTGAAAATCTGGATTGAAGGTTCACAATTTTGGTGTGTTATTCTATGCTATATTTTCTAGCGTTCATCTCCATCTGACTTGTTGTGCGTCTCTATTTAACTAGTCACATTGTGTGACTAGTTGATTAAGAATTGAAATGTCTTGCTTGCTGTTCCTTCTAGTTGAATAATTAATTGTTGATTGTGTGGGTGACATCTTTGTATGTCGTTTAGTATCTATCTTATGAAATTCACATGATTACTCATTATTTTTTGGACATTGGATTATTCTCATCCCTATTTGTGCGAATGCGTTGGGATTTTTATTTTTTATTGCTTCACAGTACTTCTGATTAGATCCTATATGCAAGGATGAAAATATCGATATCGACGGATATATCGCTCGCCGAATTTACGGATATCTCGCCCCAAATATTGATATCGATATCGATATCGTTTACGGTCAACAAAAATGCCGGAAATTGGGTCCAAATGACGGAAATTTGGAATGAAACTTTGGCAAACACTTAAATACCCAATAATGGTTATATAGGACTAATAAAAACTATAAAATGACTTTGATATGATAAATATATGATGAATCATATGATAGAATATAGATCTGCCGACCACTAACAGTATAAAATCTTAAAGATAAACTTAAATTAAAACATAATTCCATTGATAATATTGCATTAACAATATTGTACATATTGAACTTGATCAAAAACAAGTAGAGTGTCGACCAGCTTGAAAATTAGATTGGTCTTGAATCTCTAAGATATATGAAAAATAATGAGAATTTGATAATGACAAATAATAATAAAATTATTTCAATTAGAACATATATTCTAAGTTAGACTTTGATGATGATAAAAAATTAAGGAGCAAATACACATATATTCATAATTTTAATATATATTCTAAAATAAAACATATATTATAAATTAAAACAAATATTACCAAATATATGAATTACCCCATATTTCATATTAAAACATACATTCATAATTAAGGAATATATGAATTACCTAATAATACATTTTGAATTTTGAAAAAAACGTTTAAGGCTTCATTTTTTTAATACATATTCATAATTAAGGAAAAAAAACACATAAATTCATAATTTAATACATATTCTAAATTAAAACAAATATTACCAAATATATGAATTAAACCATATTTTATATTAAAACATACATTACTAATAAATGATATATTAGTAAATAAAAAATGATATATTTTATTATGAAAAATGTTAAGGCTTAATCTATTTTAATACATATTAAGGCTTAATCTATTTTAATACATATTAAACCTTAATCTATTTTAATACATATTAAGGCTTAATCTATTTTAATACATATTGAACCTTAATCTATTTTAATACATATTAAGGCTTAATCTATTTTAATACATATTAAACCTTAAGCTATTTTAATACATATTAAGGCTTAATCTATTTTAATACATATTTTGAAAAAAATTAAGGCTTAATCTATTTTTTCTATTTGGGGTTAAAAAACAAAATTAATAATAAATGATATATTTTATTATGACAAATAAATAATTAAATAAAATATGTAAATAATTAAAAAAAAAGGGTTAGAAAATAAAAGGAACGAAACGCACGTTTCGTTCCTTATATTCATTATTTACTCAATCCGTGGTCGTCTTCCTCAGTCGATAATTCGATATAATCGATTTGGGGCAAAATCGATTTGGGGCAAATTGGGGAAAAGGAGAGGGGCGACTGGTGACGGTGAGGGCGAGGGCGAGACGGTGACCGGTGATGGTGAGGGCGAGACGGGGGAGACGAGAGAGGGCTGGAGATGTGGCCGTCAGTCGTCCTCCGACGAGTCATGCGAAGTGGAGAACCGAGAAATTTGGTTGCAGAGAGGGTTCGTATGGCTTCGGGTCGACGTCGGCAGCTCAGTGGTGGGATGGGTTCTTGTTTGTTCTTCGTTTCTTCGCGACTTCGCCCCCAATTTGTGCTTGAAGTGGTGAGTCCGTCCGTGAACTTGGGTACTTTGTTTTTTTTCAATTATTCTCTTCGTCCGTGAACATTATTGATGAATCTATGAATCATGTTTGATTGAATCCGTGATTTCCTTTTGTTTCTGTTCAATCCGTGATTTATTTCGTACGATTTCCTTTTTTGCTTGATTTCGGCTGTCGATGGTTACTTGCTTGTTCGGTTGTGTGCTCCCAAAATCGTCGATATCGAACAATATCGGCGAATATCGCCGATATTCGCCGATATTGTTCGATATCGACGATTTTGGGGGAAGAAATAAGTTCACCCCCTCTATCTCTGCCGGTGACCGGAATTAGCGATATATCGCCCGATATATCGCCGATTCTGGCGATATTTTCATCAGTGCTATATGAACCGTTTCTTTGTCTTTCCCTGTCAAAAAGGGAGGGAAAGTTAACAATTGAACTATATTTATATTTCATTGTGCTTAAGCTCTTAACATGGGTTTATCACTTGTTCTTGATCTAAAGTCTTTCTTGTAGGATTCTATCCTCCCAAATCACAAGTTTGATCATGATTAGTTATGGGGTATGAGATAGGTCTTTCTTAGGTTGAGTGATGGATTTTGACAAGGAAAAGTCAAAGGGGAGATTGTTAGTTCTTTGTTTAGGCAATGCCAATTTATTTGGCTTTACTTGGAATGACTGTAATTTTCCTTACTATGTATCTTCCTCAATCTAGAAAGTTAGCATCTCTAGGCCGTGATGGTATTTTATATTGAAGATGCTTAAAGCTGCGAGATTGAATGTATATTGCATTTCATAAGAATGTTTTTGCATCAGTTAAAGTGTTTTCTAAAACACTAGAAGTGTGTTTGGATGAAGGATTTCTAGTTTGATGAGAATTTACAATTTCATAATTTGTGTGTTTGGATGAAGGATTTCTAGTTTGATGAGAATTTACAATTTCATAATTTGCAATTATGTATTTACAATTTCTTGATTTTGTAAATTCTAGTGTGGATATTAATTTTAAAAATTATGGAAATTACAATTTCACTTGTTTCAACTCATCATTTGAAAAATTCTGTCTCTTAAGACATAATTTCAACTCATCATTTGAGTTTCTCAAATCCCCCTAGACTTTCCTCTGGAAATTTACCAAATTCTGACTCAGTTTCCCAAACGAAGAAAAATTAATTTTCCATTCACCAAATGCTTCCCTCACGCCAAATGACATGTTTATTTGTTAGAGTCAAACGCACCCTAGATGACTAGTCGTCGTTTTTCAGTTCTTACCATCAGTTAAATTATTTTGAACCGAGAATTTTTTTGTCTTACTCAAAGATATTTTTATCACACCATGACAAGCAGCTGTCAAAGCTCACGACTACCATCAGTTAAATAGTAATAATAATTATTATTAAAATAAATAATAATAAAAATAATGACATACCTAATTAATATTTAAGATATAAGTATTTCGTCAATTATTATAATATAATCCGGTCAGTATAATATAGTCGGCATTCTAATCCGGAAAAGTACCAAACGCCCGACTAAATAATCAGTCTATCCGGTGGACAGATTAGTCTATCCGATTGAAATAGTCAGTACAGTACGGCATATCAAACGAGGCCTTAGAGTTGCTCTCACTCACTCACTTGTGATGTGTTCTCCTTAATTTTCAAATGTGGCCAAGATCACCTCCTTATATAGTGCTTAAGGAAGTCTCTAGATGCCTTCATTAAAATCTATTCATGAACCTTTTTCAATTAATGCTCTTTCATGAATCTTCCATATTCATTCTTATTTATGAAGCTTTCACATCAATCTTTTTCTACAGGGTTCCACTATGAATGAACAACATCATGTATTTATTCTCAATACATAATCTCATGTATTAAAATCTAATGTATTAATAATCCACTAAGGAGACATTAACTCAACAGTGTGTGCTTGTGATTGTTTTTGATTGATTGTTTCTGAAATTTAGTCATAATTCAAGTGGCTCGGTATAATTCAGATGACTAATCACAGGTATGTAGTCTTAAAATTGGTGTTCAACTTTCTGAAGCCAAGAGTATATAAAGAAAGAAGAGGAGCGCAAAGGACTTACTTTCTATTCCTCTCTATCAAGTTAGCTCTTCTATGCTTCAGTTCTATTTTTAATTTGCAAGATTGGTTTTATAAAAAAATAGAAAGAAGAAAAAAAAAATAGAAACTAATTTATTGTATGAAAAACTGAAAGATATTATCACCCAAAAACGGTAAAAAGGAAAGATATTACACATCTTTTGATCTCAGAGTTTGACACATGGTCTGAAATTAATCATATTTAGTATGTAAATTTGTTAATATAATAAGAAAAATTATTATTTCTTTATATATTACATGATATGTTTACCCTTTATAAATCTGAAGTTTTAAAAGCTCACTATTTAATTAGAGTTTTACACAAAATATATTAGGCCAAAATAAAATAAAACATCTTTGTTTCTCATTTCTATCATTTCTTATCTTATGGCTGAGACTTTCAGCCCTAGCCAACTCAATCTTTGCTAGTATGAACTCTGGAATCTGGATACACCAACGTCCTTGTTGCAGAAGGCGTTGCTCTTGTTGAAGGTCTCAAGTAGGCTACTACTAGTAACATCAACTATCTGCATGTAAAAGGTGACTCAATAACCCTCATTGATGCTATTAATGGGGTTATTCCTCTACCTTGGCGGATTTGCAGAATTGTCAAGAACGTGAAATTGCCACGCCGTAATTTCTAGTGCATTTTATTTAAACACGCGTTTCGCGAAGCAAACTTTGTAAGTGATGTAATTGCCAATTTAGGACATTCTTGTTCTGATATCCTTAGTTGGACCGTTCCATCCCCCTATAGCTATGCAGACCTAGTGCCTTGACATGCTTGGAATTGGCTGCCTTAAGAGGCTTCTTATTGTAATCTCTTTATTTTGCTCTCAAAAAGACGGGGAAAAATGAACCTTTGCTACCAAACGTTGATGCCTTACTTTGCAGCTCTTCCCTCTTGCAGTTTTGCCAACCACCTACGCTATCCAGACACACTCACACCCACTTCTTCCTTCAACAACTTAGCATCTTTGAACTGTTCAGCTGCCAAACCCACCCAAACCATGTATCACCTTCCCCTATTTGACTTGTATTATATGCTAACTCAAGAAATTGAAATCAAAATGGGCATTTGGTCTAGTGGTATGATTCTTGCTTAGGGTGCGAGAGGTCCCGACTACAATTCTCAGAATGCCCTTTCGCTCCTCTGATTTTTGGTTTTTAACCTCTTCTTGAAGATGGCAGCGGTGAGTGGGGAGGATGGCAGCTCTTCCCATTCACAAATGAGCTGAGGGTGTCAGCTGTTGGAGGGAAGGAAGACAGGAGTGATCAGTCTAGTAATTTTGGCGTCTCTACTCGCCCAGGGAGGAGCTGTGGATGGTGGCGATGGGGTAGGGAGTTTTTCAGAACTCTGTTGATTTGAGTGTCAAGCTGGGCTTGTTGCTCTAACCTTACAACACACAAGAATTGCCCCATTAGAGGATCTAGCTTGTTATAATAAAGTCCAATACAAAGCAACGCATACGTTACGAATCACCCCAAAATAACCAGCAGAGAATTTGAGCAACATAGATATTGACTCACGAAAAAACCAACTAACAAGTTAAATAAATCAATTATGACGAACAAATTTGTTTCATTTGAACTCAGAAAAGCATTAAGATTATCTAGAATTCTAATCATCCTTTTGATGCTTAATATTTGTTTCCAATGTCATATGTCATTCACGTTGCGACTTGTTGGACGAAACACGGGGAAAAACGGAGCGGTACATTAACATTATAGTGCAGTGCAACTATATGTATAGCTCAAGCAAAATTCCAACCCTGCGAGCTCATACAAAGCAAAATTTCATTATTTTCAAGTAGAAGTGCGTGTAGTCTAAATCTCCACTTTGATTAAAATGAGATTATAACTGCTCTTCAATCGTAACTCACAGCAATCAGCAAGCGCTAAAAATTGAGGTGACACTCGGTAACTCAGGCTTATGCTATGATGAATGCCATGTGCCTAATGAGGTCCAAAACTCGGGTACTGTAAGAAAGACATGCATAATTAGAAGACACCATAAGGATTGCGTCATACCAAGAGTTGAATTTGTGCATATGCCTGCAACTGGTAAAGATGGATTGTTTACCTGTATCCCCACTCATTGTCATACCACGAAACAAGCTTAACAAAGTTGGAACTAAGTGCTAATCCAGCCTTCGCATCAAATATACTGGACCTGGAATGCAATGAATAACTTTTAAGACAAGCCATGGAAGAAAACCAAACATTCTGAAAAAGAACTCCCATAGTAGATTCAGTCTATTATTGGTGTTCCTCTTAAAGAAAGTTTGGAAGAGAAAAACGAGGGATCCTACCTTGTGTCACCAATAAAATCACTGGAGACTACATCATCTTCTGTGTACCCAAGGATGCCTCTAAGTGGTCCATTAGCAGCATGCCTTCAGAAAAGATACAAGAGTCGATTAGCTAGCCCAGAAAACAAAGAAAGAGAAACGTAAAGGTATGATACTATACACAAAATGCAGAGCACAAACCTAATGGCTGCTTTAACATGCTCATACGAAGCACTCTTCTCAAGTCGACAAGTTAAGTCCACCACAGAGACATTAGGAGTCGGGACACGAAAGGCCATTCCAGTCAGCTTTCCATTGAGTTCGGGTAGAACTTTTCCAACTGCCTAAAATTCCAAGGAAATCAATACTCTACCCTTTAAACCCAGAAAGTAATTATATAAATCAATCAATAAACAATGTTTCAAGACAAGGAAATATCAGAAAATTATTGCTAAGAATCTATCTTTCAGGTATGTTACCTTTGCAGCACCAGTTGAACTAGGAATGATATTCTGTCCAGCTCCTCGACCCCCTCTCCAATCCTTCATTGAAGGCCCATCGACTGTCTTCTGTGTTGCTGCACATGTAAAACCATCAACAACTTAAGCCCATAGCATTTGTTTACCTGTGTTTCACAGAGAGAGAGAGAGAGAGAGAGAGAGAGAGAGAGAGAGAGAGAGAGAGAGAGAGAGGCACAGAGACAGAGAGAGAACCTGTAGTTGCATGCACAGTCGTCATCAAACCTTCAAGAATACCAAACTCATCATGAATCACCTACACCAGAAATTTAACTGAATATTGGGTGACGATTCTAAGAAAGAATAATGAGTTGCAAGGAAAAGAATATAATATAATCAGACATGTTTTTGGATATAGTTAAGATTATTATGGAACCCAAAAGTTCATAAAAATAAAAGCAACCAAACCTTGGCAAGAGGAGCAAGGCAGTTGGTGGTACAGCTTGCATTAGAAACAATGTCCATATTTTGCTTGTATGAATTCTCATTTACTCCTACCACAAACATGGGTGCATCAGCTGATGGAGCTGAAATTACAACCTTTTTTGCACCACCCTGCAAAGAAAAATCAATCAAAGGTCAACCTCGTTGGGCATTAATGAGCAAGATAGTGCAGAAATCTGGTCACTGCAACAAACCTTTATATGTGCTGAAGCCTTATCAACTGTTGTAAAAATTCCAGAAGATTCGACAACATACTCAACCCCATAATCACCCCAAGGGATCTCCGCAGGATCTCTGGTAAGGTTCAGAAGTGAATCCCATAATACAAATAAATTTTCATGCTACTGTTTAATAAAAATTCAATTCTGGTGCTCACGCTGAACATGCAAAGATACATAAAATAAGATATGTAGATTACTACTGAAAACTACAAGGACAATACCTTCTACTCTCAACTTTGATAATCTTCCCATTTAGTTCCAAGGTGGAATCATCCACAACACTAATTCCTCCATTGAATACTCCATGTGTAGAGTCATACTTAAACATGTAAGCCTGGACATGAGAAAAATGGGGACATTTAAACCTTGGTAAGAATAAAGGAGTAAATAATAACATTACTGTCGGCTTTAGTAACTTCAAAACGGGTTCGAGGAAGGAAAGGAAATGAATATCCTAGAAGCTAATCATCAATTTTTTTAATTTATCACAAATGAAAACAATAAAGTAAACAAAAATATCCATAATTTCCTATCTTTCAGTTATTCAAGTGCAAAAACAGTCACCAACAGTAAGAGAAACAGGAAAATTGGGAGCAATTATAAACACAAAACATGAAATATATTCTTAATTCATTACAACATATCCTACAAGGCTACAATGACTCTGGTCAATATCAAAGTGCAAAAGAAAGAAAGATATCTCTGGTATAGTGATGCTTGCATATAAGCACAAAATAAAATAGATGGGTTGACATTGTTTGATGAATACCACTCTATGTAATTACCAGTATCACAAGAAGAGTAGCACATTCTTACCATGTACTTAGCATCAACTAAAGGATCATTGACTGCTACCACTTCTAAATCATCCCAAGTGGTTGCTATCCGAAGAACCAACCTTCCAATCCTACCAAAACCTGCACATGAATAGCGTTTTCATCACATACCTCCAATAAATTCCCTTTCTAAACCTAACACTTCCCCAGAAAGTCCATTCGCTAAGTCAAGATAAATATAAGTATACAAATAGTTCTTATTGACATAAGAAGCAGCACTTAAGAGTAATAGCTATAAGACATCATGAGCATCCAAAAACAGTTGAAAAGAGTCATGAGAAAAGCAAAAGTACCAATACTGAAATCATGGACAAACAAATAATTACTATAGGAATCAAAGCTAGCTTAAACAGAACATCATTCAGGCATACAGACAAGCAAGGGAAAAGCGCAAAAGAAACTTACCGTTGATTCCAATCTTTACCTTCTCACCAGTCCCTGGGCCTAAACAAAACATAACAAAACAAAACAGTCAAGAGTAAGCTTCGGAGCCAGTCAAATCAATGCTGTGTTTGAAGAGTGTTATGGTTCTTACTGTGAAATAAGGGCGGCAGTACGGTGGCTGTGGCTTTGATGGGTTGCACACCCCTCACGCCACATATTCTGGAAAGTAGAACACATACCCAGTCAACTACAAGATCATAACCCAAAAGTTCATAACCCCGAAAAGCAAATATAAAAAAAAATAATGAGGCTGAGTTGCTCACTGTAAAGAAGCTGACCCGCTTGGGATAGAAGTGCCAAAAATGGTTGATTGCACCTTCGGACAGTTCAGATTGCGACTAAACCCAACGCTTGACACCTGAATAATAAAGAACACTATCAATACAAAGAGAAACAGAAAATGTATTTAATATTTATTGCTTTAGCTTGTGACTTGTGAGTGGTGATTTCCACTTCTTCAATACAAACAGGAAAGAAAAAATCCTCAAAGAGCTGTTTAAAGCTAACAAAGCTCAACTAAACACCAAATAAAAGAACAAAAACTGATGACTAAAAATCCAAAGCAATTCTAGCATACAGAAACTAACACATAATTTTTTTTTTATGAAACTAAGTTACAAGCAGATGAAATTAAAAGCCTTAAACTTCAATAAAAGACATTATACAAATCAAAAGTAATCATAAACAAAATAGCATAAACAATGTAATCTTCTATGAGAGCTGAGGCGAGTAAAAGAACAGACCTTGAAAGAAGCGGTGGCCGAAGCAGCTAAATCGGCGCGCGAGGCTTCGATCAGTGGAGCGGAGGTTGCGGATCTGAGTATAGAAGAAGCCGCCATTTCTCAGTCTCTTCTTCGGGAGCAAATGAAATGACAAAACCCTTTTTTCAAATCAAAATTAAAAGTTCTGAATCAAAAGTAAAAAGCTTGCGGAGGTTCTTATGGAGCTCCCCCGAGAACCTCTCTCTTCCTGTTCTTTATTGGTCACAATCCCCTGTGGCCACGCTAAACCTTAAGAATGTTAGACCATCGATTAGAGGAGTGGACTGATAAATGGACGGTTCGATGATTGGGAGCAAGGGCTATCACGAGAACGAAAGCAGCGGATGAGGGAACTATATAAATCACGTAGGTAAATTTGTCGCGACGTGTAAAGCAGAGAAAAGGTCACGTCAATCTCGAAAGGCACGTCGGAACCGTGTGTGGTTTTTTGGGCTTTTCCCTATCTTATCTTTTTTAGGCTTTTTCCCATATAGCATGCTACAATTAGAGTTCGGATAAAATAGTTACGAATTTAGAAAGGTTAGGGGTATTTTTGTAATTTTGGACTTTAAGGGCGTTTTGGACCTTTTTCTGTTTTGATGAGTCATCAACAGTGATGACTAGCCCTTTTTACTGTGTGACACATGTCATTTTTGTATCACTGTTTGTTCATACCATATCAACCTAGACCGAGCAAGAAGCCAAAACTGACTGCAGGAACAGTCCATTACCAAATGACGATCAATCCACATCAACCTTGGATGACACGACCCATCCAAATTCCCCTGGGATTAACACGAGATGTGTCATGATCCCGTCTGACACAAAGTGTCAAACAAGGGAATAAATTAAAACATTTAGCCCGACCGGCTTCCAGAGCGCGCTAGGATCCGGTGGAGGAGTGTGATGTCTCGGTCTCTGCTACAGTCCTCATCGGAGATCAACTTGAACGGCATTAAAAATCAGAAAAGACTGTGAGTGGACAAAAATAAATGAGTTCATAAAAATATATTTCATAAAGACATTATGCCCTTCACTAAAAAGCATGAATGCATAGGAAAACCATTTATCAAACCACATATGTTTCAATAACCATTAATAGGGTCTCAGCCCCAAGTTCCGTAAATTCAAGTCATACGCGCACCTGCCCAAATCCATTTGTATAAATCTGTAATCATATCAAACATATATGGGGTGTGACGACCCGTCCCGAATTAACGAGATTAATTAAGGTTTAATGACGGATTAGCATCGCTAATCGAAGGCTAATCGGGGATTAGACGAGGGTTAGCGAAAGTTCGGGCGAAATGACGATTTTGCCCTTGAAATGGGCAAATCGTTGCCTTTTCATCTAGGCGGTCAAATGGACTTTGGCCGATGACTGTGACATTGTTCATGACGTCACGAGTTCATAGACAGATGGTACGCTCGATTCTGACGTCCGAGTAAAAAGTTATGACGTTCGGAAGTTCAAGGGCATTTTGGTAATTTGGGCCAAAAGTTTACTTTTGACCCGGGATGTCCGATGGTCGAGAGCCAAAGACCGTTATGTAGATCGGGACGATATGAATCTGTAGACAGGCGGCACGTCGAATTCGGACGTTCGACGGAGAAGTTACGGTTCACGGAAGTTTTGGAGAACTATTTATGACGACACGTTTTACGAGGACCTTTTGGACTTAAGTGGGCCCAGTTTCGTTTCAGTGGACCAATGGATGAGTGACAAGTGTCACCCATCCACTGGCCCTTCCCTTACATACATGCATCGATCATCTTCTTGTTTTCCTTTCATCCAAACAAACCCACCCGATCTCATTCCACCCAAAATCCCAAACCTTCACCCCTTATGATCTTGAGTGAGGCCAGAGAGTGAGAGAGAGACTGAGGAATCAAGAGGACGGTGGCTGGAAGCTGCTGGGCCGCCTTGCACGGTGGTGAAGGCCAGAGAGAATCGATTTCACGGTTAGGCCATTTTCTCCCTTTATTTCGATTTGAGCATTATGATTAGTTTTGGATGATTGGGGGATGATTATTAGGTCCCTAGGATGTTTCTAAGATGTTTTGGAAGGGGGTTCACGGCTGAGAAAGCCCTGGGAAAAACTTGGAACCATTGAACTGTGTGGTTCAAAATCAAGCCATGAGTTTTAGGTGTTTTTGGATGAGTTTAGGGATTGGGAATGATAGAAAACATGAAAATAGGAAGAAAGGAATCAAAAAGGAAGAGATTGGACGAAAAATGGGGGGTCTAGAGCCGTGAACCGGTCACGCCGGTCCAACTGGACTGGCCAAACCAGGTGAACCGGCCGCTGGAGGTTGAAGAGACTGAACAGTCGCAAGCGTGTGAGGCCCACGCGCAGGTCATCCTTGGGGCGCGTACGAGCCCATGACAGGGAATTTGGGGAAGTTTTCAACATGTCAAATCATCTATTCGATGTAACGAACATTTTGGGACTGGTTTCGTGTCAATCGGACATCATTTCGATATAGTTCGGGTTGTCCGAAGGTTTAGGTTCGCGTTTAAAAATAGCTAGAAATTCCAAAAAATTACGGGACTTTAGTGAGGGGTTATTTAGGTAGTTAATAACCCTCTAAATTAATTTGGACAGGTTCGGGGATCCCGGAGGTGACGTTTGACCCAGGAAACGATTATGGCATGCGTATCGAGGCGCGGCTTCGGACGGTCTGTGAGTGGACTTTCCTTTCGAAATTGATGCATGCATAAATGTTTTATAATTGTTTTAATACATGTTTTATGATGCCTTGAGTGCATTTGTTTGTGGTAGCCTAGGATTTACGTATTTGCACATATTTCGAGATTTACGGTTTTATACGATGCTTATACGTGCTGGGTTTTCAATGAGGGTTTAATGAATTGGTTTTGGATTTGGAAATATGAAATCGTGCACGAGACCTATTTGATGTACAAACTATCGGACATGGAGTCCATTTGATTTGACGAGGAATTGGACCTAGGGTCCATTTGAGCGATACGATCGAACCGAGGGTCCATTTGAGCGATACGATCGAACCGAGGGTCCAGTTGGTTTACGATTCGGGTTTGAGGCCCAGTTAGTGGTACTATCGGGCTTGATGCCCCGTTGATTTATGATATCGGGCATGAGACCCATTTAGTTGAGATATCGGGCCTAAGGCCCCGTTGGTTGTGAAATCGGACGTGAGGTCCTGTTGAGTTATGGTTTCGGGCTTAAAGCCCAATTAGTCGTGATATCAGGCTTGAGGCCCTGTTGAATGTAACATCGGGTTTGAGTCCCAGTTCAGTTTATGAAATGAGTATGTGGGCGTGAGACCCTATTGAACTGAGGATTTAGGCCGAGGCCTGTGAAAGTGATTTGAATCGGATTCGAGGAATCCTGTTGAAATGAATCGGGTATGAGACCCAGTTGAGAAATGTATTTGAGAAAGAAAGAAAGTATTTGAAAAGAATGAACCCTCCATATTGATTATATGGTCTCCTCCAGCGTCGACCTGGAGAGTCACGATCCACATACTAGAGTGGGTATCCCCATAGGGATCCCGTTCCAGGAGTGGTGGTTACTTATATTGTTGTGGTCCTGGACCAGATTCCGGAGAGATATGTGGACTAGATCCAGAGAAAGAGCTCGGACTAGATCCAGAGATTGAGCCTCCCAGATGGAGATTCCTAGGAGAAGACTCGGAGTGAGACCCCGAGTAGTGTGCACACTAGATAGATATGATGACATCGTGACTATATCGGGGATGTGTTCCCTAGGGGTTGTGTGCCCCGAGTTGGCATCTTCTCGGAAGTGCCGCGGATGGATTATACGTATGTTGATACGTATGAGGTTTTATGGAAAAGTGATTTGAGGGCGGAGACCCTGTGTTTTATGATTTAGAAAGTGATTTGGGGCGGAGACCCCGTATTTGATATTTTGGGAAATGGTTTTGGGCTGAGACCCACGTGACATGATTTGGGGCTGAGTTCCCATGTTTTGAGTTATGGTTTGTAAGTGTGATTTTGGGTCGGGGACCCAAATGGATTTACGGGGCATGACGGTTTATAGGGTCGGGCAAGATCCCTTGAAAGGTTTTGTGAATGTTTTCAAGTGGTTTTTATGAATATTTAATAAATGATTTTGAATGCATGCGTATGTATTTATGAAGGGCATAAATGTCTTTGTATGAAAATGTTTTTATTAAATTATTATTTTTGTCCACTCACGACCTTTGATGTTTTAATGCCCTTCAGGTTGATCGCGGATGCGGGCTGTAGCAGAGACGAGACATCACTCCCCTCCTCCTACCATCCTGACGCACTCTGATAGCCTCGGCGAGGGATAGAGATGGAATTTTCCCTGGTCTGACACTTCGTGTCATACGGGATCATCTGGGTCCCACGTTAATCCCGGGGGATTTGAGACCGGTCCTGACATGGGGACTCAGCCCAAATCTATTTATTATTCACAAAACACAATTTCGCAAATCCAAGAAATCATGTTTATCATATATCATATATCATATAATCAATCCTGTCACGGTTTCTAAAGCTACTCGGGGTCTCAAATCCCAAGTCTCCCCAAGGTCCACCTAGGTCAATGTTCGTAGATCAATGACCCTCTTTGGGGGTTATAATCCATAATAGCCTTCCTGAGAGTAAGGTACCCAACATGGGCGACTCCACTCAGTTAGTGTTCCGTAACTACTCCGGAGTCCACACACGACCCTCCCCGGAGGAGACAATCCATAAATAAAGGATGGTATACGAAAACCATTTCGAAATCATTCTCAAAACCTTTCAAACCTTTCAAAGGATCCATGCCCGGTCCCTATAAACCGTCATGAAACCAGAAATCCATTTATGGGTCCCCGACCCGAAGTCACATATATAAACCGTAACTGGGCCTCAAGCTCGATTTCGTAAATCAACTGGGACTCGAGCCCGATTCGTAAATCAACTGGGCCTCGAGCCCGATTCGTAAATCAAATAGGCCTCAAGCCCGATTCGTAAACTAATCGGGCCTCCAACCCGATGCCTTATTAAATAAAATGGACTCGAAGTCCGATAGTTCGTAAATCAAATGGGTCTCATGCCCGATTCCATATTTCCGAATCTGAAATCAATTCACGAACCAATTGAGCATCTGGCCCGATAACGTAACCAAATGGACTTCAAGTCCGAGGGTTTCCAAACAAATGGGTCTCATGCCCGAGTTACCATTTCAAATCCAAAACCATTTCATTAAACCATTACCGAAACCATAGGCACGTATAATCAGTGCAAAACCATAATCCTCGATATACGTTGCAAATACGTAAATCACCTCGAAATACGTGAAATCATGTAAATCACTAATCCATAATCATCATGATAGAAATCATATCTATAAAACATATAAAAACATTTATGCATGAATTACAATTTAGAAATCAAGGTCCACTCACAAACCGTCCTATATGCCGCCTCGATATGCTTGCCATAAACCTCCCCGGGCTAAATCACCATTTTCGGAACTTCCAGACCTGCCCAAATCATACCCCAAAGGTTACTACTAACCTATGCAAGTCCAGAATAAGAACCCTAAACTTTCCCGAAAAAGTCAACGTGTCCTGGACATGATTCTCGCGGTAAAAAAATGTCAATTTGACCAACCTAACGATCTCCGATCGACCCAAAACTACCACCATTGGATCCAGATCGTCGAAACCTTTAAAATGACACTGGGCCCACCTCAAAATTCGAGCCCATACGCCCCCACGCGCGTAGTCAAAGCAAAAGTCAAATTTAAAAAGGTCAACGAGTCAAAGTCAGCAAGTCAACTCGTTGGCGACTCAGTCAACTCGCTGGCGACTCGCCGGAATTTCTCGCCGGAAACTCCATTGATGCCCAAAACTTCAAACTTCGATATCTCATTCATTTCTCAACCAAGTTCGACATTCTACCTATGTAAATCCATCTACTCGAGCCAAGGATTCCAAATATAAACCCAAAAATTTCAGAAGGTACCTAGATTTTAAGTTATGGTCATTCAAAGTTTCGGCCAGAATTCCAATCATCATTCCGGCCACCTCCGACATCCAAATCCGTCCCAAATTGCACCTACAAGCTCGTGAGAGCTCAAGGAACATCATCCTAAGCTTAGAATCGATCAACACCATCAAAATCAAAAAACCCAAAATTTGAATCCTACGGTTTACCTTCCAAAATTCCGGCCACCGTGTACGACGGTCCTTGTCGTGGCCACCATTGGGTTCGTCTCAACATCCTCTCCAACTTTCATTCACGGGTCACAAGAAATGGATGATGATTGAGAGGTGTTTGTGTAAGATTAGGGTATACGGTTTTGAAGAAAAAATAAATGAAGAAGATGAAGATGGTTGCACGGGAGGGAAGAGAGAAATGAAAGGGAAATAATTAAAATAATAAAAACTTGATTAAAATAGTATTTTATTTCATTGGATCCACTTTTTGGGGAAAGTCACCAATAGGATGAGTGACACTTGTCACTCATCCAAGGGCCCCACAATTAACTAATCTCCTAATCAGATTTATTTAATATTTTATTCGGATCCTAAGACGTAAATTCTCGATTTTGATCCCGTGACCATAACTTCTCCATTTGACGTCCGATTTTGACGTGCCGCCTGTCTACGGACTCGTGACATCCTGATCTACGTCACAGTCATCGGTCCTCGTACGTTTGACTACCCGAGTCAAAAGTCAACATTTTACCCACGACTAGGGGTAAAACGGTCATTTTATACCGTTAGTCCGATTTCGCTCAAACTAATCACCAATTAATCTCACTAATCCTTCACTAGTCACTAATCTAATCCCGAAATTTAGGACGGGTCATTACATTGGAGGCCCAGCCCTCTGCCTTTTCTGCATGTCGGCCTCGACCAACCTAGAGGCCCAATCCTCTTCCAGCACCATGTTGCTGACCGACTCTAGAAGCCC
Organism: Prinsepia uniflora; assembly: GCA_032719365.1. NCBI lineage: Eukaryota > Viridiplantae > Streptophyta > Magnoliopsida > Rosales > Rosaceae > Prinsepia > Prinsepia uniflora. The sequence goes on from CM064868.1 coordinate 22,552,710, forward strand.
AACCTCCGTCGGTCGTTATGTCGGCCTAGACCGACCTGAAGGCCTAATACTTCCGCCCAACACAAGTCCAAGGAGTCCAGGCCCACTCATATGAGCAAACCCTAGTAGGGTCTGGACAACCCCTCCACGTGTCAGTCCCACATCAATTGCCATTTGTCCCACATCGGCTGAATGCAATTATTATATTCACCATACCCATACAAAAAGGGTTCATTTGTCATATAAAGGTAACTAAGCATTTTACTGTTCACAACTAACTTTACAGTACACAATTTACCACTCACCTTATACCATATACCGACCACTAACTTGGGCGTTGGAGTACCTTTGGGCTGGTACCACACCGGTGCTTATACTCTGACCGACCGACCAGTTTCGTTCTCTTTCAGGTCTACACAGGGCACGTGGCAGAGCAGCATTCGCTCTCTAAGTTGGCACATTTTTGTGCATCAACACGGTTAATGGCAGGTTCTTATGTGTATGTTGTTCGAACAAAACCCAAAAACCCAAACTTAATTGTTATGCGAGTTTGGTGATTCCAACTGAGAGCTGGGAGGAATGAAGAGTAAAATAGAAAGGAATTTAGAGGAAGAACAAAGGTTTTCAGAAGAGATGATCAGAGAACCTAGATCCGAAGCCCATTATGAAACCTTGGGTTTGATTTTCAATTTTGGTTGATTAATCACTGAAATTGGAGTTGGAATCATGTTATTCGGTCCTTGGCGAGTAGGATTGAGTTGTTAATACACACAATTGGAGACATAAAGCTTGGGTTGAAGGACTGGAAAATGGTCGAAACCCATTGATATTGATCATCAATTTTGAGTACGTTTACCATGGAATTGAGGTCATAGATCCCCTTCTAGAGTGGATTAGATGCAGTTAGACGGTTCAAACATGAGAATTTATGGAGAAATGAACGGAATTGATGCGGGTTGGAAACTGGGTCGGGCGACCCGTTTGTAGAGAAACATGTCGAGAAGATGAACAGTAACTGGGGGCACTGTAGCAGACGTGTGGGTTTCACGCGCAGCCGCTTGTGGCAGCACTTAGGGGCGCGTGGGCCTATTTTCGAGGTACGGTCAACATATGATTTGATGTTTTTGATGTAACGAACATTTTGGCACAGGTTTCGAATCGATCGAATACCGTTTCGATATAGTTTTGCATATCCGAAGTGTTATGTTACATTTTAAATACGTATTTTAATTCCAAAAAATTAGGAGATTTTAATGTGACATTAATTGAGGTATTAGTAACCTTTAGTGGTGGTTTTTGACAGGATTCATGATTCCTGGAAATTACGGAAAAGCGCGCATTTCGGAATCGAGCAGCTTGGACGGTATGTGAGTGGATGTTTGTTTTATAAATTGTTATGCATACATAGTTAAATGTTTTCCATGATTTATTGCATTATTTGAGTTGCAATAATTGGATTGATGATTTGATATGAGTATTTGGTGATTTTATGAATTATTTAATCGGTTTTGGGCACGATTTACAATAAATTGTGAAAATGATGTTTTGGGCATAGGCCCGGGATTTCGAAATGGTATTTACCTTGGATTATGATTAAGGATGATTATATGGATTGTTATTGCTTTCTGGATATGATTGTACATATTGCGTGAAAATAGTCTTTTGGGCTTGGACCCTGTTTAACAAATTATTTTGACTTGAGTTTGGAGTCAAATGTGATTATACGATTAAATTGATGATTTCTGGATTTATAAAATGATTTCCGGATTTATAAAATGATTTCATGGAAATGATGTTTTGGATTTATAAAGTGAAGGATGAAAGTTAGTGGAATATATGCTAACAATTGCATTTCAAAATATAAATCTAGTTATTCGCGTTTATTATAAATATATAGTAGGAATTCCTCTGTATCAATAATATTACAGACTAACAAGTAAAATTGGAAGTCGATAGAATATAGAGCAAATCATTGTTACATTTTAAACAATTTTTACTTTTATTTAAAAACTTTAATACTTGTATATTAAACAAAATAAGACACTACCTTAAACTTTTTTTATTCAAAAGTCCCTAAACAAAATTTATAAGTAATAAATTTTACATCTACCCTTTTATATCTCAAAAAGAGAATGAGTGAATTATTGAGAACTCCTTTCAACAATTAAAAATAATATTGTCTTTTTTTTTATCCTCTTGCCCCATGTGCCCTTTAGTGTTTGATTTTTTTGGTCTCTTGGGCCCTTTATTATATTATGCAGATAATAAATATTATATATGTATAATATATATTGTATATAGTTAAAATTGAATTTTTTTCTATAAAATAAAAAATAAAATCCGTATTGTCTGAGGTTCAACAGTAGGGTATAGAATTTTTTTTTGAGGGTGGGGGGTTGAGATGGTGGTGGAAACTCGTACGATATAGATTATTATTGCTTTCTGGATATGATTGTACAAATTGCGTGAAAATGGTCTTTCCGCTCAGACCCTGTTTAACAAATTATTTTGACTTGGATTTGGAGTCAAATGTGATTATACGATTAAATTGATAATTTCTAGATTTATAAAATGATTTCATGGAAATGATGTTTCGGATTTATAAACTGAAGGCTGAAAGTTAGTGGAATATATGCTAACAGTTGCATTTCAAAATATAAATCTAGTTATTCGTGTTTGTTATAAATATATAGTAGGATAGAATATAGAGTAAATCATTTTTACATATTTAACAACTTTTACTTTTATTTAAAACCTTTAATGCTTATATATTAAACAAAATAAGACATTACCTCAAACTTTTTTTATTCAAAAGTCCCTAAACAAAATTTATAAGTAATAAATTTCACATATATTTTTTTATATCTCAAAAAGAGAATGAGTGAGTTATTGAGAATTCCTTTAAACAATTAAAAATAATATTGTCTTTTTTTGTTCTCTTTGCCCCATGTGCCCTTTAGTGTTTGATTTTTTTGGCCTCTTATGCCCTTTATTATATTATGCATATGATAAATATTATATATGTATAATATATATATAGTTACAATTGAATTTTTTTAATAAAATAAAAAATAAAATCTGTAATATCCGGGGTTCAACAGTAGGGTATATAAATTTTTTTTGAGGGTAAGGGGTTGAGATGGTGGTGGAAACTCGTACGATATAAAGTTTAATTCTTGAATTTTGGCACAAAATTCAAGAATTAAATCCTAAATTATACGAAATTAACCAAATTATTTAATATTGGAAGATAAAGAATTTTTAAATTTAAAAGTATTTTTGAAGAATTATTACTTTTAATTATTTTACTTTAAGTTATATTAGATATTCATATTACTTTTAAAATGAGTAAGTGAAAAAATATATATAAATAGGAGTAATGTTTTCATAATCTTCAATATAATCTTATAATAAAATAATAAAAATAAAAAGTAATGTTGAAATCATAATAGATTTTGATAAGTGTTTTTTAGATTATTGTTGGATTAATTTACAATTAGATGATATTAGTTGTAATTTATACAAAAACTATTATCTATTTTAAATTGTATAATTTTTTTAATAGTCAAATAATCTATGAGTTTAATTTTTTTATATGCAAATTTTTTAATAAACTTATATATTAATAAAAATCTATAAATTAATTGTCCAAGAGCATATGATATTACTTTGTGATACGTGTCGTGACTCGTACTCATGCAATATTGTAAGTTCATGCCATTTCCTTTGGTAGCCGCACAAGTTGGCTTACTACACAAAAGTCAAAACATCTGTTTGATGTAATGAGTTTGTTGCCACATGGGAATTGGAATGGAGTTATTGAATCCATACTGAAATACCTAATCATATGGTACTATCAATATTGTCCATTTAATATGGTGCACATCAAAACATTTTACAACAACAATATATATGAGCATGCCGCACTATTTAACTTTTGAACTAAAAATATATATGAGCATTTTAGGTAAATATCGCTTTACACTATAAAATTTAAGATCAATTTTAAAATAGATCGCTAGATTTTAATTTCATATAATTTTTAAATCATATTAATTTATACTATCTGTTTATTTCAATTATTAAATTTTCAATTAAATTAAGGGCATTCTTGGTATTAATTAAAAATTCTTAGACATTTATTTTTCATTAATTGACTAATTATTTTGATTTACATGCACTTTCAAATTACTGCATTTAAACTAACTATAAGAGCAAAACTAATTAAACTTAGGGCACATTTATTTATCATGAATAAGAATAATGGGTAATCGGAGACGCAAACAATCAAAGACATAGGTAGTGAAACAAACCACTAATCATTTTCCGTTGAGGTATTTACTAACAATAAATGATCAAAATATTAATGAGAATTATTTTCATTGTTATTATTTACTAAACATTATGAATCAGAATAAAAATTTATCGATTACTAAAACACCCTTCTCTTTCTCAGTTTTCTCAACATCTCGTTCTCTTGTCTGATCACCTTCTCAAAACCCATTTATTGAAAGATTAGATTCATCACAAAATAAATAAAGTGTTTTTTTTTTCATTTTCTTAAAGCTCGATTCATTAGAAAATAAATAAATTATTGAGTGAGGTGATGGACAATTTTAGTACATAATAAATAAATAAATATTCATTATAAATAAACAAATAATTATTGTAAAATTTATAGGGAAATTTTGGTACATGAAAATTAAAATAGATAATGGAAGTCATTCACATCTCCACCTAGCTAATCTAATTACCCATTTAGGGGTAGTTGCATCAAATATTTCATGTGGGACTCACCTATTAAAAAAAATTTGATTTGGCAAGTAAACACATGAGTTCTCATTGGCTTTGATTTAATGCCCTGAATGTAAATCTAAATGTGATGCCCTTATAGTTTCTTTAAATGCACTTAATTTTAAAAAAAAATCAAAATAATTAATCACTTAATGAAAAATAAATGGGTAAGAATGTGTAATGAATACCAAGAATGTCCTTAACTTAATTGATGATTTAATAGTAAAATAGGTGGATGGAGTAAATTGATGTAATCTCAAAATCACATGTTATAAAATAATAAAATTGAAATCTAGTAATTCATTTTTATGTTAACCCAAACCTTGGAGTGTAAATTGATGTTTGCCTTATAATTTAGTAATTCAAAAGTTGAAGCATCTGTAGATTCTGTACTTCTCATGCATGTTCCATAACCCACATTTGTAGAAAGAAAGAAGCGGTGCATAAATTGTAACAACCTATTTTTTTTTTAAAAAAAATTAGGGAATTTTTGTATTTATTTAATAAAAATGACAATATTTCCCTTGGGGTTGAAAGTCACTCTTAATTTGGGAAATTTTTTAGAAGTTTTTCTTGAATCATTACATAGGTTTCGCCATAAACAAATGGCACGCGTAAATCGGAATTTGTTTGAGTTAGTTGTGTGTCTAGAAGTTTTAGAGGCAAGTTGATAATTTTAATATTGAGATATTTTTAAAACCCCAAACTCAAGATTTTTCTCCCAAGTCTTTCTCCTATCTCTAGTGTTTTCTCTCCCTCTTGGGCAAAACATGGGATGTAAGACCCGTATCCTGCAGGGAACGGTGAACAATCCCACATTCCTGCAAGTGGAAATGGTCTGAGAGAGGATGGTGGTGTGCCTTAAAGGTGTAGGCACACACCTATCTAGCACTAGGCCTTTTGGGAGCTCAAGTGGTTTTCGGGGGGATTGGAACTCCAAAGTTAAGCGAGTGGAAGCTAGTGCAATCCCATGATGGGTGACCCATTGGGAAGTTGCACCATGAGCTCCCGAAAACAAAATCGTGAGGGCGAGGCCCAAAGCGGACAATATGGTGCTAGAAAAGTCGGGTCTTGACCGAGGAGGGTTGGGTCCTGACAATTTGGTATCAGAGCCAGACCCCGACCAGGAAGTGTGCTAGCGAGGACGCTGGGCCCTAAGGGGGGTGGATTGTAAGACCCGTGTCTTGTAGGGAATGGTGAACAATCCCACATTCCTGCGAGGGGGAATGATCTAGGAGAGGATGGTGGTGTGCCTTAAAGGTGTAGGCACACACCTATCTAGCACAAGGCCTTTTGGGAGCTCAAGTGGCTTTGGGGGGGATTGGAACTCCCGAAGTTAAGCAAGTGGAGGCTAGTGCAATCCCATGATGGGTGACCCACTGGGAAGTTGTAACGACCCGTCCCGGAAATTAGGATTAAGACGGTGATTAGTGACGGGTTAGTGAGCTTAAATGGTGGTTAGTCGGTTACGATAGGTCCGTTAGCATTAAATGACGATTTTGCCCCTAGGTTGGGCAAATAGTTGACTTTTAGTTCGGGTGGTCAATTGGGTATTGACCGGTGACCGTGACGTAGTTCGGGACGTCACGAATCCGTAGACAGGTGGCACGCCCGATTCCGACATCCGAGGAGGAAGTTATGATGTTCGGAAGGTTGAGGGCATAACCGTAATTTAGTTAAACTAGGGGGGAAAGAGTTGACTTTTTGTACGATTGGATTTTGACACTTTGACCCAGGACCGTTAGGTAGATCTCGTCGTCCTGAATTCAACGAAGAGCGGCACGTGTTCATCGGACGTCGGACGAATTAGTTACGGGTCTAAAACGGTAAGGGTATTATCGTAAATTTAGAGTCAAATGAGGGGCATTTTGGTCTTTTGCACATTGGGAATTGTGCAACAGGATAGGGACAGGTGTACAGCTGAGATTGAGACAATTGTGAGAGGGTTGAGAGGATTGTGACATGTGGCAGGGACCTAGTGGCTTCTAGACGGGTTCACGGGTCCAAATAATTGGGGGTGTAACCGTGTATTCGAGAAAACAGAGACAGAGTGAGGCTGAGAGGAAATCGATCGATGGCCGGGAAGGGGTGAGTGTTGTGAGCTGGTGAGAGTGAACAGAGGTTAAGGGAGAGTTGAGGAGTGAACTGGAGTGGGTTGTGTGATCGTGAGTGAGTGAGAAGGAAGGGTGAGTTCACGGGAAAAACAGAGAGAGCTGAGGGAGTTGGTGGTGGTGTGGCCGTGTGTTGCTCCAATTGGACTAGAGAAAAAGTTGAGACGGCTATGTGGACTCCAGGGAACGCGGCGGCGAGCACGGTGGTGGACGGCTGCAGGTAATTTCTAATCCCCGTTCGTATGCTCTATTTTGCCGTGATTTTCAAACGAGAAGTCGTGGGTTTTGAGTACGAGTAGAGGGATTTGGTGAGTTGGGTGAGCTTTAGTGAGGTCCTAGGAACCGTCTAAGGTGGTTGTCGTGACGGGGGAATACTTGGGTGGTCGGATCGTGAAACAGAGTTTTGGGGAGGTTTGATTTCGAGTTTGAGACGACGGGTAGGAGGCTGTGTCGAGGTGTTAGAGTGAGGGGAATAGGTTGCTTAGGACTGGACTAAGAGGCTGGTGAAGAGAGGGAAGAAAACGGTGAAGGAACGACGGAGAACCGGGTGCGCCGGTTCAGACCGGTTCGCCCAAGGTAGACGAGGATGAACAGTGATCGTGTGCAGGCGCGTGAGACCCACGCACAGCCACTTTCGGTGGTGCGTGGGGGCGCGTGCAGCGGTTTTTGGGAAAACGGTCAACATAGTTTTTGGTCTAGAGGTTGTAACGAGTCTATTGAACTAGGTTTCGGGTTATTCGGACGTCGTTTGAGGTTAGTTCCGCGAGGTTGAAGGTTTAGGGTTCCGGTTCGTTACGTTTAGGACCCGAGGATTTTTGGGGAAAATTAGGAGAGTCTTGGTAGAAGTATTAGTGACGTTCTTTGGTGACTTGTGACAGGATCGAGACTTCCCGAGGAAGCTGAGGAACGTACAGGACGTACGGGGCGCGAGTGACGTGCCGGCGACTGTGAGTGAACCCTTTCTCTATAACTGAGCATGCATAACTGCTTTTAATTACTTGTTTTATGGTTTCCATTATGATTTCATGATTATTGAATACTTTATATCTATTTTATGAAATGACACGATTTTCGAGGAAATTACGTATTTGGCACATTTTACGAGAAATGCTTGATTATTGATTATGATGCCATGATTTGGGATTTCAAATGATCAATGGTTTTGGAACATGATTTTGATGATCAAGGCTTTCGGTTTTGAAATCGGATTTTGGAAACGGAATTTGATTTTAAAGTTGAAAAGTGGATTTCGGGATTTGGGTTCGGAATGACGGTTCGGGACGCCGGAAGGGCTTCGGACCAGTGATTTCAAATTAGGGTTTGGATGTGGATTGAGAAATGATTTTCAAATGGTTTTGATTGGATTTGCTGGATCTGGTTATTGGGTTTAAAGACCCGGATATTGTGATTGACGGGGTACGGGCCCAGATTGGGTTTAAAGACCCGGATTGAGTTTAAAGACTCGGGAGTTTAAAGACTCGGATATTATTGAGGCCTGGATTGAGTTTAAAGACTCGGGAGTTTAAAGACTCGGATAGGTCCAGCAGGTTTGATCGGATAATGATTGGTTGAAACTTATGTTTTATGACGTGGTTTTTATGATGCTTATGACATGATTTCTATAATTGTTTTTAAGATGATTCTGCAAATGTTTTTATGACAATCTTTATGTGATTTATAACTGATTTCAGTAAATGGGTTTTGCATGTATGTTTTCAAAACGGAGGGCTAAAACCCTGGTTTTATTATGAAATGGTTTTCGGAAAGTATTCTATTATTTATGGTCCACTCACACCTTCTGTTTTAAATTGCCCTCCAGGTCGTGGAGCTAGCGCGGGGGTTGACGTTGAGGCAGCGTCAGAGGCATAGAATACTCGAGAGTGACCCCGGAGTGCTTTACAATTTTCCGTTGTGCGTGTACCTAGTTTATCAGTTTTCTTTCCTTTGTCTTTGGTACTATGCTCTGTAAAACTTTGACTTCGGGATGTTTAAATTTTCTCCTGCGTCTGGAATGTAGTATGGTGGTTTTTCGTGAGTTACTTTGGTTTTTGTGTCGGGGTGTCAGACGGAAGCAGAATTTACCTCGGTTTTTGGGGTGAAACCGGGGTGGGTCCTGACAGAAGTTGCACCATGAGCTCCCGAAAGCAAAACTGTGAGGGCGAGGCCCAAAGCGGACAATATGGTGTTAGAAGAGTTAGGTCCTGACCGAGAAAGGTCGGGTCCTGACATGGGAGCTGAAAACCCACCCCACCCATATACCATGATTTTGGCCCTTTTAGCTTAAAATCTATTCTACAAAACTTTTCTTCTACTCCTTATGGACACAACCATATCCTCCTTGAAGCCTTAGGATTGCTTTGGATGAAGGATTGGAGGCCAAAGATTGGCCGAAACTTTTAGCTCAATTTTTGTCCACAACATGTGAGATTTCTTAGTTTTGACTTCAATTTTAGATTAATTGGTTCGAGTAGATAGATTTCCTTTATTAGAACATCAAATTTGGTTGAGAATTGAGTGAGATATCGAGGAAGACGACCCCAATGTGTGGGTGAAGACCCATAGCCATCCCATTGGGCCATGGTGGCACGTGGGGTACTTCCCCGTGTTCTAGCTACTTGCATTTTCATATTTTCGACGTCCAGATTTTTTGGAGTTGATTTCGACTCCATCAGAATCCTTTAGGGGATGTTTTAGACAGTTTAAGTCACTTCAAACACGTTTTAGGGCACATGAGTATTTCTGGGGTTTGTAAGGGGACACTTTGGATTTTAGGTTTATAAATTCCATTTAAAACGCTAAGTGACATTTTTGACAGATGCATATTTTTGAGATTTAAGGGAGTTTTGTTCTTTTTCAATGGTAACACATGCATATTGTTATGTTCTATATATTTTATTATGGATTATAAATTCCAGGAATTAAATGGGATGATTTTTAAATGATTTATTATTCTCATGGGTCTCATAAATTAAGGAAAAATATTTTATGCGATTGCTTTATTATCAATTATAGATTTGGATAACAATTTTTAGAACGGATTTGGGTTCTGCGAATTGGGTTTAAGCTGATTTTCGAGGTTTGGAGCACTTCGTTCCAGTTACATGTTTGGGCTATGGCCCGAGTTTAGGGGAGATAAAGGTATTTTCTAACATGTGCTTGTTGAGCTACTCTGATACATGATGTTGAGGTATTTTGTGTCATGTACTCGTTGAGGTACTCTAACACATGATATAAAGGTATTTTCTATCATGTGCTGGTTGAGGTACTCTGACACATGATGTTGAGGTATTTTCCATCATGTGCTTGTCGAGGCACTCCAAGACATAATATAGAGATTTTGTCTGTCATGAGTTAGTGAGGATTACGACTTCGACAAGGGATTTATGATTTCAGCCTAATTTTGATGATTTTGGGCTTAGGCTCATGATTTTAGTTTTATTTGGATGTTGGGTTTTAGGCATCAATTTTATATAATTTTGGCGTAGGCCAGGAAAAAGGATTTCAAATTGGATTTCAGATTTACCTTACGACTCTCACTATGCTTAGCATCCTCGGTTATTACAGTATATCTCTGATTGTATGACTTTGAGGTATTTTTGATCATACATGTTCGTTTCCAATACATTAATTTTGGGGTATTTTTGATCATGATATCTGTAACATGACTTTGAGGTATTTTCGGCCAATACTCGTTGAGCTTATCTAGGTGCGTAGTGCATGATTTTCGCCACATATCTTTGAGGTATTTTTGGATATGGGGAGAATAGGTCCCTAGGTTGGACATCTCAATTTCTAGCCATTGCTTTGAGGTATTTTCGACATTGGTTAAGAGAGCATGTCCCTAGATTGGACTGCCCCATATATTGAGCTATGACTCAACATGACGACTATGGCTAGGATAGCAAGATATGACTAAGGATGGCGAGTATGACCGAGATAATGAGCTATGGCTAAAGATGAAGGCTTCGGTAGGGTTAGTGGTAGGGTGAGCACAAATAACAGCGTCATGGATTCCATTGTAGTAAATCAAGTGATTTCCGGTAAGTTTTATTTATTTATATATGCGGATCTTATGGTATGTAAGGTTGATGAAAAGGTAGGATTATCATAGCTAGTATTATTATTTTATTTACGAGACCATGCTTCTACCTTTGTTTTGGTTTTATTGTACACACATAGTTGTTTTGGTTTTGTGCCATCCAGGCCTTAGTGGGACAAGGTGAGACTAGGGGTAGGCATCGTCTTTTGCTCTACTATTACTACGTAGGATTTTTGGGTTTTGTAAACTTAATTTCTAGACCTAGTTAGCTCTGGTCAACCATTTGGAATTGTTTATATATATATTTTTTATTCTGCTAGTTGGATGTGATCTGGATTGTTTAGTTTATTGGTTAGTAGTTTAATCCTTCGTCTACAAGTAGAAGACGGTTTGACCTAGTTATATGGGATAGTTTGCTGAATTTTAGGTAGAATTCTCTTAAGAGTTTTATTTAGTGTAGTGACGGTATTTTGGAAATTTTGGAAATTATTTTGAGGTCCAGGTTTGCCAGACTAGAGCAGAGTTTCTCACGGTTTTCGAAGAGAAATTTGAGAGGGGTCATGTCAACTTGGTATCAAAGCTCTAAGTTAACTTCGTGTAGATCGAACACATGGTGTGAATTCTTGATGCTTCCATGATGCCTCATTAACGTCGATCTCGTTTAGAGCTTGATATTAAGACAAAAATGGAGAAATGTGAATGGTGCACAGGGGTAAAACTTAGTGAGTTTTGGAGCATATAGGGTTATCTCTTACTAGTCAGGACATTGGTTTTCCATTGTGCCCTCTGTGGAGGAGAGTAGCGTGGAACTATTTTGTTTTCCTAACTACCCTCAGGGGCTAAAATAGATAAATGTTGAGTTAGGAGAAGATCAAAACCTTTAAAGGCTAGTTGTGAGGCTCAAGTATCAAAGGTAAGTCTAGTTTTCACTTTCCATTGTTAGGCCGGTACTAATTTTGAGGTTAAAATTTCCTTAGGGGGATGAGTTGTAACGATCCATATCTTTTATTAGTGGCTTTTCGTATTTATTTCATAAACATGATAATTTTACGCCCAGGGTTTGAAAATCATTTTTAATTTGGGAAAACTTTTGGAAAACTTTCTTGGAACATTGTGTAAGACTCAGAACTTACGAGTTCGTAGATAGATGATACACAAATCAGGATTCATTTGAGTTAGTTTTTGATCCACAAATTTTAGGGGTAATTTGATAATTTTGGTATTGAGATATTTTTAAGCTCCCAAATTCTACATTTTTCTGCCAAATCTTTATCCTCTATCGTGTGTTTTCTGACATCTCAGCCAAAATAGGGGAGTCGAAAACTCACCCCGCCCATGGACCATGCTTTTGCCCCTTTTAGCTCAAACTCTATTCTACAAAACGATTCTTCTCCTCCTTATGAACACAATCATATCCTCCTTGAAGCCTTAGAACTGTTTTGGACGGAGGATTGGAGGCCCAAACATTGGTCGAAACTTCTAGCTCGATTTTCAGCAACCACATGTGAAATTTCTTAGTTTTGACTTCAATTTTGGATTCGTTGGCTCGACTACATAGTTTTGCATTATTAGAACAATACAATTGGTTGAGAATTGAGAGTGATATCGAAGTTTGAAAATCTGCCGAAAATGGCGGATTTCGGCGGAACTTCTTCGAATCGGCTAGGAAGACACCCCCGGCGCGTAGGATGTACCTAGTGCCTATTTATGTTCTATCATAAAGTGTTTTCGAGCAAAACATTTCTTCTAAAGGAAAAAAAAAAATATACTTTAACACTTTCAAGAGTCAAACAAAACTACCATCCCAGAATGAAGCCCAACTCAAAACTTTGGCAAGTAGTCCAGCTTAATTTGTTTTGTCTTTTAAAAATTAGTTCAACCTAAAATCAACCAAACGATCGGCAAATGATTATGAATTTTCATTTTATTTTATTTTTTGTTAGAAGAAATGCTTTATTGAAAACATTTTAAAATAGTACAAGTAATAGGCCCTTGACCTATCATTGGAGAAGTAAAAACATAGGTTTTGTTTGGATACATAGTAAAAACATAGGTTTTGTTTGGATACAAAGTAAAAACATAGGTTTCTTTCCTTAGTAAGCTTTTGAAGCACCACGAAGTAAAATAGGGTAAACAAGCGTAAAACCCTGAAGAACAAACACTGGAATCCACCAGAAGATAACCGAGAAAACTCTCGAATTTGGTTGAATAAAAATATATGATGATCACAAATACAACACTTAAAGGTTGTTTAAATACCTAGGAAACCCTAAAGTGAAACCTAAATCAAAAAGGAAAAGAAAACTCTAATTAATTAAAATTCCGAAAATACTAGGAAAACTTTAAAACTACTTTTTGAGGCCCTAAACGACGATATTCGGCTAAAAAGACCCATATGTCACGGCAGAAGCTGTGAGTTTGATTTGTCTCGTCGTTCCCTTTCCGGAAAGGTATCATAAACCCCATTCTGAGCTCGGACGCCAAATCTGTAAATTCCGCTTACGTCCTTTTTGCAGTTTTAGCTCCATCTCTTCCTCAATCCATTCCGCCATTTGTTCTACATCAGCTTTTGATGAAAAAAAAAACATAATTTAGAATAAACTTGAAAACCGTTAAGAAAAATACTTAACCGTTACAAAATTGTGTAATCAGAATAAAAGATTTGATTGTATAATAATGGTTTAACTAAAAAAGAAAAAAAAAATTATATTTTATGTAGAATTTCAATGACGAAAAAAAGGAAACAAAATTTGTTCTTAATTTGTGTAATGAAAAAAGAAAAAGAAGAAAGTTTCAGCATTGGTTATGCATGGGAATCCAAGTGTCAGTCTGTGACAGCATGATTAATTAGAAGCAATGAATGGCATTGCCACATAACTTGCCGGCAACAATGGTCGATTGTCCACCTCCTCTATCTGTCTTCCTTCTCCATTTCATATATCCCAACATTCTCTCTCTCTCTCTCTCTCTCTCTCTCTCTCTCTCTCTCTCTCTCTCTCTCTCTCTCTCTCTCTCTCTCCCCTCCCTCTTCTCTTAGCATCAGCCATTGAGAGGGAGGAAGTGAAGGGAAACTATTTCCTTCTCCTCATTTCACCTCTCAAACCTGGTAATAATCGAATCCACGACTCTTCCCCCCTCTTAAATATAGGACATCATTAATTTTATCTTCTCAATTAGTTTATCAGATCGTGAATCAAAATCATTGTTTAGACTTTAGACAAGATAAATTCATGTAGACCGCGCGTGATCATTAGGTAGATAGAATTATTTGTAAGTCCAGCAGTATAACATGTCGTATCAAGATGATTGATTTGCTTATGCACAATTGCACATTGTGAATTGATTGTGTACGTGGTTGTAGAAAATTTTCAACTTAATTGTTTTATATTTGTTTTTGGAATAGGATCCGATCTCCAACCTGAAAAGAAGTGATAATCTTTTGTAATTCTTTAACAGATGCTAAGATAAAGATCGAGCAAATAGTTGCGCGAGGATGGCTAGCTTTAGATTCTGGAATGACTGTGTCGAGCCCCAAGACCTGGAAGAAATGTGGAGCAGTCCTTTCGTGAATGCGGAATGGTTAGAGGCTGGAGAGACCAAAGGGCAGAAAGTTCATCTCTCCCGCGACCCAGATGGGCAGCCTTATTTGACACAGACTGAGATGAAGGTGCCATTTCTGAGCCCTAACACCTCCTTTCATAACCGGTCACTTTTAGCGTCCTCTAATTTATTACCTTTACATGATAAATTAATGTTCTTCAGGCCGTGGCTGAGATCACCATCCGCAGGCATTTTGGTTCTCATATGGATCCTGTACGTTTTCATGACAAAAAACAACGTTACTCTATTCTGAATAACATGAATCATTTATGATTGTTCGTTTTTGTCTCGGATATGCATGCAGGATATGATACGTGCCATTGCTGAGCTTGAAAGCGATAGACAGCCCCTGTCTGAGCGCTATGATAAAAAAACCAAGTCCACCTCGCTAGGGATCATGCAAATTTTTCCAAAAACTGCTGACTGGCTATCTGGGTACAACATTTTAATTAAGATCATAAAACACCACAGACAATGCTATTTTTTCGTGCTTCTTTTTCTTTTTAAAAAAATCTCGGTGCAAATGCATGTTGGCTGCAGTGAGATGGGATACCAGGCATATCCAGTGCAAGGGAATCCAGATCTTCTTTTCAAGCCTTTCGTAAATGCATATCTTGGCGCTGCTTATCTTAAATGGTTATCACACTTTGATAACAAGTAAGTTACAAATATAGCTTTATTGGTGAGTGATCATATTCATTTTGGACGAGATGTGATATTGATGGCTCAGAATTTTTTTTTTTTTTGTAGAGAAAGAAGTGAAGAATTTATAGTCAGAGCATACAAAGGTGGTACCAAGAAGGCAACTCACAAATCAACTTTGCCTCATTGGCAGCGGTATCTTTCAGTCAAAGAAAGTCTTCCATCAAGGTTGCCGTTGTCTTGTCTTGTCTCAATCACTTTAATCTCGATTTTTCTCGATCTCCAGCGCTTTCATAAGCAGTAGCTTAAAAGCAATGTAGGAATTTTTGTGATAACAACCATGTTTGTGCAGAAAAATATTTGAAGGCGGTCCAACTCCAAATGAGATTGTTCCTGCTAGTAAAGTTCAACTTCGTCATGCGGCACCGTCAGGTTGCACTTATCTCTAGTTACAGAGGGAGCTGGCATTTCTTGCTCTCTATCAAAATCATTTTTCGAAATAGAATTTTGAAATCAAGCAGATTCGATTCGACTAATAAATCTAATAATTATATTTTGTGTTACTTTGGATTCCCTTCTGTTAGTGACCGTGGTCAATCATCCACATTTGTAATGTTTTTATTAGGGAATCTCCCTCTCTGTTGTACTTAGAACATGCTTTTACCCTTGTGGTAGGCTCATGAATGAGAATAACCAATTTCTTACTTCTTTTCTGTATGATTTTTCAGTTCGGATTTCTTTTTGGATATTCTTTAATCTAATGCAGTTCCAAATGTATGGATTTTGTCAACAATGTCGATCCTCTTCTGAGATTTCTATCAGATTCCGAGTTTTTTTTCCTTTTTTTTTTTTTGTTTTTGTTTTTGTTTTGGTTTCCTTTGTTTCATTGTATTCTAAGGTAACTGTTGCGGAAAATAGTAGAATGGAAATAATAACTCAACCCACAAAAAAGGAAAAATATGCAAGGAAATAAAAGAGCAAAGAATAGAGAACACCGGATATAACGTGGTTCGGCAATATGCCTACGTCCACGGGGCAACAACAACAAGAACCTCCACTAATGAAATTAGGGATACAAAGAGATGCACAACTTCAAGAACACTACTTGAAGGAAACTCTTTCTCTCACACTTGTTTTGCTACCAACACTACAACACTCAACACTCTCAACTTAGAGTGGGCACTCTTCACTCTCTACTTGGAGGAAGATGTTTCTCTTGGATGAGATTGATGGAATGAGCAAATGACCTCTCCTTATATAGGCCAAGGAGGAACCATCTAAATGCTTTCATTAATGCTTCACCCACCCACTTACTTCATTTTGGATCCCACTTACCTACAACCACCTACTACATTTTGGATCCCACTTACCTACAACCACCTACTACATTTTGGATCCCACTTACCTACAACCACTTACTTCATTAATGCTTCAAATAACATTTTGTAGATATATTTGAAATTTGGGCCTAGATATTTTACAATCTCCCCCTCTAAGCCAACTAGGTCAAAACGACGTGACTTCTACTTGAAGTCCACTCCAGCGGATTTGCTGCAATACTCCAACTTCTGTTGTGTAACAACTTTTGTCAACATATCTGAAGTGTTCTTGTTGGTGTGAATTTTCCTCAACTGGAAAAGCTTCTTTGATACTGCATCTCGAATCCAATGATAACGGAGATCAATGTGCTTCGTGCGAGGATGGTACACTGAATTTTTACTTAAATGAATAGCACTCTGACTATCACAATGTACCACATAACTTTCTTGCTTCACACCCAATTCTTGAATGAACCTCTGCAGCCAAATCATCTCCTTGCCTGCTTCATTTGCAGCAATATACTCAGCTTCAGTGGTGGATAAGGCAACACATTTTTGTAACTTAGACTGCCATGAAACAGCTCCCCCTGAAAAGGTGAATAAGTATCCAGAAGTGGATTTTCTAGCATCAAGGTCTCCTGCCAAGTCTGCATCCGTGAAACCTTCTAACATCGGTTTCGATCCACCAAAGCACAAGCACAACTTTGAAGTGCCTCTCAAATATCTGAGTATCCACTTGACTGATTCCCAATGCTCTCTGCCAGGGTTAGAGAGATACCTACTAACAACACCAACTGCATGTGCTATATCTGGTCGAGTACAAACCATAGCATACATAAGACTACCAACAGCTGATGAGTAGGGAATACCTGCCATCTTGTCCATATCCTCTTGTGTAGTTGGGCATAAACTTCTGCTTAACTTGAATTGATTACCTAGAGGTGAGTTCACTGGCTTAGCTTCTTTCATGTTGAACCTCTCAAGCACTCGTTCAACGTACCTTTCTTGTGACAACCATAGCTTCTTCGCCTTCCTGTCACGAGTGATCTCCATGCCCAAAATCTGCTTAGCTGGACCTAAGTCTTTCATATCAAATGATTTTGACAAATCTGACTTCAACTTGTGAATCATAGCAACATCGTGCCCCACAATCAACATATCATCAACATAGAGCAATAAAATGATGAAGTTACCTCCGGTGAACTGCTGGATATACACACATGGATCGGCATCTGTTCTCTTGTACCCATGACCCAACATGAATGAGTCAAACTTCTTGTACCATTGTCTCGGTGCCTGCTTTAGCCCGTACAAGCTTTTCTTCAACTTACAAACCATGTGTCCTTTTCTCTCAACTTCAAAACCTTCTGGTTGCTCCATGTAAATTTCCTCTTCCAAATCACCATGCAGAAATGCTGTCTTCACATCCAACTGCTCCACCTCAAGATCCATGCTAGCTGCCATGCCCAGAATAACTCGGATAGAAGTCATCTTAACCACTGGTGAGAATATCTCGTCGAAATCGACTCCTTCCTTCTGCCCAAAACCCTTGACAACCAAGCGAGCCTTGAACTTTGTCAACTGCTCATTCTCGTCCCTCTTCAACTTGAACACCCACTTATTTTTGAGTGCTTTTCTGCCTTTAGGAAGCTCCACCAACTCATAGGTGTCATTCTTCAATAAAGACTCCATCTCAGACTTCATTGCCAACATCCATTTGTCATTGTCTGCATGAGTCTTTGCCTCCTCAAAATTTTCAGGCTCTCCATCACCAGTCAACAGAATGTATCTGGAATGCGGGTCATCCCCATCACTGGTCGTGAGAATATACTGTGAAGAAGGATACTTAGTATTCGGCTTCGGCACTCTGTTTGATTTACGAACTGGTACTTGGGAAATCTCCGGTTGCTCCTCCTGGCTTGGCTCCCCCTGAATTTGATCGTCCTGATCATCGTCTTCAGGTTCAGACACTATCTCAGCACCTTCTGCTTCAGCCATGTCAGGAACGTCTTCATGTATAACCTCTTGAGCTCTGCCACTGGGTTCTTGTTGCAGCGGTGATGAATCATAGGTGAGTTGGCCTGCATTTTTAACTGTCTCCTTATCAAGATCTGCCACGGTCTGATCTTCAAAGAAGTGTACATTTCTGCTTCTGAATAGCTTGTTGGTCTTTGGATCCCACATGCGGTAGCCCATTTCTTCATTGCCGTACCCGAGAAAGATGCACGGTGTGCCTTTGTCATCTATCTTCAATCTTTTCTCGTCAGATACACGTGCAAATGCTTTGCACCCAAACACTTTCAAGTGTGAATATGAAACGCTTCTACCGGTCCATACGCATTCGGGAGTCTCAAAGTTCAATGGTACACTTGGTGATCGGTTGATAAGGTAACAAGCGGCTGACACTGCTTCGGCCCAAAAACGCTTTGATAGATTGGCTGTCTTCAGCATGCACCTGACCTTCTCCAGAATGGTGCGGTTCATCCTTTCAGCTACACCACTATGTTGTGGGGTGCCAGGAATTGTCTTTTCATGCCTAATGCCATACTTCGAACAGTAATCTCTGAACTCGTTCGAAGTGTACTCTCCTCCATTGTCGCTGCGGATACATTTGAGGGCTCTCCCAGTCTCCCTCTCCACCATGACATGAAACTGCTTGAAGGTTTGGAATACCTGACCTTTTGATTTCAACAAATATACCCAAACCTTTCGTGAAACATCATCAATAAAGGTAACAAAATATCTATTACCACCTAGTGATTCAACTTCCATAGGGCCACAAACATCAGAATGTACTAGGTCTAATATTTTTTCTTTTCTTGTGAAGGTACCAGAAAAACTGACTTGATTTTGTTTGCCATATAAACAATAATCACAAGAGTCGAGTGAGGTACCTTTGGCAAAGGGAATGAGAGACTTCTTTGCCAAAACTTGCAATCCCTTCTCACTCATGTGGCCTAATCTTTTGTGCCATAGATTTGGATGAGAATCGTCCGCGACATTCAACTCTCCTTTGCAAACCTTCCCATATGTCTTGTAAAGGGTGCAGCACAACTTCCCTCTAGCGATGACTAGCGATCCCTTGGTAAGCCTCCACTTTTGATCTCCCCCATGATGATGGAACCCTTGTTTATCAAGCACACCGGTTGACATTAGATTGAGACGTAAACCAGGAACATGTCTCACATCTTTCAATAACAGCTTGTTGCCCAAATCAGTCTCGAACAAAACATCACCTATTCCGGATATCTTGGAATAGCTATCATTGCCCATCTTCACTTCCCCAAAGTCTCCAGCTTTGTATGTGGTGAAGAACTCCGAGTGCGCCGTGGCATGGAAAGATGCTCCAGAATCAACTACCCAAGAAATGTTTTTATCTTCATCAGCATGTAGGCAATCATTGTCAAGAGACAACAACTCACATGCTTGACTGGACACAGTAGCGGTAGCTGCAGTATTGGTTGTGTCCTCCTTCTTTTGGTAGGTTGAGCCATCTTTCCCATCCTTCTTGTTATTCTTTAGTTTGTTGCAATTCTTCATCATGTGGCCATAGAGATTGCAATTATGACACCTTCCATTGAATCGTGTCCTCGAACGGCTTGCACTTCTTCCGCGATCTCGACTGGGAACTTTACTCTTGCTCCTTCCTCTATTCTCCGTCACAAAGACTTGACTATTATCGGAACTAGATGACTTTCTCCTAGTCTCTTCATTGAACATGTTGTCTTTAACATTATCCATAGATAACACACCATTGGGAGCAGAGTTACTTACAGTAATGACAAAGGTCTCCCAGCTGTCGGGCAAAGATCCAAGAAGCAATAACGCTTGAAGCTCATCCGCGATCTTCATGTCCATCGTGGCCAATTGATTGACAGTGCTTTGGAAGTTGTTGAGGTGCTCAGTCACCCTTACGCCCTCCTTATACTTCATGTTGACAAGCTCCTTAATGAGAAACGCTTTCTTCGATGCGGACTTTTGTTCGAACAATGACTCCAACTTCAACCAAAGAGCATGGGCGTTAGTCTCGTTGGACACATGGTGGAACACACTATCATCCACCCATTCACGAATATGGCCAATAGCCTTGCGATTCAACTTCTTCCATTCAGCATCTCCCATATTCTCAGGCTTGCCTTCCTCTCCTTCTATGGGCTCATGCAGATCCTTGCAATAGAGAATGTCCTCCATTCTCGGCTTCCATGTAATCCAATTGGAGTGGTTGAGTCGAACCATGGTACTCCTTGAGCCTTCCATTCTCAACGAACCTAGAGCTCTGATACCACTGTTGCGGAAAATAGTAGAATGGAAATAATAACTCAACCCACAAAAAAGGAAAAATATGCAAGGAAATAAAAGAGCAAAGAATAGAGAACACCGGATATAACGTGGTTCGGCAATATGCCTACGTCCACGGGGCAACAACAACAAGAACCTCCACTAATGAAATTAGGGATACAAAGAGATGCACAACTTCAAGAACACTACTTGAAGGAAACTCT
The DNA here is from genome assembly GCA_032719365.1 of Prinsepia uniflora. NCBI lineage: Eukaryota > Viridiplantae > Streptophyta > Magnoliopsida > Rosales > Rosaceae > Prinsepia > Prinsepia uniflora. The sequence goes on from CM064868.1 coordinate 22,573,696, forward strand.
TTCTCTCACACTTGTTTTGCTACCAACACTACAACACTCAACACTCTCAACTTAGAGTGGGCACTCTTCACTCTCTACTTGGAGGAAGATGTTTCTCTTGGATGAGATTGATGGAATGAGCAAATGACCTCTCCTTATATAGGCCAAGGAGGAACCATCTAAATGCTTTCATTAATGCTTCACCCACCCACTTACTTCATTTTGGATCCCACTTACCTACAACCACCTACTACATTTTGGATCCCACTTACCTACAACCACCTACTACATTTTGGATCCCACTTACCTACAACCACTTACTTCATTAATGCTTCAAATAACATTTTGTAGACCAAAAACTCAGAAAAGTCGACTTCGGATTCCAGCCACCTGTCGTCCTTCCAGTCACAGGTTCGAGTTCCTGAGGTAGATAGCAACTTCCTACAGCTGTTAGTATCAACAAAAACATGCAACCAATCGCTAAAACTTACGACTTTGATTTTGAACAAAACTGGAAAAATAGGGGACCAGAGGCTTACCCGTTTCTCTGCTCACCGCTGTGAGCTCAGTCGTGTCCCTTAGCGTCCCCCAGTCACTCCTCCGTCTTCTGAACACTACCACAAACCCAACTTCTATGGGTTTGATCGATTTCGTCCACGGCTGCTCACCCTTAACCTCTCTGTTTTCCTGAGTGTTCTCACTTCCTCTGAGTCTCTCACTCACTCCAAACACCCCAAAACACTCACTAAACTCTCAGCTTCTCTCTGATCATTCACACTCAAACACCAAGAACTCACACACCCTGAAACTGATCGATTGTTCCTTACTATCTCAGTCTCTCTATTCTCTCATTTGCACGACTTAAACCAAACGACCAATTAAATTGTAACCGTGAAAGTGGCTAGAAGCCACTGGAATTAGGCCAGGTGTCAAACACCCTCTGGACACAGCCCAAAAATATCCAATTAACTCAGCCCAAGTGGCCTTATCCGATTGCACAAAGCCCGAGGTGTAAAAAGACTGAATTTCCCCTAATTATCAAATTACCATTTTACCCTTCACTTCCTATACCCACAACTTATCCGTCCGATGTCCGATGAAGGCGTGCCGCCTGTCGTTGTACTCAGGACGTCGAGACCTACCTAACGGTCCTCAGGTTGCGTGAAAAAACCTTGTAGTTCAAAAAGTCAACAAATTCCTCCTTTTTAACCAAATTACGAAAATACCCTCAATCTTCCGAACATCATAACTTCCTCCTCGGATGTCGGAATCGGGCGTGCCACCTGTCTATGGACTCGTGTCGTCCCGAACTACGTCACGGTCATCAGTTAAAGTCCATTTGATCACCTGAACTAAAAGTTAACATTTTGCCCATTCCAAGGGCAACATCATCATTCTGCGCCATCCGTGCAAAAGTATCCAACTAATCACCGATTATCTTCGCTAATCCGTCATTAACCACTAATCTAATCCCGACTTCCAAGACGAGTCATTACATCGCTCCTCATGAGGACATCGCATCACAACAAAAATCCGCTCAAACTGAGTAATCCATCGGTGGGCTTCCTCAAGATTTGTCCCACCGCTAAATACCGTAGCCCCAAGGCGCTGTGCTCGCTCGATCGTAGCACTCTCAGCGTCTCTAGCAACGTTTTTTGCAGGTCGTGGAGGGAGTTCACGTCGCGAAGGCATGTCCGATCGTTCTCTGAAAGAGGCATAATTTAATACAACAACCTAGGCACATCACAGTGCTGGACACAAATCGTTAACCTATGCTCCGATACCAATTGACAGGACCCACCCCGATTATCACCCCGATAATCGGAAGAATCCTGCTCCCGTCTGACAACTGAACACAAATGACCAAAATAACCATAATAATTACATCACATACATTGTCAGACCAGGGAGAACGTACAATACAACAAGTCAATAGTATCACAGAGCATAGTTAACCATACAAGATAAGAATAAAACCCTACTCTGTGAGCTAATTATACACGCAACGGGAAAACTTTATAACTCTGCATCTGCCTCGGCGTTAGCCCCAAAATTCGCAGCACGACCTAGAGGGTAGTAAAACATAAAAGTGTGAGTGGACTAAAAATAAATAGTTATAGAAAATAGTTTTAATGAAATCAGGGTTCACCCTCCGTTTTCAAAACACGCATGCATAACTAAGTATCTGAAAGCAATTACATGAACCGTATATAAACCGTATAGCAACATCAACAAATCAAACTTGCTGGATCTATCCGAGTCTTTGAACTCATATATCAGGCCTTCCCGGGATATCAACTAGTCTTTAAACTCAAAACACAATCAATAGGCTTCAGGGGATATCACAATAACCGAGTCGTTAAACTCAAAACATATCAATCAAGGGCCCTCCCCCGTCACATCAATCAACTGGGTCTTTAAACCCAAAACTAGATCCAGCCAAATCCGGGTCTTTAAACCTAAAACCACATGCAAGTGTATAGCAAATCCAGAATCCATCGTAATCCAAATTCCAAAACTAATCCGAAATCATATTTTATCAAAATAGGACTCATGTTCGAATTTCATGTTCAAATTCCAAATCATATTCACAAATCATAATCAAAACATCATTAAAATGTGATACGCACAAATCATATAAAATCATCCATCAAACCATCATCAAAGCATAGGAGAAACCATAATCTCGAAATACGTAAAAATGTAATAAATCACATCGAAAAGCGTGCCACCACGTAAAACAAGAATGCCATAATCATAAACATAAAATCATATATAGAAATATAAAACGAGTGAGTAAAAATAGTTATGCATGCTCGATTAGAAAACAAAAGTCCACTCACGAAGTCCAAACGCGTCAATCGTGTCCTGCACGCTCCCCGGACTCCTCAGGAATATTCTGGCCTGTCAAAGATCATAATTTCGGGTCACAAATACTTTCATTAAGCTTACATTAATTCCCCTATTTTTCGGGATTTTCAACATAATTAAATTAAAATCCTAAACCTTTGAACACTCAAAACTATCCCAAAACGACGTCCGATTGATTCGAAACTTGTCTCAAAATGTTCGATACATTGAAAGGATAAAATCACATGTTGAACTTGATCGGAGATACTGCCTCACGCGCCCTCACGTGCCGCCCAAAGGGGCTGCGCGTGAAAGTCAAGCGCCATGTACAATAGTGCTACAATGTCGTCTTCTTTGCCTGTTTTCCTGCTAAACGGGTTACGAACCCGCGATACGACCCGACTCATTTTCCTTCAATTCGACCTCATTTCTTCCAATTCTTCCACCGAAATCCATCTATTCTATCTCAATTTAGGTTCTCCATCATTAATTACACAATTTAAACTCTTAATCTATCATATCTCCAAATGAGTAACAGTTTTCCAATTTCTAATTTCACTCAATTCACCTCAGTTTTCTAATTAATTGGTACAGAAGCATCATGAGGTTGTAAGGAATGTTCTAAACTAATCAATTATACAATCCCTTACCTGTAAGTACTTGTACTCAACCTCCAATTTTTCCAGAAATTGGAACCTGAGTTCTTGGTCGAAACGCGATCAAAATCTTTCGATTTTTGTGTGATTGAAGTCGAAATAAGCTCAGAAGGCTGTTTTTAATCTCTGTTTGGCTCCTCTCAACTCACAAATTAACATTCGTATTCTCCCTCAATTTTTCTAAAATTCAAGATTTCTAGGCCTCTTTCCCTCTTTGCTCTTAATTTTCTTTCTATTTCGATCTCTCAATCTCTCCAGTGTCTTTGTTTTTCCTATTCCTTCACAGTAATTTGATTAAGTTAACTCAATCAGAGATTCAAATGTAAGCGGTGCTCTGTTTTCCCCCAACACTACACATGTGCACACACTCACGCCTAACCGAGCCACCCTTCTATTTTGTCTAGTGACACGTGTCACTTAAGGAATTAACCAACTATCAATTAATTCAACAGCTAGCAATTAAACGGCTAGCAATTAATTAAAAAACTAAGTTAATATCCACTTTATCTGATTAAGTTTTCACCGTCCAATTTACCATTTTATCCTTCCTTCACACAATTACCAAAATGCCCTTCCTCGTTCTAGAATCATAACTCATTCATCCGAAGTCCGATTTTAGTGTGCCGCTTGTCTATGGACTCAGGGCATCGAGACCTACCTAATGGTCCTTGAATTACGTGAAAAACACGTGTCATTTAAAAAGTCAACTTTGACCACACTTTTTACAAGGGTAAACATGTCATTTTATATATTATTTTACAAATTTACATTCTTTAAGTTTCTGGGGCATTACAATCGTGATACTCTAGTTATGAAAGATGCTGAAGATGTGGAGCTATACCAAAAATCAATCCAGCATCTACATGTTCACATCTTTCTAGCTAGACTTAATACTGAGTTCGAACTGGTTTGTGGAGAAGTACTTCGGAAAGAATTAGTACTTGATTTTGAACAAACTTATGCCTATATTCGACGTTATGCTCTTCGTAGACAAATTCTTGGAAGGGAGGCCGAGAGCTCAGACAGTGCGGCCCTTGTCGCTCGATTACAGCAGAACTATCGCGGAAGGTCCCAATCTAGTAATTCCTCGGGATTAAGAGAAAAAACACCAAAAAGTTCCTCAAATTATGGGCAATCCAACCATAGGGCTGACTCAAACAGGTCCCATAATTCTAAGCGTTCGAGCCATTCTGGCTCTTCTTCAAATCAAATGGGTCTAGTTCAATTGGTTCTAGTATTGACTTGTAGACAATAGGTCTCAACTTCGAATCCCAATGACATATTGTATGGATAATTTCCAAAACTTCCCCCTCCTTTCTCATAACTATAACCTGCTGTCTGTTGCTCATATAACCCATGCTTTACCATGTGTTGTGATTTTTTGGCCTCATTATTGTGTTTTTAAGGACATACAGATGAGAAAGACAATTGGATGCGTTACTAGGCGCGTGAAACTCTACTACTTGGATATGTCATTGGGAAATTCAAAGAAGTTAGCTCGAGAGTTTGAGGTTGTTTGGTCAGTCACTAGGTCCAAGAGTTGGGATATTTGGATATGGCATCGACATCTTGGTCATGCCATGCCTCGAATGACATGGATGTGTCTTCTGAAAACTAAAAGTGAAGTGGTCGCTCAATTTCAGGAATTTCATAAAATGGTGTCTACACAATTTTAGTCTCCTATTCGTGTTTTTTGTACAGATAATATCCCAACATGATATAATCCATCAAACAACGTGCCCTTATACACCAAAACATAATGAAGTTGTTGAATGTAAGAACTGCCATCTCCTAGAGGTGGTACGTGCTTCTTTTCTTGAGGCTCAACTTCCTTTGATGTATTGGGGAGAAGCTATTTCTTCCGTGGTTTATCTTATCAATAGGGTGCCTTCTCGAGTCCTTCAGTTCCAGACATCAGTGCAAATGTTAAATGGTGCTCTCACATCACCACCCATAGCTAATCTTGAACCAAGAGTGTTTGGTTGGGTGTCATTTGTCCATTTTCCCTAACAGAAGCACAAAAAATTGGAGCCACATGCCAAAAATTATATCTTTGTGGGGTATGCTCAAAACCAAAAAAGGTATCGATGTTATAATCTGTCCGCTAGGAGGCTCTATGTTACACTAAATGTGACCTTTCATGAAGAAGTTATGTTCTTCCCGACTTCAGTGTCTCCACTTTAGGGGGAGAGTTTACATGAAGTACAGACACTTGTGTATGAACCATTGACAATGAACTCGGTTAATCCAAGTGGTAGGGTGTTGAAGTCTAGTGGTGATAATTCACAAACCGAATCAATAATCTAATCGCTTGAACCATTACCACTATTTGAACCTCATCCAGTACCTAAACCCGAACCTGGAGTGTTACCACCACCAAAAACTGCCCGTTCTTCAAGTTCACCACCAACAACTGCCTGTTCTTCGAGTCCAACACCTATACCACCCACATCATAAGAGCAATTGTCATCCGTGACTACGTCTGAAACTCAGGTACCTTCTACAACTATACATAGGCAACTTCCACATCATGTCAACCGGGGTGACCCTAAAACTCAGTATAAGCCTGGCCCCAGTTCCAAAGCAAAGTATCCCATAAGTAACTATGTGTCTACCCACAGGTTGTCACCATCATGTGTATCTTTTGCAAATCAATTTTCTATTGTATCTGTTCCAAGTAGTGTGCAAGATGCTTTGCAGGATCCCAAGTGGAATGAGGCTATGAATGAAGAGATGAAAGTAGTGAAAAATAATAGAACATGGGAACTAGAGGGAAAGAAACATGTTGGGTGTATATGGATATACAATGTTAACTACAAGGCAGATGGCTCGATTGAGCGGTTTAAAGCAAGATTAGTTGCTAAGGGGTATACACATACATATAGAGTAGATTATGATGAGAAATTTTCACCTGCCACCAATATTAACAAGGTACGTGTTTTGTTAACCCTAGCAACTAATTTTGATTCGCCACTACGACAATTTGACAGGAAGAATGTATTTATGCATGGTGAGTTGGATGAATAAGTATATTTGGATTTCTCTCTTGGTTTTAAGGGAGAGACTATCAATAAAATGAAGATATGTAAACCGAGGAAGTCCTTGTATTGGTTGAAGTAGTCACCTAGGGCATGGTTTGGTAGATTCACCAAGTCCATGAAGAGTTTTAGGTATAAGAAAATCATTGCTAGTCATACACTGTTCTTGAAACATAATCAAGGACTTGTTACAACTCTAATTGTGTATGTTGATGACATGGTTGTAACCGGAAATGATGTGCCTAAAAGAGAGGCACTTTAGAAGTATTTGGCTCAGGATTTTGGGATGAAAGACCTCGGGCCTCTGAAGTACTTTCCGGGTATTGAAGTTACACGATCCAAGAAGCGTATTTTCTTGTCTCAACTGAAGTATACTTTGGATTTTTTGAGTGAGATAGGCATGTTGACTTGTCAACCGATTGATACTCCGATGGAGAAAAACATGAAGCTGGAGGTGCATCCAGATTAAGTGCCAAACAACAAGGAACAATTTCAAAGGTTAGTGGGGAGATTAATATACTTATCCCATGCCATACCAAACTTGGCTTACCCCTTAAGTGTTATCATTCAATTTGTGCATGCTCCAAGTGAGGATTATATGACTGTAGTTCTTCAGATCATGCAGTACTTGAAGTCTTGACCAAGTAAAGGGATAATGTTTACTAAAAATAGTGACATGAGGATTGTGGGATATACTGATGCTGATTGGGCAAGGGACATTGGTGATAAACGTTCAATATATGGCTATTTCACTTTCGTAGGTGGTAATTTGGTAACTTGGTGAAGTAAGAAACAATAGCTTGTTGTTCGTTCAAGTGCAGAATCTGAGTATCGATGAATGTCCGAAGGAATTTGTGAGTTGTTGTGGTTCAGGAACTTGATGAATGAATTAGGTTTTCTGACAGAAACGTCAATGTGATTGTATTATGACAATAAAGCTGCTTGTGACATTGCTCATAATCTGGTGCAACATGATAGGACGCACATGTCGAGGTAGACAGACACTTTATTAAAGAAAAGTTAGAGAAGAAGATCATTGACGTTCCAGAGATTTCGTCTAAATAGCAATTAGCGGATGTATTGACAAAGACAGTATCGGTCCCTGTATTCCACAGTTGTATTGGCAAGTTGAGCATGAGTGATATCTACGCACCAACTTGAAGGGGAGTGTTGAATATGATGTGTATCTTTGATTCCCTTCCTAATTAGGACTATGTATCTTAAGTGTCCTATTGTAATTAGCTTACACCACGTGTTTCCTTGCACAACACGGTAGGCTATGGTTTCCTTGTTAATTTAGGGTTCTTACGATGTATAGTATAAATATACAACTTTTATGTGATTAAAAAAAATGAGAAAATTCGGCCGTAAGTTTCAACTGGAATGAACTTTATTTATATATCCATATTGTAGTTCATGTAGTAAATTTCAGTGAATGAAAGGATGTAGGCATTTTTAATCTTACCTGAGGCTCTCTAACCCAAAAAAAGGGTTTCAAAGACAAGCCGGTAGCTTGCTCATAAGTGCTTTTGTGGTACTAATCATTCAGGATATTGGTTCTGTCATAATCATGGACAAAGGGCTCAGAAAATCTTGTAGGAACTGAGACTATAATGGTCCCATATAAACCAGCTTATCTTTGAATTCCTTAATGTGCATAGTACATATATGTCTCAGCCTACAATTTTTCAGCCACAAAAAAAACACTTGGAATTATATGATGACAGGACCCATCTTGACACAACCTATCCCAAATCCCCCCGGGATTAACGCGGGATGTGCCATGCTCCTGTCTGACACGAAGTGTCAGACAAGGGATAGTTTAAACCTTAGCCCGTTTGGGGCTTTTAGAGTGCACCAAGATCGAAGGAGGAGTATGATGTCTCGGTCTCTGCTACAGTCCGCATCCGCGATCAATCTGAAGGGCATTAAAAACCATTCAAAGTTGTGAGTGAACGAAATAAATAATTTAATTAAAAATTCATTTCACGAGAAGACGTTTATGCCCTTCACTAAAAAGCATGCATGCATTTGAAAGCCAGTTATCAAACCATTTATCAATAATTAAACCATTGGGGCCTTAGCTCAAAACCGTAAACCAAAGTATATGGGAACTCAGCCCAAAACCAAATCCATAGGGACTCAGCCCAAAACCAAGTATATGGAAACTCAGCCCAAAACCAATCAAACCATGTGGGAACTCAGCCCAAAGCCAAATATATGGGAACTCAGCCCAAAACCAATCCTCGGTATCCCTGATGCCTGACATCCCAGATGTCACAATCATTACCATTGTTACAATCAATACCGTCACAGTTCCAAGCTACGCGTGCTACTCAGGGTCTCAATTCCAAGTCTCCCCAAGGTCCACCTAGGTCAATGACCCGCAGATCAATGACCCTCCCTAGGGGGGAAGTTTTAACCTCTACCATTGCTGCTCCTAAGTCACTATACGGACCAGTCGCTCCGTGCAATGACCCCTCGTAGACAATGCTCCGTGACTACTCCAGGATACTACAAGACAGCTGGAGGAGACAACCCGCCACTTCAGGATACTACGGGACGTCTGGAGGGCAACCGTTCATGAGGATGGTATATGGAAAACCATTTTGTAAATCATCTAGAAACCATTCAAAGAGCTACGCCCGGGATTTCCATAAAACCATCGTAATCCACAAATGGGTCTCGTGCTCGAAGTATAACTTTCATAAACTCTTTCCACAAATCCAATTTCCAAATTCAAGGGGCCCTATCCAAAATTCCATTTCACAAACCAATTGGGTCTCAAGCCCGATCATGTAAACCAACTGGGCCCCCGGCCTGATGCCTCATTAAATCAAATGGACTCCAAGTGTGATGGTTTCCAATCAAATGAGTCTCTTGCCCGATTCCATATTTCTAAATCTAAAACCTTTCCATTAAACCATCGTAGAAAACATAGCACATATAGGCACGATATAAAACCAAAAATATTGAAATACATGCAAATGCGTAATTACTAAATACCACAATCCTATGCACTCAAGGCATCTCAAATCATGTATTTAAAACATATAAAATAGTTATGCATACATCATATTTAGAAAGCAAGGTCCACTCACATACTGTCCAAGCTGCGCCTCGATATGTGTGTGATATGTCTCTCCGGCTAAATCACCGTCACTGGGACTCCCAAACTTGTCCAAATCATACTCGAGGGTTACTAACTACTTCGAATAGGCTAACATTGAACCCCCTAATTTTTCAGGATTTTTAAACGTATTTAAAATAGATCCTAAACGTTCGGACACACAGAACTACCCCGAAACGGTGTCCGATAGACTCGAAACTTGTCCCAAAATGTTCGTTACATCGAAAGGATGATTTCATGTGCTAACCTCATCCCCAAACAGTGCCTCATGTGCCCCTACGAGCCGCCCAAAGGCGTTGCGCGTGGAGCTCACACGCCGGCGACTGTGCATCTTCTTTCTCGAGTCGAACTAGTTTGAACCGGTCCACTGCAATGCCTGTCCAACCGAACCGGCGTAACTGGTTCACCCTTATTTCTTCATCCTTTTTCTTCCTTACTTCAACCAATTTTCTCTAATCTATTCTAGGAGTTGTTCTATGTAATTAAATTGAAGAAAACTAACCTAGAAGCTACCCGTTCGATTTTTCCCTCCATGGCCTAAGTTTCCAGCCCTTTGCCTGGGCTGTTCAGCCACCATCCATCGTCCAAAACCATTCCCAAAAAATCATACTAACCCCATAAACACATCATAATCATAAAAAAACATCCTCAACGTCCAAAACACAAATTCGAATTTTGAATTTAAAAAGAAAGGGTTCTCGGGTTTACCTTACTCTACCGTCCACAACGGCTCAGCCACCCTCGTCGTCGCCATTCCAGCCTCCCTTGCACTCTCAGCCACTCTCTTGCCCTCACATAGAATCAAATGGGGGGGGGGGGGGGGGGGGGGGGTTGATTTTGGTGGTATCGGGTTTGGGTGGTCGAATGAGAGGAAACGGGAAAGGAGAGCAGATGCATGTATGTGTTTTGGTGAGCAATGGATGAGTAACACTTGTCACTCATCCATTGGGCCTGAACTAAATATCTGGGGCCCACTCAGGACAAAAGTCCACCTGTCTCGTAAAATGTGCAATAGTTTCTCAGAACTTCCATGAATTAACTTTCTCGTCGAACGTACGATTTCAATGTGCCGCCTGTCTACAGACTCGTATCGACACTATCTACGTAACGGTCCTCGGTCCATGGGCATCAAACCTCCCAGGTTAAAAGTTAACTTTTTACCCTCGTTTAGGGGAAAAATCGTAATTTCACCCTGAACGTTCGATAATCCTCGACTAATCCTCGATTAGTCCTGCCAATCCATAATTAAGTCTTAATTAATCCCAATAATTTGGGATGGGTCGTTACACATCCTAATCCCCCTGGATTATCGTGTGCCTTGCTCTCGTCTAAAATTGCGTGCCAGACCAGGGATAAAACCGTAACCCACTCAGGGTTACCAGAGTGCGCAGTGACTTCTGGAATTCGCAGCGGCATTTAATGTTTCGGTCTCTACTACAACTCGCATCCGTGATCAACCTGAAGGGTATCAAAAAACATAAAAGCCGTGAGTGGAAAAAAATAAATAGTTGGAAAACACATTTAATGAAATAAACAATTATACCTTTCGTTTTACAAAGCATGCATGCATATCAATTTAAAAACCATTTTTTTTTTCACTAAAACAGTATGTGATAAAAATCGATGCAATCATCGTAAAACCATCACATGTTAAAAAAATATGGACACAAATCAGTAAGTCAAAAACCTTGGGACCCATTCTCTTATCCAATATCCGTTTATTTTCGTCAAATCATCAATTGTCACGATATCAGCGCTACACGTGCGACTCATGATTACACGTCCAAATATACACCAGACTTGGAGTCCATGGCTCGACGTCTAGGTGCTCTAACTCAGGATCACACATCACACAGGATGGTCGACGTCTGAGCGATGGCATCTACATGCTCGGATTCCCTGGCTCGACGTCTGTAAAATGTCTGTCTCTAACACTCCTGCAGGCAGTGTCCTCGTGACCTCTCTAGGATCACACATCACACAGGATGGTCGACGTCTAGAGGCTACAATCACATCATAGGGTCTTCTCCGAGGAAACACATTCCTACTGGAGGCCCTCTTTGGGGAAACATATTTCTATCAGAGTCATATCCATCACCTCGGAGAATGTTCATAATAAAAACAGTGGAAACACATTTTCAAAACTGTCGTTTCTCAAATCAAAACAGTTATTTCACATATGGTCTCAGCACAAAAATCAGTTTCCACAAATCTCATAAAATCAGTGTCTAGTATCATATCTAACGGGGTCACAAGCCCGAAATCTCAAATCACAATTTAGAATATGGTCACAAGCCCGAATATCATTTTCCTAATCCGAAAACCATTTCACCATCAAATCATTGTTCAATTTCTTGTTTGACTATACTCTAAATCAAACCTTAAATCAACTGGATCTCAAGCCCGATATACAGATTTCACAGGGATCTCATCCCTGTGAAATCATCTCAAAGTCGTTAATTAAAACATTATTCAAATCAGGATCCAATCAACATATAAATCATCATTCAAAGCCATAAATAAACTGGCCATTTCAAACCATATTCATAAATCATTAAAACATATATATGCATGCATCATTAAGAAATCAAAGTCCACTCACAGACGGTCCATGTTGCTCACTCCAAAACTCGCTGTGTAAGCTAGCCCGAAGCTAATTCACAGTCTTTGAGACGTTCGGGCATGTCCAAATCATACACAAGTGTCACTATCAACCTATACAAGTCTACATCAAAAACCATAACTATCCCAGAATCGAGAACAAGTCCCGAACACGCTTCCCAAGGCTAAAACCTTCAAATGACATATCAAACGAACTCCGATTCACCTGAAACCACCATCATTGGATTCAGATCATCGAAACCTTTAAAACAAGACCAGTTTCACCTCAAAATTCATGCCTGCGTGCCCTCACACCTCAAACTCCAGTCAACGCTCATTGTTGACAAGTTTGACACTTGTCAGGTCTGGCCCCTATCAGATCTGACAGCCTGCCACATGGTACTTCTTGCCTGGTGCCACGTGTCACCCCTAACACTACCACGTCACGTGATGATGCCACCTTCTGACATTGTCATTGCCACCGTGTCACTGACACATCATCTCTTACAACCTAACACACTGCTATATGACACCATCTCATTGGTCCACGTGGCATAACATGGCTGACATGGACCTGCCCACATCAGCTATGATGTCATCTAACATGCTCTAACATCTCGCCCAAGTAGCACCACCTCATTGGTCCACGTGGACAGTCGACGCTGATGTGCACCTGCCACGTTATCTGCCACGTAGCTTGACACCTCTAACAACCTCTCCACTTGGCACCAACCATCCCCTGCCATGTGGTTTGACATGATGATGTAGCTTGCCATGTCCATCATTGTCAACCTCTCGTAGGTAGACCCTAGGTCACTATAATGGGTCGTTTTGACCTGCGACTCGACTCGGTTCTATCTTCTTCATTTCTTGACCATTTTCCACCATTTTTCCACCAACCTACTCATCTCTAACCCAAGAACTCAACCAAACGTTCAAAACCATGAAAAGTTACCTGAAAAATCTGGGCCAAGATCGAACCTTCACGACTGTTCTTCGAACCACCGTTCAAGGTCGTCCAGTCATCCTTAGCCGTCCATTCCAATCCCAAAACACTCACACAAACACCAAGAACACAACCACATCGTTCAAACACTTCCCCCAGGCCCCAAACCAAAAATCCAAAATTCAAACCAAAAGGGTATTCGGGTTTTACCTGGGTTCATAGCTTTTCGGCAGCCACCATCGCTTCTCCACCCCTCCGACATCTCTATCTGTCTCTCAGCCTCGCTATCAGTCAGAAGAAGGGGAAGGAATGATGGTGGGATGAAAAGGTATGGGTTTCGGGTTTCTTCGAATAAAAGAGAAGGGGGGTGCAGATGCATGTATGAAACATAATGATCAATGGATGAGTGACAAGTGTCACTATCACTCATCCATTGGAACTGAACATAAATATCTAGGCGCACAAGAACAAAAGTCAACCTGCCTCGTACATCGTATAATCGTACCCTGATTCGTTCCAGACCCGTAACTTTCTCGTACGATGTTTGATCTTGACGTGCCACCTATATACAGACTCATACTATCTCGATCTATGTAATGGACATCGGTCCACGTGCATTTGGCATCCCATGTCAAAAGTTAACTTTTATCCTTATATAGGGGCAAAATCGTCATTTTATACTGATCGTCCAATAATCCTTGATTAATCCTGTAAATTCGGAACGAGTCGTTACATATGATCTATGCACTAAATATAGCTCTTTGATATGTGTTATCATGAAAAATATACAAATAAATTAGCAACATAACATGTTAGATTGTTTGAAAATGAAAATTTCTTGAAAAAAATGAAAGTTCTCTGAAACTTTCTGTTTCTACAACAAACTTGTATATGACGGTATCTTCTGGAAAAATAGGGCATTGAGTCACACTTTCTGTTCCATTACTCCAAGGTGTTCCAATATTCAATTTACATACATGAACAAGAAAACTAAGGTTCAAAATAAAATAAAAAAATAGCTCAAATTTTGAATGCTGAGTTGAAGTGGTATAGAAAGTTACCTATCAAATTCCATACCAGTGGATAGCTACATTCTTAGTTAATAAGTTGTTCTTGAGCTCGACTAACATTGTATCACCCTGTTGTTCCAATATCTTTGGTTCTGGGGTTCCTCCATTGATGGTTATGACCAGCTTCTTAAAGCAAGTTGGAGATTTGTACTCATACTTCACCTCCCATCTATAATCCCGAATTCGAGCTTGAACTGTTGAGATAACAACCATGGAAATTATACAACAAAAACGAAAAACCAACAGCTTCACTAAAGTTCTGCATTCTAAAATCTCAACCATTTTCAAGGTTCTCAAATAGCAAGAGATATGGCAAGTTATATAGAAACATATCTTACTAACTATTGATGCAATAAATGAACCAATTTAGACTTGCCTCGCTGGATTTTTTGGATTCTCTTCTCGTGGTGGTGGGACCAGTGTAGAGAGATGTGAGAGCAAAAGAGCACTGGTGTGGTGCTGACCTAACAGTCCTTGATGCTTAAGTCAAATTAAAGGTGGAGGGTATGGTAATTTAGGCAAAGTGAAGGCAAGATTGTCATTACCTTTTGAAATAGAGGCACCCTTGTATTTATAGTAGCATTGAATATTGTTGTTGGAATAGTTCGATGTGATGTTCACACGATTACGGTACAATGATATGATGGAATATGATGAATGATGATGATTATGTTGATAAGAATGATGGGATGATATATGATGATGAATACTTGATGCTCATATGAGATGATGATGATTACGTTGATGATGATATGATAATGACATGATGTTATATGTATATATATATATATATGATGGTATATGTGATGATGATGTGATGTTATGATAGTATTGATGGAAAACATGTGAGAAGAATTTAGATAATAGATTTCTCTCCTTGACGGGGCTTAGTGGGTTGGATGAGGGCGCTAACCCGCAAGGGATAGAATCCGCTTGGTTAATGTGTCAATGAGAATAAGAATAAAGATTAGGAAAATCCCTTATTTGACAAGAGTTGTTAGACGGGAGCAGGATCGACTCGAGAGCCTGAGTGAGGTTACACTCGGATGTCGAGCCAAACTCCAGATCCCGAGTGGTATACCTACCGGTAGTACAAATAAAAACCCAAGGGAATGGTGACATTATCTGGTTGGTCTTGGGCTTGACTCAAATAATTCTTGTGGTGACGTCCTACGCGTAGTGTTGTTGTGTGATGTGGTTGTCATTGAGATATTAAATGGTTGAGTTTGGTTATGGACTGGTGGGATATAAGTTATGTTTGGTATTATTGTCATTCTGAATGTGATTCGAAGGATGCTTCGAATAGGGGTGTTTATATGAATTAATTAAGCTGTACGGGATCCCGGACTTAGGTAGGTCTGAGTGATGTCAAGGTTTAGTAAGAAAACGAAATCGACAAAGTGATTAATTTTGAGTAACTCAGTTGTCAAATTTGAGTGTGAAAATAAGATGGATTTGTCCTAAAATTTCAGGGACGAAAGTTTTTAAGGATAGTAGGTTGTAACGACCCGAAAATTTGAGAAAAGTAAAAAATGACAATTTTGCCCCTAAAGGTAAAAAATTTACCTTTTGATTTGGACATTTTCTAGATAGCTCGAAAGGACTGTTACGAATATCTCGGACTCCTGAGTTCATAGAAAGGTTGTATGTCAAAATCGAAGATCGAACAGGTTCAATAGAGGGTAAACATGGCTAAGAGCATTTTGGTCATTTTGAGAGTAGGGGTATTTTGGTAAATGTACATCAAGTGCCTAGAATTTCCTAGAAAGCCCTTGATTTTTTTCACTTTTCCCTCGTACTTTCCTCCACCGACCTAGTGGATTATAAATTTTATGGTATGTATGTGCATGTGGGGTGGTGGCCGAAATGGGGAACAACCACCAAAAACCAACCCGTGAGGAAAGAACGAGTTAGGAAGAAGAGAAGGGAAAAACAAGAAGGAAAAGAAAGGAACAAGAGAGAAAGGAAAATAAACTGGAGAAATTGATGAAGAAGGAGGAAGAAAACCTCCATAACCCATGAAGTTCAATGATGACCGAGGGCATTCACTATGTTTCGAGGCCTTCTAGCTTGAAACTAAAGATACATGAGTGATGGGTGAGTTTTTATGATCGTTTAGGAGCTAAAGGAAGTTGTTTGGGACTTGAGAAACTTGAGAAAACTCAAATGGAAGCCATGGCTGAAATTTGGTGAGCTTGAAGTGTGTGTTTAGGTAAGTATTTCTTTCTTCTAATACCAAAGATCTTCTTTTGGTTCAAGTAAGATGAATTTCGGTACTTGGAGCGTTGAAAACGGTTGAAAGATGGTCGAGATATGGCCGGGTCCAGATTGGTGGTCGGGTGTCTCGAAACGAGGACTATGCTAGAGGTTAGAGGAGAGTAGATGAGTTCAATGGCGCGTGAGGACGTGTCAGGACCGGACCCTCTAATAGGACCCACCCCGATTATCGCCTCGATAATCGGGAAGCATCCTGCTCCCATCTGACAACCGAACACAAAAGACCAAAATAACCAAAAAATTACACCACATACATTGTCAGACCAGGGAGATTAAACGATACAACCAACTGAAATACAAGTCCACAGTTTCACAGAGCATAGTTACAAAACAAGATAAGGATAAAATCTTACTCTTTGAACTAACTACACCGCAACAGGAAAACTTTATGCCTCTTCCTCTGCCTCGGCGTTATCCCCCAAAACTTGTACCACGACCTGGAAGGTATTTAAAACAGAAAAGTGTGAGTGGACTAAAACAAAAGATTCTAGAAAACAGTTTAATGAAATTGGGGTTCACCCTCCAGTTTTACAACACGCATGCATAACTAAGTATTCGAAAACACTTTTACGAATCATATGGAAAGTGTTACAGTAAACAGTCATAAAACCATGTAAAACTGAATGTAACATTAACAAATCAAATCTGCTGGAGCTATCCGAGTCTTTAAACTCATATATCAGGCCTTTCCTGGTTATCAACGAGTCTTTAAACTCAGAACATAATCAATAGGCCTCGGGGGGTATCACAATAACCGAGTCTTTAAACTCATCACGGTAACTGAGTCTTTAAACTTACGAGTCTTTAAACTCAATCCAGGTCTTTAAAGCCAATCCGGGCCCGCCCTCGTCAACAATTAACCGGGTCTTTAAACCCAAAACCAAATCCAGCAATCGTACCGGGTCTTTAACCCAAATCATGTGTAAATCATAACAAGTCCGGATCCATCATGATCCAAGTTCCAAAATCAATCTGAAATCACATTTTGTCATAATAGGACTTATGTCCGAATTTCACATTCAATCCCAAATCTTTACTCACAAATCACAATCAAATCATCATTAAAACGTGATATGCATAATCATATAAAATCACTTCATCAAACCATCATTAATGCATAGGAGAAAAGCGTAATCTCGAAATACGTAAAATGCGATAATCACATCGAAAATCGTGCAATCACGTAAAGCAGGAATGACATAATCATCACCATAAAACCATATATAGAAACATAAAACAAGTGAGTAAAAACAGTTATGCATGCTCGGTTAGAAATCAAAAGTCCACTCACAGAGTTCGAACGCGTCAATCGCGTCCCGTACGCACCTCGGTTTCCTCGGGAATGTTCAGGCCTGTTAAAGATCATAATTTGGGTCACAAACACTTCTAATAAGTTTACATTAATTTCCCTAATTTTTAGGGATTTTTCGACGTAATTAACTTAAAATCCTAAACCTTCGAACCCGCAAAACTATCCCGAACGACGTCCGATCAACTCGAAATTTAACTCAAAATGTTCATTGGACTGAAAGGATGAAATCATAAGTTGACCGTAACCGGAGATACTACCTCACGCGCCCTCATGCGCCGCCCAAAGTGGCTGTGCGTGAAAGCCACACGCCATGCACAGTGATGCTACAGTGTCATCTTCCTCGCCCGTATTTCTATTAAACGGGTCCCAAACCCGCGACACAACCTGGTTGAAACTCTAACAATTCTCACTTAATTCCTTTAGTTTTTCCACCGAAAACCTTCCATGGTAACTTAATTTATGTTCTCCATTATTAATTTCACACAACAAGCTCTAAATCCAACTCTTCTCTCAAGATCAAACAGACGGGTCAAACTTTCGAACCTCACTCAATTAAACTCAGTTATCAAATTAATTGATACAGAAGCTTTGTATGACCTAAACAAACGTTAAACCATAGCCAATTTTATGAATACTTACCCGTAGGTGGTCATCCTCAAGCTCGAAATTTTCCAGAAACTGGAACTTGGGCTCTTGGCCAAACCGCGATCAATTTCCTTTAATCTTTGTATGGTTGAGTTCGAAATGAACCCAGAAGACTATTCTTAATCTCTGTTTGGCTCCTTTCAGCTCACATATTAATTTTCGAAAATTCCCTCCAAATTTTCAGTTTTCCAAACTCAGTTTTCTCTCAAGCTCTTAGTCCCCTCTTCTTCAGAATGACTCCTAAGCACTTCTAACCTCTCTGTTAATTGAACCGTGCAGCCCCACAGCTCGTGGGAATCTCTCAGTCACTCTGTGACTGTGTTTCCCGCAAACAGACCTAAAACCATTTTCAATCCTACCCGTGCTCTGTTCCCTGTTACAAACCCATCTAAATGTGCTTCCATTACCTCAAAACTGCCCCAATTCAGTCCTCAATGCCACTAACAGGTTAAACAATGCACTGAACAAACAACCAGGCTTAAACAATTGCACAACACTCCCACGGTTGTTTCAAACTTCAGCCTTGGCAAATTACCATTTTGCCCTCCTTCACAAAATTACCAAAATGCCCTTCTTGTTCTAGAACCGTAACTCATCCGTCCGAGGTCTGTTTCCAGCGTGCCGCCTGTCTACGGACTCAGGGCATCGAGATCTTCCTAACGGTCTTCGAATCACGTGAAAATTCCATGTCGTTTGAAAAGTCAACAAATTTCCCCTTCTCGGCTTAATTACGGAAATGCCCTTGAACTTCCGAACGTCATAACTTCTTCCTTGATCGTCGGAATCGGACGTGCCACCTGTCTATGGACTCGTGACGTCACGAACTACGTCACAGTCTTCGATCAACGTTCGTTTGACCTACCAAGTAAAAAGTCAACAATTTAACCATACTATTCATAAATGTAAAAACGTCATTTCATTTATTATTTTACAAATTTACATCCTTCGAATTTCTGGGGCGTTACACCCTCCTCGGTCCGGACCCGACTCTAGTACGATATTGTTCGATTTGGGCCTCCTTGCCCTTGTCCTCACGGTTTTGTTTTCGGGAGCTCACGGTGCAACTTCCCAAGGGGTCACCTGATAAGACCTACCCCCAATCCCCTTAGATTAAGGGCTAAGTTCTGCTCCCGTCTAACTTACGCATGACATGAAGGCTAAACTGTCGTCCAACCTCCATATGACACGTAAGTCGGACAAGAGATTTTCCAAAGCATCGTACTTGCCAGAGGGCACAGACGCTACTGTGGATCGCGTGTGTGATGCCTTCGTTCCTCTCGATCAATAGCCCGCACCGCAACAACCTAGAAGGTATCGAAAACACAAAAGACTGTGAGTGGACAAAAATAAAGGATAAGTACTGAAAATAGGTTATAATAAAAGTACAGTTATACCCTCCGTTTAAAAACCAATGCATGCATAATCAATTCATGTCAGAAAACCATTTCATATTCAATTACGAAAACCGAACTTATTTCCTTTTCTCAAATCCTGGGCCTCCGCCCAAAACCATAAAAATCCATAACATCCGGGTCATTTCCCAAAACATCAAAAAACCATCATTATCCAGTTCTCATCGAAATCCAAAACACATTTAAAAAACACATTTCCATCCATCGAACCTGCTGGATCTATCCGAGTCTTTAAACTCAATCCAGGCCTCAATATAATCCGAGTCTTTAAACTCTCGAGTCTTTAAACTCAATAGGCCTACGGGGGAAATATCAATATCCGAGTCTTTAAACTCTCGAGTCTTTAAACTCAATCCGGGTCTTTAAACCCAATCTGGGCCCGCCCCTGTCATGTATCATATCTGGGTCTTTAAACCTAATAACCAAATCCAGAAAATCCAATCCAAAAACCATTTTAAACCATTTCCAAATCCATGTCCAAATATGAATTCGAAATCACCATTTCGAATTCCAAGCCGAATCCGAAATCAGCATCCCGAATCCAAATCCAGAATCATAACCATCATCCATTTCCAAATTCGAATCTGAAACCATCATTCCATAAACCGGCATCCGGAATAATCATTTCGAACGCAAATCCCAAAATCCACTTTCAAGTTCTAAAACCGAATCCCGAATCCTCATCCGGAAATCCATTTCCAAAACTCGAAATCACGTTCATTAAAACCACTTTTCTAAACTGGGCTTCAAGCCTGAAATCACCTTTCCAAAATCCCTTTTAAACTATTGAAATCAAATCATATTTCAAATCCCGAAATCAAATCATCAAAGCCATGGTCAAATCACAACATAATTGAAATCTCGTAAAACGTGCAAATACGTCATTTTCTCGAAATACGTGTCAAACCGTAAATCATTAATATCAATTCAAAAATATAGAAATCACGTATAGAAAACATATAAAATATATATGCATTCATCATAAGTTTGAAAGCAAAGTCCACTCACAAACTATTAACGTCGCCATCTCGATACGCGCGCACTTATGCCGTTCCCGGCTAATCCGCTATCATCGACTTCCTCGAACCTATCCAAATCCCATAATAAGGTCACTAACCACTTCATAATGCCTATACAGAATCCCCATAATTTTTCCGTATTTTTAACTATTTTTAAAGAAGCCCTAAAACCTTCGGACAACCCGAAACATATTGAGACGATGTTTGATCAACTCGAAACCAGTGCCAAAATGTTCGTTACATCGAATACTTTAAAATTCATGTTGGAAACTTCCTCAAAAAGTGTGTGACGCGCCCACACGCGCCTTAGTACTGTTCATCTTCAACCTCTCGCTGGATCGATCTGAACTGGTTCGAACCAGCCTGGTCCAGCCTAAATGGCGCAGGCGGTTCAGCCTCCTAAACCGTCTAATCTTTGTCTGTTATCAATCATGTTCCATCCTACATCTACGTCTCTTCATTCCCCACACATCTGTGTTTTTAAATCACAAAATCGGGGTCTAAACCATACCTTCCTGCTAAACTTCAAACCTCCAAGTTCTAACTTCCAGTTTCCATGATCCTGACCATCCCGTCCCTTGATTTTTGGCTTGCTAGCTTCGTACCATCCTTGCAAAGCTCATACAAACCATTAAATCAATCAATACGAGTTAAATCCAAGGTTTCCATTTTTGGGTAAAAAATCAAATTTCTTGGAAGTTCACTTACCGTCCATTCCCAGCTTCGAAACCATGCTTCTTCAACTCCCTAGACCTCCAGTAGCATCGTTCATCCATTACAATCGATCAAGTCGTCAAGAAATACGGTTTGCCATTTCAATTTCAAGACCTCAGAGCTTCTCGGGTTTTCTTTCTCAAAACGCCATCGTAGGCGCCACCGTGACCACCAACTTCATCAGTTCACTATTATTTCTCACTCTCATTCACATCCCATGACCCATAGATGAAGATCGAATGAATTAAAGGGAAAGGTTCTCACGGTCTCCTCTGTTTTTCTGTTCTACACCGTGCACACACAAATAGTTGGTTTAAACTGAGTTGAAGGCGGTGAGAAGGTTCCATCACCATCCACGACAAGCCAGGTGTCCACAATCTTGTGGGAAAAATTCCCAATACTTCCACATGTCCTAATCTGCCTCAATTTAACCAAAATGCCCTTATCGCACAAATTACCATTTTACCCTTCACATAATTAGACCCGTAACGAGACCGTCCGACGTTCGATGACAGCGTGCTGCTTGTCATCGTACTCAGGAAAGCGAGACCTACCTAACAGTCCTTGAATTACGTGAAAAGTCCATGTTGTTTGCAACGTCAATGAATTGCCCCTTTTAACCAAATTACCAAAGTACCCTTGAATTCCTGAATGTCATAACGTTCTCCTCGAATGTCAGAATCGGATGTGCCACCTGTCTATGAACTCGTGACTTCCCAAACTACGTTACGGTCATCAGTCAAATTCCATTTGATGACCCGAACGAAAAGTCAACATTTTACCCATTATAGGGGCAAAATCGTCATTTCGCACCGTCCGTCCGAAAGCATCCAACTACTTACCGATTAACTTCACTAATCCATCATTAACAACTAATCTAATCCCAAATTCTGGGATGGGTTGTTACATCACCCATCATGGAATTGCATCCACCTTAACTCGCTTAACTTTGAAGTTCCAACCGAACTCAAAGCCACTGAGCTCCGAAAAGGCCTCGTGCTAGATAGGTGTGTGCGTACACCTTTAAGGCACACCACCATTCCCTTCCCAGACCATTCCCCCCACACAGGAATGTGGGATTGTTCACTGCTCCTTCCAGGACACAGGTCTTACAATCCACCCCCCTTAGGGCCTAGCGTCCTCGCTAGCACACTTCCAGGTCGGGGTCTGGCTCTGATACCATTCTGTCACGACTCGACCCTCCTCGATCAGGACCCGACTCTAGAATGATATTGTTCACTTTGGGCCTCCTTGTCCTTGCCCTCAAGGTTTTGTTTTCGGGAGCTCACAATGTAACTTCCCAGGGGGTCACCTATCATGGAATTACACCCACCTCAACTCGCTTAACTCTGGAGTTCCAACCGAACTCAAAGCAACTGAGCTCCCAAAAGGCCTCGTGCTAGATAGGTGTGTGCCTACACCTTTAAGGCACACCACAATTCCCTTCCCAGACTATTCCTCCCTCGCATGAATGTGGGATAGTTCATTGTTCCCTCCAAGACACGGGTCTTACAAGGCGTGTCCGGTGTCTCATGGTGGTGCAATCAACATGAAAAATATGTGTCTTCCAATTCTGAATCTAATGGTACAAGTTTAGCATGAATTGGATATCGTTAGGGTGAATTTGTCGATGTATGTTTAAGTTGTGTTATGAATTTAAAATTGGTTTAAATGGCGGTTAATTATGGAATTATTAAGATAGTTGGACATGTATACTCAATTAAGGATTAATTAAGGATTAACATAGTAAATTTCATAAAAATAACTAAACGGGCTTATAATGGAAGACTGTGGTAAATGGATAAGCCAAGGAATTTAATTAGGGTATTGTTTTGCATATTAATAATTTGTAAAGATTTCCTTGATTTAAGTTGATATTGCTTAGTGTTGTGTATGATGATAAATGCGTGAATATATCATTATGGGCATGTGATAATATTTTTATAATTATACGATGATACTATGATGTTCACATGATAGCAGTACAATAATATGATGGCATATGGTGAATGATGATAATTATGTTGATAAGAATGATGGGATGATGTATGATGATGAATACATGATACTCATATGAGATGATGATGATTATGTTGATGATGATATGACAATGACAAGATGTTAGATACACATATATGTATATATGATGGTATATGCGATGATGATGTGATGTTATGACAGTATTGATGGAAAACATGTAAGAAGAATTTAGATAATGTATTTCTCTCCTTGATTGGGATTAGTGGGTTGGGCATGGGCGTAACCCTGTAAAGGATATAATCTGTTTGGCTAATGTGTCAATGAGAATAAGAATAAAAATTAGGAAAATGCCTTGTCTAACAAGTGTTATCAGATGGGAGCAGGACCAGCTCGATTCTTAAAGTAATTTTGGGGACTGGTCCTGTCAGTTTTGGTCGCCTAGAAGTTTTAGCCGTTGAGTATTGCATGTTTTTCTTCGTATTAGTTTATTTGCATTTGTAGATGCTATCTCAAGAAGATTCTCAACGCATGAATGATCGATCTTGCAATGCCCTTGGCGGTGAATCGATGACCAACTCATGCGAGTTAGATTCAGGGTTGATGACTAATGATTCAGCCTCTACTTCTCATTAATCTCGGCCAGAGCTAGGTTCAAAGTTAAAGGCATCAATCCTTAAGGATTTTCAAGGGGATGGATCAGATTAGGAGTTGCAGGACAAGCTCCACCAAGCCTTTGAGCATATTGGGACACATTTTGTCTCGGTCGTTGATAGGGCCAAGCGGATTGAATTCGAAGTGACATCAGTCGACCAGATCGACATCTTCGATGCGAACTCAGTAGATTCCTCTCTACCCAAGGGAAAGAGTAAGGGTAAGGAGAGGGTAAAGAGCCAAGCCGAGAAAGGATCGAGCTCAAGGCCAGAGGCCATGGAGATAGATGTGGAGAAGGCGGTGAAGCAAGTCACCCTTGATAAATGAGGGTATGAACTTGATCAGCAAGTAAGCACGGTCACATAGAGGATGTCGTGGCTTATAAGGAGGTATCTTGGATCCCTGATTCGGTGAAGATTCAGTTAGTTGGTCAACGAAACATGTCGAGCAATCCACCAAAAACATGGATGAACTTTGTAACAACCCGTCCTGAAAATCGGGGTTAGATTAGTGGTTAATGATGGATTAGTGAAGTTAATCGGTGATTAGTTGGACGATTTCGGACGGATGGTGCGGAATGACAATTTTGCCCTTAAAAAGGGCAAAAATGTTGACTTATCGTTCGGACGGTCAAATGGACTTTAACCAGTGACCGTGACGTAGTTCAGGACGTCGTGAGTTCATAGACAGGTAGCACGTCCGATTCCGGCGTTCGAGGAAAAGGTTATGACGTTCCGAAGTTCAAGGGTAATTTGGTAATTCGGTTGAAAAGGGGAAATTTGTTGACTTTCCAAACGACAACTACTTTTCATGAAATTTGAGGACCGTTAGGAACGTCTCGATCTCCTGAATACAACCACATGCGACATGTGTCGATTGGAGTTCAGACGTTAAAGTTACGGGTCTAGGAACTCGAGGGGCAAAATGGTAATTTTGCAAGGCAGGGGTAAAACGATCTTTTGATTGCATTGGGATCTGTGCCCAATTGGATTTGGGACACATGGCTGCTTTGGGAGTCTTGCCCACATAATGGAGGACACCTGGCCCAATCTGGAGCCTGTAAAACCCTCTCACCGTTCAAAAAGATCTCAGTTTGATTTTAAACGGGTTATGCACAATTTGTGGAAGGGAAAATAGAGAGGCATAGTTTGACCGTGAGAACAATTCTAGTCATTCTCTTAACCTAGGTGATAAAAACTTATGATTGGTGAAAGAAGTGGGAGAAGCAGAGTGAGGGGGTGGTAGCGTGCCGTGATGGCTACCGTAAACGGTGGCTCTTACCGTGAGGATATGAAAGAAAAAACAGAGGAGGTACCTACCCGTGAGGAATCATGGTCGAACCACCTTCATACGTCTCCAATTGTTTATCCTGCCTAAAGGAGAAGGCTAGAGGAAGGTGAGACAAGTTTCCTGGTGGCCATGGGTTGAGCCGCTGTGGCTAGTGGCCGGCGAACCCGGCACAGTAAGCTACGGTTTCAAAAATTTATAATGGTTTTTTTGTGGTTCTTGATTGATCCTAATTAGTGGAACATGGTTCTAGAAGGTATTTGAGGTAATTAGGCGTCCATTTGAAGCTGGAGGAGGTTCACAACACTTGAGGACTTGGGGTGCAGAGCATTAGTTGGAATCGATGGTCGAAGGTATGGTTGTACTTATGATATTTGACGAAAGCTTCCTTGTTGACAATGGGGTGGTAGTGGGGATTCCTTAGCTTGGGCTTGTCTAAAGAGGGGTTCAAAATAGTGTACGTCTCAAAGCGATTCTTGGGTTCGGAGTCGTCTCCTACCAATCCTTGCCCTCCATGGTTGTTGTTATCACCTCGTCTGAATCCCCCATTTCACAGCTTGACCAGCCTTTCCTATCATGGGGCTGCCCATAAAATTTGAGCTTCCTCTTTCCCTAGTTCGAGTGGCCGCTGACCTGATTGTAATTTCCAGAATCATGGTTGCTCTTACCCTGGTTGTTTTTGCTAGAGGTGTGGGGTATATGGTGGGTTTAGTCTCCTTGATGGAAGTGTGGAAGAATTCGGCCTTGGCCTGGATGGCTGCCCTTTTCATGATCTCAATATAGTTCCCTCAATCTTCAATATGAGCTGCATACATAAAGGGTGACTCCTTGAGGTCGCTTTTGAAAGCATTGAGCACGACCTTATCATATGTGTCCAGACAACGAAAGTACTCGAGGTTGAACCTTGCCGCATATTTCTGAAGCGCCTTTTCCTCTCCTTTCCTGATGGAGAAGAGGTCCTATGTGGAGACAAGGCTATTCTTCTGGATCATGAATTTGTTGAGGAAGGTTTCCTGCAACTCATCAAAGGAGTCAATAGTGCTGGGAGTCATACAATCAAACTAGCTAAGGGTGGCATCAATGAGGGTCAAGTTGAAGATGAGGCAATAAACCTCGTTTGTCTCACTTTTATAAGACAAGAAACAGACATAGTTGTTCATATGGGTGATAGGGTCTCCTCTTCTTATGTACACAATAATCTTGAAGGGCTTCACTTCTAACCAATGTCTGGACAAGAGGATGTGGTTGGTGAAAAAACCAGTGTTGGTCTTCCTCAAGGATGGTGAATTGACCTTAACATCCCGAGCGTTAAGAATGTGTATTCTTCTCAGGAGGATTTTCGTGACATTGTCATTGTGGCAAGCTGGTTGATCGGGCTAGCATTCTGTTCGGCCAGTGCTTCTATCCTAGTGGGGTCCTTCCCTTTTTCTTCCATCGAAGTAGCTTCCTGCTGTTAAGTCTGTCTCATCCAGCACTTCATGGGTCTCTTCTCACTGATGGGTTTCAAGCCTCTGAGTCCCATAATGACCCCTGCTGTTTTCTCGGCTAGAAGTGTCTGTCACTGCTTATCAGCCGTGCGAGTTGGAAATATGGCATTACCTTGGGGCCCTATGATCAGACACTTCATGGGTTAGTCATACAGGTGCCATCTTTGTCTAGTAATCATCCAGTAGCTAGCGAGCATCTCGGTAAATTTTGGTTCCAAAAGGGCCAGCATTGTTGGAGGGTTGGATGAGGAGTCATTCGAAAAAGGTGGGGTTAGCACTCGGTTGTTACCTCATTGTTCTGTCGAATGATACTTATTTGACCACATGTTATGGTGTTCGAGCATGGTAGGCCTCAATCT
Organism: Prinsepia uniflora; assembly: GCA_032719365.1. Lineage (NCBI taxonomy): Eukaryota > Viridiplantae > Streptophyta > Magnoliopsida > Rosales > Rosaceae > Prinsepia > Prinsepia uniflora. The sequence continues at coordinate 22,601,109 of CM064868.1, forward strand.
GGTCGGGCAGAGTTTGATCGGCCGAACCGTTGTCCCAATGAATTTCGTATTGAGAAGTCTTCATAATGGCGATAATGCTTGCATATAGTTCAGCCAGAACTTGGTTCTTGGCTTTGATTTTGGCACTATGAGCCTTGAGCTAGTCACCTCACGTAGGAGGCCTTCTAGTGTCTATCTATGGATATCGGGGATGTTGTCCTTTGTGCTCCTTTGCAGAAATAGAGTGTGAGTGAGCCTTCATTCATCTTTCTCATCTGACATGGTGCCAGGGGTAGGTGGGAAAGCAGAGATGGCAAGTGAAAGCATGGGGTGTTGTTTCAGAATTTCCATAAATGGTGGCAAATTTTTGATGCAATAAATGGACCAACTTAGGCTCATTTCTCTAGATTCCTTCGGATGGTCTTCTCATGGTGGTGGGACCTGCGTAGAGAGAGGTAAAAGCAAAGGAGAATCGGTGTGGTGCTAGCCTAACAGTCTCCGATACTTAAATTAGACTAAGTATAGGGGGTACTAGGATAATTTAGGTAGTATGAGGGCAAAATTGTCTTCACCTTTTGGAGGGGAGGCACCCTTATATTTATAGTAGCATTGAATTTTGTTGTTAGAATAGTTTGATGTGGGATTAATGTTGTTGTCCTAGGAGCTGACATATGTGCTCATGTGGTCCTGAAGAGTATTTATGACTTATTTAGGCTGCTTTGATCCTTTCCTAAGTTTCATGTTTGGTCGATGAGGTGGCCTGTCCAAGTAATGTGCAGGCCGATCGCATATGGTCGGTTAGTGGTGAGTTGTTCAAATAGAGGCTTGGCCTTGTATGATTTTTCAAGTTGAGGGCTTGGATAATTCTAAGACTTGATTGCTCGGTCTTGATTCAGATTGACCAGATTATGTACGAGCACTAATAATTAATTATTGCTTTAATTTTCATAAAATTATGTATCTAATTGAGTCAATTTGAGCGTCCAATCTAATATTTAAAATTCTATTTTTTGGATTTTCTAGCTTATATTTGTGACAAGCAAGTGAAAGCACATGCGTCCAAAAGTGCTTTCCCAAGGAAACAACATAGTTATCTCTTGCAAAACTCAATAAAGTAATCACCTTTGGGAATTAAGGATAAATCTAGCATTACAATATCTTTTTATTGATCTAATATTGCCATCAAAGTACTGGATTTACAATATCATTGAGATTATCTTTCTTCATTTTTGGAAAACAAAGTGTAATGACTCGAATATTCGAGGAAAATAAAATTAACAAAAATTAAACAAAATTGAAGATTTTTCCCCAGAAGGTCATATGTTGACTTTTGACCTTGAGTGTTCATTAAAAATTCTTCCAGGACCAATACGATGGTCTCGGACTCCTGAATCTATTGACATGAAACATGTAAAATATGAAGGTAAAATGAGTTTGATATGGGTCAAAGTTGACTAAGGGCAAAATGGTAATTTTGCACCAAGAGTATTTTGGTCATTTTGCTTGGAGATACTTTTTTGGATGTTGACATGTGTCTAGAAAGATCTGAACCTTTTCCTCCCTTTGTTCCAGCGACTTGCTTCTAATTATATATATGTTGTTGGGTGATGTTGTATGGGCTTCAGTGGATAGGAACCGAAAAAAGAAAGAAAAAAAAATCCAACCCACAAACTCGTGGGGAAACTGAGAGAAAATCTCAGGGAGATGAGGGAGCGAACTTGGGATGAGAAGAAGAGAAGGACAGTGAGGAAGAGAGGAAGAAAAATAATGTGAACCCAGTGAGAAAAAAAAGGGAAAACAGTAAAGAAAAATCATGGAAAAACCAGTCTTCATTTTGGGTTTCCATTTTTTGGCCTAGGATCGTGGATCACAATGTCCCAGTAGGTTCCTGGAGCTCATGCGATCCTACAGAGAAATTAATGAAGGATTTTGGACGTAGGGATGTTGCTGGATTGCTTATGGATGCCATGGCCAAAAGCTTGAAGCTCAAGTTGTAATATTGGGGTAAGATACCTTACGTTTGGATCCATAGATTGATTTCTGAGCTTGAGTATATATGTTTAGGCTATTAGAATGCGATTTTGGACAAGAAATGACTGAGTTCTAATCGGGTCAGCCTCGTGGGTTGGACGACCCGGTTTATAGGAAACCGAGTCAAGAAACCAAGGTTGACGATGATTGAATAGTGGCACGTGGCCACCACGCACAACACCTTCGATCAGTGCGTGGGCGCACATGCCACGTCGTCTAGAATTCTGAACAACATGAAAGTTTGAGTATTCGATGTTACGAGTCTAACTATGGAATTTTCAAGCCAATCAGACATCGTCTTAAGGCAAATTTGACTTCCCGAAGGTTTAGGGGTCGTTTTAAATTCGTTTAAAAATATCAAAAATTTATGGGATTAAGAATTATTTGGGATAGTTAGTGACCCTAAACGTGAGTTATGACAGGTTGGAAAGGTTTTGAAAATTACAAAAATGTGTGAAAGTAGGTATCGGACTGCGTAGACCGTGTGTGAGTGGACCATTTATTTCTTAAACTTATAATGCATGCATATTTAATTGTTTTAATGGTTTATATGTGACTTTGATGATATTTTATTGATTGGAATTTTATATGAATTTTAATGATTTTTATGGATTGTTTTAATGGCACGATTTACTATGATGGTGCTCGAGTTGTGTTTTAAGCTTAGGCCCGAGATTTTGAATGTGATTTTGGTTGGAAATTTGTTATGTATGTTAAAGGGTGTTTCTCGAAAATGGTGATTTTTGGATGATTTTACAAAACTGTTTAACGCACGTTTTGCGAGGAACCTGTATATGTGGTGTTTTGGTTATTCTGGAAATTTTGGATTTTGGATTGGTTTGAAATTGATATAAATTATAAGAGTATGTTTTTTTGGTATTTAAGATATGATTCTGGATATATATGTGGATTTTGTGTTTTGGAAACCCTCCTCGAGATACCGTGTTGGTTGGGTTGTCTCGAACGTTGAGGTAATGCTTCGTATTCTTGAGACTACCATTGTGATGGGTCGATCTCGAACGTCTAGGTAATGCTCTGTATTCTTGAAACTGGGACCGTGAATCATACATTGAGCTGAGCTCCGTATTCTTAAGCTGATCCACACTCGGACGTCGAGCTGGATTTTGTATTCCTCAGTGATTTAGCCTACCAATAGTACAACAATTAATATGATGATTTGGGTTGCAGGCATTGAGGATGGGTTGGTCATGTGTGATTGTGGTTGAAGTACTTTGATATGGTTTTATGTGGCTGACTTGCTTTTTAGTATTACTGAATTTTCTATAATTTGTACGTACTACGAGATTTTGTGTAACGACCCGTCCCGAATTTAAAGGATTATCGAGAGTTAATTGGAAATTATTGAGACTAATTGGGATTAATTTGGGTGAAATGATGATTTTACCCCTAGAAGGATAAAAAAATTTACTTTTAACTTGGGAGGTCATTGGCACGTGGACCGAGGTCCATTACGTAGATCGAGATGGTACAAGTCTGTAGACAGGCGACAGGTCAAAATCGAACATCATACGGGAAAGTTACGTGTCTAAAACGATATTTCAAACTATTTACAGTGGCACATTTTACGAAGGTTGACTTTTTGGTTTGTCCTTAGTGGGAACCAAAATATCTAGCTGGACCAATGGATGAGTGACAAGTGTCACTCATCCTATTGGCCCATCATCCCACATTCATGCACCATTCCCCTTGTCATTTCAAACCTACCCGAAACCCACCCCAAAACCATTATCTTCTTCATCACTTGGTACTGACCTGAGAGCGGGGCAGAGCGTGACTGAGAGAGACCGTGAGAGGCAGACGAGACGGAGGAGGAAGACAGAGGACTTGATGGCTGGCCACAAAACCAGGTAAACCCGTAAACCTGTTTAGGTTGAATTTCTGGTTTTTGTTGTTGTTAAAACCTAGTTTTCTAAGCACCTTCATCTTCTATGGATTCATATGAGCTCAAGGGGCCAAAAATGGAAGGAAATGGACGACTGGACTGGATGGGAGACTGGTTCAAAGGTGACCCATGAGGATTCGAGGTTGGCTAGCCATTTTCAGGTAACTTCTTCTTGTTTCGAGGTCATAGATCCTATCCTGTGAGTGAGATGAGTGTGTAGGAGAAATAATGGCTGAAAAAGATGAAGAAACATCTGAGTTACGACCGAGTCAGGGTCGCAGGTCAAACGACCCGTTAGAGTCAAACGGGTCAACCCGTTTAAGGGTTGAAGATGATGACGTGGCATGCCACATCATCACATCAGGCCACATGGCTAACCAGAGGGTGACACGTGACTAGGTGTCAGTCTAGTCAGCAGTTGACGTGGCAGATCCACATCAACCATGTCAAACGAGTGAGAGAGTGCCACGTGGAAGGGTGTCAGGATCTGTAAGGTGACGTGGCAGGTCCATGTTAGCATTGTCAGACCACATAGACTAGTGGGGTGGTGCCACGTGACAGTGTGTTAGAGATGTTAGAGACACGTGGCACCAATCAGGTGTGCCACGTGGCAGGTTGTCAGATTGTCATATGTCAGAGTTGTTAGGTTGACTCCACCTCACTTATTTGTCCCTTGTTTCTCTTTGAATTATTCGAATTATATACATGTTGCTTTGTGTGCAGTGCACTGTCACATTAGTGACTAATGACCATTATGCAGGAGATAGAAGAGTGCACTGGAGAGAAAAGTGCAGTCTTGAAGACATTGAACTTCCATTTCAATAGTACCAAATTGAAAGGAAGGGTACAATGTAGTAATACATAGTTTGGTTGTTTAGTTTTTAAATAGTGCGCAACTTTACTCAATAGGACAAAAGAACATAGTAGATACAATAGGACAAAAGAACATACCAGATACAATAGGACAAAAGAATAAAAGAACATACCAGATACAATATCATGTGTGTTGAGTTTGATACTTAACGGCAGTCTTTGGAGCTAACCCAACTCTTCTCTCCATTATTTTTTTATTAAAGGATTAAAATTAAGGGCACGTTTAGGAATAAGGATGTGTATTTCAAATCCTTTCATTTGAAACTTTCTTATTTGGTAACATACGTATTTGTTTGTGGATTGAAATTTATTAATTTAAAATCAAATATTGGTAAACTTATATTTGTAAGGATTTGAATGAGGATTTCAAATAAGTAATTTGATTACAAAAATTGAAATAATAATGTCAAAATGACTTATTATTTATTTAGCTAAATGAGTCTATAGATGTTATTCAGAGACGGAGGAACAGTAAGTTAAAAACAATGATATTAAAGTTAGATATATCTAAGGCTTATGACATGGTGGAGTGGTCATACTTAGATATAATGCTACGTAAGTTAGTTTTGGTGATCGAGTTGCTTGTTTGTTTATGAATTGTGTGTCTACGATTAGTTATGCAATGCAAGTCAGAGGGCAAGCTGTTGGTCACATAGTGGCTATCTGCGGACTTTAGCAGAGACACCCTCTGTCCCCTTATTTGTTCCTCATCTGTGTGGAAGGCTTTTTGGCCTTCCTTTCTCAGGCTCAGCACATTCAGTAACTCTATAGTGTGACTGTGGCCCCAGGAACCCTTTCTATCTCTCACCTATTTTTTGCAGATGATAGTTTATTGTTTTGTAATGCTTGGTTGAGGGAACACCTCTAGTTACTTAAGGTATTGAAAGCGTATGAAAGAGTCTCTGGTCATCTCATTAACTTTGAAAAGTCTGCTACTTATTTTAGTCCTAGTACCAACCCCACTATGAAACAATTGATCTCTAACTTGTTGGGTATTAGAATTATGGATTGCCATGAAAAATATTTAGGTATTCCCGCTGTCACAGGCTGAAACAAAAAGAAGATGTTTAGGATGGTTGGGGATGTCCTACACAGATGTCAATGGGTGTATTTCAGCTTCCCAAATCCCTCTGTCATGAACTCTCTGTTGGGAATGCTCTATTTTGGTGGAGTAAAGTCGGGAAGAAAAGTATCCCCTAGATGAATTAGGACAAACTATGCAGCCCTAAAAGTAAAGGTGGCTTGGGCTTTAATAATTTTGAGTTTTTAATCAAGCAATGGTTGCAAAACAAGCTTAGAGGCTCTTGGAGCAACCATGGTCTTTAGTGGCTCGGATTATGAAATTTTGATACTACCCTGATCTGGATTTTATGGAGGCCGAGGTTGGTGCCATGTCGTCCTTTGTGTGGCGGTCTATTATCTGGAGTCGCAAGGTGATTAAACAAGGATTTTTATGTTGGGTTAGTAATGGGGCAACAATTGGGGTGTTCTAAGATAGATGGATCCCATGGTCGAGGACCTTTCCGTCTATTTTGAATTGGGGCCTCATGGTGAATGCTAGGGTGTCATCCCTTATCCATCCTTGTGGCAGTTGGAATGTGGAGCTCTTGGAGTTGGCTTTTTATGAGGAGGACGTTCGTGATATTTGTAGCATTTCCATATTATATCATGCCTCTTTTATTGACGGACGCTATTGGTTTTACTCAAAAAATGGGAAATATACTGTGAAATCTGGTTACCATATAGCCTTCACTCTAGGTAAAATAGATATGGATATTGGGGGTGAATGATGTAACGACCCGTCCCGAATTCCGAGATTAGATTAGTGACTAATGGAGGATTAGTGAGATTAATCGGTGATTAGTTGAGTGATTTCGGACAGACGGTACGAAATGACCATTTTACCCTTGGATTGGATAAAATGTTGACTTTTGACTCGGGGAGTCAAATATACGAGGACCGATAATCGTGATATAGATCGGAACGTCACGAGTCCGTAGACAGGTGGCACGTCGAAATTGGACGTCGGACGGAGAAGTTATGGTTATGGGATCGAAATTGGGAACTTACGTCTCGAGATTTGATTAAAATAATAAATAAATCTAATTGGGCAGCTATTTGTGTAGGGCACTTGGATGAGTGGAAAGTGTCACTCATCCCATTGGTGGCTTCCCTACAAAGTGGATCTAAAGTATTAAAATATTATTATTTTTATTAATTTTTCCCCTCTCATTTCTCTCTCTTCTTCCCCACGCATCAGACTTCATCTTCTTCTTTATGTTTCTCCTTCAAACCCAAACACCCAACCCTACTATAATCCTTTCAATCCTCATCATTTATATTTGAGGCATGAATGAAAAAGCAAGAGTGGAGTGAGACGAGTGTGGAGGTGCCTTGGTAGAAGGCCGTCGTGGACGGTGGCCATGAACCGTGAGCTGACCCGTAAACCCCTGCAAACCCGTGAAACCCAAACATGTACAAACACCCTCAAACATCATCGATTGTGTGTGCCGTGTAAAGGAATGATGGAGAAGGAGGTGAGACGACCCCAACGGTGGCCACGGTAGCACTCGCGATGGCGAGGTAAGTCCCAGACCCGTGAGCCCTATTTTCTGGTAAAAAATGGTAGTTTGGGTTTTGATGTGTGTTGATCGATTTGGTAGATCCTTTTGTGTCCTAGTGATTGATACGAGTTCACAGGGCTTGTATTTGAGGAAAATGGTAGCCGAAAACAAGAGATAACAACAGAGGGAATTAAGGCGTACTGTTCCTACGATCACGGGTAACTTCCAACCTCTATTTTCAATTTCTGGGTTGAGGCATCTCTTAGGAAGGATTAGACGATCGGAATGGAAGAAACGGGAAGCATTTTGGTGGTCGGACGGCGGAGAACCGGCCAGGTCAAGCCGTGGGTCATGGCAACCCGATTTCAGAACCCAGCAGAGGACATCGATGACTGCTGATATAATCTTGTCAGATCTGACAATGTCAGACTCACATGTCAGATCTGGACCAATAGGGACTTGACACATGGCACTGTCAGGTTGTCAGTACTGACGTCATGCTGACGTCGGCGTTGACTTTTGGAGGTTGACTTTTGGGTTGACCAGGCGCGTGGGGGTGCGTGTGAACAGTACTAGAGGTGGGCCCAGTGTCATTTTAAAGGTTTCGACGACCCGGATCCAATGGTGATGGTTTCGAGTCGATCGGAGATCGTTAGGTTGGTCAAATCGAGGTTTTTCACATCGAAAAATGAGTCCGAGATATGTTGACTTTTCTGGGAAAGTATAGGGTTCTTGATATGGACTTGTATAGTTTAGTAGTAACCGTTGGGGTATGATTTGGACAGGTTTGAGAGTCACGGTGACGGTGATTAGCCCAGAAAGGCTTGTGGCACGCATATCAAGGCGACAACATAAGACGGTCTGTGAGTGGACCTTGATTTCTAAAATGTGATGCATGCATAAATGTTTTATATTTTTTATATATATGATTTCTATCATGATGATTATGGATTGGTGATTTACATGACTACACGTATTTCGAGGTGATTTACGTATTTGCATGTATATAGAATTTTATGGTTTTACACTAATTATACGTGCTTATGGTTTTGGTAATGGTTTAATGAAATGGTTTTGGATTTGAAAAGATAAACTTGGGCATGGGACCCATTTGTTTTGGAGACTTGAAGTCCATTTTAGTTACATTATCGGGCCAGGGGCCCAATTTGTTCGTGAATTGACTTCGGTTTTCAAAATATGGAATCGGGCATGAGACCCATTTGATTTACGAACTATCAGACTTCGAGTCCATTTGATTTAATAAGGCATCAGGCCGAAGGCCCAGTTGGATTACGAAATTGGGCTTGAGGCCCAATTAGTTTACCAAATCGGGCTTGAGGCTCAGTTGGTTTACATAATCGGGCTTGAGGCCCAGTTGGTTTACGAAATCGGGCTTGAGGCCCAGTTGGTTTACATGATTGGGCTTGAGGCCTAATTGGTTATGATATCGGGCATGAGTCCCAATTATGGTTTATAAAGGTGATTTTAGGTTCGGAGACCCTAAATGGATTTGGATTTGGAAACATGGATTTCTGGTTCCATGACGGTTTATGGGGACCTGGCATGGATCCTTTGAAAGGTTTGAAAGGTTTTGAGAATGGTTTTGAAATGGTTTTTAATATACCAACCTTTATTTATGGATTGTCTCCTCTGGGGAGGGTCGTTGGTTTGGGTGGACCCCTGAGTAGTCACGGAGCACTAACTGAGTGGAGTCGCCCCCTTGGGGTACCTTGGTGGAGGGCTGTCGTGGACAGTGGCCATGAACCGTGAGTCGACCTGTGAACCCCTGCAAACCCTTGAAACCCAAACTTGTACAAACACCCTCAAACCTCATCGATTGTGTGTGTTGTGTGAATGAATGATGGAGAGGAAGGTGAGACGACCCCAATGGTGGCCACGACAGCGCTCGGGAATGCGAGGTAAGCCCTATACCCGTGAGCCCCGTTTTCGGGTCAAAAATGGTAGTTTGGGTTTTGCTGTGTGTTGATCGATTTGGTCAATCCTTTTGTGTCCTAGGGATTAAGACGAGTTCGCAGGGCTTGGATTCGAGGAAAAAGGTGGCCGAAAACGAGAGATAACGACAGAGGGAATTCAGGCGTACTGTTCTTACAATCACAGGTAACTTCTAGCCTCTGTTTTCAATTTCTGGGTTGAGGGATCTCTTAGGAAGGATTAGACGATCGGAATGGAAGAAACGAGAAGCATTTTGGTGGTCAGACGGTAGAGAACCAACCGGGTCAAGCCGTGGGTCACGGCGACCTGATTTCGGAACCCGGCAGAGGACAGGGATGATTGGTGACGTCATCCTGGTGACGTCATCTTGTCAGATCTAGACCAATATGGACTTGACATGTGGCACTGTCAGGTTGTCAGTACTGACATCAGTGTTGACTTTTCAACGTTGACTTTTGGGTTGACCAGGCGCGTGTGAATAGTAATCTAGGTTGGCCCAGTGTCATGTTAAATGTTTCGACCATTCGTATCCAATGGTGGTGGTTTCAGGTCGATCGGAGATCGTTAGGTTGGTTAAATCGAGATTTTTCACCTCGGGAAATGTGTCCGGGATACGTTGACTTTTCCGAGAAAGTATATGGTTCTTAATATGGACTTCTATAGGTTAGTAGTAACCTTTGGGTATGATTTGGACAGGTTTCGGAGACCCGGTGTCGGTGATTAGCCCGAGAAGGTTTATGACCCGCATATCTAGACAACAGCATATGACGGTCTGTGAGTGGACCTTGATTTCTAAACTATGATGCATGCATAAATGTTTTATATGTTATATATATATATATATATATGATTTCTACCATGGTGATTATGGATTGGTGATTTACATGATTACATGTATTTCGAGGTGATTTACGTATTTGCACGTATATCGAGGCTTATGGCTTTACATTGATTATACGTGCTTATGATTTTGGTAATGGTTTAATGAAATGGTTTTGGATTTGAAAAGGTAAACTCAGGCACGAGACCCATTTGTTTTGGAAACCCTCAGACTTGTAGTCCATTTTAGTTACATTATCGGGCCAAGGGCCCAATTGGTTTGTGAATTGATTTTGGATTTGAAAATATGCAATCGAGCATGAGACCCATTTGATTTATGAACTATCGGACATCGAGTCCATTTGATTTAATAAGGCATCGGGCCGGAGGCCCAGTTCGTTTACGAAATCGGGCTTGATGAGACGGAGATATCACAGACGCGATCCACAGTGGTTGCTGCGAACTCTGGTTAACTCAAGTTGGTTTTTAGGTACGTTGACCTGGTTATCCCTTGTTTGGCTTACGTGTTCCACCAGGGTTAGACAGGGGTTTAGCATTTGTGTCGCACGTGGGTTAGACGGGAGTATGACCTATCCCTTAATCCCGGGGGATTGGGGGTAGGTCGTGTCACTTGAGGCCCAGTTGGTTTACGAAATCAGGCTTGAGACCCAGTTGGTTTACATAATAGTGCTTGAGGCCCAGTTGGTTTACAAAATCAGGCTTGAGGCCTAATTGGTTTACATGATCGGGCTTGGGGCCCAATTGGTTATGATATCGGGCGTGAGTCCCAATTATGGTTTGTAAAGGTGATTTCGGGTTCGGAGACCCTAAATGGATTTGGATTTGGAAACATGGATTTCTGGTTCCATGACGGTTTATGGGGACCGGGTATGGATCCTTTGAAAGGTTTGAAAGGTTTTGAGAATGATTTCAAAATGGTTTTTAATATTCCATCCTTTATTTATGGATTGTCTCCTCTGGGGAAGGTCGTTGGCCTAGGTGAACCCCGGAGTAGTCACGGGGCACTAACTGAGTGGAGTCGCCCCTATGGGGTACCTTACTCTCAGGAAGGCATATATGGATTATAACCCCCAGGGAGGGTCGTTGATCTGCGGACATTGACCTGGGTGGACCCTGGGGAGAATTGGGATTTGAGACCCCGAGTAGCACGCGCGTAGCTTTGGAAACCGTGACAGGATTGGTTATATGATATTTGGTAAACATGGTTTGTTGGATTTATGAAATGGTAATTGGATTTCAGAAATGGTATTTCTGTGTTTTATGGATTTGGGCAATGACCCACATACTCGTATTTACGGTTTTGGTTTGAGTTCCCACATAGGTTGATATGTTATGAATTTTTGTAAATGGATTTAGGCAGGGGCCCGTATGATTTGGATTTACTGAATTTGGGGCTGAGACCCTAATAATGGTTATTTGAATATATGATTTGATAAATGGTTATCGTATGCATGCATGCTTTTTAGTGAAAGGCATAAATGTGTTTTAATGAAATGAGTTTTATTAAACTATTTATTTTCGTCCACTCACAGCTTTTGATGTTTTAATGCTCTTCAGGTTGATCACGGATGCAGGCTGTAGCAGAGACCGAGTCGTCACACTCCTCCACCGGATCCTGGCGCGCTCTGGAATCCGGTCGGGCTGAAGGTTTTGAATTATCCCTTATCTGACACTTCGTGTCAAACATGAGCATGGTACATCCCGTGAGAATCCCAAGGGGATTGGGATGGGTCGTGACAAGCGGTATCAGAGCAGGTTTGCTCTTGAGCTACGCGCAGGTAGAGGATGTGATGTCTCTATGGGCTGCAGTTCGTTATCAACGTAGTCGTTGGGTAATAGTTCGAGAGTTAGTAGGAATGAATCATGGATAGTTCGGTTCGGCATTTGATGCATGTGTGTGCCATAGTTCTATCGTGGTTTGGCAATGTGGGACCCTACTGAGGGATGAACGTAACAGTACTTTAGAGTTTTGATCGTGGGATGGTTATGAAACCTTAAAGCATGATGGATGGTCTGGAAAGGTGAACCCTAGTGGTGATTGATGGGTTAGAGAATATGAGTACAACAGAGTTAGATGATGACCTTGGTGGGAAACCCTAGTGCATGATGTATGGTTCGGAAATGTAAGTCGGCGAGTGGTTTGGTTCTGGTGACTTTTCGGAGCCGAGACCGTCGGTTGGTCATGTCATGTCAGCTTTGGTAATGGTACTGCACTCTACAATCGAAGTTGTGATTATCGGTTAGGCCTAGTTGGTTGTCGTGCTACCTTAGTTGTGATGGATAGTCTGGTTCAGTTAAGGTCGGGGATGACCCAGTAGACGACACTGGTTGAGTCGAGTTAAGACTAGTTAGAGATTAGTTGGACAAGTTACCAAGGTGTGGAACTTGTCAATGGAATCTCGGAGTGAGGATACTGAGTTAGTACGGGCAGTTGATTCCCTTGGGTGTGGAGTCTCGATAGCGATGACTTGTGTATGGGTCTGCATGAGTTGTGGCAGGCACTACCATCGAGGATGGATGCAATTGTGGTTGTTGTGAATTGGGGGACATTCAGGAAACATTTCCTTTTCTTGTATGAGTTGTCACGGTGATTGTACCCAGAGTTGTTGGGTACGAGGGAGGTAGAGTTTCTCCAACTTGAGTAGAGGTATGGGGTCATTGCACGGTATGAGCAAGGATCTAGGGTTGTCTGATTTGTACATTGTGTGCCGGTGATTGCGATGACGATGAGCCACAAGTTGGGATGTGACTCCGTCATGATGGGCATACGTTTGGTACCTGGGATCCAGCAGTTGATCTCAGATAATGATGGACTGGATGGGATCTAGCAGTAGTTGAGACGTGTGAATCAAGTAGTAATGGACCACATCCTTTTGGATGTACATAAACAAGATAAGTCGATAGGCAAACTTGGTAGTGAGTTAGACTAGTTACGGACACGTGTTTGATGTTTGAGTGGGTTTGTTCCGACCTGGGTGGAACTTCATAATCGAGAGAGGTTGTGATTGAGGCGACGAGGGGAGTGCTTGATTTCGCAATGGTAATGGGTATTTCGAAGTCATTTAGGGTGACTTCTCATGTTCTGCCATGACAGATGATGGTTGTTGTCACCAGTACGTTGATCATGTATTGGTGGGTGGACCCGCGATTTGTTTTAGGTCATCATGAGGAGTTGGGTATTTCGAAGTTAGGTGAATGAGATTTTTCATTTTCTGCTTGGTGGCAGACGATGTTGGGTTACCTGGTTTGGTGGGTGCAATGGATTTGTTCTCGCACTATCGTAGGATGAATTTTGATGTCATTGTCTTGGATCATCCTTGATTTTTTCTAGGTGGAATGTCAAGGATCGATATAGGGTATTTGGATAGGACCCACAGTCTAGACGTGTTCCCTCTTTGACTGAGTGATTAGATGTGAAACAATTAAGGAACGATATGATATAGTAATCGTATGAGCAGGTAACTGATAGGTTCAGAGTTAGTATGTCTCGATAGACGTGGGGTGAGTTTAGATGCTCATTTGGCATGAATGGGTACGCCTTGGTAGGCGTGAGTCGGATTGGTGCGTGTTGGATTACGTGATTGGAAGTAGACGTTGCGAGGTTGGTCGGGTGACCATGGGACTCGAAATGAATGATGAGTTGGAGTATTCGATCTGTCTAGTACTGGATTGGACAGATGGACTCCAGAATAGAAGCGTGTTTAACTACGAACCATCTAGTAGGCTAGCTGGTGGATGGATGTACATACAAGGTACGTTGTGTGAGGAACAATACTGGACAGGCTTATGGTGCCTGGTGACGGTATATGGGATATACCAGGGGTACGTTGGTGAGCGTGTTGGTAATCAGCTTAGCTCCGATATCATTGGATTGGTTGAGGACATGGACTGGACGTTGGATACTATGCGCTGGGCCAGAGTGATTTTTATGGGTTCAGGGATTGTATGAGCAGGTACTCAAAACCGTGGATGGCTAGTGGAACCTTAGATTTGAGTTGTGTTATCACTGCTGGGCAGGTATTCAATGGGGTCCAGTTACACATAGGTCGAGTGAGATGTTGGAATACGTATACTCAGGTTGAGTGAGTTGGTGGTTAGGGTAACCACAAGTGAGTATGATGTTAGTTTTGACTAGTGACTATCAAGTGGTGACAGTGTGTGAAATGTCGGCGTAATGGCAGAAATGTCAAGGGGTATCATCTCGGAATGCGTGGTCAATTTGTGATCATGCATAGCTTCCGAGAGATCAATGTGAGGCCAATTTGTGGACTTGCACTTATACACACCGTGTGTATATGAGGAGATACTAAATGCGAAGCCTAATGTGAGGTCGAATTTACTTTTCACGAGGTGGATGTGGAATCGGATAGTTGGAATTTCGAGGACAAAATTATTTAAGGGGGAAGGTTGTAACGACCCATCCCGAATTCCGGGATTAAATTAGTGACTAATGGAGGATTAGTGAGATTAATTGGTAATTAGTTGAGTGATTTCAGAAGGACGGTGCGAAATGACCATTCTACCCTTAGATTGGGCGAAATGTTGACTTTTGACTTGAGGAGTCAAACGTATGAGGACCGATGATCATGACGTAGATCGGGACGTCATGAGTCCGTGGACAGGCGGCACGTCGAAATCGGACGTCGGACGGAGACGTTATGGTCATGGGATCGAAATCGGGAACTTATGTCTCAAGATTCGATTAAAATTATAATTAAATCTAATTGGGCAGGTATTTGTGTGGGGCCCCCATTGGTGGCTTCCCTAAAAAGTGGATCTAAAGTATTTGAATATTATTATTTTTATTATTTTATTAATTTTTTCCCTCTCATTTCTCTCTCTTCTTCCCCGCGCATCAGACTTCATCTTCTTCTTTATTTTTCTCCTTCAAACTCGAACTTGGCCCCTACTATAACCCCTTCAATCCTCATGATTTATATTTGAGACATGAATGAAAAAAGAAGAGTGGAGTGAGACGAGTGTGGTGGTGCCTTGGTGGAGGGCTGTCGTGGACAGTGGCCATGAACCGTGAGCTAACATGTGAACCCCTGCAAACCCGTGAAACCCAAACTTGTGCAAACACCCTCAAACCTCATCGATTGTGTGTGTTGTGTGAAGGAATGATGGAGAGGGAGGTGAGATGACCCCAACGGTGGCCACGACAGCGCTCGGGACAGCGAGGTAAGCCCTATAACCGTGAGCCCTGTTTTCGGGTCAAAATGGTAGTTTGGGTTTTGATGTGTGTTGATCGATTTGGTCAATCATTTTGTGTCCTAGGGATTGAGACGAGTTCGTAGGGCTTGGATTCGAGGAAAATGGTGGCTGGAAACGAGAGATAACGACAGAGGGAATTCAGGCGTAATGTTCCTACAATCACAAGTAACTTCCAGCCTCTGTTTTCAATTTCTGGGTTGAGTGATCTCTTAGGAAGGATTAGACGATCAGAATGGAAGAAACAAGAAGCATTTTGGTGGTCAGACGGTAGAGAACCAGCCGGGTCAAGCCGTGGGTCACGGCGACCAGATTTTAGAACACGACAGAGGATAAGGATGACTGCTGACGTCATCCTGGTGACGTCATCTTGTCAGATCTGGACCAATAAGGACTTGACATGTGGCACTGTCAGGTTGTCAGTCCTGACATCATCGTTGACTTTTTAGCGTTCACTTTTGGGTTGACCAGGCGCGTAAGAGCGCGTGTGAACAGTAATCGAGGTTGGCCCAGTGTCATTTTAAAAGTTTCGACCATTCGGATCCAATGGTGGTGGTTTCGGGTCGATCGGAGATCGTTAGGTTGGTTAAATTGAGATTTTTCACCTCGGGAGATGTGTCTGAGATACGTTGACTTTTCCGAGAAAGTATATGGTTCATGATATGGACTTGTATAGGTTAGTAGTAACCTTTGGGTATGATTTAGATAGGTTTCAGAGTCCCGGTGATGGTGATTAGCCCGAGAAGGCTTATGGTACGCAAATCTAGACAGCAGCATATGACGGTCTGTGAGTGGACCTTGATTTCTAAACTATGATGCATGCATAAATGTTTTATATGTTATATATTTGATTTCTATCATGATGATTATGGATTGGTGATTTATATGATTACACGTATTTCGAGGTGATTTATGTATTTGCGCGTATATCGAGGTTTATGGTTTTACATTGATTATACGTGCTTATGGTTTTGGTAATGGTTTAATGAAATGGTTTTGGATTTGAAAAGGTAAACTTGGGCATGAGACCTATTTGTTTTGGAAACCCTCAGACTTATAGTCCATTTTAGTTACATTATCGAGCCAAGGGCCTAATTGGTTCGTGAATAGATTTTGGATTTGAAAATATGCAATCGGGCATGAGAACCATTTGATTTGCGAACTATCGGACTTCGAGTCCATTTGATTTAATAAGGCATCGAGCTGGAGGCCCAATTGGTTTACGAAATTGGGCTTGATGAGACGGAGATATCACAGACGCGATCCACAGTGGTTGCTGCGAACTCTGGTGAACTCAAGTTGGTTTTTGGGTACGTTGACCTGGGTATCCCTTGTTTGGCTTACGTGTTCCACTAGGGTTAGACAGGTGTTTAGCCTTCGTGTCCCACGTGGGTTAGACGGGAGTATGACCTATCCCAGGGATTAGGGGTGGGTAGTGTCACTTGAGGCCCAGTTGGTTTACTAAATCAGGCTTGAGACCCAGTTGGTTTACATAATCGGGCTTGAGGCCCAGTTGGTTTACGAAATCGGGCTTGAGGCCCAGTTGGTTTACATGATCGGGCTTGAGGCCCAATTGGTTATGATATCGGACATGAGTCCCAATTATGGTTTATTAAGGTGATTTCGGGTTCGGAGACCCTAAATGGATTTGGATTTGGAAACATGGATTTCTGGTTCCATGACGGTTTATGGGGACCGGGTATGGATCCTTTGAAAGGTTTGAAAGGTTTTGAGAATGATTTCGAAATGGTTTTTAATATACCATCCTTTATTTATGGATTGTCTACACTGGGGAGGGTCGTTGGCCTGGGTGGACCCCGGAGTAGTCACGGAGCACTAACTGAGTGGAGTCGCCCCTATGGGGTACCTTACTCTCAGGAAGGCATATATGGATTATAACCCCCACGGAGGGTCGTTGATCTGCGGACATTGACCTGGGTGGACCCTGGGGAGAATTGGGATTTGAGACCCCGAGTAGCACGCGCGTAGGTTTGGAAACCGTGACAGGATTGGTTATATGATATTTGGTAAACATGGTTTGTTGGATTTATGAAATGGTAATTGGATTTCAGAAATGGTATTTCTGTGTTTTATGGATTTGGGCAATGACCCACATACTCGGATTTACGGTTTTGGGATGAGTTCCCACATAGGTTGATATGTTATGAATTTGTGTAAATGGATTTGGGCAGGGGCCCATATGATTTGAATTTACTGAATTTGGGGATGAGACCCTAATAATGGTTATTTGAATATATGGTTTGATAAATGGTTATCGTATGCATGCATGATTTTTAGTGAAGGGCATAAATGTCTTTTTATGAAATGAGTTTTATTAAACTATTTATTTTCGTCCACTCACAGCTTTTGATGTTTTAATGCTCTTCAGGTTGATCACAGATGCAGGCTGTAGCAGAGATTGAGACAACACACTCCTCCCCCGGATCCTGGCGCGCTCTGGAATCCGGTCGGGCTGAATGTTTTGAATTATCCCTTATCTGACACTTCGTGTCAGATAGGAGTATGGCACATCCCGTGATAATCTCGAGGGGATTGGGATGGGTCGTGACAAATGCTCTATAGTTGGGCAATGTTTGGTATTTTGGAAATTTTTGTGGAAAATGAGGGTCCTAAATAAGTTGAAGATTTTTTTTTGGCGGGCTTGTTCTGAAATTCTGCCCACGACCCACAAGTTGGTCACCCACAAAGTGATGATGTTGAGACTCTGCAATCGATGTGAGAAACCCATGGAGGCTTACCATGCCCTCTGGGGCTGTAAACACAGTCATAAAGCTTGGTGGCGTACTGATTTCCTATTGGCAGGGCTCCCCACTTCATTGTTAAGAAAGTTAAGGAGGTTTCCGAATCAGTAATGGCAACTTATTCGGAGTTTTACAAGTTTACAACAGGGTTATGTGGGGGCTTCGCTTAGGTGTGCACCTATGTGGGTCACACAAGTGGAGGGGCCTTTGAAACTTAATTATGATGTTGCAGTTAGTAAGGAAACTCTCCAACGCGGTGGGGTGGACTGCTTAAGGATTCAGCCGAATTGACTGTGGCCAATTTCTCAAGGCTAGGGTCGCTAGTTTATCAGTGGTTGCCACCGAGGTTGAGGCAATTTTGTGTGGTTTCCTACAGTTTCAATGGTTGGGAGTTCAGGATGTGGTGGTGGAGACCGATTTTCTAGAAGCAGTCAGTACTACTAAATCAACCCAACATTTTTGGACGTTGGTGGGCCTATTAGCTCGGGAAGTTCTGACTCTGGTGGAAGCCATTCGATTCCCAATAGAGTCTCTTGTTTGTGTGCCCCATATGACGAACCATGTTGCCCACAGTATGGCCCAAAAGGGGTGATGTACCTAGGAACGAACAAGTTTGGGTCCTATGTTTCCCCCTTGGTTGGCACCGCTCTTAGCTAGGGATGTTGAAGGATAGTTGCTATTTTCCTTTGATTTTGTTGGTTTTTTTGGGAGGGGGTACTCTTTTTTCCTCATCGAATTTTCCCTGGTCTAGATGGGTTTTATGATGAAAGTTTTAATGAGACTCCAAGCATCATCTATGGTGCACCTAAAGGGCCTAAGAAATTAAGAAGAATCCCAAAGCGCCAACAAAAGGCCACTAGATTATCATTAAGATGCCACTAGATTTCCAGTACAAATTGGCCCAACAGTAAGTTGAGATCAAGAATTACACCCAAAATCTACCTAGCTATCAACTCATGTCATCATGTGGTATTTTAAAATTTTAGACTTATAATTTACTTAGGCATGAAGTTACTTAGGCATGAAGTTCAGAAAGTGTGACAGAAGTTTAGATATTTTGCGATATTGATATTTAATATATATATATAATACAAATCATATATTTTAATATAATTATACCAAAAAAATAAAATAAGAAAAGTATGAATTGTCATCAATCAAACCGCCATAGTCATTTGCAAATTAAAATGATTGGGAAGTCTCATGTCCTTCCTCCTTTTTGATATTTCTTTATGGGAATCTCATGGATTTTCTGGGTTGAATACTTTCACACTATTCAATGTAAACATTACTTTAATTCCAAGCAAAATGATAAGAAAGCGAGTGGACCGACCATCTTTAAATATCCAATACCTATCTTGGCCGTCCATTGCCAGTTTTTAGCTCTTTTTTTTTTTTTTATTTGCTCATATAATTTATAATTTCTTAAATAATTATAAAAAAATTTAGAACTACTTATGTAAATTATAAAAAATGTAATTAACCGACAAAAAATTATGCAACACATCTTTATCTTATGGAAGTCAAAATCAATATTCATATTATATATATATATATGGAAATCGATCTCTCATAGAATTCTTCTGAATTTTTTTATAATTATTAAGAATTTATCAGATGATAAAAGGTAAATTATTAAAAATTAATTTTTTAAAATTTATAAAATCTTATATTTGAATAATATAAAAATAAAATAAACTTAAGCATATAATTTAATATGATAGTAGTTATAAAATCGATTTGAAAATTATATATTTTTGTATGAAATTTAAACTTGTGATTTATGTCATCTAAATTTCGAATTTATCATTTTTTTGGAATCTTAAATTTATATATTTATGCATCCGAATAAAAAAATTAGTACATTAAAAATATAAAATTTTAATTTTTCCACCGATTTCATATTTTTTTTCTCTCATTTAAACACACCCATAGATTTATTCAATTTGGAAGGCAAAATGAATTCGTAGGAGCTGTAATTATTGGATGGCGCGTGTGATTTACGAGATTAGGAATTTATTGTCACGTGCGGGATCACGTGACTTTCAAGTAAGTGAAGTGAGGAGGGGTGATAGGATGATCCCAACACCATTTAAGCTTGTAGATGTGGTTTGGTACCAACTCATCCTCACCGTTGCTTTTGATTTAAGCTCGTAGTGTTTGATGCTATCCAATCTACTTGTGTGCAAGTGCAGGTGTATTTCTCGCACTGGAGAGCGCACAGCGAGATCCATGGGGACTCAACCTAGGCTAGTCCTCACTGTCAACCTTGCGTACTATCTAGTCAAAAAGTATTAATCTAAGATGGCATTTACGTGAAAATGAAATCCAAGAGGGGCATACCGGGAACACCAACATACATTGTCTTCATTCATTTGACTTTGCCTTAGAAAGCGAACAAATAGCGAATTAATACTAAAAACAAGATTTTACAGAAAACAAAAGACAGGAAATCCAGTCTTTCAGAAACTTGCGAGTTATGAGCAGTTATTTCATTGTTGGGAGGTAGCCAAAAATATTCAAAATTTGCAATAGAAAGAGCGAGAGAGTGAGGGAAAGTGAAGGAAAGTGGGGAAGTTAGGGTCTTTTTTCGTTTAAAATTTTCAAATCTGTGTTCTTTGAGCTTCTGCAACGTCGACTTCTGCTATCCTGAACCAAATATCTGGTGTGAGAGCTGTTTGGACAGAAAAATAAAAGAATTGTTCTTCTAATCAGGTACATGGGATTGAATTTAAATCTCTCTATTTTTTTTTATCTAGTTCTTGAAATGATTCTGGGTTTCTTTGATATTAATCTGTGAGTGATTCAAATTGTTTTTGTATTGGTGCATGTGTGCGTTTATATATTTTCTGAGAGGGTTGTGCATTATACTTAATGGAACTGGATACAAGTTGAGGGTGAGCTATTCAGGTGGTTTAACTTGTTCATGATTATTGAATGGTGAAGAATTTTTTTTTGAAAAAAAAAACCTTGTTAATCCTGTAAAAACACAGAGAAAATTGATGAAGTAGTTATATTTATAAACGATTTGTTTTGTTTGCAATGGTTTTGTGTAAAATACAAGGTCACCCATAAGTTTTTGAAATTTTGAATTAAAGAAGTTAATTGACTATGCTAGTTGGAATTTGGGTCTGTAAATGTTTTTCCTTCAAGATTTGGCAGTCAATTTAAATAGGGTAGGAATGAATTCTTACGGAATGGTTTATCTTTATTCAAACAAAATGAGAAAGAACATTGGCATCTAATTAAAGTCGTGATAAGATCATGTTGACTACTATGGAGCCTTCAGAACAAGTTTTATTTACAGATATGTTACTCTAAATTTCAGTAAAACTTAGGAGTTTACAGTCTCACACTACTTGGATAACCCCTTAAATCCATTATCCTTTTCGAATGTTCAATAAAAGTGATTTTTGTGAGGTCTATGGTTAGTGTAAAGTAAAATATGAACATGCTGAAAACTGTGGAAACGCTGTATTACATCAGTGCTAATTACTTAGATAGTTGCATGTTAGCATAAAATTTTATGACAATGAGCATATGGCAATGCAACATACATACATTGCATGAGCATGATTATATTGCAATACACACTAAATAGTTTGTGAATTTCTCGTACATGTTTAGATTTTCTTTTTATGGGAAATGATAAATGGAACAACAAAAGTTCATTTTTTTTTTGTTTTTTTTTAAATTTCATTCTGGTTCATTTATCAATTATTACATACCTTTCTTTATCTTTTCACTTTTTCTTATCGAAAGTAAGCAAAAAGTATCTAATACTATACATATTTTACCAAATTAAGCATTTCTCTTTCCAGATTGCTGTAGCTTCTGGGTTCTGTCTGGATAATAGAGGCCACAAACTTATGTCTGGATAATAGAGGCCAGAAAATTATTGAAGTTTGTTTCCTGTTTCAGTTTCTCTGTCCAGAAGAATCAGAGTTTCTTAATCTCTTAGGAGTTGTCTGCGAGAACCCAATATTTTGATTCATTGAGTTGATATTAACTTGTATTTTGGTGTTGATGGCTAATCCCAAGTGAGCTGAGGAAGAAATTCAAACAATGGTATGACCGAACAATTAAGAAAGCATAGACAGTTCAGATACAATTCCATGGAGCCTGGAAAGGGTGAATTCCAACCTGCATCCCAGTCATATAGGCTGGACTCTCCGAGCAGTGTGCATACTGATTTGAGATCTAATGAGCTTAATATACCAGAAATTAAGCCGGTACTTAATTACTCCATGACTGGAGAGGAGTTTGCTCTTCAATTTATGCTTGATCGAGTGAACCCCAGGAAGCCTTTGCACCCAAATGCTGTTGGTGATCCAAATTATGCAACAGACTATGTCGAACTAAAAGAAATCCTAGGAATCAGTCATACAGGCTCTGAGAATGGGTCAGATACTTCAATGCTCCCCAAACCTGATAAAGGTCCAAAACAGTTTGAAAGAAAGAGCTCATCTTTCCATGATGACAGAAATAACTATGGATCAGTTCAATCAGCACTGCGAGCTTCAGCAGGCTATGAAAATGTTTATGTACGTGGATATACCTCTTCTGGAGCCTCTGATAGCTCATCAATGAAAATGAAGGTTCTCTGTAGCTTTGGTGGTAAAATCTTACCCCGACCAAGTGATGGGAAGCTCAGGTATGTTGGAGGTGAAACGCGCATTATCCGTGTAAGAAAGAACATTTCCTGGCAGGAGCTTCTACGTAAAGCTTTATCAATTTATAATCAAGTGCATGCAATCAAATATCAGCTTCCTGGAGAGGATCTTGATGCCTTAGTTTCTGTATCTTGTGATGAGGATCTGCAGAATATGATGGAAGAATGGAATGAAGTGGAAGATAAAGAAGGACCACAAAAGCTTAGGATGTTTTTGTTCTCGATGAGTGATTTGGATGATGCTCAGTTTGGTCTGCACAGTGTGGATGGTGATTCTGAGGTTCAATATTTAGTTGCTGTCAATGGAATGGACCTGGGGTCAAGAAAAAATTCGACTCTACATGGTATGACAAGCACTCTAGCGAATAATCTAGATGAGTTAAATGGACAGAATATTGAGAAGGAGACAAGTAGGGTTGCAAAAGACTCAATAGGGGTTGGTAATTCAAATTTACCTGGAAACGTTGTTTCATCGGGAAGTATTATTCGATTTTCTGAATCGATGCTACCTAACTCTTCAAATGCCTATGAAACGTATCCTTGTTTTCAACATAGCCAAATGATGAATTACGGACAAAATGTGCAGTACCCGTTGCACAATGGCCATGCCCTTCCAAATCAATCCAAATTTGGAGGAACTCCGGTCTCAGCGCCTCATCATGGGATTATTAATGAACAAGACGGTACAATTGAAGGGCAGTCAACTAGTGGCTCGAGAGGGCAACATTTTGAGATGCCAGGAAAGCAGGTGAAACCAAAACTTGATGGCTCACTGCAGCAAATGAGTGGCCCTGAAAAACATCTCCCTTCAAGGATAGAGCACTCTGTCCCTGTACAACCTTCAGATGGTAGTTTGAAGAACTATCTTCCTGTTGAAGGAGCCTTAAAAGATGAAAGAAAGCACCAGGAACCTGAAAAACTTGCGAAATCGGTTGATACTGGGAACACTACGCTGGTTCATAAACCTAGTGAAGTTGAGCATAATTCCACATCCAGCAATGGATTTGCTCCTGTTTATGCTGATCATTTGTCCAATGGAAATGATTCGGGTTACCATGAGGCACCTGTGGTTCCTAAGAGAGTCTATTACTCAGAAAGAATTCCCAGGGAGCAGTTAGAGTTGCTGAATCGATCCTCAAAGTCTGACGATTCTCATAGTACTCAGTTCCTTGTAAGTAATTCACATTCTGATATCACCCAGCAGGATCCAATCACGGAAGGAGTGAAAAATTTGCATGAACATGGAAACCTTGCACCTCAGACTGAACAATCTACCCCAACAACATACGTGGATGCTCAAACTGTTGATGATGGACTTGTCCAACTTCAGAAGTACAAAGAATTTGCTGATTCAATTTCTCTGATGAATGCAAAGCTCTTGCAAGATGTAGATGGCGAACTAAAGCGGGAATTGCCACACCATGTGGATAACCAAGATGAGGCCACTGGCAAGGAGCCAAGTACCATTGGCACACATGCAGAGCCTGTTTCTTCGACTAGAAAATCGGGTAAAGATGCTTCTCAAGAAACAGCTCCAGTTGATGGTTCTACTCCAGTGCAGGGAGACATCATTATTGATATTGAAGAACGATTTCCTCGTGATTTCCTATCTGATATATTCTCCAAGGCAATACTTTCTGATGACTCCCCTGATATTTGTTTGGTGCAAAAAGATGGGCCTGGTTTGAGCTTAAATATGGAAAATCGTGAACCTAGACACTGGTCATATTTCCAGAAGTTGGCACAAGAAGGGTTTGATAGAAGAGATGTTTCCCTTATGGACCAGGATCTTGGTACTCCGTCTGTGATTGGAAATGCTGAGGAAAGAGACAGTAGATCTTATCATCTTACACCATTAACAGGTGGTGGAGTTTCAATGGTCCATGTGGATTCTCAGCCTAAATTTTCGGAAGACATTCATAAAGAATTGCCTGGAATTACTAAAGCTAATGCAGCAGTTCTACATTCTAATTATGATCATCTCCAAGTGAAGGACACTGAAAGTATGCAGTTTGAGGGGATGATGGAAAACATAAGAGCACAAGAGTTGGAGAATGAGGTATTCTTTTCATCAAGTCTAATTTTTCTTAACAAATTTCTTCTTTTTAACAATGTTTTCAAAAACCTTTATGTAGGATGGGAAGTTTGCAAGCAGAAAAGTCGGTTTACCTCCTCTGGGAGATTTTGATATCAGCACCTTGCAGGTGTAATTCTTATTTCTCTTTTCAAATTGTTTCACTAATACATATATGTCAAGCAGCCCTCCTAGTATTTGAAACCCAACAACCCCACCCCACTCTCCTCCTCATCCCCCATCTCTCCTTTCTTAAAAACCCCACCCTACCCCCAAGCAACCCCCTCCCCCACCACCCCGCGCGCACCCCCGAAAGGGAAAAAAATTGGAATTTCCTCAAAAATTATTTCTATCCCATTTCTTTATAATTTCTTCTTATTGAATAAATGTCACATATATCTCAAGGAAACGCTTTTATGCAAGGAAAACGCACTCACCCGAGGCTGGGGAGAAAAATAAATGTGCCTCTATCGTCCTATTCAGTTAAAGAAAAAAATAAAAATAAAATAAAAAACTATTCTTTTGTGTGAGTCCGTGCATGGATGGGTGCTTGGGCATACAACAGACACAGAATCGTCCCTAATGTTTAATCTGAAGTTTTTTTTTATCATTTATTAATTATTGTATGGAGAAATTGAATTTTCTGTATCGGCGTTGGTTGTTCTATTGTTGTTAAAGCATTTGGTTAACCTACTTTTCCATTCACATTTGTCTGATTCTTTTTTCTTCACTCACGTGATAGTTGATAAAGAATGAAGATCTCGAACAGCTGAAAGAACTGGGATCCGGTTCCTTTGGGACTGTGTATCATGGAAAATGGAGGGGCAGTGATGTTGCCATTAAGAGATTAAATAAGAGCTGCTTCACCGGAAGATCATCAGAGCAAGAGAGATTGGTAGTCATTCCTCCCACCTCTGAATTGTGTAATGAAACTCACATTATTAAACAAGAAGTGGGGGGGATTATATTCTCATAATTTTGTTGCTTCTGTGGCACATTAATATTTTCATTTTCAAGGTCTTAATGGTATTTTTTTACTCCATTGTTCAGACTGTAGAGTTCTGGCGGGAAGCTGACATTCTTTCGAAGCTTCACCATCCAAATGTTGTAGCATTTTATGGTGTAGTGCAAGATGGACCAGGGGGAACACTTGCTACCGTAACTGAGTACATGGTTGATGGTTCTCTTAGGCATGTCCTGCTTCGAAAAGATAGGTGATTGATTCTGTTTTCTGTGTTTTTACTCTGGGCAATCATATCATCATCATCACTATAATACTAGACAATCATGAAATGCATAAGGTTCTTTTAACGATAAATCTTTCATTCGTCTGTTTGAAGTTCTATTGTTTCTGAATCGAAACAGTTATTTCTTTCATTTTGACCTTTCTTTTAATCTTAATATGCAGGTATCTTGATCGTCGCAAGCGACTAATAATAGCTATGGATGCAGCATTTGGAATGGAATATTTGCACTCGAAGAATATTGTGCACTTTGACTTGAAGTGTGACAACTTGCTTGTGAACCTAAAAGATCCGGCACGACCAATTTGCAAGGTAGTTATTATGAAATTACTGATTTTTGTGTAAGGTTATTTTTCTCTGTTGGAACTTTCCACAAATATTCTGATTATATGTATTTCTTTTCAGGTTGGTGATTTTGGGCTTTCAAAAATCAAGAGAAATACCCTGGTTTCTGGTGGTGTACGTGGAACATTACCATGGATGGCGCCTGAGTTGCTAAATGGCAGTAGCACAAAGGTCTCCGAAAAGGTAAGATTTTCTAATTTTTAGTTTAAAAATGGAAATATAAATAGATAAAAAAAAAGCCATGTAGTGTCCCAACTAAGCCCAGTTACATATATTGAAGTGCGCCGAGCAACTAGTATGACCAAAGTCTCATATCGGATCTCTTATCTAGTTAAAGAACAAGTAAACTAAATTTTTTTAATTGGTGAGGAAGTTAAATCTATCATTTTGTTTTCTTTAGTGTTTATCATCTCTTCCGCAGCATAATTTTGTTTCATGGGATCTGACTAATTTCAGATTGACCTGGTACATTTGCGTATTTAGGGACTTAATTAGTTTTTGCCTAACACTTGACAAAATATTGTAGGTTGATATATTTTCCTTTGGTATTGTCTTATGGGAGATTCTCACTGGTGACGAACCATATGCCAACATGCACTATGGGGCAATTATAGGTGATTTTTACTTTCACCATATTGTTTCAGCTTCGGTTGACCCCTGAATGTCAATATTGTTAAACCATATTGAAGTTTTTTTTTTTTAATTCTATTCCATTATATGCAGGAGGTATTGTAAATAACACATTGAGACCCACCATTCCAAGCTATTGTGATCCTGAATGGAGAGCGCTTATGGAGGAATGTTGGGCCCCTAATCCTGCAGCCAGGCCATCTTTCACAGAAATTGCCGGTCGCCTCCGTGTAATGACTACAGCTGCTAGCCATCCCAAAGCACAGGGTCAGAAAGCTTCTAAATAATCATGTGTAAGCAGTTTAAGTTAACCCTTGTGTCGTTTTTGCATGTCATGTTTTCGACGCAGTACATTTACTCAATCATTCAATTGTTAACTCATACTATAGCATGTGGTATCATATTTGGAGCACGGATCCATGATTTCCCATTATTTCTGGAATGGAACCGGCTCCGTTCAAGTAATTTATTTTGCTTTGCTTGAAGTTCACAAAATTGTACCAGAATGTTTTAGCTTGACAAAGAGAATGCAAAGTTTTAAATTTGGTTTCTACCTTGATCCTTGTGTATTTTTCTTCTAGGGTTTTCAACATTTCAGATTGGGGAACTGATTTTGGCATTACTTTTCTCCTTATCCACTCATTGATTAATCATTAAGGATACAATGTCAAAGACTAAACCAAATTCTAGCAATAGGGCTCCTTTATCACAAGATATGACCCTCCTTATCACTTTTTAATATCAATTAATAATATCAATTAAAATGATTATGCCGATGGCTTAATGAAACCTGCTGCAACATCGACGAACGATGTCAAGGCGGAGGGCCGAAGGCCGCTAGGAGGAAGATACATTGTGCACTTGCCAAGCAGATGCCAGCATTATAGGCCTGCCTTTCCACCCAAGGAGAAGGCAACCCTTTTCACTAGCCAAAGTGTAGCCATCACAGCCATAAACAGAGAGCATCATACTTGCTTGACTCGTACACGTCAACCCCATCACTTGAAACCCGGCGCGCCCCAGTTGCCTTCTCCATTGATCTGCCCTTTCATGCCTCTCAATCCTATTCAAGCCCTCAAAGGCAACAATGTTTCTGATTTCGTCCGCAAAGTGTTGCCTTTCTATCTTCATCCTTTGAGGGCTGTTCCATGGGAGGCTGGCTTCGAGTGAGTCGAAAATAGCTGAGTAAAAGTGAAGAGACTCAAGGAATCTCCCAAGGAAAAATGGACCATTGTGGTTTGCATCTTGTTCCACCAATGTAAGCACAGATGGACCTAGCTTCTTCAAGGCTTGAAGGATTGCCTTCAGTGATCCTCTGCTCTCTTTGACATACTTATGCAAATGCATGATGCTATTGACAAACAATGCTTCTCCTTCTCTCAAGTCGAGGTTTTCTCTAGTTAAAAGTGTCGGGTTTACAGCCTCTAAGATCATGTTGAATTCTGTTGGAATCCCTAGTGAGCTAGCCTCCTCCACAATGGCTCTCATCCCTGCTTCAAGATGAAACACATTGTGATCTTCAACAAGCCCTGTGATTCGTAGCTTCTTAGGAGGTCCTTCGGGCCTTGAAGCTAAGGTTCTTATCAAGGATGGCCACTGAAGAGTGTGTTCCATTCCCAAATCAAGAACGTGCAAATTCTCCCGTCCTTTTGCAGCTTGACATATAGCTTCATTCGCGATCATGAATCCGAAAGCAATGTAAGGAGTTGTTTGGTTTAGGCATTGAAAAGCTTCAAACTTTTCCTCCCTAGATGTCAAGGACACGTCCATAGAATCATTGTTGAATGTGCCATTGATGTTGACATTGTGAAGAAGAGAAAGCCTTGATTTTAATCCCATTGCAAAGCAATAGGAGACTCTTTGCAAAGAATCACCCCAAGGGCCCACTGATGCCCAAATTTGGCTGAGCAAAGAGTCAGCAAGTTTGGCGTCTCTGCAGCCCACAGCCTCAGCACAAGCCAGCAACATGTGCACCAAATGGAGCCCTTGGTCCACACCATGGCTAACCACTTGTTCAACACAAGGTATCATTTCATCAGCTTGACTAGCTCCAAAATCCTCAACCAAGCCACCTATTTCCATGATGTCATCATCTCCTTCCATCATCATCAAAACATTTCCATATAAATCATCCACCATTGAAAATGTCTCAATCCCATCTTGATGATGATGATGATCATCATCATAGTAATAATCAAAATCATCATTACTTTCTTGCTTCTCAAGGGATTGAATATCTTCACCAATACAATGATCCATGTTGATGAAGCTGTCAACAAAATCATCTACTTCTGAAGGAGGCAAACAAGTAGGACTTGATGATGAGGTGCCAGAGGGTGAAGGAAATTCAATCTCATGAAATATTTGCTCCCACTCTCTACCTCCACCTCCTCCTCCTCCTTCTCCTCCTCCACCTCCTTGCTCTTGCTCAACTCTTGCCGGACAAAATCTTCTAATGGCGAGATCGTGATTGAGGCTCTCATGTAGGGGAAAGGAGAGGCAACCATTGAAGTCTTCCATTGCTAGATTTTTAGAAGTGGTTGAGAAGAGGTGAGAAGAGCAAGGGAATAATATATAGCTTAGAGATTTTCAAGAGCTTAGACTTAGATGGCTTCCCTAGCTACTCACATAGTATAAAATATTTTCCACCTCAAAGGGAGCATGAAAGGGTGGTAACAGCCAAGATTTCTTGTTATTAGGTGTGGAAAGGTTTAGGGATGTACTGTATGGCTAGTTAGCCGGCCTTGAAAGCCAGAGAGTTTGGGAGTTTTTGCATTTTGGGTCGGTAAGATCAACCAATTTAGTGGGATCCACAGTTTTGATTGGTGTCATTTCTTGTTTGTCACCAAGTCAATCTGAGCTGGGTCGGCCAACAAGCAATGAGACATAGGAGGCTGCCTCCAACCAATTTGATTGCTTCATGTTTATTTTGTAGACGTACTAGCCCTCTCTATGTGTAGCTTGTCAACCCTCTCAGCAGCTCATTGTGTGTTGTCTCTTGCTTTTCAGGTTGGAATTCTTGATGTCTTCATGAAGATTAGTTCAAGTAATTTAGTTAGCCAATTAATTAGGTGTGAGAGAGTGTGTTTGGCTAGTACATTGCAATTATTCACAAACTTTTGACATTCCACAAGGTTTCATATACATAATAATATAAGACTAATCAATATTTCTCAAAAATTCATAGTTACATAAGGTGGATATCAAATTTGAGCCATATCTTATGCTCTCGAATGGCCATAAAAGACAATCAGTGATATTCGTACACTATGTCTGAGAATAAATCAGACTAGTGTTTGAATAGTTCACGAATTGAATTAGGTAAAAATCTTAATTATTGATTGGTGCAGGTACCAGAAGGCCTATGAACCTCATGTTATTATCCAACAAGGTATGAGCTTAAGCCCCCATTGCTCTTTAAATTATTTTTGTTAAGAAGGAACCGAAGATGTTGTGTTATACTGGGCTCATCTCATCTATTTCACTCCAAGCCTACTTCGCCCCCCCCCCCCCCCCCCCCCCCCCCCCCCCCCCCCCCCCCCCCTCTCTGAAGCACTAGAACCAAGTAATGATGAGATAAATACAAGCACCAGGACCATGTAATGATGAGATAAATAGCGGCCCTTCCTTTTTTTGTTTGCTTGAGAAAGTTTTCAATTAGACGGTTTGATATTTATTGATAAAAAAAAAAAAGACGGTTTGATATTTTGATTAAATCATTCTTATGGTTATTTTCAGGGGTGGAGCCACAGTGGAGTTTGAGGGTTCTGGGCCTGATTTTGACATATTTTGTAATATATATATATATATATATATATGAATATATTTTAGTTAATTAAATTAATTGATAAATGAAGAATATTATATGATTGTAGTCAATCATATATTTTGGGATTACTTGCCAATTTGAAAATATAATTTCAACTTTTCTAATGGATATTATTATATATAATTTTTTTAAAAAAATTAGAGATATTTTGATATAGAAATATGTAATTCGTATTATAGTTAATTTTTTTTTTGTCAATTTTCAAAATTTTATGCATGTCTATTTTGTTTTAACACTTTAATCATAGTCTATTTTGGGAATGCAACAATTTTAAACTTGAGAATCCGTAAAAAAAAAACTATATATGGTAACGGTAAATTAGTTGCATGGTATGATTTTTTATATTTTATAATTTGGTTAATTTGACATATATTATGATAAGTTTAATCACATTTAAATAATTTTTTTTTTTTAAGTTTTTGAAAAGGCCCACACAGATAAATTTCTAACTACGCCACTAGTTAGAATAAGTTAAATAGCATTGGATCAAGCATAAATATATTATATATGGTGTTTCAGCCTTTCAGGTTATGTATGCTCTCGGTTCATAATGGTTCGATCCTTATTGACGATTTTTCTAATTGTGACAAGGGGTATGCTAAACGATTGTGTGAATAACAAGCGTGTGAATCTTCTCGGTTTTTAGAAGGATAGACTGTCATGGTTCGTCATTAACTAGTTATTTTCTCAAAAAAAAAAAACTAAAGAAAGTAGTTTATAAACGATATAATCAAATCGCTTCATTCAAAACTTAATTCTTTTTACACGTTCAGAAAATACCATGAGATGGAATAACACAAAATAGAGCTCAAGTTTGTAATGCGAACGAGAACATCAAACAAGTTTTAAATGCGCAGGAGAACATCAAACAAGTTTTTCACGCGTGCGCACGAAAACATCAAACAAGTTTGTAATGCGAACGAGAACATCAAACAAGTTTTAAATGCGCAGGAGAACATCAAACAAATTTTTCAAGCGTGCGCACGAGAACATCAAACAAGTTTATAATGCAAACGACAACATCAAACAAAATACAATACAACCGATTACAGGGACCATTTTTTTCCATACCGATACCAATGATCCATAACCGTCATGGGTCCCCTTGGGGGTCACGTGACCTCGTGAAATTGCTCCACGCCCTCTTCAGTCTTCTGCGTGCTTATCTGGCTGCCCAAAATGATCTTTCCGAAAGTACCATTACTCAACATACGCTGTCTTTTTCCTCGGACGTCACAGTCGTATAGTGAGTATACATTTCCACTGTAGATCCAGTCGTTTCTTGACACGTGGTAGTTTTCAACGCAACTCCTCGAGTAGTCAGAACTCTCAGTGTTCGAAACGTGGCAACTTAGCGATGCTCCCAGAACTCTCTGTGTTTCTCTCTCTAAAACAACCCAGCATTTCAAACTTCTCTGTCCCTCCCTTTTAACTCTCACTCCCTCTCTCTCTAAATTTCTCCCTCTTTCTTTCTCATAGGGTTTCTGCCAAGAAGATTCAGCTAATGTTTCATGGGTAAGTTTCAATTTTACTTTTTCTTTGGGTATTGTTAGAAATTTAACTGTTAGATCGTTCGTTGGGTTGTTATTTTCCATGTATCCTCTGTTTGGTTCCTGGGAAATTTAGGCAAGGGAAAGGGAAAAGTTTTTCCCTTTTTGCTTATGTGTTGTTCTTGATTATGTTACAATCAATCGGTTCACATAAGCTAAGCAGATAAAGGAAAAAGTTCAAAATTTTAGCTGTATGTAGTATTTTTTTCGTACATATTCTCAGCAACCAAACAGGTGCATTGGGGATTTTGAGATTTGGTATGGTAAAATGATTTTATTTTTTAGGAGTTTGGAATCTTGTATATACCCCTGACTTGTCAATGGTTTTTGGTTATGCATTTGCCTCGATAAGCTCAGTAGATCGGTCAATCGGAACTTTATGGCTTTAAATGTTTCAATTGTTGTCATGGAGATAAAATAAAAAAGGAAAAACAATTATAAAAAGTAAGCCTGAAAAGTCTGAAATTAGCAAGGACTGAAATTAGTTACCTTGGCCTAGGCAGGGAGGGGGGTAAGCAAGCATCGAGTGGATAGGTTAATAGATAAGGAACTCACAGTTGAATCGATTGATCGATCTCAGAGCTTTCTTTCGTTTTATCAAAAGTTATCACCAACTTTTTTGCTGTAGTTCATCCTCAAATTTTTTCCAAACCTAGAATACCAACTATCCCTTTGAAACCAAAGTTGGAGGTGGTTGAAACAATTTGATTTTGGTGGAAAATCTATGATCTTTTTTTAAGGTTTCTGCGCATTTATTTATTGTAGTGCAAGAGGAAGTGCAGTCATTTACTCTAGGCTGATTATTCTCTGTCAAATTCTAAACGGTAACTTTTTATCAAGAAAGGAATAATGTATATTGTCAGGAGCTAGGGCATCAAGTTGATCCTAAAGTTCATAAGATGCCTATATAGAATAGGATGAGTTATTATTGCTCCCAAATCAGGGGATTGAAAGAGGAGTTCTTTAAGCTGTCTCTTTGTGCTATTGCTTTGTTATTTTGTTTCTTTTATTGATTTTGTTAATTGATTCTTTGTCAGCATTGTGATTAGGAAGTTGTAAGGACAAGATAGATACTTCCCTGTAGCTAACCATGGATGACTCAGAACAAGAGCAGCAACAACCCGTGGTGGGTGTTGTGGCAGGTGCAGGTCAAATGACATATGCTTCTCCCTCCTATCAAACCACCCCCATGGTGGCTTCTGGGACTCCTGCAGTGACCGTAACTTCCCCAACACAAGGCCCTACCTCTTTCACTAATTCCCAACATCACTATCAGCAAGCCCAACACTTCCACAACCATCAGCTGCATCAGCAACAGCAACAACAGCAGCTTCAAGTGTTCTGGACAAACCAAATGCAAGATATTGAGCAAGCATCTGACTTCAAGAATCACAGCCTTCCTCTCGCTAGAATCAAGAAAATAATGAAAGCTGATGAGGATGTTCGAATGATATCTGCTGAGGCGCCGGTGATATTTGCTAAGGCATGTGAAATCTTCATCTTGGAACTGACTTTGCGCTCGTGGATTCACACAGAAGAAAACAAAAGGAGGACATTACAAAAGAATGATATTGCAGCTGCCATTTCGAGGACTGATGTCTTTGATTTTTTGGTTGATATCATCCCGAGAGATGAGTTGAAAGAAGAGGGACTTGGAGTGA
Organism: Prinsepia uniflora; assembly: GCA_032719365.1. Lineage (NCBI taxonomy): Eukaryota > Viridiplantae > Streptophyta > Magnoliopsida > Rosales > Rosaceae > Prinsepia > Prinsepia uniflora. The sequence goes on from CM064868.1 coordinate 22,635,230, forward strand.
CGAAAGCTACCTCGCCAGCAGATATACCGTATTATTTTGTTCCACCACAGCATACTGTTGGACCACCTGGGATGATCATGGGGAAGCCGGTAGATCAAGCAGCAATGTATGCCCCTCAACAGCCTCGACCACCGTTGTCTTTTGTGCCCTGGCATCAGTCTCAACCTCAACAGCCTCAACAACAGGAACATCAAGAAGTCCAACAGCAGCAGACAGAACCTTGATGTTCTGTCGAAGCCAAGCTATTGCCGAAGCTGTTCCGAGGCGCTTAGCTTCTTATTGTTAGAGATAAGTTTTTAATACTGTTTGGATTAGTTGGCGATTGTGACACTAAATCCCGGTGAGCTAATGTTAATTAGGTTGGATTCTGTATGTGGTTTGTATTCCTTCTGATTTGAAAATTTGGCTTCATCGTGTGTTGTTTGATTAGAGGATCCAGAGAGATTTAGAAGTTTGAAATTGACTGGAAGTTTATTTGTTTCAGTGCTTTTTATTGTTATCACGTTACTTTGGCTGCTGTGAATGTCATGTCTATTTGATCAAACTAGCTAGCAAGCGCATTTGCATTTTGTTAGTAAATCAACCTTAGATTAGGGTTTTTCTTCAAAAATTAACACGTCTGAATTTACAACTCGTTTTCATAATCTTTACGCAACATAGCACTTCTTTGAAATCACTAGCATGGTGGCCCCGTTCATTTTCCCTAAGATCGTAGTTCAAATTTCCCTCCTCAATCTTAATTTCATAAACAAATGGTCTAAATAATTCATCATTTCAATCTAGATTCGGTAATCCAGTCAAATCTTATATTATTCATCATATAAAATTAACTTGTGGAACAAACTTGAAAATTAATAGAAGAATCAAAATGAATCCAAGAAAGATAGAATTGGAAAGCGAAGAAAAAAAAATATCTCAATGATTTCGATCCCTCTTCTCTGTTTCAAAATCGAGTGGACTAAAAACTTTCCGAAAATGCCTTCTTACATTGAACTTCCATTTTCAAAAAAGATCCCTCATTGAATCAGCTCCGTACTTTCCATCTATAAACCTCCTGAAAAACCGTCTATTGATTTCGTTTCATTTTTTTTCTGCCCTTTTTAATTCACCAAAACTTCAAAGACATTCATGCTCCGTTTCCCTCTGTTCTTCAAAGGTTTCTTCTCTCAACACTCTTTTAGTGTTTTCTGCCCTTTTAAATTCGATATCCGTAAGTTTCCGATCTACTTCTGTTCTCCCGCTGTGTTTTTGGGTTTATTGCATTTATGTTGATTCGTTCTTGTGCTTTTCATTTCCGATACTCGTAAGTGTTGACATTGTTGGTTTGTGTTCTCAGTATTCGGTCTGCTATCTTTTTTGTATATTGATTTCGTTATAGAACATTGACAGTTGTTGCAGTGAACAATGGGTAGCCAGAGCATAAAAAAGGATGATTTTGTGCTCAAAGAGACCCAGCCGAAGATTGCAGGGCGAGAGAAACGGACAGGCCCCCAGACATCCTTTGACCTGGTGGAGAGCTTGAACTTTCTGTTTATCAGGATCGTGAGAGCCAGAAGGTTGCCACCCATCGCCAACCCTTACGTGGAAATCAAGCTAGGAAACTACAGAGCAGTCACAAAATCCCGGCCCAAAAATCCAAACCCGGAATGGAACCAAGTGTATACCTTTTCCATATACAAAATTCAAGCCGTGAGCGTGGAGATTTTGGTGAAGGACGCGGCGGTTAGGGGGGAGGGCGGCGGTCATGGAACCATTGGGAAGTTTAGCTTCCTTGTCAGTGACGCTCACACCAGGGCTCCGCCGGATAGTCCGTTGGCCCCACAGTGGTACTTGCTTGAGGACAGCAACAAGGTGAAGATTCCAGGGGAGTTGATGTTGTCATTTTGGAACGGGACACAGGCTGATGAGGCTTTCCCTGAGGCGTGGCATGCTGATTCCGAGTCAGTGAGTGGTGTCGGTGTTATGAGTACTCGTTCCAAGATCTATATGTCTCCTAGGCTTTGGTACATGAGGGTGAATGTGATTCAAGCTCAAGATCTTCTGCCTAGAGAGCCTGGGAAAAAGGAAGGGATCGAGTTCTTGGTGAAAGCTCAAGTTGGAAGCTTGGTTTTGAGAAGCGGGGTGTCGAAAAACAAGACGGTGAATCCGACGTGGAATGAGGATCTTATGTTTGTGGTGGCGGAGCCATTTGAGGAAGTTTTCATTGTGAGTGTGGAGGAGAGATTGAGTAACAATGTAGAACATTGTGTGGGGAGAATTAAGATTCCATTAGAGGGGGTGGGGAAAAGGGTTGATAAAACTCCTGCTTCTGGTAATTGGTATGACCTCCATTTGGTTGAATTTGTGGATGGGGCGCCGAAAGATGTGAAATTCGCGAGTAAAATCCAAATGAGAGTCAGTTTGGATGGTGGTTATCATGTTCAGGATGAGCCAGCTGAAAGTGCCAGTGATCTTCGCCCGACATCAAAGTCACTATGGAAGCCTGTAATCGGGAAATTAGAACTAGGGATCTTGAATGCTACTAATTTATCTCCCATGAAGCCCAACAACCGAGTTGATGCGTACTGTGTAGCGAAATATGGACCAAAATGGGTTCGAACAAGGACAGTTGTTGATGACTTGAGCCCCAAGTGGAACGAGCAATATAGTTTCGAAGTCTATGATCATTGTACGGTCATAACACTTGGAGTTTTCGACAATGGAAGTTTGCAGGGGGAGATGCCGGATTTAAGCATGGGGAGGGTGAAAATTCGGTTATCCACCATGTATGCTGATGAGATTTACACTTACAATTTTCCACTCGTGGTTCTGCAACCATCTGGGGTGAAGAACATGGGCTCAATCCAATTGGCTTTGAGATTCACTTGTGAATCCTTGAAAAACTTGTTAATGATATACCCTAAGCCTCTACTGCCCAGAATGCATTTTCTTCTCCCACTTTCTGTTCCCCAGCTCTCTAGTTTACGAAAGCAAGCTGCCCGCACTCTCGCGGGGAGGCTCAAGCGCTCTGATCCACCATTGAAGGAGGAGGTTGTGGGCTTCATGCTGGACACCACTACGCATCTATGGAGCTTCCGGAGAGGCAAGGCAAATTTTGAGAGGATCACAACGCTCTTGGCTAATTTTTCCGTGGTTTCCAAATGGTTTGATGAAGTATGTAGATGGAAAAATCCAGTGACCACACTTCTTGTCATTGCAACCTTGTTTGTTGCGCATTCCTACCCTTCACAGGCAGTGGCGGGGATCTTTATATGGCTGCTCAGCATAGGGGGGTGTAATTTCTGGAAGAGACCTAAAAACATTCCTCACATTGATATTGAGTTGTCACATGCAGTTAATGTGCACGTAGATGAACTGGATGAAGAGCTTGATTCTTATCCAACAAGACACTGCGGGGAGGTTGTGAGGCGGAGATATGACAATCTTCGGGGCATGGCGGAGAGGATTCAAGCAGTGCTTGGAGACATTGCAACTCAGGGAGAGAGGGTGGAGGCTTTGCTGAGCTGGAGGGATCCAAGAGCTACGGCTCTATTTATGACGTTGTGTTTTGTGTCTGCGATTGTGTTTTTCAGTTTCGATTTTCAGTGGATAGTTTTTGGAGTAGGAGTTTATGTGTTCAGGCCCCCAAATTGGCGTAATGACTTCCCTCAATTGCTGCAGAATCTCCTCAGGAGGATGCCAGCAAAGTCAGATTGCATGTTATGATCGAGGACTTCTCAATCGATAGGTCGTGTACTGATTGATAGAGCAGTTCCTTTTCATAATTTTATTTATTTAGTTGGTTTCTGAGTTTCTATATATGTTTTCTTCGCTGCAGAGAGAAACTGATTTGATTTGTATTAGTTATGGTTTAATTAAGAGTTTGGGATCTTGTGTTTGATATTATTTATAAAGTAAATCATTATTACACCCTTAATAATCGTGTTTGATATTATTTATAAAGTAAATCATTGTTACACTCTTAACAACTTTTTTTTTTTTTTTAAAATCTTTAATGTTTGTATATTAAATAAAATAAGATCTTATCTCAAAGTTTTTTTTATTCAAAAGTCCATAAACACAATTTGTAAGCAATAAATTGTAAATTTACCCTTTTATATCTCAATAAAAAAATGAGTGAGTTATTAATTCCTTTATTGATTTTTTTGGCCTCTTGGGCCCTTTATTATATTATGCATATAATAAATATTATATATGTATACTATATATATTGTATATAGTTACAATTGAATTTTTTCTATAAAATAAAAAAATAAAGTATGTATTGTATGAGGTTCAACGGTAAAGTATAATTTTTTTTTTGGAGGGGAGGTGAGATGGTGGTGGAAAATCGTACGATATAGGGTTTAATTTTTGAATTTGACACAAATTTCAAGAATTAAACTCTAAATTATACGAAATTAACCAAATTATTTAATATCAGAAGATAAAGAATTTTTAAATTTAAAATTTAAAAGTATTTTTGAAGAATTATTGCTTTTAATTATCTTACTGTAAGCATATTACTTTTAAAATGAGCAAGTGAAAACAAAATTATAAATATGAGTAATGTTTTCATAATCCTCAATATAATTTTATATTAAAAAAAATAATGTTAAAATTATAATAGATTTTGGTAAGTGTTTTTTAGATTGTTGCTAGATTAGTTTACAATTGGATGACATTAGTTGTAATTTATATAAAAACAATGATTTATTTTAAATTGTATAGTCCTTTGACTAGTCAAATGGTCTATGAGTTTAATTTTTCTATATGTAAGTTTTTGAATAAACTTATACATTAATAAAGACCTATAAGTTAATTGCCCTTATTTGTATTTTTTTGTTAGTGGTTTTTCTAGTCTTGTTTTAGCTCAGTAATTTTGTTTGATATTGTGTTTGAAATTAGTACTTTAGTTAAACCTCGTATTAATTTTTAGCCCATTTGTTCTATAGTTGGCTAGCTAAGACGTGGCATCTAGGGAATTGAACGAGGATGTCCCTTGTAGTTGGGTCAACAAGCCATTTCTCATGACCAACGGAACAATCAGGTACATACCTAAGATTTAAAGTTGAGGTGGATTAATTTTATTAATATTATATTCTATTAAAAATCAATAGTATGGATGAATTTTATTAATAAGAAGAAAAATATATACTGATTAGCCTTACCCTAAAAATTGATACTTAATATACAAAGAAACTAGGAAAAAATAACAATTTTATATGATACCATATAATATAAGAGTACTAAACTTGTAGTCTATTAGTTTTTGACATATTAAATGAGTCTATTATCACGTTGAAGTCAATATTATCAACAAATACTCTTTTATTTGAAGAATATATTATACAATCTGCAAAAATATTATTATTTTTATTTTATTTAAGTGTATAACAAATTAATTGGGTGGACTATAAATACTAAAAATATACTATTCTTTCTTTTAGGTTAGCAATTTCGAGTGGGCAGAAGCCCTCCTTAGCCCTTAAGGTTAGCCCGTGCTTGGTTACAACTTTTCAGACGAGCTCCATAAGGCATGATCACACTCTCTACAAGGGTCGACAAGAAAGGGACATCCAACCACCATACCAAGTATGCTACAACTGTGCTCTAAGGACAAACATACATAAAGTTACTAACTCAACTTCTCTTCGCTCACTATGGCTTAGAGGAGTCGGGGCCCACAACAATCCACCAAAGACCCATGTGAGTTAGTGGTGATGAGTTTTATCATACCTCCTGTATGTTGCATGTAATGACCTGGAAATTCGGAAAAGATAATCTCAAAAATTATTTTGTTGATTTTGTGTGGTGGTGACATGTGTCCATTCCCCGCCCCCCGCGTGAAAATCAAATATTGGATCGAATTGTTACAGTTCTAGAAATACCAGGAGTATCTTGGTAATTTTGGAATTATGGGGAATTTTGGTAATTTGACAAGTGAAGATATTTTCATTTTGAGTGGTGGTGACAAGTGTTCATCTTTATCATTTACCCTACCACCCCCCTCTTAATCTCCTCCTCTTTTCTTCTTGTTGCACCCACTTATGTGTGTGGATATATATATATATATATATATATATATATATATGTGTGTGTGTGTGATATTTATGTGGGGGAAGTAACCAAAACTCGTGAACAAAACTATGAGGGAAAAACAAAGAGAAAAGGGAAGAAAGCTAGAGAGAAATAGAGAGGAATGAGAGAAGGAAAACGGAAGAAAAGAGCGGGAGAAAACAAATGAAGGAAGAACCTCGAACAACCCAAAACCCGAGAGCCCGATAAGCTGAATAATCGAAAAATTGGTTGTTCGAATTTTTTGAAACTTCTTAGCTTGCAACTAAGCCCATTACTATCTTATTTGAGTCCTTGTGATCATCTTAAGCTAGAAAATCGAAGGTTTTGACGTGGGAAAAGCTTGGAAGACAAGATTGAAGTTTGGCCAAAAGTTCGAGGATCGGGTTGTGGACTTCGAGATAAGTGTTTGATGTTTTGACATCACAGAAATGTTCATGGGTAGGATTAGATGAACTTCGGTTATTGGAACACAAAAAATGGACACGATATGGTTGAGTTTGAACCCGATCAATCTGTCGGGTTGGGTTGGATTGTGCAGAAAAATGGGTCGACCCGCGAGACGTATGAGATGACCTATAAAGACCTGGAAATTCAGAAAAGATAATTTTGGGAATTTAAAAAGGGAATTGGCGATTTTTTCCTTATAGTTCAGAAGTTAAATTTTTACCTCGATCACTTATTGGGACTTTTCGTATGGACCGTTACGTAGGCCTCGAAATCCTGAGTCCGTAGATAGGCAGTATGCCAGAATCATAGATTGGACCAATTTGTTACGGGTCTTAAATTACCAAGAGTATTTTGGTAATTTTGATAGGAGGGGCATTTTGGCAATTTACAAGTGGGGATATTTTCTGATGGTAACAAATGTCATCCTTATCCCTTTTCACTCCCTTATCTCGTGTATGTGTGTGCACCGAGTTAGTGTGGGTGTGTGTTTATATGTGTGTGGCAGTGTTTGTTGTGTTGTTGTTGGACTCAAGAGGAAACCATGAATGCAAAAGAAAGAAGAGAGGAAAGAAAGGGAGAACCTGGAGAAGAAAAGAATAAGAGAAAAGCGAAGAGAGGACTGATTTGTTACGTGTCTTAAATTACCAAGAGTATTTTGGTAATTTTGATAGGAGGGGAATTTTGGCAATTTACAAGTGGGGACATTTTGTGATGGTGAAAAATGTCATCCTTATCCCTTTTCACTCTCTTATCTCGTGTATGTGTGTGCACTGAGTTAGTGTGGGTGTGTGTTTATATGTGTGTGGCAGTGTGTGTTATGTTGTTGTTGGACCCAAGAGGAAACCATGAATGCAGAAGAAAGAAGAGAGGAAAGAAAAGGAGAACCAGGAGAAGAAAAGAATAGGAGAAAAGAGAAGAGAAAGAGGAAAATCATAGAGGGAAGGGAGGAGAACCAATACAAGCCCGAAAACCCAAAGCCCGATAAACAGAAAATTTTTAAATCGATTATTTGAATCATTTGAAGCTTCCAAACACTTGAAACTAAGGTTTCCAAGCTCTTAGGTGAGTTCTTGTGATTGATTTGAGTCCACAACCTTGAAGGTTTGATGCGGGAAAGGCATGGAACAAGGAGCCTGATTTTGGCCGAAAAGCTTCGAGCGTCGAGTTGAACTTTGAGGTAAGTTTTACCATGTTTTAGCATTACAGGGATGTTCCCATGATAGATTAGATGAGTTAGAACTGGGTCAACCCACAGGGCCAGGTTGGATTGTACAGAGAATCTGGCTGACCCGTTGGAGGTTGAAGAAGATGAATAGTGTTGGGTGCATGAGGCCCACAGGCGGAGAGAGTGGGCGGCAAATAGGAGAGCATGCCACTCTACCTCGAAATTCAATCAATATTATTTTTTATGTAATCATGTTACGAACAAACTGACCCAAGTTTCAAGTCGATCAAACATCATTTCAGAGTAATTTTGGGTGTCAGAAGTGTTATGTTAGAGTTTTTAATACGTATATAATCCCGGAAAGTAGGGGATTTAAAAGTAAGATTATTTGGGATGTTAGTGACCCTTGGTGGTGATTTATGACAGGTGTTACAATTCCCAAAATTACGGAGAACGCACATCTCAAAATTGAACTGCGAGGATGGTATATTAGTAGACTTTGTTTTTATAAATTACAATGCATGCATAGTTAAATGTTTTAAATTGTTTTATGGAATGATTTATGTTCCAATGATTTGAGTATGATTTCGAAATGATTATTTGATAATTTTCTGGAATTATTTATTGGTTATGGACACGATTATTTTACGTATTTTGTGGAAATTGTATTTTGGGCTCAAGCCAAGTTTTGAATGTGTTTTGGCTTGGTATTAAGTCAAGCATTTTTGTTTAATGAGTTTGCTTTATTTTTTGAACTGTTTATCCATGGTATTTATCCTCGTATGATACTAATGCGTGTCTGGATGGTGCGTGAGTGCAGTTCCCAGACATGACCTGAATGGTGCGTAAGTGCAGTTCCTGGGGATACTATTACAGTATGGATGGTGCTACATCCAGTTCCCAGACGTGTCTGGATGGTGCGTTAGGGCAGTTTCCAGACGTGACTTAGATGGTGCTATGTCCAGCTCGCGTGGTATTCTACGAGTAGTGCTACTATTCATTGTGACTGGTACTTGAGTTTGAGGACTATTTGTGTAACGACCTGTCCCAAATTCCTATATTAGATTAGTGATTAATCACGATTAGTGAAGTTAATCCGTGATTAGTTAGGCGAAATCGGACGAATGATGCGAAATGATTGTTTTGCCCTTGGGCGTGGCAAAACGTTGACTTTTCAATCGGCCGATCAAACGGATTTTGACCGATGACTGTTACGTAGTTTGTGACGTCACGAGTTCATAGACAGGTGGCACGTTCAATTCCGACGTTCAAGGAGGAAGTTATGACGTTCGGAAGTTTAGGTGCATTTTGGTAATTTTGGTTAAAAGGAGCAAATAGTTGACTTTTGACCTGGGATGTCCAACGGCCGAGGGCCGAAGACGGTTACGTAGATAAGGACGATACGAATCCATAGACAGGCGGCACGTCGAATTCGGACGTTCGACGACGAAGTTACGATTCAAGAAAGTTCCAGAATACTATTCAGGGTGATGCGTTTTACGAGGCACTTTTGGACTTTAGTGGGCCCAGTTGCTTTTCAGCAACCAATGGATGAGTGACAAGTGTCACTCATCCACTGGCTACCATTCCACATACATGCATATCATCCCTTGCATTGCATCGATCATTCCCATTTTCCTCAAATACCCGATCTCACACCCACCATTTTCTCCCATCCGTGCAACCCAAATCCAGCCAACCATCACCCATTTCGACCAGGACTGAGACCAGGGAGTCAGGAGAGGATTGACGGAGGTGATGACCGGCCACGACGGCGCTGCCGTGCACGGCGGAGGCCCAAAACCCGTGCAGGTATCGGTTTAACCAATTTTAATCCATTTTCAGTTTTAATTGTTATGGGTCAATTTGGACGGTTTTAATGAGTTAAATAGGTTTCTAGGACATTGTTTGGAAGGTTTTGAGGGTGGTTAGACGTTAAGAAACCCTGAGGTGAGTTTTGGAAAATTCGAACCGTGAGGAAGAATTGGATCGGTATGATTTTGGGTGTTTTAGGAGTTCTAATTAATTGATTTAGGTTTCTAGGGTCGAGATATGAAGATTAGGATTGATTAGAGTTGAAATCGGGCCAAAATAGGGGTTGTAGGGGCCTGGACTGGTCACGCCGGTCCAAGTTGCAGAGAAAATCGGACTGGACCAGTTCGGACCGGTCTAACCGAGGTAGGGGATGACACTGTAGCAGGCGCGTGGCCTCCACGCGCAGTGTAATGACCCGTCCCGAATATCGGGATCGAATATTAATTAATTATGATTTAGAATGACTAATCGGGGATTAGTTGAGTGAAATCGGACGAAACGTGCAAAATGACCGTTTTGCCCCTAGCGTGGGCAAAATGTTGACTTTTAGTTCGGGCCGTCAAACTGACTTTGACCGATGACTGTGACGTAGTTCGGGACGTCACGAGTTCATAGACAGGTGGCACGTTCGATTCCGACATTCGAGGTGAAAGTTATGGTGTTCGGAAGTTGAAGGGTATTTTGGTAATTTGGCATATTAGAGGCCAAATGTTGACTTTTTGACCGGGAGGTCCGATGGATGAGGGCCAAGGACTGTTACGTAGGTCTCGTCGATACGAATCCAACGACAGACGGCATGTCGAAATCGGAGATTCGACGACGAAGTTATGATCACGGGAACAGACTCGATTAACCGAACGAACCGGGATTAAAATAATATTTTCATATGAACAGTACCCGGTGACTGAACACACTTGGATGAGTGACAAGTGTCACTCATCCCTTAAATTCAGGCCTAAACACAGATCCTTGTTTTAGGGAAAACATCATTATGATGTTTTATTACTATTTTAATTAATTAATCCTTTTATTTTTCCATTAATCTCTTCTGTCCTTAACCCGTGTACAAGCAAAACACAGAGAAGAGAGCTTGATCTTTGTCCACCATTTCTCTTCCATTTTTGAACCAGAGAGTGAGAAATTGAGAGATTATTGAGATTGAATTCAACTGGGTAATCACGAGAGATTGACAGAGTGAGAGGGACTGGAATTTTGAATTTCAGAAAATTGGGGGGGGGGGGGGGGGATTCGAGTTGGAAGAATTGAGCCGTGAGGTTCGAATTGGAGATTGGAATTATCCTTCTGAGGTTGTGACGAGTTGTTTCAGATAAAAAACGAAGGTAATTGAGGCCCAATTGACTCTGAACTGAGTCTGGTAACAGAGTGCAAGTTCGAGCTTGAGTCGTGGAGTTTGAGGCTTGGATTGATGCAATTGAGTTGGGGAAAGTGTTTAACGGAGTCCATTGAAGCTTCTTGATGAATCAATTTAAGGAAAACGCTTGACATTGACGAATTTTGAAGATGAACAGTGTTCGGGATGTTCTTCGAATGTTCATCTTTGATCTTAAGGTTTAAGGTGTGATTTTGTGTAATTGACGATACAGATCTCTAATTAGACTTATAATGAAGTTGTATGAATGTTCAATTGATGAAATTGGTATCGAATTGACAGACATTGAACCGGGTCTGTTCGCGAGCCAAAGGACCCGTTTACCAGTTAAACGGGTGACCACTCACGGCGGTGCGTGAGGGCGCGTCCGGCCTAGTATCAAGGTGAGGTCAACATGACTTTTGATCCTCTCATTGTAATGAACATTTTGACACTGGTTTCGAGGAAATTGGATATTGTTTCGATAATGTTCCGCGTATCCGAAGTTTTGTTTTACGTTTAAAATACGTATTTAAATTCCGGAAAAATTGGGGAAAATAATATGAAGTATTTTGAGATGTTAGTAACCCTCTATAATGATTTTGGACAGGAGTTGTGATTTCCAGATTTTACGGAAAAACGTGCAGCTCGAAAACGGACCGTTTTGGACGGTGTGTGTGAGTGGACTTTGTTTTCTAACCGTGATGCATGCATATATGATTTAAATGCCTTATTATATGATTTTATATGCTTTGGCATGATTGACGTTTCAATCCGGTAATTTCTCGGTTTTATGATTATTATATTATTATTTTGGGCACGATTTTCGAGAAATTACGAAATTTGGTGAAAATGATGTTTGGACTTGGTTTATGAGTCCGGGATTCATATTGATTGAAAATAATGTTTGGACTCGGATTATTGAGTCATGGATTGAAAAATGATGTGGTGACTCGGGAATGAGTCAAGGGTCAATTTCGTGGATTTACGTGAAAATGGAAACGGAGGTTGCAACACATGGATTTGCGCCAAAATGATATTTTGAGCGTGAGAACCCAAGTGAATAGTGATTTTGACTCGAATTTGGAGTCACTTGTGAATTTGTGAAATTAATGATTTATTGTGATTTTATGATTATTTTAATCAGTCTCTCGGGCACGTTTTACGAGGAACGTATGTTTTGGGCTAAGCCCGGTGTTTAAATGATTTCTAAAATGATATTTTGGCTTTGTTGGTGAGTCAATGATGATTTCTGGATTATTTTATTGATTAGTGATTTTAACGGTTTATGTGTAAATGGTATTTTGGGCTTTGTGACCCAGTCGGAAATGATCTTGACTTTGTATGAAGTCAAGATTTGATTGAAATGTTTTGGGATGTAATTCCCGAGATGGTTTTCATTGTGATTATGATATTTCCAAACGGTCGGAGCTTGGGGGGATTACCCAGACGACCGGAGATTGGGGGATGTGATTGTAGGATCGGGAGTTGATCCTATGGTAGTCAGTTTCTCGGATGAGAATGAGCCTGGATGTACCACTTGGATGGGTCTGAGCCTGGGGATGTGTTCGCCCATAGGTGACTGAGCCCGAGGGGGTTGAGCCCAGAAGTGTCTGTTCTTGAGAGAGTGGCTGGATATTGGCCTACGTGTAGTGCCGCACTTGTGAGTAGTGCAGATGTGATTGTGATAGTTTGTGCACTTGTGAGTAGTGCAGATGTGATTGTGATGATTTGTGCACTTGTGAGTAGTGCGGATTGATTGGACTGATATATTTATTGTGCACTTGTGATTAGTGCTGATTGATGTTGTTTGTGATGACGTACTGGTATTGAGTACGGGTTTTTGGTCTTTGTGTCCAGGTGATTATGTTTTCACATGTTTTGGCCTGAGAGCCGGGATTTAATGTTTTATAACATGAACTGATTTGGTGAACATGAGTTTTACGGACCATGGGTAAATATTTTTTGATTTTATCGGTCCATTGTTCATACCTGAATGATTTCATACTATTACTCATGTTTTACGATATGCATGCAAGTTTGTGAAAACTGGAGGGTAAGATTGTATTTTTGGCAAATGTTTTTATAAGAGGTCATTTTTGTCCACTCACACCTTTTCTGTTTTGTGACCCACCAGGCCGTGGTACGACGTTCGGGACTGATCGTGAGGCAGTGGCAGCAGCAGAAATCAGCACAAACATCCCTTGTCTGGCAAGAACTGAAAGGTAGTTTCGGACCTTTAGTTGACTTGTCAGACGGGAGTAGGACCGGGCACGGTTTTTGACGTACAGTTGGGACGGGTCCTGTCAATGTGGTATCAGAGCATTTAGTTCTCGATTTCTGTTGTTACGTCATGCCTCCGAGTCGTGCGTCCCGTACACGGTCTGAAGATGGGAGGGACGCGAATAGTGTTAGCGAAGGTCCAGATATTGAGCTAGCTCGACGGTTAGGAGCCACTGTGTTTCGTGGTGATTCGGGCCCGGATGGTGCCGAGGATTGGCTTACTCGATTGGAAAGGATTTTTGAGGTCATGATATGTCCCCTAGAGAACATGGTGCCCTTAGCCACTTTTCTTCTGGATGGCTATGCCTACAGGTGGTGGCATAGTTTACAGTTGACTGGTTGGAATGCCCGTACCTTGGCATGGGATGCATTCCGAGAGCGATTTCTAGATCAGTTTTACCCTCGCTCATTTCGGAACGCTAAGGAGATTGAGTTTCTCGAATTACAGCAAGGGAATCTGTCAGTGGTTGATTATGAACAGCAATTTTTGCACTTATCTAGTTTCGCTCCTCTGTATGTGGCTACTGAGGAGGGTAAGTGTCGAAGGTTTGAGCAGGGATTGAGGAATGAGTTACGAGGTGCTGTAACTGTGGGCTCGTATTCTACCCTGAGGGAATTATCGGATGCTGCTATCCGAGTGGAGGCTACTATTTTACCTGTGCCAGAACAATATTTGGGCTCTGGACGACGTCGAGAGCGTCAGGATACTGAACAGATAAGTCAGGAAACATCGAAGCGTGTTTGCCTTCATTCTCTTGTGTCGCGGCCCTCGGTGGGTGTTCATTCGAGTGGAACTTCAACCCAGTCGACAAGTAAGCGGCGTGGTAGGGCAAGTCGCCTCAGCACTGCCACTTGTCACTTTTGTAGGAAACTTGGACATTTGCGAAGGAACTGCCCCGATCGACTTGACAGTAATTCAAAATAATTGTATTAATACTTGTTTTCGCGATACTTTGTAAATAGTTTGTATTGTACACTTGTGTTTTAATATTGTATCATGTGTTTTGGTTGTGTCGGACTAGTGTTGGTCCGAATTGTTGTTTTTTGATTGGTTTGGTATGTGGATGGGCATGTTGGGCCCAGAATAAACTTAACCCGAGGGTGGGTTTGGATATTGGATTGGACTCAGAGGAAGTTCGGAAATGGTTTTGTGTTTTGGAAAGGATGTGGTTTATCTAGGAGTATTTGCTAGGTGACCGGATATGCCAGTGGTGGCATTGACATCAGACGAGTTTGGACTTGGACTCAGTAGGAGTCAGGAGTTGGTTTAGGATTCGGGATGAGTCCTGATGTGATTTGAGGGCTCTGGATGAGCCGATTTTGACTGTGAGTTGTTGAGGCAGGTTTTCTGACCACAGTTGGGTTGGTCATGATGATGTGTTGGTGTGCCTTCATCTACAGATGGGAAAGTGATGTGCTCGATGGATGTGTTGACTATCCTAAGAGAAAATTCGTGGTGTTAGGCTTAGTCGACCAGAGTAGACTTGTGAGATAAGTGTTAGTAGTGGCCGGGGTTGGTGTGAATCCCGGGAGAACTAGACGTTCTTTCCTGTGGACACGTTGATGTGTCATTTTGAGAGTTGTAATTTGGTGAGGTGTTTTGGGTAGCATAGGAAAAGGATTGTCGATGCTAGCTAAACACTCAGGATTTTTACTTTTCCCTACCTGGTTTGGGATCGACCATATTGATCTATGGGTCGAATATGCTGAGGTCATACTTCAGGAAAGGGCGACTATCAGGAATGACAGGATGATAAACAGAAAGGCCTATTGTGTGTGACGGTGGTAGTCAGGAGACTTTGAGAATTTCGACCTTGTAGTCGGGTCGGGTGTACGGCTAGTAAGGTAGCCGATATACTGAACTGAGAGAGTTAAAACTTTTGATAACGTGAGGATCAGTGGAATCCTGTCATTAATGGTACTCCATGGGATTGGAGAAATACTTGGCATTCGATCATTTGGACTACTAGGGTCCAGCTGTAGGATCATGCTTAGTGTACGACTTGTTGTGTCGTATGTATGATGGTACTTGATACCTAGTGACGGTACATGGGTTGTACCAGTGATGTGTCGATAAACGTGTTGGTATTTGGCTTAGTTCCGATACCATTGGTTTTTGGTTGTGAACGTGAACTGGACATTGAACACGATGCACTGGGCGGAGTGATTCTGATGATTTCAGTGATTGTTTGAGCAGGTGCTCTTATCCATGGTTGGCTAGTGTAACTCTAGGGTTGAGTTGCGTGATCACTGCTAGGCTGGTATTCAATGCGTTCTAGTTATACTGTTTGATTGAGTGAGTTGGTGGTTAGTGTGACCGCAAGTTGCTTTGCGGCGATATGTTATCATGTCGTGACCTTACCAGTATTTGGGATCGCTGAGGGGGTGACAGTTGTGGATACTGAGGTTGGTATTTGTCGCAGGATTGAGTTTGCCCTGCGAGGTGAGATCAGGTTGTTGATCTTATGCTACATTGACGGATGTTGTAGTATGATGTGTTGTCACTAATTTGTTACTGATTAGCGCTTTACTAGGGTGGTAAAGCTTGGTAGTGACAGTTTGGCTTGTAGTGTCGGCATGGACTGACAAGTGAGTTTTGGTGACTCTCGATGAGAGCGAAGGTCATGGCACATTAGTGATTACGAGGAATCGTCAAGCTGAAGGAGTCGGCTTAATGGTGACATTACCAATTTCGGTGATCAATTTCACTCGAGGTGGTCGAGTGTAGTCAGTACGACGTGCATCTGTGATGTGACGTCCGAGTGCAGACGAGTTCTGCGTTGGCTAGTGGGTGTATAGGTGTACGCATGTTCTGAGGCCCATTTGTTTTCCACGAGGTAGTTGTGGAATACGGATAGTTGGAATTTCG
The DNA here is from genome assembly GCA_032719365.1 of Prinsepia uniflora. Classification (NCBI taxonomy): domain Eukaryota; kingdom Viridiplantae; phylum Streptophyta; class Magnoliopsida; order Rosales; family Rosaceae; genus Prinsepia; species Prinsepia uniflora. The sequence goes on from CM064868.1 coordinate 22,651,238, forward strand.
GGGACGAAATTCTTTAATGGGGGAGGGTTGTAATGACCCGTCCCGAATATCGGGATCGAATATTAATTAATTATGATTTAGAATGACTAATCGAGGATTAGTTGAGTGAAATCGGATGAAACGTGCAAAATGACCGTTTTGCTCCTAGCGTGGGCAAAATGTTGACTTTTAGTTCGGGCGGTCAAACTGACTTTGACCGATGACTGTGACGTAGTTCGGGACGTCACGAGTTCATAAACAGGTGGCACATTCGATTCCGACATTCGAGGTGAAAGTTATGGTGTTCGGAAGTTGAAGGGTATTTTTGTAATTTGGCATATTAGGGGCCAAATGTTGACTTTTTGACCGGGAGGTCCGATGGATGAGGGCCAAGGACCGCTATGTAGGTCTCGTCGATACGAATCCAACGACAGGCGGCATGCCGAAATCGGAGATTCGGCGACGAAGTTATGATCACGGGAACGGACTCGATTAACCGAACGAACCGGGATTAAAATAATATTTTCATATGAACAGTACCCGGTGACTGAACACACTTGGATAAGTGACAAGTGTCACTCATCCCTTAAATTCAGGCCTAAACACATATCCTTGTCTTAGGGAAAACATCATTATGATGTTTTATTACTATTTTAATTAATTAATCCTTTTATTTTTCCATTAATCTCTTTTGTCCTTGACCTGTGTACAAGCAAAACATAGAGAAGAGAGCTTGATCTTTGTCCACCATTTCTCTTACATTTCTGAACCAGAGGGTGAGAAATTGAGAGATTATTGAGATTGAATTCAACTGGGTAATCACGAGAGATTGACAGAGTGAGAGGGACTGGAATTTCGAATTTCAGAAAATTGGGGGGGAAATTCGAGTTGGAAGAATTGAGCCGTGAGGTTCGAATTGGAGATTGGAATTATCCTTCTGAGGTTGTGACGAGTTGTTTCAGATAAAAAACGATGGCAATTGAGGCCCAATTGACTCTGAACTGAGTCTGGTAACAGAGTGCAAGTTCGAGCTTGAGTCGTGGAGTTTGAGGCTTGGATTGATGCAATTAAGTTGGGGAAAGTGTTTAACGGAGTCCATTGAAGCTTCTTGATGAATCAATTTAAGGAAAACGCTTGACATTGACGACTTTTGAAGATGAATAGTGTTCGGGATGTTCTTCGAATGTTCATCTTTGATCTTAAGGTTTAAGGTATGATTTTGTGTAATTGACGATACAGATCTCTAATTAGACTTATAACAAAGCTGTATGATTGTTCAATTGATGAAATTGGTATCGAATTGACAGACATTGAACCGGGTCTGTTCGCGGGCAAAAGGACCTGTTTACCAGTTAAACGGGTGAGCACGACGGTTACTGTAGCTGGCGCGTGGGTTTCAAGCGCAGCCACTCACGGCGGCGCATGAGGGAGCGTCCGACCTAGTTTCAAGGTGAGGTCAACATGACTTTTGATCGTCTCATTGTAACGAACATTTTGACACTGGTTTCGAGGAAATCGGATATTGTTTCGATAATGTTCCGCGTATCCGAAGTTTTGTTTTACGTTTAAAATACGTATTTAAATTCCAGAAAAATTGGGAAAAATAATATGAAGTATTTTGAGATGTTAGTAACCCTCTATAATGATTTTGGACAGGAGTTGTGGTTTCCAGATTTTACGGAAAAACGTGCAGCTCGGAAACGGACCGTTTTGGACGGTGTGTGTGAGTGGACTTTGTTTTCTAACCATGATGGATGCATATATGATTTAAATGCCTTATTATATGATTTTATATGCTTTGGCATGATTGACGTTTCAATCCGATAATTTCTCGGTTTTATGATTATTATATTATTATTTTGGGCACGATTTTCGAGAAATTATGAAATTTGGTGAAAATGATGTTTGGACTTGGTTTATGAGTCCGGGATTGAAATTGATTGAAAATAATGTTTGGATTGAAAAATGATGTGGTGACTCGAGAATGAGTCAAGGGTCAATTTTGTGGATTTACGTGAAAATGGCAACGGAGGTTGCAACACATGGATTTGCGTGAAAATGATATTTTGAGCGTGAGAACCCAAGTGAATAGTGATTTTGACTCGAATTTGGAGTCACTTGTGAATTTTTGAAATTAATGATTTATTGTGATTTTATGATTATTTTAATCAGTCTCTCGGGCACGTTTTACGAGGAACGTGCAAATGATGTTTTGGGCTAGGCCCGGAGTTTAAATGATTTCTAAAATGATATTTTGGCTTTGTTGGTGAGTCAATGATGATTTCCGGATTATTTTATTGATTTAAAATGTGATTTTAACGGTTTATGTGTAAATGGTATTTTGGGCTTTGAGACCCAGTCGAAAATGATCTTGACTTTGTATGAAGTCAAGATTTGATTGAAATGTTTTGGGATGTAATTCCCGAGATGGTTTTCGTTGCGATTATGATATTCCCAGACGGTCGGAGCTTGGGGGGATTACCCAGACGACCGGAGCTTGGGGGATGTGATTGTAGGATCAGGAGTTGATCCTATGGTAGTTAGTTTCTTGGATGAGACTGAGCCTGGATGTACCACTCGGATGGGTCTGAGCCTGGGGATGTGTTCGCCCAGAGGTGACTGAGCCCGAGGGGGTTGAGCCCAGAGGTGTCTGTTTCCGAGAGAGTGGCTGGATATTGGCCTACGTGTAGTGCCGCACTTGTGAGTAGTGCAGATGTGATTGTGATAGTTTGTGCACTTGTGAGTAGTGCAGATGTGATTGTGATGATTTGTGCACTTGTGAGTAGTGCGGATTGATTGGACTGATATATTTATTGTGCACTTGTGATTAGTGCTGATTGATGTTGTTTGTGATGACGTACTGGTATTGAGTACGAGTTTTTGGTCTTTGTGTAGGTGATTATGTTTTCACATGTTTTGGCCGGAGAGCCGGGATTTGATGTTTTATAACATGAACTAATTTGGTGAACATGAGTTTTACGGACCATGGGTAAATATTTTTTGATTTTATCGGTTCACTGTTCATACCTGAATGATTTCATACTATTACTCATGTTTTACGATATGCATGCAAGTTTGTGAAAACTGGAGGGTAAGATTGTATTTTTGGCAAATGTTTTTATAAGAGGTCATTTTTGTCCACTCACACCTTTTCTGTTTTGTGACCCTCCAGGCCGTGGTACGACGTTCGGGACTGATCGTGAGGCAGTGGCAGCAACAGAAATCAGCGCAAACATCCCTTGTCTGGCAAGCAGTGAAGGGAGGTTTCAGACCTTTAGTTGACTCGTCAGACGGGAGCAGGACCGGGCACGGTTTTTGACGTCCAGTTGGGACGGCTCCTGTCACGCAGCCACTTCAGGCGGCGCGTGGCGGCACGTGAGGAAGAATCTGGGGAAGGTTCCAACATATGAAATCATCTATCCGATGTAACGAACATTTTGGGACTGGTTTCGTGTCGATCGGACACCATCTCGGTATGTTTTGGGGCATCAGAAGGTTTAGGATCGACTTTAAAAATAGTTAGAAAATCGTGAAAATTACGGGGCTTTGGTAGGAGGTTAATTAAGTAGTTAGTAACCTTCTATTAAAATTTGGACAGGTTTGGGAGTCCCGGTGATGGTGATCGGCTCGGGGAGCCGTATGACACGTAAATCGAGGCGGCAGCTCGGACGGTCTGTGAGTGGACCTTGTTTTCTAAATTGGTGCATGCATAAATGTTTATTATATGTTTTAAATACTTGTTTGTGATGCCATGAGTGCATTTGGATGTGTGGTTACGTATAGGCACGTATTTCGAGGTTTCGCCCCTATACGGTGCCTATACGGTTCTGTATGTCTTTATTGGTCTAAATGAAATGGTTTTGGATTTCAAATGGATAAACTCGGGTATGAGACCCATTTGGTTTTATCTTGGGCATATGATGCTATTTACGACCTTCGGGTCTAAATCGTGGTGACGACGGGTGCTATGTGCACAACGATCGACGATACGACGCTCGCCTCCGGATTGGGATGTGTTCCTTCCGGAGAGGTCACGATGCACGATTCGTGGTCGGGCATCCTGGAGAGGCTCGACTTCGGAGTGCTGACGGTTCAGGATAGCGATCGGTGATGAGTGCACCGTGATCTTGTGGTAGTCGCGTCGGTTGATTCGTTCACGGCGACATACCAGGATTGAGAGCGGTCCTGGATGGATGGTTGCATGCATCACTATGATTAGAGTCGTGACTGACCCTTAGATATCGGGCACGGTGCCCAGTTGAGTCATATGTTCGAGACCCAGTTGTTTTACACTGATGATTTCGGGTCAGGGACCCTAGATGGATTTCCAAGTTTATGGAGGTTTATGGGAACCGGCATGAACTCTGGAAAGGTCATTTCTGGTTCATGAAGGTTTATGGAAACCGGCATGAACCTTTGTCAGGTCATTATGGTACATGACGGTTTATGGGAACCGGCATGAATCCTAGTTAATGGATGTTATGGATCATGACGGTTCAAGGGAACTGGGCATGAACGTTTATGTTATGTATATATATGTATTCATATACCTTACTTTACTTCTATTATCTCCTCCGGGGAGGGTCGTTGGCCTGGGTGGACCCCGGAGTAGTCACGGAGCACTGACTGAGTGGAGTCACCCCCCAGTTGGGTTCCTTACTCTCAGGAAGGCTATGATTACTATTACCTCGGGTAGGGTCAGTGGTCTGCGGACATTGATCTTGACTTTGAGAAGACTCGGATTGAGACCTGGGTAGCACGCGCGTAGCTTTGGAAACCGTGACAGGATTGGTTGTGTGAATGATATGTGTATATGATATAAATATGATATATGATATGTGATGTGTGGTTACACAGGTTTTGGGCAGTGGCCCGTACGGTTGAGTCTTTATGATTCTTTCACTATGGATTTGGGCAGTGGCCCGTATGGTCGTTTTCATTATGATTCTTTCAATCTTAGTTTTGGGCTTAGTTCCCACCGATGGTTTTTCTGGATAAATGGTTTTCGAATGCATGCATGCTTTTTAGTGAAGGGTACAAATGTCTTTATGGAAATGTTTTTATAAACTCTTGTTTTGTCCACTCACAGTTTTTAATGTTTTGACTGCCCTTCAGGTTGACATCGGATGTGGACTGTAGCAGAGACCGAGATATCACATACCTCTTCCGGATCCTGGCGTACTCTGATAGCCCGGGAGGGCAAAGGTCGGAAATATCCCTTGTCTGACACTTCGTGTCAGACGGGAGCAGGGTCATCCCGCGTTAATCCCGGGGGAATTGGGATGGGTCCTGTCAAGTTGTACCCGATTATGAGGCTTGTATGATTTAATTCATGAATTATGTCCACTGTTATTGACATGAGTTCCCAGACGGTCGAAACTAAGGGTCTTTTTCCAGACGACTATAGCTCGGGGTGACTGTATTGTGTTTGTTTTCCAGACAGCTAAAGCTAGGGGTGTTCCTAGATGACTGATGCTCGATGTTACTGTTGTTGTTGTGACCATTCCTAGGAAGTAAAAGCTCAAAGTGTTTCCTAGACGGCTGATGCTCAGGGGAGTCAATGATTGGTTGTGTTTCTAGTTGCTGCCGAATATTTTTTTCTACTGTTTTGCTGTTAGTTTTCTATTGTTGGCGTTCTCTTGCTGCTACATTAGGTTTCTTGAAATAATATTGAAACAATGAAAAAATGACAAGAATGAGCAATAATGCTAAAATAATTGTTGTTTATTTTTTGGGTTTATATTGTAGGAAAAAATGAGCAAGAAACAAGAGGACCTTAAGGCAAGTTTAGTTCAGGAGACACTTGAAGGCACTCCCCTTGTTTCTATAGATTTTATATCTAAATCAGAAGTCCAGATAATGGAAGAGGACCTTGGTAGGAAAGGTAGGATAGTTCGGGGCTTACGTGCATTTCCTGGCACGAAAAAACAAGTGGACGTGTTGTTTAAAATTTTTCGCTTGACTTTTAATATGTACAAAAATTTGCAAGTAGCTAGGATAAATGTTTTATGCCAAAAGTTTACTCCTATGATATTGGAAAATATATCGTTTATTCGAACAATGTGTACAATTTAGTATGGTCAATGATATCTATTTTTTCTATATTCTGAATATTTTGTTGCATTATGTATTTTACTTAAGCATGTTTGTCCATTACATCAGTTTTTTTATTATGTCGTTATTAGGTTTGGTCTTGAGCTATAATGGTCCATAACTTGTTAGTTGATGTAGCATAAGGTGCTTTGTGTTTTGCATTCATAGGTTGATTTTTCTAGTATGGTTAGTACAATAGCTGTTAGCTGGAGGTGTGGTATATGACCAATATACAACTGGTATACAAGTGGTAGATAGTATGTAGATACGTGCCTCATAAGTGGTAGATTCCAATTTACAAATGAAGAAACTGTCTCATATGTGCAAGATGATTGGTTCCAGTCACTTCATGGTGCAATAGTCTATCACTTGCTGCTTTCATAAAAGTAGCATCCGAATAGCATGTCCGATAAATAACCAGTATATAAATAGTTTGTAAGCGATATATAAGTGATCTCTAACTGCAATTTTATAGGCTTTAAACCAGTATGTAATCGGTTGATAACATGTATATAAGCAGCTTCTATGTAGCAGATTCCAAGTGAGAATATAAGATATTGTCTCATACGTGTTAAGCATTGGTAGTACTGGACCTTACTATGCCTACCAAATCACACATGTTATACAGTAAATTTTAAATTTGAATTTACCATATAGATACCGCTTATATACATATCATTTTTGTTTATATACCCAGTTTGAGACAATATACAGTTTTAAATTTTAAATTTGAATTTACCATATAGATACCTTACTATGCCTTACCATGATTCACTCAAGTGAAGTAAAATTCAAGAAGACAAATACAACTTGTGATTACAACCTCCCACTTAATCTTGATCATATCCAAAAAAAATCGAACGCAGAACATATGAAATACATAAGCTCAAAACTTACCTTAACCATTAATCTACCCGGCCATCGATTGGTCTATTTCAAATTTTTAATAGGATGGAAAAAAATAAAGCTTACTTTTTTTCACTAGAAAATATTAACCTGAAAACAAATATAAATGAATAAACTGAAGGTATAGGCTCATTGAATTGAACAAACATATCTTTTATGATTTGAGTTCAAATCCTGCTCGTCACATTCCAAAATAATCAACCTTACTTTTGGTGCACATAGACCCCTATCATTTGTGAGGGGAAACATGAGCAGCCCTAGTAAAGTCACAACTTCTTAAACTCTTAAGTGACAAACGAACAACAGGCCAACTTGAATTGAATCCTAAGCTTACCAATAACACAAAATAAACAAAGCATGTAAATGACAGTTTGGTGGTCGAATTCATCTAAGCGGTAATGATAAACACACAGAATACACGAGGCATGGAGGAGGGTAAAGTTTATCATGCCAAAACTTTTTGCTTGTCTAGAGGATTAATCCTCCTCTGGTAAATATAAGCAACTGTTCTAACACCTCAATCAACTCCAATGCCAATCTGCAATCAAATCCACTAAAAAGAAATCAACACTAAGAATAATATATATTTTCAATGACAAGTTGAAAGCTTCATATTACAATAAAAGCTTGTCTTTGATTAATTATCGAAAAAAACCTAAAAAAGTGATTCCAATTAAGGCCAATTCAAATACATACGAATGAATTCAAAATATGCACCCTGATCTTACCCACTTCGATTAAACTATCAACAAGCTCAGCTACTCTATTCATACCATATCATTTTCATCTGGTAGAAACTAGGACAATAGATATGACCTGTTAAGCAGCTTTGTTTTGCATCTACATCTTGGGCAACCCTAATACAATACACCAACAAGGAAATACAGATATCCAAAGTAAATCTTCTCGGTTAGCAAAAATGAGAATGAGGAAACTATACAACTTCTCAAGCATTGTGGCTTGTGTTTCAATTCAGCCCACTCCCAACCATTAAACATTGTTTGAGATTGAAAATAAGCATTGTTTAGAGCTAAGTAACTTAAGCAGTGAAACAAATGAAGATTCTATTTTTACCTTCAACAACATAAGTTGTGAGGACCCATGTCTTGGAGGCATGGTTAGCAATCTCATATCGCTCGGAGGGATCTGGGATGCGCCTTATATGTGTGGGGATACATCTATCCAACATGAGGTCTTTTGGGAGCTCATTGGCTTTGGATTCCTAAGGAACTCCAAAGTTAAATGAGTAGGGGCTAGTGCAATCGGAAGTTGTACTTAAGCTCCCGAGAATAAAACTATGAGGGCTGGGCCCAAAGCGGATAATATCCTATTAGAGAAGGTCGGATAATGACATTAGTTATCTCAGGGAATTTATTTCTAACTATAGCTTATTCCAAAAAAAAGTTTCGAATATTCAAGGAAAATTTCTAATTATACCTTCAACCAAATAGGCTCTTTCTGCAATGAATCTGCCTTGAATATTTCAAGACTTAAATCAAAGAAAGGGTCAAACTTGTTGGAGCAATATGAACTCTGCAACAAAATAAAGCTACAGCCTTTAAACCAATTTGTTTGGTAACTGGGAAAACAAAAGAAAGTGACGCAGGACAGATCTGAACCCTACAATGTAGCAAACAAGAGGAAACAAAATTTAAAAAAAAAAAACATAAAACTTAAAAAATAGGTCTGGAATCACTCCAGGGGCTTCACACCCGAAATTGGTTTCACACCAAAACTTGGTTTCACACCAAAATAATCTAGAATCGCTCCAGGGGCTTGGCACCCAAAATAATCCTTTCACAGGAAAATATTCTCAAACTTTATTCGTGAAGTCCTCTCCCTTCCATTGAAATACAAAGGGGTACTTATAGGGAATTAAACAACTAGAAACCCTAATTAAACTGAAATTAGAAAGAATATCCTAATCCTAGTAGAACATGGGAACATGCCTACTCCTAATTAAAACAAAAACCAAATAAACTAATCCTAATAGAACATGGAAACATGTCTATTCTTAATTAAAATATAAAACAGAAATACTAAAACTCTAAAACCCTAAAGACTAAATTGTCCTTGACCATTCCGCATCATTCTCCCATGATTGAAAAACTTGACTCCGACAAATTTAAGCGAGGAGCTTGGACATCAGCAACTAACCAACATCAAAAGGATAAGGTTTTTCATCAATGACACAAAGGTTGCATTGTAATTGAATTACTTCCTTGATGTCAACGTCATATAATAGTCCAAGGCTCTTAATATGACCAAAGTAATTCTGTAATTCTTCTTGCATCCTCACATGTTGATAGGCCATAGGAACGATCTTAGTAAAAATATTACTATGCCTCGGAGTAGAAGGAACACCAATCATAGGCAGAATTAGTATAAAAATAAAAGCTAACTCGATCACCGGGTATTGCTTATCCAATTGAATGGATATTCCCTGTATTGTTGGTTGAACCAGGGCTGGCATTGATTTTTGTTCAGTTGGTTGTGCAACCTGATTTTCCAAGGTTGTTTTTTCTTGAAATTTTTCTTTTTGTCTACCTCTCCATTCAGCCACAAACTCTAATATCTCATCATTTGTACTTGGCCTCATAACCATTTCAATAACAAATGGTTGACAGAAGTTCTTGTCTTCTCTTTCTCTTTCATGGTGTCTGCTCTGACGAAGTCCCAAGACAGCGAATTATACTCGTAATATGGTGCAGTGCTCTTGCTGTGTGGTGGCGAATTCTTGTTGTGTGGTCCGTATTGCAGCAACATCTTTGGATAGTTTCTCTAGGAGTTGTATTGTCTGTTCAGTGGCCATGTTTGATGGGTATATTCTTGATCACTATGAATTATGGACATATAATTGTGCCCAAAGGAGAAAGAATCTGCTCTGATACCAAACTTAATGCAGAATAGATCTGAAGCCTACGATTTAGCAAACTTGCGAAAGAAAACTTTAAGAAAACAAACATAAAACTTAAAAGATAGGTCTGGAATAATTTCAGGGGCTTCACACCCGAATTAGCTTCACACCAAAACTTAGTTTCACACCAAAATAATCTGGAATCGCTCCAGGGGCTTCGCACCCAAAATAATCCTTCCGCAGGAACATATTCTCAAACTTTATTCGTAAACTCCTCTCCCTTCCATTGAATTACAATGGGGTATTTATAGGGAATCAAAAAACTAAATACCCTAATTAAACTGAAATTAGAAAGAATATCCTAATCCTAGTAGAACATGGGAACATACCTACTCCTAATTAAAACAGTAAACAAATAAATTAATCCTAATAGAACATGGAAAGATGTCTATTCCTTATTAAAACATAAAACAGAAAATTTTAAAACCCTAAAACCCTAAAGATTAAATTGTCCTTGATCATTCCGCATCAGAAAGCCATAGCCTTTGATTTCAGTCTACCTATTTGTTAAAGGCATAGTCTTTGGTAGATCAACAGGTAATAAGTGTGCATCTCAAAAATACAAATATGATAACCCATACTTAACAACAATACATGCCTATTTCACAAAACCAACCAACAATTATCTGCTTTCCAATTTAACAATTCCAAACCACATAACCTAATTCTACGAATTATTTAACATATTCATATTTGGAGGAAGAAATCTTAGATAATTACACAAACAATAATCACCTCAAACCCATTAATTCACAATAGAAGATTTGGGGATCAAATAGCCTTCCTGTTTGAGAAAGAAAAGGAAAGATAATAAATACTTGGTTTCTGTAATGCTCCATAACAATAATCATCTTTCTTGTTGGTCTCGGTGATGTTTTTAATCAATAAACATAATATTCAAAACCCAATTCCCAAATACATAAGAAACTATGAATTTATTTTTCCCATCAATAAGAAATTCCCAAGTACTCGAATTATGACAAACATGCAATGAGCCTTGCGTCCATCTCTCCGATCATTACAACAAATAAGCTCTTTTAGTGAGGAAAATTATAGCCGCAACAAATCACAAATTTACCATCGACGGATAAATTTACCATCAAACAGGAATAAACTAGCCTACCTTAGCTTCCCTTTGACCCCTCTTCTTATGTACTTGTGTGTCGATATGCCAGGTCATTTGGGACCTATTATCCTCGTGGGTAACCTTGAAACATTACTGTGGAGCCATAAATTACCAGAATATTCAGGAGCCGCCACGTGGCCAACAATTCTCATAATGCCGATATTGCCCTCGGTAAAATTGACATCGGCATGTAACGGTCTCCGCATTAATTTAATATATTTACCAGCTAAATATATTAATTAATCAGATCAATGTCGATAATAAATAATTTCCCAGCGAATTATTTATCTGTTAATAAATAAGTGATTACACTCGGTACAATCACTTATTTAATATTTTCCCCTTCAACCAATCAGACGCTTTGATTACCCACAAGGCTTCACTATAAATAGAAGACCTCATTCAATTCTAAAGGGGGATCAAAAACTTCTACAAACACTCTGTCAGATTATTCTCTCATAGAAAAACTGACTTAAGCATCAGAGCGTTTTCGGTTGAACCACCCCCCCCCCCCCCGGGATTCAACCTTAACCCCGTTTGATCTTCGTTATTGTGTGTAGGGGACCGAGAAGGAGTTCACAGAGCCGGACGATTTCTGCATCAACAACTGGTGCTTTCATTGAGAGCCGATTTGAGAAATCAAGCCCAAAGCGTGCTCTTTCGTGAACTCTATCTACACTTGCGACCATCCATTTAAAAATACTTCAATTTAACTTGCAGAAATAAATGAGCACAGATCACGATCACGATCCACACGAGCCTCCGAGGCTGCCTCATCTGCTGCTGCGATCGCAGCCGTGAGTGAACCTCTCCCAACGATTCCAGAGGAATCACTTTCCCGTCTCCTGTACGGCCCGCGCCACTCGTCAATTCACCTGCCGTTCGGAAGGACAGATTGGACACCCATGTTCAGTTTTGGAACGTTTCCCATGGCCACCACTATCGTGAACCCCCCACCTGCAACGGGGACAAGCGCAACATTTTTTCAACAAACGGATCGTCTGCTGGCAGGAGAAGCATCTCTGAGAGTCCCAAATCAGCTCCATGCCGACTTGGACCTAAGGAGGCACTTGGACGCCCTGCGCAACCCGCAGGCCAAGACCCAGGAACCAGGGGGACAGGCTCTTCACATACGTCTGAAGGCGCACGACGTGCGCCCGACGTGCTACTCGTCATGAGCAAGCACTTAGGGGGTCACCTCCGCGACTGGACTGACACAGCAGGTCGAGCAGCTGAGGCAACCAAGTTCGAGCCCAATCGGAGCTCTTACAACAGCTGTTGGGGGACATCGGGACTTCCAGAACCTCCGAAAAAGGCATTGAACCTCGCAAGACGTCAAGGGATATCCCGAAACGCGCTGGCAAGGAACATGTCCGCTGCCAGACAATATGTCCCGGGACACGTCGCTGAGCGACTCAGGGGAAGAAAGCTGCACCCCTTAGAGCAAAGAGGACGAGATCAACCAAGGCCATCAGCCCGAGAACGACTAGGGGGATGCCTCGGGGCACTTTCGCGCATCGAGTGCCCACGCGATGGGCCGACGGAAACAAAGCAGTCTCACGTGCGTCACGCACCCGCTCAGATGATCACAGCGAGGGGGGACGAGACTTACTCGCCAGCAGGCTTGAGAATCAGGCCAGCTGAAACTCGAGGGGAGTCGACACAATTTGACCCGGCGAGGAAACCCCCGTCACAAAGAACCTTTGCACGCTGAGGACGTTCGAAGGATGCTAGATCGACGTCTCCAGGGAGTTCAGCGAGACGGAGACTTGGAAGATGACCTATGGCGCCAAATTCAGACGTCATCATCTTCACCATTCGCGAGGGGCATTGAGGAAGAACCGTTCCCGCAACGGTTTTCAACTCCCAACTTCAATCAATACAAGGGAACCTCCGATCCGGTAAAAACACATCAATTATTATCGGGGCGTCATGGTACCTCACAGGGCAAAACGACGCACTCATGGTGCAAAGTTTTCCAAGCCTCGCTGCAAGGTCAAGCGACGACGTGGTTCAACCATCTACCCCGGAGATCGATCGCTTCCTTCGAGGAATTGGCCCTTGCCTTTGTGAAGGAGTACTCACAGCTCTGCCCGTCGAAGTCAAGGACGACCATCTCTTCACCGTCCGAAAGAAATCCAAAGAAACCTTGCGGCAATACATCAGGAGGTATTGCGAAGAAAAATCACGTATCATGGGATGCAGCGACCTCGTCGCAGCCATGGCATTCAAGGCAAGGCCTACCACGGGAAAGCCAGCTCTATGGAGACATCGTCATGAGTAATGCTCGAAGTCTCACTAAGGTGTTTGTCCCCTAGCAGAGCGATATGCATGCTGGGAAGACGAGAAAAACACCACGCATGCCACCAACCATGTGGAAGATGGAGGGAATCCGACGAAGGCGTTTGCGCAGCGCAAGGGACGGCGCTCACCACGGGAACTCGGTCGGGAAGACCAACAAACGCAAGGGGAACCCGTCATCCAATACATTTGCCGATACAAGGCAGAACACTCAGTTTTCGGTACCCGTCCTCCAGATATACAATCAAATAAAGGAAAAGTCGTGGTTCAAAAGACCAGCTCCCGTCAAGGCGGGACCAGGAAAAGGGGCCGACAAGTCAAAGTGGTGTGCCTACCACAATTGTTATGGACATGACATAAGCACATGTCAGACCTTCGAAAGGTACCTCCGGAACCTCTTAAAGGAAGGACACTGCACCGAATACGTCAAGAAAAAGGCAACAGAGCGTCTCGAAGACAAAGGCCCCCAGGAGCCCGCGCAAAAGATGATCTGCATAGACACCATCATCGCTGAGTCCGAGTTACAGGGGACAACTAGGAAGCAAAGGAAGAGGAAAATCCGTGAGGCCCTCGCTGTGTCCCAAGTCACTCATGTCGCTGCAGCACAAGGAACCGATGACCCGATCATTGGTTTCTCCGCTCAGGACAAGGTTGGACTTGATTGGCCCCATGACGACGCCCTCGTCATCTCAATCCAGATTGCCCATGCGCAGGTCAACCGGATTCACGTGGATGAGGGAAGTGCTGCAAATATCCTCAGCATTGAGGCGGTCCGGAAGATGGGACTCGAATCTTTCACGACGGGGAGAAAGGTCCCGTTGCGAGGCTTCAACGGGTCAACAAGCATGTCCATCGGCACGATCCAACTTGATTTCCACTCCCCCCCTCCCGTTGTCTCAAAACAGAGTTTCTACGTCCTTGACGAGTACTCACCTTACAATGGCATACTGGGGAGGCCATGGATGCACAAGATACTGGCCAACACCTCGAGCTTTGTACCAGAAAATTCGATTCCCAATTCCGGGTGGAGAAGTCGGAGAAGTAAAGGTAGATCAAGCCATGGTGCGCAAGTGCCTCACCGAGGGGCTAAAAGAAATCAAGGTAGCTGAATTCATCCCCAGACAGTCGAAGCCACCAGGGGCAAACCCACGCCTTCAGCTCCCGCATAGCAGCCAACAGCGGGTCAAGATCCCGACATCCGTGAAGAACCTCCTTTGCTTGAAGGATGGCAACCAGAAGACGATTTCATCCTCATACGACTTGACCCGCAGTTTCCTGAGAGGTATGCACGCATCGGGGCACGCCTAAACCCCGAAGAGAATGAGGAACTCACCTTGTTCTTACGTGAGCACAGGGACGTATTTGCATGGACGCCGTCGGACATGCCCGGGATAGACCCTACATTTTCTTGCCACAGGTTGCACGTCAATCCAAACTTCAAGCCAATCAAGCAGAGAAAGCGAAACTTCTCCCCGGAGAAAGTCGCAATCATTCAGGCTGAAATCGACAAGCTACTGGAAGCTGGCTCCATTGAGGAAGGTCCCTTACTCGGAATGGCTAGCCAATGTTGTGCTGGTGAAAAAGAAAGAGGAAGGGCGATGGAGAGTTTGCGTCGACTACACATACCTCAACCTGGCATGCCCAAAGGACAGCTATCCCCTACCGAGGATCGACCTCCTAGTGGACTCCACGGCGGGTAACGAGCTTATTAGCTTCCTTGACACATACTCCAGCTACAACCAGATATTCATGCATGAAAGCGACAAAGATAAGACGGATTTCGTCTTCGAAAGAGGAGTTTTACTGCTATAAGGTCATGCCCTTCGGCCTCAAGAACGCAGGCGCTACATATCAGCCACTTGTTAATCGCATCTTCAAGGATCTTATCGGGAAGACGATGGAGGTCTACGTCGACGACATCATGATCAAAGGGGAGAAGCGGGGGAGACCATATCGCAAACTTGAAACAAAACTTTCGAGTTGCTTAGGAAATACAGGATGAAGCTTAACCCCCTAAAGTGTACCTTCGGGGTGGCTTCCGGAAAATTCCTAGGGTACCTTGTCACCCAACGAGGAATCGAGGCAAACCCGAAGCAGATCAAAGCAATTCAGGACAAGAAGTCACCATCAAGTCTGAAGGAGATACAGAGTCTCATAGGTCGCGCAGCTGCTCTAAATCGATTTTTGTCCAAGGCCACAGATCGATGTCGACCTTTCTTCCAAGCAATGAAGAGAGCATCCCAGGATAAATGGGATGAGAAGTGTGAGAAGGCCTTCCAAGATCTCAAAAGCTACTTAGCATCTCCGCCGTTGCTATCAAAGCCAAAGGACAACGAGGACCTGTTCCTCTACCTGGGAGTTTCTGACGTGGCCGTAAGCTCCGCGCTAATCAGGGAAGAAAATGGAGTGCAGCTCCCAGTGTTCTACACATCAAAGGCTCTCCTCGATGCTGAAACACGGTATCCAAAGCTGGAGAAACTAATTCTGGCACTACTGATTACCACAAAGAAGCTAAGGCCCTACTTCCAAGCCCATCGGGTGATCGTCATGACGGAGTACCCCCTGCGGTCACTCCTCCATGCACCTGACGCCTCAACAAGAGTTATGAAGTGGGCAATAGAGCTGAGTCAACATGACATGCTTTATCGCCCAAGGGCTGCGATAAAAGGCCAGGCCTTAACAGACTTCATTGTGGAGTTCACGCCAGCATCACTAGAAGAAACTCGGGGCATGGAACTTGAGAAGGACTCACACCCAACCGAGCTTCCTCCCCAACGTGAACAAACACTCGGACAATCCTCATCGCGCTCCTCCATGATCAACCCACTTTGGAAGCTCTTTGTGGATGGATCGTCAAATCAACGAGGCGCAGGAGCAGGCATCGTCCTTATAACCCCCGATGGTTCGATGATGGAGCAAGCAGTCCAGTTCGGATTCAAGGCCTCCAACAATGAAGCAGAGTACGAGGCGCTGATTTGCGGCTTAGGCCTTGCTAAAGAACTTGGAGTTAAGAGGATTGCCATACATTCCGACTCTCAGTTGATCACTAACCAGTCCATCGGGGAGTACGCTGCAAGAGATGCGAGGATGCTTCAGTACAACAACAAGGTACAAAAGCTGCTCACTTACTTCACAGTCTTCACCTTCTACCAGCTCCCTAGAGCCGAAAATGCACAAGCCGACGCACTCATGAATTTGGCATCGGCACTCGACTATCGCTTCAGACGCTCGATCCCGATCGAGTATCTAGAGCAGCGCAGCATTGACATGAAGGAAGTCGAAGTAAGAGAAGTTGACCTCACCCCAAGTTGGCAAGACCCACTCGTCGACTACTTCGTGAATGGCACCTTACCAAACGATCGACTAGAAGCTCGCAAAATTCAAATGAAGGTTGCACGATACTACATCGACAACGGCCGGCTTTTTCGTCGGGGCTTCACAGGGGCAAACTTACAATGTTTAAGGCACCCTGAGACATTGAAGGTCTTAGCCGAGATTCACGAAGGGCAATGTGGAAACCATTCCGGAGGAAGATCGCTTGCACAAAAGACACTTAGCGCAGGATTCTACTGGCCAACTTTGAATCAAGATGCACTCAGATATGCCCAAGCATGCGACAAGTGCCAAAGGTACAAGCCCAACCACTTAGCACCCCCCGAAGAGTTACACTCTCTGGTCAGCCCCTGGCCATTCATGCAGTGGGGAATTGACATAGTCGGACAGCTGCCGACTACACCAACACCAAATAAGAAGTACCTGATTGTCTCCACCGATTACTTTACCAAGTGGGTAGAAGCCAAGGCGTTGGCGACCATCACTCAATTGGATGTGCGAAAATTTGTCTGGAGCCAAATCATCTGTCGGTTTGGGATACCGAAGGTCATATTAACCGACAATGGAACGCAATTCACTGGCGCATCTATCAAGGAGTTCTTTAAATCGTGGAAAATAAAGCATTTCACCTCCACAGCATACTACCCTCAAGGCAACGGCCAAGCCGAAGCCTCAAATAAAACCATCCTTGATTGCATCAAGAAGCGGCTCAACGACAAAAAAGGACTATGGGAGGAAGAACTCGACGGTGCACTTTGGGCCTACCGGACGACCCCGCGACGAGCGACAGGCGAGTCCCCGTTTACACTTGCATTTGGAACAAACGCTGTCATCCCGCCGCACGTCGTCATTCCGGCACCTTTCACGGAGCTTGACAATCCTACCATCAATTCTATGGCCTTAAGAACATCCCTTGACTTAAGCGAAGAGTTGAGAGAACAAGTCGTCAAACGCATATGCAATTACCAGCAACAAAAACTCATATTCAGGAGCCGCCACGTGGCCAACAATTCTCATAATGCTGATATTGCCCTCGGTAAAATTGACATCGGCATGTAACGGTCTCCGCATTAATTTAATATATTTACCAGCTAAATATATTAATTAATCAGATCAATGTCGATAATAAATAATTTCCCAGCGAATTATTTATCTGTTAATAAATAAGTGATTACACTCGGTACAATCACTTGTTTAATATTTTCCCCTTCAACCAATCAGACGCTTTGATGACCCACAAGGCTTCATTATAAATAGAAGACCTCATTTCAATTCTAAAGGGGATCAAAAACTTCTACAAACACTCTGTCAGATTATTCTCTCACAGAAAACTGACTTAAGCATCGGAGCGTTTTCGGTTGAACCACCCCCCGGGATTCAACCTTAACCCCGTTTAATCTTCGTTATTGTGTGTAGGGATCGAGAAGGAGTTTCACAGAGCCGGACGATTTCTGCATCATCAATTACCAAGGCTTTGACCCATCAATATCGATCTACCTTAACTTTTTAGTCTAAGAAACGGTATTATGTCAACATTACATATATATATATATATATGAGGTATGTGATCGGGTTGTGGGGCGTATTGAGCCCACAAGGGGGCTTTGGCAGGGGGACCTTGTATCCCCTATTTGTTTCTCATTTGTGTTGAGGTTTTTTAGCCCTCATTTCCTAGGCTCAGAGCGCTAAACATATTCATGGTGTGTATGTGGCTTCAGGTGCCCCTTCTATCTCCCATCTATTTTTTGATGATGATTGTTTGCTCTTCTGTAATGCCTGGTTGGGCGAGTATAAGCAGTTGTTAGAGGTATTGAAGGAGTATGAGCGAGTATCTGGTCAATTGATTAATTTTACTAAGTTTGCTGTTTGTTTTAGTCTGGGTACTGATCTTATTTTGAAGCGTTTAATTTCTAATCTGTTGGGTATTAGAACTGTTGATTGTCATGAGAAATATCTGGGTCTCCCTACAATTACTAGTTGGAATAAAAGGTTGATGTTTAAGAAGGTTAGGGATGCCCTCCAGGGGCGGCTGACTACTTGGAACTGTAAGCTCTTGTCTGCTGCAGGGAAAGAGGTATTGGTCAAAGCTGTGGCTCAAGCCCTTGCTACGTATTCAATGAGTGTGTTTCAGTTGCCTAAGTCTTTGTGCCATGAGCTTTGTACTGAGATGGCATGTTTTTTGGTGGGCAAAAGCAGGTAGGAAGAGTATTCAATGGATGAGCTGGAACAGGTTGTGCAGACCCAAGGGGAAAGGGGGTTTAGGCTTTAAGAATTTTGAACTTTGCAATCAGACAATGGTAGCCAAACAGACATGGAGGTTGTTGGAACACCTGACGTCCCTAGTGGGCCGGATGATGAAAGCTCGGTACTTTCCTAATTGTGATTTTATGGAGGCTGGGGTTGGATCTTTACCTTCCTTTGTGTGGCGATCCATCATTTGGGAGATAGGGGGACGGGGGACGGGGTAGGTGGGGTAATTAAACAGGGGTTGGTCTACCGAGTTGGTATTTGGGAGTCGATTGGGAGAGGATGTGCAAGTGGCAGCCCTCATTCAACCTAGTGGCGGTTGGAATATTGAGGTGTTGGAGGAATCCTTTTGTGGAGAGGATGTGAGAGATATTTACAGTATACCTCTCCCCTCATGAGGCTCTTTTTCGGATGGTAGGTATTGTTTCTTCTCAAAATCCGGGAAATATACGCTTAAGTCCCGATATCATATCGTTTTCCAGCTGAGGGTAGAGGATGTCGATGAAGGGGATGAAGGGGGGGGGGGGGGGGGGGGGGGGGAGGTGGAGGGTGCTCTTCTTCCGAGCAAAGTGAGGCTCTTTGGAAACAATTGTGGGAGATACGGGTCCCAAACAATCTTAAAATTTTTTGTTGGCGGGCTTGCTCTGAGATCCTACCTACGGGTCGTAACTTGGTTGCTCAAAAAGTGTCATTATTTGGTGTTTGTAGTCGTTGTGGGAAACATTTGGAGGATACTCTACATGCCTTATGGGCATGTGAGCATAGCCAGAAATTGTGGAGGCTCTCTGATTGCCCATTTTTGGGGTTCCCCCTAACTGGATCTTTTATTGACATTTTTGCTTTTGCTTACACTCACCTCTCCTCTTCACAGTTATGTCAATTTGTTTTTATTTGCTGGAGTGTTTGGAATTGGCGGAATAAAGTGTAATGACCCGTCCCGGGAGTCGGGATTACCGAAGTGAATAGTGACAGATTAGTGAGGTTAATCGGTGGTTAGTTGGCTACTGTTGGACATTAGGCATAGAAGGACGATTTTGCCCCTAGTTTGGGAAAATTGTTGACTTTTAGTTTGGGCGGTCAATTAGGCTTTGACCGATGACGGTGACGTAGTTCGGGACGTCATGAGTCCGTAGACAGGTGGCACGCCCGATTCTGACATCCGAGGAGGAAGTTATGATGTTCGGAAGCTTGAGGGCACTTTCGTAATTTGGTTAAAATAGAGGGAAAAGTTGACTTTTTACACGACAAGGTTTCTCCACGCAAACCGAGGACCGTTAGGTAGATCTCGTAGTCCTGAGTACAACGACAGGCGGCATGCCTTCATCGGACGTCAGACGAATGAGATACGGGTCTAGGAAGTGAAGGGTAAAATCGTAATTTGGACATCATAAGTGTATTTTGGTCTTTTGTGCCTTGGGATGCGTGCAATCAGATTGGGACAAGTGTACAGAGCTGTTTGGATATTTTGGGTTTGGACCACAAGATGATGGACACGTGGGAGACACCTAGAGGTTTCTAGTTGGTTTAGGTGTGCACGGCTACAAATTGCACGGCTGTGCAATCGTGCAATTTGTTCACAGACAGGGAAAAACAGGGAGAGTGAGCCCGTGAGATTTCTTGATTGATTCCCAGATTTTGAAGACGTTGAGTTGAGTGAGTGATCAAAGGAGGTTCAGTGTGAGGGTGTGTTCGTGTTGAGGTGAACTGGAGTGAGGTTGTGTGGGTGCGAGGTGTGCAGAACTCAGAGAAAACAGAGACTGGGCTTGAGAGGGAATTGAGCGGGTTGCAGTGAGTGTGTGAGTTCTTGGGTCTGTGAGAGTGTTCAGAGGAGACTGAGAGTGCAGAGGAAGTGGTGAGAGGTGTAAGAGAGTTGAGTGTTTGTGTTTGAAGAGTGTGCGAGTGTCTCAGGGGAAACAGAGAACAGAGGGGAAGTTTGGTGGTGGTGCTACCGTGTGTCGATCAATCGGGGCTGTTGGTGGTGGTCAGGGACCGTAGTGGAGCCTTAGGGACCCAGTGGACACGGCGGAGCTCGCGGTGGAGCACGAACAGCAAGTAATTTCTCTTCTTTCCCCTATTTGCTCTGTTTTCCAGTTTAGGTTCAAACATTTAGTCGTGGCTTTTGGGTATGAGTCGAGGTGTTTGGTGAGTGCTAGTCGACTAAGTAGGTCCCTAGGAAGCTTTTGGTTGTGCAACCGTGAAGGGAGGATGCACGGGTGGCTGGATTGAGAAACAGGGTTTTGAACGGGTTTATGTTTCGAGTTGGGAAGATGGGATTGAAGCCGTGATTCTTAGTTTCTAGGATTGGGATTAGTTGCTTAGGGTTTGACGAAACTACGGGTGGAAAAAAAGATGAAAATGGTGGAGGAAGGACGGAGAATCGGGAACGCCGGTTCAGACCGGTCGACCCATCGAAGAAGACGATGAACAGTGACTGTGTGCAGGTGCGTGAGGCCCACGCGCAGACACTTTGGGCGGCTCATGGGGACGTGTGGTGGCTTTTATGGGGAAACTTCCAACTAGGTTTTTGGTCTAATCGTTGTAACGAGTCTTTTGGGATAGGTTTCGGGACAATCGGACGTTGTTTCGGGTTAGTTCTACGAGGTTAAAGGTTTAGGGTCCCGTTTAAAGTACGCTTAGAAGTTCGGGAAAGTTATGGGATTTGAGTAGGACTTTTGTGAAGTAGTTAGTAACCTCGTTATGGGCTTTGGACAGATTCGAGAAAGCCGAGGATAGCGGAATGGCCAGGGACGGCCTAAGTGCGCGTATCGAGACAACGTCGGAATGGTCTGTGAGTGGACTTTGCTTTCTAACTCTTGATGCATGCATATATGTTTTTATATGTTTTTCTATACTTGATTCTATGATTTGATTTATGATTGTGATGGCTTACGGTTTGTGCACGTTTTTCGAGGAAATGACGGTATTTCACGTTTTACGAGATTTGATGGATATTGTGATTTGAACTTGGTTTCAATGATTTGATTTCGGGATTTGAAATATGATTTGATTTCAATGAAAGTAAAAGGATTTTTGAAAAGTGTTTTCGGGCTTGAGTCCCAGTTAAAAAGTGGTTTTGGAGAAACGTGATTTCAGGTTTTTAAGTCGGATTTCCGGATGACGATTCGGGATTCGATTTGAGACTTGAACATGGATTCCGGGTTTGGGTTCGGAATGGTTATTCTGGATGCCGGCTTACGGAATGATGGTTACGGACTCGGATATGGAAATGAGGTGGATATGAGTTCTAGGTTTGGATTCGGGATCCTGATGAGATTGCAGATTCGGATTCGGAAATGGAAAATGATTTTTGATTGGTTTTGGATTGAATTTTCTGGATCTGGTTATTGGGTTTAAAGACCAGGATTATGATTGACGGGGGACGGGCCTGGATTTGGTTTAAAGATCCGAATTGAGTTTAAAGACTCGGGAGTTTAAAGACTCGGGAGTTTAAAGACTCGAATATTGATATTTTCCCCCGTAGGCCTGTTGAGTTTAAAGAATCGGGAGTTTAAAGACTCGGACTATATTGAGGCCTGGATTGAGTTTAAAGACTCGGATAGATCCAGCAGGTTCGGTGAATGGAAATATGATGTGGTTTTCAATAATGGTTTTCCGATGTTTTGGGCAGTAACTCGGATGAAATGTTTTTCGATGGTTTTGGGCTGAGGCCCGGGATTTGAGAAAAAGGAAAATGTGTTTGGTTTTCATACATGGTTTTATGACATACCTTTGATATGCATGCATTGGTTTTGGGCTGAGGGTATAAATGTTATTGTTTTATGAAATGTTTTGAACGTATACTTTATTTTTCTCCACTCACAGTCTTTTCGTGTTTTCGATACCCTCCGGGTTGTTGTGGTGCGGGCTGTTAGTCGAGAGAGACGGAGACATCACACGTACGATCCACAGTAGACTTTGTGCACTCTGGGAAGTTAGGAAGTTTTTGGATGGTCGGATAGAGAATCCCTTGTTCGACTTACGTGTCACATGAAGGTTGGACGTCAGTTTAGTCTTCGTGTCATGCGTAAGTTAGACGGGATCAGGATTTAGCCCTTAATCCCGGGGGATTTGGGGTGGGTCCTGAAAATTGGTATCAGAGCGAGGTTCCGTATGTTCTGCACAAGGTTTGGTTCCCAGAATCGTAGGTTTGTTGACTTGGGTGGTGTGATGCTACTATGGATGTGATGTCTCAATGCGGAACAGCCCGACAGCAACCTGGATACGACAGTGATAGTACGTTTGAGGTGGTTAGATAGCAGCGTTTGAGGGTACTAGTCGCTCGATACGCGATGCGAGGTAAGACATATGTCGGCTTAAGGCCGGAATGGTTAGTGTGTTGGCACTGGTTTTTCTTGACGGATGGACCATAGGGTCAGAGATACGCTAGCAGAAGTAACCTGGAAGGTAGCCAGTGAGCTACAGATGAGTAGGTTGGTCGGCTTGAGGGGCTTGAGAGTAGCTCGTGGAGTTAGTGAGATACGTAGGCCGAGGAGGCCGACTGATGGTGGCCGGTTGGGCCGGATGGCGTTTGGATGTTGATCAGATGGATTGGTGACCTTTGGTCAATTGGGTTGAGTTTGGAATTGTGCGGCTACGAGTCGTCGGATGCCTCGATGGCATGGTCTAGGAACTACCGTGAGTTGGGGTTTGTGGTATCGTAAGTCCTTGTGGTTTGGGCCGACTTACGGCCGGATCGGAGACGGTGCTGCTAGGTGTAGCCGAGGGAGTGGTTGCCTGGTGGATGACTCTGGATGAGGGTTCGTATGCCGAGCAAGGTAAGGATGACCATGGGTAGGTCATGAACCAGGATGAACGGTCAGGATGTCGTGGGTTGATCAGAGTAGCGCATCGGAAGCGTGGTTATGATCTGTAGAAGATGAGGAGCCCTATGGCTAGTATAGCGAGGAAGTGAGTGTGTTCCGAAGTAGAGCAGTACTTGGTGATGCTGAGTGTAGCGAGTGTTATGGCGAGTTCCGTTGAAGGATGACGGAAGGAACTGAGAAATGAGTGACTATAACTGATCGATATGAGGTTATTGAAGAGAACCCACAATCTAGGAGTGCTTTTAGGACTTTGTTGATTTATCCCGACTGGGTGGTCAGAACAGTTGGTTTTGGCGAGAGCGTTGACCACTAGGGTAGGAGACCCCACACCTGAAGTACGAGATGTGGAATTTCGGGGACGAAATTCTTTTAAGGAGAGTAGATTGTAACGACCCGTCCCGGGATTCGGGATTAGCAAAGTAATTAGTGACGGATTAGTGAGGTTAATCGGTGGTTAGTTGGCTACTGTTGGACATTAGGCGTAGAAGGACGATTTTGCCCCTAGTTTGGGCAAATTGTTGACTTTTAGTTTGGGCAGTCAATTGGGCTTTGACCGATGACTGTGACGTAGTTTGGGACGTCACGAGTCCGTAGACAGGTGGCACGCCCGATTCCGACATCCGAGGAGGAAGTTATGATGTTCGGAAGATTTAGGGCACTTTCATAATTTGGTTAAAATAGAAGGAAAAAGTTGACTTTTTGCACGACAAGATTTCTCCACGCAAATTGAGGACTGTTAGGTAGATCTCGTAGTCCTGAGTACAACGACAGGCGGCATGCCTTCATCGAACGTCGGACGAGTGAGATACGGGTCTAGGAAGTGAAGGGTAAAATCGTAATTTGGACATCACAAGGGTATTTTGGTCTTTTTGTGCCTTGGGATGCGTGCAATCAGATTGGGACAAGTGTACAGAGCTGGTTGGATATTTTGGGTTTGGACCACAGGATGATGGACACGTGGGAGACACCTAGAGGTTTCTAGTCGGTTTGGGTGTGCACGGCTACAAATTGCACGGCTGTCCAATCGTGCAATTTGTTCACAGAGAGGGAAAAACAGGGAGAGTGAGACCGTGAGATTTCTTGATTGATTCCCAGATTTTGAAGATGTTGAGTTGAGTGAGTGATCAAAGGAGGTTCAGTGTGAGGGTGTGTTCGTGTTGAGGTGAACTGGAGTGAGGTTGTGTGGGTGCGAGGTGTGCAGAACTCAGAGAAAACAGAGACTGGGCTTGAGAAGGAATTGAGCGGGTTGCAGTGAGTGTGTGAGTTCTTGGGTGTGTGAGTGTGTTCAGAGGAGACTGAGAGTGCAGAGGAAGTGGTGAGAGGTGTAAGAGAGATGAGTGTTTGTGTGTGAAGAGTGTGCGAGTGTCTCAGGGGAAACAGAGAACAGAGGGGAAGTTTGGTGGTGGTGATGCCGTGTCTCGATCAATCGGGGCTGCTGGTGGTGGTCAGGGACCGTAGTGGAGCCTTAGGGACCCAGTGGACACGGCGGAGCTCGTGGTGGAGCACGGACAGTAGGTAATTTCTCTTATTTCCCCTATTTGCTCTGTTTTCCAGTTTAGGTTCAAACGTTTAGTCGTGGCTTTTTGGTATGAGTCGAGGTGTTTAGTGAGTGCTAGTCGACTAAGTAGGTCCCTAGGAAGCTGTTGGTTGTGCAGCCGTGAAGGGAGGATGCACGAGTGGCCGGATTGAAAAACAGGGTTTTGAACGGGTTTATGTTTCGAGTTGGGAAAATGGGATTGAAGCCGTGATTCTTAGTTTTTAGGATTGGGATTAGTTGCTTAAGGTTGGACGAAACTACGGGTGGAAAAAAAGATGAAAATGGTGGAGGAAGGACGGAGAACCAGGAACGCCAGTTCAGACCGGTCGACCCATCGAAAAAGACGATGAACAGTGACTGTGTGCAGGCGCGTGAGGCCCACGCGCAGCCACTTTGGGCGGCGTGTGGGGGCGCGTGGTGGCTTTTCTGGGGAAACTTCCAACTAGGTTTTTGGTCTAATCGTTGTAACGAGTCTTTTGGGATAGGTTTCTGGATAATCGGACGTTGTTTCGGGTTAGTTCTACGAGGTTGATGGTTTAGGGTCTCGTTTAAAGTACGCTTAGAAGTTCGGGAAAGTTATGGGATTTGAGTAGGACTTTTTTGAAGTAGTTAGTAACCTCGTTATGGGCTTTGGACAGGTTCGGGAAAGTCGAGGACTGCGGAATGGCCGGGGACGGCGTAAGTGCGCGCGTATCGAGACGACGTCGAATGGTCTGTGAGTGGACTTTGCTTTCGAACTCTTGATGCATGCATATATGTTTTTATATGTTTTTATATACTTGATTCTATGATTTGATTTATGATTGTGATGGCTTACGGTTTGTGCACAGTTTTTTAGGAAATGACGGTATTTCACGTTTTACGAGATTTGATGGATATTGTAATTTGAACCTGGTTTCAATGACTTGATTTCGGGATTTGAAATATGATTTGATTTCAATGAAAGTAAAAGGATTTTTGAAAAGTGTTTTCGGGATTGAGGCCCAGTTAAAAAGTGGTTTTGGAGAAACGTGATTTCGGGGTTTTAAGTCGGATTTCCGTATGTCGATTCGGGATTCGATTTAAGACTTGAACATGGATTCCGGGTTTGGATTCAGAATGGTTATTCCGGATGCCGGCTTACTGGAATGATGGTTGTGGATTCGGATCTGGAAAGGAGGTGGATATGAGTTCTGGGTTTGGATTCGGGATCCTGATGAGATTGCGGATTCGGATTCGGAATTGGAAAATGGTTTTTAATTGGTTTTGGATTGAATTTACTGGATCTGGTTATTGGGTTTTAAAGACCCGATTATGATTGACGGGGGACGGGCCCCGGATTGGGTTTAAAGTCCAGGATTGAGTTTAAAGACTCGAGAGTTTAAAGACTCAGTTATTGATATTTTCCCCCTTATGCCTGTTGAGTTTAAAGACTCGGGAGTTTAAAGACTCGGGAGGTTTTAAAGACTCGAATTATATTAAGGCCTAGATTGAGTTTAAAGACTCGGATAGATCCAGCAAGTTCGGTGAATGGAAATATGATGTGGTTTTCAATAATGGTTTTCCGATGTTTTTGGGCAGTGGCCCGGATGAAATGCTTTTCGATGGTTTTGGGCTTAGTCTTCGTGTCATGCGTAAGTTAGACGGGATCGGGATTTAACCCTTAATCCCGGGGGATTAGGGGTCGGTCCTGACATAAAGTGGTCCACAAATTGCAGGTTGGTGGTGCTGAGGAGGTTGTTGAGATAGAAATAGCCTCTTTTTCGAAATTTAGTGGTCAATTACAGGTTTTTTTGGGGGCACCGCTGAGGCGTGTGCCTAGGTGGGTCATGCCAGTAGAGGAAATTTGAAGCTTAATTGTGATTCTGGGATTTGTAGGGACAGCCTTCAACGGAGGTTGGGCGGAGTGCTTAGAGATTCGAGCGGTGTCCATGTGGCTGGCTTCTCTGGACCAGGATCTCCAAGTGGGTCTGTAGTGGCTACTGAGATTGTGGTAATTTTACGAGGCCTATTGCAGGTTCAGTGGTTAAGGTTGTAGAATGTGGTTGTGGAAACTGATTTTCTGGAGGCAGTGAGTATCATCAAGTCCGCCAACACCTCTAGACTCCGGTGGGTCTGATTGCTCAGGAGGTTTTCGGTTTATTGCAAGTGCTCCAGATCTCGTTGAAGTCTTTTAACTGCGTACCCCCAGACAGTGAACCTGGTGGCCCATCACATGGCACATGAGGGACGGTGCACTCAGGATGACAAGACCCATCCCAATCCCCCTGGATTATCGTGGGATGTGCCCCTCCTCCCGTCTGATCTCTCTATCTCTACTACAGCCCGTATCCACGATCAACCTGAAAGGTATCAAAAACATTAAAACTGTGAGTGGACAAAAATAATCAGTTGGAAAACAATTTCTTAAATAAATTTTATACCCCTCAATTAAAAACATGCATGCATTAGAAAACCGTATCTCAAATACTTTCTTAGAAGCAAAACATACTGTTTTTTCAAATCAATAAACAGTAAAAACATTCATCAAAACAATCAAGTATCTCAATAGGATCTCAGCCCAAAACCAAATCATGTGGGTCTCCGCCCAAATCCAATCTCATAAATTATCTCAATAGGGGCTTTGTCGAAAACATACACATGGACTCACACTCGGAGTCATATGAAAACATGAGCAAACCATCCTCAATATCAAATATCCAAGAAATCATCTCAATAGTCATGGTATCAATACAACGCGTCCGACTCGAGATTCTACGTCCGACTAGACACCCAGGATCTATGACGTCTGAGTGATATTCGACTCAGGATCAGAGCCCTTGGCTCGATGTTTGAGTGATGGCATTCCTAGGATCTTCTGGGTAATGTCCATATCTGACACTCCTAAGCTTGTGCCTCCCCTCGGAGCTACTCACATTCAAGCAGTGTAATCGTGACTTCTCTCTAGGATCTACGATGTCTGAAGGCTACCACTCTGGAATCTACGATGTCCGAATGGAACAATCACATCATAGAGGATGGCCGTGTGAAAAACAGTTCACAAGGACTCACAATTGAGTCAAAATCATTTCAATGGGGTCACAAGCACGAAATATCGCTTCGTAAATCCACAACAGGGTCACAAGCCCGAAATGTTATTTTCAAATCCGAAAACTATTTCATTATTCAAATCACTGTTCTAAAAAATATATGATTGCAATCCGAGTCAAAGTCAATAAGCAACTGGGCCTCAAGCCCGAAATGCCAATTTCACGCATCTCTGTGAAATCATTCAAAATCGATAATCAAATCCTCAATTTCAAATCATAGAAATCACATGCACATAGAAAACCCGGCCTAAGCCAAAGTATCATATAAAAGCATAAATCTCGAAATACGTGCATAATAACATTTTCCACGCAAATGGTCAACAAACATACTCAAATCATATGAAACCATTGCATTTCAAACTATGGTCATAAATCATATAAAACAGTTACGCATGCATCATATTTATAAAACAAATGTCCATTCACAGACCGTCCATACTGAGCTCACAATCCGCGTCGTAAGCCAATCTGAGGCTAATCCAACGTTTCTGAAACGTCTGAACTTGTCCAAATCATACCAAAATGTCACTAACTATATATACAAGTCCAAGCCATGAACCCTCAAAACTCCCGAAACAGTAAACGTGTCCCGAACACGCTTCCCGAGACTAAAAACCTCCAAATGACCTATCAAACCATCTTCGATTGACCTGAAACCACCACCATTGAATTGAAATCGTCGAAACCTTTTGAACAAGATCAGTTTGGCCTCAAAACTCATGTCCATGCACCGACACACGCTGGTCAAACTTTACATGTGCCTCGTCAACGCTAACGCCATACTAACGTCAACCCTAGCTGAAGTCAGCCTGACATCTGACATCTCTGGAAGGTTTGACAACCTGTCACATGGTACACCCTAACTAGTTCCATGTGTCACCCTCTGACACTGCCACATCACATGATGATGTCACCCCCTAACGTCATCACTGCCACGTGTCACTAACACCTCTGACAAGTCTCTAAGACACTACCATGTGGCACCATCTCACTAGTCCACGTGGTCTAACAAGTCGGATGTGGCCCTACCACGTCAGCTGCTGACTGGACTGACACCTGGCCACATGTCACCCTCTGGTTGGCCATGTGGCTTGACATGATGATGTGGCATGCCACATCATTGTCTTTAACCCTCAAACGGGTTGACCCATTTAAGTGTAACAGGTCATTTTGACCCGCGACTCGACCCGATCGTATCTCTACCGTCTGACCACTATTTTCCTCTATTTTTCTCCCATTCGACTCGCCTTGAACCCAGAATTCGACCCCTATAAATGCCTCGTCAAGCTCAATCCTCCACGGCCAGTTTTCCAGCGTCCACCCAAGTCCACTCCACCGTCCAAAACGCCTCTTTTTGGTTCTTACAACCTCGCACAGGTTCGAGGAACATCACCAAGGCGTCAGAACGTCTTCACAAAGCCCAAAAACAAAACCCTAAAATCCAAAATCAAACAGGTTTTGGGTTTTACCTTTTTCCTGGGTTTCTCAGGCCACCACTGTGGCTCAGCCGTCCACCACCATCATCTCATTCTCTCAGTCTCACCCTCAACCTCACTCAGGCAGCATGGGATGATGATGGAAGGAAGAAAAATGGTTGGGGTGAGGGGTGAGGGTTTGTTCGAAGCGAAGGAAGGGATATGCATGTATGTTTGATGGCCATCAATGGATGAGTGACACTTGTTACTCATCCTTTGGTCCAGACCAGAATATTTTGGGCCCACTAGAAACAAACCAAAAAGGCAACCGTCTTGATTTTTGTGCAATCGTAAATAGTACGTACAACCATTCTTGACCTGTAACTTTCTTGTACGATGTTCGATTTTGATGTGCCACATATCTACGTACTCGTATCATCTCGATCTACCTAATGGACATCGGTCCACGTGCCAATGACCTCCCTTATCAAAAGTCAACATTTTCACTCATCTACGGGTAAAATCGTCATTTTACCCCAATCGTTCGATAATCCTCGATTAATCCTCAATAATTACGTAATTTCAGGATGGGTCATTACAATCAACCCCCCTTAAAGAATTTCATCTTTAAAATTCAAATCGACTCCAATCTACGCCAACACTGCGGAAATCCAATCCTGCCTCCAACTCGAGGCTCTCACGTGTATACATACACATCCAACTTTTATCCATAGTACTCAACAGAAACCAACGTCACTCGACGTTAACCATAATCCAACGGTCAATATTGCAACTCATCTCAATCCTCTTTGATCGTATCCCTCAAACGCGTCACAAAACTGTCACTGGTAGTCCAAAACTCAACACTCAAGCCTCGATCGAGGCATCGACACTCGTCGATCTCACCTGTCACCTAAGTGGGTGTACTCAGAATCCAATCTGATAATCATGATCCTACTGAGCAATGTCAACTCCTCTGCCTCACTTCCTACTGTAAATCACACTCACCACGCGCCGTCGTGTCTAGCTGGTAACTCACCGGCTCCACTGTTACCACTCAAGTCACTAATGAAACACTCGACTCGCTGCAGAGTCCTATCAAGGTGCCTTGTATCACTCAGCGACTAACGCTGCAATCCTAACTCCTCTCGAGTCTCAAACTGACATCTCACTCATCCTAAGTGTAATTGAACCCTATCGAATACTTACTCTAGCCGATATAGTCACAAACACACTTTCCTAGGGTTCCTCTGGCCAACCATGGCCCTAAGCTCCATGCTCGTACAACTAGCCCTGTTAATTGGTTAGAAAAAAACCGACCGAAAACCCGAACCGGAACTGAACCGAAAAATATCGAACCGAAGGAAAATCGAGACCGTTTGGAGAAAATCGAACCGAACCGAATCGATACAGTTTTAGTTTTCAGTATAAGAACACCGAATCAAACCGAACCAAACCGACCCAAACCAAAATACTTTAGGTTACTTTGTAATGAATATTGCTTAGTTGTAATGGATCTTGATTAGTTGTAATGAACATTAATTAGGTTGTAATGGACATTAATTAGATAATAAATATTGATTATTGTATAAAAGTACAAAAAAAAATCGATTATTGGAGAAAATTAAACCGGTTAAACCGAACCGATTCACCATAATTTGAAAAAAAAAACACCGGTTTTAATTGAAACCGAACCGTATCGAACCGAATAGGAGGAAAAACCAAACCGAACCGTATTGGAGGAAAAATCGAACCGAACCGAATAGATTCCCCAACCGATTTGGGTTTCGATTTCGGTAAAAAAATCAAACCGAAAAACTAATTAACACACCTACGTACAACCATTGAACCCTCTAAAGCCATTCTACGCTAGGCATAGTATTCAATGTATGGTCCTCGTTCTCAATGTACAATCAACATCGAACCCCGTCTGATTACCATACCATGTCTATCTCGGACTCGATCTGATGATCATACCACATCAGTCAGACTGATCAATACTCAGCAATCTCGTTGTCAAACGTGCACTACTCACAGGTGCATACAACACACAAACACAAAGCCACTACTCAAAAGCCTACTCAAGGGCTGCACTCACGCAACGTCCGAGCTTCATCCGGGGACTGCACACGCACCATCCTACCACGTACCAATATCCACCATCAAATCCACACACCATAAAAATCTCGGATTTAATCCGTCATCATAGGGCTGACATGCCAATCATAATCTGATACTAGAACCTGTCTGTCCGATCTCTGGTTTGGACATACCACATACTAATACACAAGGTCCTCTCTAAGTTCTCATGGTCACCTGACCAACTCCAGAGATAATCCAACCAGCTCACGAACCAATCTCATTCTTTGGTTAACTCCAAAGGTCAACAGACGTAAGTAGGTTACCTACCTAGACCCTCATCCTGATGATGCAAAAGGTCGGATCTTGAAACTATGATGTAACAACTAATCTAGCCATAAAGGTCTCGCTGGAACACTATTTTCTATCACTCCATGGTCATCTACCATCAGCATAATCCCTCCATCTGGAGCTCCAATATCGAAGGTAGATGAACAACGCGCAAAGAGATATTGAGCCTGTAACATCATACTCAAGGCATCCGCTTATATGTTCTCTTTTCTCGAATGATACTCAATGTATTGTCAAAGTCTTTAACCAACTCTAGCCAATTCCTCTGCCTTGAGTGCAACTCCCTCGGAGTAAATCGACACATAAGGCTCTGTGATTTCTAAGATCCTGCACATCTCTAGGGGAGAGAGTGAGTCCAACTCTCCTGCACAAGAGCCACCTGGAAAAACTCCCACTAACATCTGGAAGAATCAACCTAGAGCAGTGATCAAAATTCTGCTCAATCAATTATCATCTCACACCAGATTGACTCCCTTCCGAGTCAATCCCATCAACATACTAAAATCACGGGGATAAACCTCCACCCGAAAATCAATGACACTCATCCAGTCTAAGTGATTCCAATCTCAATCGTCATAATTGGCTGACGCCAATCCCAAACTCTCTCGATCCACAACCAACTCGATTCAAAATCGTCTTGATTCTCGCTAATCTATAGCCAACTCGATCCTCAACCATCTCAATCCAAATTAACTCTCTCAGCTAACGTAACATGACCCATAACACCAACACGGGTTTACCAAATGTGATACTCACTCATCACATTAGGTGACACCAAGTACCTTCCACTCCTCAACTCAAGCGAATTTTGGTCCACAACCAATTTGACTTCTATCTGGGTGACATCTCCATAAAATCCATAAGTGATGAAGAAAGTTCACTACGAATTTCCACAATAAGGATTTTTGTTCACATTGTCCAACTGCCTTGTCAAATCCAACTCTAGAAGTTCCATCGAATTTCAACAAAAAACACTGAGGCTCCCAACAGTGGCATTCCAAGTCAAATGAACCCCAAATCCACTAAGTCCTATAACTGGACTCTCAATGATCTCAAATATGTCGGTACCTTCCGGAAAGGTGGTTGCAAAATGGGTTACATACCCGAAAAACATCCCCTAGATGTGGTAACCATGTAAATCCTCTGATGACGCATCCGGAAACTCAGCACAATTGAAATCACTCTAAGCTCACTGAGCTAACTGGGGACATCTCAACACGTCTCCCATGTCCTTAACAACCATACGACAAAATGGCCTCGGCCTCCTAGCCGTAACTCACGAAATAAGTATCCTTTGGCTAGTCATTGGTAAAAAACTTGTAAAAAGCCGAATACTCTTCATTAGTGTTCTCCTCTAGTCCCATCTAAAGACCAAATGTGACAAATCAAGACTACCAATTACAACTGGTTCCTCGTATACTCAACAGAAGAGTAACGGGTAATCCACCAATCCATCAGGAACATCATAACAAGTCATATGAGTCTTGGAAGACCAATCTACCTTAAGGTCAAAACCTTATACGTTCGATTTGGATAAGGTAGTACTAGTCGGGGTACTAGCTCGCATGTCTCAACTCTATAGGAAACTAATCCTAAGAAAAGAGTGTGTGAGTCCAAACTACCTCAACACTTGTGCACACTCGCCAAAGTAAGACAAACACCTGTCTCTGCTTTAGGTGCAGTACGCGTGTCGAAAAGTCACACCGAACTCGAGGGATAACCGCAATCTCAACCAGTCCTTTCGGGATCCTCTCTGTCCCTTTCATCGATCTGTGTACTCATACGACTTCCATTCAAAGACTCGGAGCTAGAGACAACCCACTCCCAGCTGCTTGAGCACACGAATCCCCATGACTCCTCCACGTCTTCCAAAACCACTTGGTCGTTGTGGGGATTCCAACCGGCTCATCTCTACCTGAGATACCACATCATCAATCGAATCTTACTCCCAAGAATCGACACAAACCGACAAATCCTCATCGTCTCAATCATCACTGTAACATGAGCATACCATGAAAAGGTCACAAACCTTTGCTCGTAGTCAGCTACCATCAAATTTCATGCTCATGTCGGAGGAACTTCGCCTCCCTCGTATCTCGATAAGACTAGGGTGAATATGACGAAAGAA
This sequence comes from Prinsepia uniflora, assembly GCA_032719365.1. NCBI lineage: Eukaryota > Viridiplantae > Streptophyta > Magnoliopsida > Rosales > Rosaceae > Prinsepia > Prinsepia uniflora. Next base: position 22,685,541 of record CM064868.1, read on the forward strand.
ACGTTCCTTAGACGTTGCTCAACTCTTGATAGTCTTATCCACGTTTGTCGACAGCAATGTTTGTCACAAACCTCGTGTAGACCAATCCAAAAACCTCATTGCTATCAGTACCAAACGCTTATAACTGCAACTCATCGCTCTTACAATCTTTTCAAAAACATAATATACATTGATCGTTCCACCTCATGATCTGATCCACAAGTACCATTTTCCTAGTAACTTGGTGAACCGTCCTCAAATAAGGGTCATCCACGACCTCGGCTACTAGAAGTAGCACATCCATCCCGAACAATCATCGGTCACAACTCCGAAAAATCACCATACTGAGATAACTGGTTGATTGGATCCCATCCACTCGTAACTCTATGGCCTCCCAGCCACTGGGCCCACAAGAAACTTAGCCCTCCTAGAGGTCTAACCCCACTAAACCACCGCATCACATGCCAAACAGAACCTATCCAAGGTTCATTCCCACTTAACTTTCCTATTCTTACCCTCACTATCAGGTTGATGACGAGCTATCGTCGTCATAAAGACATCATAGGAGCAACCCAGGGCTCTGCTACCAAGCTGATAGGATCCATCTCAATCCCCCTGGACTATCGAGGGATGTACCATGTTCCCGTCTGACACCACGTGTCAGACCAGGGATAAAACAATAACCCACTTGGGGTTTCAAGAGTACACAACGGTTTCCAGAGTATGCAACGGCATGTGATATCTCAGTCTCTACTACAGCCCATATCCGCGATCAACCTGAAGGGTATCAAAAACATTAAAACTGTGAGTGGACAAAAATAATCAGTTGGAAAATAATTTTCGAAATAACATTTATACCCTTCAATTAAAAACATGCATGCATCAGAAAACAGTATCTCAAATACTTTCTTGAAAGAAAAACATACTACTTTTCAAATCAATAAACAGTGAAAACATTCATCAAATCAAATCAAGTATCTCAATAGGGTCTCCGTCCAAATCAAATCTCATAAATTATCTCAATAGGGCCTTTACCTGAAACATACACATGGACTCACACTCAGAGTCGTAAGAAAACATGAGCAACCAATCCTCAATCTCTAATATCCAGTAAATCATCTCAATAGTCACGATATCAATGCAACGTGTGCAACTCAAGATTCTACGTCCGAGTATTCACCCAAGATCTATGACGTCTGAGTGATATCCAACTGAGGATTGGAGCCCCTGGCTCGACGCATGAGTGATGGCATTCCCAAGATCTTAGACGTCTGGGTAATGTCCATATCTGACACTCCTGAGCCTGAGCCTCCCTTCGGAACTACTCACCTCCAAGCAGTGTAATCGTGACCTCTATAGGATCTAAGAAGCCTGGAGGCTACCACTCCGGGAACTACGACGTTCGAACGGAACAATCACATCATAGAGGATGGTTGTGTGAAAAATAGTTCACAAGGACTCACAATTGAGTCAAAATCATTTTCAACGGGGTCACAAGCCCAAAATATCATTTCGTAAATCTACAACAGGGTCACAAGCCCGAAATGTTATTTCCAAATTTGAAAACCATTTTGTTATTCAAATCACTGTTCTAAAAAACATTTGACTGTATTCCAATTCAAAGTCAATAACCAACTGGGCCTCAAGCCCAAAATTTCAATTTCACATATCTCCTTCAAATCATTCAAAATCGATAATCAAATCGTCAATTTCAAATCATTGAAATCATTCACAATTTGCGTCGTAAGCCAATCAGAGGCTAATCTAATGTCTCCAGAACGTCCGAGCATGTCCAAATCATACCCAAATGTCACTAACCATCTATACAAGTCCAAGCCATAAATCCTCAAAACTCTTGGAACAATAAACATGTCCCTAACACGCTTTCTGAGGATAAAAACCTCCAAATGACCTATCAAACGATCTTTGATCGACCTGAAACCACCACCATTGGATTCAAATCGTCGAAACTTTTTGAACAAGACCAGTTTAACCTCGAAACTCATGCACATGCACCCACACACGCTAGTCAAACTTCACACGCGCCTGGTCAATGCTGACGTCATCTGCTGATGTCAGCCTAACATCTGATATCTCTGACAGGTCTAACAACCTGCCACGTAGTACACCCTGACTAGTGCCACATGCCACCCTCTGACACTACCACGTCACATGATGACGTCAGCCACTTCCGTCATCATTACCACGTATCACTGACACCTCTGAAAAGTCTCTAACACACTGCCTCGTGGAACCACCTCAGTGGTCCACGTGGTCTGACAAGTCTAACATGGACTGCCAAGTCAGCGAACATGTCACCTGACCACTCCTGACACATTGCCACGTGGTACCATCTCATTGGTCCACATAGTATGACAAGTCTGATGTGGCCCTACCACGTCAACTGCCGACTGGACTGAAACCTGGTCACATGTCACCCTCTAGTTGTTCATGTGGCTTGACAAGAAGACGTGGCATGCCAAATCATCATCTTCCACCCTCAGATGGGTCAACCCGTTTGACTGTAACGAGTTGTTTTAACCCACGACTCAACCTGGTTGTATCTCCACCGTCCAACCACCGTTTTCCTCCATTTTTCTCCTATTCGACTCGCCTTGAACACATAATTTGACCCCTATAAACAAAACTACAAAAACGTACCTAGAATTTGCTAGCCAAGCTCAATCCTCCACGACCAATTTTCCAGCGTACACCCAGGTCCACTCCGCCATCCAAAACGCATCTTTTTGGTTCCTACAACCTTGTATAGGTTCGAGGAACATCACCAAGGCGTCAGAACGTCTTCACAAAGCCCAAAAACAAAACCCTAAAATCCAAACTCAAACGGGTTTCTGGTTTTACCTTTTTCCTGGGTTTCTCAAGCCGCCACTTTGGCTCAGCCGTCCACCACCATTATCTCATTCTCTCATTCTCACCCTCAACCTCACTCAAGCAGTACAGGATGATGATGGAAGGAAGAAAAATGGTTGGGTGAGGGGTTCAGGTTTGTTCAAAGAAAAGGAAGGGATATGCATGTATGTCTGATGGCCATCAATGGATGAGTGACACTTGTCACTCATCCTTTGGTCCATCCTAGGATACTTTGGGCTCACTAGAAACAAACCAAAAGTTAACCGTCTCGATTTTTGTGCAACCGTTCTTGACCTGTAACTTTCTTGTACGATGTTCGATTCCAACGTGGCGTCTGCCTATGTTGTAACAACCCGTCTAGAAATACGGAATTAGATTAGTGACTAATCACGATTAGTGAGGTTAATCGGTGATTAGTTAAGCAAAATCGGAAAAACGATGCAAAATGACCGTTTTGCCCTTGGGCCTGGGCAAAACATTGACTTTTCATTCAGGCGGTCAAATGGACTTTAACTGATGATCGTGACGTAGTTTGGGATGTCACGAGTTCATAGACAGGTGGCACGTTCAATTCCGACATTCGAGGAAGAAGTTATGACGTTCGGAAGTTCAATGGTATTTTGGTAATTATGGTTAAAAGGGGCAAATAGTTTACTTTTGGACCGAGAGGTCCGATGGCTGAGGGTCGAGGACCATTACGTAGATCGGGACGATACGAATCCATAGACAGGCGGCACGCTGAAATCTGACTTCGAATGAGAAAGTTATAGGTCACGGAAGTTTGATTGCACTATGTGCGCATTACGAGGCAAGGACACTTGGCTTATTCTGATTTGGTCAGATATTTTAAGTGGGACCCATGGATGAGTGACAAGTGTCACTCATCCCATTGGTCCAAACCCCTAAATTTTGGATCTACATAATTAAATACTATTATAATTATTATTTTATAATTAATCTTTCTAACACTCAATCCTAGCCATCCATTCCAATTAATCCCTCAAATCCTCACCATTCATTAAATCCTCCCTTCTCTCGTCAGATATTATCTTCTTTGTTTTACCCTTAAACCAAACAACCATTTTCTTCTTTTTCAAACAAAACCCGAACACCCCATTTCTTCACTCCCCATTTCCATACAAACACACTCCTCACCATCACTAGGACCCTCAGAGCTCATGTGTGACCGTGAGGAAGGGATGAGAGGCTAAGACGGTGGCCCACGACGGTGGCCCACGACGGTGGCCACGGCGGGGAGGCCGAAACCGTAAGGTAAAAGTATTCAAAAACTGGAAATCAGTTTTCGTTGGGTTTTGATCGAACCTAACATCTAAGTTATGCTTCTGGGGACCATAGGAGATGAATGGGATTATTTTCGAGGCCTTGGACGGCTGGAATGGACAGCGGGAGGAGGTTGCAGCCGTCGTCACCATTGTTGAACTTGGAAGGTATGTGTTGCTTGGTTTTAAAGTGTGTTTAATAGCTAAAATGATAGGGTTTGAGATCAGGAACATTTAGGGATTAAAATAGGTCGAAATGGACCAAAAATGGACGGGTTTAGGCGTTGAACCGGCCCAAACCGGTTCCGCCAGTCCAGAACCAGTCGAACCCGGTCCAGTCGAAGGTTAGGGATAGTGCTATAGTAGGCGCGTGGGCTCACGCGCAGGAGCCTTCCTAGGGCGCGTGGGGGCACGTGTACCATCTTTTGGGAATGTCTTCAACATGTGAAACACTCTATTCGATGTAACGAACATTTTGGGACTGGTTTCATGTCGATCGGACACCGTTTCGATAATATTCGGGGCATCGGAAGGTATAGGTTCGGGATTTAAAATAGTTAAAAATTCCGAAAAATTATGGGACTTTAGTGGGAGGTTAATTAAGTAGTTAGTAATCTTATATTACGATTTGGACAAGTTTGGGAGCCCCGGTGACGGTGATTGGCTCGAGAGAGCCGTATGGCACGTAAACCGAGGCGGCAGCATAGGACGGTCTATGAGTGGATTTTGATTTCTAAACTATGATGCATGCATAAATGTTTTATATGGATTATGAATGTGATTATATGATGTTGATTTGGATATTGGTGAATTATATGGTTTCACGCATTTCGAAGAAATTTACGTGCTTGCTCTTAAATCGAGGTTTTTCGGTTTTACACTGATTTTACGTACTTATAGTTTTGGATATGATTTCATGAAATGGTTTTGAAATTGAAAAGATAAACTCGGGTTCGAGATCCACCTGTTTTGGAAACCCTCGGACTCGAAGTCCCTTTTAGTTACATTCTCGAGCTAGAAGCCCAATTGATTCTCGAATTGATTTCAGATTTGGAAATATGGATCGGGCACGAGACCCATTTGAATTACGAACTCCCGAACTTGAGGTCCATTTGATTTAACAAGGAATCGGGCCTGAGGTCCAGTTTGTATGTGGATCCGGGCCTAGGGCGCAGTTATGTGTTACGATGGTGATTTCGGGTCAGGGACCCACAAATGGTTTTTATGGTTCATGGAGGTTTATGAGAACCGGCATGAACCCTTGAAAGGATTTTATAGTTCATGACTGCTTATGAGTACCGGGCATGAATCCTTGAAAGGTTTAAAGAATGATTTCAAAAAGTTTTTCATATGCCATCCTTTATATATGATTATCTCCTCCGAAGAGGGTCGTTGTCCTGGGTGGACCCCGGAGTAGTCACGGAGCACTGACTGAGTGGAGTCGCCCCCCTGTTGGGTTCCTTACTCTCAGGAAGGCTATGGTTTGTTACCTCTAGGGAGGATCATTGATCTATGGACATTGACCTGGGTGGACCTTGGAGAGACTTGGGTTTGAGACCCCGGTTAGCACACGCGTAGCTCTATATACCGTGACAGGTTCGGTGATATGAAATATAATGGATAAACATGATTTCAATTGGTTTGGAAAATTGTGTTTTATGATGATACATGGATATGGGCTGAGATCTCATATATGTTTACTATGTTATGGTTTTCTGTAAATGGTTTGGGCAGGAGCCTATATGATTATGATTATTTAAACATATGTGATGGGATAAATGATTTTACTATGCATGCATGTTTTTTAGTGAAGGGTATAAAGGTCTTTATAAAATGTATTTACAAACTTATTACTTTTTGTACACTCACAGTCTTTCTGTTTTTAATACCCTTCAGGTTGGATACGATGCAGACTATAGCAGAGACCGGGACATCACATACCTCCTCCGGATCCTGGCGTACTCTGGAAGCCCGAGAGGGCTAAGGTCGGAAATTTCCCTTGTCTGACACTCCGTGTCAGACGGGATCAGGGTCGTCCCTCGTTAATCCCGGGGGGATTGGGGACGGGTCCTGACATATGTACTCATATTGTCCTTATCTACGTAATGGACCTCGGTCCACATGCCAATGACCTCCCGGGTCAAAAGTCAACATTTTCACTCGTCTAGGGGAAAAATTGTCATTTTAACCCGATCGTTCGTTAATCCCCGATTAATCCTTGATAATTACATAATTTCAGGACGAGTCATTACATAGAAGCGAACAGGTTGGGGTTCGATGTTTTCCCCTTGGTTAACACCATTGTTAACTAAGGACATTGATGACTAGTTGGTTTCATGTTGTTGTTTTTGTTTGGGGGGTACTCTTTTTTCTTTCATCGGATTTATCCTAGATTAGCTGGGTTTTATGATAAGGGTTTTAACGAGGCCCCTTGCACCACCTGTGGTGCACCCATTTAGTGTATCCCTCTTTACTCCTACCATTAATGAAAATTCTTCTTTGAATAAAAAAAGGAATGTCCGCTTGTGTAATCTCGTTCGTATCATGTTGATGTATCTAAAGCAAAGAAAAACAGTTAGAATATTCACATCAGAATATCTAAATTTTTGGACAAATTTAATTTAAAATGACCCAAAGTTATTAATAGCTAGCCAATTTTACAGCTACCAAAATATAACTATATTTTTACCAACTTTGAATATTAAATTCATTTTTTTTTCAAATTTGAATATATAAAAAAAAAATTACAAGGGCTAGTTTAGTTTTTTTAATGGTTCAAATAAATATCTCCATTTTGAATGCAACATCAATCCAACTCATAATTTAGGCAATTCACTACATATATAGCTAAATTTTGAATGGTTCAAATAGATATGTTCATTTTAATGGTAGAATTGGATCGAAATAATTTGAAGCCAAAACGCAATAGCTAAAATTTGAAATGGGAATCTATCTCAAGAGGAAATGACAGTAACAACCCTATGCCTCAAGTCTTTATTTGGAAGACGATATATGTGGCGAAAGATATATTTTGCCTCCAAGAAAGTACGGAGCATCATTTTGCTCAATGTTATCACCGTGGTTTAAGGTAAAACTTCTAAATTTTCTTTTTCTTTTTCTTTCTAATTTTTGAATGTGTTAAAGTTATCATACGCAAACTCTTTTCGCGGCACTTCGGTCTTCCCGATCGTCACCTAAAAGCTGAGAAATGCCAAAACCTCTATTTCCCAAATATCAAAACAATCAAACTTTTCACAACCATTACAAAAAGTCTGAGTTAATTAATGACCCAAAAACGAAAAAAATTTCGGAAGTTTGTTTTCTTTTCTTTGAATTTTTGGATAACCACAAAAGTTTAGAGTTTAAGAATGCAAATGATGATGAACTTTAGGAATGAAGAAGAGAGTTTGTGAAGATGAAGAGTATGAAGGAGAGAGGAAAGAGAAACGAGATGAAAAAATGGCCAGCGGAAGACGGCTAGCTACTATTAGCTAGTCCCAAAGGAAAATTTAATTTTAGGTTAAATTTGACTAATCTGCTACATGGCCATTTTGATGTTTTTGGATAAGTTTTTTGTTAAATTTTTTCAAAAGTTAAATTTGACTATTGTGATGCAGATGTTCTTACACCTCTTGTTAATTATTGTATCAAAAGTTACACCTATTGTTCTATAAGAAAAAAAGGAGTTGATTTTGACATTTTACAAATTACTTATTGCACTTCAATTTTTTATTTTAATATTTTTTTATATCAAATTTTTAAATTTACCCCTCTTTTTTTAATTTAATATATTTTATTTTTATAAAACATTTGGATTTTTTTTCTCGACAAATCCTACTCTCCCATTGAAAATGTTTAGTAACATTTTGGGAGTCAATCACCATCCTCCTACGTTAGTGATTATATTAGATAGAGACTTGACATTAATTAATGGAATAAAGGAAGAATATTGTTAGAAAATTATTAACTTTCTATATTATTTAATTTATACAGAAATCGGGAAAGATATATATATATATATATATATATATATATATAAGTGAATGCGCATAGTTTATCAAGAAAAGAAAAAAATCTTAACGTCTTATATAAATAAAAGAAATAATAGGATATATTAAATTTAAAAGGAAATTGGGTAAGCTTGGAATTCATAGAAACATAAGACAATATTAAAATAAAAAAATAAAGTTCGACAAGTAATTTATCAAGTGTCGAAATCAATCCATTAGACACTTTACCCGGTCTTCCTCGCCAAACAGGTTTTCGCGGGAAAGCTCCATTTTATCCTGGCCTGGATTTTAATGTCATTCCCAAACGCGTGTGATTTGCACGATTGAATTGTGATTAGAAACGGGGGAGATTTAGAACACGATTAGCGATTGAACCCACTCTCTTAGCCCTCCCTAATTTTTGGACAAATTTGAACAACTGTCGTGTTTTAATTACTCCAAACACCGAACGTCTCCCTATAAATCCCTCAGTATCTCCTCCTCCATCGAACGCTGATCAATTTTAACCAAAATTTTCCAAACGATATGTCGGCCGAGGAAGAGAAGAGCAACGCAGCCGCCGCCATAGGAGACAGAGCCGATGACGGGCAGAGGATCTCCCTCAAGACCTCCGACGGAGAGGTCTTCGAGATCGAGGAGAAAGTGGCGATGCAGTTCCAGACAGTGAAGGCGTTTTTCCAAGACGATGGCGTTTCGCGGGATCTGGTGATGCCGATCCCCAACGTGCATAGCTCCGAGCTCGTCAGCATCATAAGCTTCTGCACCAAAAGCCTCGAGCTGAAGCGCAAGGTCACCAACGAGGAGGGGGTGAAGAAGGATCTGAGGGCGTTCTACAACGACTTCGTCAAGGATGAGACCACCGAGCGCGTGATGGAGATGATCTTGGCTGCGGATTACTTGAACGTCGACGAGTTGCTGCAGGTGCTAAACCAGTGCGTGGCGGATCGGATCAAGAACAAGAGCGTTGAGTATGTGAGGAAGTTGTTTGGGGTCGAGAGCGATTGGACGCCGGAGGAAGAGCAGGAGCTCCGGGAGGAGTATGCATGGGCTTTTGAAGCCGTTGATGAAGACTGAAAAGGACGGCAGCAAATATAAAAAGAAAAATTGCCATTCAAATTGATAAGTTACAATTTTTTTGGGTCAAATTAGGGAATGTGAATTTATTGTTTTATGATGGAAAGAAGAAATACACAGATCACGCGTTTTGGGGTTCGAGTTTTTGAATAAAAATTTCGTTATGATGGCTTTGTTCTTACATTTGGCTCGATGTTCATACCTCAATCACTATTTAATCGAAGTAGTCGCTAGTTGAAGAAGAAATTTTGCCCAATTTTCCTGCAATTGGGGTGTTTACCCCATGATTGGAGATGGGATAAGAGGTTATCTAAACAAAAACGGATAGCAGAAAATTCATTTCAAAGTAAATAGTCACTCCTCCAAAGTCCAAACAAAACAATTACAAAGCTTGAAATCAACTAACACAAAAGAACTGTCATATGTGGATGTTCTATATTCTATTCTTGTAATTCAACTCTCCTATACTACAAAAATGAAACAACCGGTATTTTCTTGGTGCGGAGGTCTCGTTGCAGGCTTGAATCCGAGAAAGCTCCACAATCCAAATGCAGAGAGAGTCCAGAGGAGGAAGGGGAGACAAGAACCAGTAGCTAATTTATTCAGCAGGTGTTTCTCCTTTTCTCTTCCTCCTACCCCTTTTCTTCAATAAACCTTTTGCCATGAGTGTCTTTCGTTTCTGCTTTTTTCGTTCTTTTACTTGCTCTTCAAACCCATCATCCACCATCTTCATGTTCGCAACACGCCTAGCCTTAAAAACCTGCAAATTTGAGGTGAAACTTACACATTAGCAAACATTCCCAAAACTAAATACTTACCAACATCATGTCATTTCTTTCAACCTAATTAAAAGCAAATATGCACCTTGGTAACTAGATCCTCGTCTTCCTTGTATTCAAATTCCTCCATTTCTTTCCCAACAACTTTTTCTATCTTACGAATGAGGTCTACATCTTGCTGCAAAACACAACTCCCTTATCAAAATAAACAATCTCTTCATTCAAATTAATAATTTCAAACAACACGAAAAGAAAAACCATCTTCCTCACAATTGTCAACAGTTACAAAATTATGAACATCCAGCTATATGCCCAATCCAAGATTATTTTTCAGGGACAACTGCTGAGCTACGAGTTGCTAATTATAAGTTTGAACCAATTTCAAAATCACCAAGTCTGCTACTTGCCTGGGTCATAACACTGATAGTTAAACCTCCTCTGCCTGCTCTTGCAGTACGCCCCACACGGTGAACATAATCCCTTGGGTCCCTGCAAATAGAATCACCATTAAATTTTACTTGAACTACATTGTCTTCAGAAGATGGCAACAAAAAGAATTGATCGATGACTAAGACCTTGGAATATCGTAATTGATTACTAGGTCAACGGTAGGAATGTCCAAACCACGACTAGCAACATCAGTAGCAAGCAAAACAGGGACCTGTCCAGATTTGAATCGATGTAATGCAGAGAGTCTTTGAGACTGGGCTTTGAATGAATGCAATGCTGCAACTCTTTGATCAAGCACCTCCAGCAACAAACTCAATTGGTGACAACTTCTGCTCACACATTAAAAAAGTGTAGGGTGGCAACAAATTAATGATATCTAAGTCAATTGATAAGCCATTAAAAAACAGAAACACCAACATATGCATTATAAGGGTCCTAGAAGACTCAGGCTAGGATCTTAAAATGAGAATACCTGCAGGTTGAGACAAATATCATGGCAGAGCGAACGCCCATATCTTCAATTTTTGACAAAATGTCAACCAGACATACTTCTTTCCCTTTTTCGGGTATGAGAACATATTGCTGCTTAAGAGAGTCAACTGTCTTGAAACCTTCATATGCCTCGTAGAAATAAGCCTTATTTGCAGAAAGTTTAATGAGCGCTTGGAGGTCACTTGTCATTGTTGCAGAAAATAACAAAGTTTGACGACTCTTTGGCAAGCAATGAAAGACGGCTCTCAACACCTCTTCAAAGCCAACATCCAATAATCTATCGGCTTCATCAAGAACTAGGAACTGAAACAATAGGAAACAACCTGTAACTTGTACTGGGTTCAGAGTGATTATGACAAATAAAAGAAAACCAAATCATCTTATGCCCCTGCATAACTTAGTAGACAAGTCAAATTCATTGCTGTTGTCATCTTCAAATCACAATTTCGGTTAAAATTCTTAATCTTTCTATCCATGTTCAAATTTGTTACAATTAATCATCTTCAATAACCATTTCTTTAATAAAAGCTTAAAATAATCAAATGCTGAAACATATCACCCTCACTAACACAAACAATCCCCGCGTCAAGAAGTAATCAGATTTCCACATATTTTCACAAATTCCGAGTCATTTTAACAAAAACACAACTACAAAACATCACAACAACATTCTATGTCATTATAACTACATTCCAAGCTCAAACAAGGCAGAAAACTAAAAAGAAGTTCCACAGATACAAGGAAAACATAGAAATAAATGAAAAAAGTGGAAACACAGAATGGAAAGGACCAATTACCTTGGTCTTTGAGAAGACCAGAGGAATATCCGGATTCTGCTCAAGCAACACCTTAATCCTTCCAGGCGTGGCAATGACCACGTGCGGTCTAGCCATCAAGCTCTGAGCTTGAGTTAGAATATTCATGCCTCCAACAACCACGGAGCACCGCAGGTGCAGAGACGACCCCAGAGCCTTGAATTGCTCCACCAATTGGTATGCCAGCTCCCGAGTCGGCGTAATCACCAGCGCACAAACCCCATAAGGATTCTCGGCGAGCCGCTGCAGAATCGGCAAAGCAAACGCCGCCGTTTTGCCACTTCCGGTCTGGGCAATGCCCAAAACATCCCGACCTGCCAGGATTTTTGGGATACAGTTGGCTTGAACAGCCGTGGGTTTTTGTATACGGAGCTCGGAACATGTTCTCAGGACCCAGTCGGCGAGGCCGAGGTCGGCGAATGTGGAGGCAGAGTCAGTATCAAGTTTTGCGGATTTTTCAAATTGGAGTTCAGTGGTGGAGGGGTCTAGGGCTGGGGGCAGAGTACGGTTAGGTTTTCGGGAGGGTTTGAAGAGAGGGAAGTCTCCGGCGACTATGTTTGCTTCTTCGTCCATTGTTGTTCGGTTCCACAGAAAGTTCGAGTTTTGGACCTAAAGTTTGAACCTTTACTAGGGTGCCGGGAAAACGACACCGTTTAGCCGCCCAATCATTAGCGCCATAATTAGAATACATTAATAATTAATAATGAATGAAATGATCGAAGGGAAAACAAAAAACAAAAAGCATTATTTTGGACCACAAACTGAACAGAGACCTGTTGGAAGCAGGACAGAAAAAATTAGATTGAGAGAGATGGAGTCACCGTTCAGAGCTGATGCGGTGAAAGGGAAAGTGGCTCTGATTACAGGTGGCGGGTCAGGAATCGGGTTCGAAATATCAACCCAGTTTGGCAAACATGGGGCCTCTATCGCCATCATGGGCCGGCGAAAGCAAGTGGTTGACTCTGCTGTCTCGGCTCTTCGTTCTCTTGGAATTCAGGTATCTTCAAGCCTTCAAGCGCTTGAGTTTTGTGTTTTCTAATCTGGGTTCTCTTGCTTTTCCTTTATTTTTGAGCGTTGGCTTGTTTGGTTGCTCAGAAAATTGAGGAAATGAAAAGGCAAATTTTGGTTTCTCTTTTTTTTCCCCCGTTGTTCATCATTGTATTACATTGCTAGTTGGGTGATGAGAAAAGGGAGGAATTGTTCTTCTGACTTTAATGGGCCATATGCGGATTTGTTTTTGTTTTTGTGTTTGTTCTGTGTGTGTCACCTAAAAAACCAATCCTTGTTTGGTTGCTGAGAAGACTAAGGGAAATGAAATGGAATCCTTTTCAAGTAGAACACAATTGCTATTCTGTTTATTTGAAGGAAAAAGCTGATGACTTTGTGGATGTATTTTGGCGCATAATCGCATTTTCTGGACGTTAAAAGTTAGAATTGGATTTTTAAGATGCCGATAAATTACAAGTGCTAAACTCTGTAGGTATCTTCGGTCTTCTTTGACCCTCTTAAACTATGTATATATTACCGATCTTCTTTACAATACCTTGAACTGAAAAGGCGTTTGTGTCAGTTATCTTAGTCACAACGAGCTTGGGGATAATTTGTTGGTCAATTGATCAAAACTAATACTTTGAAACATTGAAGTGCTGCAAATCAATCTATGGCAGAACGACACTTTGGGTAACATTGAATTCCCTGCTACATTTTTCCATCTGATCCTCTTCTAGTATATACATAAATGCTTTATGGTTTGATATATAATATGAAAAGTTGAAAACTATCCGCACACGGGGAGGGCGGATTTAGAGTTTACCTGATGGCCTGCGGGTTGTTGGGGTCCTGTTCACTGGCATTATTTTGGTTCGAAGTACAGTTGTGGGAGGAGTGTCTTAGTGGTAGTCCATAGCTCAATTCAAATTGGATTGCTTAGTTTGGCTCAAGTTTCTTGGAAAAAAAGTTACAAGTAATTCCTGTAAGCATGGATCTGTTCAAAAGTTTTTTCAGGTCCATTTCTTGGCTGCTTTCAGGGAATTGTCTATTAGACATTGATTTATTTGTGACATGCAGATATTGTACCTGACTCGGAATTTGTGGATAATCTAGCTCAACATTTTTTTCTTTTGTTTCAGGCTGTTGGTTTTGTGGGGGATGTTCGTAAACAGGAAGATGCAAGAAGAGTGGTGGAGTCAACTTTCCAGCATTTTGGTAGTCTGGACATTCTTGTGAATGCTGCAGCCGGCAATTTTCTTGTTTCAGCAGAGGATCTATCCCCTAATGGATTTCGAACAGGTTAGTTGTTGCTTCTGTCTTTATCATATGTTTTTACATACGGATTTGTTTCTACGTGTGCCTATTATCATTATTTCTGTTTCATTTTTGGTATCAAATGAAATTCATCTTATTCATGAATGGGATAAAACAATTTCTAGCCAATATTTGTTAGAGCACTATTTTTGGTGAAAATGTGCTCAAGTGTGAGGTTTTCTCTAGCTTGGAATATTAAATTTCAGAGTGTAAAATACCCTTTTCGAAAGGTCAAGCCTAAAAGTGAGGATAATAATGAAGTGCTGAAATCAAAAGAAAGCAGGATTCCGTGGGTGCAGTTATACTTGTTTACTGACTTACATTTTTAGGATATGATCCATTATCTTCTGACTAGAAACTAACAAAAAATGAGAGTAACAAATGAGACCCTGTCAGACCAATAGTTGATTTTCTAAGGTAATTTGTGACTACTCAAAGTCGCTAGACCTATTGAGGGGTTAATAGAACTTCAGAAAAGACAACAAAAAAAAAAAAAAAAAAAAAAAGAGTATCAATGGCTTTTAGAACATATTAATCAATAAATGCTTTCAGATTTTGACCAAAAGATCATTGATTTCATCTGTTCCCTGCAGTTATGGATATTGATTCTGTTGGTACATTTACGATGTGTTATGAAGCACTCAAGTATCTCAAAAAAGGTGGATCTGGAAGAAGTTCATCTAGTGGTGGTTTAATATTGAACATCAGTGCTACTTTACATTATTCAGCTTCTTGGTATCAAGTCCATGTATCAGCAGCCAAGGTTCGTTAAATGATTTTCAGTTTTTTATATTTTATTTCTGTGATAAATTATTTACCGCATTCCTTTCCAACAGGCAGCTGTTGATGCCACTACAAGAAACTTGGCATTGGAGTGGGGAACTGACTATGACATTAGGGTCAATGGAATAGCACCAGGCCCCATTGGTGATACACCTGGCATGAGTAAACTTGCACCTACAGAGATAAAAAACGATAGAGAATGCATGCCTTTGTATAAACTAGGGGAAAAATGGGATATTGCTATGTCCGCTCTCTACCTTGCTTCGGATGCAGGTTTGCTAGTCTTTGCTTGGTCATCTTTATATAGTGGTTGTCTTTGCACTGCAACATGTAATTAGCAATACCAATACTTATTGCAGAATAGTAAGTTTTCATGCCCAAACCATTTAAAAAACTAGTATGAAATACTGCAAGGCTTATTAAGAAAGAAACCTCTCTTTGATTGTCAAACTGTTGGAATCCATCCTTGTTCCATATGTATCTGATTTCAGGACTGTATATCCACATTGTATCTTTATGCTTCATCTTTTAAGCATCATCAAGGCCCTATTGCATTCATGCTTAGCTGTAGTCAATAGGAGATACTAGAGAGTGATGATCAAGTAACAGATCTTGCCTTATCTTTTCCCATCATTGTTTCCCTTAGTTTCATCGGGACTTATGTGTTGTTATAAATTTTGCAGGGAAGTTCATTAACGGAGCTGTCATTGTAGTTGATGGAGGACTTTGGCTGACCCGGCCTCGTCATCTGCCAAAAGAGGCGGTGAGGCAGCTTTCACGATCAGTAGAAAAGAGATCTAGAGATGCTCCAGTAGGGATTCCAAAGAGCAAGTTGTAAGGCCTAGAGTAATTATATTAGCATTTTTTTTTACATTTCCTACATATAAGTATCATTGCAAGAAGGAAGTCTACCCCTTTAATTGGAAATAAGTTTCATCTACTTGGCTGATTGAGGAACCCTGATACTGGTTACATTCATCAGCAACAATTTCCCCAAGTGTGTGACAATTCCACAAGTGTAAAATAATTACTGCGTTGTAATTGTGTGGCAACTGCCAAGTTTGTTAACAATACCTATTTTGTGTTTATGTTATATCATTCATTGTTTATTAGGGTAAAGTCCTCATGGTATTATTAACTTGAGGTTCATTGTCTTCATGTTGAGACACAGATTCAACAGAAGCTGATAATTATGAATGTTCTGTGAAATGTAGTAATCTATTTAATATATATTGAAGCTTACAGCTTACAAAATAAATGTTGGTTGCTTTTGGAGTTTGCAGTCTTTCTAAATATTAATTATATACTTTGAGCAGGAGGAAGAAGAAAATAAAGTAAAGAGCTATCAAATACAAAATTGACATGAAATGCTAACTGAGCCCTAATTTTCAAATCTCAGATTCAATTCAACCTCACTTGAAACACAACCGATCCTTCTACATCTGTCCACAACTCTGTTCGCGGTATTCAAGATTCACCACTACAGGCAGGTTGTTGTCGGCCTTAGCCGGTTATAGGAATGAGAAGTTCGCCAAGGTCAACTTTTGGGGGAAATGGAATCCTGATATGCTAGATGCCACCAGAAATCTCTGCAGCAAATTGACTTGACAACAAACTGGTAGACTCAGGAAAACGCTCCGAAGGGTCATGCACATTACGGGACGCTTGGCTCTAACAAGAAAGTAACCAGCATGGTTTTATCAAACTTCTTGTGCACCACCCTGACGAAAGCTCAAGGTTTTACCTGCAATGAGCTGATGATTTCCAAAGGTGTTTTAACATTTATGCAGTGGTGCAGGATATATGTCCAGTGGTTGATATCGCAACTTATCATTATATGGCAATGGCCCATCCTGAAAATTAACCAAGTAACAAATGTAAGT
Organism: Prinsepia uniflora; assembly: GCA_032719365.1. Lineage (NCBI taxonomy): Eukaryota > Viridiplantae > Streptophyta > Magnoliopsida > Rosales > Rosaceae > Prinsepia > Prinsepia uniflora. The sequence continues at coordinate 22,702,261 of CM064868.1, forward strand.
TGGAATTCATTCCAAGAAATTAGTCTTCCAAATGCACGTTGAAGGGAGGAAGAGAGCTATTTTGAGAAACAAAATATTATAACAAAAGAAATTCTAGGCCAAAGCTTCCCTACAGAAACTAATGAAATGAATACCTCTTCCAGGTTTATCTGATATGGCTTTACAAAATCCTCAAACATCACCGGAGAAAGGTCCTTAATTTTCTCGTCAACCTCCTACAGACATAACACAAGATTGTGAGAAGATTCATCTAACAAATTTATTGCAAGAATTTCATTGTAAATTAGGTAATCATCAAATCAACATTACAGTGAAGCTTGCAATAAGAGAAGGCTGTTTTTATAACATACCAAACCAGTAATCCTTGACTTCTCTAATAGTTCCTTTGTGACCATGTCCAGTACGTGCCTATTGTTTCTCAAACCATTCATTGCGAGTTCTTCTGTTTCTTCGATATACTGCAACCAAATCAAAATATTCATAAAGTGTACTTTTCAATGAGTAACATGAGGCCAACCGGAAGGGGCAAAAACTCTTGAGTGTGTTTCTTCAAATTATAAAGCCTATATTTTTGTTCTACTAAAAAACAGACTCATAGTTTCAGCTTCAGTAACCAACTTGAATGCCAATAAATTCTTACCAATGATAAATCACTCATTTAAATACTTGCACAGATTCGTGATTTTGCAGTCTAGGTGTGCCTTACTTCAAAAAACTGGAATAGCAGGAACAACACTTTTTCTTAAGCAATCTGTATGACTAGTATGAGTCGTGTCCATGGCTCAGAGTTTTTACATCTCACTTGTCATAGCATTGTACACCCCTAAGTAAATGCAAATTAAATACCCAAAATCCTGCCTCAATTTTTTAGACCAAAGCAATTTCCTAAGCCAAAGAGGAGAAAACAAGAAGCTTCAACCACCACTAGTAGTACCCTTTCTGGACAGCATGAGAAGTGATAAAAATTGAAGAAATTTAAATTACCCTTGTCAATTCTCGAGTAAATAGCTCAGACACTTCAAGGGTCATATTGGCTGGAATCACCTGGGGGTCATCCCACTAGCAAAATGAAGAAAGAAAAGAAGAATTAGTTGATGAAGATTATCATATCAATCAATAGAAATAAGGGTTTACAGGATATATCCGTAGATGATTTTCAGTCTGGAGATATAAGATTACCCTGTATCTTATCAGCTCGCCATCTGGACTATCTGGGCGATCCACAAGTCCAACTCTTTTTGTTAAATGTGCAAGCCCCAATCTTGAATTTTGAGGGCTGATTACCATCTCTCGAGCAATCTGAAGAGAAGAGTTAAATGAGGAAAGGGATATACTAGGAAAAACTTACAAAAAGTTTTTGGAAGGTGAATCCATATTGTTGCGCGGAAGCGTCTCAAAACAATATAACAATTATGAAGGCAAAATATGGAAAACTAATACTCCACAAAGAACACGAAGGATTTACGTGCTTCAGCTATAAAGCCTACGTCCACAGGCGAAGCCGGCAAGGAAATTCCACTAATAACAAAGGAGATTACAAAAGAGATTAATTCTCTCAAACTCAAAACCCAAATCCCGAATACACCCAAAACACTCTCTCACCAAATGGTGCGGCACCACCACAATCAAAAACATAAGAAAGGCTTTTAGGCCTTTCACAAATATGTGGCTGCACGCACACCAAACAAAGAGAAACCAATTTGCCAATTATATACTAGTCTAACTTAACCTAATCATATAAGGAGTACAAACCCATAAACCTTATAGGACAGGAAACCAGATTCCTACAAGGATTAGGAACTCTAATCCTTATAAAACATGGAAACAAACAGCTAACAATAGTGTGTCATAATTGGTCCAAATAAAGGGTTAACTAATTGACCTAAAATCTAAGCCAAAATACAACACATATGTCAGATCAATCTCACGCAAATCTTTTGTTGCCTATGAGAAATATCCATTGACCACTTAAACAATAACTGTTCCATATTTATCTAAGAGATTACCCCACGCAAAAAGAGAAGCTATGTTCTGACAGTACTTCATCAAAGAGGAGACTTAAATGCAGAATGCCTTTTATCAAATATAAACTTCAATTGTTAAAATTCAAAACGCCTTAAAAAATCTGAGGTTCTATGTATCAAGAACTTTTGTTGATTTGAAGAGGTAGAAGATAAAACAAATGAGCTAATCAAAATTGCATTGCCTAAAGTAAATAAATAAACCCTTAGGTAAAGATATAATTCAAGGCCAAGAGATTCTGTGAACTTTGAGCTAATTGCGCTTCATTTAGTTTTCTCTCAGATAAGCAATTCTGTAAATTTATATTCATATGAAACTAATTGTAGTTACCTTTGTAATCTTCTCCAAATAATCCGCGCCTCCATCAGTTATATCGTCACCAAATACAACACGTTCAGCACAACGCCCACCATGAGCTACCACCATTTGCATCATCATGTAGCCAAAGGTTGTATAACCTTGGTCTACTGTATCTTCTCTAGGGAAAAACACAGATATTGCAGTTTCCTGCTCATGTTACAAATGAACTCGTCAGAGAGCAACCCCCAAAGAATTTCAATAGCATCCACTACCAAATTTTTTTATTGCCAAAATCTGTACCTTACCACCAGGCAGAAGCTGAGAAAATGCATGCCAATCAAATTGAGGGAACAGATGAGCTAATACTATGTGACCAGCTTCATGAACAGCCAGCAGTTTCTTCTTTTCCAAAGACACCTATGATATAATAATATAAAACTCAATAATTACCTAGATAACTTAATACTAGTCACTCCAAAAGGGCCACAACAATCAACAAGGACATACACTCTGTTCGCATTTCTGCTGTTCTTCTTCAGTAAGAAGTACACCCATACCCTCCAGCAATTGTTTATCTAATACATCAAGAATGTCTTGCTGGTAGATCTTTGAACGCCCTTTCCTCACCTGAAAAGCAAAAGGGTAGAAAACAACAAATAAAGAGAATTCAGCTACACTAGATTCAAAGATCCAGGAGAAGATATATGAGCGTATCGCTTTAATTGAGCTACAGGTTGGATGTTTGTATGTTTTACTTACCGACATAATTGCTGTTTCATTGACAAGATTCCGAATATCTGCCCCCGAAAAACCAACAGTACGGAAGACAAGCTGAAGGGGGAAAAAGAGGGAAACGGTGGGCAAAACCAAATTAGTTTTCATCCATACTATTGAGCACCGATCACCAAAATAAAAGCACTACAGCATAGGGACACTAACAAAAGAGGTACTGTTTATTTGACAATCCATATGTGTGAATTTCAACTGTTGACAATGGTTCAAAAGTGGAGTTTATCACCACCAATATTGGAAAAAAAATATATCAGTGAACATTAAAAGTTACTCAATAATAAAGAAGAGAATGGCAGATAAGAGGAGGAAGAGAAGAAGAGAGACCAACTCATACGCTCCTTTTTAAATGGTTGGCTTTAAATAATTGGCCTTAAATATTGCCAAATATTATGGTTAATTGCAGCAGATCAAATTCTTAAGCATGCCTTTAAGGGAATAAGACAAACCAAGAAACATGAACCCCTTACTTTTGCAAAATCTACATCTTCCGCAAGTTGCTTTCCTGCACTGTGCACACCAAAAATTTTCACTCGTTGCTTTGCATCAGGCAAACCAATATACAGTCGACGGTCAATACGCCCAGGTCTAACAAACTCAAGGTCTAATTCATCCGGCCTATTCGTAGCACAGATGAATATTACAGCTTGTCTAAGTGAGAACCGATCAACTCCAATTTTTTCCTTCCTATACAAGGAAAAATACAGCACATTAAATTCATTATGCAAGGAAATGAGAACTTTAAATGCTGTACTATCATAATTCACTGGAGGCCAAAAGGATAACATTAAGTCACAGAAAATAATAAGTGGTCAATTATTAGGGAGGTACCTATTATGCTTAAAAGAACTGATGTGTAATGGTCAAGAGCAATTTAGCCTTTAGGGTTTTAGGGTTTTAGTATATCTTTGTTTTCTGCTTTATTAAGGAATAGAAATGTTTCCATGTTCTATTAGGATCAGTTTATCTCTGTTTTCTGTTTTAATTAGGAGTAGGCATGTTCCCATGTTCTACTAGGACTAGGATGTTCTTATAAGGTATTGAATTTCCTGATGTTATTTCAATAATCTTAGTTGTACAATAGTGGCAGATTTATACAGGTTGTAGGAGAGTCCTAACTAGGCAAGATTCTAGTAGAGTCCTAACTAGGTAAAATATAAACAAGAGCCTAACTAGGTAAGATACAACCTAGGTATTAAGGAGGAGATTGATCTGCAATCTCCTCTGATTCTACAGGATCTGTGACAGGATCCTTAACACGCCCCCGCAAGAAGGTGGAGCCATCTGCGACACCAATCTTGTCACGTAGGAGCTGAAACCGGGGTCTGGATAAGGGCTTGGTGAGGGCATCAGCAAGCTGATCATCAGTGGCAACATGGAGATAGTGAGTAGGCCACGGGAGACATGATCACGGACAAACTGAAAATCAATGTCCACGTGTTTCATACGAGAGTGTAGGGCTGGATTGGCACAGTAGAAGGTGGTGCCAATGTTGTCACATGAGATATTGGGGCAGGCCGAGATGGAAAGGCTTCTTTGAGGAGGGACTGCACCCAAGTTAGTTCTGCTGCAGTTGCTGCAACTGCGCGATATTCAGCCTCTGTAGATGATCTGGAGACCGACTTTTGTTTCCGGGAGCTCCAAGAAATGAGGTTCCCACCCAGGTAGACTAGGTAAGCTGTGGTGGATTTGCGGTCATCTCGATCAGCAGCCCAATCAGCATCAGAGAAGGCAGCTAATGTGTTGAATGCATGAGTGACAGCACGAAGTTCATGGGTGGACTTCTTGTGGAGGTGAAGCCTGTAGAGGATGGTGCCCCGTAGGTAACGTAGAACCCGTTTAAGGGCTTGCCAGTGTAGATCTGTAGGGGCATGCATGAACTGGGAGAGCTTGTTGACAGCATAGGAAACGTCAGGGCGAGTAAGGCTGAGATATTGAAGGCTGCCAATGATGCGTCGAAATCTGGTAGGATCAGCCGGGGGGGAGCCATCCTGAAGGGCCAATGTAGGGCTCACGGCCAGGGGGGTTGAGACTGGTTTGGCTCCCTCCATACCCGCCATGTGAAGTAGATCGTTGATGTAGCGATGCTGGGAGAGGAACAGACCCGTGGGGGTGTTGGTTACTTCCACGCCAAGGAAGTAATGAAGGGGTCCAAGATCCTTGACAGAGAACCGGGCAGCCAAGTTGTGGATGAAGGAGATGAGAAGTGGAGGGTCATTACCCGTGAGGATCAGGTCATCCACATAGGCCAGAAAGTAAAGAACATGAGGTCCCTGCTTAAGAACAAAGAGAGATGCATCAGAGTGAATAGTAACAAACCCTTGTTGAAGGAGGAAACGATGAAGTTCCTGATACCAGGCCCGTCGGGCTTGTTTTAGACCATAGAGAGCCTTTTTGAGCTTGCACACATAGGAGGGAGTGTGTGGGTCGACAAACCCCTTGGGCTGTTCCATGTAGACATCTTCATGTAGGGTGCCTTGTAAGAAAGCATTGTTTACATCCAACTGCCGGATGGGCCAGCCATGAGTCACAGCAAGATGGAGCACAATTCAGATAGTAGTGGGTTTTACTACAGGGCTGTAGGTCTCTGTGAAGTCTAGTCCTGGGCGCTGGTGGTAGCCCTTTGCTACTAGCCGGGCTTTGTAGCGGTCAACAGTACCATCCGGGTGTCTTTTGATCCTGAATACCCATTTATTGCCAACCAGATTCTGGTGTGGGTGAGAAGGTACCAACTCCCAGGTACCATTTTGGATCAGGGCATTGAATTCTGAGGACATAGTGGTTCGCCAAAGAGGATCCTTGATGGCCTGGGATACACAAGTGGGCTCGGCCAAGGTGAGGAGTGTAGAGGTGGTTGCAGTGAGGGCATAGGTGGGTACTTGGCGAATGGTGCCTGTTTTGGTGCGAGTGAGCATAAGGTGAGTGTTTGGGGGTGGGGGCGGTGGTGGTGGGGGGGGAGGGAAGGGTGGGGGAGGGGTTAGGAGGAAAGGGAAGGCGGGGTTGACGCCTGGTGTAGGTGCGGAGTGGGGTGCAGGGGGTGGTGGGCAGGGGCTGATAGCAGCGGGAGCAGGGGAGGCAACAGAGGAGGAAACAGGGAGGTTGCTAATGGCGGGTTGGTGCTGGGGCAGGAAGGATCTGGGGCTGGAGACGGTGCAACTCTAAGACCAGGCAGGTGCAGTGTGTCAGTGAGGTCCAGTAATGCTGCAGGCGCCGGTGGTGGTGCTGGTGTGGTGGCAGGGGATGGAGAAAGAGCAGTTACGAGAGGAAGGGTGGACAACCACTGGTCAAAGTGATCAGAATTGACTTGAGGGGCAGTAGAGTGAGAAGGGATACCGGGGAAGGAAGACTCATCAAACTGAACATGCCTAGACACATAAAGACGACTAGAGGCGGGGTCAAAACAGAGGTAGGCACTCTGGTTGAGGGAGTAGCCGAGGAAGACACATAGGGTGGATTTTGGTTGCATTTTGTTGGTGGTGTAGGGACGCAGCCAGGGAAAACAGAGGCAACCAAAGACTTTTAGACGTGAGTAATTTGGGGGCTGGTGAAAGAGGGTAGAGTAGGGAGTAGAGTTCTGGAGAGTGGGGGTGGGTAAGCGATTGATGAGATAGACAGCAGCCTTAAAGGCATACGGCCAATAGGAGAGAGGGAGATGAGCTTGATGAAGAAGGGTAAGACCCGTGTCCACTACATGGCGGTGACGCCGTTCTGCCACCCCATTATGTTGGGGTGTGTGAGGGGGGGTGAGAAGATGGTGAATACTCTGGTTGGCTAGGAAGGCTTTGAGTTTGATAAACTCTCCACCGCCATCAGTGTAGAGAGTGACAATGGAGGTTTGGAAATAATTTTCAACCAGTTTTTTGAAATCAAGGAAGGTGGGAAAAACATCAGATTTCTTTTTGAGTGGGTAAAGCCATGTATATCTGGTGTAATGATCAACAAAGATGACATAATAAGTAAAGCCTTCAGGAGATTTATAGGGGGCAGGACCCCAGACATCTGAGAAAATTAGTTGGAGAGGCCGTGTGCTTGTAAGAGAAGTCTCCCCAAAGGGAAGACGATGACTTTTATTGCATTGACAAGAGGAACATACAGAGAGGTTGGATTTTAAAGGTACTGAAATAGAAGCAGAACGAAAAACAGACTCTAAGACTCGAACACTAGGATGACCAAGACGACGATGCCACAAAGTAGGGGATGCCACCACACCAGTCATAGCTTGAGGTTGCAGGGAGGTAGGGGACCATTCATACACACCGTCCTTACTCGGGCCTTGAAGAAGCACCGCCCCCGTGCTGAGATCCTTCACCTGGAAAAATTCAGGATAAAATTCAATTGAGGTGTGGTTAGTGGCATTAAATTGGGAGATAGAGAGCAGGTTTCTGGTCATGGTAGGAGCACAGAGAACATGTTTAAGGAGAAAAGGACGAGAGGAGGGAGAGGAGAGTGTGAGGGTACCAGTGTGGGTTATGGGTAACCCCTTACCATTGCCAAGGATGATTTCATCGGGTCCATTGTAGTTGTGGACTTCCGTGAGGTGATGAGGGGTGGAGGTGACATGATGGGAGGCACCGGAGTCCAGGAGCCAAGGAGAAGAGTGAGTCTGGATAGTGGGATTAGCCACGGGGGGCTGGGAGGAGTGTTGCTGGAGCTGGGGGCAGCGCTTAGCACTATGGCCTTGGGTGCCACACCACTGGCAGAACCCGCGGTAGCCATTTCCTTGGGTGCTGTTGGACCTGCGCTGGTTGCTGGGGGGCAGGCCAGAGCGCTGGAAGGAGGGACTACGGCTGTCAAAGGCCTGGTTGGAGGATCGTTGGTCGGAGGGGCCACGGTTTTGGCGGTTGTAGTTGGGACCACGGGCTGTTTGGGTTATATGAGCAGTGATGGTAGATGGAGAGGGGTTGGGGGCGGCTCGATTGGCTGCATTTTCATGCTGAACCAGCATGTCATGCAAGTTCTCAAAAGGAACAGATGTGTCTCTGGACCTGACAGCAGCAGCTAGGTCTTTGAAGTCAGGGCCAATGCCATTGAGGACATGGAGAAGCAGGTCATCGTCAGACAGGGGGGTATCAATGGCTGCGAGTTCATCAGCAATGATGCGTACCTCCTGGAGGTATTCAGAGACTGGCCGTGAGTCCTGGCGGAGGAGGGTCAAACGCTCCTTGAGTCCTAGTACCCGAGCTCTGGCTTTGCTCGCGTAGAGACGGGAGAGACGGGTCCAGGCTGTAACGACCCGTCCCAAATTCCAGGATTAGATTAGTGACTAATCACGATTAGTGAGGCTAATCCGTGATTAGTTGGGCGAAATCGGACGAACGATGCGAAATGACCGTTTTGCCCCTGGTGGTGGCAAAACGTTGACTTTTCAATCGGACGGTCAAATGGACTTTGACCGATGACCGTGACGTAGTTCGTGACGTCACGAGTTCGTAGACAGGTGGCACGTTCAATTCCGACATTCGAGGAGGAAGTTATGACGTTCGGAAGTTTAGGGGCATTTTGGTAATTTGGGTGAATAGGAGGTCAAAAGTTGACTTTTTGACCGGGAGGTCCGATGGCCGAGGGCCGGAGACCGTTACGTAGATAAGGACGATACGAATCCATAGACAGGCGGCACGCTGAAATCGGACTTCGAACAGGAGAGTTATAGGTCACGGAAGTTCGATTTCACTATGCACGTACTTCGAGGCGGGGATGATTTGGCGAAATCTGATTGGGCAGATATTTTTAATGGGTCCCATGGATGAGTGACAAGTGTCACTCATCCTATTGGTCAAGACCCCTAATTTGTGGATCTAAGTAATTAAATAATATTAATTTAATATTTTATAATATAATCCACACATCATTAAATCATAGCCATTCATCTAACTTAATCCATCAAATCTTAGCCATCCATTTAGCCTTCTCTCATCAGCCATCAACTAACATCATTTCCTTCAATTTTCTCCATCAAACCTGAAACCATCCATGTTTTGCCCATTTTCTCCATTTTTCTTCAAACCCGAAACCACACCCCACCATCATTCATCCTATGAGCCCAAGTGTGACTGTGAGAGAGAGATGAGAGACGAAGGACGGTGAGCCACGGCTGGGGACGGTGAGCCACGGCTGGGGACGGTGGTGGCTAACGGTGGTGCACGGCCAAGAGAACCCGAAAACCTTAGGTAATTATTCAAAAATCCAAATTTGAGTTTTAATGGTTTTTAATCGATTTCTTTAATTAGGTTAGGTTTCTGGGGACCCTAGGAGTAGAATGGGATTAGTTTTGGGGCTTGGGATGGCCGGAAATGGCCGTGAACGGCCGGAGAAAATCCGGCCACCATTGATGGCGGATGGAAGCTCCGTTTCGGGTGGTTTTTCTTAGTTTTAGGGATTGGGTTAGATAGGAAATGAAGAAATAGGAATTTAGAGATTAAAATGGGACCAAACGGACCCCGAATCGGTCCGAAAACTGAAGAAAAACCGATATGAACAGTAACGGTGAACAGTAACCGTGAATAGTAACTGGTTCAGTCTTGAGGTTGATGCCGATGAACAGTGTTTTCGACTTTCTAGGGGCCCGTGAGGGCCCGTGGGCCATAATTTGGGAAAGTGTTCAACACGGGAAATCTTCTATTCGATGTAACGAAGATTTTGGGACTGGTCTCGTGTCAATCGGACATCGTTTCGATAGTTTTCGGGGTGTCGGAAGGTTTAGGGTCGGTTTAAAAATAGTTAAAAGTTCGGGAAAATTACGGGGCTTTGGTAGGAGGTTAATTAAGTAGTTAGTAACCTTCTATTAAAATTTGGACAGGTTTGGGAGTCCCGGTGATGGTGATCGGCTCGGGGAGCCGAATGGCACGCAATCGAGGCGGCAGCTCGGACGGTCTGTGAGTGGACCTTGTTTTCTAAATTGGTGCATGCATAAATGTTTATTATATGTTTTAAATGCTTGTTTGTAATGCCATGGGTGCATTTGTATGTGGTTACGTATAAGCACGTATTTCGAGGTTTCGGCCTTATACGTTGCTTATATGGGTCTGTATTTCTGTATTGATTAAAATGAACTGGATTTGAATTTCAAAAGGATAAACTCGGGTATGAGACCCATTTGGTTTTGTCTCGGGCATATGACTTCAGATTCCGGGCACGGTGCCCAGCTGATGTCCTATGTTCGGGTACGAGACCCAAGCTACTTTACGGTTTTGATTTCAGGTCAGGGAACCTTAAATGGATTTCCCGGTTCATGACGGTTTATGGGAACCGGCACGAACTCTTAATATGGTATCATGGTTCATGACGGTTTATGGGAATCGGCTTGAACCCTTGTTGGTTATTACGGTACATGACAGTTTATGAGAACCGGCATGTTACCTGATTATGGATATTATGGATCATGACGGTTCAGGGGAACCGGACATGAATGTTTATGTTATGTATATATATGTTCATCTACCTTCCTTTACATGTTCTACTATCTCCTCCGGGGAGGGTCGTTAGCCTGGGTGGACCCCGGAGTAGTCACGGGGCACCGACTAAGTGGAGTCACCCCCCAGTTGGGTTCCTTACTCTCAGGAAGGCTATGGTTACTATTACCTCAGGTAGGGTCAGTGGTCTGCGGACATTGACCTTGACTTTGAGATGACTCGGATTGAGACCCGGGTAGCACGCGCGTAGCTTTGGATACCGTGACAGGATTGGTTGTGTGACTTATATATATGTATGTGATGGATATATGATATATGATATGTGGTGTGTACAGGTGTGTACAGGTGTGTACAGGTGTGCACAGGATTTGGGCAGTGGCCCGTATGGTCGTTTTTATTGTGGTCCTTTCGACCTTGGTTTATATCTGCTTTGGGCTTAGTCCCACATATGGTTTGTTTTTGGATAAATGGTTTTCGAATGCATGCATGCTTTTTAGTGGAGGGTACAAATGTCTTATGAAATGTTTTTATAAACTCTTTGTTTTGTCCACTCACAGCTTTTAATGTTTAGACTGCCCTTCAGGTTGACATCGGATGTGGACTGTAGCAGAGATCGAGATATCACATACCTCCTCCGGATCCTGGCGTACTCTGATAGCCCGGGAGGGCAAAGGAAGAAAATATCCCTTGTCTGACACTTCGTGTCAGACGGGAGCAGGGTCATCCCGCACTAATCCCGGGGGGATTGGGATGGGTCCTGTCACAAGCAGCAGCTGATGTTGGGGCTGCAGCAATTAGGGTGATGACCTGGGGGGAGACAGATGCCAAAATGGCATGGAGGAGCAACTGGACCTGACGGATCCAGAGGGCCCGAAGGGCTGTTTCTTCTGCAGGTGGGCAGGGATGCGTGCCATCCACGTAACCCATGAGTTCATACCCACGGAGGAGGGCGTTGAACTGGGCGCGCCAAGGGAAGAAAGTGGTGAAGGTAAGTTTGACAGGAGTAGTCACGGGGCACCGACTGACTGGAGTCACCCCCCAGTTGGGTTCCTTACTCTCAGGAAGGCTATGGTTACTATTACCTCGGGTAGGGTCAGTGGTCTGTGGACATTGACCTTGACTTTGAGATGACTCGGATTGAGACCCGGGTAGCACGCGCGTAGCTTTGGATACCGTGACAGGATTGGTTGTGTGACTTATATATATGTATGTGATGGATATATGATATATGATATGTGGTGTGTACAGGTGTGTACAGGTGTGTACAGATGTGCACAGGATTTGGGCAGTGGCCCGTATGGTCGTTTTTATTGTGGTCCTTTCGACCTTGGTTTATATCTGCTTTGGGCTTAGTCCCACATATGGTTTGTTTTTGGATAAATGGTTTTCGAATGCATGCATGCTTTTTAGTGGAGGGTACAAATGTCTTATGAAATGTTTTTATAAACTCTTTGTTTTGTCCACTCACAGCTTTTAATGTTTAGACTGCCCTTCAGGTTGACATCGGATGTGGACTGTAGCAGAGATCGAGATATCACATACCTCCTCCGGATCCTGGCGTACTCTGATAGCCCGGGAGGGCAAAGGACGAAAATATCCCTTGTCTGACACTTCGTGTCAGACGGGAGCAGGGTCATCCCGCACTAATCCCGGGGGGATTGGGATGGGTCCTGTCACAGGCAGCAGCTGATGTTGGGGCTGCAGCAATTAGGGTGATGACCTGGGGGGAGACAGATGCCAAAATGGCATGGAGGAGCAACTGGACCTGGCGGATCCAGAGGGCCCGAAGGGCTGTTTCTTCTGCAGGTGGGCAGGGATGCGTGCCATCCACGTAACCCATGAGTTCATACCCACGGAGGAGGGCGTTGAACTGGGCGCGCCAAGGGAAGAAAGTGGTGAAGGTAAGTTTGACAGGGAGCTGGGCGACAGCGTTGATGGTGATTAGGGCGGGAAAGGTAGAGATTGTGTCGGTTGGTGGTGGGAGAGTAGGGTTGGCAGGGGCGGCTGTGGATTGAGCAGCGGCGGCTGTAGGTTGGGCGGCCATGGATTAGGGTTTTTTTCTAGGGTTTGCTCGATGGAGCTTTTATGGCTCTGATACCATATAAGGTATTGAATTTCCTGATGTTATTTCAATAATCTTAGTTGTACAATAGTGGCAGATTTATACAGGTTGTAGGAGAGTCCTAACTAGGCAAGATTCTAGTAAAGTCCTAACTAGGTAAAATATAAACAAGAGCCTAACTAGGTAAGATACAACCTAGGTATTAAGGAGGAGATTGATCTGCAATCTCCTCTGATTCTACAGGATCTGTGATAGGATCCTTAACAGTTCTTTCTAATTCCAGATTAATTAGGATTTCTAGTTTGTTTATTCCATATAAATACCCTATTGTAATTCAATGGAAGGGAGATGAGTTTATGAATAAAGTTTGAGAATATTTTCCTGCGAAAGGATTATTTTGGGTGTGAAGCCCCTGGAGCGATTCCAGACTATTTTGGTGTGAAACCAAGTTTTGGTGCGAAGCCAATTTTGGGTGTGAAGCCCCTGGAGTGCTTCCAGACCTATCTTTTAAGTTTTATGTTTGTTTCCTAGAGTTTGCTTCCGCTAGTTTGCTAAATTGTAGGTTTCAGATCTGTCCTACATCAAGAACCCTTCAAAATTTGATCTCAATATCCTTACCAAGGAACCTGTATTATATTTTGTTGATATTACTGTTCAATAAGCCAAATTCAAAATTTTCAATGGGTAGACAAATCAATACAAAGGCCACAGTGTAAAGCAAGAAGACATGAGTTCATAATAATAAGGTAATCAATCATACAAAATCTGCCACAATGGTCCGGCTACGATACGCTCCGCCATTTGGAATTCGAGTGGGTATTCTTTTTATTCTTTTCCACACATAAAAATATAGCCTGAAATACCATGATAAGCAAGATTACAGATAGTAATCTAACCAACATTTTTGCTTTTAATTCAAAGGGGGTATCCACATGAAAAAGGATATATGTGTGTGTATGTTTAATTTCATTGGAATTCGCTCGATTGAAAGCAACGGTAAACATGTTTAATAAATATACTTACTCCCCATCAAGCTGTGCTATCAAAGCCTCAAAAGTTGCTCTTCTTCGAGGATCCAGTCTTGCATGCCTACCCGCAAGAGCATCAATTTCATCCACAAATACAAAACAAGGAGCCTGAGCACAGGATGGCCTAATTAGTGAAAAATAAATATAAAACATCCAGATATAAAAACTCATTGGCATCTGTCCAAAAATGTTTTGTTTAAGGGCTGGCAATAAAGCCCCCGAGCTTATGTAAGACTTTCTTTCATAGATTCAGTGAGAGAAATAAATCAAGCTTAATGTTTAGATTTAAGGTTCTTTAAAGGCAAAACTTGTCCATAAAGAGCCATCTACAGAGTCACAGACGCATTCAGAACAAAGGTGCTAATATGAGTGTGTGCTAGGAGATCAAATCGTAGCAGTTAATAAAGCAACAGACCAAAATCTGTAGTTGTTTATCACTAAGCTAGCACCTCTATCATCCATATAGAACAGATTGAATTACCTACTTCATCTGGCAAACACCAGCTCCATAAGATTATGACTTATACATTTGTGACAAATATCAATCTTTGTTTATGATCTCCTAAAGTGTCATTTTACTAACACATGATATAATATTTGCAAATTAGAAAGAGAAGGAGGCTTACATTTCTCCTCGCAATGGAAAACATCTCATTGATTCTTGCAGCACCACTCTTCTCACTATCTGTGAACTCAGCACCTGAAGCAAAAACAAAGGGCAATCCGCTTTCCTTGGCAAGTGTCCTCGCAAAAAGTGTTTTTCCAGTTCCAGGAGGCCCAGAGAGAAGAACACCCTATTATGAAATATGAATAATCATCAAACAAATTTTCTTACATAACATTCGCAATACTAAGGCAAAACTCCAGCAAAGTTCCCTTTATCTTTCAAGAAACAAAAAAAACTTACCCGGACAAACTTGACATCTCTTTCATAGTATTGCATTGGATTCCCCATATAAATCATCAGCTCATCGAGAAGATCCCAAACATCACCCCCCAACACAACTTCCTTAGGCATTGATTTTGTTTCCCCCACATCTCCGACTGGCTGAAGGAGTATAAAGTGCAATGAGAAGCCAAGAATCTACGAAATACGGAGAGATAAAAAGGAACACATTTTTGGAAACAAAAACATTTACCATGATAAAATTTTCTGCATAAGCCATATCAAAAAGTTGATTATATTTTTTGTAAAGAAAACGCTTAGAAGTGATGTGCAGAAGCATCACAGACTCGCGTATTAGCCAGAGAATAAGTATCCCAGGTACCAATGCAATCAGAACTTTCATAAAGTAGTGGATCTGACGCTTTTGAAGAAGATCAACTTCAACTCCAGAACTTGAGATAATCTCGAACAAGTAAGGGTCAAGGGGGATATCAACCTAGCATATGAGGAAAAACACTAAGTATTCATAATCAAGAGATAAATCATGGTTATTGTTAGAAAATGAGGTAAACTTACGACATATTCTAATGGAAAACCTTCTTTCATGGTAACATATATTCTCTTTAGATCCTCCGTAAATACAACAGCAGCAACCTGCCCAGAAGGAGTCACAGTATCAGAAACTATAGACCTAACCCTTGACTAACAAAGTAGAAAATTCCCCTAGATGCATATGTTTAGATTGGACATGTGAATGGTTGGGAACTTGTTCAATATAACATCTTTACTTCACCTTTGAATCTGTGAAAAACTCTACTTATTCTTTGAACTAACCCATTAAGATACTAGAGAAACTCAAATGTTACTTTTGTATGAAAACCAGAAGATGCATAAAGAATACTCAAGGTTAATGAAATATTAGAAAACAAGGAACCATTGAGTCTATACACAAGGAGAAAAAAAATACATAAATAAAAAAAAGGAGGCCATCATGGTACCTCAGAGCAATCAAGCTTTTGAAGAAAGAAGGTATAAGGAAGTCTAGGACGATACATCCACCATCTTTTAGCTATCCACAGTGCCCTTGTTCCCTGTGTCTTTGTTACCTTTTCCACCACATCCTTGCGAAGACTGTTTTCAACCTCTTTCATGTCGAATTCAACTACATACTTAGATTTTGCAGTGTCTAACTGCTCAGCTAGCTTTTCTTTCTGAAGGATCTCGTTCCATTGCTGAAGTCTTTCCTGCCATGTTCCTCTATCTTCTTGAGCTACATCTACAAAGAAACACCCCAAAAAAATTGACTATAAGCTTCAAGTGGGTAGATAGTACCAAAAACACTGTTCACAGATAGAGTACAAGACAGTTCTCATTGCAAACTTTAAATGATATTTAACAATACCTTCAGTTGATTTCAGCCCTTGTAATCTCTGGAATGCAGTTTTACAATAAACATACACAGATATCAAATCACACAAGTCTGGGTGCTTATTCCTTGAGACTCGGTTACTCATATAGAGAGGGATTTCAGACCAAATAACTGATTACATAGGCACGTAGACAGGCTACACTATAAAGCAGAGTTAACAAGTTAGATATCTGACTAGATTTGTTTCTATGAGGGTAATAATTTTCTAGAAAAGGCTGGATCTTCCTATATAAGAAACAAAAGTTCTATTAAAATAAACGCTATGTCAATCATTGTGGACAAATCCACTGCTTACATGTATTATCCACGCTAGACCACAATCATTAACATCGTTGTGAAGAAGTTGTCCTTTGTATCTAGTTTAGCTACCGCAAACTCACCACATGTGCATACAAGCATAATAGGCCATGATAAGTTCAGAATTCATAACAAATTATGCTATGAAGTCTTGATAAGCGAAGAAAATCCTCAAACTCCATGTGGGGTTTGAAATGAAGGAAAGCTCAAAATACTTCTGTATGTGGCAAACAGATACTAACCGGAAATTCCCAAATCTTCCTTTAGTTCCTTCTTTTCTTCCGGATTTAATTTTGCATCGCTGTCAATAATTTGGTTCACATTGTCAAGAGGAAGCTGTGGATCATCATCCCATGCATCCTCTCCAACATACGAACTATCATGAACAAGTGTTCCATCAGGTCCTTCTACAAACTTCTTCATTTTCAGGCCTTTGGGTGTTGTCTTCCTCCACACACTCTTTTTAAACCTACAATGAAAAACAACCAGCATGCCTGGATTATTGAAAGCAGCAAAGAACCGCTCAAGCTTCTTTTCCTTTATTCCACTTTCTCCCTTATAGTTGTTTAAATCCTGACCTATGTCAAGGCGACATCTAAAATTTAAAGCAGAAATGTGATCCAGTCAACTTAAACTAAAGGATAGACACAACACAATCAACTTACCTTCTAACATTAATTGGAGATGGCTCAGGAACCACGGCCTCCATATAAGCCTCTGTCAACTCTTTTCTTTGACGATCTCGGAGAGGAGCTTGAATTGCTATATACATTCTTTGACAAGAAATTATTGAAACAAAAATATAGAAAACCAATGCAGCAATCCTTTTAGATTCCCATGTCTTGAAATGCTGCAAATAACAAAATGAAAATGACCATTATCATTATGTAAGAACTGCCACATCATTAAAAATGAACAAAAGATTTAGCAGTTGAATAGTCCTTTTACATCTGATTGAAACTGAATGATTACTTCAATGGCTCCTCTTTAAGTTGATATGTTATCCTTGTTCATATAAAAGTTTACCAAGTATGGATTCATTTACGGAGAACTCATAGTGATCGAGCTATGTTCATGTGCAGGACTTCTGATGAAATGAACCCTTCGTCTAGCATCCCTGTATTTTTCCTAGGATGGTTATATATGCATAAATTTCCTTTACATATGACTATCTTATAGGTTCCACCGATAAAATGTTAAGGTTCCTACTGAAGCAGAAAAGGTAGATCAGACTATTTTTTGTGATCAAACCTGGCTGATAATCAAGGAACAGATGACCATTTAATGCAAGGACATTCAACCTTATAAAAAAAAAAATTACTATAAAGATTGAAAATTCCAATGAAAGATTATTCAATTGGTTAGGAAGTTTTTCCCATATTTATGAGCATGGACTCAGGAAACCAATACAGTTGCTGAATTTTTGCTTCAACTGGTATAAATAAACTGGATACCGGTGATTCTCAGAAGTTCCCTTATTCTATTAGAGGTTTGGACTTGATATTAGACAATAATTAAGCTTTATTCCACTTATTGTCACCTTCTCCCTGAAAGAACCATAAAATTGTGTTTGGTGATGGTTGTTAATTTCAAGGGAAACAGCTTGCGTATATACAGATAACACAAATACTATGGCAAGCGTTAAGTGCAAGAACTATTAACTCCTGGTTGATGAATTGTTGAACAAGAAACGCGACTTTAGTTGCAAAATTAAACTTAATTTGAAGTTCTTCTCAATCAATTCATGAGAGCTTATAAAAAGCACTGTCAAATATCAAGACTCATACAATACGTTGAGAAATGATACAAATGGGGTATGGTTGGTATATCTTTTCTAAAATTAGCAATGCACAAATCTAAATGAAAGAGCCGACCTTCATTTCATTGTGTATTTGCTTAAACAGCAACGTTACTGATACGAAATGTTACATTTCTACTGACTTCACATTTATAATATACGGTCAGGTAATTCAAAGCTACATTTGTTCACCCTACAGCATAATCAAAACAGACAATTCAACAGTGTAGCTTCAGTATCTTTTTTTTCACTTTCTTTGCAACCAAACAGATATTAAAATCAGCGATGAACTTACCTTCCAACGTTCCCACCGATTCCAGCTGATAAACTCTGGCACCAACTCATTCCTAAACTGGTCAAACCCAGTCTTACCATTCTTTAACGCTTCCCCAACTCGCCCCACGACTTCGTCCACCTTCACATTAGCATCTGTCAAATCAAACCCAGTTTCCTTCTTCACCGACTCACCAAAATTCGACCAGAACCGCTCCGAGCCGCGCCTTATTGACCCAGCCAGAATCAACCACGAAAACCCATCAGACCCGTTTGGATTCACAGAAGCTAGAACACGGAAAGTGGGCTTTTTGGGGGGAATTTTGGCTCTGTTCGTTGTGGGTAGGTTGAAAAGGACGAGTGTGGGAGAAGACTGGGGGAATGGGGATGAAGAAAAGAGAAGTGGGTTCGATTTGTATATGAGTTTCAGGTCCATTTTCCGTTGTAGAATTGGGAATTAAAGAGATTCCATCAAAAAGAATTTTAATTTGCAATCATTTTTCAGTCTTCGAGTAGTTGAACAGAGAGCGGTGCTGGTTTTAGGACTGCTCCAGGGCTTTGGGGGTTATCCGTTATGCTGCTGTTCTAAACCCTCTTTTAAACTTCACACACAAAAGGAAAACACTTTGACACATGCATTTGAACTTTGAATAAAAGGACCTTTGGTGGGAGGCTTTCAGCTTCAAGATACAACACTACATTGGAAAAAAAAAAATTGAGTATTATTCTTTCTTTCTTTTTGTGAGGAAAAGTTTAAGGAGAACAAAATGATATCTCATTTAAGGTCAGATTGTACCAAAGTCTCATTGATGACTTATAAGGAGAATCTTAGCCTAAATCTTCAATAGGAGAGATTGTTGACGATGTGAATCGAGGTCTAATGTAACAACCCATCCTGGAAACATAAGGCATTTTTGGAAAATAAATGGGTAAGGGACGGATTTACATATGTCTTCTTTAATGGCCCAAAAGTAATTTTTAATTTACAAAAACAAATTTTCCCTTGTCTTCGTTAATGGCTCAAAACATGATCAATGCGTGTGTTTCAAATTCATGAGTTTGTAGCATACGAAAAATTGAGATCGTATGGAAAAGTTACAGGTCTATATGCCCAAGGGTATTTTGGTAATTTTGGCAAGTAGGGGCATTTTGATAATTATAGTCAAGCTGCTTGTGATGACTCAGTGACTTGTAGTTGCTGGCTCCCTTACTGGGTGACACATGCCACTAGAAAAAAGGGACACTTAATCCTCTATCACCTTGCTTGTGGAGGTTCATTCAAATGAACATGGGGATGAGAATAGAGAGGACGAGACACGGCCAGAAAAAGAAAAGGAGGAAATTGACCTTCCTAGTGAGGTTTGCTAGAGAAAGAAGGGAAGAAAGAAAGAAGAGAATTGAACACACTCCTCTGGGAGGCTAGGAAAATGACCTCACTAGTTTTTTATGGGAAAGAACCAAAATTCCCGGGATTCACCATTTTCACTGTTCCATGGCGAGGTAGGCTGTGATAGGACCTAATCCTTAAACACTTTGATAATCATGTCAGGTCCTGCTCCCGTCTAACAACAATCCTTAAACACCGAAATTGTCCTCAATATGTGCCAGACAAGGTGTCAGGACCTGACCCTCCTCGGTCAAGACCCGACTCTACCACAATATTGTCCGTTTTGGGCCTCTTCGCCCTCAAGGTTTTGTTTTCGGGAGCTCACGGTGCAACTTCTCAAGGAGTCACCCATCATGGAATTGCACCAACTTCAACTCGTTTAACTTTGGAGTTCCAATCGAACCCAAAATCACTGAACTCCCAAAAGGCATCGTGCTAGATAAGTGTGTGCTTACACCTTTAAGACACGCCACCATTCCTCTCCCAAACCATTCCCCCCTCGCAGGAATGTGGGATCGTTCACCGTTCCCTCCAGAACAGGGGTCTTACAATCCACCCCCCTTAGGGCCCAGCTGACAGGACCCATCCCAATCCCCCCGGGATTAGTGCGGGATGACCCTGCTCCCGTCTGACACGGAGTGTCAGACAAGGGATATTTCCGACCTTTGCCCTCCCGAGCTATCAGAGTACGCCAGGATCCGGAGGAGGCATGTGATATCTCGGTCTCTGCTACAGTCCACATCCGCTGTCAACCTGAAGGGTAGTCAAAACATTAAAAGCTGTGAGTGGACAAAACCAAGAGTTTATAAAAACATTTTATAAGACATTTGTACCCTTCACTAAAAAGCATGCATGCATTCGAAAACCATTTATCCAGAAAAACCATAATGAAATCAAGTACATGGGTCACTGCCCAAATCCATAAGGGACTCAACCCAAATCATAAGAAACTAACCATACGGGCCACTGCCCAAAACCTGTGTAAACACACATCATATATCATATATGTAGCATACATCACATATACATATAATTCACACATCCAATCCTGTCACGGTTTCCAAAGCTACGCGCGTGCTACCCAGGTCTCAATCCGAGTCTTCTCAAAGTCAAGATCAATGTCCGCAGACTACTGACCCTACCCGAGGTAATAGTTGACAGGACCCGCCCCGATCCCACAGGGACCACAAGGGGACGTGCCCTGCTCCAGTCTGACACCCACTAATTCATACCAATTTTAACCTCAAAACATCAAATGCATAAATAATCAAATTTAAGTCATACAACAAATCCGAATTAAACAGATGTCAGACAAGGGATGAAATCCAAAATTACAAGTTGCGAGCACGACTCTAACATAAACCTGCGGGTAAACCACCCAGCAGGGGTTCAGGTACGCAGAAGTAGATCTATGCCTCAGCCTCAGGTTCCTCCTCTACCTCAGTATCACGACCTGGAGGGGTTACCAAAAACATTAAGGGTGAGTGGACCGAACTCAAGTTTATAAAATCATTTGATAAGTAAAACGTATAATTTACCTCTCCGTTTTCCAAACATGCATGCAGCATCATTTAAAATCATAAATAATATAATATGAATCATAAGGCATGTAATAAAACCATAACCATAATTTTAGCCACTGCACTATACACTCCAATCCCGACATCCCCGATGTCTGACGTCCCTGACGTCCAATAAGGTCACAATCACAAGGCTACGCGTGCCACTCGGGTCTCAATTCCGAGTTCAATCCCCGAACCCTGTTCGGTTACAACATCCCCGATGCTTAGCGTCGTAGACGCTGGACGTTCTAGACGTCCGTGACCTCTCCGGGGTACCTCATCCGGAGGAGACAATATAATATGGAAGGATCTATACAGTGCAGTACCAAATACATTTTATTGATATCCACATGCAAACATATATGTATACATAGGTAAAATCTGAACCGATCGTTACGTTTCATCAAACGGGTCTCATGCCCAAATACCGTGAAACGTGCCATAACCGAAATCTCAATATCATCAAAATCATTTATAGATTCCAGCATGTGAACATATAAGTAAATCGGAAAACATTTAAGCATGCAAGGGTTTAATGAAAACGGACCCACTCACAGTACAATCCTGCTAGAAACCGAACGTATACCCTCGTCCTGGTACAAATGTACAATCCCTGTCAAGTCCAAAGTATTCGTAAAGGTCAATTTAAACCCCCAACATTCAACCATGAAAGCCTAGGCCGAAACCGGCCCGGGAAAACCGCCCGAACGCGCTTCCTAATGCAATAAACCTCATTTTGACCAACTTAATGATCTCCGATCGACCCGAAACCACCGCCATTGGATCCGGATCGTCGAAACCTAAAGAATGGTGGTGGTCCCACCAAAAGTACTGTTCACACGCGCCCACACGCGCCAGTCAACGCGTCGGTCAACGCAGGAACAGTCCCTGCTGACGTCATCGCTGACGTCACTGCTGACATCAGCATGACGTCATGCTGACATCATCTGACAGCTGTTAGGTCTGACATGTCAGACTCTGACAGGTGCCACGTGTCAACATCCGATTGGTCCACCTCACTGATCTGTCATGCCACGTGTCAGCACGGCACTGGTCCACGTCACTGACATGTCAGCGACACATGGCAGTCCCTGATTGGGCCACGTCACTGACATGTCAGTGCTGACTGTGCACTGACATGTGACACGTGTTGGCTCATGGTTGGTCCACGTCACCTGACAGTCTGACAGGGTGCCACGTCATCACCTCTGTCCTCAGACGGGTTGACCCGTATCTCTGCAACTCGGGTCGATCAGACCCGCGATCATGACCCGGTCACCATTTCACCATTTCTCAATCATTTTTGTTCAGGTTTGTTCCTAACTACTCGTCTTAATCCCAGGAAGGGTTCTATGGGATCAAAATCGAGAAAAACAGACAGGATCGAGGGCTTACCTCGAAGAACAGAACCGGTTTCCCATCGCCGTTTAGTTACCGTCCTGATCACCTCCGGTCACGATAACAAGCCCAAAAGGTTCCTGGCAGTCCCTAGAGTCGATTAGGATTCATAGAGAACAAAACTAAACGTTGGAATTCAAGTTACCAAATTCTGGGTTTTTGAAACCGTTTCGGGTTTTGAAACTGGCTCACCTCGCCGCCGTCTGCCGCCTTCCGCCGCCGTGCCTCAGTCCTTCCCCGTGAGTCCAGCAACACACAGGCACAGAGACAGGTTGTAGTGCGCCAGTGTGGATCAATGAGCAGTGAGTGAGGGTGTCGGGTGAAAATTATATAGAAATGGAGGGAAATGGATGGACGGCCCAGATTAGATCTCAGAAATGAGATCAAGGGCTGAGATTAGATCAGGGGGTTTTCAGATCTAAGGGCTGAATTTAAAAGTTGATTTTAATGCTATTTAATCCCATAGTGGATCTGATCCAATCTAGCCAATGGGTGAGTGACACTTGTCACTCACCAGGTGTCCTCCAATCAGAATTTTTAGAATAAAATATTCGACACGAAAACCGAGACACGGACCTCCCGATTTCACGTTTCTGACCAAAACTTCCTCGTACGAAGTCCGATTTCGGCGTGCCGCCTGTCTACGGACTCAGGACGTCAAGGCCTACCTGACGGTCCTTGAGTCAACTGAACATTAGTTGCCAAAAGAAAAGTCAACATTCCCCCCCCCCCCCCGGAAGTCCAAATTACGATAATGCCCCTGAACTTCCGATAGTCATAACTTTTTCCCTGATCGTCCGAATTGGACGTGCCACCTGTCTATGAACTCGTGACGTCCCGAACTACGTCACGGTCATAGGTCAAAGTCCATTTAATTTATAAATCAAAAAGTCAACAATTGGCCATACCCATCACAAGGGTAAAAGCGTCAAATCACACAATAAATTACAATATTGAAATCCTCGAATTTCCGGGGTGTTACAATAGTAATCATAGCCTTCCTGAGAGTAAGGAACCCAACTGGGGGGTGACTCCACTCAGTCGGTGCTCCGTGACTACTCCGGGGTCCACCCAGGCCAACGACCCTCCCTAGAGGAGATAATAGAACAAGTAAAGGAAGGTAGATGAACATATATATACATAACATAAACATTCATGCCCGGGTCCCCTGAAACGTCATGATCCATAACATCCATAACAAGGGTTCATGCTAGTTCCCATAAACCGTCATGTACCATAATGACCCTTCCAGAGTTCCTGCCGGTTCCCATAAACCGTCATGAACTTGGAAATCCACGTAGGGTCCCTGACCCGAAATCATAAACCGTAAAGTAACTGGATCTCGTGCCCGAACATATGACTCAACTGGGCACCGATCATAGTGATGCGTGCAACCATCCATCCAGGACCGCCCTCAATCCTGGTATGTCGCCGTGAACGTATCAACCGACGCGACCACCACAAGATCATGGTGCACTCATCACCGATCGATATCCTGAACCGTCAGCACTCCGAAGTCGAGCCTCCCCAGGCTGCCCGACCACGAATCGTGCATCGTGACCTCTCCGGAAGGAACACATCCCAATCCGGAGGCGAGCGTCGTATCGTCGATCGCCGTGCACATAGCACCCGTCGCGACCACGATTTAGACCTGAAGGTCGAAAATAGTGCCATATGCCCGAGACCAAACCAAATGGGTCTTATACCCGAGTTTATTCTTTTAGAAATCCAAAACCTTTTCATTTAGACCAATAAAGAAATACAGACCCGTATAAGCACCGTATAAGGCCGAAACCTCGAAATACGTGCTTATACGTAACCACATAAAAATGCACCCATGGCATCATCAAACATGTAATAAAACATATAATAAACATTTATGCATGCACCAATTTAGAAAACAAGGTCCACTCACAGACCGTCCGAGCTGCCGCCTCGATTTGCGTGCCATTCGGCTCCCCGAGCCGATCACCATTACCGGGACTCCCAAACCTGTCCAAATTTTAATAGAAGGTTACCAACTACTTAATTAACCTCCCATCAAAGCCCCGTAATTTTCCCGAACTTTTAACTATTTTTAAACCTACCCTAAACCTTCCGATGCCACGAAACATATCGAGACGGTGTCCGATCGACACGAAAATAGTCCTAAAATGTTCGTTACATCGAATAGAATATTTCCCGTGTTGAACACTTCCCAAATTATGGTCCACGTGCCCTCACGAGCCCCTAGAAAGTCGAAAACACTGTTCATCGGCACTAACCTCCAGCAGACCGGTTTTACTGTTCATGGCCGGTTCACCTGGTTTGGCCGGTCCAACTGGACCGGCGTGACCGGTTGACAGCCCTAGACACCCCATTTTTCATCCTAGTTCTTCCTTTTTGGTTCCTTTCATCCTATTTTGGTGTTTTCTATCCATTCCAATCCTTAAAACAACCTAAAAACCGCCTAAACCCATGGTTCGATTTTGAACCAAACGGTTCAAAGTTCTCAAAACTCTCCCATGGCTGCCCAGCCATCCCAAGCTTCCTTAAACCTTCCTAACATGTCCCTAGCAACCTAATGGACTCATTAAAACCATTAAAAACCAACCATAACATCAAAAATGTAAAATTGGATCAAAATGGACTTACCGTGAACCTCACGGGTTCTTCCTCCTCTCGCCGCCGTGGACGGCGGTTCAGGCCGCCCAGCAACCTCCTCAGTCTCCCTAGTCCTCTGCCTGGTCATGGGTGAAGAGTGGATGGGTTTTGGGTTGCACGGATAGGAGGAAAATGGGTGAGATCGGGTGGGTGTTTTGTGTGTGTTTGAAATGGAGAAATGAAAATGCACGGGGAAAGGAAGATGCATGAAGAGAAATTGGTGTCCATTGGATGGGTGACACTTGTCACTCATCCATTGGGCCTCCATTAAATATCTGGGCCCCACTAAAGTCCAAAAGGTAAGTTATTTCATAATTCGTGCAATAGTGCACTTGAACTTCCGTGAACCGTAACTTCGTCGTCGAAAGTCCAAATTCGACGTGCCACCTGTCTATAGATTCGTATCGTCCTTATCTACGTAACGGTCTTCAGCCCTCGGCCATCGGACCTCTTGGTCAAAAAGTCAACTATTTTGCCCTTTTAACCAAAATTACCAAAATGCCCCTAAACTTCCGAACGTCATAACTTCCTCCTCGAACATCGGAATTGAACGTGCCACCTGTCTATGAACTCGTGACATCACAAACTTCGTCACGGTCATCAGTCAAAGTCCATTTGACCGCCCGAATGAAAAGTCAACGATTTGCCATGACTAGGGGCAAAACGGTCATTTTGCATCGTTCGTCCGATTTCGCTCTACTAATCACGAATTAGCCTCACTAATCGTGATTAGTCACTAATCTAATCATAGAATTTGGGACGGGTCGTTACACCAGCGTCCTCGCTAGCACACTTCCCAGTTGGGATCTGGCTTTGATACCATTATGTCAACAGCTCAATCTCCCCTACTCTTATGGGGTAATCCCTCAGCACCTGGTTTACTACATGAACTTCCCCAGTCGGGGTACCAACACCTAACTCACCCCCAAGTGTAGATAACTCTCGGTGTAACGACCCGTCCCAAATTCCATGATTAGATTAGTGACCAATCACGATTAGTGAGGCTAATCCGTGATTAGTTGGGCGAAATCGGACGAACGATGTGAAATGACCGTTTTGCCCCTAGTGGTGGCAAAACGTTGACTTTTCAATCGGGCGGTCAAATGGACTTTGACCGATGACCGTGACGTAGTTCGTGACGTCACGAGTTCATAGACAGGTGGCACGTTCAATCCCGACGTTCGAGGAGGAAGTTATGACGTTCGGAAGTTTAGGGGCATTTTGGTAATTTGGGTGAATAGGAGGTCAAAAGTTGACTTTTTTACCGGGAGGTCCGATGGCCGAGGGCCGAAGACCGTTACGTAGATAAGGACGATACGAATCCGTAGACAGGCGGCACGTCGAATTCGGACGTTCGACGGCGAAGTTACGGTTCACGGAAGTTCCTGGTTACTATTCACGATGGCACGTTTTACGAGACAAAAGTGCAGTTTTGTCTCTAGTGGGCCCAGATATTTAATGGAGGCCCAATGGATGAGTGACACTTGTCACCCATCCACTGGCCAACCCCACCCACTCATGCACCAAACCCTTCCCCGTTCATCCATTTCTCCCATTTTCTTCCCAAACCAAACCGATCACCATTTCCTCACCCCAAACACCAAACCCTTCCCTTCTAACCATAACTGAGACCAGAGGGTGAGAGAGGAGGACTAAGGACGGCAGCTGGTGGCTGGAACCGCCGTGGGCGGTGGCGGGAACCCAGAACCCGATCGGGTACCCGGTAAGCCCATTTTCAATTTTTGTGTGGATTTTGTTGTTATGGGTCGATTTGGACGATTGGTTTGAGTTAAATAGGTTGCTAGGGAGTTGTTAGGGAGGTTTTGGTGGTGGTTGGACGTCGGAGAAGCCCTGGGAGGTTTCGGGAAAATTGAACCGTGAGGTTAAAAATTGAACCGGTCGGATTTCGAGGGTTTTAGGTAGTTTTGTTAATTGGGTTAGATAGGAAATGAAGAAATAGGAATTTAGGAAGTGGAATGGATGAAATTGGACCAAAAATGAGGGAGAAGGACACCTGGACCGGTTACGCCGGTCCAAGTTGCAGGAAAAATCGGACCGGACCGGTTCGGACCGGTCTAACCGATGTAGGGGATGACTGATGACGTCATCATATCAGGGATGACGTCATCATGTCAGATCTGACAAGGTCAGACTGACATGTCAGACAGTGGGCCAATGGGAGCGTGACACGTGTCACTGTCAGGGGCTGTCAGTGATGACGTCAGCAGGTACTGTAGCAGGCGCGTGAAGCCCACGCGCAGCCCCTTCAGGCGGCGCGTGAGGGCGCGTGGCAGGGAATCTGGGGAAGGTTCCAACATACAAAATCTTCTATTCGATGTAACAAACATTTTGGGACTAGTTTCGTGTCAATCGGACACCGTCTCGATATGTTTCGGGGCATCAGAAGGTTTAGGTTCGGGATTAAAAATAGTTGAAAATACGGGAAAATTACGGGGCTTTAGTGGGAGGTTAATTAAGTAGTTAGTAACCTTCTATTACGATTTGGACAGGTTTGGGAGTCCCGGTGACGGTGATCGGCTCGGGGAGCCGTATAGCACGCAAATCGAGGCGGCAGCTCGGACGGTCTGTGAGTGGACTTTGTTTTCTAAATTGGTGCATGCATAAATGTTTATTATATGTTTTATTACTTGTTTGATGATGCCATGGGTGCAATTCTATGTGGTTACGTATAAGCACGTATTTCGAGGTTTCGGCCTTATACGGTGCTTATACGGGTCTGTATTTCTGTATTGATTTAATGAACTGGATTTGGATTTCAAAATGATAAACTCGGGTATGAGACCCATTTGGTTTTGTCTCGGGCATATGACCTCAGATATCGGGCATGGTGCCCAACTGATGTCCTATGTTCGGGCACGAGACCCCGATGTTTTACACTGATGATTTCGGGTCAGGGACCCAAGATGGATTTCCAAGTTCATGGCGGTTTATGGGAACCGGCATGAACTCTGGAAAGGTCATTGTGGTTCATGACGGTTTATGGGAACCGGCATGAACCTTTATCAGGTCATTCTGGTTCATGACGGTTTATGGGGACCAGCATGAACCCTGGTTATGTTATTACGGTACATGACGGTTTATGGGAACCGGCATGTTACCTGATTATGGATATTATGGATCATGACGGTTCAGGGGAACCGGTCATGAAAGTTTATGTTATGTATATATATGTTCGTCTACCTTCCTTTACTTCTATTATCTCCTCCGGGGAGGGTCGTTGGCCTGGGTGGACCCCGGAGTAGTCACGGAGCACCGACTGAGTGGAGTCACCCCCCAGTTGGGTTCCTTACTCTCAGGAAGGCTATGATTACTATTACCTCGGGTAGGGTCAGTGGTCTGCGGACATTGATCTTGACTTTGAGAAGACTCGGATTGAGACCTGGGTAGCACGCGCGTAGCTTTGGATACCGTGACAGGATTGGTTGTGTGACTTATATATATGTATGTGATGGATATATGATATATGATATGTGGTGTGTACAGGTGTGCACAGGATTTGAGCAGTGGCTCGTGTACTTGGTTTCTCTATGGTTTGGGGCCGAGTCCCGTATGGATTTGGGCAGTGGCCCGTATGGTCGTTTTTATTGTGGTCCTTTCGACCTTGGTTTATATCTGCTTTGGGCTTAGTCCCACATATGGTTTGTTTTGGATAAATGGTTTTCGAATGCATGCATGCTTTTTAGTGGAGGGTACAAATGTCTTCATATTAAATGTTTTTATAAACTCTTATTTTGTCGACTCACAGTTTTTAATGTTTTGACTGCCCTTCAGGTTGACATCGGAGGTGGACTGTAGCAGAGATCGAGATATCACATGCCTCCTCCGGATCCTGGCGTACTCTGATAGCCCGGGAGGGCAAAGGTCGGAAATATCCCTTGTCTGACACTTCGTGTCAGACGGGAGCAGGGTCATCCCGCACTAATCCCGGGGGGATTGGGATGGGTCCTCTCAACGTGGTATCAGAGCGGGGTTGTCTCTATTCGAGCAACCATGTAGCTCTTGGAGTATGTACGCAGGTCGAGGTTGTGATATCTCAAGGAGCTGCAATTCGTGGTCAACCTGATTGTTGGGGTGCCGGTACGATAGTTAGTAGGATTGGAAAGCCTTGGTTCGGCATTCGATGCCGGGGTTGCCATAGTTCTGTCAAGGTTGGCAGTGTGGGACCCTACAAAGGGATTAACGTGTTCGTATTCTGGAGTGTGATCGTGAGACGGTTAGTTGGGATCATCTTTCACGATGTCGTAGGATTGGTTCCGACGACTAGCTGGGAATTGTGATCATCGGATGATCAGATTTGGTTGAGTTAGATAGATTTACTGCAGTTGGCAGTTAGTAACCGGATTCGAGGAATCCGAGTTGGATTGACGGTAGGATTGGATTGACGTCTTTATGATGTCCAGACCGCGGAGTCGGTCAGATCGTGGATTTGACTGCCTTATGCAGTTGGGTTCTGGGGAACTCTAGGTGTGATTGTGGAACCCTATCTTGGTGGGTATGGTTCGGAAAGGCGAGTTGACGAGTGGTATGACTTGGACGACTATTCGGATTTGGGGTTCGTTAGTCGGTCTAGTCATGTCAGCTTGTGTTAGGACTACACTTCGCCATCGGGGCTGTGCTTACCGGTTAAACCTAGTTAGTTGTCGTGCTACTTCAGTTGTGATGGACTGTTGGTACAACTAAGGTCGTGGATGACCTGGTAGACGACAATGGTTTAGTCAAGTTACGACAGGATAGAGATTGTTGGACAAGTTACCAGGGTTGGTACTTGTCGATGGAATCCCTGAGTGGGATACAGAGTAGTTGGTACGGGCGATTGATTCCGTTGGATACGGAGTCTGGATATAGCGATGTCTGGTAGTTAGGTCTGCACGAGTGTGGGGCAGGCGCTACTACCGAGAGTGGTTATAGTTACGATTGTTGGGGATCGGGGACGTTCGGGGAACGTTTTCTTTTTCTCGCATGAGTTGTCAGGGTGACTGTACCCAGAGTTGTCGGGTACGAGGGAGGCAGAGTTTCTCCTATACGAGCAGAGGTACGCGATCGTCGCTTGGTATGAGCGGAAATCCAGGGTGTCAGTTTTGCACACGGTGTGCTAGCGTCAGTACTGATGCTAGTGAGGATGCTTGTGTGCTGATGCTGACAGGTAGTAGTGATGGTGTTGGTACTAGTGCTGGTGCTGGTGCCGGTGATCGTGATGACGATGAGTTATGAGTCGGGATGCGACTCCGTCGTAATGGGCATATGTTCGGTATCTGTGGTTCAGGAGTGGAACTCAGATAGAGTTAAACTGGTTAGGGGACACGTGGTTGATGTCCGGGTATGTTGTTTCCAATCTTGTTGGAACTTCGAAATCGCGAGAGGTTGCGATTGAGGTGACGAGAGGAATGCGGGTTTTCCGATTTGGTATTGGGTATGTCGAAGTCATTTTGGGTGACTTCTCAGGTTCTACCATAATTGATGGTGGTAGATGACGTTGAAGATATAGATGTTGTTGGTTGCCACTAGTACACTGATCGTGTATTGGTTGGTGGACCCGGGATCTGTTCTGAATCATCAGGAGGAGATGAGTATATCGAAGTTAGGTGACTGAGATTCCTCATTCTCTACTTGGTGGCAGACGATGTCAGGTTACCTGACGTGGTGAGTGCATCGAGTGTTGTTTGCATTCACGTATGATGGATTATTCGATCATTCTTGATTTTCCTTGGTGGAATGACAAGGATCGATACGAGGTAATCAGTGAGAACCCACAGTCTCGGCGTGTCTCGTCGTAGACTAATCTATTTAAGATGTGGGAAATGGTCTAGGACTTTGGTTGGCGAGACGATCCTCGATCGTGACGTCTATGGTCGGTTGACGTAGTGTTGGATCTGGATCGTGATTTGGGTATCCAGATAGGTGAAGAGTTTATTACTCTTACTTGGATGTTGAGTGAAGCATGATGGGACTGAACTTCTTTTCGAGGTAAATCCCATATGGCTTCTTACTCGCCTGAGTAGTTGTCCGATGAGTAGGTGTCTGACGAGGTCGGATTTTGTCTGACCTAGTGTTGTGTTGATGTTGGGATTGACTTCCCTATGAAGTCAATCGATCGTATTGTGGTAATCGGTTGAGTGGGTAACCGATAGGTTTGGTTTTGGTACGTCTAGGTAGACGTGAACGATATTTCGGGTTTTGGAATCAGATTTCTGGATGACGATTCAGGATTTGATTTTGGAACTTGAAAAAGGATTTCTAGATTTGGGTTTTGGAATCGGATTCTGGGTGACGATTCAGGATTTGATTCTAGAGCTTGACTGTAGATTTTCTTTTATGGATTTGGGTTCGGAATGGTTATTCCTAATACTAGTTTACGGAATGATGATTTCGGATTTGAATTTGGACATGATTATGGATATGATTTCTGGGTTTGGATTCGGGATTTCTTACGAAATTGCGGATTCGGATTCGGATTTGGAAATAGATAATGGGTTGGAGTTTCGATTTGTCTAGATCGGACAGATGGACTCCATAATTGAAACGTGATTGACTACAACCTAGGTGGTTGTAGGCTGATTGATGGGTAGTTGTACGTACCTTGTTCATTGTTCGAGGTACGACACCGGGCAGACTTGGGATGTCTGGTGACGGTATATAGGTTATACCAGTGATACGTTGGAGAGCGTGTTGGTAGTCGGCATGGTTCCGATACTATTGGAGTAGTCGGGGTCGTGGACTGGACGTTGGATACTGTGCATTGGGTCATGGTATTTCTGATGGGTCTAGTTACACACAGATTGAGTGAAAGGCTTTGTGGGTAAGTGTTTACTCCTGGTTGGGTCCGTTGGTGGTTAGTGTAACCACGAGTGAGTATAGTGTCAGTTTTCGACTGACGACTGTCAAGTGGTGACGGTCTGTCGGAGGTGTCAGCGTGGATCGTTGAGTGAGGTCTGATGCCTCCCAGTGGGAGCAGACGTCAGGATAGATTAGTGATTGAGAAGGGAACCGTCTAGTTGTTGTATCAACAAGATGGTAGATTTGACAAGTAGTGTCAATTCGGACCGTGTGGCTACTGTTCTTCGACGTGGTCGAGTGTAGTCGATACGACGAGAGCGTTAGTGGCACGTCGGGCTGTAGACGAGTAAGTATTGTTCTGGTTAGTGGGTGTACTAGCGTACACGTGTTGCGAGGTAGGTCGATTTTACTTTCCACGAGGTGGATGTGGAATCAGGATAGTTGGAGTTTCGAGAACGGAACTAAATTAAGGAGGTAAGAACGGTTGGGTTTAGGTCGGTTGGAATTTCGGGGACGAAATTAATTAAGGAGGGAAGGTTGTAACGACCCGTCCCAAATTCCATGATTAGATTAGTGACCAATCACGATTAGTGAGGCTAATCCGTGATTAGTTGGGCGAAATCGGACGAACGATGCGAAATGACCGTTTTGCCCCTAGTGGTGGCAAAACGTTGACTTTTCAATCGGGCGGTCAAATGGACTTTGACCGATGACCGTGACGTATTTCGTGACGTCACGAGTTCATAGACAGGTGGCACGTTCAATCCCGACGTTCGAGGAGGAAGTTATGACGTTCGGAAGTTTAGGGGCATTTTGGTAATTTGGGTGAATAGGAGGTCAAAAGTTGACTTTTTTACCGGGAGGTCCGATGGCCGAGGGCCGAAGACCGTTACGTAGATAAGGACGATACGAATCCGTAGACAGGCGGCACGTCGAATTCGGACGTTCGACGGCGAAGTTACGGTTCACGGAAGTTCCTGGTTACTATTCATGATGGCACGTTTTACGAGACAAAAGTGCAGTTTTGTCTCTAGTGGGCCCAGATATTTAATGGAGGCCCAATGGATGAGTGACACTTGTCACCCATCCACTGGCCAACCCCACCCACTCATGCACCAAACCCTTCCCCGTTCATCCATTTCTCCCATTTTCTTCCCAAACCAAACCGATCACCATTTCCTCACCCAAACACCAAACCCTTCCCTTCTAACCATAACTGAGACCAGAGGGTGAGAGAGGAGGACTAAGGACGGCAGCTGGTGGCTGGAACCGCCGTGGGCGGTGGCGGGAACCCAGAACCCGATCGGGTACCCGGTAAGCCCATTTTCAATTTTTGTGTGGATTTTGTTGTTATGGGTCGATTTGGACGATTGTTTTGAGTTAAATAGGTTGCTAGGGAGTTGTTAGGGAGGTTTTGGTGGTGGTTGGACGTCGGAGAAGCCTTGGGAGGTTTCGGGAAAATTGAACCGTGAGGTTCAAAATTGAACCGGTCGGATTTCGAGGGTTTTAGGTAGTTTTGTTAATTGGGTTAGATAGGAAATGAAGAAATAGGAATTTAGGAAGTGGAATGGATGAAATCGGACCGAAAATGAGGGAGAAGGACACCTGGACCAGTTACGCCAGTCCAAGTTGCAGGAAAAACCGGACCGGACCGGTTCGGACCGGTCTGACCGATGTAGGGGATGACTGATGACGTCATCCTGATGACGTCATCATATCAGGGATGACGTCATCATGTCCGATCTGACAATGTCAGACTAACATGTCAGACAGGGGGCCAATGGGAGCGTGACACGTGTCACTGTCAGGGTGACGGTGACGGTGATCGGTGATCGGCTCGGGGAGCCGTATAGCACGCAAATCGAGGCGGCAGCTCGGACGGTCTGTGAGTGGACTTTGTTTTCTAAATTGGTGCATGCATAAATGTTTATTATATGTTTTATTACTTGTTTGATGATGCCATGGGTGCAATTCTATGTGGTTACGTATAAGCACGTATTTCGAGGTTTCGGCCTTATACGGTGCTTATACGGATCTGTATTTCTGTATTGATTTAATGAACTGGATTTAGATTTCAAAATGATAAACTCGGGTATGAGACTCATTTGGTTTTGTCTCGGGCATATGACCTCAGATATCGGGCACGGTGCCCAACTGATGTCCTATGTTCGGGCACGAGACCCCGATGTTTTACACTGATGATTTCGGGTCAGGGACCCTAGATGGATTTCCAAGTTCATGGCGGTTTATGGGAACCGGCATGAACTCTGGAAAGGTCATTGTGGTTCATGACGGTTTATGGGAACCGGCATGAACCTTTGTCAGGTCATTCTGGTTCATGACGGTTTATGGGGACCAGCATGAACCCTGGTTATGTTATTACGGTACATGACGGTTTATGGGAACCGGCATGTTACCTGATTATGGATATTATGGATCATGACGGTTCAGGGGAACCGGTCATGAATGTTTATGTTATGTATATATATGTTCGTCTACCTTCCTTTACTTCTATTATCTCCTCCGGGGAGGGTCGTTGGCCAGGGTGGACCCCGGAGTAGTCACGGAGCACCGACTGAGTGGAGTCACCCCCCAGTTGGGTTCCTTACTCTCAGGAAGGCTATGATTACTATTACCTCGGGTAGGGTCAGTGGTCTGCGGACATTGATCTTGACTTTGAGAAGACTCGGATTGAGACCTGGGTAGCACGCGCGTAGCTTTGGATACCGTGACAGGATTGGTTGTGTGACTTATATATATGTATGTGATGGATATATGATATGTGGTGTGTACAGGTGTGCACAGGAGTTGAGCAGTGGCTCGTGTACTTGGTTTCTCTATGGTTTGGGGCCGAGTCCCGTATGGATTTGGGCAGAGGCCCGTATGGTCGTTTTTATTGTGGTCCTTTCGACCTTGGTTTATATCTGCTTTGGGCTTAGTCCCACATATGGTTTGTTTTGGATAAATGGTTTTCGAATGCATGCATGCTTTTTAGTGGAGGGTACAAATGTCTTCATATTAAATGTTTTTATAAACTCTTGTTTTGTCCACTCACAGTTTTTAATGTTTTGACTGCCCTTCAGGTTGACATCGGAGGTGGACTGTAGCAAAGATCGAGATATCGCATGCCTCCTCCGGATCCTGGCGTACTCTGATAGCCCGGGAGGGCAAAGGTCGGAAATATCCCTTGTCTGACACTTCGTGTCAGACGGGAGCAGGGTCATCCCGCACTAATCCCGGGGGGATTGGGATGGGTCCTGTCACTCGGTTTAGCAACCCAGCACAACCCCGTGAAATAAAAGAATGTGTGGTTCCAAGGTCCATCAATACACGCACATATACATCAGAGATAGTAAGTGTACTTGTCACCACTCCAGGATCAGTTCTAGCCTCCTACCTAGTAACCGCAAAAACTCGAGCCTAAGGTCCCGCTGCTCGACCACGCCCTCGTTGTAACGACCCGTCCAGGAAATCGGGATTAGATTAGTGGTTAATGAAGAATTTGTGAAGTTAATCGCTGATTAGTTGGGTTATTTCGGATGGACGGTGCGAAATGACAGTTTTGCCCTTGGTATGGGCAAAATGTTGACTTTTAGTTCTGGCTGTCAAATGGATTTTGTCCGATGACTGGAACATAGTTCGGGACGTCACAAGTTCATAGACAGGCGGTACGTTCGATTCCGACACTCGAGGAGGAAGTTATGGTGTTCGGAAGTTTATGGGCATTTTGGTAATTTAGCATTAAGGGTATTTTGGTCAATTGGCTTGCATTGGGATTTGTGCCCAGTGATCATAGGACACTTGGATGCCTCAGGATTGGTGCCCATCCAGATTGGGACACATGTCCCTCACTAGAAGGCTGTGGAAGTCTCCCCTCACCGCCATACACGTTTATTTTAAAAACAAAGGACACTCGAGGAGGAAGTTATGGTGTTCGGATGTTTAGGGGCATTTTGGTAATTTAGCATTAAGGGTATTTTGGTCAATTAACTTGTATTGGGATTTGTGCACAGTGATCATAGGACACTTGGATGCCTCAAGATTGGTGCCCACCCAGATTGGGACATATGTCCCTCACTAGAAGGCTGTGAAAGTCTCCCCTCACCGCCATACACGTTTATTTTAAAAACAAAGGACATGGTTGAGCACGGGTTCAAGTGGAAAAACAGAGGTTGAGTGACACCATGAGGAAAAATCCATACAATCGCATTCAAACGTCCTCATTTACTTGTACCTTATGAATAGGAATAAGAGAGGAAGGTTAGAGGATTCCAATGATGACCACGGTGGTGCACGACGGTGTTCGTGACGGTGACCGGAGGTAAGAACCCGTGAGTGTCCTGTTTCAATTGGAATATGGAAAACTGGGTTTTGACCATTGTTACTCAAATGGATTGCTAGGATGATGATCTAGAGGTAACAAGGAATTGATTGAGCTGGTTTCGAGGCCTAAGATGGACGGGAAGGTCAAAAACCAGTAAAAGCTTAGTTTGAATTCGATTATGGTAAGTTGAGAATTGATAGTTTTTGTGAGGTTGTGACAAGTGGAAGTTGTTTCTAGGGGTTCCAGGAAGTGTTTGGGATCAGAAGCAAGGAGGGAGGTGGCTGGAATCACGGCAACTGGACGACGAACAGTGCACGGTTTCTCCTTCAATGTGGGAGGTGAGTTCCAAGCTTCAAATTTCTATTTTTAGGGTCTAAAACGATTATAGACGATGAGACAAAACTATAGGACCAATTAGAATTGAAAAGGGATCAAAACTGGACGATTTATGGGGTTGAACCATCCTCGCCGGTTCGAACCGGTTCAGACTGAGCTTGACTGAGGCTGAAGATGAACAGTAGTCGGCGCGTGAGGTCCATGCGCAGCTCTTTTGGGTGGAGCGTGTGGGCGCGTGGCACATTTTTGAGGAAGGTTTCAACACGACTTTTTAATTATTTGATGTAACGAACATTTTGGGATTGGTTTTGAGTCAATCAGACATCGGTTCGATACATTTCGGGATGTCCGAAGGTTTAAAGGCTAGGTAAAAATATTTAAAAATTCGAAAAAATTACGGGGCTTTAGTAGAAGCATTATGAAGTAGTTAGTGACCTTATTATGGGATTTTGACAGGTTCGGGAAAGCTGGTGATAGTGGATTAGCTGGAAAAGCATAAGTGCGTGCATATCGAGGCAGCGGCGTAAATAGTCTGTGAGTGGACTTTGCGTTCTAACTTATGATGCATGCATAAATGTTTTTACATGTTTTCTATATGAGATTCTATGACCATGATGATGATACTTATGATTTACGATTTTACACGTATTTCGAGATTGTTGCATAATTGCATGTTTTACGAGACATGGTTTATGTTGTGATTTGAGAATGATTTCGATGCTTTGATTTTGGGATTTGAATGATGATTTGATTTCAAGGATTTATAAATGGATTTGGAACAGTGCTTTCGGGCATGAGGCCCCGTTTCTAATGATTTCGGCTTTCAATTTTCGGGATTTGAATCGAGATTTCCGATGATGATTTCGTATTTGGTTTTGGACTCGAGTTCCTATGATTTTCATTTGGTTTTGGGTTTAAAGATTCGTTGCTATTGGTTTTGGGTTTAAAGACCCATTGCTATTGATTTTCTATTTGTTTTGGGTTTAAAAACCCGGTTGTTATTGCTAGATTTGGTTTTGGGTTTAAAGACCCGATTGATTGATGATGGGGGAAGACCCTTGATTGATAATATCCCCCAAGGTATGTTGATTTTGTTTTGAGTTTAAAGACTCGTTGATATCCCGGGCAGGCCTGATGCACATATGTTTTGAGTTTAAAGACTCGATGCTTGAGATCCAGCAGATTGAATGACTTGATTTTCGGTTGGTTTTTCACTGGTTTTCAGATGTTTTGGGCAGTGTCCCAGATGTTGATTTATGATTTTGGGCCGAGTTCCCTTATTTTGATGTTGAAAAGGGATTTTGGGCTGAAGCCCTAGATTTGAGAAACGCGATTTGATTAAAGATATGATTTCTGGCCTTTCATAAACGGTTCTATTATCTTGAAAATGAAACAGTTTTCTAACGATGGACTTGAAACGGTTTTCCAATGCATGCATTGGTTTTACGAGGAGGGTATAATTGTCTTTCTTCGAAATGTTTTATGAGGAGAGTATAATTGGCTTGATAGGGACCCGCCCCGATCCCCCGGGGACCACAAGGGGACGTGCACTGCTCCCGTCTGACACCCGAACCAAAATTCCAATTTTAACCTTAAAAACTTAAATGCATAAATGTCCGAAAAATAAAGTTATACATAAACCGAATTTAACAGATGTCAGACAAGGGATACAGTCCAAAATATATAATCCGAGCACGACTCTAGAAAATCCTGCGGGTAATCCGACCCAACATGGGTTCAGGTGCGCAGTACGAATCTATGCATTAGCCTCAGGGTCCTCACCAACCTCAGCAGCACGCCCTGGAGGGGTTACCAAAACATGAAAGGTGAGTGGGCCGAAACTCAGGTTTATACAACAGTTTAATAAGTAAAATATATAATTTACCCCTCCGTTTTCCAAACATGCATGCATCAGTATTTAAAACCATAAATACATATAATATACCACAAGCATTATATTAAGCAATAAATGTAATATAATCACAGTTACTGCACTATACACTCCGATCTCGACATCCCAGATGTCCGACATCCCTGACGTCCAATAATGGTCACAGTCCCAAGGCTACGCGTGCCACCCGGGGTCTCAAATCCCGAGTCCAACCTCCGAACCCAGTTCAGGTACGGCATCCCAGATGCCTAGCGTCCTAGACGTCCAATCATAGCAATCATGCTCCTGAGTCATCCTACGGTTCGGCATCTCCGTAGAATGACCCCTCACAGGCAATGCGCCGTGACCGCTCCGGGGTACCACATCCGGAGGGGATAGTATCACATGATGGATCTATACAGTGCAATACCTAAGATAATCATCGACATCCACATGCATATAGATATATAATCCAAAACAGTGTTCAATTTCCACAAAACGGGTCTCAAGCCCAACATCGTAAAACGTATCATAACCGTAAACCGAGGTAATCAAAATCCATTATTTGATTCACACACACGCATAGATATACAAAAATGAAAACAATTATGCATGCAAGTGTTAATAAAAACGGGCCCACTCACAGTACGTTCCCGCTGCGAATATTGTGCGTACAAACTTGTTTCCGGGATTATCGTAAGTTTCCTGTCATTTCAAATCACATGCAAGTGTCACTATAGGTCCTTAATATACTCTCAAAAAGTCCGAAACAGAAACCGGCTCGGGGAAGTCGTCCAACACGCTTCCCGAGACATCCGGCCCTAAACTGACCTTCCTAACTATCTCAGATCAACATGGTTATTTCACAGAAAATGTTCAAAATGATGAGAGGATTAAAAGTCATATTGGTCGTGAACTGAGATAATGCTCAAAGCGCCCTCACGCGCCGCCCAAAGTGGCTGCGCGTGAAAGTCACGCGCCTACTACAGTGTCGTCTTCCTTACCCGTCTTCCCTGCTATTCAGACCTTCAACCCGCGACATGACCCGGATCATTACCCTTCAATTCCTAATCAATTTCCTTCATTTTTTATTCTAGTATCTTCCCTAAACATCCAATTAAAGTTCTAAGTCATTTATTTACTTCGACATGCACTAAATCGTTCTATCCAGACCCGAACAGTCGAACGGGTCAACCTATGGAACTCACCCAATACGGTTCCATTATCCAATTAACTTATACAGCAGCATAAGGAGGCCTAAACTAACAGTATAACACAACCAATTGAACAAATCATTACCTGGAAGTAGCCGTCCAAACCTCTGAAATCTCTCTGAACACGGCAGTCACCGTCCCAGCTCACCCGTGGCTGGTTGCCTTCGATTTTGATATGGATGTGTTCTAAACACTCCCAGAAGGCTCACTATGTGTTTAGATTGGTCCAACAAACTGTAGAAATTAAATTCTGGATTTTTCCCCCCAAAACCCGAAATGGTGTTTCATGGCTTCTCTCAGTCTCTCTCAGTCTCAACTGATACCAAATGACTCCTCACTCAAAACACACTCAGATAATCGATTGAAATGGGAGGCAACTCGTGGGAAGGCCGTTCTGAAGCCACTGCGGAAATGTTTCCCGCAACAGAGAAACCAAGAAATTGAAAAATGTTTCCTGTGCCTGTCCATGGCTCAGTTCCGTGCTCCACTGTCTCAGAATGCATAGTTTAATCCCTACTGAGACAGCCCACTACTCAATTAACAATTGCATCGTTCAGAAACACCACGCATGGTGGTGCACTGATGTCCCCCATGGTGTGCTACAGTAAATCTGTGCAAAAAGACCAAAATGCTCCCGAGTGCAATAATTACCAAAATGCCCTCCAACTTCCGTGACACGTAACTTGGTCGTCCGACGTCCGTTTTCAGCGTGCCGCCTGTCTACGAACTCAGGGCATCGAGACCTATCCAACGGCCTTCAGGTCGTGTGAAAATTCATTGTATTTCAAAAAGTCAACATTTTCCCTTATTTTGTCCAAATTACGAAAATTCCCCTGGACTTCCGAACGTCACAACTTCTTCCCCATTCGTCCGAATTGGACGTGCCACCTGTCTATGGACTTGTGACGTCCCGAACTACGTCACGGTCATCGGTCAAAGTCTGTTTGACCCACCAATAAAAAAGTTAACAATTTGACCCTACCATTCCAAGGGGTAAAAATGTCATTTCATTCAATATTTTATAATATTACAATCTACGAATTTCCGGGGTGTTACAACCTTCCCCCCATAAGGAATTTCGTCCCGAAATTTAATGAAACAGGTAAGGAAACTGCTCCCGCATCTACGCCTCGGGCTCCCATGTGGCTTCCTCCACGTTCTGATTTCTCCAAAGAGCTTTCACGAGAGGGATAGTCTTCTGCCGTAGTACCTTTTCCTTCCGGTCCAAAATTTGTACTGGTTGTTCCTCAAAGCTCAAATCCTCTCGGAGTTCGATAGGTTGCTCCTCCAGTACGTGAGAGGCGTCATGTACGTACTTCCGTAGCATAGATACGTGGAAAACATCGTGAACTTTAGAAATTTCTGGGGGTAAAGCCAATCTGTACGCAACTCGGCCAATCCTCTCCACGATCTCATAAGGTCCAATAAAACGTGGACTCAATTTTCCCCGTCGACCAAAGTGAATAATCCCTTTCCACGAGGATAACCTCAGGAAGACAAAATCTCCAACTTCGAATTCCAAATCTCGAATCCGTCTATCAACATAACTCTTTTGGCGATCCTGTGCCGCCTTCAACCTCTCCCTGATAACACGGACTGTTTCCTGGGTTATATCCATCAATTCCGGCCCGACGGCCGCTCGCTGCCCAATCTCCATCCAGCAGATAGGTGTTCTGTACTGTCGACCATAGAGTGCCTCACAGGGTGCCATCCCAATACTTGCCTGGTAACTGTTGTTGTAAGAAAATTCCATCAATGGCAAGTGTACATCCCACGAATCCTGAAATTGCAGCACACAAGAACTCATCATGTCGTCCAGGGTCTGAATAGTCCTCTCAGACTGTCCATCGGTCTGTGGATGGAAAGTAATACTGAAATGCAGATTCGTCCCCAAGGTAGTCTGTAAACTCCGCCAGAACCTGGAAGTGAAACGCGGATCGCGATCAGACACGATCGATTCCGGTGTACCATGAAGTCGAATGATCTCCTTCACGAACAATTGAGCCAGTCGGTTGGGTTTATAAGTCTCTTGCACTGGCAGAAAATGTGCTGACTTGGTTAACCGGTCTACAATCACCCACACTCCGTTGAATCCACTCGGGGTCCTTGGTAACTTAAAGACGAATTCCATGGTGATGTGATCCCACTTCCAATCGGGAATCGGAAGTGGCTGCATAGCCCCATACGGTCTCTACCGCTTCGCCTTAACCTGCTGACAGGTTAAGCATTTACTCACAAATTCATCAATGTCCCTCTTCATTCCTGGCCACCAATAATGGCTCCGGAGGGTACGGTACATCTTTGTACCTCCCGGATGCATAGTATACGCTGAACTGTGGGCCTCCTCCAGAATCTTGGCCCGTAACTCTGTCTCTGCCGGCACACACAAACGGCCCATTTTCACAAGTTCCCCATCATCTCGGATGGTAAAATCCTATCTTTCTCCGGCTTCAACCTCAATCATGTAGATGCAAAGTATCGGATCCTGAAGTTGCGCATCAATGATCCGATCAATCAACACTGGCCGTACATGGAAACTGGCCAATAAAGCTCCATGCTCATCCGTATCCAAAATAACTCCAGTCTTCCGGAGTTCCACTAGCAAAGGAAGATACACCATCCTCAGGTGTGCAACTGATCCCGCTGACTTCCTGCTGAGTGCATCTGCCACCACATTAGCCTTACCCGGATGATACTCGATCATGCAGTCATAATCCTTGATCAACTCCAACCATCTCTGTTGCCTCAAGTTGAGTTCCTTCTGGGTAAATAGATACTTTAGGCTTTGGTGGTCGGTGTATATCCTGCACGTTGCACCGAAAAGATAATGTATCCAGATCTTCAGGGCATGAACTACCACCGCCAACTCCAAATCATGAGTAGGGTAGTTCAACTCATGAGTCTTTAGCTGCCGTGATGCGTAAGCGATCACCTTGCCATTCTGCATTAACACGCAGCCCAAACCCTGTAGTGAGGCATCACTAAAAACTAAGAACTCTCCACTGTTATCGGGCAATGCAAGGATAGGGGCAGTGGTCAAACGATACTTCAATTCCTGAAAACTCTGCTCACACTACTCGTCCCAGATGAATTTCACCCCTTTCCTAGTCAATCGTGTCAACGGTGCAGCAATCTTGGAGAAATCTTCCACGAATCTCCGATAGTAGCCTGCCAACCCGAAAAAACTACGTACCTCTGTCACTGTTGTCGGTCTGGCCCAGTTAGTCACCGCTTCTGTTTTCTGGGGATCCACGCTGATCCCATCAGCCGAAACCACATGTCCCAGAAAACCAATGCTGCTCAGCCAAAACTGGCACTTACTCAGTTTGGCGTACAACTGTTCTTGTCTCAGCTTCCCTAACACCAACCGTAGGTGTTCCTCATGTGCTTGGGCACTCCTCGAGTACACCAAGATATCATCGATGAACACAATCATAAACTTATCCAATTAGGGTCGGAAGACTCTGTTCATCAGATCCATGAATGCTGTTGGAGCATTCGTCAAACCAAAAGGCATCACAAAGAATTTGTAGTGTCCGTTAAGGGTTCGAAATGCCGTTTTCGGAACATCTCCTTCCGCAATTCTCAACTGATGATACCCAGATCGCAAATCAATCTTCGAGAAGCACTGTGCTCCCCGCAACTGGTCGAATAAGTCATCGATCCTGGGTAGAGGATACTGGTTCCTCAACATCACCTTGTTGAGCTGTCGATAATCCACACACAAACGGAGACTCCCCTCCTTCTTCTTCACAAAAAACACCGGTGCTCCCCACGGTGAAGTACTCGGTCGGATGAATCCCAAATCAACCAACTCCTGCAACTGTGTTTTAAGTTCCCGTAATTCTACCGGCGCCATCAGGAATGGTGCCTGGGATATAGGTCGGGTACCGGGGAGTAGTTCAATGGTAAACTCCATCTCCCGAGGTGGTGGTAATCCAGGTAAGTCTTCCGGGAACACATCCGGAAACTCCCGTACCACTGGTATCTCCTCGATACTCGGAGTATCAACTTACTCCGACACAACATGCGCCAGATAGCCCTGGCATCCCTTCCGTAGAAGTTTGGTAGCAGCAAGTGAAGAAATCACTTCAGGAAGCGAACCATCACGCTCCCCCTGGGAGGTAACTTTCGGCAAACCCGGACTCCGCAGAAACACTTGCCAACTACAGCAATCAATAAGCGACCCATGCTCCGATAACCAATCCATCCCTAGAATCACATCGAAGTCATGGATGTCCATAATAATCAAGTCTGCTGGTAGATCCACATCCTCAATTCTCACCGGGCACCTCCGAATCACCTGATTTACTAAGTACACGATGCCCATCGGAGTGCCAACACTCATCTCGCTATCTAAGGCTGATACCTCCCAATCTATCATACTAGCACAACTCCTCGAAATAAAAGAATGTGTAGCCCCCGTATCCATCAATACTCGTACAATAAGGTTCGAGATATGGAGTGTACCTGTAACAACGCCTGGGGCTGACCTCGCCTGCTGCTGAGTCACTGCAAAAAAACACGAGCCCTGGGCCCTGCAGTCCGTCCTCGCCCACTCGCG
Source organism: Prinsepia uniflora (assembly GCA_032719365.1). Taxonomy (NCBI): domain Eukaryota; kingdom Viridiplantae; phylum Streptophyta; class Magnoliopsida; order Rosales; family Rosaceae; genus Prinsepia; species Prinsepia uniflora. The sequence continues at coordinate 22,746,647 of CM064868.1, forward strand.
CCACGCTCAGCACCCTATCCTCGGCCTCCGGCAGTGTTGGAAGCTGAACTCTGTGCAACACTAGCACCTCCAGTATCGTTGTTCCTCGACAACAATGGGTAATCTCGGGCATAGTGGCCCGCTCCTCCACACGTAAAACAACTAACTGTCCTCGGTTCATCCCAAGACCCTCTTGATGTACCACTCCATGACTGATGTTGTCCAGAACTAAATCTCGATCGGCTCATCTGAGAGCCCCCATGTCGACCTGACCAGCCACGACCTCGCAATGATGAAGGTGCTCCTCTGTAATTTCCTCTCTTGTTGTTCCTCTGGCCCGTTGGTCCAAGGTATGGACGATCCCGATGTCGCCTCTCACCAGAAGACTGTCGTATCTGGTGTGCCGCCAGACTGGCCTCGACACGAACTGCAGCGTCGACCATGTCCCTCAGAGTCCCATAACTGGCAGCCGTCACACCTGCCCGTATCTCTCCTCGGAGTCCCAACTCAAATCTCTGACATTTGTCCTCCTCAGTACTAACAAAAGCTGCCGTAAAACGGGAAAGCTTCCTGAAAGTTTGTTCATAGTCTGCCACGGACATATCCCCCTGCTCCAGTCGTAGGAACTCTGCCTCTCGTTCTGAGCGAAAGGATCGTTGGTAGTACTGATCTAAGAACCGAGCACGAAAGACCTCTCATGTGGTGGTGTGGACAGACCTCCCTGACATCTCAAGACTCTACCACCACCAGTAAGCTCCGCCTTCCAGTAAGAAGGCCGTCAATGTCACCCGCTCGCCGGGTGGGCAATGCATCACTGTGAAGATTCTTTCCCATTTAGCAATCCACTCATAGGCATCCTCGGGGTTTGATCCCCCGTTGAAAGGTATGGCTCCCAACCGTTGAGCCCGCTCAATACTAGCGCATTCCATCTCTCTCTCAAGTTCCTCGTCGGTCCGTACTGGAGGGATTCTCCTCGGAGGCATAACCAGCTGTTAAGAGGCATAGATTAGATAACATCATCTTTAGACTCGAAAAGTACCTAGTACTAACCGCTAGTCTAACATGCTGACCACAACCTTGTGATTTCGTGAGGGATGATGGAATTAATGAATGGGATGACGTTCTGGAGGTTTCCAGAAACTGATCGAGCTTGGAACTGAGACCATAGGCGATCTGTGGTGACCGAAGACTGGGTTCGAAGATTGGGGTCTCTGTATAGAGTTTGAACAGGTAAATCTCGAGTTGGGTTTTGTGTTTTGAGTAGTTTGATCGAGTCTAGGACCTAGGACGAAGCTGTAGGATTTGGGAGGATGGAAAACAGAGTCAAATTGAGGGAGTTATGGCGTTGAACCGGATTTCCAGGGACCGAACCGGACTGGGTTCGACCAAGGTTGAAGACGACTGTGCAGCTGGCGCGTGGCTCCCACGCGCAGTGCCTTTGGGCATTGCGTGAGGGCCTGTGGGCTCTCTTTTCAAGGCACGATCAACATGTGATTTTTAGCATTTGATGTAACGAACATTTTGGGATTGGTTTCGAGTCGATCGGACATCGTCTCGATATAGTTCGGGATGTCCAAAGATTTAAGATCAAGTTTAAATACGTTTAAAAATTCAGGAAAATTACGAGGCTTTAATGGAAGATTATTGGAAGTGTAAGTGACCTTATAATGTGATTTGAACAGGTCCGAGAGTTCTGGTGATAGTGATTTAGCCCGGGGAGGCTTATGGCACGCATATCGAGGCGATAGCGTAGGACGATCTGTGAGTGGACATTGTTTTCTAAACTGTGATGCATGCATAACTGTTTTATATGTTTTATATACGTGATTTCTATGATGATGATTGTGGTATTGGTGGTTTACATATTTGCACGTATTTTGAGATGATTTTCATATTTGCACGTATATTGAGGTTTATGGTTTTACTGTGGTTTTATGTGCTTGTGGTTTCGGTGATGGTTTGATGAAATGGTTTTGGTATTGGAAAGATGAACTCGGGCATGAGACCCGTTTAAATTATGTGATCAAGCTAGGGGCCCAATTAGTTTACGAAATAGGGCTGAGACCCATTTAAGTTATGTGATTGGGCCGGGGCCCCAGTTGGTTTATGAAATCGGGCATGAGGCCCAATTGTGATTTTTAAATGTGATTTCGGGTCAGGGAACCTAAATGGTTTTGGATGTATGGATTTGTGATGGTTTTATGGAAATTTCGGGCAGGCCCTTTTAGATGTTTTGAAATGGCTTTATAAAACTGTTTCCATATACCATCTTGATACGAGGATATGTGGATGGTCTCCTCCAAGTGTCTGGGACACTGAGGAAGTCACGGTGCATTGCCTGCGAGGGGTCACTACACGGAGCGACTAGACCGTATAGTGACTCAGGAGCAGGCTTGCTATGATTAGACGTCTGAGACGTCAGACATCTGGGATGTCAGAGATATGGACCTGAAGAGAACCCGGGCAGCACACGTTGCTTTGACCGTGAGATCAAGGATGAAAATATCGATATCGACGGATATATCGCTAGTCAAATTTACGGATATCTCGTCCCAAATATCGATATCGTTTACGGTCAACAAAAATGATGGAAATTCGATCTCAAAGTTGGAAATTTGGAATGAAACTTTGGGGAAAACTTAAGTACCCAATTTTGATTATATAGGACTAATAAAAACTATAAAATGACTATGATATAATAAATATAAAATGAATAATATGATACAATAGGGTTCTGCCGATGAATAATAATATAAAAATTTAAACATAAACATAAATTGAAGTGAATTATTATAATTGAATGTTAATATAATTAAAAACATAACAATAAGCATAAAAAAATTTAAATGGAAGAAAAATTATAAAATAAATAAATATATGTAAAATTGAAAAAAACATGATGAAAAAGCCAATTTTTGTTTAAAAGTTGGAAAGAATTGATATATTTAAAATTGAAAAAAAAAATTGAAGAAAATAAAGAAAAAATTCCAGAAAAAAAAATTCGCAACTTGCAGCACCTGGGGTCGAACCCAGGTTGCTAGCAATTTAATAAAAGCCTAGAACAGCCCAGAACCAACTGAGCTAACAGACTCAGTTTGATAATATAGTAACCCACTAATATATAAACTATATTAATTAACTTAAAACCAGTCATCTCCTACCTCGCGCGGGTCTGAAATTCGGGTTTTTTTACCCGCGCGACATGACCCGACTGAAACTCTATGGGTTTAAGTCAGATTTTCATGAAATTTAGCCCTATCTCGATCGTTTTAATGAAATAAGGAGATCGGTGGTCTTAAAACAAGGAAAAATGTCGATATTTCGCTCAATTTCTTCCCCCCCCCCTTTCTTACATGCAGCCGACCAATATTTCTGATATATCAACCGATATATCGGCGATATTGCCGACATTTTCATCAATGCGTGAGATATGACGTTTAGGACGTAAAGCGTCTGTGACACTAGGCATCTGGGATGCCGAGGATGGTCATTTGGTAAATATGGATTATTAGATTTATGAAATAGTATTTCGGTGTTTACTAATTTGTGTTTATGGATTTGGGCAGTGGCCCACTTGGTTCTGGATTTACGGATTTTGGTATTCTATGGTTTTGGATTGAGTTCCCACATATGTTTGGATTTACGGTTTTTGGCCTAAGGCCCTAATGGTTTATTTAAGTAAATGGTTTGATTACTGGTTTTGGAATGCATGCATACTTTTAGTGAAGGACATAAATGTCTTTTTATGAAATGTGTTTTATGAACTTATTGATTTTCGTCCACTCATAGTTTTTAATGGTTTTAATGCCCTTCAGGTAGATCACAGATGTGGGCTATAGCAGAGACCGAGACATCGCACTCCTCTACCGATCCTGACGCGTTTTGGAAGCCCCGAATAGGTTGAGGTTTGAGTTATCCTTTGTCTGACACTTCGTGTCAGACGGGAGCATTGCACATCCCACGATAATCCCGGGGTGATTGGAATGGGTCGTGTCATGACCCCTTGGGAAGTTACACCGTGAGCACCTGAAAACAAAACCGTGAGGGCGAAGAGGCCCAAAGAGGACAATATCGTGTTAGAGTCAGGTCCTGACCGAGGAGGGTCGAGTCCTGACAGAATGGTATAAGTACCAAACCCCGACCGGGAAGTGTGCCAGCGAGGACGATGGGCCCTAAGGGGGTGGATTGTAAGACCCGTGTCCTGGAGGGAACGATGAACGATCCCACATTCCTGCGAGGAGGAATGATCTGGGAGGGGAATGGTGGTGTGCCTTAAAGGTGTAGGCACACACCTATCTAGCACGACGCCTTTTGGGAGCTCAGTGGCTTTGGGTTCGATTGGAACTCCAAAGTTAAACGAGTTGAGGTTGGTGCAATTTCATGATGGGTGGCCCCCTGGGAAGTTACACCGTGAGCTCCCGAAATCAAAACTGTGAGGATGAGGAGGCCCAAAGCGGACAATACCGTGCCAGAGTCGGGTCCTGACCGAAGAGGGTCGGGTCTTGACACAAACCCCTACCCCACAGGGTGAATAGAACACAACGATACTATTTATGCTTCGGCCCCGGAGTTGGTCTGTAACGACCCGTCCCGGGAGTCGGGATTAGCGAAGTGATTAGTGACGGATTAGCTGAGTTAATCGGTGGTTAGATGGTTACTTTTGGACCATGCGCGTAAAATGACGATTTTGCCCCTAGAATGGGCGAAAAGTGGACTTTGATTTCGGGCGGTCAAGTGTACATTGACTGATGACCGTGACATAGTTTGGGACGTCACGAGTCCGTAGACAGGTGGCACGTCCGATTTGGACAATCAGAGAAAAAGTTATGATGTTCGGAAGGTTGAGGGCATTACCGTAATTTGGTTAAAATAGGGGGAAACGTTTACTTTTCGTGTGACAAGGTTTTGACACGTAGATCGAGGACCGTTAGGTAGATCTCGTCGTCCTGAATTCAACGACAGGCAGCATGCCTTCATCGGACATTGGACTAGTAAGATACGAGTCTTGAACGGTGAAGGGCAAAATGGTAATTTTAGTTCACAGGGGAATTTTGGTCTTTTGGGTGCGTTGGGATTTGTGCACCATAGATGAGGAAACGTGGATTGGATATTTTGAGATGGGATTATAGGATTGTAACACATGGGGTGTGTGTAGTGGGTTCTAGGGTGCACGGTGTGATTTTTAATTTGGGCCATGTGTGAAGGTAATCGTGCTTGAGAGGGAGAAACAGAAACTGGGCAGAGAGGAGAATTGATCGATTTCAGTGTGTGTTTGTGTGATCTGGTGATTGAGTGAGTGAGTAGAGACCAAGTGAGAGCTAGTGAGTGGTTCTGGGTGGAACTAGTGTGAGGAAAACCTGTGTGTGTGAGTGTGTGTTTCTGTGGGAAACAGAGAAGACTTGAGGTGGTGGTGTTGCTGTGTTCGACTAAATCTTTCAAAATTGGAGTGTGGGAGTGGTTAGAAGGCAGATAAGAGGTGTTGGACGGGCTGAGCTACGGCGGAGTTCACGGCAGTGCACTGAACAGGTAAACTTTCTCTGTTTCCCCTGTTTTTCTATTTTGGTTCAAACTGGAAGTCGTGGCTTTTGGGGCTGAGTCGACGGGTTCTTTGAGTGCTGTGAGGTTTAGGAGGTTCCTAGGAGTCTTTAGAACTTGATGCCGTGATGGGGGATTCCACGGTTGGCCGGGAGCTTGAACAGGGGTTTTTTGGGTTTTGTTCGAGCTTTGGGGAGGTGAGAGTTAGGCCGTGATGTCATGTTGGGTTAAGGGGAATGAATTGCTCAGGGTAGGATGAAGATATGGGAGGAAAAAGGAAGGAAAACGGATGGCGGAGAACCGGCCACGCTGGTCCAGAACAGTGACTGCTCGAGGTTGAAGATGAATAGTGTTTCTGTTCAGGCGCGTGAGGCCCACGCGCAGCCACTTTGGGCGGCGCGTGGGGGGCGCGTGCGGTGTTTCTGGGGAAACTTCCAACTAGATTTTTGGTCTAGATGTTATAACAAGTCTTTTGGGATAGGTTTTGAGACGATCGGACGTTGTTTCGGGTTAGTTCTACGAGATCGAAGGTGTAGGGTTTCGTTTTTAAGTAAGCTTAGAAGTTCGGGAAAGTTATGGGATTTGAGTAGGACTTTTGTGAAGTAGTTAGTAACCTCGTTATGGGCTTTGAACAGGTTCGAAAAAGCCGAGGACAGTGCAATGGTCGGAAACGATGGAAGTGCGCGCGTATCGAGGCGACATCGAAATGGTCTATGAGTGGACTTTGCTTTCTAATTCTTAATGCATGAATATATGTTTTTATATGTTTTCTATACTTGATTCTATGATTTGATTAATGATTGTGATGGTTTACGGTTTTTGCACGTTTTTCAAGGAAATGACGGTATTTCACGTTTTACGAGATTTTGATGGATATTGTGATTTGAACCTGGTTTAATGATTGATTTCGGGATTTGAAATACGATTTGATTTCAAAGACAGTAAATGGATGTTGGAAAAGTGTTTTCGGAAAAGGGTTTCCGGGTTTGAAGCCCAGATCAGAAAAGTGGTTTTGAGGAAGAGGATTTCGGGTTTTGGAATCGGAATTCCGGGTGACGATTCGGGATTCGATTCGGGACTTGAAATAGATTTCCTGGTTTGGGTTTGGAATGGTTATTCCGGATGCTAGCTTACGGAATGATGGTTGCGGATTCAGATCTGGAAAGGAAATGGATATGAGTTCTGGATTTAGATTCGGAATGACGGTTCTGGATGCCGGAAGGGCTTTGGACCAGTGGTTTCGGATTCGGGTTTGGATATGGATTTAGAAATGGTTTTCAAAAAGGTTGTGGATTGGATTTGCTGGATCTGGTTATTGGGATTAAAGACCCGGATATTGTGATTGACGGGGGACGGGCCCGGATTGGGTTTAAAGACCCGGATTGAGTTTAAAAACTCAGAGTTTAAAGACCCGGATATATTGATATTTCCCCCGTAGGCCTATTGAGTTTAAAGAATCGGAGTTTAAAGACTCAGATTATTGAGGCCTGGTTATTGAGTTTAAAGACTCAGGAGTTTAAAGACTCGGATAGATCCAGCAAGTTCGATGAATGGAAATGTGGCATGGTTTTCATAATGGTTTTTGATGGTTTTGGGCTGAGGCCCGAGATTTGGAAAAAAGGAAAATGTGTTTGGTTTTTCGTACATGGTTTTATGACATGAAATTGATATGCATGCATTGGTTTTGAAACGGGGGGTATAACTGTTATTGTTTTATGAAATGTTTTTGAACTTAAACTTTATTTTTGTCCACTCACAGTTTTTTCGTGTTTTCGATACCCTCCAGGTTGTTGCGGCGCGGGTTGTTGGTCGAGAGAGACAGAGACATCACACGGACGTTCCACAGTAGGCTCTGCGCACTCTGGGAAGTTTGGAACTTTTTGGACGGTTGGATTGAGAATCCCTTGTCCGACTTACGTGTCACATGAAGGTTGGACGTCAGTTTGGCCTTCGTGTCATGCGTAAGTCAGACAGGAATAGGGTTTAGTCCCTAATCCTGGGGGATTAGGGGTGGGCCCTGACAATTGGAATTAGAGCGAGGTTTTGTGTGTTCTGCGCGAGGTTGGGTTCCCAGAGTCGTTAGTTCGTCGACTTGGGTGATGTGATGCTATTGTGGATGTGATGTCTCGACGCGGAACAGCCCGACAGCAACCTAGATACGATAGTGCTAGTGTAACGACCCGAACTTTCGTAATTTGTAAAATGACCGTTTTGCCCCTGAAGGGGGGGAAAGTTGACTTTTACCTCGGGAAGTATTTAGGACTTTGACACGTGACCGTGACGTAGTTTAGGACGTCACGAGTTCATAGGCAGGTGGCACGTTCGATTCCGACGTTCGAGGGCCAATGACCGTTACGTAGGTCTCGTCGATACGAATCCGTAGACAGGCGGCACGCTGAAATCGGACTTACGACGAAAATGTTATGGTCAAGAACGTAACCGAACTAACCGAGACTCGGAACTTAAAATAATAATAAAATATTAGAATCTGATTTACTTTAACCCAATCAATCTGGACCCTTGATGAGTGACACATGTCACTCATCTACCCCATCCACATCATCCCCAACAATCTGGATCTATGTCTGCCTTTAGACTAATTAATTAATTTAATTTCCTTAAATCCTCACCCTTCACTCTTAACTCAGGTTGAATCTCAGCCCTCCATTCCATCTGATCACTCTGTTTTAAAAACCATGAGAGAATTCATTCTCTCATTTCTATTCCTTCAAACCGTGCAACCTCTCATTCTCTGCACAAACACACCAGCGATCACACCACCCCTCAGCCTCAACCCACACACCAGCCTACCTCTCAGCCACCTCCAGACGGCCATCACCACCACCACGGACGGCGGCGCAACCCGGAAAACCCACAAACCCGAGAGGAACCCGTGCAGCCCAAAACCATCCAACCATCCAAACCATGACTTCTGGGCTCGAACCAACCTAGGGTTAGGACCGTTGTGACCTCTGGACGGCTTAGGACTGGACTGGGCAGCCCACGGCGGCGACACGGCGGCGGTAAGCCTGCAAACCCGAGAAGGCCGATTTTCCTTCCCTGCCTCGAACCGTCCGTTTTTAACGTTAAACTTGTTTGGTTGTTTTTGAGACTTAACCTAGGGGACTAGACGAGCGTTTTGGACCAGAGTTTGTGGCTGGAAGTGTGACGGCTCGCCGGAGAAGACGAACCAGAACCGGCAGCCAGTTCCCCGTCGTTTTTCAGGTGGTTTCTCGAACTTAAAAATCTGTTTTGATTACACAGAGCCATAGAACATGTTCAGACGAGTTCATAGGAACAAATCCCATCGATTTTGGTGGTCGGAATCACGATCTGTGATCGGGTCGAACCGTGGGTCTGCGGTGACCCGATTCGCAGACCCGGTTACTGTAGCTGATGACGTCATCATGCTGACGTCAGCAGTGACGTCATGATGACGTCATCATGTCAGAATATTGTCAGACCAGGGACCAATGGGCTGTTGACACGTGTCCTCTGACACTGTCAGTGATGACGTCATGCTGACGTCAGCAGTGACGTCATGCTGACGTCAGCATTACTGTAGCACTGTTGACCAGAGGGTTGACCGGCGCGTGGGGGGCGCGTGTGAACAGTATTTTTTGTGGGACCAGTGCCATTTTCAAGGTTTCGACGATACGGATCCAATGGCGGTGGTTTCATGTCGATCAGAGATCGTTAAGTTGGTCAAATTAGGGTTTGACGCCTTGGGAAGCGTGTTCGGACGGCTTTCCCGGGCCGGTTTCAGTTTAGGGTTTCTTAGTTGTTTAGTAGGGAATTAAAGTGACCTTTACGTATGTTTTGGGCATGACAGGAATTGTACTTTAACCCTTGGACGGGGCTTTACGCTCGGGATTGCAGCGGGATTGTACTGTGAGTGGGCCTTTGATTTCACTAAACTTCGGCAAGCATAACTGTTTTACTTTCTACTATATCTATATGTGATTTGAGTAAAAGTATCTGTTTATCTTGTGTATGATTTATGGCACGTATTACGATTTTTGGGTATGAGACCCATCTGGTTGTTTATGAATGGTTTGGAGTCATATATATATATAATGAATCTCGATATTATCTGTGGTACTGCACTGTATGGATCTACCCTAGGATTCTATCTCCTCCGGATGTAGGTACACCGGAGTGGTCACGGCGCATTGCCTGTGAGGAGTCATTCTACGGAGGGACCGGACCGTAGAGTGACTCAGGAGCAGGATTGCTACTATTGGACGTCTGGGACGTCAGGCATCTAGAATGCCATGCTCGGACTAGGTTCGGGATTTGGACTCGGGATTGAGACCCCGGGTGGCACGCGTAGCCTTGAGACTGTGACCTTATTGGGCGTCTGGGACGTCAGGCATCTGGGATGTCAGGGTTGGGATGTATAGTGCAGTGACTAAGATTATATTATGTTGATATTATTCTGCTTATGACTATATGGTTTTGTGGCTTATGATACTATGCATGTCTTTTCGGAAAACGGAGGGGAAAAGCTATATGTTTTCGAAATGGTAAACTACTTTGTAAACCTTGAGTTTCGGCCCACTCACTTTTGTTGTTTTACTACCCCTCCAGGTAGTGCTATCGAGGAGGAGGATCCCGAGAAGAAGGAGGAGGATCCCGAGGAGGAAGAGGCATAGGTTTACGTTGCGTACCTGAACCCTACTGCTGGGTAGGTTGGCACGTAGTGTGTCTAGAGTCGTGCTCAATAAACTGTATTCGGGAACTATCCCTTGTCTGACACTATTTGTATTCGAGTATTTGTGTGGCGTGCTATGTATGACTTAACTTTGGTTTTTCTTTATGCATTTCATCTTCAATAAGGGTATTTTTGGTATTTTAATGTCGGGTGTCAGACGGGAGCAGGGCACTACCCGGGTGGTCCCAGGGGGATCGGGGCGGGTCCTGTCAGCTAGTAAGTTCGAGGTGGTTAGATAGCGGCAGTTGAGGGTGCTAGTCGCTCGATACGCGGTGCGATGTCGGCTTAGGGCTGGAATGGTTGGTGCGTTGGCTTTGGTATAGACCATAGGGTCGGAGATACGGATGTGTAGGTTTGTCGGCCTGAGGGGCTTGAGAGTAGCTTGTTGAGTGAGATACGTAGGCCGAGGAAGCCGACTGTTGGTGGCTAGTTGGGCCGGATGGCGTTTGGATGTTGCTCGGATAGATTGGTGACCTTTTGTAATGACCCGTCCCGAATATCGGGATCGAATATTAATTAATTATGATTTGGAATGACTAATCGGGGATTACTTGAGTGAAATCGGACGAATTGTGCAAAATGACCGTTTTGCCCCTAGCGTGGGCAAAATGTTGACTTTTAGTTCGGGCTGTCAAACGGGCTTTGACCAATGACAGTGGCATAGTTCGGAACGTCACGAGTTCATAGACAGGTGGCACGTTCGATTCCGACATTCGAGGTGAAAGTTATGGCGTTCGGAAGTTGAGGGGTATTTTGGTAATTTGGCATATTAGGGGCCAAATGTTGACTTTTTGACCGGGAGGTCCGATGGACGAGGGCCAAGGACCGTTACGTAGGTCTCATCGATACTAATCCAATGACAGGCTGCATGCCGAAATCGGAGATTCGACGACGAAGTAATGGTCACGGGAACGGACTCGATTAACCGAACGAACCGGGATTAAAATAATATTTTAATATGAACAGTACCCGGTGACTGAACACACTTGGATGAGTGACAAGTGTCACTCATCCCTTAAATTCAGGCTTAAAACCAGATCCCATGTTTTGGGGAAAACATAATTATTATGTTTTATTAATAAATTAATCTTAATTTCCATTAAACCTCCCTATTTTTCTTAACTGTGTACAACCATAATACCATTTTCTCCCAACCTTCATTCCTCTTCCATTTCTGAACCAGATAGTGAGGAATTGAGAGATTATTGAGATTGAATCCAACTGGGTAATCACGAGAGATTGACAGAGTGATAGGGGCTGGAAATTAGAATTTTCGAAAATTGAGGGGGGGGGGGAATTAGAATGATTGGAATTGAGCCATGACGATCGAATTGGAGCTTAGAAGTAGCTTCCTGAGGTTGAGACGAGTGGAACCAGATCAAAAACGAGGAGAATTGAGGCCCATTTGGCTCTGAACGGGTCTGGTATCAGTATGCACGATTCGAGCTTGAATCGTGGAGTTGGAGGCTTCGATTGATGCAATTAAGTTGGGGAAAGAGTTTACCTGAATCCATTGAAGCTTCTGGTTGCATCAATTGAGGGAAATCGATTGAAATTGAAGGAGTTCGAATGATGAACAGTGGCCGGATGTTCTTCGAATGATCATCTGTGATCGTGAGTTTTGTGGTACGTTCGATTGTAATTAGGTCCACAGATCCCTAATTGAAACTAATTCGATGCTAATAGACATTTGAATTGTTGAATTTGGTGTCGAATTGACAGAGAATAAACTGGGTCGCCTCGCGGGTTAAATGGCCCGTTTTACAGACAAACGGGTAAGGACGACGGGTACTGTAGCAGGCACGTGGGTTTCACGCGCAGCCACTCACGGCGGCGCGTGAGTGCGCGTCCGGCCTATTTTCAAGGTGAGGTCAACATGACTTTTGATCCTCTCATTGTAACGAACATTTTAACATTGGTTTCGAGGAAATCGGATATCGATTCGATAATGTTCCGCATATCCGAAGTTTTGTTTTACATTAAAAATACGTATTTAAATTCCGGAAAAATTGGGGAAAATTATATGATGTATTTTGAGAAGTTAGTAACCCTCTATAATGATTTTGGACAGGAGTTGTGATTTCCAGAATTTACGAAAAAAACGTGCAGCTCGGAAACGGACCGTTTTGGACGGTGTGTGTGAGTGGACTTTTGGTTTTCTAACCGTGATGCATGCATATATGCTTTAAAATGTTTTATTCTATGATTTGATATGATTGATGTTTCAATTCGGTGATTTCTCGGTTTTATGATTATTATATTATATTTTGGCACGATTTTCGAGAAATGATGAAATTGATGTTTTTGGGCTAGGCCCGGATTGAAAATGATGTTTTGACTCGGGTTATGAGTCAGGAAATTGCAAATGATATTTGGACTCGGATTATGAGTCAGTGATTGATTTTATGGATTTACGTGATCGTGGCAACTCGGGTTTACGGTTGCACGGATTTGCGTGAAAATGATATTTTGGGCTTGAGACCCAATGGAATTGTGATTTTGATTGGATTTGTATTTCCATGTGATTACATGATGATATTGATGATTTTCGGATTTATAAAGTAAATCGGGACTTGGGGCTGAGACCCTGTATTGTAAATGATTTGGTTTTCAATGCAACTGTTTTCACTGGTTTTTGTGATGATGATATGTTGCGGATAATTAGGGCTTTCGGGTGGAAATATGTTTTTCCCTGGAGTGCACCCTGGAGATAACGCTCGCCTTCGGGATGGAAGTGTTTACCCCGAAGAGGTCACGTAGCACGATCTTTGTCGAGCAGCCGAGGGAAGCTTGACTCAGATCAGATGTGTTGGATTATATATGGATCGGTAAGTGATGTGTTCACGAGATCCGGATTGCCGGCTGGTGATGTGTTCACAGTGGCGGATGCTTGGATTTTGAGCGGTCCTTGAGCCTATTGATATGCACGCGTTGCAGGGATAAACGTGATTCTAAGCAACAGGATATGGAAATAAGTCCCGTGGTTTTGTGGAAAATGATTTCGAGGAAACCGTGGTTTTAAATATAAATTGATTTAATGAAAATGAGTTTTAAGGAAAATATGTGGACATGGAATTTAGAAACATGATATTTGTGATTACGTACCGGTTTTGAGTACGGGTTTTTGGTCTTTGTGGCCAGGTGATGGTGTTCACATGTTTTGGCCTGAGAGCCGGGATTTGCTTTTTTATAACTTGAACTGAATTGGTGAACATGAGTTTTTATGGACCATGGGAAAACGTATTTTGATTTTATCGGTCCACTGTTCATACTTGAATAATTTCATACTATTACTCATGTTTTATGATATGCATGCACGTTTGTGAAAACTGGAGGGTAAGAATATATTTTGGCAAATGTCTTTATAAAGGGGTCATTTTTGTCCACTCACACCTTTTCTGTTTTGTGACCCTCCAGGCCGTGGTAGGACGTTCGGGACTGATCGTGAGGCAGTGGCAGCAGCAGAAATCCGCGCAAACATCCCTTGTCTGGCAAGCACTGAAGGGTAGTTTCGGACCTTTAGTTGACTTGTCAGACGGGAACCGGACCGGGCACGGTTTTTGACGTCCAGTTGGGACGGGTCCTGTCACCTTTGGTCAGTTGGGTTGAGTTTGGAATTGTACGGCTACGAGTAGCCGGATGCCTTGATGGCAGGGTTTAGGAACTATGGAGGATGTTGGTGAGTAGAGTCATAATAAAGACTGGTTTTAGTCGGGTATGACGACCCGAGTGATAAGTCTGTAGTGAACCAGTGGTAACTGCGGGTTTGGATAACCCGGATGACTGGGATGCTTGAGGTACCCCGTGGGATGACTGGATCGTAGTGAGACGTACCTGAGGGAAACTGTGAGTTGGGGTTTGTGGTGTTCTTGTGGTTTGGGCCAACTTACGGCCGGATTGGGATAGTGCTGTCAGGTGCAGCCGAGGTAGGAGATGGTTGGTAGATGACTCTGGACGAGTCCAGGAAGCTTGCGGTGTTAGTTGAGCATTTGGTTACTCAGAGTTGTGGCTGATGAGGGATGTTAGGTACCCTGACCTGAGCGTAGATTGGGGGTTTTGGCTTGGTGTGAGTAGAGGTTCGGGCTTAGTGTATTGTGAATTAGCTTAGTGTATTCTGAACTAGGGAGTAGAGGTGATCGAAAACTGCGAGGGTCGTGACTGAGGAGTCTGAGGTGAGTAACCGTTAGTTTTGATTTCGAGAGTCGAGTACGAGTGTAATGGTGGTGCTTGGGGTTGAACCTCAGAAAGGTTGAGATGTAATAACTGACATTCTTTTGGAGGAGTGAACTAATCGATATGAGGTTATTGAAGAGAACCCACAATCTAGCTGTGTAGTTTCTAAGATCGGTTGGATTTCCCTAGGTATGTACGGAAGTACAAGATTCGGAATTTCGGGGACGAAATTCTTTAAGGGGGGTGGATTGTAACGACCCGTCCCGAGAGTCGGGATTAGCGAAGTGATTAGTGACGGATTAGCTGAGTTAATCGGTGGTTAGATGGTAACTTTTGGACCTTAGGCGTAAAATGACGATTTTGCCCCTGGAACGGGCGAAAAGTGGACTTTGAGTTCGGGCGGTCAAGTGGACATTGACCGATGACCGTGACGTAGTTTGGGACGTTCAATTCCGACGATCAGAGAAGAAGTTATGACGTTCGAAAGTTCAAGGGTATTTTCGTAAGTAGGACAAAAATGGGGAATTTGTTGACTTTTCAAATGACTTGGACTTTTCATGTAACTCGAAGACCGTTAGATAGGTCTCGATGCCCTGAGTCCGTAGACAGGCGGCACGCGTCAATCGGAGTTTGGATGACCAGGTTACGGGTCTAGAAGTGCGAAGGGCATTTTGGTAAATTGTCAAGGTAGGGGTAAAATGGTGTATGTTGGAAATTGAATCAGACGTAGTGGAATGTTTAACTTAGTTATTTACCTAATTAAGTGACAATTGTCATAAAAGGGGGATGGATTAGTGGGTGGTTTGGCTAAGTGGGGGTACAGGTGTGTTGTGGAGGTTGTGTGGAGAAGTGAGCAACGTGCGGGTGAATTGATTTAGTCGATTTGTTTGAGTGGGAGAACAGAGACAGAGAGCACCTTGATCCTCTCAGAATGTGGAAGTGTGATCCACATTTAAAACCCTTCGAGAACTTATCCTAGGACTGGGAAGAATGAGTGAAGCAGAGAGTTAGGATGGTGAGCAGGAGGAGGGTGCCACCGTGGACGGCCGTCCACAACGGTGGCCATGGAAATAAAATAGAGCATGTATGCCGTGAAGAACAAGTGAGTAATTCTTCCCTTAACGTGACCCTTGCTCATGATCTTGGAAGGAAAGAGTGAGAAGAAGTAGAGAGAAGATCAATGGTGGCTGCGGTGGTGGACAACGGTGATAGTAAGGTGAGTAGCCGTGAATTTCCCGAGTCAAATTTAAAATGGTAAGTTAAAATTTGGGGGCTGTTGTGAGGTCCTGATTGTCAAGTTATGCTTCTAGGAGTGCCAGAAGACAGTTAAGACCAAAACCAAGCAAAATAGAGGCAGAAATCGGGGCAACTTGAGGAAGACATGGTTGGTTCACTGCTCGAGCTAGGAGGTAATTATCCAACTCCATTTATCACGATTTAATTATGTAGAATGGTTAGAATTGAACGAACGAACATATTGGGCTAATTAGGATTGAAAAACGGATCGAAAACAATAAAAACCCGTGAACGCCGGTTCAAAATCGGACCTGATTTGCAGACCGGTTCAGACCGGTTAACTGAGGAAGATGATGAACAGTGACTTAGGCGCGTGAGGCCCACGCGCAGCCACTTCAGGCGGTGTGTGTTGGCACGTGGCACACCTTTTGAGGAAGGTTCCAACACGACTCTTAAAGTATTTAATGTAACGAACATTTTGGGATTGGTTTCGAGTCGATCGGACATCATCTCGATAGTTTTCGGGATGTCCAAAGGTTTTAAGCCTCGGTTAAAAATAGTTAAAAATTGGGGAAAATTACGGGGCTTTAGTATGAACTTTGTGAAGTAGTTAGTGACCTTATTATGGGATTTGGACAGGTTCAGGAAAGCCGGCGTTAGTGGATTGGCCGGGAACGGCGTAGGTGCACGCGTATCGAGGCAACGACGAAACGTGTGTGAGTGGACTTTTCTTTCAAAATTTAATGCATGCATAAATGTTTTCTATAATTTCTATGATTATGATTGGTGATAATTACGATTTCCATATATATATATATATACGTATTTTACTATGCAATACGTAACTGCACGTATTTCGAGACTATGGTTTCTCTTATGTTTTGATGATGGTTTGATGAACTATTTTACATTTTTTGTGCGTATGATGTTTTAAGAAGGTTTTGTTTATGATTGTGAGTATGATTTACGGTGTTGACACGGATTTCGAGATTTTTACGGATTTGCACGTTTTACGAGATTTTGAGTATATTGTGATTTGATCATGGTTTGATGTTTTGACCTTGGGATTTGAAATATGATGTGATTTCAAAAATTTAAAACGGATTTTGGAAAAGTGGATTTCGGGCTTGATGCCCAAGGCATAAAAGTAATTTGATGAACGAGATTTCGGGTTTCAGAAACTTGACGATGGATTTCCGGATTTGGGTTCGGGATGATGTTTCCGGATGCCGACTTTCCGAATCATTATTGCGAATTCGGATTCGGGAATGGGTGGCGGATATGATTGGGGATTTGAATGTGAAATTAGGACATGAGTCCTATTTTGATAAAATGTGATTTCGTATTGGGTTTGGAATTTGGATTACGATGGATCCCGAGTTTGTTGTGATTGACAAATGGTTTGGTTTAAAGACCCGTTGAAAACTGTTTTGGGTTAAAGACCCGGATATGGCTGGATCTGATTTTGAGTTTAAAGACTCGGTTAATTGATGACGGGGGAGGGCCCTTGATGAGTTTAAAGACTCGGTTACTGTTTTGAGTTTAAAGACTCGGTATGATACCCCCTGAGGCCTATTGATTGTGTTCTGAGTTTAAAGACTCGTTGATATCCCAAGAAGGCTTGATTATGCGCATGATTTGAGTTTTAAGGCTCGGGCGCACTTGAGATCCAGCAGATTGATTGACTTGTGATTTACTGTTGATTTCTGATGTTTCAGATGTATTGGGCAGTGGCCCGGTTTATGTGGTTTTGATTATGTCACGTACTTGGATTTGATTCAAGATTTTGGGCTGAGGCTCTGTGTTTATGATTGCGGGCTAAGACCCGAAGGTTAAGAAAAGGAAAATGATTGATTTTCGTACACGATTTTTTTATGTTGAAAATGTAACGGATTGCGAAATGTTTTTCGACTGCATGCATTAGTTTTACGTGGAAGGTGAAAATGTCTTTCTGTACCCGTTTTAGAACTAATTTATTTTTGTCCACTCACACCTTTTGTTTTTTTTATTGCCCCTCCAGGTCGTGGCGCGTTGATCGAGACTGATCGAGAGGCGGAGGCATGAGTAAGTACGTGTGTGGCTATCCCTGGTTTGGCAAGGACTGAGGGTAATTTGTTAACTTCAATCGACTTGCCATACGGGAGCAGGACTAGGCATGGTTATCCATGTCCCTTTGAGGGCGGTCCTGTCACTCGGGGTCTCATATCCGAGTACTCCTCGACACGAACTCCACAACGTCCGGGGTACCTGTCTCAGATCCTACCATGTCCGAGACGGTATCATAACTCGCACTCCTGAGCTTGAGTTCCTCCTCAGAGTCACCTATCCCAAGCAGTGCATCGTGACAACTCCAAGATCCTCGACGTCTGGAGGAGACTAAACCGCACATACATGAGGGTATATATAAGTGTGAAAACATGCAATTCAATAATATCGTATTTGAAATCCGTCTTTTCTGAGATCAACACCAACCACTGTTTAAATTGGGACTAGGCCCGAAATCCTCCAAAAACTGTGTCCAGAAATCTATTTCTAAAGCTCGTTTCTCGAAAACTGCTCATACACGATCACCGATCAAATCATTTGAATCAATCTTTCTTTCAAAACTTTGTTGACCCCAAAACCTGAGTCAATCGGTTACCAAATGGGTCTCAAGGTCTAAAACCTCGTTTTCAAGTAAATCAATAACGTAGTCCATGACCAATGATTCGAGTATATAAGTTCCAGGATTCCAAAACATTTAACTTAAATCAATTAAGAAAACATGTAAAACGGTTAATCATACATTTCAGTATAAAACAACCAGTCCATTCACAGTCAGTCCTTACTGCACTAATAAACAGCCTAAACTTGTCCTAAAGCTAAACACAATCTCTGGGCTTGTCCAAATACATCAAAAGGTCACTAAATTGACCCTACTAGGTCTAACATCAAACCCTAGAACAAAACCGGCCCGGAAAAGCGTCCTGAACACGCTTCCCGAGGCATCAAACCTCATTTTGACCTATCTAACGGTCTCGGATCGACATGAAACCACCACCAATGGATTCATAAAGCCAAAACCTTAAAAATGGTGCCGGTCCATCCTCGAAACTCATGCACATACGCCCATACGTGCGGGTCAATGCTACTAGTCAAAAGTCAACGGTCAACTCTACTGACGTCAGCATGACGCCAGCATAATGTCATCTGATAATGTTAGACCTTGATAGGTGCCACGTGTCAGACACTGACATGTGCCACATGTCCGCAGCACACTAGTCCTTGTCACTAACATGTCAATGACATGTCAGTGGCACGTGGCACCCTCTGATTGGGCCACATTACTGACATGTCAGTGCTGACTGTGCAGTGACACGTGTCACGCCCTAAGTGGTCCACGTCCTCTAACAGCCTGATAGGTGATGACGTCAACTGATGACATGATCACGCCTAACCTCTTGACAGGTTCTGTGTTCGGGTCGCCCAAACCCGCAAACCCGACCTGGCTGTAACTCGCCTAATTTTGACCCGTATTCAAAACTGTTACCTCATATTGGATCGTCTATGACAAGACCAATCCCAATCCCCCCCCCCCCCCCCCCCCCCCCGGGATTTCCGTGGAATGTGCCCTGCTCCCGTCCAACAAGGGGTGTCAGACAAGGGATAACCAAAAGTCACTGCCCAAACGGGGCTTCCAGAGTGCGCAAGGATCGATGAAGGAGGCGTGCAATGCTCTAGTCTCTGCTGCGGTCGCATCCGTATCAACCTGAAGGGCATTAAAACCAATAAAAGCTGTGAGTGGACGAAAATCATTAAGTTCATTAAACACATTTATAAGACATTTATGCCCTCCAATAAAAACGTATGCATGCCACGAAAACCAGTAACCAAAACGTTTGCTCAACCAAGCCATTAGGGCCTTAGCCCAAAAACCGTAACTCAAAACCAAGTGTGGGAACTCAGCCCAAAACTGTGGAATACCACATCCAGACATATTAAAACCATATGGGCCACCGCCCAAAGCCATAAACATAAATCCACAAATCCCAAACCATTTAGGGTCCCCGACCCGAAATACCATTTCAATAACCAATACTCCATTAGTACCACATAAACACAAATCCAACCGAAAAGCCATTTCATAGATTCATTAAACCATATTTACCATATTACCATCTCCAGCATTCCAGATGCTTATCGTCCCAGACGCTTGACGTCCCAGACGTCATATCTCACGGTATAATAAGCGACGCGTGCTGCCCGGGGTCTCTCCGGGTCAATATCTTTGACATCACAGATGTCTGACGTCCCAGACGTCAATTATAGCAATCCTGCTCCTGATTCATTATACGGTCCGGTAACTCCGTACGATGACCCCTCGCAGGCAATGCACCGTGACTTCCCCAGTGTCCCAGACACTTGGAGGATACCATCATATATCCTCGTATCCAGATGGTATATGGAAACAGTTTTATTAAATCATTTCACAATATTACAATGGGCCCTGCCCGAAATCTCCATAAAACATCACAATTCCATTTAGGGTCCCTTACCCGATCACATTTATTAAACATAGGGTCCCAGACCCGAAATCACATTTATTAACATAGGGTCCCAGACCCGAAATCATATTTATAACCCAACTGGGCCCCATGCCCGATTTTGTAAACCACTGGGCCCACGGCCCGATTTTATAAACCACTGGGCCCACGACCCGATTTCGTAAATCAACTGGGCCCCTGGCCTGATAATATAACTCAAATGGTCTCAGCCCGATTTCGTAACAACTGGGCCCCTAGCCCGATTTCATAAGCAACTGGGCAACCGGCCCAATTACGTAACTCAAATGGACTCCAAGTCCGAGGTTTCCAAAACAATTGGGCCTTAAGCCCGAGTTCATCTTTCCAATTTCAAAACCATTTCATCATATTATATCCAAGACCATAAACATGGAAAATCCGTGCAAAACCGAAAAAACCTCGATTTACGTGCAAGCACGTAAATCGCCTCAAAATACGTGAAACCGTACAATTTACCAACATCCAAATCGACATCATACAATCACAATCATAATCCATATAAAACAGTTAAGCATGCATAGAATTTATTAAACCAAAGTCCACTCACAGACCGTTTAACGATACGCCTCGATACGCGTTCCATAAGCCTTCTCGGGCTAATTCGACCTCTCTGGGTCATCTTGACCTGTCCAAATCATACCCAAAGGTTACTACTAACCTATACAAGTCCATATTAAGAACCCTAAACTTTTCCGGAAAAGTCAACGTGTCTCGAGGTGAAAAACCTCGATTTGACCAACTTAACGATCTCTGATCGACCCGAAACCACCGCCATTGGATCCGGATTGTTGAAACATTTAAAATGGTCCTGGTCCCACCTAAAAATATGCTCACATGCGCCCCACGCGCGAGTCAAAGTTCTAGTCAAACGTTGACCAAAAAGTCAACGCTGATGTCATCATGAACAGTAAGTCAATGGTCAAAAGTCAACGGGTCAGAGTCAATGAGTCAACTCGCCGGAATTTCTCGCCGGAAAACTCATTGATGCCTCAAACTTCAAATTCGATATCTCACTCGTTTCTCAACCAAATTCGACGTTCTACCTATGTAAATCCATTTACTCGAGCCAAGGATTCCAAATATCAACCCAGAAATTTTAGAAAGTACCTGGATTTTAAGTTATGGCCATTCAAAGTTTCGGCCAGATTTCCAATCATCATTCCGACCACCTCCAACGTCCAAATCCGTCCCAAATTGCACTTACAAGCTCGTGAGAACTCAAAGAACATCATCCTAAGCTTAGAATCGATCAACACCATCAAAATCAAAAACCCAAAATTTGAATCTCACGGTTTACCTTCCGAAATTCCGGCCACCGTGCATGACGGTCCTTGCCGTGGCCGCCATTGGGTTCGTCTCAACATCCTCTCCAACTTTCATTCACGGGTCATAAGCAATGGATGATGATTGAGAGGTGTTTGTGTAGAGAGTGGGAGTTGTCCACGGTTTGGAAGAATGAAAATGAGAGAATGATATTCTGAAGGTTTAAGAATAAAAGGGAAGATGAGATCAAGGGCCCATATTGAGTCTCAGGTTTAAAATGAATGGTGAGGATTTCACGAGAGAAATGGATTAAATAATCCAATGGCCAACAAGGATCCTGGTTTTAGGGAATGTAGGGGATGAGTTACACTTGTCACTCATCCAAGGGTCCAGATTGATTTGATTAAAGAAATCAGATTTTATTATTATAATATTATTCTAATCCGAGTCTCGGTTAATCGAGTTTACTTCCGTGATCATAACTTCGTCGTCGAATCTCCGATTTCGGCATGCCGCCTGTCTACGGATTCGTATCGACTCGCTCTACGTAACAGTCTTTGGCCCTCGTCCATTGGACCTCCCGGGTCAAAAGTCAACATTTGGCCCCTTTTTCCGCCAAATTACCAAAATACCCCTCGACTTCCGAACGTCATAACTTCTTCCTCGAATGTCGGAATCAAACGTGCCACCTGTCTATGAACTTGTGACGTCCTGAACTACGTCACAGTCATCGGTCAAAGTCCAATTGACCGTCCGATCAAAAAGTCAACATTTTGCCTACGACCAGGGGCAAAACGGTCATTTTGCACATTTTGTCCGATTTCGCCCTACTAATCACCGATCAACCTCACTAATCAAGATTAGTTGCTAATCTAATCCCGGAATTCGGGACGGGTCGTTACAGTCTAGGTGTCTAGATTGGATCTATGGGTACAAATTCATCTAAAATGCAGTAAAATGTACCTTAGCCCAAGCAACCGTGAAAACCAGTTTTCCTGATCTACTTCCCGTCGATCACAATGTCGTCGTGCCTGGTTCTGGGTTCCAATCACTCGTACAAACCTTAAACAAACATTCTAGGACCTTAGACTAACTTAACAAGGTCTAAAAATCCAAACCCAAACTTTGACCCGATCATGAGTTTCGGGTTTACCTGAGAACGTGTCCTCTCTGCCCTGCGCCGCCCTTCTTGGTCCTAGAGACACCGTCGACCACTCTCTCAATCACTCACCGGGATCACTAAAAGAAGTATGGAGGTTTACGGAAGATGGGTCGATGGTTGTGTGTGTGTTTGCACAATCTTGGTATACGGTTTGAATGAGCCAATGAAAAGGAAGTCAGATACATGCACCCCAATCTTTTGGGTAAATGGGCCAGTTAGATGAGTGACACTTGTCACTCATATGATTTGTCCAATAAACCAATTGACCAATCCAATAATGCCACTTGGCCCAAAATCTCAAAAAACGTAATAGTAACCATTGAACTCCGAGACCCGTAACTTTCGCGTCGAGCATCTAAATTTGATATGCTGCCTATCTACGAACTTATGGCGACACGATCTACGCAACGGTCAAGGGTCAACATCCAAACAGTGTCTCATGTCAAAATTCAACATTTTTCCCTAACTAGGGGCAAAATGGTCATTTTACATAGAATTTCCAATTTACAAATATACAGAAATTCCCGGTGGTTACAATCTACCTAGCTAACAAAAATTGCCTCCTCGAAATTACTCAAACAAATATGGGTGTTGCTCTCGCATCAAACCCTCGATTCCCATGTTGCTTCTTCCACAAGAGAATTCCTCCAAAGTACTTTCACCAACGGGATGGTCTTATGTAACGACTCGTCCCAAATTATCGGGATTAATTAAAACTAATTGTGGATTAGTCAGACTAATCGGGGATTCGTCGAGAATTATCGGACGTTCAGGGTGAAATTACGATTTTGCCCCTAAACGAGGGCAAAAAGCTAACTTTTGACCCGGGAGGTCCGATGCCCGAGGGCCGAGGGTCGTTACGTAGATCGAGTCAATACGAATCCGTAGACAGACGACATATCGAAATCGAACATTCAACGGGGAAGTTACGGTTCACGGAAGTTCTGAGGAATTATTTACGGTGGCATGTTTTACGAGGCAAAATGGGAATTTTGTCCTGAGTGGGGCCCATATATTTAGTTTAGGTCAATGGAATGACAAGTGTCACCCATCCATTGCTCCCTTTACATAGATGCATGCATCTGTATCCCCTTCCTCATTTCGATCGACCAAACACCCCGATGAACCCAAACACCACCTCTTCCCCCCATTTGAATCTGTGTGAGGCACAGAGAGTGGCTGAGGGGAGTGAGAGACTAAGAGAGGTCGTGTGGAGGTGACAGAACCGCCATGGATGGCGGAGGAACCCACGGGAAATAGGTAAACCTGAGCACCCCTGTTTGATTTCAAATTCAAGTTTTTGATTTGAAAGTTAGGGGCTGCTTATAATGGTTGGATGATGGTTGTGGGGGTTGTATGAGTTGTATGAGTTGTATGGAACATGAAAGAGTGGCTGAGGACAGGTGAGCAGCCCGTGAGATGGCCGTGAAGATTTTCGGTGGCTGGCCGCCGAATTCAGTTTCGACCAGGTAATCTCGAATCGAACCTTCCACCATGTTTTTAAGGTTCCTAGAAACTAAATGGGACCCTTATGAGGAAGTTTTGGCCCTTGGTTATGCTAAGAACATAGATAGGAAATTTTGGCCGTTGGTCATCCAGAGTCAACCATCAACCATCTACTACCTCGGCTGCACCTAGCAGCACAGTCACCAGTCTATACGTAAGTCGGCCCAAGCCACAAAGACTATTTTACCACAACCCCAACTCACGGTTTCCAAACTAAACACTTACTCTAGGGTTTCTTACTCAGGTACTCACAATCCAAACCAGTCATCCCACAGGGTTCCTCAAAATATCCCCGTCGTCCGAGTCATCCAAAACCGCAACTGCCATTGGTTCACTCCAACCTTACCACTCGGGTCGTCACTCCCGACTAAGACCATCTCTTATCGTAACTTCACACACCAACATCTACCAGTATCCAAACTAGGGGATTTCCCTTAAATCCACAAAGTAGTATCCTGTACCCCGCCACTCGAGGAATCCGGCTACTCATAGCCGCACAAAGCCAACCTCAACTAATCTGACCAAAAGGTCATCAATCCATGCTATCATCATCCAACACCATCCGGCCCAACATGCCACCGTCAACCGGCCTCCTTGGCCCACGTATCTCACCAGCCCAACGACTATTCTCGGGCCCCACAGGCCGACCAGCCTACTCGTAATCTGCTGGCATATCTCTGATCCTATGCCGACGTATGTCATACCTCGTACTGCGTATCGAGCCACTATCACCCTAGCACTAACAATCACCGCTAACTAGCCACTAACGAGCTTACTATCACTATCGCATCCAGGTTGCTAACGGGTCATTCCGCGTCGAGACATCACATCCACAGTAGCATCATACCCCCTAAGTCGTCGAACCAACGACTCTGGGAACCAAACCTCGCGTAGAACACGCGAAACCTGCTCTGATACCAAGTTGACATGACCCACCCCTAATCCCCCGGGATTAAGGGCTAAATCCTGCTCCCGTCTAACTTACGCATGACATGAAGGTTAAACCGACGTCCAACCTCTATGTGACACGTAAGTCGGACAAGGGATACTCGACCCGACTGTCCTAAAAGTATTCGGACTTCCCAGAGTGCACTGAATCTACTGTGGATCGCGGGTGTGATGTCTCCGTCTCTCTCGACCAACAGCCCGCACCACTACAACCTGGACGGTATCGAAAACACGAAGAGACTGTGAGTGGACAAAAATAAATAATAAGTTCAAAAAACATTTATAAGAAAAGACAATTGATACCCTCCAATTAAAAACCAATGCATGCAACTCAAATTCATGTCATAAAACCATTCAATATTCCGGTTAAGCAAACCATGTAAGAGAAACCAAACACAGTTTCCTTTTCTCAAATCCCGGGCCTCAGCCCAAAACCAGCGAAAACCATATCATCCGGGCAGAGCCCAAAACATCGGAAAACCATTATCGTCAAGTCTCAGTGAAATCCAAAACACATTTGATATCACTTTTCCATCCATCAAACCTGTTGGATCTATCCGAGCCTTTAAACTCCCGAGTCTATAAACTCAATCCAGGCCTCAATATAATCCGAGTCTTTAAACTCCCGAGTCTTTAAACTCAACAGGCCTACGGGGGAAAATCATAATATCCGAGTCTTTAAACTCCCGAGTCTTTAACCTCAATCCGGGTCTTTAAACCCAATCTGAGCCCACCCTGTCATATCATATTCAGGTCTTTAAACCCAATAACCAGATCCAACAAATAGAATCTGTACTATTTGAAAACCGTTTTCCATTTCCGAATTCGAATCCACAATCTCATCAAGATCCTGAATCCAAACCCAAAACTCATATCCATATCCATTTCCAAATCCGAGTTCGAAACCATCATTCCGTAAGCTAGCATCCGGAATAACTAGTCTGAGCCCAAACCCGAAAATCCATTTTCAAGTTCCAAACTGAATCCCGAATCGTCATCCGGACATCCGATTCTAAAACCCGAAATCTCGTTTATCAAAACCATTTTTCTGAATTGGGCTTCAAGCCCGAAACCACTTTTCCAAAATCCTTTTTAAATCTTTGAAATCAAATCATATTTCAGTTCCCGAAATTAAATTATTTAAGCCATGGTCAAATCACAACATTATTTAGAATCTCGTAAAATGGGCAAAATCGTAAATACCTCAAAAACCGTGCAAAATCGTAAACTATCAAGATCATAAATGAAATCATAGAATCAAGTATAGAAAACATATGACAATCCCAAAATTTTTGTTACATCAAATACTTTAAAAGTCGTGTTGGAACCTTCCTCAAAAAGCGTGTCACGTGCCCACACGCGCCGCCTGAAGTGGCTGTGTGTGGGCTTCACGCGCCTGCTACAGTGTCACCTTCAACCTCTGGTGAACCCGATTCGGCCTAGGCTAGACCGTCATTCACGGTTTCATTCAATTTTCAACCATTTTTAATCCCAATTAATCCATTAGGTTCGTCCATGTCTTCCCTATACAGTTACACAATCAAAACAAGGACTTGGGGTCTATTTGTTACTTACCAAATCGTGAAACACAAACGAACTTTTCCCTTCTCTGTTCTAGCTTCTCCGGCCACCATTGGCTATGGTTTCACGTCCTAGGAACTCACCTAAACTTCCAAATCAACACTCAAGTAATCAAATCGATCGACAATCATTAAGTAATGACTTACCATTTTTGAATTGAAAGTTACCTCTCACGGCTTTTACGTCCCCCGACCACGGCAGGCTTCGTAACCAAGCTCAGTAGACTCACAAGACCTCCAGCAACACATCTTAGTGACTGAATTGGGCAAAAATCAAGAAAAACATGGTTTGCCCAATTAAAGGAAAAACAGGGGATTTACGGTTTGTTCCTCCTTTTGCTGCCGTGGCCTCACTGTGGCCACCAGTCACCTCAGCACACCCTCTCCTCCATCTTTCCTTCACACTCCATCTTCATCTGATCAAGTTTGAGGGGTTAAGGTTCCAAGCTCCTCCCTGTCTCTGTTTTCTCTGATTTTTGCTTAACCCGTGCACAAGTATTCTCCCGTTTAAACTGATTGGTGCAAAGTTCTACCACTATCTAGAGAAGCACAGGTGTCCACTTCTCTGTGGTTAGAACTCCCCAGAACAGCCACTTGTTAATCACTAACTGGGCACAGATCCCAAGGAATCACAATGACCATTTTACCCTTATTTGCACAAATTACCGTTCTGCCCTTCGCGTTTCTAGATCCGTAACTTTATCGTCCAAACTCCAATCGACATGTGCCGCCTGTCATTGTACTCAGGGCCTCGAGACATTCCTAACGGTTCTCGAGTTACGTGAAAAATCCATGTCGTTTGAAAAGTCAACAAATTGCCCCTATTCAACAATATTACCAAAATGCCCTCGAACTACCGAACGTCATAACTTTCTCCTCGGATGTCGGAATCAGACGTGCCTCCTGTCTATGAACTCGTGACGTCCCGAATTACATCACGATCATTGGTCAAAGTCCATTTGACCTCCCGATCCAAAAGTCAATATTTTGCCCATTCCAAGGGCAAAAGAGTCTTTTCACACCGTCCGTCCAAAATTACCCAACTAATCACCGATTAATCTTCACTAATCCGTCATTAATCTCTAATCTAATCCCAGTTTACGGGATGGGTCGTTACATCTCTAGCACGATATTGTCCACTTTGGGCCTCCTCGCCCTCATGGTTTTGTTTTCGTGAGCTCATGGTGCAATTTCCCAAGGGGTTACCCATCATGGAATTGCATCAGCCTCAACTTGCTTAACTTTGGAGTTCCAACCAAACCCAAAGCCATTGAGATTCCAAAAGGCTTCGTGCTAGATAGGTGTGTGCCTACACCTTTAAGGCACACCGTCATTCCCCTCCTAGACCATTCCCCTCCTCGTAGGAATGTAGGATCGTTCACCGTTCCTTCTAGGACACGAGCAATTATTAGGAAATTAATCAATATCAGTAAGCAAGTCAATATAAAAACACATCGAGATGTCACAACTCACACATAATCAACCCATCCTCGATGCCCAAAGCACAATCACCATATCATATCCACACTACCGGTAGGAAAACCACTTGGGGAATAGAGCCCAACTATGAACGTCCGAGTGTGGATTGACCCAAGAAACAGAACCCAGCCCTGGACGTCTGAATGTAGATCGTTCACCGTTCCTTCTAGGACACGGGTCTTACACAATGGATATTTGTACTTTCTTCACACCATGCCTCTGCCTCTTGATCAGCTGTGGTTCCCGTGCAACGATCCTGGAGGGTTACAAAAACCATGAAAACGTGTGAGTGGACAAAATAAATAATTAAAAACATAGTTTGAAAAACATAAGTAATTCACCCTCAATTTTCTAAAACTATACATGCATACGGAAAACTGACAAATCATGTAAAATATATAGTAAATAGGAAATCTTGAAATACGTGCAATTATTAGGAAATTAATCAATATAAGTAAGCAAGTCAATATAAAAACACATCGAGATGTCACAACTCACACATAATCAACCCATCCTCGATGCCCAAAGCACAATCACCATATCATATCCACACTACCAGTAGGAAAACCATTTGGGGAATAGAGCCCAACTATGAACGTCCGAGTGTGGATTGACCCAAGAAACAGAACCCAGCCCTGGACGTCTGAATCATAGCCCAATCACAATACCAGTCTCAGGAAACAGAGTCCGGCTCTGCACATATGAGACTAACCAAATAACCCGCTCAGTAATACAACATCTGAGTGCTAACTAGAAATCCGATGAGGGTTGTCCAGGTACACACAGTTCGCAAATATCGAGAAACATACGGTTATAACATATGTTAATTTCTTAAACCAAATCCACGTTTCAAAATCCGGGCCTAAGTCCAAAACATAATTTATATAAAACCTCGTAAAACGTGCACTTTAAATAATTCCTGTAAAATTAGTAAGAGTAATTTACAAATCATAATCAAGTCATCATCAAGTAAATCATATACTGAAACATTTAAAATCATTAAATATGCATGCATAATAATTTAACGAAAAGGAAAGTCCATTCACACAGTCCATGTAGTCGAATTCTAAGTTGCACGTTTTTCCATAAATTCAGAGAACTATATCGCCTGTCATAAATTACTACTAAAGGTCACGAACGTCCCAAATATCCTTATATTTAATTTTCCCAATTTTTGGGATTAAAATACGAATTTAAAACTGAAGCATAACACTTTGAACAATCGAAACTTCCCCGAAACAATATATGTTTGTCTCAAAACTCATGTTGAACGGAATCCCAACTTTGGGCCACGAGCCCACACTCAGTGTCAACAACCTCTATGCGTGGGCCTCATGCACCTGCGCAGATGTTGTCTTCAACCTCCATATTAGACCTGTTTTACTTGCCATTCGAGTCGGCCGACCTGGCGAGTTGACATGACTGTATTTCCTCCATTTCACGTTCATACTCCATGGTTCAACCTCCTAAATTTCTCTATGCTAATATAGTAACATTTATATGGAATTAAAATACAAAAACTCAGCTCGAAAGCTACCAACCAATGCCATGGTATATGGTTGATCTTTCAGCTTGGTTTCCCCAAATTTCCATGTGTCGAACTCTTATTATTTCTTGCATAAAAGGATTGTAGGAACTCACACATCTTACTAGGATCCTTGTTTCGTGCTGGAAATCCTCGAAATGGTCTTATAAACCACGAGCCATTTTGAGTTCTCATGGGTTTCGGGTTTGGAGGTTTCCTATTCTCTTGCTCCACTATTTTCCCCTAATTTCTCTCTTTTTTTGCCTTCTTTCCTTCTTCCTTTCTCATTTCTCTTTCTTCCTGGTTGGTTCTCTCTAGGGGTGGGCACGGTTCGGTATGATACAAAATTGATCGATACCAGAACCATACCATTTAATTTTAATCGGTAAGGTACGGTTCGGTATTCAATATTTTGAAAGTGAAACCAGATCGTACCGTACTAATTAAGTTCGGTACGGTTTCGGTATGGTTTCGGTTTTGAGCCAAAATTTTGTTTGTGATTATAAAGCAAGGAAAAGACTAAAGAAAAAACAAAACTACATTTATGAAGGACTTAAGTTTTCAAATATGTATTGAAAAAGTTGCACTAAGTTGAAGATATCAACTCTTAGAAGCTAAATTAAGACATGTATGGTCATATCAACTCTTGAAGAAGGCCTAATAAACCAATAAGAAATAAATTTAATTATTAAAAAAAAAATTCTAATTCGGTACGGGACGGTTTTTTAAAATATCGATACCGAAACCGTACCGAATTATATCGGTACGGTTTCGGTACCGTACCAATCATACAACGGTTTTACTATTCGGTTTTTTTCCGGTATGGTTTGATCTGAAACGGTACGGTTTCGGTATTTTGGTTCCATGTGCCCAGCCCTAGTTCTCTCTCTTGGTTTGCTTTCTTCATGGTTGTTTCCCTTTTCAGCTCCTCTCTATTGAACCCTCTCCCACACACACCATTATATATATAGACATGTATGTCGGTGGAAGGAAAAAAATAAAGGAGGGAAAAGAGTACTCTAGACTGTCAGGACCCGACCCTCTTCTGTCACGTCCCGATTCATCTAGCACGATATTGTCGGCTTTGGGCCTCCTTGCCCTTGCCCTCACGGTTTTGTTTTCGGGAGCTCACGGTGCAACTTCCCAGGGGGTCACCCATCATGGAATTGCACCAGCCTCAACTCGCTTAACTTTGGGGTTCCAATCCCCCCCAAAGCCACTTGAGCTCCCAAAAGGCCTCGTGCTAGATAGGTGTGTGCCTACACCTTTAAGGCACACCACCATCCTCTCCCAGACCATTTCCCCTCGAAGGAATGTGGGATTGTTTGTGGTCTTTGTGGCTAGGTGATTATGTTTTCACATGTTTTGGTCTGAGAGCCGGGATTTGATGTTTTATAACATGAACTGATTTGGTGAACATGAGTTTTATGGACCATGGGAAAATATGTTTTGATTTTATCAGTCCACTGTTCATACTTGAATGATTTCATACTATTACTCATGTTTTACGATATGCATGCAAGTTTGTGAAAACTGGAGGGTAAGAATGTAATGTTGGCAAATGTTTTTATAAGAGGTCATTTTTGTCCACTCACACCTTTTCTATTTTATTAACCCTTCAGGTCGTGGCGCGATGACCGAGGCTACTTGAGAGGTGGAGGTATGAGCGGGCACAGGCGCAAATATCCCTTGTCTGGCAGGTGCTGAAGGGTAGTTTTGGACTTTCAGTTGACTTGTCAGACGAGAGCAGGACCGGGCACGGTTAACTTTGTCCTTCGGGGACGGGTCCTGTCAAATTGGTATCAGAGCACTAGGTTGCTGATGTTTTTGTCATGCCATACCTCCGGAACGTGAGCCTCGTGCACGACCTGGTAGTGAGATGGGTATATTAGGGTATTTGAGACCTTGTGATTAATCTCGGAATGTAATTGACCTTGGTTTGTGGGTCAGATATTAATTAGTGTAACTACCGCTTCCTAATTGTCGAATCAGTATTCTTGTGGGTCCCCAGATTTATTGGATCCAGAGGTTTGGAAGGTAGCACAATTGGGTAGGTTAGACCCAGGATGAGATTATTCTCAGTAAATTCCTTGTACGGAATGTAAGTTCCCAACGTCTAGAGTGTGTTGGAGTATTCCTTAGGCTTTGTAAGTGGTATAAGATGTGGTTCACCGGCGGTAATTTGCTAGGTGACTGGGTATGCCAGGGATGACATGGATGATTGAGTCAAGAATTCGGTTAGGACTCAAGATGAGTCATGGTAATATCTTAAGTCTCAGGAGCTGTCGGGTTTTGAGGAACCCTAGGTAGTAATCGTGGAACCCTAAGGTAGGGTGTTTGGTTCGGAAATGTGTGTTGGTGAGTGGTTTAACTTTTAATGACTTTTCGAAGTCGAGACCGACTGACGGTGGTGTCAGGACTAGTCATGTCAGCTTTAGTGGTGGAACTGCAATCCACAGTCGGAGTTGTACGTATCGGTTAAGCCTAGTTGGTTGTCGTGCTACTTAGTTGTGACAGATTATTGGTGCAACTATGATCATGGGCGACCTAGTAGACGACATTGGTGGAGTAGAGGTACGATTGGTTAGAAATGTGTTGGACAGGTTACCAGGGTTTGGTGCTTGTCGATGGAATCCCAGAGTGGGGATACAGGGTAGTTGTACGGGTACTTGATTCCATTGGATGTGGAGTCTCGATACCGGTGTCTGGTGGTTAGGTCTGCACAAGTTTGTGGCAGGCACTACTACCGAGAATGGTGGTTGAGAATCGGGGGACGTTCAGGGGACGTTTCCTTTTCTCACATGAGTTGTCAGGGTGACTGTACCCAGAGTTGTTAGGTACGAAGGAGGCAGAGTTTCTCCTATTCGAGCAGAGGTACGGGGTCATCGCTTGTTATGAGCGGAGATCCAGGGTTGTCAATTTGGACACGGTGTGCTCATACTGATACTGTTGTTTGAGTGCCAGTGTTGGTGCAGGTACTAATGCTGGTGTTGGTGCCGGTGTTTGTGCTGACGAGGAGTCACGAGTCGGGTTGTGACTTCGTCAAGATGGGTATGAGTCTGTAACCAGTCCAAATGGGGCACGTGGTTGGTGTCCGAGTGGACGTGAACGAGATTTCGGGTTTTGAAATCAAATTTCTGGGTGACGATTCAGGATTCGATTTTAGAACTTGAAAGTGGAATACTAGATTTGGGTGCGGAATGATTATTCCAAATGCTAGCTTCTGGAATAATGATTTCGGATTCGGGTTTGGACATGGATATAAAATGTGATGTCTGGGTTTGGATTCGGGATTTCTTACGAGATTGCGAATTCGGATTTGGAATTGGAACTAGAGGATGGGTGTAGTTTCGATTTGTCTACAGCTGGTTTGGGCAAATGGACTCCATTATTGGAACGTGTTTGGCTATGACCTAGGTGGTTGTAGTCTGGTCAAGGGATAGATGTATGTACCTTGTACATAGTTTGGGGTACTTGATACCTAGTGACGGTACATGGGATGCACCAGTGATGTGTCGATAAACGTGTTGGTGCTTGGCTTAGTTCCAATACCATTGGTTTTGGTTGTGAACGTGAACTGGACATTGAACACGATGCACTGGGCAGAGTGATTCTGACGCATTCAGTGATTGTTTGAGCAGGTGCTCTTAGCCATGGTTGGCTAGTATAACTCTAGTGTTGAGTTGTGTGATCACTGCTAGGCTGGTGTTCAATGTGTTCCAGTTACACCGTCTGATTGAGGGGGATGACGGTATGTGTATACTCAGGACGAGTGAGTTGGTGGTTAGTGTGACCGCAAGTTGCTTTGCGGCGAGATGTTATCATGTCGTGACCTTACCAGCATCTGGGATTGCTGAGGGGGTGACAGTTGTGGTTACTGCTGTTGGTATTTGTCGCAGGATTGAGTTTGCCCTGCGAGGTGAGATCATGTTGTTGATCTTGTGTTACATTGACGGACGTTGTAGTATGATGTGTTGTCACTGATTTGTTACTGATTGGCGCTTTACTAGAGTGGTAAAGCTTGGAAGTGACAGTTTGGCTTGTAGTGCCAGCATGGACTGACAAGTGAGTTTTGGTGACTCTCGATGAGAGCGAAGGTCAGGGCACATTAGTGAGTACGTGGGGCCGTCAAGCTGAAAGAGTCAGCTTAATGGTGACATTGCCAATTTCTGGTGATCAATTTCACTCGAGCTGGTCGAGTGTAGTCAGTACGACGTGCATCTGTGATGTGACGTCTGAGTGCAGACGAGTCCTGCATTGGCTAGTGGGTGTACAACTGTACACATGTTGTGAGGCCCATTTGTTTTCCACGAGGTAGTTGTGGGATACGGATAGTTGGAATTTTGGGGACGAAATTCTTTAAGGAGGGAAGGTTGTAATGACCCGTCCCGAATATCGGGATTGAATATTAATTAATTATGATTTAGAATGACTAATCGGGGATTAGTTGAGTGAAATCGGACGAAACGTGCAAAATGACCGTTTTGCCCCTAGCGTGGGTAAAATGTTGACTTTTAGTTCGGGCGGTCAAATGGACTTTGACCGATGACTGTGACGTAGTTCGGGACGTCACGAGTTCATAGACAGGTGGCACGTTCGATTCCGACATTCTAGGAAAAAGTTATGGCGCTCGGAAGTTGAGGGGTATTTTGGTAATTTGGTCATATTAGGGGCCAAATGTTGACTTTTTGACCGAGAGGTCCAATGGACGAGGGCCAATGACCGTTACGTAGGTATCGTCGATACTAATCCAACGACAGGCGGCATGCCGAAATCGGAGATTCGACGACGAAGTTATGGTCACGGAATCGGGCTCGATTAACCGAACGAACCGGGATTAAAATAATATTTTAATATGAACAGTACCCGGTGACTGAACACACTTGGATGAGTGACAAGTGTCACTCATCCCCTAAATTCAGGCATGAAACCAGATCCCATGTTTTGGGGAAAACATAATTATTATGTTTTATTAATTAATTAAACTAAATTATTCTTAATTCATCCATGAACCCCCCCCCCCCCCCCTATGTTCTTCAAACCGTCCAAATTGGGGAAAAAAAATTGAGAGAATTCAGCTCCCTTCCACTGCCGGTTCTGAAGAGAAAATTGAGAGCTTTGAGTGACAGATTTAACAAGAGAATTACGAGGACAAATGGAGAATTAGAAATCAAAAATCGAAAAATTATCAATTTTGGGGGGAAATCCTAATTTCAAGTTTGAGGCCGTGTGGATCGAAATTGATGCTCGAGTAAGCTTTCTGGGATCAATACGAGTTGATCTGCAACAAGAACGAAGAGAATTGGTGTCGATTTAAGCAAGAACAGAAGGAACGTAATCTTCAAAATTTTGACCTTGAGTCGAGGAATTTGAGGCTTCGATGGATGAAATTGAACTGGGGATGATGTTCCTGAGGATCCCACGATGCTTCTGGAAAGATCAATTGAAGGGAAACATTGGAGATTGATGAAGTTCCATCTTTGCACAGTGTGCGGTTGTTCTTCGAATAATCGAGTTTGTGTCGACTGAGTTGAGGTAAGTGTTCGTGAAATTGACTTCACAGAACCTTAATTGGATTCAAATATAAGCTGTTTGAATGCTCAATTGAATTAATTAGTATCGAATTGATAGGAGACAAGTCGGGTTATCTCGCGGGCCAACTGGACCCGTTTTACAGAGAAACGGGTTGAGACGACAGTACTGTAGCTGGCGCGTGGCTTCCACGCGCAGCCGCTTGCAGCGGCGCGTGGGGGCGCGTGAGTGAGAATCCCGAGGTATGATCAACATGACTTTTGATCCTCTCAGTGTAACAAACATTTTAACGTTGGTTTCGAGGAAATCGGATATTGTTTCGATAATGTTCCGCGTATTCGAAGTTTTGTTTTACGTTAAAAATACGTATTTAAATCCCGAAAAAATTGGGGAAAATTATATGATGTATTTTGAGATGTTAGTAACCCTCTATAATGATTTTGGACAGGAGTTGTGATTTCCAGAATTTACGGAAAAACGTGCAGCTCGGAAACGAACCGTTTTGGACGGTGTGTGTGAGTGGACTTTGTTTTCTAACCGTGATGCATGCATATATAATTTAAAAGCCTTATTATATGATTTTATATGCTTGGGCATGATTTATGTTTCAATCCGGCAATTTCTCGGTTTTATGATTATTATATTATTATTTTTGGGCGATTTTCGAGAAATTACGAAATTTGGTAAAAATGATGTTTGGACTTGGTTTATGAGTCCGGGAATGAAATTGATTGAAAATAATGTGTGGACTCGGATTATAAGTCGGATTGAAAAATGATGTGGTGACTCGGGAATGAGTCAAGGGTCAATTTCGTGGATTTACGTGAAAATGGCAACGGAGGTTGCAACGCATGGATTTGCGTGAAAATGATATGTTGGGCGTGAGAACCCAAGTGAATAGTGATTTTGACTTGGATTTGGAGTCACTTGTGAATTTGATGAAATTAATGAATTTTGTGATTTTATGATTATTTTAATCAGTCTTTCGGGCACGTTTTACGAGGAAAGTGTAAATGATGTTTTGGGCTAGGCCCGGAGTCTAAATGATTTCTAAAATGATATTTTGGCTTTGTTGGCGAGTCAATGATGATTTCCGGATTATTTTATTGATTTAAAATGTGATTTTAACGGTTTATGTGTAAATGGTATTTTGGGCTTTGAGACCCAATCGGGAATGATCTTGACTTTGTATGAAGACAAGATTTGATTGAAATGTTTTGGGATGGAATTCCCGAGATGGTTTTCATTGTGATTGTGATATTCCCAGACAGTCGGAGCTTGGGGGGATTACCCAGACGACCGGAGTTTGGGGGATGTGATTGTAGGATCAGGAGTTGATCCTATGGTAGTCAGCTTCTCGGATGAGACTGAGCCTGGATGTACCACTCGGATGGGTCTGAGCCTGGGGATGTGTTCGCCCAGAGGTGACTGAGCCCGAGGGGGTTGAGCCCAGAGGTGTCTGTTCCCGAGAGTGTGACTGGATATTGGCCTACGCGTAGTGCAGCACTTGTGAGTAGTGCAGTGTGATTGATTGTCCACTTGTGAGTAGTGCAGATGTGATTTGTGATATTTTGTGCACTTGTGAGTAGTGCGGATTGATTGGATTGATATATTTATTGTGCACTTGTGATTAGTGCTGATTGATGTTATTTGTGATGACGTACTGGTATGGAGTACGAGTTTTTGGTCTTTGTGGCCAGGTGATTTTGTTTTCACATGTTTTGGCCTGAGAGCCGGGATTTGATGTTTTATAACATGAACTGATTTGGTGAACATGAGTTTTATGGACCACGGGAAAATATGTTTTGATTTTATCGGTCCACTGTTCATACTTGAATGATTTCATACTATTACTCATGTTTTACGATATGCATGCAAGTTTGTGAAAACTGGAGGGTAAGAATGTAATTTTGGCAAATGTTTTTATAAGAGGTCATTTTTGTCCATTCACACCTTTTCTGTTTTATTAACCCTTCAGGTCGTGGCGCGATGACCGAGGCTACTTGAGAGGTAGAGGTATGAGCGGGCACAGGCGCAAATATCCCTTGTCTAGCAGGTGCTGAAGGGTAGTTTCGGACTTTCAGTTGACTTGTCAGACGGGAGCAGGACCGGGCACGGTTAACTTTGTCCTTCGGGGACGGGTCCTGTCAAATAGACTACCCTAGAATATATCTTGTAAAATTACCAAAATACCCTTATAACAAATTTACCAAAATAGCCCTATTCAATTTTGACCCGTACTAAGTCTATTCGATTTCCGATTTTGATGTACTGCCCGTTTACAGACTCAGGAATCCAAGAAATACGTAACGGTGCCCACAAAGAGTACAAAAAGTGCTCAGGTAAAAAAGCCAAATATTGGCCTTATAAGGGCAAAATCGTCATTTCCTTTTAAATTTTTTCAAATTTACTTTTCTTAAATTTTTGGACGTTACATGCTGCGAGATTAATGTGAGGTGGTTCCTCTCAACTCACTAAGAGCGTCGTCGACGGCCGTGGGGTACTCAAAGTTAGTTTTGTGAGAACAATCCTTCCCTGGAAAGAGGGAGGAGAGTAAGGTTGATTCGATGAAAACCAAGGCTGAGAAAATGCTCCTCTTAGCTCTATGAGTTGACTGATGCCATCCTCGGAGCATGGTATTGACAATGACCAGTTAACTAGGCTTGATGGTGAAACTGGAATTTCACATCCACATTTCTAGGCAAACTAGGTGTTGTTCTCTGAAATTAAATGCTTACTTGAGTTCTTGGTGATGAATATATACACTTTGATGTATAGATCATGAGGAACGGTTAAGAAATGGCAGAGAAAAGCGAAAGGGGTAACCGGCTACCCCAAAAGCAGTAAACGGGTCGAATTGCGACTCGGTTGGAGGTTAGGGTGACTCCAGGAGAGTGGGCGTGTGCGCGCGTAGAGAAGAGGAATTTGGGTGGGGGGGGGGGGTGTTGTTCGGCCATCCATCGATGCATGGCGGTGGTCTACAAGTTCCAGTCAATAAGAAAGTTTCTCCTTTCGAGATTATGGATCCACTGGTACAATTTCGAGGAAAATGGATATTGTTTTAGGGTAGTTTTATATGTTCAAACTAACGGTGTTGCTAGTTTTAATACATATGGATCTCACAAGGTTTCCGGAGGATTGGATATGAATTCTTTATGGATAGGATAGGGACTCGAAAAGAATCGAGATATTAGTTTTGGGTCCTAAAAGAGCCGAAATATCAAGTTCAATTATTCTTTAGGATCAATGGGTTGGTGTGGGCAGTGACTCCAAGAAAACTAAATATGTTTGGTTCATATATCGAGACAATAACTTCGACATGATCAATGTACATCCTTTGTCTAACAGGTTCTCTGGTTGTGTTGTCAAGTCCCAAGGGTCACTCTGGAACTTGGATTTGATTGTCAGACGAGAGCAGAATCAGACATAGTTATCAAAGTGATTTCGAGAGGGAACCTGTCATCTAACAAATGAATTTTTTTTTACCAACTTAAACAATCCTTATTGATGAATTAATTGTTACTTTAGCTTACAAGATTGCTCTTGCCCAATTGGCTAATAAGTCAAGCTTGGCAGGAAGTTCTGGGCAAATAGTGATGCTTAAATACTTTGGAAGAGAATTTGGGATTCGTGTGTGCCAAACAAGGTCAAGACGCTAGTCTGGAAAGCCTGCTGCTACATCCTTCCCACTAGAGCCAATTTGTAGAAGATAAGAGTTCCCCTAGACCCTGTGGGTGTGTTTGGTACACCGTATTACGGTCCCTATAGGTTAAATAATCTGAAACCTGTGTTTGGTACCAGTCGTATTAATTAATCACCGTATAAGTTAATACAGTTGAATATTTTTATACGGTCTAGACACGCTAAAATAATACGCTCGAAATTGTCCGTATTAAATAGTCGGATAACTAGTAATCTTGTAAAATATAATAATAATAATAATAATAAATAGTAATATAATAAAAATAAAATATTAATTTAGTAAATATTAATAATAAAAAGTAATAAAGTAATAAATACTACTAATAATAAATTAATAATTAATGATATTTTAATAAATAATAATGATAAAATTAAAAATAAATAATTAATAAAAATGTAATAAATAGTAATAATAATAATTATTAAAATAAATAATAATAAAAATAATGACATACATAATTAATATTTAAGATATAAGTATTTCGTCAATTACTATGATATAATCCGGTCAGTATAATATAGTCGACATTCTAATCCGGAAAAGTACCAAACGCCCGACTAAATAATCAGTCTATTCGGTGGATAAATTAGTCTATCCGATTGAAATAATCAGTACAGTACGGCATACCAAACG
Organism: Prinsepia uniflora; assembly: GCA_032719365.1. Classification (NCBI taxonomy): domain Eukaryota; kingdom Viridiplantae; phylum Streptophyta; class Magnoliopsida; order Rosales; family Rosaceae; genus Prinsepia; species Prinsepia uniflora. The sequence goes on from CM064868.1 coordinate 22,786,177, forward strand.
AGACCTGTGCTTTATTTTGTGGACAATATCTTTGGGAAGAGAGAAACTGCTTGCTTTGGACAGGAAACCATTTGCCTCTTCATGAGATTCCAGGAAAGCCGCTGCTTGGTTGGCTTCTTTTCACTGTCGTCATCTCTATCATAACAGCAAGTTTGGGCGCATTATGGCGACCTGGAAAAAGCCAATACATGGGTGGTATAAGTGCAACTTCGACTACGTATTTGTGGAAGATGGTAACATAAGAGGTTTTGGGGGTGGTGATTAGGGATTGGAGCAGAAATTTTGTGGTAGCAACAACAGGAAGAATGACGAAAATCTCCTTTGCTCTTCATGTGAAGATGGTGGCTACAAGGCGGAAGTGGTGGGAGATTGTGTCAATGTGATTGCGGCGCACTTCTCTCATGGCAGAGATAATTTCTCTTATGTTGACCCAATGATAAATGATATCAAATACTATGCGCATAATTTGGAACATATTCAATTCAAATTCGCCAAAGCGGCTGCCAATGCGGCTGCTAATCATTTGGCTAAAAAGGGGCTCCTATCGACTCGAGCTCTTATGGATTGAGAAACCTCTATATTTAATAGGTGATATTTCGTACGAAGATATTTGAAAATTATTAATTTGTGTTTGCGTGATATTTTTTTTTCCTTGAACCAGGTTCAAAGTCCCTGCAAGGTTTTAATGAGGCCGCAATGTTTGCACCATTAAAATTACTACGATTTTCTATCAGTTTTAATGAATTATCATAAAGAAAACAAAGAATATTACTTTGATTATTTCTTATCAACATAAACTAATTGTTAGCCAAACTCGAATTAGTAGTCATTTCAAGCTGAATGAATGATCCAATGAAGGAACTAATTTACAACCCAACTCCTATGCCGGCTTTAGCAACCTATTCCACTTCTGTTTTCTTTCTGGAAACTATTTCTATTCCACTCGTGTCACTGTCGATATAGGAACTTTGTCATCAACTAAAATAAAGCTAGAGTAAAACGTATCTAACATTTTCTTTCAAAAAAATTAGAATAAAGCTAGAGTAAAAGCTATCTAACATTCTTTCAAATTTTATTTTATTTCACTTAAATTACATTCAAATTATGGAAAATAAATTCAAATTTAAATGTATATAAATAATATTGTTCTTTACGTTATTAAGATCGCACCATAATATGAAAAGCGACGATGGCGATTTAAAAATTAAAGGGGACCAAAAACTGCCACCAACTGCATAGGATATATGGAGGCACCAGCTATAATCCTTGATTTGCGCATGTGTAGACATATATCTATATATATAAGCTGTACCTGTACCTTGTGTTTGAAGTCTTATTAGGTTGCAAGCAAGAAAAAGAATGCATAAAAAACACAAGTGGTGAAAGCAAAATACCAATTGCTTTTCTTAGAAGCTACGAACCAATAACGAAGTAGTGCTAGTAAGTAGCTATTAAAGAAAAAACAAGCCAAGCAAATGTCATAGTCTCTCTCGTGCTATGTAGCTAGTAGTTCGCACGTACTAGAGAATAAGCTGAGACACTACGTTTCACTTTCATCCATAGCCCATAGGGATGATACAACGCAAATACAAAATTACGACAATACAACCGTAAATTATTGTTATCTAACTTAATATCGATATTTATATATATATATTTTTTGTACATAACATTTATATTAATTATTTATATACAAAATTTTTATTCCACATTTTATGTGAAAAAGTTAAGTGACAATTAAAATATGAGATGATGGCTAATATAAATAACAAGCAAATTCAAATTTATTTACACAACTTTCATTCTCACTTTCCATATAGAAAGTTAATTATGTATAAAAAAAAAAATTGATAACGTTATCATGATAATTCTCTTTAATTCTCCAATGAATGATACCGATTGACATTGTAGTATATAGTTAGAGTTTTTTAACTCAAATCCTCCGCTTCCTTTTTCAAAATATAACACTATAATATAATTAGTAACTATCTATTGCTGTTCATAATACCATACTTCTGACCTACCCTTTTAATTAGGTAACAATTCTCATTACAATGCATAAGCATTGAGTGTGAAATATGAATATAGTATTTATTTATTAAGTAATTTTGTTGTCAAATCGTGAATTTATATCACGTTAATAGATCGTCAATACATACATTCTGAATAATAAATTGATTTTTAAGAGAAATGACAAGTAAAGATAAACATTTTAAACTATTTTGATAACTAAACCGCTTATCAAACGCTTTATCTAATAATCAATTACATACTAGCTTAATTGATAAAAAAATTATACAGAGAATTAAGATGTATCGTCTATTTTTCAAGTACGTATTTCATTAGGAATTCTTATTTAGAATTTATACATTCAAATGCACAATATAATTAGGTCTGGGAATAATGTAACACTTTATCTTAGTTGTAAAGTTAAACGATGTTTAGCAGTATAATATTTTGGTAATTAGTTTTTTTCTTTTCTTTTTATGAAACAATGTATATAAATTGAATTTGGTTAAAATAGTAAAAGACAACCAATAAACCAATAACCAATAAATAAATTGGGGTGCGATAAAACAGCCAAGACCGGCTTGGCATTTTTCTCTGGTTGGACTATCTTTGACTACAGTGAGTGCTCAAGCTCTTCCCTTTGCTTTGCTCTTCTATTTCTTCCTCCTTTCAAAACTCACTCATTTCATTTCCTGCATTTCTTTAAGTTTCTTTACTTTTAGCTTTTGGTAGCAGCTAAGATCTACCAAATACACCACTACATTTCATTTATCTCTCTGCCATTGAAACAGAAGAAAGAAAGAAAAAGAAATCACGAAGAAGCACACAAATTTGAAAGAAACCCAGTTTTTTCTCTGTCTTCTTCTTCCTTCTCTCCCTTTTGAAGTCTAAAACTTTAGACCCATAGATCTGCTATGCTCAACCTGCGGCCTCGCCGCGATTCCACTCCCTACACCACCAAATGGCAAAACAAGGTAATGTGTCTCACCCTTTCTGTTTCTTTTTTCTTCCATTTTCTTTTGGCTGAAAGGGTCCAAGAATTATAATTTAAAAATGGAATTGATTTTATTTCATTTCCAGTATTTACTTTACTGGGAAAGCAATTTAATGTGTCCAAGAATTGTTTGAAGTAACGTGCGCGTATATTTCTGTGCGTTTAGTTTATTTGGGTTGGCTAAAGCTTTAAAGGGATTGAATGTAATAACTTGAAATTGGGTACTTTATTTGATTATTTGGTCAATTGGGCTTTTGTAGTTTGAGGAGAATTTGGAGCAGTGGCCACATCTGAAGGAGCTGGTTCAGTGCTACACAACAGACTGGGTGAAGGATGATAACAAGTATGGTCATTACGAGAGTGTTGGACCCCCCGTCGTTTCAGAACCAGATTTATGAGGGTCCTGACACTGATATTGAGACGGGTATGTAAACCCTGCTTTCATTCTTTGAGCTTTTTGCTTACTCGAGCATGCAGAAATGGGGACGCATTTGGGTTTTGAATCAGAAGGTTATTAAGTTTTCTATATGTACTTAATTGGTGTAAATGTTTACATTATTAGAGTCTAGCCGAAGCCAATTTTCTTAGAGTTATTAATGAAAAAGTTTTATTGTTTGCTCTGTATTTGTTATTTACATACTGGGTTCTAAAGGAAATATTACTGAGAAAACCTCAGAACGCTCGAAATTTGGTTTCTTTGCAAAGGCGCATGGAGTAGGTTATTTTGTTGGGAAGGTTTAGGAAAAGCATGCTGTTGTGAATTTGGCCTGCCTTGAGCCGATACCAGTCAAATGTTTGAGACTTGCAAGTTAATTCTGTGAATAACTATTTAAATTGCAGTAGGTTTGAGTGGCATTGCAAAATTGGTATTTTGATTCACTTCTTCGTAGAGTTCTTGAAATATCTTGGATACATTTTCAGAAATGCATCTTTCAAGTGCAAGGCGAACCAAGGTTGAAGATACTACTGATGATGATGTCCCCAGTACCTCAGGACGACAGTTTGCGGAGGCTACTGGTTCTGATTCAGTACACTCCAACGATCCAAAGGTTGTACTGGTTTGAGGATAGATTTTAATCTCTAATACATGCTATATCTACGCTAGTTCAAATAATGCACCTTCCTATACTTGGTGTTCATACTCTTAAACTTGATACTTATACATGCAGCATTTTGGTCAATCTCCCCTCCCTGCATATGAACCTGCATTTGATTGGGAGAACGAAAGGTCAATGATATTTGGTCAAAGGATTCCAGAAACTCCAATATCTCAGTATGACAGTTCTAATTTATTATTATTACTATTATTATTTATATATTAGAAGTTTGTCTCTGCCTATCTGTTCCTTTTCCGTGTTTAGTAATGGTCTTTTCCTCTATTAATTTGGGCTGTCTCAGTGGATTGAAGATCTCAGTGAAAGTTCTATCCCTATCATTTCAAGCCGGATTAGCTGGTGAGTGATATGCTCTTTTTACTGGTGCCATGTCATTGGTTCTCACTTCTTTGTACCACTGTTTTTGTGTCTTTGAGCTGTTTCATAATTTCTAACTTTGTGTTCTCTCCCTGTTTCCTCTCCTCCTCCCTCCCTTTCTCTCATGTAGAACCATTTTATGGTACAATGTGCTTATACAATAGGGAGAGAAGAGAAAAATTGTCAGAGGATTTTTATTTTCATCATGCACCAACTGAAAAACAGGATGTAAGCTATAAGATCAATTTGAATTTTTCTTTCCCTGCCAGTTTAGTGGTTTTCCTTCATTTCTTACTTTATATAGAGTTCATTTTTGGCAAAAATTATGACTAACAAATTTACTGTTGCCTCTGTCCTGTCATCATTTCGGGCGAAGATTTCTTTTGAACCTCGCGGAGTCTTCTATTTAGATGCTCCTTCATCATCAGTTTGTCTGCTAATCCAGTTAGAGAAGCATGCTACAGAAGAAGGCGGGGTTACACCTTCAGTTTATTCTCGTAAAGAACCAGTATGTCCAAGTATATAGGTTACTTGTTTCATAATTTTTTCAGCTTATGATTATGATTTGATTGTTGCTACTTTAATCTATGAAGTTGTCTCCAATGGAAGTCAATTTTCTTTGGAATTTAATGATAAAAAACTTTGTTAATCGTCTCTTCAAAAAAGCTGGATTAATTGAAGAAAGACTTTATATTAAATCGTGGCTGTATGACTGGGAATTCTTTTAGATATTAGTATCTCAGGGACTGATTTGGAGTGTTGGACTCTGAAACTAAGTTTTAATGTTGTTCTTGCTTATGCGTAGTCTGAATATTTGTAAGAGGGGCAAAGTCACGCATTTAATGGTGTTGAGTTGCCTCGGAAATAAATTGAGCTTTTTTTACAAAGACTAACTGAACATTTGAGCTTTTGACTTAACATATCAAGAGGCGGACTAAGTTGTTGCTAATTCTTTCTTTTTTTGGTGTTCGACTGTTTTATGTTCTTTTGTTCCTTTTAAATTAGGAGCTGCCTTCTAGTTCTTTTCTCAAGTCTTCATGCGTGTTAGCCGTATGATAGTAGTGCCTCCTAATAAATAAATAGAAAGTCTTATAATTTACCATACACAATTAAATTTTTTTGCAAGTATTTTCACATCACCGGAAAAATGAACTAATTTTGACGTGATAATCTTAGTGCTCATAGTGTCATAGAAGATAAAAAGTTCGAAAGTAGCAAATTTTAAATTCTCGACATGATAAAATTACAAATTTTTCATTTCTATTTTTTTATATTAAGTTTCTGTTCACTCTACCTGAACAGGTACGCTTGACTGAGAAAGAAAAACAAAAACTGCAGGTGTGGTCTCAAATAATGCCTTACAGAGAGTCCTTTGCCTGGGCTATTGTTTCATTATTTGATAACAGCATGGGTGCAGCTTCTGGTGGGCCTGCTTCCCCAAGCAGTCCTCTTGCTCCTAGTATATCTGGTTCAAGCTCTCATGATGGTGTGTTTGAGTCTAGTGCAAAGGTCACGTTAGATGGGAAGCTAGGTTATTCAAGTCGAAGCTCTGTTATAGTTGAAATATCAAACTTAAATAAAGTTAAAGAATGCTATACAGAGGAGTCACTTCAGGTGTGCAGATTCTCTTGAAAAATGAATATTTAATTCATTTCTTGTCTTTATATTCTTTTCTTCTAAACTTATGTAAAAGATACAATTTCTCTGACTTCAGGAGTTTTCTTACCTTTTGGTATGCCTGAACTAGTGGTAGATGCCTATTGTTTAGGTTATGATGGTGTGTTTTCTTTTTGGTGGTTTTCCTGGAAATTAATAGGATCCCAAACGCAAGATTCACAAACCTGTGAAAGGTGTTTTGAGACTGGAAATCGAAAAGCACCAGAATGACCATGTTGACATGGAAAATGTATCAGAAAGTGGTAGTGTGACCAATGATTATATTGATGATCGCATTACAGATTCCACATATGGGAAGCTCCCAAGCAATAGTTTGGATGGTCCTCAGGGTAGCAGCTCCAAGTGGAATACTTCTGACGCCAAAGAAATATCTGGAAATGGATCGAACACTCATGGAAATCCAGTTCTCAATGCTTATGATGTAAGAATCATGCCATGTTAATGCTTTTTGTCTTCAATTTCAGGTCAGTTTTTCTGCAAAAATGGTTTTAAAAATATGACACCACTGCAGTAGGTCTTTTGTTCTTTCTGATTGTCAACTGAGGAAGCTGTGTCATAGGTTTTTAAATTTCTTGCTGGTTTCTGTTTGTGTGTGTAATATGTTAGAGTTGGGTTTGTTTAGCTGTGTTTGATAGTTGTTTTATTCTGTGGTTGTATTGCGTGTTCACCGTGGCTTTAAGATTTGACTTACTTGGTATGTAGCCACGTTCTAGGTTTCCCATACATATATATGTACTATATACATTTATCAAATTGTGCACGACACCAGTTACTGGCCTGATGGTTCCATCTATTTTTCATTTCTTTCTGCATATCCTTCTGATATGCATGCAGCTTAAGATGAATATGCTCCCAAGCACCCATTGCGAAAAATAATTTTTAGTTTTGACTATTTTTTTTATTTTACATGCCTGATATGTACTAAGTGACTTTTTTGTTGACTTTCAGTTTCTAGCTTTCGACTTCCGTACTACAACAAGGAATGAGCCTTTCTTGCAGCTTTTTCACTGTCTCTATGTATATCCCGTGTCTGTTAATTTAAGTCGGAAGAGGAATTTGTTCATAAGGGTTGAACTTCGGGAGGATGATAATGATATTCGTAGACAGCCTTTGGAGGTAACTGTGCTTTGATTACTTTTATGTAGCAGGTCACTTTCCTTCATTCTTTTTCTTACTGGGTTGGTTCTTGCAACTGATTTGACCAGGCAATGTATCCAAGGGAGCCTGGTGCACCTCTTCAGAAGTGGGCTCACACACAAGTGACTATTGGGGCAAGGGTGGCCTGTTATCATGATGAGATCAAACTTTCGCTCCCTGCTACATGGACACCAACACATCATCTTTTATTTACTTTTTTTCATGTAGATCTTCAAACAAAATTGGAAGTTCCAAAACCTGTAAGTTCAGTATTGTTTTCGTATCTCTGAACGGTTTCCTGGGTTTTCCATAAAGATTGCACTCCCCCACTTCACAGTTTATTTTCTATTCTAGCTAGTTTTGTCCTGTTTCTTCAGTTTATCATACTTCTTCATCAAATGATTATTCCATATTCACTTTCCAGGTAGTAATTGGATACGTGGCACTTCCATTATCCACGCATGCTCAGTATGTATATGCCTTCAAGTCTGATGTTTCTTCCTCCTTTGTTCTTAAAACTGAACGAAACTTAAAAATTGTGTATGGTCACATGGTGCTTGTTTGAATAATGATAATGTAACATATAGTAAATTTGGTTTATTCCTTTGAAACCAATCTTTTATTGTCCAATTAAATTATTAAATATTTTGAGAGTGAAAAGCAAAGTTACCCAAATGCATACTTCTATGGTAGGTTAGTCAAGTGATTCGGTCAAAGTGGTTGCAGAACTTGTAGCTAAGAGCTTGCCTGAGTTTAAGTACCTGGCTTAATTATGCAAGCGCATTCTCATAGTTTATTCTATTGGGCAGCAATACTGCTAACTGATTATGCTTACGTTTCTTCCGATGAAAAAGTATTATGTTTTCACCATTCCTGTTTGTTACTTTAAATTATTGCAAAGGTTTTCAAAATTGCGCCTGTAGTTTAAGGGTTATGGATAGTCAATAGTATCTCAAAGCAATAATCTTTTTTTCTACCCAGGTTGCGGTCTGAAATCTCTTTGCCCATTATGAGAGAGCTGGTTCCACATTATCTCCAGGATATGGGCAGAGTATGTTTGCATTGCATTTTGAGCTTATCACTCGTTTTACTCTTTAGTCGGGAAGTTTAATAAAATGTTTACATTTTATGATTTTATTCATTATCAATTTTAATTGAGTTCTATTTATGATATTCTATTCTATTTTGAACCTCGATTTATGATTTGAAGTGTTATACCTAAAAAAAAAAAAATCTCAACCAGTTTTTTCTTGACTAAGTTTATTAATATTATTTTTCACTAATTTTAATTGCTCATTCTTTATGTATGCCATTATCCTGAATTTTAGAACTTTTTTTTTCACTCTCATATACATTTATGTGCAGTCCACTTTTGTTTTCCTTTAAACTGATGATTTTCCACTGCCTGTTTGTCTCCATCCCTTTCCCGCAACCAGGAAAGATTGGATTATTTGGAAGATGGAAAGAATATCTTTCGATTGCGCTTAAGACTTTGTTCGTCATTGTATCCTATCAATGAGCGTATACGAGATTTTTTCCTTGAATATGATAGGCACACTCTCCGAACAAGTGCACCTTGGGGTTCTGAACTTCTGGAGGTATTGTTCCTCTTAATTGTTCATTTTCAATCCACTTTTCTTCTTCTATTGCTTTGTTTTGTTTGTTTGTTTTTTTTCTTTGATATAGATATATGTTATCAGACATTTTTTAATAAGGTGATAATGGGGTCTGAATTTTCCAATTTAAGTCTCAATACTCACATTCCTTTTAAATAAAATTCGGAATATACATGCTAGCTTGCTACTTTATTGTTATTTGATTTGCAATAAGTGTCTGGGATGTTGAACCTGCTACGGAAAGAACTGATTTGAGTGATGATTTTGTATGCAGGCTATTAACAGTTTGAAGAATGTTGATTCCATTGCTTTGCTTCAGTTTCTTCATCCAATTTTGAATATGCTTCTCCATCTAATAGGCAATGGTGGAGAAACCCTCCAGGTTATGTTAAAAACTCTAGTGCTGATTTTATTATTTATTGTTTTTCTGGCTCCATTCATTGTCCTTATTTTCTTGAATGAGTATTGGTAATTCCTTTAGTAGCTTCTCTAGATGTCGAAACAACCGTCCTTATACTGACTGATTCTGTGCTCTGTGCTCTGTTCTCCCCATTTTATTTTCTGACTCGGTTGCTAGTTCAGGTTGCAGCTTTCAGAGCCATGGTTAATATTGTGACCCGGTATGGCTTAGTTTTGATTATTGGTTTTACGTACTTGAGAATTGAAATTTATCTTAGCTTCAGAACTGAAATTACTATTAAAGAAATTATTATTGGTTTTTGAAACCTTTCTAGTTTTAATATTATGATATTACATAATTGTTTTTTTAGGAAGGCATGATAATCAAAGCTTTTATGGAAGATACTTTGTGATTAATTTATATTTTTTCTTCTGAAACAATCCGTTCGGCCACGGTTTATTTTTGTGGATATGTTTTTACTTTGTAACATGTTTTGGATCATTTTTTTGCATTATGTTAATAGGACACTTGTAAGGTGTTTCCTTTCTGTAGTATTATTTTGAGACTTTTTTTTTTTCTGTTGACTCAAAGAAAGCAATAAAAAAGAGTATGGCTTAAACACGATAGGGCACGGTAAATTAAAAAATGAATTTGGGTTTATCTATTTGGAATTCGAAAGTTGATAGGTCATGCCTGGGCTTATGGAAAAACTTTGGCCGTTTGGTGTGAAAGTTGGTAGTGGTACTCTGGGCCATTCTTCGCTTTTGTTAGTTATTGCATTGGAAACACTTCTGTTTGCTGTTTGGGTATTAGTTTAACATGCGTTAAACATCTTGTAGGGTACAACAAGAGTCAGTTGATGATGCTGAAAGAAATCATTTCCTAGTAAACTATGTTGATTATGCTTTTGATGACTTTGGGGGTCGTCAACCACCAGTTTATCCTGGTTTGTCAACTGTTTGGGGAAGCTTGGCTCGTAGTAAGGTATGCTTATCCTGCTGGTGATTGTCATATGCCAATTCCTATCCGCATTATTTTTGTTGAGCGCCATAATTAGTTTTCCTTTGTTTTGAAAATATACGTTTTTGATAAAATCCATACCTGGAAGAGGACTAATCCCCGTTAATTGTGCTTGGTAACTTCTCCATGTTAGTATATCTCCTGTTGGATTATTTTATTTTATTTTTTTCTGGTATCGCAGAAATCCTAGTCTGTTGTTTTCCCAGTTTTATTTTTAATTAATATTTCTCTTATGTCATTATATGATGTAATGGCTTTGAAATAGCACATTTCTCCCATACTATTATAAGGGAATGAAGAAACAAATGCTTAACTTTTTGATATAACAGACAGGGTTTTCTATTAATCAAATGATGTCTACTCTGTTTTGGAAACTAAGTGTTTCTCTTGTATGTTAGTGCCTGTTGGGGTTTTGTTTTCCATAAAAGTTTTAGTTATCATCTTTTTTAAGACAGAAGGAAAAGTAAGAGGGTCTTGAGAAGGGAGATGATATATTTGATGGAATGAGGAAAAGATGCCTACAGACTGATTCTTAAACTAAAATCGACCAGTTTTAGATAATTTTCTTTAGTTTAGATTTGATTTCACCTATTGTCGCTCATCTCTCACCGTTTTCTTTCTTGTATCTTTCATCTCTCATAATCCCCCCTCCCCAATATCCATGTTAAAAGAAAACCTGAAAGCTAAAACAAAAAAAAAAAAGATTATGAAACAAGCTCTTATTATAGCTTCACATTTATTTAATTATTAAATGCTTCATATGATACATATTTCTCCAACACTCCTACCGTTTTTAACTTTATGATTTCATTGTGCAGGCTAAAGGATACCGTGTTGGACCTGTGTATGATGATGTTTTGGCAATGGCTTGGCTTTTCCTTGAGTTGATTGTGAAGTCGATGGCATTGGAGAAGATGCGGCTTTTCTATCATAATCTTCCATTAGGTAGATTTCAATCCACGGAAGTTTAATCTTAACATTTGTTTTTTTATTGTTATTTTGTTAACTATATTAATTGTTAACATGATGCAAACAATAACTTTCTAGTGACCAGTAATAACACGTTGAAAATCAATTGTTCAACATTAGCCATAACATCGAAAATATATTTAGGATTTTTGGTTAATGAAAGGAATCAGCAGGTTTTGAAGATGGAAGTGGAAGTCTGTGTGAAGGTCAAGTTTTCGCAGTGCTTTGGGCTTCTATATCTCCTAATTTTTGGAACCCATCTCTACTCGACATTATTTTAGACTGGAAAGCTGCGGTGTCATTAGTAATTCTGGTTTATTATGATAGATATAAGTTGGTGTAACTATTCTCTTTTATATTCTATGCCGGGTGGATTACTTGTCACTCGGTTGTACAGATTCTCTTTAAATAAATTTTTTATCTTTTAAAAAAACTGTGTCATTGAAAATAGATTGTATCTGAGCCAATGGAGAGCAAATAGTGAGGCAGGCTATGGTATGTTTGGTGTACTGAGAAATTCATTACCTAGTAAATTTCAGCTGAAAATTGTAGTCGTAATCAATGTTTCTATGTTCGTAGAACTTTTAGTTTATTAAATTCTAGCTTGGCTAACATATTAGATGGTGTCATGATCATTCAAACAGAAATGATAGATTGTTGTAAATTTGTTTTCATTTCTATAACAATTTTCATGTACAACTTCAAATTGATGCATGTTCTAGGATTATCTACTCCTACTAGAGATTAAACATTGCTATGGGAATGGGATATTCTTGGGTCTCTTAAGTTTTGGAGTGATGTAACTAATTTTGTACTTAGGTTTGAAATTCCCCAGAGAATTCTTCTTTTTTCAAATCTTTGTCGGGTACTTTGGTTTTTATTTTTCTCTTTGTATTGCAGGTGAAGATATTCCACCTATGCAATTGAAAGAAGGTGTATTCAGATGTATAATGCAGTTGTATGATTGCCTACTAACAGAAGTGCATGACCGTTGTAAGAAGGGATTAAGCTTAGCAAAGCGTTTAAACAGCAGTTTGGCTTTCTTTTGTTATGATCTCTTGTCCATCATCGAACCTCGGCAAGTTTTTGAACTGGTATACCTTCTGCTTAATGTTTGTTATCGAGAACTTAGGCTTGAATTAGGGTGCCATCCTAAAGTTGCATATATTGCATGCGCATTGACCCTTTTAAGTTCTGTTCAAATTTTGAATCATATCCTTCTGTTATTTCATTGTCCAAATATCATTTCCGGACTACCACAAAAAGATATACACATACACAGAATGAAACGATAGACATCATGACATTTTGATTAACAATAAAATACTGCTATAATGCACGGTATATTGGAAGGGCCAATGTAAGGAGTATATTTATAGCTTTCTCACCTTCCTGGCTACCATTATGTTTGGATTTCTTCCAAGTGCTGCAGGTGTCCTTGTACCTGGACAAGTTTTCTGGGGTATGTCAATTGGTTCTGCATGATTGCAAGCTCACATTTTTGCAAATTATATGTGATCATGACCTTTTTGTGGAAATGCCTGGGAGAGACCCTTCTGACAGGTGACATATCCTTAATTTGTCTTCTTTTGTATTACCTAACCTTACTGTCAATCATGGCACAATTGATGTACTAATGTCTTCTATGATAATTTAACCCTTTGCATGGTGCCCATCTTTACAAGCTATGCACATCACATTGCTCATTGCTCATAGGGTAGGTTTGTTGCGTTCAATATTCAGATTCCTTCCTCTGGAGGTCTTTTTCCAATAAGAAAAGAACAATTCTTTTTTATCTCCTTGATTATGTATTTGCATGGGAATAGTTATGAAAAATTGAATGTAAACCTCTAATTTATTTTTTTCAAAATTTTGATTATTTTTCTTGGATCGATTTCACCAGTATAAAAGCTTTTGAGTGTTGTTTAGTGTCTTGATGAAGTGAATTTTGTTGCCTCAGGAACTACCTATCATCTGTTTTAATACAAGAGCTATTTCTTACTTGGGATCACGACGATTTATCTCTCCGTGCAAAGGTGAGCCAATAGTGGATGGTCCTTTATTTACTTATTTATTTTTTCTAATAAGAAACAAGACGCTTGAACTTGATAATCTGCACTGAAATTTTTTTTTTGTTATACTTGTGTTGGTGGATAAACTTTTATATTCATTCTTCAACTTTTTCCTTCCCTTTTTATTTTTTGAATCACAAAGGCATATACAGGACATTGATTGATATGATATACATAAATTTTCATCTTGAAAATGATCATGTTCTGGTTAGATGTGCAGAATATGTTATGATTTTGGCCAACTCTTTGTTTTGTATGAGTGCAGGCAGCTAGAATTTTGGTGGTCCTTCTGTGCAAGCATGAGTTTGATACTCGATATCAAAAGCCTGAAGATAAACTATATATTGCCCAACTATATTTTCCACTTATCGGACAGGTGCATAGTGTCATTTTCCTAGTGCAATTTAGAAATGTTGTTTGTTTCATTTTTCCTTCCCCTTTCACTCTTCTACCCTGCTGGTGGGAATCTAGGTTTTGCATTAACCAATTAAAATATATTTGTTTGTTGTTATCTTTGCAGATTCTAGATGAAATGCCAGTTTTTTACAACCTCAATTCTGTAGAAAAGCGTGAAGTTTTAGTCTCTATTTTGCAAATCGTGCGGAACCTTGATGATGCATCGCTTGTCAAGGCGTGGCAGCAGAGCATTGCTAGAACTAGATTATTTTTCAAACTCATGGAGGAATGCCTTGTTCTATTTGAGGTTGTCTTTTATTAATTACTTGTTTAGATTGTTGGTTTTCTAGTTTATAATCTATGACCTTTAGTTCATATTTCTTGAAATACACTATGCTTTTGTTCTCATTTTGAACGGTGTTCATATTGCTTCGAAATTGCTTTTCGATGGAAATGGACTTTCCAATGGCTGAATGGCACTTTTTTTGTTTGTTTTTATTTTTTATTTTGTTGTTTAGTATTTCTTCCATAGTGAATGTAATTAAAAAGGAAAACAGTCCAAATAGATGTCTGATTTTGAATGCAGAAGTAGCTTAGTTGTACAATCCCTCAAAAAAAAAAAAAAAAACTGTACCCGTATATTTCCAGTATTTTTCCTTCCAAATTTATTACCATAACACTGGTATATTTGATGTGTTTTACAGCACAGAAAACCTGCTGATGGCATGCTTTTGGGATCTAGTTCTCGCAGTCCTGTTGGTGATGCCCCTGCTTCCCCCAAGTATTCAGATAGACTATCTCCTGCAATCAACAATTATCTGTCTGAGGCTTCCAGACAAGAAGTCAGAGTAAGTTATTTCTCTGGTCTTAAATTGTTAAAAAACCAACGGTTCCTGTGTTTTATTTATTGTTTTGTATCCACTGATTATAAGAAATCTCACTCTTGTGCACGATGGGTAGGATCTTGCTTCTATTAGTTTCATGTCAAAACTTGGAGCAAGTTATTCAATTTTATAATGTAGAAATCTGTATTTTTCATACGAATTCTGAAGTCTTGAATCTCAATGCAGCCTCAGGGTACACCTGAAAATGGTTATCCGTGGCAGAGAGTAAATTCCCAGTTAAGCTCTCCTAGCCAGCCGTATTCCTTGAGAGAAGCTCTGGCTCAGGCACAATCTTCTAGAATTGGAGCTTCTGCTCAAGCGCTAAGAGAATCTTTGCATCCAATATTGAGACAAAAATTAGTAAGTTTTGTAACATTCCGTGTTAGTATGGTTGCAACATGAGCCTAATTTACACTTTGCAAATCCATCATTTATTTTATACGGTTAGGTGTTTAATAGCTTTCACCTTTTCAGGAGCTTTGGGAAGAAAACTTGAGTGCTTCTGTCAGTCTTCAGGTTTTGGAAATTACTGAGAAATTTTCCATAATGGCAGCATCCCATAGCATCGCCACTGACTATGGAAAATTTGATTGCGTCACAGCCATATTCATGAGCTTCTTCTCTCGAAATCAACCATTGTCTTTCTGGAGATCATTGCTTCCTGTCTTTAACAGTGTCTTCAATCTTCATGGCATAATTTTGATGGCTAGGGAAAATGACCGTTTCTTAAAACAAATAACTTTTCATCTTCTTCGACTTGCGGTGTTCCGAAATGATAATATCAGAAAAAGGGCTGTTATTGGCCTTCAGATGCTTATGAGGGTATGCTCCTTTAGACATGTGACACTGTATGCTCTTGTCTGTTTTCAACTTAAAAATAATTCCTATTCTATTTCTTTTTTTGGCAGAGTTCTTTCTAC
Source organism: Prinsepia uniflora (assembly GCA_032719365.1). Classification (NCBI taxonomy): domain Eukaryota; kingdom Viridiplantae; phylum Streptophyta; class Magnoliopsida; order Rosales; family Rosaceae; genus Prinsepia; species Prinsepia uniflora. The sequence goes on from CM064868.1 coordinate 22,801,744, forward strand.
TACTTTATGCAGACTGCAAGATTGAGGGTCATGCTGATCATCACATTGTCAGAGTTGATGTCTGAGGTACAAGTCACTCAGATGAAGGCTGATGGAACACTAGAAGAGAGTGGTGAAGCAAGGCGTCTTCGAAAATCACTGGAGGAAGTGGCAGATGAAGTTAAGAGCCCCAGTCTACTGAAAGAGTGTGGAGTTCCTGATGGTGCTCTGTTAGAAGTTCCAGAGAGAATGGTGGAAAATAGGTGGTCCTGGTCAGAAGTGAAATATCTCTCTGACAGTCTTCTTCTTGCTCTTGATGCCAGCTTGGAACATGCGCTCCTGGTGAGTTTTTCAATGCCTACATTAACTTATTTGTTATGGTGTCTTCATCTGTATGTTGTGCTGTTACAAATTACAACTCAACTTGATCCTTTTAGAATAGAATGGTACATATAAGGCACATTGGTACTTCACTTTTCGTGGCTGTTGTTTTTAGGCAGCTACGGTTTTTGTCTAACAGATTTGTGCTTTTATCCTGTTTATGTAAGCATTGAACTTCCCAGTATGGACGATGGAAATGCCTTTCTTGCCTTTTGGAGATAATTCTTAGAGGGCTATTGATATCTATACCTATAGGAGGAAGCAATTTAAAATGATCACATAGAAAAACTCTATATTCTGGCCTTCTTCTTTTGATCTTAGAAACGATGCAATGAAACTTGATGTGGTTTGTCATGCCCCATCCTTTTTATCAAGGAAAGCTTACGGTTGATTATCATGTGCTGCGGTTGATTATTATGTGCTCCGATGTATAATTTACAATTTTTCTTTCATGGCTTAGGTTTTTGATAGATTCTGGTTTCCCTTGGTTTTTAAAATTAATCCCAACCCCATGCAAGTTACCTTCTGCTGGAAAATGATGAGATGGTTTTAGATTTACATTGTGATACTGGCTGCTATATGTGTTACAGGGCTCTTTGATGACTATGGACAGATATGCAGCCGCAGAAAGCTTCTATAGACTTGCTATGGCATTTGCCCCTGTCCCAGATCTACACATAATGTGGTTACTGCATTTATGTGATGCACATCAGGAAATGCAGTCTTGGGCAGAAGCTGCTCAGTGTGCTGTTGCGGTGGCTGGTATTGTAATGCAGGTAAGTGTTGTGGTTTCTTACAATCATCCTCTGCATAAAAAAAAAATTTATGTTGTTCGTATCAGTTTTTAAGTGCAAAAGTTTTCACACATTAGCACATTCTTATTTGAGACTGACATTGCAAAATTCTGAACTATAAATGATTCTTCTTTGGTAGTGATTGACCAATTCAACTTTCTTTCCCTAATCATTTTCGCACATTTTCTTAACTTCTGTTGCCTTCTTTTATCCTTTGTTCTTGTATTAGTTAATATTTTCAACGACCAAATATGTTTAGGGTGTGATACGTTAATTTGAACAAGTTCTTAGATTTCTCTTAGATTTGAGAGCTTTGGTCAGTTGGAAAAGGGAAGTTGACAGAATGAGTAAGCTTCTCAAAATGGCGGGTATGGTGGCTGGTTTGGAGCCAAAACCTCACCTGCTAATATGGCAGTAGTTATGTTGAAAGCTTGAAACTAATTGCTAGATAATTGCTATTGATTTATGAGAAGAGTTCAGTAAAATTGAAAGTAGTTTCGTAAGGTTTCCTGGATATAGAAATACGATTCCATAGAAACAATTTCTAACACTATTTTATTTCTCTATAATAGGCCCTTGTGGCCAGAAACGATGGTGTTTGGAGCAAAGATCACATAACTGCTCTACGTAAAATTTGTCCAATGGTCAGCAATGAGATCAGCTCCGAGACAACTGCAGCTGAGGTAGAGGGATATGGTGCATCAAAACTTACCGTTGAGTCTGCCGTGAAGTACCTACAACTCGCAAATAAGCTATTTTCTCAAGCGGAACTCTTCCATTTCTGTGCCAGCATTCTAGAACTAGTTATTCCAGTTTATAAAAGCAGGAGGGCATATGGACAGCTTAGTAAATGTCACACAATGCTTACCAATATCTACGAATCAATCCTTGAGCAGGAATCAAGTCCAATTCCATTCACTGATGCGACATACTATAGGGTCGGATTTTATGGTGATAGATTTGGGAAGTTGGATAGAAAGGAATATGTATACAGGGAGCCCCGCGATGTAAGGCTAGGTGACATCATGGAGAAACTTAGTCATATATACGAGTCCAGGATGGATGGCAGTCACACCTTACACATAATTCCAGATTCTAGGCAGGTAAATGCAGATGAATTGCAGCCGGGAGTCTGCTACCTGCAGATAACTGCCGTTGATCCAGTCATGGAAGATGAAGATTTGGGAAGCAGAAGGGAGCGGATCTTTTCTCTTTCAACTGGAAGTGTTCGTGCTAGAGTATTTGATCGTTTCTTGTTTGATACCCCATTCACAAAAAATGGCAAGACTCAAGGAGGATTGGAAGATCAGTGGAAGAGGCGGACTGTTCTTCAGACTGAAGACTCATTCCCTGCTCTTGTGAATAGGCTTTTAGTTACCAAGTCTGAATCCCTTGAGTTCTCCCCAGTAGAAAATGCCATTGGAATGATTGAGACTAGAACAGCTGCTTTACGAAATGAACTTGAAGAGCCTCGCAGTTCAGAAGGGGATCAACTCCCACGCCTCCAGAGCCTACAGAGAATTCTTCAAGGCAGTGTGGCAGTGCAGGTCAAATTCTGTTCTCAAACTTGGTTTCTCCTAAACCAATTGTTTTTCAGTTGCTGACTCCATCGGATATCTCAACTTTCTATCTACAGGTTAACAGCGGAGTGCTGAGCGTGTGCACTGCATTTCTGTCCGGTGAACCTGCAACAAGGCTGCGGTCACAGGAACTGCAGCAGCTCATTGCCGCACTCCTTGAATTCATGGCTGTGTGCAAGCGCGCCATTCGCGTACACTTCAGATTGATTGGAGAGGAAGACCAGGAGTTCCACACACAGCTTGTGAACGGATTTCAGTCTCTGACGGCCGAGTTGTCTCATTTCATCCCTGCCATTCTGTCTGAGCTGTGACATTGTTGTGCCATGACGTGTTCGAGCTGGAAGTGTTCGAGCTGTTACTGTTTTGTTTCATCTTTCCAACTTTTTGATTTTATCCTTGGGCTGCTGCTCAATGTGTGCCAATATCTTTTTCCAGCTCCCCCCGTGTGACATTTCATGGCAGTGTTCATATATGTGACCTATGTATATGTATGCATCAGCATTCAGCAACATCCATGATCAATCTCAACATTTTGTTATATAATGTTTTCAATGCATATTGTTTTAAGGTTTTGTTTGGGCCGACTCTTTTTTTTTTCTTTTATGTTGAAAACTGAGATTTTCCAATTTGAACCCCGCGGTAATTATTTAAATTTGTAGGTTTCCATTCAACATCATCGAAGGTGAGAACAATTATTTTAAAACATTGCTAGGCTCGGCTCAGAAGAATTTTTCGTTTAGAAGTTAGTAAATATATTGGGAAAATGGTTATCTTTGAATTTTACATTAATATTAATTATAATCTTTGAATTTTATTATTCGTAGTAGAAGTTTTTAAACTATGCAGAAATATTTTATGTTAAAATTGTTAATTTTTTCAAAGAATGGCTGATGGTCTTTTTAAATATGTATATATATATATATATATAAATTTCATCACTAAAGGTGAAAAGCACCACTAGTGGCAAATTTTTCTGATGAATGGTGTCGCCAAAAGATCTTTATTCCACGATGATGTTCGTCAAAACATTCGTCACTAAAGGTGATGACAAAAAATGTATATACATTCAAACTTTTTTAGGATTTTTTTCTTCAAAAACTCCAGTTTTTATTCTTTCTTTTAATTTTAATTAATTATTAAATTCCGTTTCCTCCAAAATTCCAAAATATCCATAGGTCCTGTTTATGGGAAGAAAGAGGAAAAGAAGAAGTTTCTATTTTACTTTTTATTTGATTTTTTTGGTTTTTTGATTTACATAGAAAAATAAAATCTAAAAAATATACTTAAAAAAATTATTTTAACCTTTTTTTAATTAAAAAGAATTAACAATTTTAATGGAGGGACGATTACTGCACATTTTTTTTACATAATTTAATGACATGTGCTACCAAATAATGAAATTTAGGAAATATAACTAATATTAATGTAAAGTTTAGAGACTACAACTAAGATTATATTTCATGAACCGTATTAATTTATAAACGATACCAAACACTAATTTCATACTATATTGTCTTATTTAATCTCTTATATCGCATATCATATGTAGCCTACGAGGTTGTTTGGTTGTTTTGTGACCTTTTCATTGTCGGTGCTTTATACCTTTATTCTTTTCTGAAGAATTTTCTGGAGAAATGTGTGAGAAATGATAGGATGGAAAAGGATGAAGGGAATTAAAAAGTAGAGTATATGAAAGAATTCAAATATGAAATTGATCTAATGTAGTAAAATATCTAATAACATATGCCACCACAATGTCCTAAGTTTATTTATTTATTAGATATTAAGTATTCAATTTGAAACTTCTTTTTCTTTCTGTTTCATTGGGAAAGTGATGGGTGTTTCAAATTGTTGTGCCAAGTTTTTATATGAAATGAAAAGTGACATTATTAACTGTCACAAGACTCTCAACATCCGATAGTATTCAAAACTTCATACAAAAATTTAACATATTTATTATTACTAGGATTAGGCATATGAAACCGAAAAATCGAAATCATCTCGCTTCGAATATCCAAAAAATACTGAATAGTAAAACTGATTTAAGATTAGTACGATACCGAAATTGTATTGATTTAGTTCGATACGATTTCGATATCGATGTTTTGAAAAACCGTCACGTACGGATAACAAACTGAATTAGAATTTCTATTTTATTTTTAAAAAATAATTAAAATCATTTATACTTTCATTACATGCCTTGCTTCTTTAGGCAGCTTCCCTTTCTTTCTCTTCTATAACAAGTGAAATCGTGCACCTTAATTGCCAACTCGAAAAAGCTTTCCCGGTTGCATGTTAATCTTAAAGAATAAAGGCAAATTTCATGAGTCATACAATAAAACGTCCATTTAACTTGTCATCAAAGAAGCGACAAAATGGTTGTCTAGTAGGAACAAATATGACCCAGAAGGTAGGGGAAGTTGCAAACCATGGTAAACAATAAGAAATTGTTGTAAACATCAAATTGAAGACTTTATGTCGCCCATGAGTTTTCATTCAACAAATTACAGCATAACAAAACATTGTTTGAAGTACTGTAAGGCTAAGTACAACTCTTGAACTCATTCAAAAGTAATACAACATATATAATTAAAGAGAAGAAGTTTGAAAATAATATTTGTGAAAGGCAAATTGATAGAGGAGAAGGTTGAAAATGAAATTTCACAAATCTATAAATTTTGACTCAAAACTGTAACCGTACCGAAATCATACCAAACTTAATCGGTATGATACGATTCGGTGTCAATTTCAAATTTTGAAATACCGAATCGTATCGAACTGGTTAAAATTATACGGTACAAATTCGAAATCACCAACTATACGTGCCCAGCCCTAATCATTACTCTTTTCCTTGGCATTCCTTGGCATTCTTTTTTCCTTCCCAATAGAAACGTGCACGAATTCACAAGAGTTCGAGATAAAATTTATAAATACTGAAAGAAAACTAGGAGAGCTTACAATTACCAACAAGCATGCATGTAAAGTCTTCAAACAATTTCACTTCCCAAAACAAGAAAAGAAAATGTTAAAGACAGAAATTTCAAATAAAAAGAGTGATCAAATGGAAGAGGCAACTGCAGATACCAAAGATGAGACAAGGGTTTAATCATTACAGCAACTCTCAGAAGATACTGTTAGTGGGTGAGGGCAACTTCTCTTTTGCTGCTTCCTTGGCCAGACAGTTTGGCTCAGCTGTCAACATGGTTGCAACTTCTCTCGACTCAAAAGGTACGAACATGGTAAACATCCACAGTAGGGATGCTAATCACGCTACCGTACAATATGTAATAGTAATTTCTGACTCAAATTCTCTGTCTGATGATTGCAGAGGTATTGATGGAGAAGTATTCAAATGTGACGAGCACTTTGAATGAGATAGTGAAGAAAGGATGTGAAGTGTTGCACGAGGTGGATGCCCATACCATGAGGCAACACCCTCTGCTATCGAATCACCTATTCAATTGCATTGCATTTAATTTTCCTCATGCTGGTTTCATCTCAATGGAAAACAAGGGGATACAAATTAAGTCAGTCAAATAAACAGAAATGCTATACAGAGAATAAGAATGATGCATGACTCATTAGAACTATGTCTTTTCAGGTTGAATCAGGATTTGGTGAAGAGGTTCTTCACCAGTGCATGTGAAATGTTGACAGAAAATGGAGAAGTTCAAGTGACTCACAAGACCTCTCATCCTTTCAGCAAGTGGAATGTAGTACAGTTAGCAGAAGAGGTAGAGTTATATCTGGTTAAGGAAGCACCCTTCACCCGAGGTGATTATCTGGGTTATATGAATAAGAAAGGAAGTGGGAAAAAATCTAATCGTACTTTTCATGTTGGACCGTGCAGTACCTACAAATTTTCTAAGCTACCACTTCAACTACTGGTTCTGGATTCACCTTCTTGAAGTCGAAAATTAACTGTAATGCCTTGTTTCTAATCCTCAACATGTATATTGTACTTTTCATGTTGGACCGTGCAGTACCTACAAATTTTCTAAGCTACCACTTCAACTACTGGTTCTGGATTCACCTTCTTGAAGTCGAAAATTAACTGTAATGGCTTGTTTCTAATCCTCAACATGTATATTATCTCTTGGTGTTTAAACTTTCTTATGGGGTAACACAGCAACAAAATCAACTAACCAACTTGACGGAATTGTCTTCTTCAGGTCTAATGTAGATCCAAATTGTTTATTAATGATAGCCAAGGGATGAAAGGCAAAGGCAATGAGAGCCCGTTTATTGCACCATTTATGTTTTGAATCTCGTATGATTCTGTCCTTTCAAGTGGAAAACAGAGAAAAAATGTTGATATAAGAAAGCGGACCATTTATTATAAAACAACTCAAACAAAAGTAAATAGGAGGTGACAAGAAATTACCTCAGGACCCATGTGGGTGAAAAGTACTTTTCGCAAAGTTACTTCCATTCACCTATTTGAAAACAATGCTTCCTCAATACTCCTAATTACAATGCCAAGACCACTGCCACTTTCTATCGCTTTAACTGCAGCTCGGTGTGCATTTTTATGCCATTTGAGCAAATTGTAGGATTGTAGAAGGGACCATCTTGCTTGATTTGACATCTTCACGAAAGAACAATGAAAAAGAAGGCATGTCAGTTTTCGCATTTTAGTGAAAAATATCACAGAACAAAAATAATTAGCTGTAGAGATACCTCAGCAACAGACAATGGGGGCTGTAGAAGAAGACAGACGCTCCTAAATAAATTTTCATCATTTTCCCCACCCTCTGCCTCACCATAAACAAGAGCTTCAGAAGCAATCCCGGCGAAAAGAACCATGCAGTACCTGAAAATATTAGGCACAGAAATTAGTATACGCATGACATGTGTTATTACTCTTCATTCCACAAGACTTCATCAGACGAGCTAAAATGGGTAGACAAACTTGGGACACTTTGCCTAATATTCAACCTAAAGCAAAGAATGAGGACTTTTGAAAAATTGATCAGTAAACGAAGCTGTAAGCATAGACAGAAATAAATTCCCACAAAAGCTTGCAGCAGAATATATCCGCAGTTCATTTTCATGTATTACTCAAGGCAGTAGCTACATCTCCCTAGAGAAGTTTGATCATTACATATGAGCTTATTTCATACCTGCAATTTCATTTCATACCCACCTGTCAAAAGCAGTGCCATCAAGTCGTCCCTCAGCAAGATCATTGGCCATTTTCTCATCCCAAAACTGAGTTCCTGCCTATAAAATAGTAGTCAATACGAGCTCCCCTTTTCATCCTAATAGTACTAGATTACCATGAAACAAGTCAATTGCAATCATAAATACATATCAATATTGAAAAAAATTGTGATCAAGTATGTCCTAAAACAAGGTAAAATTTGGTATATGGTCCACCTGATAAAATGAATATATGACTATGTGTAGAATTGGTAATTTTTTTTTTTTTTTTTGTAGAATTGGTAAATTTTCCTTGTCTGATTTACATAGCCTACGGCTATATTTATAGAGCTTTACAGAGAGATAAGGTTAGACAGTTATTTCTGTCTTAAATTTATCTTAAGCAGCAGTTAATCAGCAATTAACTGCTAGTAACTACCTAGGACAGATGTGTGAATCTAGTGTGTGTTAGAGATCGGGATTCCGGCCATTATATAGACTCGGGAGTTCGGCCCTAAAACCAATTGGTGATAGGAGGAGTTGCCCAAGGCTATATAAGGCACACATTCTATTTCCTCTTTTCCGATGTGGGACTCTTATCCTCACATCCCAACACGCCCCCTCACGTGTGGCGGCTCTTCCAGCCAACACGTGATGATGTGAGCCCATTGTCCCACATCCTCTCTCAACTCAACTCTTTTCTTTTCTCTTTTTTTTTTTTTTCTTTCGTCATCACTACGCCCCCTATCCGTGTGGCGGCGAGTGAATGGGAGACGTGTGACACGTGTGGCGGTTAAACCATCCACGTGGGATAACCCGCTCTGATACCATGTTAGAGATCGGGATTCCGGCCATTATATAGACTCGGGAGTATGTGAGGATAAGAGTCCCACATCCCAACAGTGTGTACATGTTTGTCTTAATTCTACAGGTCTAGATGTCTAGTGTCTACAGCTATACAAGTTTAGCAGTCTATAGGGGTTAGTGTACACGGTTTTACATCCCCCCGCAAACTAGGCACCCTTCGGGTGACAATTTTGGAGGCAAGTTGTTTGTGATGGGAAATAGGGAGTCCTTTGGTGAAGAGGTCAGCTAGTTGATTAGCTGAAGGAACAAAGAGAACATGGTGGGTGCCATCGGCAACTCTTTCACGTAGGAAGTGGTAGTCAATGGCAATGTGCTTGGTACGAGCATGGAACACCGAGTTTGCTGTCATGTGGGCAGTACTCATGTTGTCGCAGTAGAGAAGTAGGGGCAACTGCGGTAGAATTTGCAGGTCTTGTAGGAGGCTTAGGATCCAGATTGTGTCGGCACAAGTATATGCTAGGGCCCGGTATTCAGCCTCTGAACTGGAACGAGAAACAGTTTTCTGCTTCTTGGCACACCAGGATATGAGGTTGGAACCGAGGAACACGCAGAACCCACTGACTGAGCGGCGGGTGTCAGGGCATCCTGCCCAATCGGCATCTGAGTATGCTTGTAGGGTGAGGGGAAATCTGCAGTGCTGAAGGTGTAGACCTGTGCCTAAGGTGCCTTTGAGATATCTGATGATGCGCTTTACAGCAGTGAGGTGGGCATCTGTGGGCTTGCTCATGAACTGGGCAACTTTCTGTACATCATAGGAAATGTCCGGCCTTGTGAGGGTTAAGTAGAGGAGGGTTCCAACCAGTTGTCGATATGCAGAGGGGTCTGTTAGGGGCTGTCCAGTAGTGGCAGAAATGACGTGTTTGGAGGCTACAGGGGTAGGGGCAGGTCGGCAATCAGCTAGGCCGCTACGGTGGAGAAGCCCAGCAGTGTATTTGTCTTGGGTGAGGGCTAGGCCAGTTGGGGTGGGTCGAGCTTCAATACCAAGGAAGAAGTGGAGTGAGCCCAGGTCTTTTATGTCGAAGGCATTGGCTAGGGAAGTCATAAATGTGGACAAGGCCTTTGGTGAGTTGCCGGTTAAGATGATGTCGTCCACATATAATAGGAGATAGAGGATACATGTTGGGCGATGAAGAACAAACATAGAGGGATCTGCCCTGCTCTGGTGAAAGCCATATTGTAGAAGGAAACTGCTGAAACGGGCAAACCAAGCCAGAGGGGCTTGCTTGAGGCCGTAGAGTGCCTTATGTAGGCGGCACACATGGTGAGGGTGGTTAGGATCAGTGAAGCCAGGGGGCTGAACCATGTAGACCTCTTCGTTTAAAGTTCCATGGAGGAAGGCATTGGTGACATCGAGTTGACGGAGGGGCCAGCCAAGGGAAACAACAATGGATAGAACCACACGGATTGTGGTTGGTTTAACAACTGGACTGAAGGTTTCATAGTGTAGAATAGTACACGTTCTGTAGCTATTTAGTATACTGTACACTGTATTTAGTAGACAACAACAGTTATTGGACAGATGTCCCTAGACAGTTACCTAGGCAGTTACTATAGCAGTTATACTTAGATTCAGATAAGGGAGAGATAACTGTTTGTAGTTAACTCAATCCCAAGACCTGTATAAATAGGCCTATCGGCACATCAATGAAATCATCAGATTTCACAGAATTCTACATGGTATCAAAGCGTATAGTCTGACCACCAACCCGATCCTCTTCCTATCTTTCTCCCAACTATGGCAACAGATTCCTGCTCTTCCCCCACCGTCTCTCCCACCAACATTTCAACCCTAGTTTCGGTTAAACTCAATGAGAGTAATTATCTTCTCTGGGAAAGCCAGATCAAGCCCTTTCTCATTGGGCATAATTATTGGTGTTTCATAGACGGCACACATCCTGCCCCTCCTCCTACCCTACCACCCCAAACGCCTACTGCTTCCCCTCATTCTGATACTTCTGCTTCAGATCTTATCCTTGCCCCTATTCCTGTCCCTAATCCCGCCTATCACCAATGGTTTCAGATTGATCAAACCTTGGTCAGTATGCTCAGAGCCACTCACAGAACCGATCTTGTCCCAGGTTGTTGGCCTCCAAACCTCCCGTGCAATCTGGCAGTGTCTCCAACAAAATTTCTCCCAACAATCCCTAGCCAATGCCACTAACCTCCGTTTTCAACTCATGTCTCTCACCAAAGGTCAGAAAACTATCTCTGAGTACCTTTCCCAAGCCAAAACCTTGGCTGATTCTCTTGCTGCCATAAACGAGCCTTTCTCCCCTACGAACCTTGTCACTGCTGTCCTTCGTGGCCTCGGTCCTGAGTACACCATGCTGGTGACTGCCATGCTGAACTTCCCACCCCTCCCTCCCTTCTCTGATCTCCGTGCCCGGTTACTTTCCTTTGAGGCTCAACAAACTTCCTCTGCAAATCCAGCAACCGCAGTTCCTCCTACTGCTTTCTATGCCAATTCCACCCACCCCACTCCAGTCCCCTATGCCAATGCCTACTACAGCACCCGTGGAAGACCACCCTACCACCGTGGTGCTCGCCCAAATCTTCCCCCACGGTCCTCCTACCGCAATGGCTTTGGCCGCCCCTCTCCTATTTCCCATGCTCCAGGCATTCTTGGATCTTATCCCACCAACACTTCCCGTCCAAATGGCCCTCTATGCTGGTCCTGCAACCGCCATGGACATATTGCCGCACACTGTCCCCAAATTCAACATAGCCCTGACCATGACCTTACCCAAGCCTTTGTAGGACTACATCTTACCCCTGCTGCTGCTGATCCTAACTGGTATCCTGACAGTGGTGCCACTCATCATATGACCCTCCAACTCTAGCCCCTTCATCAACAGATCATGTCATGGTAGGCAACGGTGCCACTCTTCCCATTGACCACACTAGTAATCTCACCTTTTCCTCTGGTCCCTATGTCTTTCATCTCTCAAATGTTCTTCATATTCCTACACTACGCAAAAATTTGTTATCTGTTGCACAGTTCACTAATGATCAGCAGGTCAGTATAACATTTTTCCCCACTCATTTCCTCCTCCGAGACCTAAACACCAAGGCTGTTCTCTTTCAGGGCCCCTGTGAAAATGGGTTGTACCCCATCCGTCCATGTCGCCCTACCCACCCTCAGGCCTTGCTGACAAGTGCAACAAGTTCTCTCTGGCACAACCGCTTGGGTCATCCATTTCCTCAAGTCCACCGTGTCTTAGCCTCTCAAACTGCTGTCATTACTTCTGCTTCCTTAGATAATATAGGCTTTTGTAATAGTTGTGCTACGGGCAAATCAACTAGACTATCTTTCAATTCTGTTGTACACACTGCAATAAAACCTTTTGATTTAATCCACTCTGATGCCTGGATGTCTCCAGTCCCCACTGTGTTTGGTTTTAGATATTATGTGTTATTTACAGATGATTTTACCAGGTACACCTGGATTTTTCCACTCCGCCAAAAATCAGAAGTTTTTGCACACCTCTCCACTTTCCTCACCTATATTCAAAACCAATTCTCTACCACCATCAAACAATTCCATAGTGATGGTGGCAAAGAATTTGATAATCACTCTTTCAAGACCCTCTGTTCTAACCATGGCATCCACCACCGTTTTTCTTGCCCTTATACCCCACAACAGAATGGCCTGGCTGAGAGAAAACACAGGCACATTTCTGAAATGGGCAGAACTCTACTGATCACTGCTAACCTGCCCCACTGTTATTGGGCCGAAGCAGTAACTACTGCAGTTTTCCTCATCAACCTTCTCCCAACTCCAGTGCTTAAATGGACCTCCCCTTACTTTAAACTACACGGAAAACAACCTCCATATCACCTCCTTCGAGTTTTTGGCTCTGCTTGTTACCCGTATATTGGCCACAACACTAAACACAAACTCGAACCCAGGTCCATTCCCTGTACCTTTCTCGGATACAGCTCTCATCACAAAGGGTATCGCTGCCTTCATGTCCCTAGTGGTAAGGTTTACATCAGCCGCCATGTTGTTTTCAATGAACACCACTTTCCTCATGCCACAAATCCCTCACCTCAAGTTCCTGATTTCTGCTTCATCCCTGCTATTCCAGCCTCTCTTAACTCCCAACCCACCACAACAACTCCGCAGCCACCTCCCTCTACACCTCCTCAACCCACCCTTCCCCCCACTCCTTCCACCACTTCCCCCACCCACCCTAACCCTGCCATTTCAGTTCACACTCAGTCTGATCCACCTACTCCAGCCCCTCCTACCCCTGTTCCTCCAGCCTCTAGACCCCCAAACACTCACCCCATGATAACCCGCAGCAAGGCAGGTATCTCCAAATCTCGAAATCTCCTATTTGCCACTAAATATCCTCTTCCCCAGGCCTTCCTTTCCTTGGCTCAGACCATCATTGAACCTACCACCTACCACCAAGCCTCTAAATCTCCAGAATGGACCAAGGCAATGCACACTCAGTTTACGGCCCTTCTCAACCAACAAACCTGGTCTCTTGTTCCATTACCACCTCAAGCCAATGCAGTTGGCTGCAAATGGGTTTTTAAACTCAAAAGACATGCTGACGGCACCATTGAGAGATACAAGGCCCGTCTCGTTGCCAAAGGCTTTCACCAACAGGCCGGCCTCGACTACACCGAGACATTCAGTCCCGTTGTGAAGCCCCCTACCATCAGAATTGTACTTGCTCTTGCTGTTTCTAACAACTGGCCCCTACGACAAATGGATGTCACAAATGCATTTCTCCATGGTACCCTCACTGAAGAAGTATACATGCAACAGCCCCCTGGATTCACTGATCCCCACCGTCCTCACCATGTCTGCAGACTACACAAAGCTATTTATGGGCTCAAACAGGCCCCACGGGCCTGGTTTGACCATTTTCGATCCTTCCTGCTTCTCTACGGCTTCCAACAGAGTAGAGCTGATCCCTCCATGTTTGTTTACCGTCACCAATCTACCCTTATGTATCTCCTACTCTACGTTGATGATATAATCTTAACTGGGAACTCCCAACCTGCGGTCTCCACCTTCATGACAACATTGGCCCGTGCCTTTGCCATCAAGGACCTAGGTCCTCTCCACTACTTCCTGGGAGTCGAAGCCAAGTCCATAGATTCTGGCCTTCACCTCACTCAAACCAAGTATACACTGGACATCCTGCAGCGCAGTGGTTTAACTGATTGCAAGTCAGCCCTCACTCCAGTTGCTCCAAAACAGGCTCTCTCTGATGCTGTTGGAAACCCCTTCCACGATGGCTCTACCTATAGACAACTTGTCGGTGCACTACTCTACCTGACTTTAACAAGACCAGATATATCCTTTTCTGTTCAGCAAGTTGCACAGTTTTTGAGCTCTCCTACAGATGTCCATCTCACCGCCGTCAAAAGGATCATCCGCTACCTCAAAGGAACCCTTGGACATGGCATTCACATCCGCAGGTCTCTGTTTCCCTTGAAAATTCATGCATTTTCTGATGCAGACTGGGCTGGGTGTCGCGACACTAGGCGGTCTATCATAGGTTTTTGTATCTTTCTTGGCTCCAATCTGATTTCCTGGTGTGCAAAGAAACAAAAGACTGTTTCCCGCTCTAGTTCTGAGGCAGAGTACCGTGCTCTCGCCTATACCTGTGCAGATACCCTATGGATACTTAGTCTCCTGCAAGAACTAGGTGCCCTTCCAGCCATGCCAGTGCAGCTGTACTATGACAACCTAAGTGCCACTTACATGACACGCAACCCAATCTTTCATGCTCGGACAAAGCACATCGCCTTAAACTATCACTTTCTACGAGAAAGGGTCGCTTCAGGAACTCATCACGTACAATTTGTTCCCTCTACAACACAACTTGCCGACCTCTTCACCAAAGGGCTTCCAGTCAATCGCCATTATCCCTTGCTTCCAAACTTGTCACCCACGGGGTGCCACGTTTGCGGGGGGATGTAGAATAGTACACGTTCTGTAGCTATTTAGTATACTGTACACTGTATTTAGTAGACAGCAACAGTTATTGGACAGATGTCCCTAGACAGTTACCTAGGCAGTTACTATAGCAGTTATACTTAGATTCAGTTATCTCAATCCCAAGACCTGTATAAATAGGCCTATCGGCACATCAATGAAATCATCAGATTTCACAGAATTTTACACATAGTAGTCAAGGCCTTCTTGCTGATGGAAGCCTTTGGCAACAAGTCTGGCTTTGTGGCGTTCAACAGAGCCATCAGCAAGGTGTTTGAGCCGAAAAACCCACTTGCAGCCTACTGCATTGGCATGAGGGGGGAGGGGAACCAGGGACCAAGTTTGCTGCTTCATCAGAGCATCATATCCTGTTTGCATTGCAGCTGTCCATGCAGGAGATTTGGAGGCTTGGGTGTAGGTTGTGGGTTCAGCTGTTGCAAGTTTGGTAGTGGTGTAGGCCTGGGGCAGGGGATACCGGGAGGTGAATAGGAAATTTCTGGACTTGGAAATCCCAGCCTTGCTGCGAGTAGTCATAGAATGAGTATTGGGTGGTCGGTTAGGGTGGGAGGTTTGGGAGTTTAGACCGGGAGGGGGAGGAGGGGTGGTGGAGGATGACAGGTCGTGAGGAGTTTTTGCTGGTGGTGAGAAGGGTGGGGAGGTCTGGGGGGAATTAGTAGTGGGAGACAGTTCTGGTGGGACCGGAGAAAGGTGAGAAAGTGGGATGGAGACTAGAGGGGTGAAGGAAAGAGGAGGGGAAGGTGTGGAGGACTGCGGGAAAGGGAAGTCAAGTTCATTGAACACAACATGGCGGCTGATGTAGACTCGACCTGTTTTGACATGAAGGCAACGGTATCCAGCATGATGAGGGTTGTAGCCAAGAAAAACACAGGGTAGGCTGGGACTTTGGAGTTTGTGTTTGGTGTAAGCACCAAGGAAAGGGAAGCAGGAGCAGCCAAAGGTTTTTAGAATGTGGTATGGAGGTGGACGGTCATATAGTTTGGTGTATGGGGAGGTCCAGTTGAGGGTAGGTGTGGGAAGTAGATCGATGAGAAAAACTGCAGTTGTTAGGGCATCTGCCCAATAGGAATAAGGAAGGCCTGCTGTATGGAGGAGAGTTCTCCCCATTTCTGAGATGTGACGGTGTTTGCGCTCAGCTAACCCTTTTTGTTGAGGGGTGTGGGGGCAGGAAAAGCGATGGTGAATGCCATGAAGGGAGCAAAAGGCTTGGAACTGGTGGTTGGTGTATTCAGTGCCTCCATCACTTTGAAACTGAGTGATGTTGGTGCGGAATTGAGTCTGAACATATGAGTGAAATGGTGGAAAACTTCAGATTTGTGGCGTAAGGGAAAGATCCAAGTGAATCTAGTGTAGTCATCAGTGAATAGGACATAGTAGCGAAAACCAGAGACAGAAATGACAGGAGACATCCACACATCAGAATGTACTAAATCAAACGGTTTTATTGATTGATGTACAACAGAGGAAAAGGAAAGTCTGGTGCTTTTATTTAGAGCACATTGATTACAAAAGGGGACAGAATGAAAGATACAGGGAAACATAGTTTATTCTTTGTTGTCACCATCCGAAGCACTTTGGAAGAAGGGTGTCCAAGGCGTTGGTGCCAAAGAGAGGGAGCAGCATGAGTGAGGAAGACCTGGGGTGGGACTTGTTTTGGTGATATCCTGTAAAAGCCATCTTTACAGGGGCCCTGAAACAAAACTTGATTAGTGTGAAGATCCTGGATAAGAAATTGGTGGGGAAGGAAAGTGATTTTGACTTTGTGATCTTGAGTGAACTGAGAGACAGAGAGAAGATTCTTTTGTATAGAGGGAACATAGAGAACATTAGAGAGATTAAAATGAAAGGGACCAGAGGAGAATTGGACTGTACCAGTTTGCTGGATGGGGAGGGTTTCCCCATTGCCAATCATGACCTGATCCGGGGTGGATGGGGAAGGCTAAGAGGGGCAGGGAGGGTTCATGGAGACGTGGTGAGTAGCACCAGTGTTCGGGTACCAATTTGGGTCTGATACATTGGCTAGATGTAGACCTGCGAAGGCCTGGGACAAATTGTGGTCTGTGGACTGGGACAGATTGGGGCAGTGGGCAGCAAGGTGGCCGAAACGGTTGCAGGACCAACATTGGGGGTCAGTGGGGCGGTTGACGGGAAAGAGGGAAGAGCCCAGTACACCGGGGGAAGGATTGGGGGAGAAGTAGCGGTGGTTTCCACGGCGGTTTGGAAACCGGGAGCCACGACCTGGTCTGGGTCCTCTCTGAAAACCAGAGCGGCCACGGGGAGGAGCAGAGTGATTTGAGGCCGTGTATAAGGCTGTGGGTAGGTGGACAGGGGCAGGGTGTAGGGTGGAGGCTTGCTGTGCCTCGAAAGACAGGAGACGGGCTCGAAGGTCAGTGAAGGGAAGGGGGGGGGGGAGGGAAGTTAAGCATGGTTGTCACAAGCATGCTGTATTCTGGGCCAAGACCACGTAAGATAGCCGTGACTAAGTCACGGGAAGAGAAGGGTTCATTAATTGCAGCAAGAGAGTCTGCAAGTGTTTTGGCTTGAGAGAGATATTCAGAGATGGAGAGGGAACCTTTAGTGAGAGACATGAGTTGGAATCGGAGGTTAGTGGCATTGGCTAGAGACTGTTGAGAGAAATTCTGGCGAAGGCATTCCCAGATTTCACGGGAAGTGTTTAAGCCAACAACTTGGGACAGGACTGGTTATGTCAGTGTTGCTCGAAGCATGCTGATGAGGGTTTGGTCAATCTGGTACCACTGTTGGTACGCAGGATTAGGGATAAGGATTCCAGAGTTAGTGAGAGCAAAGGATGAGGCATCAGATTGGGGAGAGGATTCTGCGGTGGCGGATGGTTGGAGGGGGAGGGGAGTGAGTTCCATCAATGAACCTCCAGTAGTTGTGTCCGATCAGAAAGGGTTTGATCTGGCTTTCCCAGAGAAGATAGTTGGATTCTGTGAGTTTGATAGAGACTAGGGTTGAAACATGATTCGATGAGATTGAGGGAGGCACAGGAATCACTAGCCATGGTGGGAGAGGAGGGAGGATCAAGATTAAGGTGATCAGCCGTGTAGGCTCTAATACCATGTAGAATTGGTAAAAAAAATTTTTTTGTAGAATTGGTAAATTTTCCTTGTCTGATTTACATAGCCTACGGCTATATTTATAGAGCTTTACAGGGAGATAAGGTTAGACAGTTATTTCTGTCTTAAACTTATCTTAAGCAGCAGTTAATCAGCCATTAACTGCTAGTAACTACCTAGGACAGATGTGTGAATCTAATGTGTACATGTCTGTCTTAATTCTACAGGTCCAGATGTCTAGTGTCTACAGCTATACAAGTGTAGCAGTCTATAGGGGTTAGTGTACACCGTTTTACACTATGAGTGATTGGATCTTTGTAAAAGAGCCAAGAAATTAAGAGTGATTGTATCTTTGTAACAAACCCAAGAAACTAAGAAAAACCCCCACGTATCTATGCATTCATAAGGTCATACATGTACATAATGATAGCTAAAATCCAAATAAAGGTATGAAAACCCTAAGTCAACGCTCAACCATTGACATCAAGGAACCCTATTATAGAGTATAAGAACCCAAAAAATAAGCATTAGCCTGAACTATCTTTCCCCTCCCCCTCCTACCCTTGCAAAGGCCTTTCTCTCTTAGGTGCTTCTTTGCCTTCAAGGATTTTTTTCCCTAAGGGTAATCCTTGGAATCTGATTTTTCCTCGTACCCTAAACTGGTTTCACAAGCATTTTATCCCATTATGTTCCTGATAAGTAATTAACACCAGCTGTAGAGTACATCAGTTACAAGGGCATGTAACAGTGGCATGCATGCACAAGGTTAGTTATCATTATAATTAACATATGTACATCCACACATTCATGTAGGTAAGTAAAGTTATAAACAGATCTCCATGATGGGCAATTGAATGAAACACATAAAGATGGCATGACAAAATTGGTCACAGTGATGGTTTTAAATGACATACACATTCATGTAGTTAAATAAAAGTCATACACTTTTATCCATGATTAGTATTGTTGAGAAGAATTATCCCTGAATAGTAAGAGCTTAAAACATGTCATGACTCCATGAATAACTCAATTTCTGAGAGACCAACACACCAAACCAAGTGAAATTCCATGTGAAGCACACAGAAGGCAACAAATTACCTGCCCTTGAATTCCCATTTGCATTGCAACGATTGGGTCTAATATCACCCCACGAATTGGGCAACCCATTAGATAAGCTGCAATATAATAAAGCAATCAGATAATAGCACAGGGTTTACACTCTTGCAAGGATGTAACTTTAGTAGAGTGTAGTGGTTCAAGAAAGAAATCTAATCCTACAGAAGAAATTAAGGAAAGGTCTCATGCCATTAGTCCCACAGCATCACCCAATTTTATAACAATCAACTCTGAATTATGGACTAGAAAGAAGTGTGCTTACCTATTAACAGATGCCCTGCTTCATGAATAATGATTCGACGTCTATTTGGAGGCCAATAACTTGAGATTTGAGCTAAACAGCAACCACCTAGGAAGATAGAATCCGCGAATGCTAGTGCCAATACTGCAGTAAGGTTTGGCCTAAGATCGATTCCTTGAGAAAGAAGAAAAGATATGCCGCCAAGAAAGCCAATCAAAACAGGACCAGAACTTCCAGAAAGACCCCACTTTTTTGGAGCAAATTTCGTTGCTGGTAAAGTAAGGTAGTAATGGGAAAAAATAAATAGAAAATCAGAACTTTTTTGAAAGACCATCAATCCTAATCATAAGGCCATACACTTCCCTTCAGAAAAGATTATCAGAGACATATTACTTCAATAGAACATCACACACAAGAAAGGAAAGGTATGAATCTCTAACAATAAGTTAACAGATCATTGTGAATGAACTCCGAAGAAATACCTTCTAATCCAGTTGAAGTCTTCAAAACTGTGGGTGTAACATCACGTGTTCCCTCCAAAACTGCAGATAAAATAAGACGAGATAAAAGCCACGAGTTCATCAGAATTGAACAGAGCTACAACCTACAAATACAAAAAATTTCTAACATAATCATCATCACGTGTAGGCAGATGGATACACACGTCGTTTACTAACATTATGCAAACTGGGCTTTGCAGAACTATAAGGATCAAATGGTAAGCAAATCTACAAACACCCAATTATGATTTTCTCAAAAGACGCAAAATTGCATTACCAATGTTCCTGAATTTCCCAAAATTCGGCAAGAAGCCCCTGTCCTTGAGAAAGCCATAAGCTTTGCCCACAAGCTTCATGTTATCAGCATTCAGACACGTGTCCAAGACCTCCCAATCCCTCTCCCACCCAACCAACCCCAACTCACCCAGTCGGGGCCGGGTCGGTTCAGCTGGTAAGGAGCCATCAACAAGCTCAATTGGGTTCTGCTGGGTTTCAATGGATTGCAAGAACCCGAGAGCCCCAGCTAGGTCCTTGCGCTTCACTGCCTCCTCATACTCCCTCCATTCTCGAAGAGCTGATCTTGGTACGGTTTGGGGCCTACCAAGGGATTTGGCTGCTGGTCGAGCACAATAGGGTGTTTGAAGGAAAATGAAGGAAATTTGGGGGGAAATTGGTTTGGGGGAGAGAAATTGAGGGATGGATTTGAGGCTTGGTGAAGCAAAAGCCATGAGGGACGTTGGAGTGTAATTTGTTTATTATTGTTGGGTTTTCGAAAGTTAGGTTTTTTTATTGCTTTGCGAGATTGGTGGTAGTTGGCTTCATTGGAATGCCTGGGATTGTGTATGTCATTCATATGCTTGTGAGTTGTGGGCCTGTGGCTCATTACACATGGTTTGGGAGTAATTTGGGAGTGATTTTGAAAATTATAGTGTTATGTGGTTTACCTACTTTGAAATAATACTAATGAGCATTTTCCATTTAAGACGTCAGGGTATATGTTCTTAAAATTAATCGGGTACATGTAATAAAATAAGGGTGTGTGTACTTATCAATATATAAATTAAATCAAAAGAAATGATTCATTTTATCTAATACTCCTTCGTTTCCTTGCATATAGTTAATTAATAAATACGTGATACCCATTATAAGTAATTATATTACTCATTTTAGAGTAATGAGATTAATTAAGAGGGAGGTGTTAATGATTCTCATTACTTTCTTTTATAATATTTTTTTTTATTAAAATACCCTACAAATTTAAAATAATTCTAAATAATCCAAAAAAATATTTTAAAAAAATTAAAACATAAGTTAGAATTTTAATTATAATAGTTCTAAGTAATAATTTTCTCATGTGAATCAATCTTTATTTTCAGAGTCACCTCATCAACAATTAAATATATGGTTTACAATATTCATCAATGAGCTATGCATACTTTCTTCGACTTTATTAATGAATAATTAGTAAAAATATATATGACATTTTGGGCTTATTATTAATGGCTAAATAATTTTGTTAATGATGCCAAGTATGTGCACCATGCTTTTGAATCGTGTTTGCCAAATAAGTATATATAATAATAGTTGGCCAAAGAAGGTATGTTTAATATTAAAAATTCGGTTATCCAATCTATGGTAAAAGTCTTGTGTGTTGAGTGATATAATGTCTACATAATGGTGGTGTAACGCCCCGAAAATCCAAAAGTTGTAAAATATTAAAATAATGTGAAAATGACGTTTTTACCCTTGATGACATATGGCTAAAAGTTGACTTTTTGTTTAAAATACTTTTTGCACATTTCTCGAGTGCCGTTGTGTAGGTCCCGAGATGCTGAATCCGTAGACAAGTGGCACGTAAAAAACGGAGTTCGGATGAAGGAATTACGGGGTTGTGAAGTGTAGGGGGTAAAATGGTCATTTGAAATTGCAAGGGTAAAATGGTAATTTTATGTAAGGACTTTAAGTTAAACGATGCAAGTGATTTGTTTATGTGCTGATTCAGCACATCAATGAGTCATTAGCCTCACCAAGTGACAAGTGTCACTTGTTAAGGCTGGTTAGTGGCATTTGATTGCCGTTAGAATTAATTAATGTTTGAATGACTCTTTATAGTATTAAGGTTGATAATTAGCAACAGTCGCACAAGAACAAAACAGAGAACCTATACATCCTCCTTTCATCTTGATCAAATTTCAGTAGGAACAAAGGAAATTGTGAGTGATTAATTACAGTTAGCTGGTTAAATTGGAGAGAAAAATCGGAAGAGGAACAAGAGAACCCAGTTAGAACCCTACTGAGTATACCCGAAACAACCATTGAAGGACCTAAATTCGAATTTAATTCCTTGAACGATTTCGATCGCAATTGAGGTGATATTAAGCTTCTTGGGAACTAGACGACTCGAACCCGATCAACTGGAACCAAAATTGGTGGAGAAACCGTGACGAACAGACCCTGCAACTGATTCGAAAATTCGAGCTTGAGTCCGATTACTTAGAGGTAATAATTCATGAAATTGATTTCGATTTCGTGTTATAATGGACCTATGATGCTTCTGGTATGATCAATTGAAGGATACAGGTTGATTTTGAGTAGAACCCGATTAGGGACCCGTCGGGTATCTATGTTGAGTCGTGGACTTTGGGGCACGGTTTCACGAAATTGAGTTTACAGACCCTTAATCCATATTGAATTAATGCTAATGAGTGAAAGAAATGGTAAAATTGAACTTGAATTGGTGAAGAACTAATCGGGTCTGATCGCTGGTTTCAGACCCGTTTATCAGAGAAACGGGTGGAGAAGGGAACTGTAGCAATCACTGTTCACGGCGCGTGGCTTTCACGCGCAGCCGCTTGCGGCGGCACGTGAGGGCGCGTGGCCGGGAATCTGAGGAAGGGTCCAACAACAATTTTGATACTCTCGATGATACGGACCTATTAGCGTTGGTTTCGGGTCAATCGGATATGAACTGAGAGTAGTTTTGTGTACCCGAAGAGTATAAGATTACGTTTAAAATAATATTATTTTATTCCGACAATTAGGAAATTCGTACAGGGGATTATGTGATAAGCTAGTAATATTATATTACTTGTTTGACAGGCCCGAATACTTTCAGGACGTCGGAAGAATACGAACAGCTCGAAACGGAACAATCTGGACGGTATGTGAGTGGACTTTTGTTTTCTACCCTAAATGCATGCATATATGTTTTAAATGCTTTATAATATGATTTTCTATGATTTAGTATGATTGATACTTCGATATGATGATTTTCGGATTTTTGGAATATTATATTATTTTATGTGCTTTTGGGTACGATTTTCGAGAAAACTGTGAAACTGATATTTCGAGCTAAGGCTCGGGGTTTGAACTTGATTTTGACTCGGATTATGAGTCTGGCACTAGATTTGATGGAATTGTGTTAATTGAAATTGTGATTACACGGATTTGCGTGAAACTGGTTTACGGATGTTGATAAATGCTTTAACTATTTTCACTGATTTTCATGATGATGATGTATGAGGGCTTTCGGTGTGGAATATGTTTCCCCCGAAATAGACCCTGGAGATAGCGCTCGCCTTCGGGATGGAAGTGTTTACCCCGAAGAGGTCACGTAGCACGATCTTTGTCGAGCAGCCGAGGGAGGCTTGACTCAGATCAGATGTGCTGAGTTATATATGGATCGGTAAGTGATGTGTTCACGAGATCCGGATTGCCGGCTGGTGATGTGTTCACAGCGGCGGATGCTCGGGATTTGAGCGGTCCTTGAGCCTATTGATTTGCACGCGTTGCAGGGATAACGTGACTCTATATTGGACCTGGATCCTATGTTTTCATTGATGGTTGAGATTTATATTCACATCTTAATTATTTGATTTATGAGTTATGATATGCATGCATGATTATGAAAACTGGAGGGTAAGATTGTCTTTTAATAAATGTATTTCTAAACTTTTTTTTGTCCACTCACACCTTCTATTTTATTTGCCCTCCAGGCCAGTGCACAGGTACTGAGGCTAATATCGAGGCTGAGGAATAAACGGACCGTTGCGTACTCAGACATTTTGCAGCGTAGGATTTTGTTCCCTACATGTAAATATTTCCTATGCTTTGTAAACCTGTTGACTAGGTCAACGGTCTCGGAATACTGAACTATCCCTTGTCTGACAATGTCATAGTTTATATGTGTTATATGTATATATTTGAAACTACTTTTGGTACTTTCGAGTTGTTGTCAGACGGGAGCAGGATCTGTCACGGTTATCGAGGGATAATCGGGATGAGTCTTGTCAAATTGGTATCAGAGCACTAGGTTGCGGTCTGAGTCCTGCACATTGTGTGCATGTCTGGTTAACTGATCTGTTTTACGTACAAATACCTCTATATGCTTCCACGACGCAAGCCTCATGCACAGCCTGGCGAAGAAATGGAGGGTCCAGACGTAGAGAGAGCTCAACGTTTGGGGCCACGAGTTTTACGGGCCAGACTAGCCCAGATTAGGCTTATGATTGGGTTACACAGTTGGAACGGATTTTCGAGATCATGTGATGTCCACCAGGAGATATGGTTCCTTTAGGCATGTTTATGCTGAGTAGTCAGGCGTATCGATGGTGGCATGGATTACAATTGACGGGATTGGATGCCAACACCCTGAGTTGGGAGGACTTCAGGCATCGTTTCTTAGATCAGTTTTATCCTCGTTCTTTCCGTAATGCCAAGGAAGTGGAGTTTCTTCAACTGAAACAAGGAGATCTATCTTTGGCTGATTATGAGCAAAAGTTCTTGAACCTAGCAAATTTTGCCCCTTTGTATGTGTCTACCGAGGAGGACAAGTGCAGGAGGTTTGAGCAGGGGTTAAAGAATGAGATCCGTGGTGCCGTGACAGTAGGATCATATGTTTCTCTGAGGGAGTTGTCCGATGCGGCTGCCAGAGTTGAGGTGACTTTACCAGCACCACAACAGTTTGCAGGCTATGGTTGGCGCCGAGAACGACAGTATCAGGGAGCGCCGAGTCAGAGATGGCCAAAAAGGGGTGGCTCTAGTTCTGGATCATCTGGTGGTACTCGTTCGAGTTATGGTCGTGGGAATACACCGAGATTTGGGTCTCAATCTTCGGCAACAGTGCAGTCTAGTGAAGCATCAGTGGGATCAGCCAACCGACAGAACAGCAGACCCAATCGGGGTAATGTGCTTGTTTGCTTTTACTGTCGGGAGCCGGGCCATTTCAAGAAGGATTGCCCACGTTTGGTTGGTAGTGGTACCAGTTGGGGCACTACCGAGCAGAGTCGGAGTACGGCATCGACTTCTGATACGACTGGGGGGAGAGGAGCTGTCCGAGGACGTGGTAACTCACGAGGACGTGGTCAGACTTCGGGACCATAGGCTCGAGTATTTTCTGTTACTCAGCAGGAGGCTCGATCTACCCCAGGAGTGGTGACAAGTATGCTTCCTATTTTTGGGCATCATGCACGTACCTTAATAGACCCGGGAGCTACTCATTCATTTGTTTCTCGTACTTATGCAACCTTAGCTGATAGAGAGATTTTTGCGCTTGGTTGTGATATGGGAGTCGGTACGCCGACCGGTGATATTTATGTAGTCAACCAAGTGATACGAGAGTATCTTGTATTGATAGGGGATGTGCATCTTGTGGCTGACTTAATTTTGTTAGATTTATGCGATTTTGATGTTATCCTTGGGATGGATTGGCTGACAACCCACCATGCCTCTATCGAATGTTTCGATAAGAGGGTGATACTCCGGAGTCCAGGATTACCGGAAGTCATATTCTAGGGAGAGCGGCAGACGTTGCCCGCCAAAGTCATATCGGCTCTTACAGCAGAGAGATTGTTGCGGAAGGGTTGCCAATGTTATCTAGCACATGTGATTGATGTACGGGATACCCCAGTTAGGGTCGAGGACATCCCTATCGTATGTGAGTTCCCAGATGTGTTTCCTGAGGACTTACCAGGAGTGCCACCGCATAGGGAGATGGAGTTCACCATTGACTTGATTCCTGGTACACGACCTATTTCTTTGCCTCCTTATCGCATGGCACCAGCTGAGTTAAGGGAATTAAAGGTGCAATTACAGGATCTAGTCGATATGGGATTCATTCGACCGAGTGTATCACCGTGGGGAGCCCCCGTACTGTTTGTGAAAAAGAAAGAAGGCAGTTTGAGAATGTGTATGGATTACAGGCAACTAAACAAGATGACGATCAAGAATAAGTATCCTTTGCCTCGAATTGACGACTTGTTTGATCAGTTAAGGGGAGCTACATATTTTTCGAAGATTGATCTTCGTTCTGGTTATCATCAGCTGCGGATTCGAGAAAAGGATATTCCGAAAACAGCCTTTCGGACTCGGTATGGTCATTATGAGTTTCGCGTGATGCCCTTTGGGTTAACCAATGCTCCGGCAGCATTTATGGACTTGATGAACCGAGTATTCCGGAAATATCTTGATCAGTTTGTCATTGTGTTTATTGATGATATTTTAGTATATTCAAAGACTGCGAAAGCGCACGAGAAGCACCTGAGACTTGTGCTTGGAAATTTGAGGGAAAATCAACTGTTTACTAAACTGAGTAAATGTCAATTTTGGTTGACGAGTGTGGGATTTCTGGGGCATGTGATTTCTGCAGAAGGAATTTGTGTTGATCCCCAGAAAATTGAAGCAGTGGCAAATTGGGAACAACCCACAACAGTGACTGAAGTGAGGAGCTTTCTGGGGTTAGCCGGTTATTACAGGCGTTTCGTAGAAGGATTCTCTACGATTGCTGCTCCTTTGACTCATTTGACCAGGAAGGGAGTTACGTTCATTTGGGATGAGATTTGTGAGCAGAGTTTTCAGGAATTGAAGAAACGATTGACATTCGCTCCAGTATTGGCTCCTCCAGATGACAGTGGAGAATTTGAAGTGTATACTGATGCATCCTTACACGACTTAGGGTGTGTACTGATGCAGCATGAGACAGTGATTGCGTATGCCTCGCAACAGTTAAAACCGCACGAGCGCAACTATCCTACCCATGATTTGGAATTGGCTGCAGTAGTGCATGCGCTAAAGATCTGGAGACATTATCTATACGGTGAGACCTGCCGACTGTTTACGGATCATAAAAGTTTGAAATACTTTTTCACCCAGAAGGAGCTAAATGTGAGGCAGAGAAGATGGTTGGAATTACTTAAGGATTATGATTGCACAATCGAATACCATCCTGGAAAGGCAAACGTAGTGGCTGATGCATTGAGCCAGAAATCAGCATATTCGGTAGCTCATTTACGGACGATACACTTGCCTCTATTAGTTGAACTGCGTAAGATTGGTGTCGTGTTAGGACTTGATAGTCAAGATGGGTTGGTAGCGAGTTTCCAGATGCGACCAATCCTGATTGATTAGATTATTGATGCTCAATTTCAAGACGTGACTTTATGTATTCTTCGCATTGAAGTGGAAGCAGGAGAACGACAGGATTATGCAGTGAATGAGGACAGAGCCTTAACCACAGAAGGGAGATTATGTGTACCTACAGATGAAGCATTAAAAAAGGACATTCTGGCTGAAGCTCATAGTTCTGCATACGCTATGCACCCAGGAGGAACAAAAATGTACCGTATGCTCCGAGAGCATTACTGGTGGCCTGGCATGAAACGAGAAATTGCTGAGTATGTGAGTAAATGTTTGATATGTCAGCAGGTAAAGGCGGAGAGACAGAGACCTTACGGAGCACTACAACCGCTTCCTATCCCCGAATGGAAATGGGATCATATAACCATGGATTTTGTGTTTAAACTTCCAAGGACGCCCAGAGGCCACGATGGCGTTTGGGTGATTGTAGACAGACTTACCAAGTCAGCACATTTCTTACCTGTGAAGGAAGACTTTCAGGTGACTCAGTACGCTAACTTGTTCATTAATGAGATTATTCGGTTACATGGTACACCTGCCTCTATTGTCTCAGATCGAGATCCGCGATTTACATCTAGATTCTGGCAAAGTTTACAGGAAGCTTTTGGAACGAAATTACATTTTAGTACATCGTTCCACCCTCAGACGGATGGACAGTCAGAACGGACCATCCAGACCTTGGAAGATATGATGAGAGCATGTGTTCTGCAATTCCAGAGTACTTGGGAGTCACATTTGCCATTGATGGAATTTGCCTATAATAACAGTTATCAAGCAAGTATTGGAATGGCACCTTATGAAGCCCTATATGGACGCCAGTGCCGAACCCCTTTGTGTTGGACTGAAGTGGGTGAAAAAAAATTGTCTAAGTCCGAATTGATTGATCTGACGACAGAGAAAGTTAAGCTCATCCGGGATAGACTCAAGGCAGCCCAAGACAGGCAAAAGAGCTACGTGGATCGGCGAGTCAGAGATCTTGAATTTGCAGTGGGAGATTGGGTTTTTCTGAAGTTATCCCCTTGGAAAGGTATAGTACGATTTGGCAGGCGCGGGAAATTAAGCCCCCGTTTCATCGGACCTTATGAGATTATCGAGCGGATTGGCCGAGTTGCTTACCGATTAGCACTGCCATCGGAGCTTTCCAGAGTTCATAATGTTTTTCATGTATCCATGCTACGAAAATATGTATATGATGAGTCCCATGTATTAGAAGAGCAGCCTATTGAGCTCAGGGAAGACCTAAGCTTTGAAGAACAACCTGTGCAAATCTTGGATCAAAAGGATAAGGTACTCCGTCGAAAGACAATTCCTTTAGTGAAAGTTCTTTGACGAAATCAGAATGTAGAAGAGGCTACTTGGGAACCCGAAGCTCAGATGCGGGAGCAGTACCCGTATAAATTTCCGAAGGGGGGAAAGTTGTAACGCCCCGAAAATCCAAAAGTTGTAAAATATTAAAATAATGTGAAAATGACGTTTTTACCCTTGATGACATATGGCTAAAAGTTGACTTTTTGTTTAAAATACTTTTTGCACATTTCTCGAGTACTGTTGTGTAGGTCCCGAGATGCTGAATCCGTAGACAGGTGGCACGTAAAAAACGGAGTTCGGATGAAGGAATTAAGGGGTTGTGAAGTGTAGGGGGTAAAATGGTCATTTGAAATTGCAAGGGTAAAATGGTAATTTTATGTAAGGACTTTAAGTTAAACGATGCAAGTGATTTGTTTATGTGCTGATTCAGCCCATCAATGAGTCATTAGCCTCACCAAGTGACAAGTGTCACTTGTTAAGGCTGGTTAGTGGCATTTGATTGCCGTTAGAATTAATTAATGTTTGAATGACTCTTTATAGTATTAAGGTTGATAATTAGCAACAGTCGCACAAGAACAAAACAGAGAACCTATACATCCTCCTTTCATCTTGATCAAATTTCAGTAGGAACAAAGGAAATTGTGAGTGATTAATTACAGTTAGCTGGTTAAATTGGAGAGAAAAATCGGAAGAGGAACAAGAGAACCCAGTTAGAACCCTACTGAGTATACCCGAAACAACCATTGAAGGACCTAAATTCGAATTTAATTCCTTGAACGATTTCGATCGCAATTGAGGTGATATTAAGCTTCCTGGGAACTAGACGACTCGAACCCGATCAACCGGAACCAAAATTGGTGGAGAAACCGTGACGAACAGACCCTGCAACTGATTCGGAAATTCGAGCTTGAGTCCGATTACTTAGAGGTAATAATTCATGAAATTGATTTCGAGTTCGTGTTTATAATGGACCTATGATGCTTCTGGTATGATCAATTGAAGGATACGGGTTGATTTTGAGTAGAACCCGATTAGGGACCCGTCGGGTATCTATGTTGAGTCGTGGACTTTGGGGCACGGTTTCACGAAATTGAGTTTACAGACCCTTAATCCATATTGAATTAATGCTAATGAGTGAAAGAAATGGTAAAATTGAACTTGAATTGGTGAAGAACTAATCGGGTCTGATCGCGGGTTTCAGACCCGTTTATCAGAGAAACGGGTGGAGAAGGAACTGTAGCAATCACTGTTCACGGCGCGTGACTTTCACGCGCAGCCGCTTGCGGCGGCACGTGAGGGCGCGTGGCCGGGAATCTGAGGAAGGGTCCAACAGTAATTTTGATACTCTCGATGATACGGACCTATTAGCGTTGGTTTCGGGTCAATTGGATATGAACTGAGAGTAGTTTTGTGTATCCGAATCGTATAGATTACGTTTAAAATAATATTATTTTATTCCAACAATTAGGAAATTCGTACAGGGGATTATGTGATAAGCTAGTAATATTATATTACTTGTTTGACAGGCCCGAATACTTTCAGGACGTTGGAAGAAGACGAACAGCTCGAAACGGACCAATCTGGACGGTGTGTGAGTGGACTTTTGTTTTCTACCCTAAATGCATGCATATATGTTTTAAATGCTTTATAATATGATTTGATATGATTTAGTATGATTGATACTTCGATATGATGATTTTCGGATTTTTGGAATATTATATTATTTTATGTGCTTTTGGGTACGATTTTCGAGAAAACTGTGAAACTGATATTTCGAGCTAAGGCTCGGGATTTGAACTTGATTTTGACTCGGATTATGAGTCTGGCACTAGATTTGATGGAATTGTGTTAATTGAAATTGTGATTACACAAATTTGCGTGAAACTGGTTTACGGATGTTGATAAATGCTTTAACTGTTTTCACTGATTTTCATGATGATGATATATGAGGGCTTTCGGTGTGGAATATGTTTCCCCCGAAATAGACCCTGGAGATAGCGCTCGCCTTCGGGATGGAAGTGTTTACCCCGAAGAGGTCACGTAGCACGATCTTTGTCGAGCAGCCGAGGGAGGCTTGACTCAGATCAGATGTGCTGAGTTATATATGGATCGGTAAGTGATGTGTTCACGAGATCCGGATTGCCGGCTGGTGATGTGTTGTCAGGACCCGTCCCAAATATCGCCACGATACCCGGGACGAACCCTACTCCCGTCTGACAATCACACCTAAAGTACCAAAATAACCTCCATACTACAATAAGCATAACTATCAGACGAAGGAGTAAATATATACAACTGTAAGTCAGAGCATAGTTCTACAAAATGGGCACAAAAATCCTACTACGCTAGTCTCGCAACGGAAGAACGTCAAAAGCTCTATGCCTCGATATCTGCCTCAACGTTCACCCCGGCGCTATCACCACGACCTGGAGGGAAAATTTAAAACCAAAAGTGTGAGTGGGCTAGAATAACTAAAAGTTTTAAAATCAGTTTATCACCAAATCAAAGTTAAGGAAAAATAACAATAATTGTTCCCTCCGTTTTAAAAACAGGCATGCCCAACTAAGTATTAGAAAATCATAACATGAAACATCATAAGAAACAGAAACACTATAAAACGGATATAGAAATCATAGTATGTGCATCATCAAACCATATCATAACTATGAACATCAAACCATCATTTTCCGATCAAACCTGCTGGACCTATCCGAGTCTTTAAACTCAACCAGGCCTCAAGTATAATTCTGAGTCTTTAAACTCCCGAGTATTTAAACTCAATAGGCCTATGGGGGTAATATCATAAATGTCCGAGTCTTTAAACTCCCGAGTCTTTAAACTCAATCCGGGCCCGTCCCCCGTCAATCAATATCCGGGTCTTTAAACCCATATCCAGATCCAGCAAATCCAATCCCAATTCATTGTAAAACCATTTCTAGATCCATAGCCAAACTCGAATTCGAAATCCCCGGTCCGTAGCCCTTCCGGCGTTCAGAACCGACATTCCGAACCCAAATCCGGAAATCCGTTATTATACCAAAAACCACATGTAATCACAAAGCATATTTCATAACCCATTTATCATCCGTTATTATACCAAAAACCACATGTAATCACAAAGCATATTTCATAACCCATTTATCATCGTCAGAAAACATTTATAGGTTGAAATCCTCAAATATGGCATCAGAATCCGAAAACCAGCTTTTTCTCGAAAAACGTATAAAATCCCGGAAATGTCTCGAAAAACGTGCAAACATATCAACCACATATAATCATCATTAAGAAGCATAAAACACATTTAATATCATAAAACATCAATAAAAACAGTTAGACATGCTCGAAAGAAATAAATGGTCCACTCACAGATCAGAACGAGTCAATCGCGCTCCGTGCGCTCCTCGACCGTCTCAGGCGACTCCCGTCCTGTCAATATGTACCAAATAGGGTCACAAACACATCAAGGATACTAACCCTAATTTCCCCAACTTTTTGAAAATTTATTAATATTTTAATCCTAGACCCTAAACCGTCCGGATTCCCGAACAACCTCCTAACATCGTCCGATTCACCCGAAAACCATACCAATGAACTTCTTAGGACGTTTAGAACCAAAACCATGTTGGAAGCTTGGCCGGAATCCTTCCCACGCGCCTCCACGCGCCGCCCAAAGTGGCTGCGCGTGGGCCTCACGCGCCTGCTACAGTGTTTCTCCTACATCGAGTCACCCGGTTCAACACAGTTGAACCGGCGTGACCGGTTCTCTGTGATTCCTCCACCATTTCAGTCCAAACCAATCCCAAGAGCTTCGTCCCATCCTAAGAAATCTAACCATGTCCTTACAATTGAGATTCACAGCCCAAAACCTCACGATTTTCTCCTCGAAAAACTGAGCCCGTGGCCCCTGTTTTGGCCGCCAGCAGCCCAGGTCCTCCCCCGGCACGGCACCACAACCACACGACTCCTGGGACCTCCAGGAGTCTCACCATGACCCCCAAATCCCTCGAATCTAAGCCCAACTCCATGACTTTCGATTTAAAATTCACGGGAAAAACAGAGGAAGTGGGCTTACCTTTCGATTCAGGCTCCGCCGTGTGCACCGCCGCGTGCCACGGTGCTCGTTGGACTCCCTGCAGCCACCTGAACCTCCTACCACCTTGGTTTGATCCACCACACGGCACAACTACCACCCCTGTCTCACAACCTCCCTGTTTTCCTCAGAACTCCGCCGCACCACTACCGTGTCTCCGGGCACAATTCCTCCACCAAAACACGATCACCAGCACCGCCTTCTCTCTCTGTCACTCTCTCAATCCACTCTTCACTCACCCCTTGCACTAAATCGATCGAACTCTCTCCAATTTCTTCTCTCTGTTTTCTGTGTTTTTCAAACGATTGCACGGTTAGCCTTGGACAAAATGTGGCCGTGCACACGATCGATCTTCCTAGAACCATCCAGTGTCCCCCACGTGTCCATCACCCCATGGTTCAGCCCAAAATATCCCTGCCACTTGCCCTTATCTGATTGGGCTGAGGAAAAAGACTAAAATACCCTTCATGTACAAATTACCATTTTACCCTCGTACTTTCCAGACCCGTAAATATTTCGTCCGACGTCCGATGACAGCGTGCCGCCTGTCGTTGTACTCAGGACGTTGAGACCTATCTAACGGTCCTCGGTCTACGTGAAAATCACCAGTACTCCAAAAAGTCAACATTTTTCCTCATTTAGTCAAATTTACGGTAATGCCCTCAATCTTCCGAACGTCATAACTTTTTCTCCGATTGTCCGAATCGAACCTGCCACCTGTCTACGGACTCGTGACGTCCTGAACTACGTCACGGTCAAGGGTCAACACTCATCCAACCTGTAAATCGAAAAGTCAACTTTTGGCCTACTATTCACAAGGGCAAAATCGTCCTTTATATACAAAACTTTTTACAAAATTACATTTTTACCCTTCCCGAAGGTACGGGTTGTTACATGTGTTCACAGCGGCGGATGCTCGGGATTTGAGCGGTCCTTGAGCCTATTGATTTGCACGCGTTGCAGGGATAACGTGACTCTATATTGGACCTGGATCCTATGTTTTCATTGATGGTTGAGATTTATATTCACATCTTAATTATTTGATTTATGAGTTATGATATGCATGCATGATTATGAAAACTGGAGGGTAAGATTGTCTTTTAATAAATGTATTTCTAAACTTTGTTTTTGTCCACTCACACCTTCTATTTTATTTGCCCTCCAGGCCAGTGCACAGGTACTGAGGCTAATATCGAGGCTGAGGAATAAACGGACCATTGCGTACTCAGACACTTTGCAGCGTAAGATTTTGTTCCCTACATGTAAATATTTCCTATGCTTTGTAAACCTGTTGACTAGGTCAATGGTCTCGGAATACTGAACTATCCCTTGTCTGACAATGTCATAGTTTATGTGTTATATGTATATATTTGAAACTACTTTTGGTACTTTCGAGTTGTTGTCAGACGGGAGCAGGATCTGTCACGGTTATCGAGGGATAATCGGGATGGGTCTTGAATGGTATCAGAGTTAGACCCCGACCAGGAAGTGTGCCAGCGAGGACGCTGGGCCCTAAGGGGGGTGGATTGTAAGATCCGTGTCCTAGAGGGAACGGTGAACAGTTCCATATTCCTGCGAGGGGGGAATGGTCTGGGAAGGGAATGGTGGTGTGCCTTAAAGGTGTAGGCACACACCTATCTAGCATGAGGCCTTTTGGGAGCTCAGTGGCTTTGGGGGGGATTGGAACCCCAAAGTTAAGCGAGTTGAGGCTGGTGCAATTCCATGATGGGTGACTCCCTGGGAAGTTGCACCCTGAGCTCCCGAAAACAAAACCGTGAGGGCAAGGGCAACGAGGCCCAAAGCGGACAATATCATGCTAGATGAGTCGGGACCTGACAGAGGAGGGTCGGGTTCTGACAGGTGGTATTTAATAGTTTGTAGTATAGTAGAATACATATTGATATGTAATCCAGCTATTTATTCACAGATGGGAATCAAAGTTTAGAATGCAATTTGAGTTTGGGGTCACAATTTGGGGAGATTGGGCAACTTCTTTTTGTTTAGTTAAGTTTTTATTTTTTGTTTGTAGCTTTATCTATGTTGAGTATAACATTATTTTTAGAGTCAATAATTAAACCGTTACAAATTTTCTCTATTAAACTCAATAATAATATCCTTCTAAGATTTAGTATTTCATTTTGATACATTGTTATCTTTCAAAGATTTAATATTTCATTTTGAGACAAGTAACGATGTGATGAAAAAATTGTGATATAGCTTCTACTCTCTGGTAAATGCCTACTTGAGCTACAAGTAAAACACACGATTTACGGCTTTAGATGTTAAATACGTAGCTTTATCAACTTTTACCCTTTTAAATCTCGTGTAAAGTAAGGAATTCGAATTCAGTACATAAGGAAACGCTTGTGCACTTTTTCTTTCTTAAAATATTTACATACCACTAATTTGGAAAACGGAGCAGATAATTGAAACTCGATCCACCTGGTTACACCAAACGGGCAAAACATATTGTAGTACGGACGCAGCATTAAGAAGAGGACGAGATTTGAGGTAGGAGGGGAGACTAGTGCGACTGAGAAAAGTGTGCGTCCAAAAACTTCAAAGAAGGGCCCGCAAGGTGTGAGGCTGTTGGGTGAATATTATTGTCATCATACGCGCATACAATTTTAGCATCTCAATTCTCACCTTTCTCAGTCTCAAAAGCATCGAACATCTCGAACCTCACCTCAACGATAAGAAAAATCCAGAGACCCCCCACACCATACCCAATCAATCCCATTGCCCCGTCCCCATCGCTCCTAATCCACAAAAACCCATTAACCCTCTCATCTCAGTCAACTGTAGTTTACTATTGAAATTCCAACACCACCACCATCTCCTCCACAATGGCCTCTACCACTGCACCTACCACCTTCTCTCTCCTCCGTACCACCACCACTGCCTCCACCTCCCGCACTCGCTCTTCTCTCTCTCTTCCATCCTCTCTCAAACCCACCACGCTCCGCCGCCTCGGCTTCTCCGCAGCCGATCCCCTCTTTTCTCTTCAAGTAGCTTCTAAAGTCCGATCCTTTGGTTCCGGCAAAGGGGTTAGAGGCGTTGTGTCTATGGCGAAGAAGAGCGTTGGGGACCTGTCAGCTGCTGAGTTGAAGGGGAAGAAGGTGTTTGTCAGGGCTGACTTGAATGTGCCTTTGGATGACAACCAAAACATCACTGATGATACCAGAATTCGCGCGGCTATTCCCACCATTAAGCATTTGATTGAGAAAGGGGCTAAAGTCATTCTTTCTAGTCATTTGGTAACTGGTTTCTTTAAGTTATGTGCTTTTGGGTACTGGGATTCTTTGTTTTTGTCTGCTTTTGATGATTGGCAGTCGCTGTTTATGGTCTCTTTTTCAACTTTTCTGGAATGGGCTTTGGAATGAGGCTCAAGTCAATATTTTTTGACATCTGCTTTTACATATTTATGAGTTTAGCCTGTAAACTTTTACTTCATTGGTTTGATTTTTTTTCGCCTGTATTCATTTTCATCAGGATGGTTGGAAACTTTTTCTTTGGAAAATGAAGATTATAGTTCTGTTTGGGGTTGGACTATAACTCGCACTATCAGTACCGATAATAGATGTGGTTATGTCCTCTTTGTTCAAGCTGATGTTTGGGTTGCTTTCGGATTTTTCACTAATACATGCTTTTTTATCATGTTGATTGAGAATATTATTATGTGTTTCAATGTTGATGAGTTGGGCTATGTTTTCGACCTTTATTGTGCTTTGTGATTGCGTTTTTGTGTGTAGTCTTAGAATTTGGCTGTTCCCGAATTGGGGTTGATTAACTATTTGCTTTTTATTCTTTTATTGTTCTAAACTGGACATTTTGTCAATCTTTTTTGCTATTTGAGACGTGCTGTAACTTTTGTGGTTTGATGTGTTGGTTGTGGATAATATTGGTCCTTTGCAATTGTGAGTTTGTTGCCCTTTCAATCTGTCAAAAAGTTGATTTTGAAATCTTTTTTTTCAATAGGTTTCACTTTGGTTAGCCACTACTTATTGTGGTATTTGATGCGAGCTGATTCATTGTGCACTTAATCTCAGGGACGACCAAAAGGTGTCACCCCTAAATTTACCTTGGCACCTCTTGTACCTCGGCTATCTGAACTTCTTGGCATTCAGGTAGACATTTTTATTCAGGAATAAAATCGGAAAAATAAAATCAAAATGGCAGTGATGGTGGGGGATGTTGAAACGGATGTTTGGCAATTAATACTTTTATGTGCATATTGTAACTGAGACAGGTCGTCAAGGCTGAGGACTCTATTGGTCCTGAAGTAGAAAAGCTGGTCGCTGCACTTCCTGAAGGTGGTGTCCTTCTTCTTGAAAATGTGAGGTTTTACAAGGAGGAAGAGAAGAATGATACTGAGCATTCAAAGAAGCTTGCCGCCTTAGCAGATCTTTATGTCAATGATGCATTCGGAACTGCACATAGAGCTCACGCTTCAACTGAGGGGGTCACAAAATTCTTGAGACCATCTGTAGCTGGTTTCCTTTTGCAGAAGGTGAGGTTTCCCAATCTCATTTCTTCTGTTGTATTAGCCTTCAATTAGTCTCCTGTGGTTTTTTTAATCCTTCAAGTAATATTGATATCATAGTTTGAAGCCATATCTATAACATTTCAAGGTAATGCCGTATTTAGATTCAAGTATGCAACTCAAGTTGGCATGGATAATTGGACTGGATTGTCACATCTGCAGATGTTTTGCATAATAGTAATTGCTTAGATATGTCTGCTGTAAAATGTTCTTCCATTTGTATTTACTTAACAAAAATAACCAATCCTTGGTAACCCCTGTTGTGAATATCTGGTTTAAATGTGATTCACATTTATTTATTCTTCTTAGGAACTTGACTATCTTGTTGGGGCTGTATCAAGCCCAAATAGGCCATTTGCTGCCATTGTTGGTGGTTCAAAGGTCTCGTCCAAGATTGGAGTGATCGAGTCACTTTTAGAGAAGGTTGACATCTTACTTCTTGGTGGAGGAATGATCTTCACCTTTTACAAGGCACAGGGTCTCTCAGTTGGTTCATCTCTAGTAGAGGAAGATAAACTAGAGCTTGCTACATCACTCATGGCAAAGGCCAAGGCAAAGGGAGTGTCTCTTTTGTTACCCACTGATGTCGTAATCGCGGACAAGTTTGCTCCTGATGCGAACAGCAAGGTTTGTGTTTTTTTAGCTGACCCTTGACAATTTTATTCTTCGTAATTGTTCACAACATTCGTTGCTCTTTCTCCTTGCTAGTAACTACTTGATTAAAACTGAGATTGACAACTTTCTTTAGATTCAATCCCCAATGGATCGAAATTTTCTTTTAAATCTACGATGACAGCTATATTAGAATTGGTTTTGTCCATGAGAAAGGAATGGAGAGTTGGTTTTTGTCCTTGCAGATTGTTCCAGCTTCAAGCATCCCTGATGGGTGGATGGGATTGGATATTGGTCCAGACTCTATTAAGACATTCAACGATGCCCTGGATACCACCAAAACCATCATCTGGAATGGACCAATGGGAGTATTCGAGTTTGACAAGTTTGCAGAAGGGACTGAGGTATGCAAGAGTCCTTTCTTTGTTTATTCAATTTTGTAAGTGAACCTGTTCAGTATTGGATAGGGCTGATGAAATAGATTGTTCTAGTATTTACTTGCTTATGAGGCAGCTTGGCAAGTATTATCTTTACGATACCAATTTTCACCGTTTACCTAAGTTCAGTTTGATATCTTTAGCCTCTTGCTGTTGTATTGCTATCTTAGGGTATATGGATGTGTGGTTGATGATTTAAGGTCTTCGTCTTGCTTGCAGTCTGTTGCAAAGAAACTTGCAGAACTGAGCAAGAAGGGAGTGACAACAATTATCGGAGGTGGAGATTCTGTCGCTGCTGTGGAGAAGGTAGGAGTTGCTAATGTGATGAGCCACATATCAACCGGCGGTGGTGCTAGTTTGGAGTTGTTGGAAGGCAAAGAACTTCCCGGTGTACTTGCTCTCGACGAAGCCACACCAGTTCCTGTGTAATAACAATTTTTTTTCCTTATTCTGTATTCTTTACCTGCCTGCCGTGTCGGCGTTTCATTCCAGTTTGTAAGCGAGAGATGAAATGTTGTAGGAAGATAAGAGTTGGTGTTTTAAATGTTCAATATTACCTTTGATATCAGAAGGTCCCAATGTCTCCATTTTTCTTGCATCCTACAAAAAGTTACTGTAAGAGACTGGGAGAAACAAAAACAGCCCATTGAAGCAATCTAATAAGTTGTTTCTTTGCCATTTATCGTCGCGAAAATCTTTTTTTTTTTTCTTTCCTAAAAGTTACTGTATTTCTTGGGACTTTTTTTTACCATTTAGGGTGGACACTGTCTGGATTGGATCGGTTTTATCTCAAAATTGCAATAAATCCTCTTGTAATATAATGGTTCGGTATGGTTTTAACAAAAATCATTGGAGAAATCAAACCAATTTGAGACCGTTTATTAGTCCAAATTACAAAAACTCTGGTTACAACCCGAAATCAATAATTTCAATTCAATTCTTTCTACTAATTATGATTCATACAAATAAATCTACAAGTGGTTTGCCGCATTTGCTTAGCTGGTTTTACAACTAAATAAAATTATAAGCAAATTTAGTCATTTCGGTTTGATTTAATTTGTTACTTTTTTACTTTTTATTCCATGTCTCATGAATATAAAGT
Source organism: Prinsepia uniflora (assembly GCA_032719365.1). Taxonomy (NCBI): domain Eukaryota; kingdom Viridiplantae; phylum Streptophyta; class Magnoliopsida; order Rosales; family Rosaceae; genus Prinsepia; species Prinsepia uniflora. The sequence goes on from CM064868.1 coordinate 22,840,906, forward strand.
TAAGTTTTAAAATATCCTCTAAATGCTATTTTGGCTCAAAATATCTTCTGAACAGTACTTTGACCCAGAATGCCCCATGAACACAATTTTCATCTCAATATGCCCCATAAATTTCTAATTTAACAAATTTCTATTAAAATAAAGGGGCAAAATCTTCCAAAATTTGAGGATAAAGGCATAAGTTCCAAAATTCAACATATTGCATCCTCCATGTCTTCTTTAATTTCAATCTTGCTCTTCTTCATCGACACATTAACCTGAGTTTCACAAAGCAAGGGATTCAGATTTCAATTATCCATTCATTTCGAAAGTTCAACAAAATCAGCGAAAAATAGGAAAGCAAACCCTAGAAACCCTAATCCGTCGGAGGATTAACCGCTCTTTTCTCTTCGTCAAGGTCCTCCGATTGCTCTTGGTCACATCAAGCGTTAGCTGTGACGAGTTGGATTCGAATAAGTCTCGACTGGCTCATTCTTCACCTTCTCCAAATCAACTCCGAAGTTCGATGAGACGAAGCTCATTTCCAACGAGCCAATCCCTGCAACGATAAAAAACTTGGCAGCGCGATCAATAAGGGTGGCGTTTGTGGGGAATGTAAGACTAGAATTATAATGAACCGAAAATTCGAAAAAGGTAATACCAAGAATTCAAAAAGGGAATTGACGTTTTTGAACTTGTTTTTACATAGTCAAAAGTTGACTTTTTGCTCATAGTACTTTTTGCACTTTTTGTGAGGACCTTTGCGTAGATCTTGGAGTCTTGAATCTATAGAAAAGCGGCACGTCAAAATTAGAGTTTGAACGGGATTGTTACGGGTATAAATTACCCAAGGGTATTTTTGTAATTCAGACTATGAGGATAATCTTGTAATTTGACCAGTGGGAGTTTTATTGTGTTGGCCCTATGAGATGGTGAAAGGTGTTACCATCCCTTGAGGGATTAGTGTCTTAGTTGCAAATGCACTGTGTATGTGTGTGTAGGTGTTTAGTGTGTTGTATTGATAAAAGTACAGTATTAACCAGAGAGCCCAAAAACCCCATTGAGAGCAAAATAGGGAAATGAAGTTAGGAGATTGAGAGGAGAAGAAACAGAACTAGAGAGAAAACAAAGAGGAAAGAAAAAGAAAGAAGGAGAGAATGAAAAACAAGAACCTGAGTTAGACCCAATTATGTGGAACTCTCGTTCCATACCAAAACTTAGGAAAACAAGCTTTTTAGCATCTTATCGAGGCTTGTAAGATTGTAATTGAACCAAAATATTGAAGTTTGGATGCGGGAAAAACTGGAAATGAACGCTTGAAGTTTGGCCAAAATCAAAGGAATCGGGTTATTATTTTTGATGGTAAGTTTTGATGTTTTTACATCGTAGAAACATTTCTAGGTGTTCTTAGAACACATCTAAGGACTTAATTGGAAGTTTAAACGTGAAAATGGAGGTTTGAAACTGAGTTGGAGTTGCTTGGGTCGGGTCAAGTTGGTTGACACGAAAAGAGGTTATAAGTGACCTGCATAGGGCGTGTGAGGCCCACAGGCATGTAGGTGATGGTGGCGTGTCACCCAGTACTTAATTTCATGTAACTGATGTAACAAAAATTTTGGTATAGGTTTCGAGTCGATCAGACATCATCTTGGGGTAGTTTTGTATGTCAGAAGTGTTTTGTTTAGGTTTTTAATACATATCGTATCCCAAAAACTAGTGAACATTAATGTGAGATTACTACAGACATTAGTGATATTTAATTATGATAGGCCAGATAGTTCATGGAGCTATGAAGAAGCGCACAGCTCGGAATTGAGCCGCTTGGATAGTCTGTGAGTGGACATTTCTTTTATAACTATGATGCATGCATAGTTAAATGTTTTATGGCGTGATTTGACTTGGAATGATTTGAATATTGATTTGAGATTATTTTCTAGATTTATTGATTGATTTCTGAACAAGGATTTTATGTCCGTATCCATGGAAACTGTGTTTTAGGCTTAGGCTCAGTTTCAAAAGTGTTTTGACTTGGTCTTAAGTTAAGAATTTGTGAAAATGAAAGTTTTTTATTACATTTTTCCATGGTTAACCATCCTCGTGTGTTGTTCCCTTTAGATGTCAGTTTGGGATCTCAGAGAGGTCGCGGTTGACATTTTCTGGACGCCAGTTAGGAGACTCGAGTTCCTAGGGATGTCGTGTGCTAGTATCACTCGGACGTTGACATTGCCCACGGTGATCACCCAGAGGTTTTTTGGATCTTGAAGATGCTAGTACAGTCCAGATGTGAAGATGTTCTTGGGTTCTACCCAGAGGAGTTGCCTCGGTTCCTGTATGTGATACGGATGTTGCGTGAGTGCAGTTCCAGAGTTGGCGTACGCATAGTGCTGATGTAATATCGTGACTGGTGTTTGAGTATTGAGGATGGGTTGTGCTGGATTATGTTGTTTGTCCAAATATTTTACATGATTTAATGAACATGAATTTCAAGAAATGTGGGCCATAGGCTTTTGATGATTTGCGGGTCCCACAACTTATGATGTGATTTGAATTGAAATCCAATTGCTTATGTTTCACTATATGCATGCATGTTTTACAATTGAAAGGTAAATATTTTTTCTCAAAAATGTATTTATAAATATTTATTTTTGTCCACTCACACTTTCAATGATTTTGCTGACCTTCTAGGCTGTTGCACGAACATCGGGGCTGATCTAGAGGCGAAGACATGACTGAGACATCAATACGGTTACCCATTATCTGACAAGTGCTAAAGGCATTTTGAAACTTTGGTCGATCTATTAGACATGAGTAGGATCAAACTCGGTTATCTAAACATTTTTGGGACGAATCCTATTAGTTTGGTATCAGAGCATTGTGGTACTGATATGTGTTGCCAATGTCATGCCTCCATAATTTGAGCCCCGTGCACGGTTTGGTGATGAGATGGATACATGAGGAGTACACTTTATCCTTGAATAGACCTAGGAATGAGACAGACCCTAGATTTCTTGGGTAGAACTTTGGATACTGTGCTCCAATAGACGAGGACTTATGTGGGTCTCAATATTGAGCGAGCCCATATGCAAGAGTTACAACATTTACAGGTGAGTTGGATCTAGCTGAGATAGTTGAGTGAGTTCCCCGATTGGAGCAAGAATTTGAGGTTTTTAGAAGATGAAAGACCCTTTGTAAGATGTGGTACACATAGCGATGTTTATGCTTGGTAACTAGGAAAGCCGGCGGTGGCATGGATTACAAGATATCAGGTTAGGACTCGAAAGGAGTCAGACATGGAATTAGGGCTTGGGAAGAGCCGGAGAGTCAAACTATCAAGTATTGTTCCACCAAGGATTCAAGTAGAAGCCCGAGATATTATCGTGGGCTTCATACCTATAGTTGTTTGACAAACTAGTTTGAATTTTGGAGTTGAAATTCTCTAAGGGGGTAGATTATAACGATCCGAAAATTTGAAAAAGGGAATTCGAAGACTCAAAAAGAGAATTGACGTTTTACCCTTGTTTTTACATGGTCAAAAGTTAACTTTTGACTCTGAGTTATTTTTGAACTTTTCGTGAGGACCGTTGAGTAGGTCTCAGAGTCTTGAATCCATAGACAGGCGACACGTCAATATCGATATTTGAATGGGATTGTTACAGGTCTAATTACCTAAGGGTATTTTGGAAATTCGGACTATGGGGGTAATCTTGTAATTTGACTAGTGGGAGTTTTATTGTGTTGCCTTTGTGAGATGGTGACAGATGTCACCATCCCTTGAAGGATTAGTGTCTCGGTTGCAAATGCACCGTGTATGTGTGTGTAGGTGTTTAGTGTGTTGTATTGATAAAAGCCTTATTAACTAGAGAGCCCAAAAAACCCTACTGAGAAAAAAAAGGATAGAGGAAGTTAGGGAGATTGAGATGAGAAGAAACAAAACCAGAGAGGAAATAGAGAGGAAATAAAAAGAAAGAATTAGAGAATTAAAAATAAGAAGCTGAGTTAGACACAATTACTCGAAACTCTTTTTCCAGACCAAAACATACGAAAACAAGCTTCTTAGCATCTTCCTAATGCTTGTACGATTGTAATTGAACCAAAATCTTGAAGTTTGGAAGCGGGAAAAGCTAGAAATGGACTCTTGGAAGTTTGGACGAAATAAAAGGAATCAAGTTATTGTTTTTGAAGGTGAATTTTGATTTTTTTACATCATAGACACGTTTCTGGATGTTCTTAGAACAAATCTATGGACTTAATTGGAAGTTTAGATGTGAAAATAGAGGTTTAGAATTAGATTGTAGTTTCTTGGGTCAGGTTTTGCATGAAGACCTGCAGGTCGATCCGGCAAGAGATTAGGGGTGACCTGCGCAGGGCGCGTGGGTGATAATGGCACATGAAGGCACATGCCATCCTATCTCGAATTACGGTCACCATGTAATTTCATGTAATCAATGTAACATACATGTTGGTATATGTTTCAAGTCGATCAGACATCATCTCGAGGTAGTTCTGTGTGTCGAAAGTGTTTTGTTTAGGTTTTTAATATGTATTGTATCCCCAAAATTGGAGAACTTTAATGTGAGATTACTACGGAAATTAGTGACACTCGGTTATAATTTTTGACATGCCAGATAGTTCCTGGAGCTTTGGAGAAGCACACAGCTCGGAATTGAGTCGCTTGAATAGTCTGTGAGTGGACATTTGTTTTATAACTATGATGTATACATAGTTAAATATTTTATTGCATGATTTGACTTACAATGATTTGAATAATGATTTGAGATGATTTTCTAAATTAATTGATTTATTTTTGGACACGAATTTTATGTCTGTATTTGTGAAAATTGTGTTTTGGGCTTAGGCCCAATTTATAAAGTTTTTTGACTTGGTCTTAAGTTAAGGATTTGTGAAAATGAAAGTTTTTTGGTTGATTATTGTTTTACATGATTAACCATCCTCGTGTGTCATTCCCCCAGACGTCAGTTTGGGATCTTGGAGAGGTCCTAGTTGACATTTCCTAGAGGTCAGTTAGGAGACTTGAGTTCCTAGGGATGTCGCGTATTAGTATCACTTGGATGTCAACAGTGCCCAGGGTGATTACTCGGAAGTTTTTTGGATGCCGAGGATGCTAGTATAGTCCGTATATGAGCACGTTCATGGGTTCTACCCAGAGGTGTTGTCGCGATTCCCGGATGTGACTTGGATGTTGTGTGAGTGGGGTCATAATGATCCAGTGTGAAGGGGGTATCTTTCTCACAAAGCAAGATAGTATTAATAGCTCTAGTTGTAGTGATGGTAGATGGCTATTGAATATCGGGCACTTCCTAGACCCAGCATGTTGAGACTCGAGCATGGCCAGGGGATCGAGTTCTTAAAATTCCCATTTTCTCGTTGGGTTTCTTAGGAGCTTCATGTTCATCCACCACCTCGATTTTTCCTTCTTCTATGAAATCTTGGATTTTTTACTTCAAGGTCTAGCTTACATCCGTTGCATGACCCCACCACCCCCTCTAGAATAGCCCATTTATACAGAATGGAAAAGAGGCCCCTATATGATCGATGATCGTAGACATTAATATAAAAATGAGTGGATATTTTAACCTTTTCCAACTTGATCTTGTTTCTCCCCAGCAACAAACATACATGAACCGTTTCACTAAGTATGTGTCTGGATAACCCAAAGTCAGTTCTCGAGTTGACTTACGCGTAGTGTTATTATGATATCGTGACTGGAGTTTGAGTATTGGATATGAGTTGTGCTTGATTATTCTATTTGTGTCTAGATGTTTTACATGATTTAATGAACATGGAATTTGGGAAATGTGGCCCATAGGCTTTTAATGATTTGTGGGTCCCACAGTTTATGATGTAATTTGAATTGAAATCCGGTTGCTCATGTTTTACTATATGCATGTATGTTTTATAATTGGTGGGTGAATATTTATTTTCTCAAAAATGTATTTACAAATGTTCCACTCACACTTAATGGTTTTTATGACCTTCCAGGCTGTTGCACGAAGATCAGGTCTGATCTAGAGGTGTTGGGATGATTGAAACATCAGTACCGTTATCTCTTATCTGACAGACCCTAAATTTCTTAGGTCGGACTTTGGATACTGCCCTCAAATATATGAAGACTTGTGTGGGTTTCGATATTGAGTGAGTCCAGATGCTAGAATTACAACATTTACGGGTGAGTTGGACCTGGATGAGATTGATGAGTGAGTGACAAAGCCCAAACTATGCATTAAATTAAACACGTAATTTGAGTGTTATACAATTTAAACCTTTTTTGTGTAGATGTAGTATTGGTAAATAGGGATTGTTCTTAACCGGGGAAATTAGGGAACATTAATAATATGTTAGTGAGAATGATAATGAATAAAAGAATAATGAATAAATTAATGAATTAAAGAATAAAATAATAAAAGAATTAAATAATCAAAGAATCAATAAATTAAAGAATAGAGGAATAAAAGAATAAAGAATTAATGAATAAAAGAATAAAAGAATAAAGAATTAAATGAGGAGTTTTGAGGGAATGTAATCATACAAATACAGTTAAAAACATATATAAACTAATTCTATTTCTACTCTAACTTATGTACAAGTGGACTTCCCTTAAATACAAATTTTACCAACACACTAGCAATTGCATATATTCGAATCAATCACGAAATCATACCTTCACAAACTCATATTTCTTCATACATTTTTCATATTATAAATGCACCGAACAACGGATTTTTACTTATAATACAATTTACCTTAAGTTTGTGATTTAATGCGCTGAACAGCGGTATCATACATTAAATCTCTTCAACTCTACTCTAAATGCCCCTAACAGCGGATCAACATTTAGTTTCGAAATGAAGGTTAAGCTTTAAAATGTGTAAGAAGTAAATGATTTTTAGAAAGTAAAACACATGAAGATTGTATTCAATTTTTACAAAAGATAGGAAGGAAAAACCAATACATATATTGCATTATAAATAGAACCAATAACAAACAAAAGAGTTTAAGAGGATGGAGAACAAATGATACACTTTTCAGAATGGATGAGAACAATGGATTGTATTTCACAAGGAACACCGAACAGCGGCTGAAACCTTATGAAGATGGAAAAGATTAAACAAGGGAAATTCGGACTTGAACTCTCAAAAGGAAGGCTCAAATGTGTGCCTCTAGGAAGTGTCCTTCAATAAGTGAAATGAACCCCTATTTATAAGGAGAAAAATCAAATTAAACTCTAAAAATAAAATAAAAATTACAATAAAAATATTCCAAAGTGAAATGACGAGGTTGGCTGATTTTGGGGAAAAGAAGCTGAAAAATCAGACAAAATGGTTGAAAATGAGGAAATAGGGCTGCTGGATTTCAGCAGCTTCCCACCGAAATTCCAAGCAAATTTCGGTGGCCTCCTTTGTTTTAGTCCTATTTTTTTCGTTAAAACTCCGATTGTGATGATTCTTTCGCCGAAATGCTCATAATTTCAGAATTTATTTATTTCTGCAAAAATCCCACAAAATATATTATTTTCTTCAATTTTTTATTATTTTAATATTAAAATTTAAGTATAAAGGGTATAAAATAATATAAAATAATGCTTAATTAAAGAACTATCAAATACCCCCACACATAAACTTTGCTAGTCCCTAGCAAATACTAAATTTAAACTACGAATTCAAAACAAGTAACCCTTAACCATTTGTCTCAATATTTCATTATTATAATCATGACATAAAAGATTTTCACTTAAAATATTTAAGCATATGAAATTCGAGAGTTAATACATGGTAACAAAATGTTTCAACAAGTAAGATAATGAGTAAATATGGTGAAATGGATCTCTACATGAATAAGACAAGTATGAATCAACTCACAAGGATATGCACTCATAAATTCACTTAATTTGTGAGGGTTTGTGTTTGCACTCAAAGTATGTGAGAAATACTCACATAATCGATATGAAGTACTTTTGTAAAATTTCAAACAAACACCTCAAGATAAAAATTCAACATACTTGCACAAATGAACCAAAACCATAAGCTTACTCAATTGATTAACTCAACTAATCAAAATTTACCATCTTAAGGATCATAAGGTCTTTATCAAGATTGTAATGGGGCTAAGTTTAGAGGCAAGGAAAATATAGGACAAGTGGTGCTCAATTCGTTCCAAGACTCAATAGACTCCCAAAACGTATCATAACTTCCCAACCATAGTGCAATGATGTCAGTAATCCATCCCTTCGAACATAGGCTTAATTTCATCATGTTGCGCCTCACAATCATTCTTTGTGTCGGATTTACAAATGTAAGGGATTTAACTCAAACATTACATAATCAAACCTTATTACCTTGATAGAGACTCATTTTTTTTTAATATCAAGGTAATAACATGTGTCAACAATACAACAAAGTTTAAGTAGGTAAATCCAAATAATACACATAAAAGTTTTTTCAACATCATCATTTTCTCCTTACACAATTTTTATGTCTTCAACCGAGTCCTTGGAACAAGGGCAAAAGATGTTTGTACTAAGCTCAAGTGTTTAGATAATCATGGTGATGAAAGAAAGGCTTAATGTGGGCTCAAAAGGGTTAAAACTAAGGGGGTCGCAACTTGTGCGCACAAAATAGGGACCATGGATTTTTGAATTTATGGTGTTAACCCTAGTGCCTTAATCATTTCCAAAATCAGAGAGTTTATTGACTTAAAAGTTTTGAAAATCACATAGAATAAGTTCTAGTACTCTAGAGTTCATTAAAAGCTATGGCAAGTAGTTATGAGGCATATGTATATCAGTTTAAACAAAGAACTTATGAATTACTCATCAAAGACGTATATAAGGTTCTAAAGCTCACATAAGGTTCAAATGATTTATATGTATCTTAACATGCTCGTTTATGTACCAATTTACATACATTATCTACAAGTTATAACACTTAACCACAAAGTGTTAACAAACAAATTCAAATTGTAGTGATCATCTTTATATCCATAACATATTTATTTCCCTTCCTTATTATCGTCGATAGGTTAAGGGGCAACTTAAGACTTGTAAAACACTAAAGAAAAACAAGAGACTCAAGAAAGCCAAAAAAAAAAAAACAAATTTTTTTTTTTCGAGAGAGCTTTATAAAACAATTGAATTGCCAAAAAAATAAAAAATGTAAACCATTCCCCCACACTTAAATTCTACATTGTCCTCAATGTAAGCAATTAGAAAGTAATTTGAACATAAAATTAAAGTAAGGAAGTTGATTTACGAAAATGAAGTAAGAAAACCAAGGTAAAAAAGAGTGAAGGGTTGAAAGAAAGCAAATATGCGTTGGACTCCTTCACAACTCTGTAACACATTGGGTTCCCTCCCATCAAGCGCTTGAAGTTTAACGTCCATCCAGCCTAGACCAAGTGCTTTATTTTGTTCATCTGATGGGATGTCGCAGCACTCTTTCTGACTCCACATCGTGTTCACCAATTGCCTCGATGTAAGGCTTCAATATGTGGCCATTGACCTTAAACTCTTTTCCAGTTCCAACGTGTTTGATCTGTACGGCTCCATGGGCAAATATATTAGTAATAACAAAAGGACCTACCCATCTAGAACATAACTTACCAGGAAAGAGTATAAGCCGAGAATTGAACAGCAAAACTTTTTGACCAATGTCAAACATTTTACTCTTGATCTGTTTGTCATGAAATGCCTTAGTATTTTCCTTGTAGATCAGAGCGTTTTCAAATGCATCATTTCTGATCTCCTCAATTTCACTCAGCTGGAGTTTTCGATGCAACCCGGCGTCATCCAACTTGATGTTGAAGGTCTTGACAGCCCACCATGCTTTATGCTCTAGTTCCACCGGAAAATGACATGCTTTACCGTACACCAACCTATAGGGTGACATTCCTATAGGTGTTTTGTATGCCATCCTGTAAGTGCATCATCCAACCGTTGGCTCCAATCCTTACGATTAGGACTCACGGTTCGCTATAATATCTTCTTGATCTCCCTATTACTAACTTCAGCCATTCCACTCGTTTGAGGATGGTAAGGTGTAGAGACTCTGTGAGTGACACCATACCGTTTCATTAAAGCTTCAATGGTCTTGTTGCAGAAATGACTTCCTCCATCACTTATTAGGACCCACGGGATCCCAAACCTGGAAAGAATGTTAGTTCTGAGGAAATCTGCAACAGTTTTAGAGTCATTAGTTCTGGTGGCCTTAACTTCCACCCATTTCGATACATATTCCACAACACAGTAAGATATAAAGATAGCCATTAGATTGAGGAAATGGACCCATAAAATCGATACCCCAAACATCAAATATTTCAACAGTTAAAACATAATGTTGTGGCATTTCATCCCTTCGTCCTAAGTTTCCGGATCTTTGACATTTATCACAGGCTAAACAGAATGAATGTGCATATTTAAACAGTGTGGGCCAATATAATCTAGATTCTAAAATTTTAAGTGTATTTTTTCTAGATCCAAAGTGACCTCCACAAGCATGGTTATGACAAAATTCTAGGATTGACTTATGTTCAATATCAGGGACACATCTCCTAATTAGTAGATCTGCACAGTGTTTCCATAAATAAGGTTCATCCTAAACATAGTGCCTATCATGCTTCTTGAGTTTATCTTTTTGTGCACGGGTGAGAGTGGTGGGCAGCTGCTTGGTGACTAAGTAATTGACAATATTAGCATACCAAGGAGTACTTACCTCGATTCCGAAGAGTTGTTCGTCCAGAAACATCTCTTGAATTGCCAGAGGATCTTGTTCATGTACCATGCGGCTCAAATGGTCAGCTACCACGTTTTCTACACCTTTCTTGTCCCTAATCTCGATGTCAAACTCTTGAAGAAGAAGAATCCATCGGTTTAGCCTTGGTTTAGCTTCCTTCTTGGCCAGGAGATACTTCAGTGCTACATGATCAGTGTAAATAATTACTTTAGTTTGAAGTAAATAAGAACAAAATTTATTTAAAGCAAACACAACAGCAAGAAATTCCTTTTCAGTAGTAGTGTAGTTCATTTGGGCATCATTCAAAGTTCTAGATGCATAGTATATGGCGTAAGGCTTCTTGTCTTGCCTTTGTCCGAGCACGGAACCAACTGCATAATCAGAGGCATCACACATTAGTTCAAAGGGTAGGGACCAATCCGGGGCACAAAGAATAGGAGCAGTGGTTAAAAGATTTTTAAGCTTATCAAAAGCCTTAGCATCAAAGACGAAGGGTGTTTCCTTCTGAAGCAATCGGCAAAAAGGCCTTGCAATGTGGGAAAAGTCCTAGATAAATCTTCTATAGAAACCTGCGTGACCAATAAATGAACGAATCTCTCTCACAGAAGTGGGAGAGGGTAAGTGGCGCACAATATCAACTTTAGATTTATCAACCTTGATTCCTCTCTCAGAGACAATATGGCCTAAGACTATCCCTTGTCTAACCATGAAATGACATTTTTCCTAGATAAGCACTAGATTAGTTTCAACACATCTTTGCAAGATAAGTTATAGGTGTTCTAAACATGCGTCAAAACTATACCCAAAGACACTGAAATCGTCCATAAATACTTCAACTATTTTTTCGACATATTTAGAGAAAATAGAAAGCATGCATATTTGGAACGTACCTGGGGCATTGTATAAACCGAAGGGCATTCTTCGATAGGCAAAAGTACCAAAAGGACAAGTGAAAGTCGTTTTTTCTTGATCATTTTGAGCAATACAAATTTGATTGTACCTGGAATAACCATCAAGAAAACAGTAACATGAGTGACCGGCTAACCTTTCAAGCATTTGATCAATGAAGGGCAAAGGGAAGTGGTCCTTCCTGGTTGCTTTGTTAAGGCGCTGATAATCTATGCAGACTCTGTATCCGGTCACTGTTCTCTGGGGTACGAGCTCACCTTCACTGTTCTCAATAACTGTGACTCCACATTTCTTCGGAACTACTTGGACTGGTGAGACCCATTTACTGTCTGAAATTGGGTAGATGACACCACAGTCCAAGAGTTTGATTACCTCTTTCTTCACGACTTCCATCATCGGAGGATGGAGGCGACGTTGAGCTTCTCGAGAGGGTTTTGCATCATCCTCCAACATGATTTAATGCACACAGGTTGTAGGGCTAATTCCCTTGATGTCTGACAAAGTCCATCCAATGGCTGTCTTATACTTCATCAAAATATGTACCGATCTTTCTTCCTGTGATTTAATCAGTGTAGAAGACACTATGACGGGAAAAGTTTCATTAGGGCCGAGACAGGCGTACTTCAGGTGGTCAGGTAGAACCTTAAGCTCGATAATAGGGGCCTGAACTACTGAAGGAAAAGTTTCAATAGTACCAACTGAAAGTGACAAAGGTGTATGAGAATTTACCATTCTGGGGGCCTCATTGAGGGCCATGACTTCTTCCCAAATCCGAGGTTCTAGTTCGTAAACCATGTCTTCAACCAAGGCGTCCCCTGGTTGAGTTAGGCCAACTCCTTCTTGAATTACCATATTGAGTGTGTCTTCTCGAATTGATTCAAGATGTTTCTCTGCAAAAGAAGTGCACACATCAATAGAAAAATTAGTTTGCGTAGTGGAACTAGGATACCTCATGGCATCGAAAATGTTGAAGCCAATTTCCTCTCCATCGACTTCCGTAGTTAGTATGCCATTGAATACATCAATCTTTGTTTTGGCCGTTCTCATGAATGGTCGTCCCAACAACATTAATAGAGCTTGATTCGTAGGGGATTCCTCCATGTCTAGGACATAAAAATCCGTAGGGAAAATGAGCTGGTTAACTTGCACAAGAACATCTTCAACGTATCCCTTAGGATACACGTTAGAACGATCGACTAATTGAATAATAAGATCGTCATGCTTCAGTTTACCCAAACCTAGGGCAACATATGAAGAATATGGCATAACATTAATGGATGCACCTAAGTCCAGTATGAATTTATCAAAAGACTTGTTACCAATCATACAGGGAACAGAAAAACTCCCCGGATCCTTCAACTTTGGGGGTAGCCGACGTTGGATTACAGTAGAAACTGTTTCACTTACCATCACAACCTCCTTCTCCCTCATTTGGCGCCTTGGGATGTATAACTCTTTTAGAAATTTTGCGTATTTCGGCACTTACTTGATGCACTCGATCAAGGGCATGTTGATTTGCACCCTTTTGAAGATTTCCAAGATTTCCTCATCGAATTCATCTTTCTTATATTTGGCAAGCCTACTTGGAAATGGTGCATGCACAAACGGGGAATTAATAATAACTGAATTTGAAGGGATAGGGTCATTATGTAACAGGCCGTCCCGGAAATCAGGATTAGATTAGTTGTTAATGACGGATTAGTGGAGTTAATCAGTGATTAGTTGGGTGTTTTCAAACTGACGGTGCAAAATGACGATTTTACCCCCGAAATGGGCACAAATGTTGACTTTTCGTTCGGACGGTCAAATGGAATTTGACCGATGACCGTGATGTAGTTCGGGACGTCACGAGTTCATAGACAGGTGGTACGTCCGATTCCGACATTCGAGAAAAAATTATGACGTTCGAAAGTTTGAGGGTGCTTTGGTAATTTTGTTGAATAGGAGCAATTTGTTGACTTTTCAAACGACATGGACTTTCCCCATATTTTGAGGACCGTTAGGTAGGTCTCGATGCCCTGAGTACAACGACAGGCGGCACGTAGGCATCGGACGTCGGATGATTGAGTTATGATTCTAGATGTGAGAGGGGCAAAATGGTAATTTGTTATTTAGGGGCATTGTGGTCTTTTTAATGCATTGGGATTTGTGCCAGTGAAAGTGTGACATGCCGCCTAGGGATGGTGACTCACCAGATTTGGGACACTTGTCCCTTGCTAGAAGGTCGTAGAACCCTCAGCCACCGTCCTAAGTCCAATTTAAACGGTTGTGTGTGTGTTCGTTGAAAAACAAAGAAACAGAGACTTAGCACGGTGAGAATTCAAAACCCCCTTAGTTAGCCTCAATTGTCTGAGTCATGTGAACAAGAATGAGAGGATTAACGATATGGGTTGCGGTGGTGATGCCATGGATGGCCGTCGCACACGGTGGTGGTCGAACAGAAGGAAAAACAGTGAGTCTTGTTCTGGAATTCAAAACTGGAGGTTTAGTTTAGGCCACTGGTGATGGTTCTAGTTGATTAGAGAGTGATCAGGAGGGTGAAATGGATTCGAAGTGTAGGGAATTGAGGCCTGAAAGAGACGGTGGCCATGGAACCTATGTAAGGTAACCGTGAATTCAAACATGGTAATTTCGATTCTAATTAGTTTAGCTCGATTCTAATGGGTGGAAACTGTTTCTGGTGATCCTATGAACTCTGAAGGATTGACTTGGAGGCCAGAGGAGGTTAGAATCCATGGGAAATCAAGGTTGCAGAGCACGGGTTTAGTTCTTAAACAGGAAGGTAACATCTCGTGTTTATTGTCATGTTTTAATCATGCTACTCGATTAGGAATGGGAGGACGAGACTCTAGGGATTAAATAGACTAAAAAATGTTGAGAAATGGAAGAAAACTGCTCACGCCGGTTCAAAATCGGACCGGATTTGCAAACCGGTTCAGACCGGTCGACTGAGGAAGACGATGAACAGTGCTTAGCCCGTGGCTCCCACGCGCAGCCACTTCAGGCGGCACGTGTGGGCGCGTGGCATGCCTTTTGAGGAAGGTTCCAACATGACTTTTAATGTATTCGATGTAACGAACATTTTAGGACTGGTTTCGAGTCGATCAGACATCGTCTCCATATGTTTTGGGATGTCTGAAAGTTTTAGGGCTTGATTAAAAATAGTTAAAAATTCAGAAAAATCACGGGACTTTAGTATAAGATTTATGAAGTGGTTAGTGACCTTATTATGGGATTTGGATAGGTTTTGGAAAGCCGGTGATAGTGGATTGGCTGGGAACAGCGTAAGTGCACGCGTATCGAGGCAACGACGCTAATGGTCTGTGAGTGGACTTTGCTTTCTAACTCTTGATGCATGCATATATGTTTTTATATGTTTTTCTATACGTGATTCTATGATTTGATCATGATCTTGATGATTTACGGTTTTGTACGTATTTCGAGATTTTGGCACGTTCTACGAGGTTTTGCTTTATATTGTGATTCGCTCATGGTTTTGTTGATTTGATTTTGGGATTTGAAATATGATTTGATTTCAATGATTTGAAATGGATTTCAGAAAAATGATTTTAGGCTTGGAGCCCTGTTCATGTGATTTTGGAAATGTGATTTCGTTTTTGGAATTGGATTTTGGAAAGTGATTCAGATTTGGTTTTGAAATTTGGAAAGGAAATTCTGGATTTGGGTTCGAGATAATGGTTGCGGATGCTAGCTTACGGAATCATTATTGCGAATTCGGATAAGGATTTTCTATGGTTTTCACTGTTGATCGAAAAATAGTTTTTGGGTTTAAAGACCCAGAAAAAGAAAAAGAAAAACCGCTGGATCTGGTTTTGAGTTTAAAGACTCGGTTGATTGACGGGGGCAGGGCCCTGGACTGATATGTTTTGAGTTTAAAGACTCGGTTATGATACCCCTCGAGGCCTGTTGATTGTGTTTTGAGTTTAAAGACTCGTTGATATCCCGGGAAGACCTGATTATGCGCATGGTTTTGAGTTTAAAGACTCGGGCGCACTTGAGATCCAGTAAACGCGCATGATTGATGTTTTTCGCTGGTTTATCATTGGTTTCCAGATGTTTTGGGCAGTGGCCCAGATGAATTGGATTTGATGAGTTTGGGACTGAGTTCCCGTACTTTGAGATTGATTTATGATTTTGGGCTGAGGCCCTGGATTTAATTGCGGATTTGAGGAAAGAAATTATTCTGGTTTTCATTGATGGTTTTGGATATGCAATGGTTTCATAACATGTATTTTATATGCATGCATTGGTTTTTGCATAGAGGGTATAAATGGTGTTTTCTGATAACTTTTTTTGAAATTATACTTTATTTTTGTCCACTCACAGTCTTTTCATGTTTTTGATACCCTACAGGTTGTTGTGAGGCGGGCTATTGGTCGAGAGAGACGGAGACATCACATACGCGAACCACAGTAGAGTATGTGCGCTCTGGGAAGTCCGGAAGTTTGGAAAGGTGCGTTGGAAAATCCCTTGTCCGACTTACGTGTCACATGGAGGTTGGACGTTAGTTTAGCCTTCGTGTCATGCGTAAGTTAGACGGGAGCAGGACTTAGCCCTTAATCCAGGGGAATTGGGGGTGGGTCCTGTCACATTACCTTGTGTGTGGGTAGGTTGAACTGGTGGTTGTGGCGTGGTGGTCTTAGGTGCCACTTTGTGCTTTTCAACCTCAGAAACGGCTAGATCAGGCTCTATTTCATCGAGCACTTTACCACTTCGAGTGATAATCGCATTGGCCTCAAGTCTTGCATTCGGGTTGGGCGTAGGTTGAGGTGGAGGCACCCCGCTAGCTTGGATCTTACCCATGAATTCCACGACCTTGCCCATTTGGACCTTGAGATCAGCGATGTCTTTTTGTTGATTTTGCTAACCTGTGACAAGAACTTGAGTTGACGCCATTAGTGTTTGCTACCCTTGGGAAAGAGCAGCTAGCATTTTATCATAATCAGGATTAGAAGATGAAGAAATATGGTTATTTGCATGATTATGAGAAAAGTTAGAAAATGGGACCGGGGGCCTTGGTTGCCATGTGGGCCTTGGGAAATGGTTTGGGACACGGTTTGGGCCGGTCGACATGTGCTGAGGGTTTAGGACATTGTTCGGATCTTTCCAACTGTAACCTTGGTCCTTGGCCCTCCTTGAAAGCCTCCACTGGCATGTGCCATTTCAGTCTCGGGGTCTTCCTCCCTTGCAGTGTAGGGACATTGGTCCTCAAGATGGCCTTGAGAGCATATGGAACAAACCGGGGCTACATGCTTCTTTAGTTCTAACATATTCGAAAGCATAGAGGTGATCTTATCTAACTTAGAATCATTTATAACATGGGAACTCACCTCATGTACCTTTCTAGAAATAGGCTCGGCACCTTCGTATTGTGCATCATTGAGTGCACGGCTTTCAAGTAGTGCACGACCATCTACTAGTCTCCGAGCTAAGAAACTTCCATTAGATGCAGCATCGAGTAGTCATCTATCCCAACCCTTGAGTCCTTCGTAAAAGTAGGTTAAAAGGCAGCCTTCAGTGATCCCGTGAGTAGGGCATGAAGCACAAAGTTCCTTAAACCTGTCGTAGTACTGGCTGAAATTCTCATCATGCTCTTTTTGCTTGATTCCAGTGATCTCTTTTCTTAAGACCGTAATCTTTGAGTCAGGGAAGTACTTGGTAAGAAACTCCTGAACCAACTTCTCCCAAGAGTCAATATGATTGGGTGGGAGACCCAAAATCCATACCCGTGCTCTATCTTCCAAGGATAACGGGAAAGCTTTTAGCTTCATGATTTCCAAGTCTGCATCATCCGGACACATACTACCAACGATGAATTTGAACTCCGTTAAGTTTTTGTGTGGATCTTCATTTCTGATTCCACGGAACTTGGGTAGCTGATGAAAGACTCCACTCTTAAGCTCAATATCTTTCTTGTTGGTTCTAGGCTCGGGGTACTGGATGCAGGAGTTTGTAGTGCCATTTGTGTTTGCACATGTCTGCTCCCGGATACTCAGGTTTCGTGCCATGGCTATTGGTGTTCCGAAAGTCTGTTCTTCTTCTGAATTACTCTTCTCACTTATGGACTCACCGATTATTGGGGATAGAGGTCCAGATGGGCCAGTTTGCTTAAGTGCGTCTCTGAATGTTGCGTTGCTTGGTGAGATGTCAAGTTGCCTTCTCAACCGATCAAGTTTAGATTGATGAGCGCGCATTCATAAGTTCGTACCTATATTAAAACAAAAAACTAAGTTAGAAGGCAAGTATACACAAATAAGTAGCTAGTGAAAGTTAATTAAAACAAGATAGTTGTTACAAAAATTAGGGTTAGTGTTAGGAATATAAGTTAAGGAAATCATAATTAGAAAGAAAATGTGAGGTACAAACAAGTATGACTGCATAAATTTAAACTAGAATTACATATACACAATAAGAGATAATAAAAGTATGAGAGTAGAGATTTGCATAAAGTATCACATAAATGGAAGTCAGAATTAACAAAAAGTCACGGTAATGGCAAGAAAGTGCACAAGTTCCAAATGCAAACTAATAATGCAATAAGTAGAGTTTTAGAGTGTCATGAATAACTTTCTCCTTCCGCTTCTCATAGTACTTTCCCGAGCGTACGACCTGTGCGTACTGATAACCACCATTCCACCATTCAATATTAATCATGGCTAGTCGAGATAGATGTAACGCGAGAAGCAAGAATAATTTCGAGTGCACCCCGAGGCTAGCTTGGCATATATTCCATTGGTGTTCCCTTTCTTAATCCAAAACTTGTCACCAGTCATAACTCTTCTAGACACCATGATCAATCCAAATGACGATTTAGTGAATTACCAAACCCAACTGTTTACGAACTCCGCCCCAACCTCATGTCCATAGATTCGAGTCTATGGTGTGTGGTGATGAAATCCACACATCATGAAGGGTTAAGGAGAAAGTAAATAAGAGGGGCACTACCTGTTCCCGAAAGTAAGATTTTGAAGAAAAAGGGACTCTGAGATTCATGCAACTCTAAAACATTTAATAGGAAACAATATTTACACTTTAGGAAAGTCAAAGATAAATAACCAAACAAATAATTAAATAAGAATAAAATAAGCGTAAACATAAAATTAATGGAATAAAAAGTTAATGAAATAAAGTGAAATGGAATAAAGTGTAAAAGTTAAATATATTTACAATATGTAAACATTATTCACAAGTATGAACATTTTATATATAAACAACTTTATATGTACTAACACATTAAGAATGATTTTTAATCTCCCCAGCAACGGCGCCAAAAATTGACAAAGTCCAAACTACGCATTAAATTAAACACGTAATTTGAGTGTTATGTAATTTAAACCCTTTTTGTGTAGATATAATATTGGTAAATATGGATCGTTCTTAACTGAGAAAATTAGAGAACATTAATAATATGTTAGTAAGAATGATAATAAATAAAAGAATAATGAATAAATTAATGAATTAAAGAATTAAATAATCAAAGAATTAAATAATCAAAGAATCAATAAATTAAAGAATAGAGGAATAAGAGAATCAAGAATTAATGAATAAAATAATAAAAGAATAAAGAATTAAATGAGGAGTTTTGAGGGAATGTAATCATACAAATACAATTAAAAACATATATAAACTAATGCTATTTCTACTCTAACTTATGTACAAGTGGACTTCCCTTAAATACAAACTTCACCAACACACTAGCAATTGCATATATTCGAATCAATCACGAAATCATATCTTCACAAACTCATATTTCTTCATATTATAAATGCACCGAACAACAGATTTTTACTTATAATACAATTTACCTTAAGTTTGTGATTTAATGCGCCGAACAACGGTCATATATTAAATCTCTTCAACTCTACTCTAAATGCCCCGAACAGCGGATCAACATTTAGTTTCGAAATGAAGGTTAAGCTTTAAAATGTAAGAAGTAAATGATTTTTAGAAAGTAAAACACATGAAGATTGTATTCAATTTTTACAAAAGATAGGAAGGAAAAACCAATACATATATTGCATTATAAATAGAACCAATAACAAATAAAAGAGTTTAAGAGGATGGAGAGCAAATGATATACTTTTCAGAATGGATGAGAACAATGAATTGTTTTTCACAAGGAACACCGAACAGCGTCTGGAACCTTATGAAGATGGAAAAGATTAAACAAGGGAAATTCGGACTTGAACTCTCAAAATTTGTATTGGAAATATTTTGCCAAAGTTTCTCCTAAGGAAGGCTCAAATGTGTGCCTCTAGGAAGTGTCCTTCAATAAGTAAAATGAGCCCCTATTTATAAGTTGAAAAATCAAATTAAACTCTAAAAATAAAATAAAAATTACAATAAAAATATTCCAAAGTGAAATGATGAGGTTCGCTGATTTTGGGGCAAATATGCTGATTTTGGGGAAAAGATGCTGAAAAATAAGACAAAATGGTTGAAAATGAGGAAATAAGGTTGCTGGTTTTTTTCTTGGGCTGCTGGATTTCAGCAGATTCCCACCGAAATTCCAAGCAAATTTCGGTGGCCTCCCTTGTTTTAGTCATATCTTTTTCGTTAAAACTCCGATTGGGATGATTCTTTCGCCGAAATGCTCAGAGTTTCATACTTTATTTATTTTTTCAAAAATCTTTAAAATATATTATTTTCTCCAAATTTTTATTATTTTAATATTAAAAGTTAAGTATAAAGGGTATAAAATAATATAAAATAATACTTAATTAATGACCTATCAGTGAGTTCCCCGATTTGAGTGAGAATTTAAGGTTTTTAGAATATGAAAGACCCTATGTAAGATGTGGTACACATAGCGATGTTTCTGCTTGGCAACTAGGCAAGCTAGTGGTGGCATGGATTACAAGATATCAGGTTAGGAATCGAAAGGAGTGAGACATGGGATTAGGGTTCGTGAAGAGCTGGAGAGTCGAACTATCAAGTACCGTTCCACACGTCAAACGAGGATTCAAGTAGGAGCCCATGATATTGTTGTGGGCTTCATACGTATAGTTGTTTGACGGTCTGGTTTGAGTTTTAGGGACAAAATTTTCTAAGTGGGATAGATTGTAACGACCTAAAAATTCAAAAAAGGTAATTCTGAGAATTCAAAAAGGGAATTGACACTTTTGCCTTTGATTTTACGTGGTTAAAAATTGACTTTTTTGTTAGAGTACTTTTTGGACTTTTCGTGACGTCGTTGCGTAGGTTTCAAAGTTCTCAATTTGTAAATAGGCGGCACGTCAAAATTAAAGTTTAAACGTTATTGTTATGAGTCTAAATTACCTAAGGGTATTTTGGCAATTGGGACTATAGGAGTAATCTTGTAATTTGACTAGTGGGAGTTTTGTAGTGTTGGCTCTATGAGATGGTGACACGTGTCACCACCCCTTGAGCGAATAGTGTCTTGGTTGCAAATGCACTGTGTATGTGTGTGCAGGTGTCTAGTGTGTTGTATTGTTAAAAACCTTATCAACCAAAGATCCCAAAAACCAACTGAGAGAAAAATATGAAGAGGAAGTTAGGGAGATTGAGAGGAGAAGAAACAGAACCAAAGAGAAAACAGAAAGGAAAGAAAAAGAAAGGAGGAGAGAATGAAAATCGAGAACCCGAGTTAGACCCAATTGCTTGGAACTGTGTTTCCAGACCAAAACTGTAACGACCCGTCCCAAATTCCTAGATTAGATTAGTGACTAATCACGATTAGTGAGGCTAATCCGTGATTAGTAGGGCAAAATCGGACGAACGATGCGAAGTGACCGTTTTGCCCCTAGTCGTGGAAAAACGTTGACTTTTCATTCGGGCGGTCAAATGGACTTTGACCGATGACCGTGACGTAGTTCGTGACGTCACGAGTTCATAGACAGGTGGCACGTTCAATTCCGACGTTCGTAGAAGAAGTTATGATGTTCGGAAGTCCAGGGGCATTTTGGTAATTTTGGTTAAATGGGGTCAAATGTTGACTTTTTGACCGAGAGGTCCAATGGCTGAGGGCCAAGGACCGTTACGTAGATAAGGATGATACGAATCTATAGACAGGCGGCACGTCGAATTCGGACGTTCGACGACGAAGTTACGGTTCACGGAAGTTCAAGTGCACTATTGCACGAATTACGGAACGAGTTAACTTTTGGACTTTTGTGGGGCCCAGATATTTAATGGAGGACCCAATGGATGAGTGACAAGTGTAACCCATCCAATGGACACCATTTTTCCCTTCATGCACCGTGCATTCCATTTTCCTCATTTCAAACACACACCCACCCGATCTCACCCATTTTCCTCCCATCCGTGCAACCCAAAACCCATCCACTCTTAACCCATGACCAGCCATGAGGACCAGGGAGACTAGGGGAGCTGAGGTGACCGGCCTGGAGGCCTGAACCGCCGCCCACGGCGGCGAGAGGAGGAGGAACCCGTGAGGTTCACGGTAAGCCCATTTTCAATCCAATTTCCATTTTTATTGCTATGGGTCATTTTGGTTGCTTCCAATGAATTAAATGGGTTATTAGGATTGTGTTAGGAAGGTTTTAGGAAGCTTGGGATGGCTGTGAAGCCATGGGTGCAGTTTTGAAACTTTGAACCGTTTGGTTCAAAATCGAACCATAGGATTTAGGTGTTTTTAGATAGTTTTAGAGATTGGAATGGATGGAAAACATCAAAATAGGAAGAAAGGAATCGAAAAGGAAGAACTAGGATGACAAATGGGGTGTCTAGGGCTATGAACCGGTCACGCCGGTCCAGTTGGACCGGCCAAACCAGGTGAACCGGCCATGAACAGTAAAATCGGTCTGCTGGAGGTTAGTGCCGATGAACAGTGTTTTCGACTTTCTTGGGGAGCGTGAGGGTGCGTGAACAGTAATTTGGGAAAGTGTTCAACATGGGAAATCTTCTATTCGATGTAACGAAGATTTTGGGACTGGTCTCGCGTTAATCGGACATCGTTTCGATAGTTTTTGGGGTGTCGGAAGGTTTAGGGTCGGTTTAAAAATAGTTAAAAGTTCAGGAAAATTACGGAGCTTTGGTAGGAGGTTAATTAAGTAGTTAGTAACCTTCTATTAAAATTTGGTCAGGTTTGGGAGTCCCGGTGATGGTGATCGGCTCGAGGAGCCGAATGGCACGCAAATCAAGGCGGCAGCTCGGACGGTCTGTGAGTGGACCTTGTTTTCTAAATTGGTGCATGCATAAATGTTTATTATATGTTTTATTACATGTTTGATGATGCCACGGGTGCATTTGTATGTGGTTACGTATAAGCACATATTTTGAGGTTTCGGCCTTATACGGTGCTTATACGGGTCTGTATTTATTTATTGGTTTTAATGAATTGGATTTGGATTTCAAAAGGATAAACTCGGGTATGAGACCCATATGGTTTTGTCTTGGGCATATGACCTTACATATCGGGCACAGTGCCCAGCTGACGTCATATGTTCGGGCACGAGACCCCGTTCTTTTACACTGATGCTTTCGGGTCAGGGACCCTAGATGGATTTCCAAGTTCATGACGGTTTACGGGAACCGGCATGAACTTTGGAAAGTTCATTGTGGTTCATGACGGTTTATGGGAACCGACATGAACCTTTGTCAGGTCATTCTGGTTCATGACGGTTTATGGGAACCGGCATGAACCCTGGTTAATGGATGTTATGGATCATGACGGTTCAAGGGAACCGGGCATGAATGTTTATGTTATGTATATATATATGTATTCATATACCTTCCTTTACTTGTTCTATTATCTCCTCCGGGGAGGGTCGTTGGCCTGGGTGGACCCCGGAGTAGTCACGGAGCACCGACTGAGTGGAGTCACCCCCAGTTGGGTTCCTTACTCTCAGGAAGGCTATGATTACTATTACCTCGGGTAGGGTCAGTGGTCTGCGGACATTGATCTTGACTTTGAGAAGACTCGGATTGAGACCTGGGTAGCACGCGCGTAGCTTTGGAAACCGTGACAGGATTGGTTGTGTGAATTATATGTATATATGATGTATGCTATATGATATATGATGTGTGTTTACACAGGTTTTGGGCAGTGGCTCGTATGGTCATTTTCATTATGGTTTTTCTGGATAAATAGTTTTCGAATGCATGCATGCTTTTTAGTGGAGGGTACAAATGTCTTCTTATTAAATGTTTTATAAACTCTTTATTTTTGTCCACTCACAGCTTTTAATGTTTTGACTGCCCTTCAGGTTGAAATCGGATGTGGACTGTAGCAGTGACCGAGATATCACATACCTCCTCCGGATCCTGGCATACTCTGATAGCCCGGGAGGGCAAAGGTCGGAAATATCCCTTGTCTGACACTTCGTGTCAGACGGGAGCAGGGTCATCCCGCACTAATCCCGGGGGGATTGGGATGGGTCCTGTCAAAAACTTATGAAAACAAGCTTCGTAGCATCATAAGGCATGTACTATCGTAATTGAACCAAAATCTTGAAGTTTGGAAGCAAGAAAGGTTAGAAATAGATGCTTGAAGCTTGGTAGAAATCAAAGGAATCGGGTTATTGTTTTTTAAGGTGAGTTTTGATGTTTTTACAATGTAGAAACGTTTCTAGGTATTCTTAGATCCATGGACGTAATGGAATGTTTAGACGTGAAAATGGACGTTTGGAACTGGGTTGGAGTTTCCCAAGTGGAGTTTCACATGCAGACCTGCGGGTCGACCCAGTCAACCAAGTAGGAGGTTGGGGGTGACCTGTGTTAGGCGCATGAGGTCTACGCGCAGGAAGGTTACGATGTCATGTGGGGGCGTGTGCCACACTTTCTCAAATTATGGTCAATTTGTAATTTCATATTATTGATGTGATGAACATTTTGGTATAGGTTTCGAGTTGATCGAACATTGTCTCAATGTATTTTTGTGTGTCCGAAGTGTTTTGTTTAGGTTTTTAATACGTATTGTATCCCAAAAATTGGGGAACTTTAATGTCAGATTACTACGAACATTAGTGACAATCAGTTATGATTTGTTACAGGCCAGATAGTTCCTGGAGTTTTAGGAAAGCGTATAGTTTGGAATTGAACCACTTAGATAGTTTGCAAGTGGACATTTCTTGTATAACTATGATGCATGTATAGTTAAATGTTTTATTGTGTGATTTGAGTTACAATTATTTGGATAATGATTTGAGATGATTTTATGGATTTATTGATTGATATCCGGACATGGATTTTATGTCTATATTTGTGGAAACTATGTTTTAGGTTTAGGCACATTTTTGAAATTGTTTTGACTTGGTCATACGTTAGGGATTTCTGAAAGTGAATTTTTTCTAGTTTATTACCTTTTCCACGGTTAACCATCCTCGTATGTTGTTCATGTTGAACGTTAGTTTGGGATCCTAGAGAGGTCACAGTTGACATTTCCTAGACGTCAGTTAGGAGACCCAAGTTCCCATGGATGTTGTGTGTTAGTATCTCTTGGACTTCGATAATGCCCGAAGTGATCTCCTGAAGGTTGTTTGGATCGCGAGGTTACTAGTACAATCGGGATGTGAGCATGTTCATGAGTTCTACCTAGAGGTGTTCTCTTGGTTCCTATACGTGACTCAGATGTGTGCGTGAGTGCAGTTCCCGAGTTTTCCTACGTAATGCTGTTATGATATCATGACTAGCATTTGACTATTGAGGATGGGTTGTGCCTGGTTATGTTGTTTGTGTCCATATTTTTTACATGATTTAAGGAACATGGATTTCTAAGGAAATGTGGGCCACGAGCTTTTAATGATTTGTGGGTCCCACTGTTTATGATGTAATTTGAATTGAAATCCGGTTGCTCATGTTTTACTGTATGCATGCATGTTTTGAAATTAGAGGGTAATGGTTTATTTTCTTGAAAATGTATTTAAAAATGTTTATTTTTGTCTACTTACACTTTTAATGATTTTGTTGGCACTCCAATGGTTTTGTTGGCACTCTAAGCTGTTGCACGAAGATCAAGGCTGATCTAGAGGCGGAGGCATGACTGAGACATCAATACGATTATCCCTTGTCTGACAAATGTTAAGGGCTTTTTTGGAATTTTGGTCCATCTGTGAGACATGAGCAGGACTAGGCTCGGTTATTAAAGTATTTTTGGGATAGATCATGTAAAGAATTGAAGGGGTGTTGGGGATAGGGCTTTTGTTGGGGCCCTTCGGACATGGCGGTCGGAGTGGGGTTGAATTCTATCAAAAGGTGTAAGGGCTCCATGGGTTAAGTCGGCGGATGTTCTAGAAGCACTATGAAGGAGCTGGCATTATTAGGAGGCACGATAATGAGTCTTTCTTCTCAGAAATGGAGGGAGTCGAATCGGTGCTGGTAAGGTGGATTCTATTACAGTTTCTCTAGTTCAATCCATGGGTAGTTGGTCGTATGACATGACCCTCCCTGAAATCACCTCAATACTACTGAAAGGGTCTGCACCCGTTTGACACAAAAAACTTAAATCCCCAAAGTACCCTCAATCCAATTATTAAAACAAAATAGTGTCAGATAAGTGATAAACTTCACGTGTTAACCGTAAAACACAAGTTTGCTAATTACAGTTATATAGAGAACTAGACAAGAAAATAAATGACCAGAGCCCTACTCTGGTTAACGAGAGCGCGTAGTCCTAGGTAAATGCCCAAGCCTCAAAATAGCCCTCATCACTAAATCAGGCGGGAGGGTACGAAACCACGAAAAATTGTGAGTGGATAAAAATAAAAAGCCTTCGGAAAATAATTTTTCTGAAACAATCTTTTTTTCTCCACCATTTTATAAAAACATATATGCGCAGAAAAATAAACACTTGATTTCAGATAAAACAATTCCATGTAGAAAATCGTGGGACCAACATATATCATGTAAAACATATAAATACCTTGGCCCACATTTCCTTGAAATCCCTGTATATAAAAAATTCGAAGACCTCTGGACACAACAACCAATAATAGTTAAACCTCAAATCCAGCTAGTCCAACCAGACCATCCTCTATACTACACGTAGATATCACGAACCTGCAGTGTTCAACCCCGTCAGAATATGTGGAGTCCAAATTCAACTACATACGAGTCCGTATTTGAGAATCCTCGGAGTTCAAATCCGGAATAGCGATCCAATCGTATGAGGATGACTATACTGAGAAAAATATTTCATCAAAATACCTTTTTACATGGTTTTGACATAACCATAAAAGCCCAGAACATTTACAACCTGGACATAAGCCTAAAATCCAAATTTTCTCAAAATCCATCATAACCCGTGTCTTGAAAACCACATCTCGAATATATATTCTAAAACCATGAAATTATCCGCAAACCATTTAGAATCATATATTCAAACCATTGTGAACAAAACCATGCAATAAAACCATATAAATATATAAATATGCATGCATCACATTTATTAAAAAATTGTCCACTCACAGTCCAATCAGTAGTTCACTCTTGAGCTGTGCGCTCCTCAGAAGTCCTTGGAGAATCCTGGCCTATTAAAGAAATAACCGAGGGTCACCAACAATACATATAACCTCATATGTAAACCTCCCCTAAATTTCGGGATAGTACACTCGTCCCAAACACGCAACTAGTTACTTTAACCGCCAAAACCATCCCTAAATGAACTATGATCGACATGAAGCTGACACCATTGAATTCAGCTAGACCAAACCTTTAAAAAAAAGCTTGACTACACCTCAAGATTCATGCCCACTGATGTCACATGCCACTGATATCACCTGCCACTGATGTTACTCATTCATGTCACCCGCTAACATCTCCCTACCTGTTGACGTGGCTCTAACACATGGCACACTGCTGACATCATCATGATGTCATGCTGATGTCACCTAGTGGTGTCATCATAACGTCATGCTGATTTCAACCATTAGTGGAGAAGACAGCTACTCTGCCATTGTCGTTACCACCGTATGCTAGTCAGGAATCACCATTTTTTACTCAATTTTCAAACTTCCATAATTCCCTCATTTCTCATCCAAATCGGAAAAACTTTATACCAAAATCTATCTACTCGATCTTAGGAATCCAAATCTCAGCCCATAATTGAGAGAAAATACCTAGATTCCTAGATATAAGCCTTGAAAGTTGCGGGTTCCTTCCTCCTTGCATATTGGGCATGTCCAGGCGATACTACCTTTAAAAATGGGTTATTCTTGACCATGAGAGTCCAAGTAATGTGATCCTAGCCTTAGTTTTAACTGAAAACCTCCAAAAGTTCAAATTGGAAATAATGAGTGTATGGGTTTGTTTTGGTTGCATAGGAGGAAATAAGAGAGATAGAGAGAGGGAGAAAGAGAGAGAGAGAGATAGAGAGAGGGAGAAAGAGAGAGAGAGAGAGAGAGAGAGAGAGAGAGAAAGAGAAAGAGAAAGAGAGAAAGAGAGAGAAGAAAGAGATATGAAATGGATGTGTGGCTCTTAGCCACACAAATTAGTCCAACTTACCCAAAATATCTCAAACCTAATCTTGACAAAAATGTCCATCCCCAAAAGGGAAACCCAAGAAAATAACCAAGGACAAAACAGTCCAAACCTAGTTAAAAATCCCAAAAAAGACCAATAAAATCCCATAAAAATCGTAATTAAAAACCCGAGTCTTTACAATCTACCCACCTTAAAGAAATTTTGTCCTCGAAATTTACACATATCCCTGAAAAAGCTGTGGAAATTAGTTCCGCATCAAAGGCTCGGCTCCTACGTTGCCTCCTCCACGTAAAAATCCCTCCAAATAACCAATACAAGGGAAAAATTCACCCAACGTAGCACCTTGTATGTCCAATCCCAAATCTGAATATACCGCTCACCAAGCTCAAAATCTTCTCTGAGGTTGTCAGTTGCTCCACCAACACATGAGATGCGTCCACCTCGTACTCTTGGAGCATAGAAACCTGAAACAGCTCACGAACCCTAGAAAACTCCTGAGATAAAACCAACATGTACACCATCAATCCTATCCTCGGTAAACCCCAAAGGTCAACGAACCTACGTCTACCACAACGTGTAACACCCCAGATCTCGAGAAAACGTAAATTTGGAAAAAATTTGAATAAAAAGATAATTTTGCCGATGAAAAGTCAAAGAGTTGACTTTTGACATAACATCAAAGAGTTGACTTTTGACCAAAATGTTGACTTTTTGTTCAGGAGATCTTATGGGCATATCAAGTGGATCCTTGTCAAGGTCTCGAGATCCTGAGATTATAGATAGGTGGTACGTCAAAGATGGAGGTCGGATAAATTCGTTATGGGTCATGAATGGTTTAGGGGCCTTTTGGGCCTAAATGGCAGTTTGGTAATTTGACATATGATGGGCCTAGATAATTCTAGAATTGTCTTTATTCTTCACATTTTCTCTCTTTCACCGACATTGATGGCTATAAGTAGGATGAAGGAAGGAGAGTTTGAGGAATCGGTGGAGGGGCACCGAAATAAGAAAAAAGAAAAGAAAATAAGACTAAGGTCGATCAAAAAACCGAAAGAAAGATGTAGGAGAAACGAGGGAGGAGGAAAGAAAAGAAGAAAAAAAAAAGGAAGAGATAAGGAAGAAAAGAGGAAAAGAACTGATGAGAAATAGAGAGGAAGAGTGATGAAAGAAAGTAGGGTGCGAGGGAAAAACATGGAACCTTAAGGTTTCTACTTTGACTTCGTGGTGTTGGGCATGGAAACGGATAACCCATGATATGCAAAAACTAAACATTAAATTAAAAACAAAGTCACACTTAAAAATTAAGGAAACGTATGCAATTAAAAACCCTTTTTTGTAGATGTAGCATTGGTAAATAGGGATCGTTCTTAACAGGGGATTGAGGGTACCTAAACATGATTATCGTTTGATTAGTTAATTTTGGAGAGGGGGGGGGGGGGGGTGGGTAAAGAGATTGATTTAAAATTCCTAAGTAATTAAACTAATCTAAAATAACCTAATCTAATGTTTACATGGTCAACTCATCTTTAACCTAACTCATTCATAAATCATACCAATTTCCATAATCAACAAAATTCCAAAACCTTAGTTTAATGAAATACATGTACATTATCTTAAGTATGTGCTCGGGAATAAGCCCTATACACTTTTAATGATCTAGACTAGGGAATACGCCCTATATCTAATCAAGCATTAAGTATAAACATAGCATGGAAGATTATTGAAATCAATACAAAATATAAAACCATAATTAAATTAATGATCAATCCAATAAACACGATATTCAAGTACAAAGAAAAAACTAAGGGTTTAAGAGGTTGAGTTACACTTTGAATCCTCGGGAATACACCCTATAGATGCTAGGTGGTTCGACACTCTTAGTGAGACACTCAGGAATACGCCTTATATATCAATGGAGGATGGTGTAGTTTACTTTTACACAAGAAATCTCGAATTCATTGAAAAGAGGAAATTGGTTTAAGCAAAGATTTGGTGTAAATAATGAGTAACCCTCTACAAATAACCGAAGCCTCTCTATTTATAGGAGAAAATTAATCCTTAAATAAATAGGAGTTCACAATTTAAATCCTAAAAAAAATGATTACACTAATTAAATTAAAGTCCTAAAGGAATAAGGTTATAAAAATCCTAATTAAAAAGGGTTCCTAGATAAAAAGGAAACAAATTCAAACTGAATTGGACAATTTCCCACAAGAAAGAAGGAATTAGGTGTTGGAATTTGAACATGGAAGTATTTCGGTGGAAGCCCACTGAAATTGGGCTGAATTTCGGTGGTCAAACAGCTGGTCAATGAGGGAATAAGCTGGATTGGACGTACGGTAGGCGTCGGCCGAAAAGAGCGAAGGGAATTCGCTGGACGTGTGCTAAAGCAGAGGTAGAGAGCTTCGGTGCACGCGTGCCGAGCTTCTCTTCTAGACATCGGTAGGTGCTTGTCGAATTGGTTTCTAGGCTGCCATTTTGGATTCGGTAAGTTGTTACCAAATTCCTGAGTGGTTTTTAGTGGCCTCCTTTAATTTGATCATAACTTTTTCAATATAACTATGATTGAGGTGATTCTTTCGCCTAAATTCTTGTAATTCCGTGCTCTATCCAATTCTATACATTTCTCACAAAATATATTTTATTTTCTACAATTTTTTGGTATTTAAACATTAAAAGATAAGCATAAAGGATAAAAAATGATGCTTAATTCAAGGCTTGTCAACCCATCAAACTCTTGTTCTTTTGAAGATCTTAGGTTCATTTTAAGAAGAAAGTCACAAAGTTTAGGCTTGGAGAAGCTACAGGCACGATTCTGGAACTTTGGCCGAAACCAAAGAAGTTGGGTCATGTTTGTGAGGTAAGTTCTCGTCCATCTGAACTATATGTCTTCTCATGAAGATCATTAGTTGAATTCTAGTGGTTGAAATACAAGAAATGGGTAAGAAACGATGAAATTCCAGTCGGGTTATGTAGTGGGTCACGGGCAACTAGGTTACAGAAAACTGGGTTGAACGCGAAGAAGAAGATGAACAGTGGTGTTGCATGGCCACCACACACAGGAAATAGAGGTGGCACATTCGGGCGCCTTAGCCGGATTTTGGAAACACGATCAACATGAAAAATATTCAGAGTGGAATTCTAAGTTCAATGGTCTATAGATCAAGCTAATTGGATATCATTTGAGAAAGTTATGCTTATTCAAAGATTTCATGTTTTTCTTCTATAACTTCCTAATTAACTTTAAAAATTGGGTATAAGTGAAGTCTTACTTATGGATATAAATAGTTCTTCTAGAACCTATAATTTTGATGAATCTTGATGGATAGAAGTTGATGGAAAGAGGTAAGGATGCAAATTATTAATATTTGAAATACATGTAAAGTTTGTTATATAGGTTTATGGTTAAGGATGAAACTTTATGATGTTAAGAAAATTATGAAATGGGTGATTTTTGGAATAGACTTTTATTTTTGCTTATTAATACAATGGTTGATAGATTCACCTTTGAAGTTATAAATCAATAGAAGCAAATTGAGGTTTTGATTATGATTAGTTATAGTATAATTAAGGTAATTTAAATTGAACTTAAATAAGGGGTTGATACATATGGGGACATAGTTATATATTTATGGTATCTTGGACTTAAGTAAAGTTGTATCTAATAATTGGATATATAAAGGGAAAAGTTGACAAGATAAAGTGTGATGAATTGGATGATAAGCGGAAGTAGATGGGAGTGGTTGATGTTGTACATATATTCTAGTATTATGATTTATGGTTGGATTTGATTTATATGAATATACTAAGGATATTAAGAGTTAGTTTTACATACGTGCATATGTATTTTTAACATTGAGTCGTGATTCATGTAAGCAAAAAGGAACGATAAAATATCATCAAGGAATGAATATATTGGGAAAGGAAAAGAAGCTAAGCCTAAGGTTCTTATAGATGTTTGTGATCCTTAGGAAAACTATAAATGAATGCTAGAAAGTGTCGGTATATGAATAACATGTCAAGGTGGACAATCGCAAAATTATATATATTTTTTATTATGTTAGTCAAATATATGGCAAGTCATCTTATTATAGTTGAGGTTAATAATGAATTCTTCGCCTTATCGGGGAGCGGGTTGGAAGTGGGTGGTAACCCCGTAAGGACGACCTAAGTTTGATTAATCGGAATAAATATGGTTATAGCCAAAGATATCCCTTGTCTGACAAAAGTTGTCAGACGGGAGCAAGATTGGCCCAGTTTCACGAAAACTTGGGATGGGTTTTGTCACAACATACAATACCGGATCACCGCGCTCACTACCAACATAACATCGGTCAAGGTACTAGTACCCATTTCCTAACCAGATGAGGTTAACACTCAATCGACAAAATGTGTAAACCCTATAGAAATAAAAAAGTGTGAGGCCCCGCAATCCATCAACACGCAAGCAACACAACCAAAGATAGAAAAAGTACATGTCACCACTCCTAGTGCAGCGTGAGCCTCCTATTTCATAATAGAAAACACAGGTGCTCATCCACATGTGGGTCGGCTGCATCCTCTTTGACCGCCACTTGGCCTGCCATCACCACTAGTAATTGCATGACTCCTAGATGCTACAGTCGAAAAAGACGCCATCGCCTATTGATCTTGCTTTGCAGTATCCTAACCGGTAGACCCTTATCTGTATGATCCGGCTTGAAATGACGAAACTCCCCACAATAAAAACAACCATCGTAGCTACTCCGAGCAGCTCGTCCACCCTATCTAGACCACTAGTCTCCATAACCCGCATGATGGCCACTAGAAAAATCGGAACTAGAAGTAGGCCTCTTCGAAACTCTCTGATTAAATGACTCATCATCTTGATACTCTCGGCGTTGCCTAGAACCTCCGTACTGTTACTGTTGCTGGGATTCAACCAAACTTATCTCCACCTAAGAAACCACATCCGACAGAGCCCGGAAAGTGGTCAATGCTCTAGATATCACTAATGCCGGAATCTCCTTCTGAAGACCAGTCAAGAACCAACGAAGCCTACCCTCCTCGGTTGCCACCAAATTCGCGCGTACTGGGATAGATCAAAAAATCTCTACGCGTACTGAGCAACCATCATGTCACTTTACTCCAGTTGCAGGAACTCCGTCTCCATCGCATCTCGATAAGACTGGGGATAAAACTTAGTCATGAAACACCCCCTGAACTTCACCCAGGTCACATTAATTTCATCCAAACTCGTCGACAATAAGGTCTGGCACTACTTCTATTTGTAACCACTCAAGAAAAAGGCAGCCATCTGCACCATAAACTCAAGATGGTAGTGCATAACTCCTAATATCTGCTCGAGGCGCGCAATCCACTCATCAGTCACCCCGGGATCCGATGCACCCGTAAACTCTATGGCTCCAAGTCGCTGGGCCCTTTCGATATTTGATCCCCCAGAGACCCTTCTCCCCTTAAATACGAAATCTAATGCCTAACCAAACCAATCCATGGTGTGATCCCAGCTAGACTTCCTATCCTCATCTTCACTACCAAGCTGATGATGAGGTTGTCGTCATGGAGGCATATTATCTGATAAAAGGAAAATGTTAGTAATGAAAACTACCCGGCACGACAAGTGTGCCGCCCACAGGAAAGAACCTAGTGCTCTGATACTTAATTGATAGGATCCTCCCTGAAATCACCTCGATACTCGTGAAAAGGCCTACTTCTATTTGACCCAAAACCCTTAAATCTCCAAAGTACCCTCATTCTAATTATAAAAATGAAAACAACGTTAGACAAGGGATAAACTCCATAGGACAACTGTAAAACACAAGTTTGCTAATTATGGTTAAAGAGAGCACTAGACAAGATCATAAATAACCAGAACCCTACTCTGGTTAACAAAAGCGTGCGGTCGCAGGTAAATACCTCAGCCTCAAAATAGATTTGATTGGTTTTCTTAATTAGTTAGCTAGTAGATGAACTCATAGTTTTCTTGTTCTTAGTTTTTACCATTGTAGGAATTCTTATAATAATTTGTGTTGATAAATTTTGCTTATATGAATTTTTAATCATCATCAATAGGGTTTTGACGAGTAACGCTTTTTACGTCCTTCTTGACTAGGTGTATATTTTATGTTTATTAATAAAATTCACTCTTACAGTCGATTTTTTTTGTATATAACCAATTAACATAATAGCCATGTAAAAAACAATTTAGGGGCTCACGAGGTGGGAGCCCGAGGCGGCCGCCTTATCCGACTACTTTCAAGGTCGGCCCTAAGTTCAAACCATCCAAAAATTGGGTTGAGGAGTTGTCCCTAATATTAACATCACATTGCGACGTCATTTAGTACTATAGCATGGTAGTACTTCTTTCTACATTTCCATGTTTGAGTCTCGTAAATGATAAAGTTCATACCCAATACTTATTGTCCTTAATAACATTGTATAAAAAATAATTATAATTATGACGACAAGGTCCATGGGCCATAGGTTTTAGTCATTTTCTATTTTTCTTCTAATATTTGACTATTTAAATTTGAAAAGAAAAAAAGAGCGTGCATTATGACTCCATGGTTTCTCACCCGTGCCAGCCTATCTAAGTATCCATCCCCATCGCAACTCACTTTTCTTCCTCTCACCTTCCCATTTCTCAAACTCCCTTTTCTTCTTTAAAAGCCAACCACCCTTTCCTTATTATCATTACTTACTTTATTTGTCCTGCCATTATTATTTAACTCCATAGATGATATATAGTTATTTATGATAACAAACTATAAATGAATGATAAGACTCAAATTTGTTTCCAATATGAAAAATTCAAATGAAAATTCGCCTTTTATTATATAAAAAATAATATATTATCAAATTAAGATGATTATACGTGATTTAGTTTTCACAAAACTGTATAATTTATAAATAAAAGTTGGTGTATTGATACTCAAAGTCTCTTAGGAGGTGTACATCCAATTGAGAATTTCATATAGTTTAAATGTTTTTAAAAGTTTAAAGGTATTCGATTATGACTTTTAGGGAGTTGACAAAAGTTTGAGAGTATTCAATCTATACTTTTATCGAGATTTATAAAGCCATTAAAAGTTAAAGTGTATTTAATAATGACTTTTCATGACTCCATAAAACTATATGTGTATTCAAAATATTCATGGATGTCGTAGACTTCATTAAATGAAAGAATTTTGTAGAGTTTGACAAACACTTTAGTGTAAGTTATGCTTTAGCCAAGTTTATGATTTGTTCTGTGTAATAACCTAAAAATTTGGAAAATGTGATATTGAGAATTTGAAAAGGAGATTGATGTTTTTGCCCTTATTTTTACGTGGACAAAAGTTGACTTTTTGATTGGGAAACTTTTTGGATATTTCGTAAAAACCGTTAAGTAGATCTCGATTTTTGAGTTCGTAGAAAGGGAGTACGCCAGAATCAGAATTTAGATGAATTTTTTACGAGTCTGAAATGTCTAAGGGAATTTTGGTAATTGAGACCAAGCGTAGTTGGTCTTCTACTATGTGGATGAATCTTGGAATTGAGGTGAGAATCTCACGTTTGGAATGCATGGAACTACTTCTGACTTGGATTAGGACTAAATTGAGGTTTAAAGTATGGAAACTAGTGCAGAAATGGTGAGCTTTAGACCAGTTTGTGATTCCCGGGTTAGGATCCGAATTGCAAGTTCGTGGGTCGACCCGCTCAAGGTTGATAATGACACTGTTGCAGTGCGTGAGGCCCATGTGCATAAGACTTGGCTGACGCATGGGAGTGCGTGCAATGATTTTTCGAGGTACGGTAAACACGATTTTTATTGTCTTTCAATATTTTGGACATTTTGCCGCAGGTTTCGAGTCGATCGGACACCGTCTTGGTGTTGTATTGGGTGCTTGAGGCATTTGTTTACATTTTTAAGTATGTGTTTTATTTTGAAAAATTAGGGGATTTTAGTGTGAGATTACTGGGACGTTAGTGACCCTTAGTGCTGGTTTCTGATAGGATGGAGGATTCCTAGAATTTACATAGGAGCATGCGATTTGGAATCGAATTGCGTGGACGGTGTGAGAGTGGATATTTGTTTTATAAATATGACGCATGCATAGTTAAATGATTTAAATGATTTATTACATGATTTGAGTAATGATTTGAAATGATTATTACGTAATTTTTTTGATTTATTTATTAATTACTGGACATGGTTTATGATAATTGGTGATAACGATGTGTCGGGTTGATGCCTAGTTCGAAACTGATATTTTGACTTGGTTTTAAGTAAAGGATTTGTGTAAAAGCATGGTTGGTCCGTATTTGTGGAAAACGATGTTTTGGGCTTGGGCCGGGTTCGAAAAAAGTTTAGACTTGAGTTTGGAGTCAAAAATGTGTTTTATAATACTAATTTTATTTTGTGATTTAGGGATACTAGTATGTTTCTGGATGATGCGAATGCAGTCGCGAGACGTGGATTAGATGTTGCGTGAGTACATTTTCTGAGTATGCATGTACGTTTGGATGTTGCGAGCGTAGTTCTCAGTTGTACCCGATTGATGCGTGTGTAGTTCCCAGACGTGACTCGGATGTTGCATGAGTGCAGTTCATACGACGTCTGATGTTGCGAGTGATGTTCCCAGAAATGGCTCAGATATTACGTGAGTGCAGTTCCCGAGGTTGATATGCTGAAATGATATTATGATTGATGGTTGAGTGTTCATTATTTGTTGTGTTTGATTATTGATTTTGTATTCAGATGTTTCACTTGATTTTATGAAAATAGATTTCGGGAAATGGGAGCGAGGGGATTTTGACTCATAGTATGATTTTTGGGTCCCACATATTGTGATACGATGCAATTTGAAACACAGTTGTTTGTGTGGTTGTGTTTTAATTCTATGCATGCATGTTTTACATTGGATGGTAAATGGTTTATTTTTATCGAAACGTATTTTTGAAAAATTTATTCTTGTCTACTCACAGATTTGATTTTTTTGATGACCCTCCAAGCCATTTCACAAAGATCGAGGATGATCAATATGCAGATGCATGAGTGGGAATTAGTATGGTTATCCCTCGTGTGGCAGGTGTTAAGGGTGGTTCGGAATTTCAAGATGGATCCTATCAATTTGGTATCAGAGCATTGTGGTACTAATTTGTATTTGCTACCTATATCTTGCCTCTAAGATGCGAGCTCCTTGTACGGCCTGGTAATGTAAGATATTGTATACCTAGCTATGTTTTTTTCGAGCGACTAGGCAATGCTAGTAGTGGCATAGATTATGGAAATTTGGATTTGGACTCAAAAGGAGTCGGGGTTGGAGACTAGGGCTCCGGAAGAGCAGGAGAGCTGAGCTATCAATTATTGTTTCAGATATCGAATGAGGGTTCAGGTGGGAGCCCTAGGTACTGATGTGGACTTAATCTCCATGATTGTTGGAGGAATACGTTTGAATTTTGGGGATGAAATTCCTTAAAGGGGAAAAATTGTAATGGCCCAAGAATTTGAAAAAGGTAATATCGAGAATTTAAAAAGGGGATTGATGTTTTGCCCTTATTTTTACAAGGTCAAAAGTTGACTTTTTTATCGGGGAGCTTTTTAGACATTTTGTAAGGACCATTGTTTAGGTCTCAAATTTTTTAATTCGTAGATAAGAGGCACGTTAGAATCGGAGTTCGGATAAATTTGTTACAAGTGTGAAATGCCTAAGGGAATTTTGGTAATTGTGAGACCATGGCTAGTTTGGTCTTTGTTATGTGGATGATTCAGCAGTTTTTACCAAGGTGTCTAAATGGGATAGTGACACTTGTCACCATCCTGATTAGATTAGTGGCATTGCAATTTTTATGAGTGTAGTTCCTAGACATGGCTCAGATGTTGCGTGAGTGCAGTTCCCGAGGTTGCTGTGCTAAAATGATATTGTGATTGGTGGTTGAGTGTTCATGATCGGCTGTGATTGATTATTGATTTTGTTTTCAAATGTTTCACATGATTTTATGAAAATGGATTTAGGGAAGTGTGGGCCAGGGGCTTTTGATGCATAGTATGACTGGTGGGTTCCGCAAATTGTGATACGATGCAATTTGAAACACAGTTGTTCGTGTGGTCATATTTTATTCTATACATGCATGTTTTACATTGGAGGGTAAATGGTTTATTTTTATTGAAACCTATTTTTGAAAATTTTGTTTTTGTCCACTCATACCTTTGATTTTTTTTAATGACCTTTCAAGTCGCGACAGAAAGATCAATGCGGATAGAGAGGCAGAGGCATGCGTGGGAATCAGTTTGGTTATCTCTCGTGTGGCAAGTGTTAAGGGTGGTTTCAAAATTTTGGTTGACTTGTCAGACTGAAGTAAGACCAGACATAATTATCAAAGTGTTTTCTAGAGGGATCCTATCAATTTGGCATCAGAGCATTTTGGTACTAATTTGTGTTTGCCACCTCTTGCCTCCAAGATACAAGTCATGTGCATGACCTGGTGGTAATGTAGGATATTGTATCAGCTATGTTTTTTTTAGAGACTAGCCAATGCCGATAGTGGCATAGAATATGGAAATTTAGTTTTGGACTTCGAAGGAGTCGAGGTTGGGAAAAGCCGGAAAGCTGAGGTATCAGTTACTCTTCCGATTATCGAACAAGGGTTTAAACGGGAGCTTTAGGTACTGATGTGGACTTAATCTCCACGATTGTTGGAGGAATACTGATAGGCCTTTAATTAAGCATCATTTTATTTCATTTTATACCCTTCATGCATGTATTTTATGCCCTTCATGCATGTATTTTATGCAATCAATAGGAGAAAATAAATATATTTTGTGGGAAATTTGCAGATTTAAATAGATCTTAAAATTATGAGCATTTTGGCGAAAGAACCGACTTAATCGTAGTATTATTGAAGAAGTTATGATTGAAACAAGGGAGGCCACCAAAATGCGTAATGAATTTCGGT
The DNA here is from genome assembly GCA_032719365.1 of Prinsepia uniflora. Taxonomy (NCBI): domain Eukaryota; kingdom Viridiplantae; phylum Streptophyta; class Magnoliopsida; order Rosales; family Rosaceae; genus Prinsepia; species Prinsepia uniflora. The sequence continues at coordinate 22,879,899 of CM064868.1, forward strand.
AGGACTCTACTGAATCCAAAAAGTAGCCCAGCATAGTAAAGCTGTAGCCTAAAAAACCAATCACGCCTAATCCATTTGCGCGAGGCCCAGAAACCCAGCACACGAATCGTGATCCTTCAGCCTAACCCAGCTGCGTGCCTTCGACCAACGCCTGTCGAACTCTCCGTCGTCCTTTAGGGAGCGCATGTCGAAATCCATTTTCCCTGATTAGCGCAATCCCCACTGTCCATCCCACTCGGTGTTAGTGCACGTCTGCCGAACTGCTCCTGCTCCTCTTAGCGCCTGACACGTCGAAACACAACAACCCAGCTCAGCAACTGATAGATGTTTTATAAAACAAAGAGTTATGAATGATAAACTCCAGTGTGATGTCAGGACCCGACCCTCCTCGGTCAGGACCCGACTCATCTAGTACCATATTGTTCGCTTTGGGCCTCGCCCCCACGGTTTTGTTTTCGGGAGCTCATGGTGCAACTTCCCAGGGGGTCACCCATCATGGAATTGTACCAGCCTCAAATCGCTTAACTTTGGAGTTCCAATCCTCCCCAAAGCCACTTGAGCTCCCAAAAGGCCTAGTGCTAAATAGGTGTGTGCCTACACCTTTAAGGCACACCATCATCCTCTCCCAGACCATTCCCCCTCGCAGGAATGTGGGATTGTTCATCGTTCCCTCTAGGACACGGGTCTTACAATCCACCCCCTTTAGGGCCCATCGTCCTCGCTAGCACACTTCACGATCGGGGTCTGGCTCTGATACCAAATTGTCAGAACCCGACCCTCCTCGGTCAGGACCCGACTCATCTAGCACCATATTGTCCGCTTTGGGCCTCGCCCTCACGGTTTTTATTTTTGGGAGCTCATGGTGCAACTTTCCAGGGGGTCACCCATCATGGAATTGCACCAGCCTCAACTCGCTTAACTTTGGGGTTCCAATCCCCCCCAAAGCCACTTAAGCTCCCAAAAGGCCTAGTGCTAGATAGGTGTGTGCCTACACCTTTAAGGCACACCACTATCCTCTCCCAGACCATTCCCCCTCGCAGGAATGTGGGATTGTTCACCATTCCCTCCACGATACGGGTCTTACATGTGATCGATTAAGACGAATCAGGGCTTATTATCCACTTTTACAAATTATAGTTCTCCTTAGATTTCCTTGATCTAATTACTATGCATGTTCTAAATTAAGTGCCCGTGCAGGGGTCCAGCTAAGGCTCACCCCATACTTATTATCTTTTCTTCCTTTGCATGTTTTAAGCGTGATGTCCACTATAAAACATCTATTATCGATGGTGCGTGATAATGCGTAGAATACAAAGAAGATTTAATGACACACCATTATCCCTAGAAAAGTGATGTGCAATTCTAGTAGGTTATGAGTTTAGATTATAAATAAAATTTCTCCTCTTAAACTTGATGCTACAAATTGTAAGATGATATAGTGGTCTGTCTAACAATTCCATCAAAAATTATACCCAAACAAGGTGATCCGGCTTATAAGCATAGATTGAGTTCATAAAGCGCAGTAATTCAACAAATTTAGACATGCATAACAATCACAAACAAGAGCCATAAATATAAATACGAACTAAAATGGGCTTCAAACAGCCCCAATCCTTAAGGGAACTACTCACACATACTTAGATTAACAAACATCATAATTGAATTCATAAAAACGTAAAGAGAATAAGGGATTAAGAAACACAAATACTAAGGGGTAGCAAGAAGTAGGAAAAGGGGCTCGAACACTCTTCTTCTCCCAAGCCTCACGTCCACCTTAGCACAAGACTTGAATCCAAAGGCTTGAAAAACCTCTAAATTGTGGCTAACTATGTATAAACTTGAGTATGTATTTCGACGAAGTTTTAGCATCTCGGAAGGTAAAACAAGCATCCCAACAATAAGAGAAAAACATATATATATATATATATATTCCTTACACCAGCCCTAGATTTTCCCTAATTAGAATAGGAAAAACAATCCCAAACAAGGAGGAAATCTCCTTAGCCGTGAATTCCCCCTCTTAGCCGCAAATATGGGGTCCTTGTAAGGCAATGAATCCCTTTCCTTGTTTCTTGCCACTTTTGACTTTAACTTTGAATATGAATTCTTTTAGTCTTTTTTTTTTCCAAGGCAATTCATATCAATCCTAGTATGAAAGAGGGAGGAAATTGCTGCTAAGGGCTTTCTAAAGGATAATCATTTATCCCAATTAACCCTTATCACGATTTTGGGAAGTTTTGAGGGTTTAGCTGTGTTTCTTGAAGCCTTGGTTAATCCTTGCCGTGTTTCCCATGTATGTGGTGGCACTTTGTGAGTCCTTGATGAGTTCTTGAAAGATTAGCTTGGAAACATCACATTTTATTGCAAAAACATGATTTAAACCTTCACTTAACAATCTGCACAAACTTCACAAGAAATATCATTTTCTCCTATTAACTGAACAATTATAATCAAAATAAAAGTAAAAAGGATAAAAAATAACATTGAAACAATACTTAATTCGTGACTTATCAAATACCCCAAACCTATCTTTTGCTAGTCCCATAACAAAACAGAAAACAAAAGACTCGATCTAATTAAGATAAGCATTTAAACCCCTAGGTTCACCTAGTAGGAGGAGTTTTGTCGCATGAAGGTTATAGCAACACGATACCCACAAGCGTTTTACTTAACACAAAGGATGCTAGATATCATACGTTAACAAGATAATAACAACCAAGAATAGAAGACAAACTCACAAAAACCAAAGAACATGCCATAACCGTGAGCTTAATGTGTCAAGTGTTTATACCAATATCTCAAATGATCAAGCTAGAAAAAACGTCATCTAAACACCCTAGAAAGATTTCGCCTCGACTCTAATCCTCACTAGGCATCTCTTAGTGCACACATGAATCCAAAGGCTTTTACTCAACAAGTATATGTGATGAGTTTATGTAATGGAAATCTAGTTAATCACATATGAATTTTAATGAAGAATAGCACTTTATATGGAAATATGATCTCAAGAAGGAATTGAAGTTTAAGAACAGAGATACATACCTTGATCCTTTGCATAACCATTCATAAGATCAATGGGTCTTTATTCAAGGGTTGTAATGGGTCTAGGTTCTTGGGTTTAAAAAGGATGGTTGGACTTCAAAGAACCTAAACCGCATCAAGGCATGAGAAGTCATGGCTCGTACCTTGATTTATAAATGATGAAATAGTGCTTGAACTCACTACATTGCCCTTACTTAAGGTACTTGGCTCACTTGGCTCACTTGGCTCAACTCTAAGTTCCTTGCTTTCATATTTTTTTTTTCTTTTTTCTAATCGCAATTTTCCTTTTTCTTCTGCTTTCTTTTCTTTTCTTTTGAATTCACTAATGAACTTGATACTCTTTTTCTTTTGTTTATACGATCTGAGCCAAGATCATGCAATCATTTCTTCACTTTGCAAACAACCGAGTGATCTTTCAATTCAAGCATAACCTCAATCACATGAGCATAAGTAGCACAAAACATCAACAAATCTCATTCGATTCAACCTTGACTCAAGCTTAGATTATAGGGTATGACCGTGATGAAGCGTTCAAAACTTGGTTAGGTGATAATGTAGGTGAAGAACAAAACGGCTAAGTGTTTGGCTTCAAAGGGGCTTAAGGAGCATGAAATTGGGACTGGGAAAGAAAGGCCTTTAGGAGCTAAAACACACATAGCCTATATCACATCTCATAGACAATTACACATTAAATCAAGAGCATCCAATATATATGGTTCTTTAAACATCAACGCAATTAGAATAAGATCATGCAATTATGAACAAAATGATGAGTGTTTAAGAGTAGAAACCGGAAGATTACTCAGAAAGAAAGGCAACCAAACTCAAAGATCTCACAATGGTAGACTCCACTAATTTTCTAAGTATGCTCAAATTCAATTGTTTTGGTTGCTTAATCACTTGAGTATGGTATCGTGAGGTGCAAGTGTGAGTTTAATGGCAATGGCAATGATTCTTAGTAAATACAAGCAATTCTCACGTTCTATCCATTCATATTAACTTTTTTAAGCATAAAAACTAGCGTAACACAAAAACAAAAGCAAGCAAATCAAAACATGAAAAAAAAAACAGCAAGCAAATCAAAACAGAAAACTGGTTTGTGTCTCCCAAAACATCCCCAAACCTAAATGTGACATTATCCTCAATGTCTCAAGCATAAAAGAAAGACAAAGTCATTATAGTGAGGAAGATCAACAAGTGAAAAATGTCCACAAGAAAAGGGAACAAACAAGGGCTAGGTTGCCTCATAAGATCGCTTGATTTAACGTCTAGGCCAGATGAAGACAGCGACTTATGTATGGGCTTGCAAGTGGGCCACTGGTACCTCAAGTGTAATAGGAGACGTCCCATAGTAGGGCTTGAGTTTATGTCTATTCACCTTAAATGGGTCTTTCTTAACCAGATGTTGAATCTCAATGGCACTATGAGGGAAAATGTTTGTGATAATGAATGGACCAAACCAACGAGAATATAACTTACCCAGAAACAACTTGAGATGTGAGTTGAATAGCAAGACTTGTCGGCCAACTTGAAAGACCTTCCTTTGAATGTTCTGGTCGTGATAATCCTTGGTCTTCTCCTTGCGGTTAGGGTGAACCGTCTTCTCAAGTATAGCTCTGATCTTTTTATTTGACACCTCAGCTTGCCCACTTGTTTGAGGGTGGTAGGGAGTGGATACTCGATGATTTACACCATACTTCTTCATCAAAGCCTCAAAAGAACGATTGTAAAAGTTGGAGCTTCCATCACTTATGATAGCTCACAGTGCACCAAACCTAGCTAAAATATGATTTTGAATGAAATTCACAACAACCTTAGCATCATTAGTTTTAGTGACATGTGCCTCGACCCATTTAGACACATAATAAAAAACAATCAATATTTAAACATTACCAAAATAGTTTGGGAAAGGTCCCATGAAATCAACGCCTCAAATGTCAAAGATCTCAACCACTAAAATCGAGTTTAAAGGCATAAAAATCGAGTTTAAAGGCATTTGATTCCTAGGACCTATGTTACCTTGTCTTTGGAATCTATCACAAGTGAGCATGAATTCATAAGCATCCTTGAAGAGTGTAGGCCAAAAGAATCCACTTTGAAGGACTTTGAACGCTGTTTTCTTGGCCCCAAATTGACTCCCACATGCCAAAGAGTGACTAAATTCAAGAACTGAACGAACCTTATGATCAGTGGATCGACGAATGATTTGATCCTAGCAATATTTCCGTAGGTATGGCTCCTCCCAAATGTAATACTTGGCTTGTTTAGCAAGCTTATTCTCTTGATACCTGTAAATGACATAGGGAATTGCTTAGTGAAATGAGGTTAATCAAATCAACGTACCTAGGATCGATTGCATGAATGCTGAAATGTTGCTCGTTGGGGAATGTCTCTTGCAATGAGAGCTCATCTACTTCTTTATTCGAGCCATGGATGAGACGACTCATATGATCAGAAACTACATTCACACTTCCCTTCTTGTCCCGAATTTCTAAGTCAAACTCCTGAATGAGAAGCATACATCGCATCAATCTAGGTTTTGCATCCTTCTTTCTGAACAAGTACTTCAACACTGTGTGATCCGTGTAGATTATGACCTTTGTTTGAATTAAGGAAGATCAAATCTTTTCCATGGAAAAGATAACAGTAAGAAGCTCATTTTCAGTGGTTGAATAATTCAATTGGGCATCATTAAGGGTGCGATTTGCATAGTAGATGCCATGAGGATGTTTATTGAGTCGTTTTCTAAAAACAACACCAACCGCAAAATATGAAGCATCATACATGAGTTCGAATGGGAGGTCCCATTCGCGCGCGGGAGGGGGGGGGGGGGAGGGCATAATGATAGGGGAGCTCGTGTGCTTTTCCTTCAAGGTTTCAAAAGGATCTCTATATTCCTTATCAAAATTAAACACAGCATCCTTTGCAAGAAAAGGACACATAGGGCGAGATACTTTAGAGAAATCCTTAATGAACCTTCAGTAAAATCTAGCGTGACCCAAGAATGATCTGACCTCCTTATCCGTGGTTGGGTATGGAAATCTCTCAACAACATCCAACTTAGCTTTGTCTACTTCAATACCCTTGCTAGAAATCGCGTGGTCTAAGATAATACCTTGTTGAACTATGAAGTGACACTTTTCCCAATTCAGCACTAGGTAATTTTCTTCGCAGCGTTCAAGTACCCCAGGCAAGGTTGACTGAACAGAGCTCAAATGAGTGCCCAAACATAGAGAAGTTATCCATGAATACCTCAACGATGTCCTCAACCTTATTCGAGAAGATACTTATCATACATTGTTGAAAAGTGGTTGGTGCGTTGTATGGACCAAAAGGTATCCTCCGGTAAGCGAATGTTCCATAGGGGTAGGTAAAGGTTGTCTTTTCTTGATGTTTCGGGGCAATTGGAATCTGAATATACCCAGAATATACATCTAGGAAACAATAATGTGAATGACCTGCCAATCGCTCCAACATTTTATCAATAAAAGGCAAAGGAAAGTGATCCTTATGGGTGGTAGTGTTGAGCCTTCGATAATAATGCCTACTCTCCAAGCAATTTGAATCCTTTGAGGAACAAGCTCATCTTTCTCATTCTTAACCAAGGTAATCCCATTTTTCTTGGGCATAACTTGTATTGGACTTACCCATTTTGAATCACTAATCGGATATATGATTCCCACATCCAAAAGTTTGAGGACTTCTTTCTTAACAACTTCCTTCATATGTAACAACCCGTCCCAGAAGCCGGGATTAGTAGACTGATTAAGGTGTGATTAGTGAGGTTAATCGGTGGTTAGTTGGTCCTGATAAGGTCATTAGCGTAGAATGACGATTTTGCCCCTGGTTCGGGCAAAAACGTTGACTTTTAGTTTGGGTGGTCGGATGGACTTTGACCAGTGACCAGGACGTAGTTTAGGACATCACGAATCCATAGGCAGGTGGCACGCCCGATTTCGACATCCGAGGAGGAAGTTGTGATGTTCGGAAGGTTGAGGGCATAACCGTAATTTGAGTAAATTAGGGGGAATAGTTGACTTTTCGTAGAAACGGGTTTTGGTACGTTGACCTAAGATGGTTAGATAGATTTCGTTGTCCTGAGTTCGATGACAGGCGACACGTATTCATCGGACTTACGAGGTGTGAGATATGGGTCTAGGAAGTTAGTGGCAAAACCGTAAAAATGAGTTAAAAAGAAGGGTATTTTGGTCTTTGTGGCACATTGGGATTTGTGCACAGAGGAAAGGAATGGACGGCTGGGATTGGGCCATGTGGGAGTGTGTGGAGTGGATTGTGACATGTGGCATGTGTGTAGAGGATTCTGGTGGAATCCTGTGCATTCACGGCCCAATTAATTGGGGTGCACCTGTGTGTGTGTGTTCGTGATGGTTCAGAAAACAGAGGGAGATTTTGAGGGCAAATTGAAGGCTGATTGTGGTGGTTGCTGAGTTCTGGTGAGTGAGTGAGGGACGGGAGGTCGAAGGGAAGCTGGTGAGGTTGTTGAGAGGCACGGTGGTCGTGTGTGTGAGGGGGGTGAGCCACGAGAATCAGGGAGGAAACAGAGAAGGTTGACGGCTTGTGGGGGGTGCTATGGCCGTGTGCGGGTGTGTTCGACCTCAAAAGGAAGCTGAGGCGGCTCTGTGGACTCCACGGAACACGGCGGCGAGCACGGTTGCGGACGGTTGCAGGTAAGTCCAAATCTTCGTGTTTGTGCCCTGTTTTCCCGTCGAGTTTTGAACTACGAGTTGTGAGTCTAAGGGTGGAATCGAAGGTCATGGGCAGGTCTAGGGGACTCAGTGGAGGTCTGGGAGTCTAGTGGTTGTGTAGCCGTGACGGGGGGTGCACGACGGAGGATGGCATGACGGAGGTGTTCTATGTCCTCTGTTTTGGCCGTGGGTTTCAAACGGCGAGTCGTCGAGCTTAGGGCTGAGTCGACGGTCCAGGAGGGTTGGTTGAGGTTCAGTAGAGTCTTAGGAACCGTCTGGTGTTGCCACCATGACTGGGGGTGATCGGAGTGGCTGGATCGTGAAACAGGGGAGCTTGGCCGTCTGGTTTTAAGCTTCAGTCGACGAGTTTTAGGGTGAGTCGAGGTGAGTGAAGTACGGGAATAGGTAGCCAAGAGTAGGACGATGCTGTTGGTGTAGAAAGGAGCCGATTTGGTGGACAGAAGAAGGAGAACCAGTCTCGCCGGTCCACGTTGCAGCGGCTGGTTCAAGTTCTGGTGCGAACCGGGTTTGCTCGAGGAAGGAGGTGGTACTGTAGCAGCGCGTGAGGGCCACGCGCAGCCACTTTAGGCGGCGCGTGGGGGCGCGTGCGGCGGTGATGGGGAAAACGGTCAACATAGTTTTTGGTCTAGGAGTTCTGGTGAGTTCAATGGAAGTGGTTTCGGGTTGTGCGGACGTCGTTTGAGTTTAGTTCCGCGAGGGTGAAGGTTTAGGTTCCCGGGTTATTACGTTTAGGATTCGGGGAATTTTGAGGGAATTTAGGTGAACTTTCGTAGACGTGTTAGTGACGTAATTTGGTGATTGTTAACAGGATCGGGATTTCCCGAGGAAGCCGAGGAACGTACAGGACGTTCAGGACGCGAGTAGGGCTCAGTATTGTGAGTGGACCCCTTCTTTCAACTCGAGCATGCATAACTGTTTTCTATAATTGTTTTATGATTTTGATTATGATTCTATGTTTATTGAATATGTTTTGGTTGGTTTTACATTGTTGCACGTTTTTCGAGAAAATACGGTTTTTGGCACGTTGTACGAGAAATGTCGATTTCTGAGTAAAATGCCAGGGTTTTGGGATTTTTAAAGGATAACTAGTTTGATTGCTTACAAAGGGATTTTGAAACATGATTTGGTAATTAAATGCATTGGATTTTAAAGTTGGAAAGTGGATTCCGGATTTGGGTTCAGAATGACGGTTCTGGATGCCGGAAGGGTATCAGACCAGTGATTTTGGATTCGGGTTTGGATGTGGAATGGTAAATGGTTTTCAAATGATTTTGGGATTGGATTTACTGGATCTGGATATTGGGTTTAAAGACCCGGATATATGTGACGGGGGACCGGCCGGATTGGGTTTAAAGACCCGGATTGAGTTTAAAGACTCGGGAGTTTAAAGACTCGGATATATTGATATTTCCCCCGTAGGCCTTGAGTTTAAAGACTCGGATATGATTAAGGCCTGGATTGAGTTTAAAGACTCGGGAGTTTAAAGACTCAGATAGGTCCAACAGGTTTGATCGGAAAATAATGAAGTGCTATTTCTGGTTTCTGATACGGTTTTATGACTCACATGCTGTGATTTTTCTAACTGTTTTACAGTGTTTCTGTTTCTTATGATGTTTTATGAAAATGATTTATAACGGTGTTAATAACTGTTGGTTATGCATGTAGTTTTCAAAACGGAGGGTTAACTCGGTTTTTGATGAATGGTTTTAGAACATTTCTTTTATTATGGTCCACTCACATTTTCTGTTTTAAATTGCCCTCCAGGTTGTGGAGCTAGCGCGGGGTCTTGACGTCGAGGCAGTGTCCGAGGCATAGAAGTGACGTGAGGGATCCCGGGGTAGTTTAAAGTCTTCCTACTCCTGCGTCTGGCTGGGTTTGAGTGCGTTTTACTTGAGTGTTGTGTCGGGGAGTCAGACGGGAGAGGGATTTACCTCGGGTTTCGGGGTGAAACCGGGGTGGGTCCTGACATCATAGGTGGGTTCAACCTTCTTTGTGCCTCTCGGGAGGGCTTAGCATATTCTTCAAGGAGAATCCTATGCATACACTTTACTGGACTAATGCCTTTAATGTCAGTAATAGTCCAACCAGTGGCCATTTGATAGGTGTGAAGAACTTGAACAAGCATGTCTTTGTGGTGGTGGGGGTAAGGTCTCAAAGGGTGCCTTATAAGGGTGCACTGGGGGCGTGTTGTTGAGATAGAGGAGCTCGGCTATGACATTGTGGTCCATTATGGTCTCGGGTTTAGGGACAAAGGTGAGGGGTTTTTCTAGGTTATCTTCCACATGTGATTGCCTTAAGTTCTCATAAAGAAGCATATCCAAGGTGTTTAAAGGAAAATCAATGATAGGTTTCACTGGATATTGCATAGTATCATGTATATAGAAAGTACGAAGCTCATCTAAAACTCGAATAGATACCTTTCCATTCCTCGCATCAATGAGGCATTCAACCATGGCCAACAAGGGATGTCCAAAATTCAATGGAGGTTCTTCATTTTTGTCAATTCTATCCATCTTTAAGACATACAAATCAGCGAGGATGCAAATGTCTCCAATTTGAACCACAACATCCTTAAGTACACCTACAAGGTTAGAAATTGAAGCATTAGCAAATCTAACACGTAAATGAGTAGGTTTATTCTCTCCTAATTTCAAAGACTTGTAAATATGAAAAGGAATAATGTTAATTGAAGCTCCTGTGTCGCATAAACAATGCTCAAAACGTTTAGATTGAATGACACAAAGAAGTGAAGGGGCCCTAGGATCGTTGACTTTAGGGAGCATGGACACTAGGGCTACCTTGCATGCTTGAGGTAATTCCATGACATTAGAAGCATCAAACCCTATTTTTCTAGCAACTAATTCCTTTATGAGCATTGCAAAGATAGGCATGTGCTTAAGGATCTTGGAAAAAGGAAGTGTGATTTGAAACTTTTGCATCATCATGATGATCTCGTCCTCGAATGCCTCCTTGTTTTTGTCTTGGTTCTGAAACTTGCGTGGAAACGGATAAGAGGCATTGTTAGACAACTCAAAAGACACTTTCTTAGACATGTTATTGGAATTAGAAGGAGTTTTAGAGTTAGAAATTCCAGCATGTTGCTAGGGTACTACATGAGTGGGTGAGTTAGGTGCTTGTTGCTCCAATGTCGTGTCTTTGGGTTGTAGTGGCTACTGTTTGGTGCTTGGAATTGGTGTCCCAGGGTCCTTATCTCATGGTTCTTCATCTTGAATCTGATCTTGAGGTGGTGCCACGTGAAGGGGCTTATCCGAGATCAAGAAAGGGGTAGATTATGCACATAAAGGTGTTGGAAATTCCTGCTTGTTCTAGGGCATGCCACTCATGTAGGTTGCTGGAATTTGAGCACATGTCTGTGATTTTTGGGGCAGAGACTTTCGGGTCTAAAGTTTTCTTCCTTGGGGTTTATTATAGGCTAGGAAGTTCAGTGCCACTTTGGATAGTGATGGCATTAGTCGTTGGTTCATGGTGACCTTGGGATTCACCATAACTTGACTAGGGAACTTATCGGGTTCTCTTTGATTGAGTTGATTGGAATTCTATCCAAGTTGCCTCTCCAAGTTGGTGATGTCATTCTAAGTCTCATTCATGAAGGCATTGGTGTTTTCTTGGTGAGTTTGAGATTCATTCATGAAAGCATTAGTGTGTTGTGCCATAGTTGCAAGTGCATCCTCCCATGACTTACTAGTGGATCCGTGAAATGTGGAAGTACCTTGGGCCTGCATAGGAGGGGCTGGAACGTGAGGTTGTTGGAATCCAGAGGGAGGTATGGGATTATCCACATTTTGGTTACTTCTCCATCTCAAATTTGGATGGTTTTTTCCATCCCGGGTTGTATGCATTGGAGAAAGGATCATTTTAAGGCCTAGGAGCATTGTACCCGCCAACATAGTTGGCTTCTCACACAAATGTGCATTCATTAGAAAAGTGACCTTGGACTGAACATACCTCACAAACCATGGTACTCTTAGACTTATCATTGCACAATTGTTTCACCAAAGCCATAAGCTGTGATATGGACCCATCCCTCTCACTAGTTTCAGCCAAGGTGTCACGACCCGGCCCATCTAGCACAATATTGTCCGCTTTGGACTGAGCCCTCATGGTTTTTTTCTCGGGAGCTCAAGTGCAGCTTCCCAGTAGGTCACCCATCTTAGGATTGCGCTAGCCTCAACTCGCTTAACTTTGGGGTTCCAACCAAACCCAAAGCCAATAAGCTCCCAAAAGGCCTTGTGTTAGATAGATACGTGCCCACACATATAAGGCACTTCACCTTTCCCTCCCAGAACGATGTGGGATTGTTCACCAATCTTGCTTTTCCAAGCTCACGGGTCTTGTTCACCATTCTTGCTTCCAATATCGAGTCTTAAAATCTACCCCCCTCGGGGCCCAGCGTCCTTGTTGACACACTTCCAGTCGGGGTCTGGCTCTGATACCATTCTGTCACGACCCGGCCCATCTAGCACAATATTGTCCGCTTTGGGCCCAGCCCTCACGATTTTGGTTTCGGGAGCTCACATGTAGCTTCCCAGTAGGTCACCCATCTTGGGATTGCACCAGCCTCAACTCGCTTAACTTTGGGGTTCCAAACAAAGTCAAAGCCAATGAGCTCCCAAAAGGCTTTGTGTTAGATAGATACGTTGTAACGACCCGTTCCAGGAATCAGGATTAGATTAGTGATTAATGATGGATTAGTGAGGTTAATCAGTAATTAGTTGGACGATTTCGGACGGACGATGCGAAATGACGATTTTGTCCCTTGAATGGGCACAAATGTTGACTTTTCGTTCGGACGGTCAAATGGACTTTGACCGATGACCGTGACGTGGTTCGGGACATCACGAGTTCATAGACAGGTGGCACGTCCGATTCAGACATCCGAGGAGAAGGTTATGACGTTCGGAAGTTGAAGGGTATTTTGGTAATTTTGTTGAATAAGGGCAATTTGTTGACTTTTCATACGACATGGAATTTTCATGCATTCTGAGGACCGTTAGGAAGGTCTCGATGTCTTGAGCACAACGACAAGTGGCACATCATCATCGGACTTTAGATAAATTAGTTATGAGCCTAAAGGTACGAGGGGTAAAATGGTAAATTTCAGGGGCAAGGGCAATTTGGTCTTTTTGGCTGTGACCAGCTATGTTTGGACATGTGGCTGACTGAGAACTTATGCCCAGTAGAATTGGGATACTTGTCCTTGCTCTAGAGGGCCGTGGAAGGTTGGCGACCGCCTCAATTGTTTTAAAACGGTGCTGATATTTGTGTGTGCACGGTGACCGTGGGAGAAAACAGAGACATGGATGAGCTTTGAACCTTAACCTCTCAAACTTGGTTGGATGAGGATGGGGTGTGCAGGAAAGATGGAGGAGAGGTTGTGCTGAGGTGACTGGTGGCCACGGTGAGGCCACGACAGAGCACACGACGGCGGAAGGAGGAACAAACTGTAAGTCCCGTGTTTATTTATGTTACTAATGAAGTTGGATTTAGAGGTTGGGGATCAAATTGAGTAACTGGAAAGTGTTCCTAAGGTTGTTAGAAGGCCTTTGAGCTCGATTGGGAGCCCGCTGTGGACGGTGACAGGGTAACCCGAGAAGTGGCAGTTTGAAATTAAACATGGCACCTTGCAATCCAAGGCTTGATGATCGATAGTAAGGATTGAAACCTATTGCTGGAGGTCCCAGAAGTCGGTTTAGGTCGATACCCAGGCTTAGGGCAGCCGGGAAGGTGGAAACTGGAATGGAACAGGGATCGATCGTGTACGGGATTTGCAAGGTAATAACTCGACCTTATTCTTACGTTTAAATCAACTAGATCAGTTATAGATGATGGGACGAACCTAATAGAAGAAAAAGGAATGAAATTGGACTAGAATTAAGCAGAAAACCTCCCACGCCGGATCACGGTAATACCGGATTTGCAGACCGGTTCAGGCCGGTCGACTTAGGAAGAAGATGAACAGTAACTTAGGCGCGTGAAGCCCACGCGCAGCCACTTCAGGCGGCGCGTGTGGGCGCGTGTCACGCCTTTTGAGGAAGGCTCCAACACGACTTTTAAATTATTTGATGTAACGAATATTTTGGGATTAGTTTCGAGTCGATCGGACATCGTCTGGATAGGTTTCGGGATATCCGAAGGTTTTAGGGCTCGATTAAAAATAGTTAAAAATACGGGAAAATTACGGGGACTTAGTAGAAACTTGTTGAAGTAGTTAGTAACCTTAATATGGGATTTGGACAGGTTCAGGATAGCCAGTAATAGTGGATTGGCCGGGAAAGCGTAAGTGCACGCGTATCGAGGTGACGACGCTAATGGTCTGTGAGTGGACTTTTCTTTATAACTTATGATGCATGCATATATGTTTTAATATGTTTTCTATACGTGATTCTATGATTTGATTATGCTTTTGATGGTTTACAGTTTTGTACCGTTTCAGAGATATTATGGAATTTCACGTTTTACGAGATTTCGATTAATTTTGTGATTTGATCATGGTTTTAATGATTTGATTTCGGGATTTGAAATATGATTTGATTTCAAGGATTTGAAATGGATTTCAGAAAAGTGATTTTGGGCTTGGAGCCCTATTTTCTGAGATTTCGATAAACAAGCTTTCGATTTTGAAACTGGATTTCGAAATGAGATTTCGGATTTGGTTTTGAGTATTGGAAGGAAAACCTGTATTTGGGTTCAGGATGATGGTTCCGGATGCTAGCTTACGAAATCATTGTTGCGATTCGCATAATGTAACACCCCGGAAATTCGAGGATTTTAATATTATAATTTAATGTATGAATTGACGCTTTTACCCTTGTGATTGGCATGGCCAAATTGTTGACTTTTTGATTGGTGGATTAAATAGACTTTGACCTATGACCATGACGTAGTTCGGGATGCCACGAGTTCATAGACAGGTGGAACGTCCAACTCGGACGATCAGGGAAAAAGTTATGACTATCGGAAGTTCAGGGGCACTACCGTAATTTTGACGGTTGGGGCGAAAATGTTGACTTTTCGTTTGACAATTAATTTTCACGCGACTCAAGGACCGATAGGTAGGTCTCAACGTCCTGAGTCCGTAGACAGGCGGCACGCCAAAATCAGACTTCGTATGGCTGAGTTACGGGTCTAGAAAGTGAGGGGCAGTTTGGTAATTATTTGAACCAGGGGCATTTTGGTCATTTTGCCCTGGTCACTGTAGCAACTGCGGGGGAACGACTGCTTCACCACCGTGTGCGGTGGTTCTGAGTCCCCCTTTAATTAATCAGTGTGTGAGTTGGAAAGTTGGGATTGTTTAAGGCCCTATGGACATCAGAACATGGCCGAACATGGCCACCATTTTTAATTGGAAGCTTCGAAGCTTTTCGGGGAACAACTCTCAGTGGACAGTTTGGCTTCCACGAGCTGTTGGACAGCACGGTACCATTAATTGAGTGGGAATTTGAGTGACCCTTTATCTGCTGAGGTGAGGGCTGTGAGTTGGAGAGGAGAAACCAGAGAAACCGAAATTCTGGGATTTGGAGGGAAAATCAGAGTTTAATTTCTACGGTGTGTTGGACCAATCTAATCGCAGAGTAAGCTTTCTGGGAGTGTTTAGAACACAACCATATCAAAATCGAAGGCAACCAGCCACGGGTGAGCTGGGACGGTGACTGCCGTGTTCAGAAGAATTTCAGAGGTTTGGACGACTACTTCCAGGTGAGTGTTGGTTCAATTGAGTGTGTTTTCCAGTTCGTTCTGATACTATGATGCTTCCTATAAGGTTAATTTGATTTTGGTTTAGAAACCAGTGAGTTGGGGTGATCAACCCGTTTGGATGATCACGGGTCGAAGGGCCATTTAAGGATTTGATCTGGCTAATTAATAACTCAGAACTTAAATTAGATGCTTAAATAACATGTTAGGATCAAATTGGATTGAAATCGAGTAGGAATTCATGGGTAATTAACCGGGTCAAGCCGCGAGTGGCAGACCCGAATTACAGACAAACGGGTGAAGGTGCTGACACTGTAGCTACAGTGTCAGGCGCGTGACTTTCACGCGCAGCCACTTTGGGCGGCGCATGAGGGCGCGTTGGGTCTTATCTCCGATCTCGATCAACATGACTTTTATTCCTCTCATTATTCTGAACATTTTTGGTGAATTAACCATGTTGACCTGAGATAGTTTGAAGGGTCAGTTTAGGGCCGGTTGCCTCGGGAAACGTGTCGACGGTTTCCCCGAACCGGTTTCTGTTTGGAACTTTCTTTTGAATAAATATTAAGGACTTGTAGTGACCCTTACGTGTGAATTAAACTGACATGAATTGTACGATAATCTCGGTACGGGTCCGTACGCGCAGATTCGCAGCGGAATCGTACAGTGAGTGGGCCCGATTTCATTAAACACTTGCATGCTCAAAATGTTTTCCGATTTACTTATTTATTCGCATGCTAAAATCAAATAAACGGTTCTGATGATATGGAAATTATAGTTATGACACGTTTCACGGTATTTGGGCTTGAGACCCGTCCGATGGAACATAAGGTTTGGTTTGGATTTTATCTATGTATAAATATATGCCTTGCATGTGTATATCAATAAAATGTATTTGTTACTGCACTGTATAGATCCATTCATATGATACTGTCTCCTCCGGATGAGGTACCCCGGAGAGGTCACGGACGTCTAGAACGTCCAGCGTCTATGACGCTAAGCATCGGGGATGCTGTAACCGAACAGGGTTCGGGGATTGAACTCGGAATTGAGACCCGAGTGGCACGCGTAGCCTTGTGATTGTGACCTTATTGGACGTCAGGGACGTCAGACATCAGGGATGTCAGACATCAGGGATGTCGGATTGGAGTGTATAGTGCAGTGGCTAAAATGATATTATGGTTTTATTATATGCCTTATGGTTCATATTATATGATTGATGGTTTTAAATACGGTTGCATGCATGTTTGGAAAACGGAGGGGTAAATTATATGTTTTACTTATCAAATGATTTTATAAACTTGAGTTTCGGTCCACTCACCCTTAATGTTTTTGGTAACCCCTCCAGGTCGTGATACTGAGGTAGAGGAGGAACCTGAGGCTGAGGCATAGATCTACTTCTGCGTACCTGAACCCCTGCTGGGTGGTTTACCCGCAGGTTTATGTTAGAGTCGTGCTCGCAACTTGTAATTTTGGACTTCATCCCTTGTCTAACATCTGTTTAATTCGGATTCGATGTATAACTTTATTTTGGGTTATTTATGCATTTGATGTTTTGAGGTTAAAATTGGTATGAATTATTGGGTGTCAGACGGGAGCAGGGCACGTCCCCTTGTGGTCCCTGTGGGATCGGGGCGGGTCTTGTCAGCTTGGTATCAAAGCACTAGGTTGTGGTCAGTACTTGGTTATGGTCAGCATGCTAGACTCGCGATTAGTACTAGTTACTTTTCGACTTTTAAGAATATTGTTATCTGATCTATGCCTTTTGACAGTTGGTTATGCCTCCTAGGAGAATTCCTCATACACGAACTGACGAGGATCTGGAAAGGGAGATGGAATGCGCAAGCATTGAAAGGGCTCAACGTTTGGGAGCCACTCCTTTCTGCGGGGGATCAAACCCCGAGGATGCTCATGATTGGATCACCAAGTGGGAGAGGATCTTCTCGGTGATGCACTTCCCTCCGGGCGAACGAATGACCTTGGCGGCCTTCTTGCTGGAAGGAGGAGCCTACCAGTGGTGGCACGGCCTTGAAATGTCTGGGTGGTCTGTCCATACCACTACTTGGGAATCTTTCCGTTCCAGATTTCTGGACCAGTACTACCCGCGATCATTTCGTGCGGCGCGGGAGGCGGAGTTCCTGAGGCTAGTGCTGGGGGATATGTCCGTTGCGGACTACGAGCAGACTTTTGGGAAACTATCCCAGTTCGCTGCTTCATTCGTGAGCACGGATGAGGACAAATGCCAAAGGTTTGAGCTTGGACTCCGAGGGGAGATTCGGGCAAGTGTGACTGCTGCTACTCATGCTTCTCTGAGAGATATGGTCGACGCTGCGGTGCGTGTCAAGGCCAGTCTGGCGGCACACCAGACACGACAGCCTTCGGGCGAGGGGCTACGTCAGGATCGCCCACATCGTGGGCCATCGGGCCAGAAGAACAACAAGGGAGGGGGCTACATGGGAGCACCCTCATCCTTCAAGGGTCGTGGCTGGTCAGGTCGACGCGGAGGCTTTCAGGGCAGGGGATCAGGATACAGCTCTGGGCAGCGCTCATCTTGGAGCTGTGCTTCTGGTGGGCATTCGGACAGGCCAAGGCCAGTAACTTGTTTTGCTTGTGGAGAGGAGGGCCACTATGCCTGTGATTGCCCGCAGTTGTCCAAGAACAACGACGCTGGGGGCTCTAGTGTGGTGCAGAGCACGGCTTCCCACACTAATGGAGGTCGCGGTCAGGGAGGTGACCGTGGTGTTGGGTGTGGCGCGCGTGGGCGCGGACGGAACGGAGGGCCGAAGGCCCAAGTGTTTGCAATGACCCAGCAGCAGGCGAGGACTGCCCCAGGCGTGGTCACAGGTACACTACATATCTTAAACCTTCTTGTACGTGTATTGATGGATGCGGGGGCTACACATTCTTTTATTTCGAAGAGTTGTGCTGGTATGCTTGATTGTGTGGTATCAGCTTTAGATTGCGAAATGGGTGTTGGCACCCCGATGGGCATCGTGTACCTTGTGAATCAGGTGATTCGGAGGTGCCCGGTAAGAATTGAGGATGTGGATTTACTAGCAGACTTAATTATTCTGGATATCCACGACTTCGATATAATCCTAGGGATGGATTGGCTATCGGAGCACGGATCGCTCATCGATTACTGTAGCAAGCAAGTGATTCTGCAGAGCCCGGGTTTGCCGGAGGTTATCTTTCAGGGGGAACGTGACGGTTCGCCTCCTGAAGTGATTTCTTCATTTACTGCTACCAAACTTCTACGGAAAGGATGCCAGGGTTATCTGGCACATGTCGTGTCGGAACAGGTTGATACTCCGGGTATCAACGAGATACCGGTGGTATGTGAGTTTCCGGATGTATTCCCGGAAGACTTACCTGGATTACCGCCATCGCGGGAGATCGAGTTTACTATTGAACTACTCCCTGGTACCCGACCTATATCCCAGGCACCATACCGGATGGCGCCGGCCTAGTTACGAGAACTCAAGTCTCAATTGCAAGAGTTGGTAGATTTGGGATATGTTCGACCGAGTACTTCACCGTGGGGAGCACCGGTGTTGTTCGTAAAGAAGAAGGAGGGAAGTCTCCGTTTGTGTATTGACTATCGACAACTCAACAAGGTGACATTAAGGAACCAGTATCCTCTACCCAGGATCGATGACCTTTTTGACCAGTTGCGGGGAGCTCAGTGCTTCTCGAAAATTGATTTGCAGTCTGGGTATCACCAACTGAGGATTTCGGAGGAGGATATTCCGAAAACTACTTTTCGAACCCGTTATGGACACTACGAGTTCCTGGTTATGCCATTTGGTTTGACGAATGCTCCGGCAGCATCCATGGATCTGATGAACCGGGTCTTCCGACCCTACCTGGATAAGTTAGTGATTGTGTTCATCGATGATATCTTGGTGTACTCGAGGAGTGCCCGTGCACAGGAGGAACATCTACGGTTGGTCTTGGAGAGGCTGAGACAAGAACAGTTGTACGCCAAGCTGAGCAAGTGTCAGTTTTGGCTGAGCAGTATTGGTTTTCTAGGACACGTGATATCGACGGATGGGATTTGCGTGGATTCCCAGAAAACAGAAGCGGTAACCAATTGGGCTAGACTGACAACAGTGACCGAGGTGCGGAGTTTCGTCGGATTAGCAGGTTACTACCGGAGATTCGTGGAGGGTTTCTCCAAAATTGCTGCACCATTGACTCGTTTGACTCGGAAGGGAGTGAAGTTTATCTGGGACGAGCAGTGCGATCGGAGTTTTCAAGAGTTAAAGGATCGATTGACCACTGCACCTGTCCTTGCATTGCCGGATAACAGTGGAGAGTTTGTGGTCTTCAGTGATGCATCGCTGCAAGGTTTGGGCTGCGTGTTGATGCAGACTGGCAAGGTTATCGCCTACGCATCCCGGCAGCTGAAGACTCATGAGTTGAACTACCCTACCCATGATTTGGAGATGGCGGCGGTGGTTCATGCTCTAAAAATCTGGAGACATTACCTGTTCGGCGCAACGTGTCGGATATACACCGACCACCAGAGTCTTAAATACCTATTCACTCAGAAGGAGCTTAACATGAGACAACGGAGATGGTTGGAGCTGCTGTAGGATTATGACTGTACGATCGAGTACCATCCGGGTAAGGCCAACGTGGTGGCGGATGCACTCAGCAGAAAATCAGCGGGATTAGTTGCACACCTGGGGATGGTGTATCTTCCTTTGCTGGTGGAACTCCGGAAGGTGGGAGTCATTTTGGGTACGGATGAGCATGGAGCTTTGTTGGCCAGCTTCCATGCACGACCAGTACTGATTGATCGGATCATCGAAGCACAACTTCATGATCCGATACTCTGTATTTTCAGGATTGAGGTCGATGCGGATGGGAGACAGGATTTTTCCATCCGGGACGATGGAGCACTTGTGAAGATGGGCCGTTTGTGTGTACCTGCAGTGACAGAGTTACGGGCCGAGATTCTTGAGGAGGCCCATAGTTTGGCTTATGCTATGCATCCGGGAGGTACAAAGATGTACCGTACCCTCCGGAACCATTATTGGTGGCCAGGAATGAAGAAGGATATTTCTGAATTCGTGAGCAAATGCTTAACCTGTCAGCATGTTAAGGCGGAACGGCAGAGACCGTATGGGGCTATGCAGCCACTTCCGATTCCCGAGTGGAAGTGGGATCACATCACCATGGACTTCGTCTTTAAGTTACCAAGGACTCAGAGTGGAGTTGACGGAGTATGGGTGATCGTGGACCGGTTAACCAAATCAGCCCATTTTCTGCCAGTTCAGGAGACCTATAAACCTAACCGATTGGCTCAGTTGTTTGTGAAGGAAATCATACGATTGCATGGTACGCCGGAATCGATCGTGTCCGATCGTGATCCGCGTTTCACTTCCAGGTTCTGGCGGAGTCTGCAACCTACTTTGGGAACAACCCTACGTTTCAGTACTGCTTTCCATCCACAGACCGATGGGCAGTATGAGAGGACCATTCAAACCCTGGAGGACATGATGAGGTCATGTGTGCTACAGTTTCAGGACTCTTGGGATACTCATTTGCCATTAATGGAATTCGCTTACAACAACAGCTATCAGGCAAGCATCGGGATGGCACCCTATGAGGCACTATATGGTCGACAGTGCAGGACACCTATCTGCTGGACGGAGATAGGAGAACGAGCGGCTGTAGGGCCGGAATTGATGGACTTAACCATGGAAACTATTCGTGTTATCAAGGAGAGATTGAAGGCGGCACAGGATCGCCAGAAGAGTTATGCTGATCGACGGATTCGAGACTTGGAATTTGAAGTGGGAGATTTCGTCTTCCTAAAGTTATCTCCGTGGAAAGGGATTATCCGTTTTGACCGACGGGGGAAACTGAGTCCGCGTTTTATCGGACCTTATGAGATCGTGGAGAGGATTGGCAGAGTTGCATACAGATTGGCACTACCTCCAGAACTTTCTAGAGTTCACGATGTTTTCCACATATCGATGCTACGGAAGTACGTACATGATGCTTCGTATGTACTAGGGGAACAACCTGTCGAACTACAGGAGGATTTGAGCTTTGATGAACAACCAGTACAGATCTTGGATCGGAAGGACAAGGTACTACGTTGGAAGACGATCCCTCTCGTGAAGATTCTCTGAAGAAACCAGAATGTGGAAGAAGCCACATGGGAGCCTGAGGCTCAGATGCGAGAACAATTTCCTTATTTGTTTCTTTGAAATTTCAGGACGAAATTTCTTAAGGGGGAAGGTTGTAACACCCCGGAAATTCGAGGATTTTAACATTATAATTTAATGTATGAATTGACGCTTTTACCCTTGTGATTGGCATGGCCAAATTGTTGACTTTTTGATTGGTGGATTAAATGGACTTTAACCTATGACCGTGACGTAGTTCGGACGCCGCGAGTTCATAGACAGGTGGCACGTCCAATTCGGACGATTACGGAAAAAGTTATGACTATCGGAAGTTCAGGGGCACTACCGTAATTTTGACGGTTAGGGCGAAATGTTGACTTTTTGTTTGACAATTAATTTTCACGCGACTCAAGGACCGATAGGTAGGTCTCGACGTCCTAAGTCCGTAGACAGGCGGCACGCCAAAATCGGACTTCGTATGGCTGAGTTACAGGTCTAGAAAGTGAGGGGCAGTTTGGTAATTATTTGAACCAGGGGCATTTTGGTCATTTTGCCCTGGTCACTGTAGCAACCGCGGGGGAACGACTGCTGTACCACCGTGTGCGGTGGTTCTGAGTCCCCCTTTAATTAATCAGTGTGTGAGTTGGAAAGTTGGGATTGTTTAAGGCCCTATGGACATCAGAACATGGCCGAACATGGCCACCATTTTTAATTGGAAGCTTCGAAGCTTTTCGGGGAACAACTCTCAGTGGACAGTTTGGCTTCCACGAGCTGTTGGACAGCACGGTACCATTAATTGAGTGGGAATCTGAGTGACCCTTTATCTGCTGAGGTGAGGGCTGTGAGTTGGAGAGGAGAAACCAGAGAAACCGAAATTCTGGGATTTGGAGGGAAAATCAGAGTTTAATTTCTACGGTGTGTTGGACCAATCTAATCGCAGAGTAAGCTTTCTGAGAGTGTTTAGAACACAACCATATCAAAATCGAAGGCAACCAGCCACAGGTGAGCTGGGACGGTGACTGCCGTGTTCAGAAGAATTTCAGAGGTTTGGACGACTACTTCCAGGTGAGTGTTGGTTCAATTGAGTATGTTTTCCAGTTCGTTCTGATACTATGATGCTTCCTATAAGGTTAATTTGATTTTGGTTTAGAAACCAGTGAGTTGGGGTGATCAACCCGTTTGGATGATCACGGGTCGAAGGGCCATTTAAGGATTTGATTTGGCTAATTAATAACTCAGAACTTAAATTAGATGCTTAAATAACATGTTAGGATCAAATTGGATTGAAATCGAGTAGGAATTGATGGGTAATTAACTGGGTCAAGCCGCGGGTGGCAGGCCCGAATTACAGACAAACGGGTGAAGGTGTTGACACTGTAGCTACAGTGTCAAGCGCGTGACTTTCACGCACAGCCACTTTGGGCGGCGCGTGAGGGCGCGTTGGGGCTTATCTCCGATCACGATCAACATGACTTTTATTCCTCTCATTATTCTGACATTTTTGGTGAATTAACCATGTTGATCTGAGATAGTTTGAAGGGTCAGTTTAGGGCCGGTTGCCTCAGGAAACGTGTCGACGGTTTCCCCGAACCGGTTTCTGTTTCGAACTTTCTTTTGAATAAATATTAAGGACTTGTAGTGAACCTTACGTGTGAATTGAACTGACAGGAATGATACGATAATCTCGGTACAGGTCCGTACGCGCAGATTCGCAGCGGAATAGTACAGTGACGGGGCCCGATTTCATTAAACACTTGCATGCTCAAAATGTTTTCCGATTTACTTATTTATTCGCATGCTAAAATCAAATAAACGGTTCTGATGAGGTACCCTCTAGACGTCTTGCATGTGGATATAAATAAAATGTATTTGTTACTGCACTGTATAGATCCATTCATATGATACTGTCTCCTCTGGATGAGGTACCCCGGAGAGGTCACGGACGTCTAGAACGTCCAGCGTCTATAACGCTAAGCATCAGGGGTGCTGTAACCGAACAGGGTTCGGGGATTGAACTCGGAATTGAGACCCGAGTGGCACGCGTAGCCTTGTGATTGTGACCTTATTGGACGTCAGGGACGTCAGACATCAGGGATGTCGGATTGGAGTGTATAGTGCAGTGGCTAAAATGATATTATGGTTTTATTATATGCCTTATGGTTCATATTATATGATTGATGGTTTTAAATACGGTTGCATGCATGTTTGGAAAACGGAGGGGTAAATTATATGTTTTACTTATCAAATGATTTTATAAACTTGAGTTCCGGTCCACTCACCCTTAATGTTTTTGGTAACCCCTCCAGGTCATGATACTGAGGTAGTGGAGGAACCTGAGGCTGAGGCATAGATCTACTTCTGCGTACCTGAACCCCTGCTGGGTGGTTTACCCGCAGGTTTATGTTAGAGTCGTGCTCGCAACTTGTAATTTTGGACTTCATCCCTTGTTTGACATCTGTTTAATTCGGATTCGATGTATAACTTTATTTTGGGTTATTTATGCATTTGATGTTTTGAGGTTAAAATTGGTATGAATTATTGGGTGTCAGACGGGAGCAGGGCACGTCCCCTTGTGGTCCCTGTGGGATCGGGGCGGGTCTTGTCACATAAGGATTTTCTGTGGTTTTCACTATTGATTGAAAAATGGTTTTGGGTTTAAAGACCCAGAAAGAAAAGAAAAACCGCTGGATCTGGTTCTGAGTTTAAAGACTCGGTTGATTGATGGGGGGAGGGCCCTGGATTGTTATGTTTTGAGTTTAAAGACTCGGTATATGTTTTGAGTTTAAAGACTCGTTGATTGTGATACCCTTGAGGCCTGTTGATTGTGTTTTGAGTTTAAAGACTCGTTGATATCCCGAGAAGACCTAATTATTGCGCATGGTTTTGAGTTTATAGACTCGGCACACTTGAGATCCAGCAAACTCGTATGATTGATGTTTTTCACTAGTTTATCACTAGTTTTCCGATATTTTGGGCAGCGGCTCGGATGAATTGGATTTGATGAGTTTTGGGACCGAGTTCCCGTACTTTAAGATTGATTTGAGATTTTGGGCTGAGGCCCTGGATTTGAATGGCGAAATTGATTCGGATTTTCGATATTGGTTTTCGTTGATGGTTTTTAATATGGCATGGTTTCATGACATGAGTTGATATGCATGCATTGGTTTTTGCGTGGAGGGTAAAAATGTAATTATGTTTTTCTGATAACTGTTTTTGAACTTATTCTTTATTTTTGTCCACTCACAGTCTTTTCATGTTTTCGATACCCTCCAGGTTGTTGCGGTGTGGGCTGTTGGTCAAGAGAGACGAAGACATCACACCCGCGATCCACAGTAGTTGGGCGCACTCTGGGAAGTTCGGATGCTGTTGGACAGTCAAATCGAGAATCCCTTGTCTGATCTACGTGTCACATGGAGGTTTGACATCGGTTTAGCCTTCGTGTCATGCGTAAGTTAGGCAGGAGCAAGATTTAGCCCTTAATCCCGGGGGATTGGGGGCGGGTCCTGTCATACATGTCCACAAATATAAGACACTTCACCTTTCCCTCCCGAGTGATGTGGGATTGTTCACCGTTCTTGCCTTTCCAAGCTCACAGGTCTTGGTCACCGTTCTTGCTTCTCAAGCTCACGGATCTTGCTCACCGTTCTTGCATCCAAGACTGGATCTTACACATGGTTTTTGATGAGTGGCCTCGGTAGCTAGACTATTTTTCCATTTGCTCAATCCTTTCAAAAGTGACTTGAGCTTCAGTTGATGTGCCATCAAAGATGCCTTGGGATTGATAATTCACCATAGTACGATCCCCAGTTCTAAGTCCTCCATAAAAGTACATCATGAGTTGATGATCCTCAATGTTATGGTGAGGACATGCTCGTAGCATGTCATAACCCTTCCCAATACTCATAAAAAGGTTCATCATGGAGTTTTATAGGGTTCATGATCTTAGCTTTATACTCATTAGTCTTCTCAATAGGGTAGTATTGGGTGAGGAACAAGCTAGTCAATTTCGTCCAAGTGTGAATGGATGCAGGTGTCAATGAGTGGAATCAAGCCTTGGCTCGGTCCTTGAGTGAAAAGGTAAACAACATCAACCTTATTTCATTCTCATTCATTCCTTTGATGCGAAGAGTAGAACAAACCTGAAAAAAGTCCTTGGTATGAAGTTGGGGGTCTTCCCTCGAAAGTCCATGGAGATTAGGCAACATGTGGATGGTCCCAGACTTGAGTTCGAAATTTTCAACTGTACTTGCGGGAAAGACGATAAGGAATAGGTTTTCGGGCACATGAGGGGCAGCGAAGTCTTGAAGGAGCCTAGGGGCAGGTGGTGGGACAAGCGCACAATCATGTGGATTAGCCAGGGCACGAGGACTTGGGGTGGGCTCTTGTGGACCGAAGAGTTCCTTTATGAAGGAATAGACCCGTGGGGTGTGGCCTCCACTGAAGAACTACGCGACATAAACTAGTACCTTGAAAAATGAAAGAAAGAAACCAAGTTAGGCAATTCCAAACTATATGGATACCGTTGAGGGACAAGTCCCCGACAACGGTGCCAAAAACTTGGTAGATATTTTATAAAACAAAAAATTATGAATGATAAATTCTAGTGTGTAACGACCCGTCCCGAGAGCTGGGATTAGTAAAGTGATTAGTAACGGATTAGTGAGCTTAATCAGTGGTTAGTTGGTTACGTTTGGCCCGTTAGCGTAGAATGACGATTTTGCCCTGGGTTTGGGTAAAAAGTTTACTTTTAGTTCGGGCGGTCAATTGAGTATTGACCGATGACCGTGACGTAGTTCGGGACGTCACGAGTCCATAGACAGGTGGCATGCCCAATTCCGACATCCGAGGAGGAAGTTAGGATGTTCGGAAGGTTGAGGGCATTATCGTAATTTGGGTAAAATAGGGGGAAACGTTGACTTTTTGTGTAACGAGGTTTTGACACGTAGACCTAGGACCGTTAGGTAGATCTCATCGTCCTAAATTCAACGACAGGCGGCACGTGTTCATCGGACGTCGGACGACTTAGTTACGGGTCTAAAACGATAAGGGTATTATTGTAAATTTGGACTCAGGAGGGGCATTTTTGGTCTTTCGCACATTGGGAATTGTGCAACAGGATAGGGATAGGTGTACAGCTGAGATTGGGACAATTGTGAGAGGGTTGAGAGGATTGTGACATGTGGCAGGGACCTAGTGGCTTCTAGACGGGTTCACGGGTCCAAATAATTGGGGGTGTAACCGTGCATTCGAGAAAAACAGAGACAGAGTGAGGTGAGAGGAAATCGAACGATGGCCAGGAAGGGGTGAGTGTTCTGAGCTGGTGAGAGTGAACAGATGTTAAGGGAGAGTTGAGGAGTGAACTGGAGTGGGTTGTGTGATCGTGAGTGAGTGAGAAGGAAAGGGTGAGTTCAGGGAAAAACAGAGAGAGCTGAGGGAGTTGGTGGTGATGTGGCCGGGTGTTGCTCCAATTGGACTCAAGAAGAAGCTGAGACGGCTCTGTGGACTCCAGGGAAAGCGGCAGCGAGCACGGTGGTGGACGGCTGCAGGTAATTTCTAATCCTCGTTCGTATGCTCTGTTTTGCCGTGATTTTCAAATGGGAAGTCATGGGTTTTGAGTACGAGTCGAGGGATTTGGTGAGTTGGGTGAGCTTTAGTGAGGTCCTAGGAATCGTCTAAGGTGGTTGCCGTGACGGGGGAAGACTTGGGTGGCCGAATCGTGAAACAGAGTTTTGGGGAGGTTTGATTTCGAGCTTGAGACGACGGGTAGGAGGCTGTGTTGAGGTTGTTAGAGTGAGGGGAATAGGTTGCTTAGGACTGGATGAAGAGGCTGGTGAAGAGAGGGAAGAAAACGGTGAAGGAACGGCGAAGAACCGGGTGCGCCGGTTCAGACTGGTTCGCCCAAGGTAGACGATGATGAACAGTGATGGTGTGCAGGCGCGTGAGGCCCACGCGCAGCCACTTTGGGCGGCACGTGGGGGCGCGTGCAACGATTCTTGGGAAAACGGTCAACATAGTTTTTGGTCCACGAGTTATAACGAGTCTAATAGAATTAGTTTCGGGTTAATCGGACGTCGATTCGAAGTAGTTCTACGAGGTTGAAAGTTTAGGGTTCCGGTTCGTTACGTCTAGGACCCGGGGATTTTTGGGGAAAATTAGAAGAGTCTTGGTAGAAGTATTAGTGACGTTCTTTGGTGACTTATGACAGGATCGGGACTTCCCGAGGAAGCTGAGGAATGTACAGAACGTACGGGGCGCGAGTGACGTGCCGGTGACTGTGAGTGGACCCCTTCTCTAATCTCGAGCATGCATAACTGTTTTTAATTACTTGTTTTATGGTTTTCATTGTGATTTCATGGTTATTTGAATATGCTATAACTGTTTTACTTAATTGCACGTTTTTCGAGGAAATTACGTATTTGGCATGTTTTACGAGAAAGGCTTGATTACTGATTATGATGCCATGATTTGGGATTTCAAATGATCAATGGTTTTGGAACATGATTTTGATGATCGAGGCTTTCGGTTTTGAAATCGGATTTCGGAAACAGAATTTGGTTTTAAAAGTTGGAAAGTGGATTTCCGGATTTGGGTTCGGAATGACGGTTCTGGATGCCGGAATGGCGTCAAAACAGTGGTTTCGGATTCGGGTTTAGATATGGCTTTAGAATAGTTTTCAAATGGTTTTGGATTTTATTTTCTGGATCTGGTTATTAGGTTTAAAGACCCGGATATTGTGATTGACAGGGGACGGGCCCGGATTGGGTTTAAAGACCCGGATTGAGTTTAAAGACTCAGGAGTTTAAAGACTCGAATATATTGATATTTCCCCCGAAGGCCTGTTGAGTTTAAAGACTCGGGAGTTTAAAGACTCGGATATTATTGAGGCCTGGATTGAGTTTAAAGACTCGGGAGTTTAAAGACTCGGATAGGTCCAGCAGGTTTGATCGGATAATGATTGGTTGAACTTATCTTTTATGATGTGGTTTTTACGATGCTTATGACATGATTTATATAATTGTTTTTATGATGATTCTGCAAATGTTTTTATGACAATCTTTATGTGATTTATAACTGGTTTCAGTAAATGGGATGCATGTGTGATTTCAAAATGGAGGGCTAAAACCCTGGTTTTATTATGAAATGGTTTTCGGAAAGTATTTTATTATTTATGGTCCACTCACACCTTCTGTTTTTAATTGCCCTCCAGGTCGTGGAGCTAGCGCGGGGGTTGACGTTGAGGCAGTGTCGGAGGCATAGAATACTCGAGAGTGACCCCGGAGTGCTTTAAATTTTCCGTTGTGCGTGTACCTAGTTTATCAGTTTTCTTTCCTTTGTATTTTGGTACTATGCTCTGTAACACTTTGACTTCGGGATGTTTAAATTTTCTCCTGCGTCTGGCTTGTATTTGGTGATTTTTCGTGAGTTTACTTTAGTTGCGTGTCGGGGTGTCAGACGGGAGCAGGATTTACCTCGGTTTTCAGGGTGAAACCGGGGTGGGTCCTGACATAGTGTGATACTTTGGAAGTGCAAAAATCGTGTAAGGTGTGCAGTGGGTTTGCAAAAATCGATCCCTCAAGAACTTGTGTCAATGTGATTTCACATAGTTTGGAACTAAAAAACTTAGTTATTAAGTAATGACAATCGGGGAGGGGGGTATTATTTGGAGTGAAGATGCATGAAATTCAATGGTGAAAACAAAGTGCAAAACGATGAAAACTTGACTGATTAATTAAGACGAATAAGGACCTATTATTCACCTTTACAAATTATAGGTCTCCTTAGATTTCATTGATCTAATAACTATGCATTTCTGAATTAAGTGCCTGTGCAGGGGTCCAGCTAAGGCTCACCCCACACCCATTATCTTCTCTTAGTTTGCATTTTTTAAGCGTGATGTCCACTATAAAATGTCTATTATCGATGGTGCGTGATAATGCAAAAAACACAAAGAAAATTTAATGACACTACACTATCCCTAGAAAAGTGATGTGCAATTCTAGTAGGTCATGAGTTTAGATTACAAATAAAAGTCCTCCTCTTAAACTTGATGCTACAAATTTCAAGATGATATAGTGGTCCGTCAAGCATTTACAACAACAATTATACACAAATAAGGTTATTAGGCTTATAAGCATAAATTGAGTTCATGAAGTGCAGTAATCCAACAAATTTAGTCATGCATAACAATCACAATCAAGATCCAGAAATATAAATACGAACTAACATGACTAGGGCTACAAACATCCCCAATCTTTAATGGAATTGCTCACACATACTTAGATTAACAAATATCATAGTTGAGTTCATAAAAGCGTAAAGAGAATAAGGTATTAAGAAACACAAATACTAATGGGTAGCAAGCAGTAGGAAAAGGGGCTTGATCACACTTCTTCTGTAACGACCCGTCCCGGGAATTAGGGTTAAGACCGTGTTTAAGATGAGATTAGTGAGCTTAATTGGTGGTTAGTCGGTTACGATAGGTCCGGTAGCGTAGAATGACGATTTTGCCCCTAGTTCGGGCAAATTGTTGACTTTTAGTTCGGGCGGTCAAATGGACTTTGACCGATGACTGTGACGTAGTTCGGGACGTCACGAATTCGTAGACAGGTGGCACGCCCGATTCCGACATCCGAGGAGGAAGATATGATGTTCAGGAGGTTGAGGGCACTTTCGTAATTTGGCTAAAATAGGGGGAAAAGTTGACTTTTCGTACGACTGAGTTTTTAAATGTTGACCTAGGACTGTTAGGTAGATCTTGTCGTCCTGAGTTCGATGACAGGTGGTACGTATTCATCGGAGTTAGGATGTGTGAGTTATGGGTCTAGGAAGGTAGTGGCATTATTGTAATTTTGGGTTCAAAGAAGGGCATTTTGGTCTTCTGCACATTGGGGATTGTGCAACAGATTGGGACAAGTGGACGGGTGAGATTGGGACATTTGTGAGAGAATGGGGAGGATTGTGACACGTGGGGCTTGGCTAGAGGCTTCTGGGGTGCACGGTCCAATTATTTTGGGCTGAGTGTTCGTGTGTGCCGTGTGTGTGTGTGTTCGAAAAAGAGAGAACAGAGATTGAGAGATTGAGAGAAAATTAAGGGGAGTTGGACGTTGATCGTGAGTGTTGGTGTGTTTGGTGAGTGAGGAGTGATCAGAGATTGAGAGGGAGACAGTGAGAAAGTTGGGAGGTGAGGTGTGAGTGTGTGTGCGAGGTGTGAGCTCACGGGGAAACCAGAAAAACAGAGAGGAGTTCGAGCGATGGTGCTGTCGTGTGAGGGACCAATTGAGGCTGGTGGAGGTGTCCAGAGGACGGAGGTGGACTGGAAGAGTCCTGTTCTCACGACTGAGCTCCCAGCGGTGGTCGGTGTACAGGTAATTCCTCATCCTCTTTCAATTACCCTGTTGTGCCGTCGAATTTTAAACTCAAAGTCATTGGTTTTGAGTGCGAGTCGAGGCTTTTGGTGAGTTAGGTGAGACTCAGGGAGGTCCTAGGAGTCGTCTAAGGCGGTTGTTGTGACGGGGGGTTACCTGGTTAGCCGGAGTGTGAAACAGGGGACAGTTTGGGTTTTGGTTTCGAGCTCGAGTCGACGGTTTAGGGATGGTGTCGAGGTGTTTGGAGTAGGGGAATGGGTAGCTTAGGATTGGATGATGAAGATGGTGAAAAAAAAGGAGGAAAACGGTGGAGGGTTGGTGGAGAACCGGTCACGCCGGTTCTGGTTGGCTGGACTGGTCT
This sequence comes from Prinsepia uniflora, assembly GCA_032719365.1. Classification (NCBI taxonomy): domain Eukaryota; kingdom Viridiplantae; phylum Streptophyta; class Magnoliopsida; order Rosales; family Rosaceae; genus Prinsepia; species Prinsepia uniflora. The sequence continues at coordinate 22,911,250 of CM064868.1, forward strand.
GGACCGTTGAGACTGAGGTTGACGATGACACCGTAGCAGGCGCGTGAAGCCCACGCGCAACCATTTTGGGCGGCGCGTGGGGGCAAGTACGACAGTGTTTGGGAAAACGGTCAACATGGTTTTTGGTCTAGGTGTTGTGACGAGTCCATTGGAATAGGTTTCGGGCTAATCGGGTCTCGTTTGAGGTTAGTTCCGCGAAGGTGAAGGTTTAGGGTTCCGGTTCGTTACGTGTAGGACCCGGGGATTTTTGGGGAAAATGAGGTGGACCTTCGTAGATGTGTTAGTAACGTTCTTGGGTGATGGTTGATAGGTTCGGGATTTCCCGAGGAAGCTGAAGAACGTATAGGACGTTCGGGACGCGATTGAGGGCTCGGTACTGTGAGTGGACCTTTTCTCTTAACTTGAACATGCATAACTGCTTTTAATTACTTGTTTTATGGTTTTACATGTGATTCCATGATTGTTGAATATGTGGTGTTGGTTTTACATCATTGCACGTTTTTCGAGAAAGTACGGTTTTCCGCACGTTTTACGAGAAATACTCTGTTTACGATTTTGATGCCATGACTTGGGGTTTTGAAATGGTAGGCGATTTTCAATGATTATAAATGGATTTTGAAACATGATTTTGGGGATCAAGGTTTTCGGTTTTAAAATCGGATTTCGAGAATCGTGATTTGGTTTTAAAGTTGAATAGTGGAATTCTGGATTTGGGTTCGGAATAACGGTTTTGGATGCCGGAAGGGCATCAGACCGGTGATTTCGGATTCGGGTATGGATATGAATTTCGAAATGGTTTTCAAACGGTTTGGATTGGATTTGCTGGATCTGGTTATTGGGTTTAAAGACCCGGATTATATTTGACGGGGGACGGGCCCAGATTGAGTTTAAAGACTCGGGAGTTTAAAGGCTCAGATATTATTGAGGCCTGGATTGAGCTTAAAGACTCGGATAGTTCCAGCAGGTTTGATCGGATAATGATTGCCTGAGATTTATGCTTTATGATCTGGTTTTATGATGTGTACGACATGATTTCTATAACTGGTTGAAATTCTGTTTTTATGATGATCCTTATGTGATTTATAACTGTTTTCATCTAATGGGTTACGCATGTGTGTTTTCAAAACGGAGGGCTAAAACCCTGGTTTTATTATGAAATGGTTTTCGAAAATTCTTTTCTTATTTATGGTCCACTCACACCTCTTGTTTTTAAACTACCCTCCAGGTCGTGGAGCTAGAGCGGGGTTTCGGCGTCGAGGCAGCGTCTGAGGCATAGCGTACTCGAGAGCGACCCTAGAGTGTTTTAAGTTTTCCTTTGTGCGTGTACCTTCTGTATCGGTTTTCCTTTCCTTTGTATTTGGTACTATGCTCTGTAAAACTTTGACTTTGAGATGTTTAAATTTCCTCCCGCGTCTGACTGTGTAGTTTAGTGGTTTACCTTGGTGTGGTGTCGGGGTGTCAGACGGGAGCAGGATTTACCTCGGTTTTCGGGGTAAAACCGGGGTGGGTCCTGACATCTTCTCCCAAGCCTCACGTCCAGAATTGAAAGCAAAATCTTAAAAAACTTGTAAATTGTGGCTAACTATGTATAAACTTGAGTATGTATGTTGACAAAGTTTAGCACCTTGAAAGGTAAAACGGACATCCAAAAAATAAGAGAATAACACCTATATATAGGCGTCACACCAGCCCTAGTGATAAGCCATGAGCTAAGCATAATTTTATACCTTTTATACTTAGATTTTAATATTTAAATACCAAACAATTGTAGAAAATATTATATTTTGTGAGAAATGTGCATAATTGGATAGAGCACGGAAATACGAAAATTTAGGCGAAAGAATCACCTCAATTGTAGTTAAAACGAAGAAGTTATGATCGAATGAAAGGAGGCCACCAAAAACCATTGAGGGGTTCGATAGGAGGTTACCGAACGCATATAAAAAGCCCAGAAACCAATTCGGCAGCCGCCGACCAATCCCTGCTTAACAGAGTCGGCGCGCATGTCCCAACAGCGTGAACCCTGATTCGACACACGTGCACCGAGTCTTTCTGCCCTTTCCTCAGCGCGCTTTTACCGAATTCCCATTGCCTTATTCGGCCAGCGTCTACCGAATTCCCTGCCAAGCTTCATCAGCTTCCTACTGAGCCAATTCCTATTCAATTCCAGCAAGTATTTTCGTTCCTTTTTAAGGAAAATTGACCCTTTTAATTAGGATTTGTTTTCCCTTTTTAAATTAGGAGTTTTTATTATCCTTTTAATTAAGTTTTGTATTTATTCTTTCTTTAAGATTTAGATTACCTTTTTAATGAGGATTTTTGTGACCTTTTTCCTTTAGGACTTTAATTTAAATAATTTAATTATTTTTCTTTTAGGATTTAAATTGTGAACTCCTATTTATTTGGGGATTAATTTTTTCCGATAAAAAGAAAGGCTTAGGTTATTTGTAATGGTCGCCCATTTTTGTACCAAAGCTCTACTTAACCAAATTTCCCTTTTCATCGATTCGAGATTTCCTTAGAAAAATCCAATCACATCATACTCCATCATAAACACCTTCACCCGTGACATATAAGGAAATTTCCGAGTGTCTCACCAAGGAGTGTTGATAGGTCATAATTTGTGCATGTTTTATCCATGATTTAATACCCTTTTACATATGTTTTGTTAATATTTCGTTCTATGCAATTGGATAAAATAATATATTTTGTGAGAAATGTGTAGATCAAATAAAACATGGAATTATGAGAATTTGAGCGAAAGAATCACCTAAATCGGAGTTGAAACGAAGAAGTTATGAAGGAAACAAGATTACATAGGATGGCTCTACAGCTTTAATTCCGGATTTTCCTCATTTTTTAGGTTAATTTCAAGTTCCTTCCACATTTATTCTCTATATTGTATAGGGATTTTAGTCATATTTCCTTTTGTATTCTTATTTTTAATTCCTTTACTTGTACGAAAGGTTTTAATTAGATTTTTTTTAATTATTTAGGAAACTTTTTCTGTATAGAATTGAATTTAAAACTCCTATTTTTAGAGGATTACTTATTCTCTTATAAATAGGGGCATTAGGGTTTATTGTAGGGAGACCAAATTTACCTTCCTAGGTCCCAAAACTCTGTCAAAATTCATACTCAGTTTATATACATAGTTAGCCGCATTTTATAATTATTTTATGCTTTTGGATTCAAGCTTGTGCTAAGGAGGACGTAAGGCTTGGGAGAAGAAGAGTGTTTTAGCCCCTTTTCCTACTCCTTGCTATTGTTTAGTATTTGTGTTTATTTATTCTTTTATCGTTTTATGTTTCTGATGCATTTAATTATGTTATTCATTAATTCAATAATGTTTGAATAGTGTAATTAGGGCTAGGGTTACTTGAAGCCCTAGCCATGTTAGTTTTTACTTAGATTTCTGACTCTTGATTATGATTGTTATGCATGCCTGGATTTGTTGGATTACTGCGCTTCATGAACTCAATTTATACTTATAAGCTTAGCTACCTTAATTGTGTATAATTGTCGATGTAATTGCTTGACAAACACCTTGATGTTTGTGTTCACCGTGCAATTTATGGCATCACGTTTAAGAGGGGGAATCTTATTCGTAATCTAAACTCATGACTTCCTAGATCTGCACATCACTTTTCTAGGGATAGTGTAGTGTGGGGTGAGCCTTAAACGGAATTTTATATCATTGAGCAAGTCTTTGTGGGATCGACCTTTGCTCGCATCTATACTTGTTACACGTCTTGTGCGCTTCCAAAGTTTATTACACGTAGAGGTTTTGCCTAGTACATCTTTTGTGCTTGATAAAATCTCTACCAAGTGTCGAGCCACTTAGCATCCGTAGGGCAATTTCCAAGGAGAAAAAGTGTAACACGGCCTCTTTACCCTGTGATTGTCTTTTGTTATTGAATGATTGTTTTGTTGGATTGATCTTTAATATAATTATGGTTTTATATCTTATATGAGTTTCAATAATCTTCCATGTGTTCCAATATCATAGTTTTTGTTATACTTGTATGTTGTGCTTAATGCTTGATTAGATGTAGGGCAATTTTCAAGTCTAGATCATTGAAAGTGTGTAGGACAATTTCCGTCACGTACTTGAGATAATATACTTGTATTTCGTAGAACTGAGATGAGGGAATTTCGTAGGTTTTGGAATTGGCATAATTTATGAATGAGTTAGATTAAAAATGAGTTGACCATGTAAATAATAGATTAGGTTATTTTAGATTAGTTAACCACGCAGATCTTTAGTAAAAACCAATTTACTTAGGTACCCTCAATCCCCGGTCCAGAACGATCCCTATTTACCAATGCTACATCTACAAAAACGGGTTTTTAAATTGATAAGCCATGAATTAAGCATAATTTATACCTTTTAAACTTATGTTTTAATATTTAAATACCAACAATTGTAGAAAATAATATATTTTGTGACAAATGTGCATAATTGGATAGACCATGGAAATACGAGAATTTAGGTGAAAGAATCACCTCAATCGGAGTTATAACGAAAAAATTATGATCGAATGAAAGGAGGCCACTAAAACCCATTGAGGGATTCGGTAGGAGGCTACTGAACGCATATAAATAACCCATAAACCAATTCGACAGCCGTCGACCTATCCCTGCTTAACAGAGTCGACGCCCATGTCCTGAGAGCGTGAACCCTAATTCGGCGAGTGCACCGAACCACTCTGCCTTTCCTCATCGCGCATTTACCGAATTCCCATTGCCTTATTCGGCCAGCGGATACCTAATTGCCTGCCAAGCTTCATCACCTTCCTACTGAGCCGATTCCTGTTCAATTCCAGCAAGCATTTTCCTTCATTTTTTTATGAAAATTGTCCATTTTAATTAGAATTTGTTTTCCCTTTTTAAATTAGGAGTTTTTATTATCTTTTTAATTAAGTTTTGTATTTATTCTTTCTTTAGGATTTATGTAACCTTTTTAATTAGGATTTTTATGACATTTTCCTTTAGGACTTTAGTTTAAATACTTTAATCATTTTTTTTAAGATTTAAATTATGAACTCCTATTTATTTGGGGATTAATTTTTCCTATAAATAGAGAGATTTAGGTTATTTTTAATGGTCACCCATTTTTATACCAAAGCTCTACTTAACCAAATTTCCCTTTTCATCAATTCAAGATTTCCTTAGAAAAATCCAATCACACCATACTCCATCAAAAACACCTTCACCCGTGACATATAGGGCAATTTCCGAGTGTCTCACCAAGGAGTGTCGAGCCACCTAGAATCCGTAGGGCAATTTCCAAGGAGAAAAAGTGTAACACGACCTCTTTTGACACGACCCACCCTCAATCCGTCGGGATTAAGGGCTAAGTCATGCTCCCGTCTAACCTACGCGTGACACGAAGGCTAAACCGACGTTCAACCTTCATGTGACACGTAAGTCGGACAAGGGATTTCCAAATGAATCGATCAACACATCTAGACTTCCCAGAGCGCGCAGACTCTATTGTGGATCAAGTGTGTGATGTCTTCGTCTCTCTCGGCCAACAACTCGCACCGCAACAACCTAGAGGGTATCGAAAACATAAAAAGACCGTGAGTGGACAAAAATAAATAGTTATTTCAGAAAACATTTATCATAAAGACATTTATACCCTCCATTTAAAAAAATCAATGCATGCATATACAACTCAATCCATAAAAACCATTCCAGATTCGAGATGAGAAAACCATTATTAAAAACCATAATGATTTCCTTTCCTCAAATCCACAATTCAAATCCAGGGCCTCAACCCAAATCAAGAATCAAACGTCAAAGTACGGGAACTCAGCCCCAAAACTCATCAAATCCAAATCATCCGGGCCACTGCCCAAAACATCCGAATACCAGTGAAAAACCAGTGAAAAACATCAATCATGCGAGTTACTGGATCTCAAGTGCGCCCGAGTCTTTAAACTCAAAACCATGCGCATAATCAGGCCTTCCCAGGATATCAACGAGTTTTTAAAGTCAAAACACAATCAACAGGCCTCAGGGGGGGTATCATAACCGAGTCTTTAAACTCAAAACATATACCGAGTCTTTAAACTCAAAACATATCAATCCAGGGCCCTCCCCCCGTCAATCAACCGAGTCTTTAAACTCAAAATCAGATCCAGCGGTTTTTCTTTTTCTTTTTTTTCGGTCTTTAAAACCAAAACCATTTTTCAATCAAGTGAAAACCATAGAAAATCCATATCCGAATTCGCAACGATGATTCCGTAAGCTAGCATCCGGAACCATCATCCCAAACCAAAATCTAGAATTTCCCTTCAAGTTTCCAAACCAAGTCCAAAACGTCGTTTCCGAAATCCAGTTCAAAAACCAAAATCTCATTTCCGAAATCACATGAACAGGGCTCCAAGCCCGAAATCACTTTTCCGAAATCCACTTTAAATCATTGAAATCAAATCATGTCTCAAATCACGAAATCAATTCATCAAAATCACGATCAAATCACAATATAAATCGAAATCTCGTAAAATGTGAAAATACTTCATAATCTCAGAATTCGTGCAAAACCGTAAATAATCAAGATCATAATCAAAATCATAGAATCACGTATATAAAACATATATACATGTATATCATGAATCCTGCTCCCGTCTGACAATCACACTTACAGTACCAAAAATAACCTTAATACAACTATAAGCATAACTATCAGGCGAAGGAGTAAATATATACAACAGTAAGCCAGAGCATAGTTCTACAACATGGGCACCAAAAGTCTTACAAGTCTAAGTCCGCAACGGAAGAACGTCGGAAGCTCTATGCCTCGATATCTGCCTCAACGTTCACCCCAGCGCTATCACCACGACCTGGAGGGAATTTGAAAAAAAGAAGGTGTGAGTGGACCGAAAGGAATAAAAATTTTAAAACCGTTTACCATCAAATCAAAGTAAAGAAATATAATCATTTGTTCCCTCCGGTTTAAAACCAGGCATGCCCAACGAAGTATTAGAAAAATCATAATATGAAACATCATAAGAAACAGAAACACTATAAAACCTCATAAGAAACAGATACACTATAAAACTGATATAGAACCAGAGTATAAACATCAAAACACTTTTTCCCGATCAAACCTGCTGGACCTATCCGAGTCTTTAAACTCAACCAGGCCTCACATATAAATCCGAGTCTTTAAACTCCCGAGTCTTTAAACTCAATAGGCCTACGGGGGTATTATCGTAAATATCCGAGTCTTTAAACTCCCGAGTCTTTAAACTCAATCCGGGCCCGTCCCCCGTCAATCAATATCCGGATCTTTAAACCCATATCCAGATCCAGCAAATCCAATCCAAATTCAATGTAAAACCATTCCGAAACCCATCACCAAACTCGAATTCGGAATCCCGAGTTCGAAGCCCTTTCGGCGTTCAGAACCGACATTCCGAACCCAAATCCGGAAAAAGATCCATGTTCATAACAAAACCATAGGAAAATCCCAAATCATATTCCACAACCTATTTACCATCATCAGAAAATGTTTTTAGGTTGAATTTCTGAATTATAACATCAACATCTGAAAACCCGCTTTCCTCGAAAAACGTGCAAAATCCCGAAAACGTCTCGAAAAACGTGCAAACATCTCAATCACATATAATCATCATCAGGACATAAAAACACACATAAAAATCATAAAACAGTAATAAAAACAGTTAGGCATGCTCGGAAGTAAGAAAGAGTCCACTCACAGCTCAGAGCAAGTCACTCGCGCCCCGTGCGCTCTTCAACCGTCTCTGGTGTCTCCCGTCCTGTCAATAGATACCAAATAGGGTCACAATTATATCACGGATACCTTCCCTATTTTCCCCAATTTTTCGGGAATTTAATAATATTTTAATCCTAAACCCTAAACCGTACGGATTCCCGAACCATCCCGTAACACCGTCCGATTAACCCGAAAACTATACCATTGGATTCGTTAGAACATTTAAGCCTAAACTCATGTTGGAAGCTTGGCCGGATTCGTCCCCACGCGCCGCCCAAAGTGGCTGCGCGTGGGCCTCACGCGCCTGCTACAGTGCCACCGTCTTCCTTGCCCGAACCCGGTTCGCACCAGACGGCAACCCGGACCGGCGAGAGCCGTTCTCCGCCGTCCGGCCACCATTTCCCCTCCTATCTTCACCTAAAGCTTCGTCCACTCTCAAAGAATCCATCCCCCTCACTCTCTTGGTTCGACTCGATCCATAGCTTCACAACTGAAGCTCGAAAGAAAAACAAACCAACCTCTGTTTTCCTTTCCGGCCACTCAGCACGTCCCCCTTCACGGTGGTCATTCTAGACTCCTCCCACGACTTCACTGAACCACACACAACTCACGGGAACCCTCGACTCACCCTCTAACTCCACGATTTTCCGTTTGAAAATCACGGCTAAACAGGGTACAGAGTACCCGCCGTCGAACCACCTCCCACCGTGAACTTCCCGTCACGGCAACCACCATAAACGACTCCTAGGACCTCCCTAAACCTCACTTCACTCACCAAACCCTTCGATTCTAGCTCTAGGTCCACGACTTTTGAAATGAAAAACTACGAAAAACAGAGCAAAAGAGGTTACCCTTCGATTCCGGCGCCGCCGTGAGAACCGTCACCCACCACGGTGCTCGTGGGACTCCCCGTAGCCTCCTGAGTCTTCTAGTGGCTTGAATCGGTCCACCACACAACACAACAGTCACCACCGTCCACTGCCTCCTCTGTTTCTTCCAAATATCCAGCCGTCCACCACGTCGCCTCCGTGCACGGTTGCAGCCCCAAACTGTGATCACCAGCACCGCCTAGCTTCACTGTCTCTCTCTCAACTCACTCTTCCCTCTCCCTTGCACTGAATCGATCACCGCCTCACCCAACACTTCTCTCTGTTTTCTGTTTCCTTCGAAGGTGTGCACGGTTCAAATGAGGATAACGTGTGGCCGTGCACACTTGAGAACGTAGTGGAACCATCCAGTCCCCTGCACGTGTCCACCAACCATAGGCCAGCCCAAAAAATCTCTGCCACTTGCCCTTATCTGATTGGGCTGAGGGAAAATGACCAACATACGCCTCCTGCACAAAATTACCATTTTGCCCTCAGACTTTCCAGACCCGTATCTTTTCCGTCCGACGTCCGATGACAGCGTGCCGCCTGTCGTTGAACTCAGGACGTCGAGACCTATCCAACGGTCCTCGGTCTACGTGAAAATCACAAGTCCTCCAAAAAGTCAACATTTCCCTTATTGACTCAAAATTACGATAACGCCCCCAACCTTCCGTACAGCATAACTTTTCCTCCGGTTGTCCGAATCGAACCTGCCACCTGTCTACGGACTCGTGACGTCCTAACCTACGTCACGGTCAAAGGCTAACACTCATCCAATCGATAGTACAAAAAGTCAACTTTTCGTTTACTATTCACAAGGGCAAAATCGTCCTTTTTTTACAAAACTTCACAAAAATTACATTTTTACCCTTCCCGTAGGTACGGGTTGTTACATAAAACCTTCGGACATCCCGAAACATATCGAGACGATGTCCGATCGACTCGAAACCAGTGCCAAAATGTTCGTTACATCAAATTCCTTAAAATTCATGTTGGAAACTTTCCCAAAAGTGGCCCCACGTGCCCTCACGTGCCGGCAAAAGGGGCTGCACGTGGGAGCCAGGCGCTGACACTGTTCATCGTCGTCTTCCTCCAGCCAACCCAGTTTAGACCGGTCCACACCGGCCCTAACCAATTGAGCCGGCGAGGCCAGTTTTCACCCGTTTTCAAACCGTTTTCGATCCTTTGTTCATCCTAATCATTGTCCTAATGTCTTACGAAATGAAACCTAGATTCTTACCTCCCAATTTTGAACCAAAAACTCAGAAATGTCGACTTTCTGATTCCAGCCACTAGTCGCCTCTCCGGTCACGGTTTTGAGTCCCTACGGTTCTCAGTGGTCCTCCAATACTGCAAGAGTCATCAGAATCACTCAAAAATTCTCCAAAACCGTCAACTTTCATTCAAACCGTTTTTGGAAAAATAGAGGACCCGAAGAACTTACCTGCTTTCTGTCCTTCACCGTGACCTCCACCGTGGTTCTCAATGTCCAAGAGTCAATCCTCAGCTCTCTAATCACCACCACAAACCAGGTTTTTAGATGGGTTTGATCGATTTAGGTCCACGGTCGTGCACAGTTATCCTCTCTGTTTTTCCTGGGTTTTCTCACTATTCACACACACTCATCACTTAGTCTTCCCTTAAACACGATCATACAAGTAACTAGAACGACTCTGATCACTCACTCAAGCCCAATGAACTCACACGACTCACACACTGAAAACTGATCGATTATGCTCATTGTCTTTGTTTCTTTCAACTGATCAAATAAGCCCCATTTAAAATTGTAACCGTGTGAGACTAGCTAGAAACCACTAGAGGATGGCCAGGTGTCCTCAATTCTGTGGTTTCAGCCCAAAAATATCCAATCCTTCAGCCCCCAGGTGTCCTTATCTGATTGCTCACAGATTCCAAAATGCCAAAAAGACCATTTTGCCCCTTAAAGTCCAAATTACCATTTTACTCATCACATAACCAGACCCGTAACTAAGCCGTCCGACGTCCGATGACGGCGTGCCGCCTGTCGTTGTACTCAGGGAATCGAGACCTACCTAACGGTCTTTGAAATCCGTGAAAATACCTTGTCGTACAGAAAGTCAACCATTTGCTCCTTTTAATCTAAATTACCAAAATACTCTCAAACTTCTGAACGTCATAACTTCCTCCTCGGATGTCGGAATCGGACGTGCCACCTGTCTATGAACTCGTGACGTCCCGAACTACGTCACGGTTATCGGTCCAAGTCCATTTGACTGCCCGAACGAAATTTCAATATTTTTGCCCATTATAGGGGCCAAATTATCATTTTGCACCGTTTGTCCGAATTCGTCCAACTAATTACTAATTAACTTTACTAATATGTCATTAATCACTAATCTAATCCCGATTTCCAGGACAGGTCGTTACAATCTATCCCCTTAAAGAATTTCGTTCTCGAAATTCCGAATCTCGTACTTCCGTAACTAACTGGGGAAAATCCAACTGATCTCACACCTGGGTCTCCTTACCCGGTGTCCAGCACTTGCCAATCCAACTTCCTGACAGTTCCCAAATTGTCGCCCCAACTCGGCCAAGCGAACCATTTACTATGTTTCAGTCCATCTGGCAATGCATCCTTTCCTCATCAAGGTCAACACATTCCAACTCGTACCCAAGGTACTTCTAACGTCTCACACTGCAACACCACTGCTACCTATTTCCAACACTTTCGCCTCCTTTTCGAATTGAGCGTACCTCATACCAACATCCCAGTACATCACGTGAGTCCGCAGTCAACATTACAAAGCTCAAGTACACTCGTTCACAAGAAGGCATCTACCGTTCTCGGTACTTCCATTCACCAAAATCCATTTAACGATCCATTACTTTCATCAGCGAGCCGCGCCGACCATACCGGGGTCACAACGTACTCGTCTATACCCCTAATTCCACCAATCATCTAACTAGTGGTTCCATTAACCATCAACACAGTCAAACTGTGGGAACACCATCCACATCCCACACTACCGGTCTACAGCTGGACCCTACCAATTTCCATCCATTGTGATCCCACCTCGTTGAATCACACATCGCAGCATTAGGGTCCCACCAGCCAATCGTGGCTCTGAGCATCCAGCTCATCAGCAATAATCAACAGGTCACTCTGGATAACCCGGATCCAGTCCACATGCTCCGTCAACACCCATCATATCGGAACTACGCCGATAATCCATCTATCCCCAACATCCCTCGGCACTAAGCCGATCACCAACACTTTTACCAGAACATCATGCTGCATGTCCAATTACATCGGCATGGTTCCAACCACTGCAGAACCCGTACGTACACCTTTCAAGTACGTGCACCAATTACCACCAACCAGAACCACGGTGCATAGCACACGCAAGGGCAATCCTAAGAATTTTAAATCAAAGAGACATATTTTAGAATACCCCAAACTCAGGTCGTATAGTACATTCTCAAATACTTCCAACGATATCCTACAGTAAGTCCATCAAACGACCACATCGACATCATCCGAGTTATAGTATACTCAACGTCCATCTAACAACACTGTTGTGTATCCGTCACCCTCACAGTGTAACTCCAGGGCACACAAACATCCTCATAATCATACAGATTATCATCTGACGACGAGACAATCACGCTTCACTTTTGAATCCCATCGGTCCAAACGAATGCTAGGCCAACACGTTTCCCGAAAAACACCTGCTCCAGTCTACTTCCGAATCTCCCGGTCTCCTGGGTCTCCCGACCAATATGAATCCAATCACATCTCAACCATGTACATAGGGCAGACCCAACACTAACTCCAAAACCAAAACCCAAACGTATGCGGGACGGACCACACATGTCCTTCACATCTCCAAGGTGGTCAAGACATCCAACCACTCTTACGCCTGTAACATAGACAGAACAATCTTCTCAGCTATATGTCCTACATATCCAACCTTTGTCTTACCTAGAGTCCTCATGTTCCAACAACTCAATCCTGAGATAGAAACAATCCAATCCCGATCCACTCACTTCGAAGTGGATCCCACTTCTCGTCCTTACAACTCTTAGCATCATACCGTCACATCGATCTAGAATACCACACGTCTAGATTGTGGGTTCTCTTCAATAACTTCATATTGATCAGTTATAGTCACCCCTTTTCAATTTCCTTCCGTCATCCTTCAGCGGAACACACAATGGTCCTCAACCATGTGATCACAAATCATTCTACCTTACTTCATCTTAACTCAATCCCAATACGTTTGCCTTACAGGCCACACTCGGCGTCACCAAGTACTCTTTCTACTCCCGAACACATCCTCCCGTGTCCACAACCAAGGGGGGTCACAATTCCTGAAGTTCCTTCAATGAATCCCCAAATCAACTCCAAAGTATCCACCACTAAACATAAACACCAACTCGGAATCAACACATTAGCTCAACCTCTAAACCAGAACATCTCCTGATTTCGAGATTCCAATCACGATACTTCATCCTTAAGTATACCATCTCTGGACTAATTATCAAAACGTCATCTTCTCTACTATACTGAAAAAGTCCACAACTTCTACGGACCTTAACCACGTGTCCGTAGCCAAATCAACTCATCGACCACTCGCCTGTCGGTCATCACCATTTATGTTTATCCCAAAAAGATATCAATCATCACTCCTTCTGATGATCGCATCACAACCTTCCCGAGGTTCAACTCCGAGCACCTGCTAAAATACGAGTCACCAACTCTCGGAATCCTCAATCCTCAATCACTAACCTAGGACTCCCCAGTTACCACCCTCGAAGTCGTCAATCACCAAGCACGGGCCTCGGCATCACCAAAATGCCATCCTCGGCATCTCTAACGCATCAGGATAAGCCCACGAAAACTAACCTCACGAATGGCCAAACTCGACCATACCAACCTAGCCCGATCCAATAAGAGGCATAGGTCCACAGCGCTTCCACTGCGCTACTCTGATCAAACCAATGGCATCCTGACCGTTCATACCTGATCATGACCTGCCCATGGTCATCACATCTCCCAGCTTCATTTGTAGTTCCTTCCAACCACTGGCACCTCACGCCTGGTCACAACCTCGACTCAATATGCCCATTCGACCATTTACAAGCATCCCAACTCATGGCACGTCCTTCTGCTCTAGTGCTCACAGCACACCAGTCCCGAGCATCTGCTCCTTCCGAGCTAAACCCTCAATCTTCGCTCGGGTCGGGGGAACTAACCTCCTTCATAGTCCAATACTCTGAGCACCCAACACTGAACTCGTCCAGAGTCTTCCACCAATTATTCACTACATCGTTTGCACTTATCAGCACCATCTCCAATCCGGCCGTAAGTTGGCCCAACCACCACAACTACCTAACCACAAACCCCAACTCACGGGTTCCAAATTAAGCACTTTCCCTGGGGTTTCTCACTCAGGTACTCATAATCCAAACCAGTCATCCCCACGGGGTTCCTTAAATCATCCCCGTCAGACGGATTATCCAAACCCACAACAGCCACTAGTTCACAACAGCCTTACCACTCGGGTCGTCACACCCGACTAAGTCCATCCCTTCAGAAAGTCTGTATAAGTGTCAACTGGTAACCATCGCTAGGGGGAATCTCTCAAATCCTCAAAGTAGGTTCCTATACCCCATCACTTGAGACATCCGGTTACTCGTAGCCACACAAATCCAAGCTCGAATAATCTAATCAAATGATCACAAGTCCACACTATCGTCATCCAATCACCATCCGGCTAAACAGGCCACCGTCAACTGGCCTCCTCGGCCCACGTATACCACCAGCTCAACTGGCTACTATCGGGCCCCACAGGCCGACCAACCTACTCAATCGTAGCTCACCAGCTACCATCCAAGTTAGTCCCGCTGGAATATCTCCGACCCTAAGGTCCAACCATTGAGCAAATCCAACGCCAAACACGCTAACTTTTCCAGCCCCAAGCCAGCATACGTCATACCTTGCACTGCGTATCGAGCGACTATCACCCTAGCACTAACAATCGCAGTTTACTAACCACTAACAAACGTACTGTCACTATCGCGTCCAGGTTGATGACGGGCTATTCTGCGTCGAGACATCACATCCACAGTAGCATTCCAGCACACAAATCAACAAACCAACGACTCTGGGAGCCAAACCTCACACAGAGCGCACAAAACATGCTCTGATACCAAGTCGGAAACGTCGTTTCTGAAATCTAGTTCCAAAACCGAAATCTCATTTCCGAAATCACAAGAACAGGGCTTCAAGCCCGAAATCACTTTTCCGAAATTAACTTTAAATCATTGAAATCAAATCATGTCTCAAATCCCGAAATCAATTCATCAAAATCATGATCAAATCACAATATAAATCGAAATCTCGTAAAACGTGCCAATACGTCATAATCTCGGAATTCTTGAAAACCCGTAAATCATCAAGATCATAATCAAAATCATAGAATCACGTCTAGAAAACTTATAAAACATATACGCATGCATCATAAGTTAGAAAGCAAAGTCCACTCACAGACCATTAGCGTCGTCGTCTCGATACGCGTGCACTTTTGCCGTTTCTGGCTAATCCGCTGTCACCGACTTTCCTGAACCTGTCCAAATCCCATAATAACGTCACTAACTACTTCACAATGGTCATACTAAAACCCCGTAATTTTCCCGAATTTTTAGCTATTTTTAAACGAGCCTTAAAACCTTCAGACAACCCGAAACATATCGAGACGATGTCCGATCGACTCGAAACTAGTACCAAAATGTTCGTTACATTGAATTCTTTAAAATTTGTGTTGGAAACTTTCCCAAAAGGGGCCACACGAGCCTTCATACGCCGCCCACAGGGACTGCGCGTGGGAGCCACGCGCTGTCACTATTGATTATCGTCTTCCTCCAGCCAACTCTGTTCAGACCAATCCAGACCGGCCCGGTTCAACTGAGCCGGCGAGGCCGATTTTCACCCGTTTTCAAACCGTTTTGATCCTTTGTTCATCCTAATCATCGTCCTAATGTTTAGAACTGTTTTAGCTAACAAAATTAAGAAATGAAACCTAGATTTTTACCTCCCAATTTTGAACCAAAAACTCAGAAATTTTTACTTTCTGATTCCGGCCACCAGTTGCCTCTCCGGTCACGGTTTCGAGTCCCTACGGTTCTTAGTGGTCCTCCAAGACTGCAAGAGTCATCAGAATCACTCAACAATTCTCCAAAACCATCAACTTTCATTCAAACCGTTTTTGGAAAAACAGGGGACCCGAAGAACTTACCTGCTCTTTGTCTTCCACTGTAACCTCCACCGTGGTTCTCAATGTCCAAGAGTCAATCCTCAGCTCTCTAATCACCACCACAAACCAGGTTTTTAGATGGGTTTGATCGATTTAGGTCCACGGTCGTGCACGGTTATCCTCTCTGTTTTTCTTGGGTTTTCTCACTATTCACACCCACTCATCACTTAGTCTTCCCTTAAACACGATCATACAAGTCACTAGAACGACTCTGATCACTCACTCAAGCTCAATGAACTCACACGACTCACACACTGAAAACTGATCGATTATGCTTATTGTCTTTGTTTCTCTCAACTGATCGAATAAGCCCCTTTTAAAATTGTAACCGTGTGAGACTTGCTAGAAACCACTAGAGGATGGCCATGTGTCCTTAATTCTGTGGTTTCAGCCCAAAAATATCTAATCATTCAGCCCCAGGTGTCCTTATCTGATTGCTCACAGATTCCAAAATGCCAAAAAGACCATTTTGCCCCTTAAAGTCCAAATTACCATTTTACCCCTCACATAACCAGACCCGTAACTAAGCCGTCTGACGTCCGATGACGGCGTGCCTCCTGTCGTTGTACTCAGGGAATCGAGACCTACCTAACGGTCTTCAAAATCCGTGAAAATAGCTTGTCGTACAGAAAGTCAACCATTTGCCCCTTTTTATCTAAATTACCAAAATACTCTCAAACTTTCGAACGTCATAACTTCCTCCTCGGATGTCGGAATCGGACGTGCCGCCTGTCTATGAACTCGTGACGTTCCGAACTACGTCACGATCATCGATCCAAGTCCATTTGACTGCCCGAACGAAAAGTCAACATTTTTGCCCATTATAGGGGCAAAATCGTCATTTTGCACCGTCTATCTGAATTCGTCCAACTAATTATTGATTAACTTTACTAATCCATCATTAATCACTAATCTAATCCCGATTTCCAGGATGGGTCGTTACATCTTTATCCTATGATTATCTTTTGTTATTGAATGATTGTTTTGTTGGATTGATCTTTAATATAATTATGGTTTTATATTTTATATGAGTTTCAATAATCTTCCATGTGTTCCAATATCATAGTTTTTGTTATACTTGTATGTTGTGCTTAATTCTTGATTAGATGAAGGGAAATTTCCCAAGTCTAAATCATTGAAAGTGTGTAGGGCAATTTCCGAGCACGTACTTGAGATAATATGCTTGTATTTCGTAGAACTTATATGAGGAAATTTCGTAGGTTTTGGAATTGGTATAATTTATGAATGAGTTAGATTAAAAATGAGTTGACCATGTAAATAATAGTTAACCATGTAGAACTTTAGTAAAAACCAATTTACCCCCTAATTAAATAATCAAACGATAATCATACTTAGGTGCCCTCAATCTCCGGTACAGAACGATCCCTATTTACCAATGCTACATCTACAAAAAAAGGTTTTCGAATTGCATGCATTTTCAATAAGTTTTAATTTAATGCTTAGTTTTTGCGTATCACCTAGTTTTACAATAATTATAATAGGAAAAACAATCCCAAACAAGGAGGAAATCTCCTTAGCCATGAATTCCCCCTCTTAGCCGCAAATATGGGTTCCTTGTAAGACATGGAATCCCTTTCCTTGTTTCTTGCCACTTTTGACTTCAACTTTGAATATGAATTCTTTTAGTCTTTTTTTCCAAGTCAATTCATATGAATCCTAGTATGAAATAGGGGGGAAATTGCGGCTAAAGGTGTCATAGTTGGATAAGGATAATCATTTATCCCAATTAACCCTAATCACTATTTTGGGAGGTTTTGAGGGTTTAGCTGTGTTTCTGAAGCATTGGTGAATCCTTTTTGTGTTGCCTATGTATGAGGTGGCACTTTGTGAGTCCTTGATGAGTTCTTGAAAGATTAGCTCGGAAACATCAAACATGATTTAAACGTTCACTTTACAAACTGCACAAACTTCACAAGAAATATCATTTTTTTCCTATTGATTGAACAATTATAATTAAAAGACAAGTAAAAGGAATAAGAAATAACATTGAAACAATGCTTAATTTGTGACTTATCAGCACCCTTCAACCGAAACCCATGCCATGCTCCTTTTGCATCAAACCTTCAGCCCCTTTCTGCCAAAATTATTAGCCAAAATCCCTCATTACACATTTGATTTTAATGTTTTTGCATTTAATTTTTATTTCCTTTTTTTAGCTCTCATGGATGAATTATCTCTATAAATAGGGAGGCCATTCTCTATGGAGAGGGACCTTTTCTTTTAGACCTCTTTTTAGACATTGTTCTTTTAGATGGTTTTTGGACTTTTCTTTTAGTCTTATTTTTATAGAATTTTATGTTTTTCTTAAGAAAAACCTAGCTAGGTAATTCCGATGCAATTCGTGAGTTTTATGTCTGAATCCCTTGTGTTTCTTCCTTCATCTTTATATGGTTTCTGCCGCTGTTCTGTGATCCTCGTGATTAAACCTTGCTCTTTCTCTACTTATACTCGTGTTATTGTTATTGGTTTTACTATTAATTTAATATATATGTTGGTATTTTATTTCTAACGTTTGTAAATGTGAATACAATCTCCATGTGTTTTACTTTCTGAATTTCAGTTACGTCATATGTTTTAGTGCTTAACTTTCAATTCAATACTAAGTGTTTATTCGTTGTTTGGTGCATTTACAATAGGATTAAATAAATTTAATGTTTGACACGCATTCAATAAAAAACTTATGGTGAATCATATTTTAAGTAATAATCCGATGTTCGGTGCATTTATAATATGAAAAATGTATGAATGCAACTGAGATGATGAATGTAGAATTTCGTGATTGGTTAAATATGTGCAAAATGCTAGAGTGCTAGTAAGATTTGTGTTTGAAGAAAGTCCATTTTACAAAGGTTAAAGTATGAGTAGTTTAAATAATGTGATTATTAATTCGGATTTACATACGTAGAAGTGTTGGTTTTGTCTATGAAACTAATATGTGGTTTGTAAATCCTAGTTAGCATAAGTACTCGCATTTCAATTTTTAGTTTGTTAAAATGTAGCTTCAGCTACAACTCTTTCCAAAATCCCCCAAATGTTTTATTCTTTACTTCTTTAATTGTTCCATTCTTTTATTCTTGTATTCTTTAATCTTTTATTCTTTTTCACTATCCATTATTTAATATTCCCTAATTTTCCTAGTTAAGAACGATTCTTATTTACTTTGTGTTTACTTTAATGCTTCGTAAAAGCAGTATCAAATACGTTTGAATAACGGGGACGAAATTCCTTAAAAGAGGCAGATTGCAATGACCCAAGAATTCAAAAAAGGTAATATCGAGAATTTGGAAAAGGGATTGGCATTTTGACCTTGTTTTTACATGGTCAAAAGTTGACTTTTTGATCGGGGAAATTTTTGGACATTTTGTAAGGATCGTTGTGTAGGTCTCGGAGTTCTGAGTCAATAGACAAGCGGCACGCCAGAGTCGCAATTTGGATGATTTTGTTATGCGTGTGAAATGTCTAAGGTCATTTTGGTAATTGTGCTACCAGGGGAAGTTTGGTCTTTTGTTATGTGGATGAGTCAACAGTTTTTACTAAGGTGTCTAAGTGGGATGGTGACACTTGTCACCATGCTGATTAGATCAGAGGCACTGTTGTGTGTGTACGTGTGGCCGTATTTGTGTAAGTTCGTGTATGTTTGTGTGCTTGGCACCCGAAAATCCAAACAACCTAACTTCCCCGTTTATGGAAAAATTAGAACACGAGAGTGAAGAAAGAAGGGAGAAAATAAATGACAAAAAAAGAAGAAGAAACCGAAAGGGGAAAAACCAGGAACCTAGACCCGAGGAACCCTGATGGAAACCCGAAAAACCCGAATTTCATAATCGGGTACCATTAACTTGAAATTCCAATTTTGGACCTAAGAACTTGAAATTGAGGTCCTTGTGGTGATCTTTGGTCCCTGGCGAGCAGGACTGAGTTTTTCATGTTAGAATTAGGCACAGGAAGACCTGGATTGAGGAACTGGAAAATTGGATGAAACTCATTGAATTAAATGAGATTCTCACGTTTTGAATCCATGGAATTGCTTCTGGCTTGGATTAGGACTAAATTGAGGATCAAAGGGACATTTTGGCACATATTTTGAGTCAATCGAACATCATCTCGTTGAAATTTTGGGTGACCGAATTATTAGGTTACGTTTTTAAGTTCTTGTTTTATTCAGAAAAAAATTAGGAGTTTTTAATGTGAAATTATTGGGACGTTAGTGACCATTTGTGCTGATTTTTGACAGGACGGAGGATTCTTGGAATTTACAGAGGAGTGTATGGTTCGGAATCGAACTGTAGGGACGGTGTGTGAGTTTTGTTTTATAACTGTGATGCATGCATCGATAAATGATTTCAACGATTTATTGCTTGATTTGATTACAATGATTTTAAATGATTATTAGGTAATTTTTCAGATTAATTTATTGATTTCTGGATAAATTTTTCGGTAATTGGTGAAAATGATGTGTCGGGCTGATACTTGGTTCAGAACTAGTATTTTGACTTGATTTTAAGTCAAGGATTTCTGTAAAAGCATGATTGCTCGGTATTTGTGGAAAATGATTTTTTTGGGCTGAGGCCTAGTCGGAAAAAGGCTTTAACTTGAGTTTGGAGTCAAAGATGTGTTTTTAAATAATAATTTGATTTTGTGGTTTGGAGATACTAGTACGTGTCTGGAAGATGCAAATGCAGTCTCCAGACATAGCTCGGATGTTGCGTGAATGCAGTTCTCGAGTATGCTTATACGTCTGAATGATGCGAGTGTTGTTCCCAGTGGTACCTGGTTGATGCGACTGCAGTTCCAAGAAGTTATTCGAATGTTGCGTAAGTACAGTTCCCGAGTATACTTGTACGTCTGGATGTTGTGAGTGCAGTTCCCAGACATGGTCGGTTGTTGCGTGAATGTAGTTACCTTGGGTTCTGTGCTAAAATGATAATGTGATTGGTGGTTGAGTGTTGATGATCGATTGTGTTTGATTGTTGATTTTGTATCCAGATGTTTCACCTGATTCAATGAAAATAAATTTTAGGAAATGTGGGCCACAACTTTTAATGAATGGTATGATTAGTGGGTCCTACATATTATGATACGATGTGATTTGAAACACCATTGTTCGTGTGGTCATGTTTTATTATATTCGTGCATGTTTTAAATTAGAAGGTAAAGAGTTTATTTTTATTGAAATGTATTTTTAAAATGTTTATTTGTATCCACTCACACCTTTGATGTTTTTTATGACCCCCCAGACCGTGGTAGAAAAATTGGGGCCAATCTAGAGGCGGAGACATGAGTGGGAATCAATATGGTCATCCCTTGTGGGAGGGGTCCATTAAATTTGGCATTAGAGCATTGTGGTACTAGTTTTTATTTGCCATTTTCATGCCTCCAAGACTCGAGCCCTGTGGCCTAGTAATGTAGGATGTTATCTTCCTAGCTATGTTTTTTTCGACGACTAGGCAGTGCTGGTAGTGGCATAGATATGGAAATTTAGATTAGGACTCTGAAGGAGTCGATCTTCGAGTCTAGGGCTTGGGAAGAGCCAGAAGGCCGAGGAATCAGATAATGTTCTGAATATAGGACGAGGGTTTAGGTGGGAGCTTGAGATACTGATGTAGACTTATTCTCCAAGATTGTTGGAGGGATACTTTTATGTGGGCTTAAATAGAGGTTTGACGTGTTTGCTCTTATTTTTATGTGGTCAAAAGGTAACTTTTTGTACATTTAGTATGGACTATTGTGTGGGTCTCGCAGTTCTAAGTCTGTAAACACACTGTAAACACACTGCACGCCAGAATAAGAGTTCGGATGAATTTGTTACGAGTGTGAAATGTTTAAGCGCATTTTGGTAATTATGAGACTAGGGGCAGTTTGGTTTTTTCTTATGTGGATGAGTCATCAACTTTTATTAATGTGTCTAAGTGGGATGGTGACACCTGTCTCCATCCTAATTGGATTAGTGTCACTGTTGTGCGTGTGTACGTGTGGTCGTCTATGTGTGTGTTCGTGTATGTTTGTGTGCTTGGCACCCGAAAACCCAAACAACCCAACTTCCCCGTTCGTTGAACAATAGAAAACGAGAGTAGAGAAGGAAATGAGAATATATATATATTAAAAAAAACTGAGAGGGGAAAAACCAGTACCCTAGACCTGAGAAACCCAGAAGAAACGCCGATAAACCCAAATTTCATAACCGGGTACCCTTAACTTCAAACATCAATTTTGGACCCGAGAACCTGAAATTCAGGTCATTGTTGTGATCTTTGGTTTCTGGCAAGTAAGACCGAGTTGTTCATAAATAGAATTAGGCGCAGGAAGGCCTGGATTGAGGAATTGATTTGGCAGAAATTTATAAAATTGAATCTTGAAATTGAGGTGAGATTCTCACATTTTAAATCCATGTAATTACTTTTGAGTTGGATTAGGATTGAATTGAGGTTTAAAGTATGGAAATTAGTGGAAAAATGGCGAGTTTTGGACCGGGTTGGGATCGCCGGGTTAGGGCTCGAATTGTAGGTTCACAAGTCGACCATCTTAAGGTTGATGGTGATGCTGTTGTAGAACGTGAGGCCCATGTGTAGAGGACTTGACATGTGCCTGGGGGCGTGTGCAATAGTTCTTCGAGATACGGTCAACACGATTCATAATTTTTTTTGATATTTCGTACATTTTGGCGCAGATTTCGAATCGATTGAACACCGTCTTGGTATAGTTTTGTGTGTCCGAAGAATTAGGTTACGCTTTTAATTACATATTTTGTTTCATAAAATTAGGGGATTTTAGTGTGAGATTACTAGGACGTTAGTGACTCTTAGTGCTTGAAAATTCTATATGGAAAATTCAAATGAAAATTCATCTTTTCTTATATAAAAATAATATATTATCAAATTAAGATGAGTATACGTGATTCAATTTACACAAAACTGTATAATTTATAAATAAAAGTTGGTATACTGATACTCAAAGTCACTTAGGAGGTATATATCCAATTGAGACTTTCATAGAGTTTAAATGTTTTTAAAAGCTAAAAGGTATTAAATTATGACTTTTAGGGAGTTGACAAAAGTTTGAGAGTATTCAATCTATACTTTTATAGAGATTTATAAAGTCATTTAAAGTTGAGGTATATTCAATCATGACCTTTCATGACTTCATAAAACCTTGTGTATTCAAAATATTCATGGATGTCGTAGACTTCATTAAATAGAAGAGTTGTGTGGAGTTTGACAAACACTTTAGTGTAAGTTATGCTTTAGCAAAGTTCATGATTTTCTTTGTGAAACGGCATGAAAATTTGAAAAAGGAAATATTGAGAATTTGAAAAAAGGATTGACGTTTTTGCCTTTGTTTTTACGTGGTTAAAATTTGACTTTTTGATCAAGGAAGTTTTTGGATATTTCGTAACAACCATTATGTAGATCTCAGAGTTCTGAGTCTGTAGAAAGGCAGGAATAGGCTTGATCCCAAATCTAAGAAATGCACCTTCATTGGCTATGGCAAGGATGAGTTTGGCTACCGCATTTGGGATGATGAAAACAAGAAGGTGATCCTTAGCAGAGATGTGATTTTCAATGAAAGAATGATGTATAAGGACATGCATAAAATTGACGCTAGCGACTCAGAGCAGAGTGTTCCAATATTTGTAGATGTAGATTATGTTCTAGTTAGTCCTGTGACAGAGCTGATTGTAACAAGTCCTAATCTAGAGGAACTCGTTGGACAAAGCAGTTCCCAGCAGTCTGACACACCACAACCTCCAACTCCAGCTCCTACATTGAGAAGGTCTTCTCGGCCTCATGTGCCTAACATGAGATACATGAATTATTCGTTGTTGACTGAGGGAGGGGAGCTTTAATGCTATGATGAAGCTTGTCATACTAGTGACACAAGTAAGTGGGAGCTTGCCAGGAAAGACGAGATGCAGTTTCTGATCTCCAACTAGACATGGGAACTAGCTGAGTTACCCGTGGGGAAGAAGGCACTTCACAAAGAATGGGTGTATCGGGTGAAAGATGAGCATAATAGTTCTAAGAGATAAAAAGCCCGACTCGTTGTCAAAGGATTCCAGTAGAAGGAAGGAGTTAACTACACTGGGACTTTTTTCTCCAGTTGTGAAGCTCAATACTATCATATCAATATTGAGTATTGTTGTAGTTGAAGATCTTCATCTTGAATAGTCAGACGTAAAGACCAAATTTCTTCACGGAGACTTGGATGCGGAGATATACATACACCAGCCAGAAGGTTTCTCATAAAAAAAGGGAAGGAGAACATGGTGTGCAAACTTAAGAAGAGTTTGTTCGGCTTGAAACAAGCCCAAAGTCAGTGGTACAAAAAGTTTGACGACTTCATGCACAAGGAAGGTTTCTACAAGTGCAATGCCGACCACTGTTTCTTGTAAGAACCGTGTCTTAAGAAGAACGGTGAACAATCCCCCATCGCTCGGGGGAGGGAAATGTGTAGTGTCTTATATGTGTGGGCACTTATCTATCTAGCATGAGACCTTTTGGGAACTCACTGGCTTTGGATTCCTTAAGAACTCTAAATTTAAGCGAGTTGAGGCTGGTGCAATCCCGAGATAGGTGACCTACTAGGAAGTTGCACGTGAGTTCTCAGAAAACAAAACCGTGAGGGCTGGGCCCAAAGCGGACAATAATGTGCTAGATAGATCGGGTCGTGACAGAATGGTATCAGAACTGGACCCCGACTGGAAATGTGCCAGTGAGGACGCTAGGCCCCAAGGGGGTGGATTGTAAGACTCGTGTCTTGAGAAGAACGGTGAACAATTCCACATCGCTCATGGAGGGAAAGGTGAAGTGCCTTATAATTTTGGGCACGTATCTATCTAGCATGAGGACGCTGGGCCCCAAGGGGGGTAGATTGTAAGACCCGTGTCTTGAGAAGAACTTTGAACAATCCCACATTGCTCGAGGAGGGAAAGGTGAAGTGCCTTATATGTGTGAGCATGTATTTATCTAACATGAGGCCTTTGGGAGCTCACTGGATTTAGATTCCTTGGGAACTCCAAAGTTAAGCGAGTTGAGGCTGGTGCAATCCCAAGATGGGTGACCTACTGAGAATGTGCACGTGAGTTCCCAAAAAACAAAACTGTAAGGGATGGGCCTAAAACGAAAAATATCGTGTTAGATGGGTCAGGTCGTGACATTGCTACTTCAAAATATATAGATCCAGTTATCTCATTTTACTACTTTATGTCGATGATATGTTAGTAGCAGGTTCAAATATGGATAATATCAGAAGGTTGAAACAGCAATTGTCAAAGGAGTTTGACATGAAAGACTTGGGTCCAGTAAGAAAGATTCTTGGAATGCAAATCAAAAGAGATAAGCATAGAGGGACTTTGCAGTTATCTCAATCAAAGTACACCAACTGTGTTCTGCAGAGATTCAACATAGTCGACGGTAAGCCAGTTAACATATGACAGGACCCATCCCAATCCCCCTGGATTATCATGGGACTGCTCTCGTCTGACATCGCATGTCAGATAAGGGATAACAACCGTAACCCGCTCGGGGTTATCCAGAGTACGCAAGGATCTGTGGCGACATGTGATGTCTTAAACTCTACTGTAACCCACATCCGCGATCAATCTAAAGGGTATCAAAAACATAAAAGCCGTGAGTGGACAAAAAAAATTAGTTATAAAAACATTTATCGAAAAGACATTTTTACCCTTCACGTAAAAGCATGCATGCATCAGAAAACAGTATTTCAAATATTTTCTCAAAAACAAGACGTATTGCTTTTCAAAACAAAACACAGTGGTCTCAATCCAAAACCAAATCATGCAAGGTCTCAGTTCAAAACCAAATCGTGCAGGGTCTCATCCCAAAACATAAACATATGGGATCTCGGCCGATCATCATCATCAGTATCAGCCACGATTCCAATCCCAACAACCCGTGCCCATAAGCTCCAGGACTACTCTGATCTTGAGCATGACGCCTTTACCACATCACCGGCCGACAATCACTAGACCATCGCGAACATATCATTGATCGATCATATATACCACACTCCAGAGTCGAGCCTCCCTCGGTTGCCGCCTCTCTCGGCTGCTCGACAACAGGCGCATCGTGACTTCTTTGTACCTCGGAGGCTAGCATCATCTACAGAGTGCTCTTTGGGGAAATGTATTCACAACCAGAGGCCCTCTAATAAAATTAAAGTCATTAAACTCAAAATTATAGGGACACAAGCCCAAATATCATTAATAGGGTCACAAGCCTGAAATATCATCAATTGGGTCACAAGCTCGAAAACAGTGTCTATCAACACTTCATAAACCCAGGATTCCTCGAATCCTTTCAAATCCGCAACTAGGTCTCATGCCCGAAATATCTTTCATAAATCCAGGATTCCATGAATCCTATCAAATCCACAACTAGTCTTATGCTCGAATCATAACTAGTTCACAGCCCCAATATATCTCACGTTTGACTATACTCTAAGTCAAACCATAAATCAACTGGGTCATACGCCCGAAAGATATTTCTAAATTCGAAAACCATTTCGTTATTCAAATCATTTTCCAAATCCTTTGACTATTGAGAAATTCCAACTGGGACTCAAGCCAGAATCTCGGTTTCACGCATCTCCGTGAAATCATTCGAAACCGATAATCAATCTTTGGTTACGATCAAAATCACATAAAATATAAGCACGTAGAATACTTGGCCTAAGCCCAACTATCAAATAAAATAGAAATCTCGATCTACGTGTAATAACACATTTTCTACAAAAATGCCAAAAAAATCATATGCAACGAATGCATCTCAAATCATGTTCATAAAACATATAAAACATTTATGCATGCATCATATTTATAAATAAAGTGACCACTCACAGAAAGTCCATGCTGCGCGCTTGCAACTTGCACCATAAAGACGGTGCAAATCCATACTTTCCAGAACGTCCGGACCTATCCAAATCATACCCAAAGGTCACTATCCATCGATACAAATCCTAATCATAAATCCTTACGCATCCCGGAATGGTCAACGTGTCCCGAACACGCTTCCCGAGAAGAAAAATCTTAATTTGACCTATCAACGATCTCCGATCTACTTGAAACAACCACCATTGGGTTCAGAATGTCGAAACCTTTCAAATAAGACCGATTTCACCCCAAAATTCGTGCCCACACGCTGGTCAATGTCCTCACGTGGTGATTAACGACGATTAACACTGACATCAGCCTGACAGATCTGACACCTACCACGTGTCACCACCCTATTGGTCGATATGTCCTGACACGTGTCACTGACATCTCTAACACACTGCCACGTGACACGACCTCATTGGTCCACATGCTTTGACAATGCCTAATGTGGCACTTCCACTTCACTGCTGACTGGACTTGACAGTTGCAACGTGTCACCCTTTGGTTAGCCACGTGGCTTGACAAGTTTGACAGATAATGACGTGGATTGCCACATCATCATCATCAACCTCTATCTAGGTCGACCCGAACCATTGTAAAAGGTTGTTTGACCCACGACCATGACCCGACGGGAACTCAGCCGTTCAACCACCATTTTCACCCCATTTGTTTTCTTATGCACTCGTTTCACTCCCAGAAACAGTTCTATGGTGTCAAAATCGAGAAATAAGGTCTAGAAATTACCTTACAAGCTCGAACTCCCAAGGCCCGTTTTGAACTGCCACCTAGAGGTACTAAACTGTCCATTCCCTTTGATTTCGATCTCTACAAGCTCCTATGAGATCAAAAAACACGTCTCAGTCATCATAACCGTCCCCAAACGTCCGAAATTAAAAAACCAAAATAAAATTCAAAAATGAGTTTCGGGCTACTAGGGTTTGACGGGTTTCCAGCCACCTCACGACGGTTCCGCTGTCCTGCCACCGTCCATGGCTTCCTCTCATTCTCACCCTCTCACTCTGTCTTCTTGTGGCCTCAAGCAAGGAAATAGGGATATGGTTTTGGGTGGGTTCAGGTAGGATGGATGAAATGGAAGTGGAAAATGGTTTGGGTGCATGTATGTGTGATGGCCATCAATAGATGGGTGACACTTGTCACTTATCCATTGGTCTAGGCCAAGATATTTTGGGCGCCAATTTCAAATACCAAAAGTCAACCGGCTCGGTTTTTGTGCAACCATAAATAGTTTTTGGAACCTTCTGTGACTCGTAATTTTCCCTTATGATGTCTGATTTTGACGTGTTGTCTGTTTACGGATTCGTATCGTCTCAATCTACGTAATGGTCCTTGGTCCATATGCATTGGACTTTCCGGATCAAAGGTCAACATTTTCCCCTTTGCAAGGGCAAAATCGTCATCTTCCCCAAATCGCTCGCTAATCCTCGATTAGTCCTTAATTATTTCTTGATAATCCATCATTAATCCTTAATTCATCCGTAAATTCGAGACGAGTCCTTACAATATTCCGTCCTTAAGGAATTTTGTCCCCAAAATTCATACTGACCCAATCCATGGTGGAAATCCAATCTTGCCTTCACCCCAAGGCACATGCCCAAAATCCATCCACAGTACTTGCACATAACCAAACGTCACTCGACGTCCACCCCAATCCAACGTTCAATGCTAAAACTCAGCTCATCCTCTAAGACCATATCCAATATTGACCAATTGCCACTAGAACCTCCAATGCTCAATTTTAAGTCTCAAACGAGACATTGATACTCGTCGGTCTCATCTGCAACCTCGACACTCATTGATCTCACCTGTCACCTACGTAGTTGTACTCAGCGTTCAATCTGACATGTCATCCTTATCGTCCTACTCGGCTAATAATCTAAGCCGACAATCCTACTATACCAAGTTGAGATTCTGCTTAACATCCAATCTATTACTCATGCTCCTACTGAGTATCAGAAGTCCTCCGTCTCACCCGATGGTTTCCAACCATAAATCCCACTCACGATGTCCAACACATTCATGACATACGCCACATTCACGATACTCAACACATTGACGACATATCGTCATTCCCCGCCTGTAGCTCACGGCTCCACTACGTTTCCGTTGCGCAACTTTGATCTTGACTCGCTCTAGAGTCCCAACATCATATTTCGAGTCACTCAGCGACCAACACTGTGAACCTAACTCATCACGAGCCTCAAACTGTCATCTCACTCATCCTAGTCGATGCACTAATCTACACTTACTCATCCTGAGTGTATCTGGAACCCATCGAATACTTGCGCTAACAAAGATAATCATAATCAATAACACCAGGGTTCCTTTGGCCCATCATGGCCCTGAGCTCCATGCTAGTATAATCACTGAACCCTCTAACATCGCTCTATACTAGGCACAATATTCAATGTTGGGTCCTCGTACTCAATGTACATTCAACATCGAACCTCGTCTGATTATCATATCATGTCCATCTTGGGCTCAATCTGATGATCATACCTCATCGATCAGATTTCTGAATCCTCAAAAATCATGATATCCAACATGCACTACTCACAGGTTCATCCACATCACAACATAGGGTAGGCATGCCAATCATGATCCAACACGAAACCATGTTCGTCTAATCTCTGCTCTACACAGATCAACCACTAACTCAAATCCTCTCTGAGTTCTTCCTGGTCACTCGACTAACACTTGAGATGTGCCTAACACATACTCATCGAAAATTCCAAAGACCAATCGTCTTACTTCTACCAAGACGTACCAATCCAAACCTATTGGTGACCTACCTCGACCACTTTATGGTCATCCACCACAGGACAATATCTCAAGCTGGAGCAATAATGAGCCTGTACATCCTACTTGAGGCATCAACTAATCAGCTTTTCATGAATGTTTCTAAATATATCGTCGTCCTGCACGTCTCTTGAGGAGATCGTAAATCCAACTTTCCTGCCCACAGGTTACCGTGACAAAACTCCCGCTAACGTCTAACTAGCCAACCTAGAGCAGTGGTCCATATTCTGCTCACCCAATTATCATCTCCACCTAGATTAACTTCAAAACAGAGTGAATGTCACTCATCTCATCTGAGTGAATCCAATCTCAGTTGTCATCATTGGCTGGCAGCGATCCGACGCAATATCTATCCTTAACCAATTCATTCCATAACCCAAATCAGTTCAAAGTGTCTTGATGTATAAGCATCCCGATTATCTCGATCCAAAACTCCTGATTCTCATTGGGTCTATACTAGCTCTCTTGGCCAACATCTTATGACACATACCACCAACATGGTTCCATTCAACTCTAATGGTCATGCATCACGTCTAGTGATATAAAGCTCTTACACCTTCTTTGAACCCAAACTTGAAAGTCCTTTCTACTGCCTGGTAAAGCCTTCTAACTAACCCATATTATCTGTGGACAGCTACCGTCATGATCCTCCACTCCTAAATTTAGCTCAACTTTTACCATCTGATACATCCATGAGTGATGAGAAGTTTACTAAGAACTTATAGGAGAAGGATGTACATTTACATTGCCCAGCTGTTTCGTCATAAATAACTCTCGAAGTTCCAACAAACTTCTACAAGAGACATTGATTTCTCATCAGTGACATTCCAAGTTAACAGAATCCCAATTCCACTAAGTCCACTATATCCCTCACAGGACTCCCAACGCTCTTAACTCCGTCGGTACCTTCCGACGAGGTGGTCGCAAGCTGGGTTACTATCTGTCTCCTATCGGTAGGATATGTAGTCCCATCACCGTACTAGTCGGAGTACTATCTCACACGTCCTACTCTATGGGATCAACTCCCGTTGCACTCAACAACCGTGCAATCCATTCATCATTGTCTCTATCATCGTTTCCTTTGCATCACCTACAGGAACCTCATCTCTCGACAACCAATACGACTGACGAATCCTCATCGTCTCAGTCGTCACTAGAATATGAGCATATCAAGATCGATAAGAATCATCCACATCCATCGATAATAATGTTTGCCATAAACCTTGTGCGGCTGGGTCTACACCATCTCACGTTATCAGTACTATTGTACCCAACGATCTGTATGTCTTGAGCATAACTCAATGCCTGTAACATCCGCGTATAATCCTCTGATCAACCACCTCATGATCCAATCCTTAAGTACCTTTCTCTCTTGGTAACTTATCCAACTAATCTCGACCCGAGTCATCCCCGACCTCGACTACTCACAGTAGCAAATCTATCATAACCAATCATCGGTCATGACTCCGAAAGTCATCACACTCAGCCCTCCTCGAGGACTACTTGATCCTACTCTTGGTCTACTCAGTCCTACTCGCATTAGACCTCATTGAAAAACGACATCCAATGCCAAATATAAGCTATCCAGGGTTCCTCCCCATATCACATCTTATTCCTACCCTCACTGTCAAATTACTGACAAGATGTTCCTATCGTTGAGACATCATATCCGGCACATGCACAATCAACACAAGAGCAACCTAGTGCTCTAATACCATTTTGACAGGACCCATTCCAATCCCCCTGGATTATCACACGATGTTCCTGCTCCCGTCTGACACGAGGTGTCAAACAAGGGATAACAACCGTAACCCGCTCGGGGCTATCTAGAGTACGCAAGGATCTGTGGTGGCATGTGATGTCTTGGAGGCGAGCATCATGTTTAGAGTGCTCTCTGGGGAAACGTATACACAATCGAAGGCTCTCTAATAAAATTTGAGTCTTTAAACTCAAAATCATAGAGACACAAGCCCAAATATTATCAATAGGGTCACAAGCCTGAAATATCATCAAATGGGTCACAAGCCCGAAAACAGTGTCTATCTTCATAAACCCATGATTCCTCGAATCCTATCAAATCTGCAATTGGGTCTCATGCCCGAAATATCCTTCATCAATCTATGATTCCTCGAATCCTATCAAATCCGTAACTGGGTCTCATGCTCGAAATATCCTTCATAAATCCAGGATTCCTCGAATTCTATCAAATCCAAAACTAGGTCTCATGTCCAAATCATAACTAGGTCACAACCCGATATATCTCACGTTTGACTATACTCTAAGTCAAACCATAAATTAACTGGGTCATACGCCCGAAATATTTTTCAAAATTCGAAAACCATTTCATTATTCAAACCATTTTCCAAATCCTTTGACTATTGGGAATTTACAACTGGGACACAAACCCGAATCTTGATTTCATGCATCTCCATGAAATCAATCAAAATCGATAATCAATCTTCAGTTTCACACCTCTCCGTGAAACCCTCAAAATCACATAAAACATATGCATGTAGAATACTTGGCCTAAGCCCAAATACCATATCAAACAGAAATGTCGAACTACGTGCAATAACACATTTTCTACAAAAATGCCAAACAAATCATATGCAAAGCATATGCAACCAAAGCATCTTAAATCATGTTCATAAAGCATAAAAAAACATTTATGCATGCATCATATTTATAAATAAAGCGTCCACTCACAGACCGTCCATACTACTAGTCTGCAACCCGCGTCATAAGACTCTCCTGGGGCTAATCCATACTCTCCGAGATGTCCAGACCTGTGTAAATCATACCCAAAGGTTACTATCCATAAATACAAGTCCTAATCATAAACCCTCACACATCCCAGAATGGTAAACAAGTCCTAAACATGTTTCTCGAGGATGAAATCCTCCATTTGATCTATCAAACGATCTCCGATCGACTTGAAACCACCACCATTGGATTCAGAATGTCAAAACCTTTTAAACCAATCAAGGTTCTCACGCGCTGGTTAATGCTGACATTGGCAAAGTCAAAGCTGACGTCATGGTCAACGATGACGTCAACCTGACAGGTTTGACACCTACCACGTGTCACCACCCTATTGGTCCACGTGTCTTGACATGTGTCTCTCACATCTCTATCACACTGCCATGTGGAACCACCTCATTGGTTCACATGGTATGGCAATGTCTAATGTGGCACTGCCATGTCACAACTGACTCGTCCCCTAATAGCTGCCATGTGTCACCCTCTAGTTGGCCACGTGGCCTGACAGGTTTGACAAGTAATGACGTGGACTACCACATCATCATCTTCAACCTCTGGTCGGGTCGACCTAAATCACTGTAATGGATTGTTTGACCCGCGACCATGACCTGGATGGAACTCAACTGTCCAGCCATCATTTCACCTTATTTTTCTTCCTATGCACTTGTCTCACTCCCAGAAACAGTTCTACCTTGTAAAAATCGAGAAATAAGGTCTAGAAATTACATCACAAGCTCAAACTCAGACAACCAATTTTCGAACCGCCACCCAGAGCTACTCAGCCGTCCATTCCCTTTGGTTTGGATCCCTACAAGTTTGTATGAGCTCAACAAACACGTCCCTGTCGTTAGAATTGTCCCCAAACGTCCAAAATTCAAAAACCAAAATAAACTTCAAAAATGGTTTTCGGGCTACCTAGGTTTCACTAGTTTCCAGCCATCTCACGACGGCTCCACCATCT
Organism: Prinsepia uniflora; assembly: GCA_032719365.1. Lineage (NCBI taxonomy): Eukaryota > Viridiplantae > Streptophyta > Magnoliopsida > Rosales > Rosaceae > Prinsepia > Prinsepia uniflora. Next base: position 22,944,611 of record CM064868.1, read on the forward strand.
TGCCACCGTCCATGGCTGCCTCTCAGTCTCACCCTCTCACTCTGTCTCCCTATGGACTCAAACAAGGAAATGAGGATATGGTTTTGGGTGGGTTCGGGTAGGATGGATAAAATGGAAGGGGAAAATGGTTTGGGTGCATGTATGTGTGATAGCCATCAATGGATGGGTGACACTTGTTACTTATCCATTGGTCCAGGCCAAGATATTTTGGGCCCCAATTTCAAATCCCACAAGTGAACCGTCTTGGTTTTCGTCCAACCGTAAATAGTTCTCAGAACCTTCCGTGACCCGTAATTTTCCCGTACGATGTCTGATTTTGACGTGCCGCCTGTCTACAGGCTCGTTTCGTTTCGATCTACGTAATAGTCCTTGGTCTATGTGCATTGGACCTCCCAGGTCAAAGGTAAACTTTTTACCCTTTCTAGGGGAAAAATCGTCATTTTCCCCAAATCGTATGCTAATCCTCGATTAGTCTTTAATTACTTCTCGATAATCCATCATTAATCCTTAATTCATCCGTAAATTTAGGACTGGTCCTTACGGCATATCCTTGGCAAGTCACTTTCGCTTATCCAAGGTTGAGTCCTCTTAGACAAAAGAAGACAGAGATTTCATTTCTAAGGTTCCTTATGCTTCATCCATTGGGAGTTTAATGTACACGATGGTCTGTACGAGACTAGATATTGGCCATGCAGTTGGAGTTGTTAGCAGGTATATTTCAATTCTAGGAAAAGCTCATTGGGAAGCAATGAAGTGGATTTTGAGGTATCTACAAGGCTGTCAGGGCCTTTCCTACCTAGCACCATATTGTCCACTTTGGGCCTCACCCTCACGGTTTTGTTCTCGGGAGCTCACGTGCTACTTCCCAGTGGGTCACCCATCATAGGATTGCACCAGCTTTAACTCGCTTAATTTTAGAGTTCCAACCGAACTCAAAGTCAGTGAGTTCCCAAAAGGCCTAGTGCTAGATAGGTGTATGCCTACACATATAAGGCACATCACCATTCCCCTAGTAGGAATGTGGGATCGTTCACCGTTCCCTCTAGGACACAGGTCTTACAATCCACACCACTTAGGGCCCAGCTTAGATCGTTCACCGGTCGGGGTCTGGCTTCGATCCTATTCCATCATGACCCGTCCCATCTAGCACCATATTATCTGCTTTGGGCCTCGCCCTCAAGGTTTTGTTCTCGGGAACTCACGTGAAACTTCCCAGTGGGTCACCCATCATGGGATTGCACCAGCCTCAACTCGCTTAACTTTAAGTTCCAACCGAACTCAAAGCCAATGAGCTCCCAAAAGGCCTAGCGCTAGATAGGTGTGTGCCTACACATATAAGGCACATCACCATTCACCTTGTAGGAATGTGGGATCATTCACCGTTTCCTCCAAGACACGGGTCTTACAAAGGCACACAAAGAAGTGTTTGTACTTTGGTAAGGGTGAATTAAAAGTACAAGGCTACATAGACGCGGACTTTAGGGGTGAAATCGATCACCGAAAAAGCACCACCGGTTATATATTCATTATCGGAATTACATCTGTTAGTTGGATGTCGCAATTTCAGAAGATTGTAGCTCTATCCACTACAGAAGCTGAGTATGTAGCCATGACTGAAGCCAGTAAAGAGATGATATGGCTTCAAGGTTTGTTAACTGAGTTAGGGTTCAAGCAAGAGAAGAATGTTCTATGCTATGATAATCAAAGTGCAATACACTTTCTGATGAATTCAGCATTTCATTCCAGAACCAAGCATATTGGACTTCCTTATTATTTCATCAAATCTTTATTGGAAGATGAAGTATTAATACTGGAGAAGATCTAAGGAAGTAAGAATCTAGCGAATATGTTGATAAAGACAGTGGCTATCAACAAACTGAAGTTGTGTTCAACTTCAGTTGGCTTGCAAGAGTAACAAGATCGGAAAGCTCTGCTGCATAGATTAAGGTGTGAAGATAGATTAACATCAGTCTTCAAGTGGGAGATTGTTAAGGAAATGCACACCAATCATTTTGTAGTTAAAATTAAAGGAAATGAACACCATCCTTTTTAGTAAAAAATAAGAGTGCCTAACTTAGGCCATTGTGAATGGGAGGTGCACAACCATCCCACCACCCGTTCTATTTTTCTAAAGCCTATATAAACCCCTTAACTCTCATTTATAAGATATCCCAAAAACTTAGAGTAGTAGAAAGTTTTGAGAGAAAAGCTTGTGAAAGAATTTTTTAAGAAAACGTTTTGAGTATAATTGGGTGTGGGTTGTGAGTTATAAGTGTTTAAACACTTTGTATATTTTGATCCGTTTTAGTAAAACCATCTGCAACAGATCTGGAGACATAAGCACAATTGGCTGAACTCCGTTATCAAATTCGTGTGTGTGTTATTTTTGCTGTTATGTCTCATTCTCACGAATTCTATTTATAGGAAAAATATGCATAATTTTCACAACATAATTGAGGCGAGATTCTCACGTTTTGAATCCATGGAACTGCTTCTGACTTGGATTAAGACTGAATTGAGGTTTAAAGTATGGAAATTGATGCAGAAATGGCGAGTTTTGGACAAGGTTGGGATCGCCTTGGTCAGGATCCGAATTGCAGGTTCGCGGCTCGACTTGCTCAAGGTTGATGGTGACATTGTTGCAGCGAGTGATGCCCTTACACAGAGGACTCGACATGTGTGTGGGGGCTCATGTAATCGTTTTTTGATGTATGGTCAACACGATTCTTAATGTTTTCGATATTTTGGGACATTTTGGGTGCATGCTTCAAAATACGTAGACGGTGTGTGAGTGGACATTTATTTTATAATTGTGATGCATGTATGGATAAATGATTTAAGTGATTTATTGCATGATTTGAAATGATTATTGGGTAAGTTTTCAGATTTATTTATTGATTTATGGATATATTTTACGGTAATTGGTGAAAACGACGTGTTGCATTGATGCTCGGTTTAGAATTGGTATTTTGACTTTGTTTTAAGTCAAGGATTTGTGTAAAAGCATGGTTGCTCAGTATTTGTGGAAAATGATGTTTTGGGTTTAGGCCCGATCCGAAAAAGGTTTTGACTTGAGTTTAGAGTCAAAGATGTGTTTTAAAATAATAATTTGACTTTGTGATTTAGGGATACTAGTACATATCTAGATGATGCGAGTGCAGTTCCTGAGTATACTTTTATGTCTGGATGTTGCGTGTCACGACCCGACCCTCTTCCAACATGATATCGTTGCCTCTGGACTCGTTGGTCCAACCAGCTCCACCCACAAGGTTTTGGTTTCTGCGAACTCACATGCAACTTTCCAGTGACTTACCCATCTTAGGATTGCTTCAGTTCCTTCCTCACTTCACTTTGGAGTTCCAAAGGAATCTAAAGCTAGTGAGCTTCCAAAAGGCCTTATACTGGATAGTGGCGTGCCCACACATGTAAGACGCATCTCCCAGATCCCCCAGACAATGTGGGATTACGACCCATGCCTCCCAGGCTCAGGTCCTCACAATCTACCTCTCTGGGGTCCAGCGTCCTCGTTGGCACACTTAATTACGGCTGGGGATGAGCCCTGATACCAAATTGTCACGACTCGACCCTCTCCAGACAAGACATTGTCCCATTTGGACTCGCTGGTCTAACAAGCTTTTCCCATAGGGTTTTGTTTCTGGGAACTTACATGCAACTTCTCAATGGGTCACCTATCTTGGAATTGCTCTAGCGCCTTCCTCGTTGAGCTTTGGAGTTCCAAAGGAATCTAAAAATAGTAACTCCCAAAAGAACTCCTATTGGATAGAGGCGCACCCATATATATGGCGCACCCCCAAATCCCCCACTCAATAAAATTCAAGTTTTTATTGATATTCTTTATAGGAATTATAATATTTAGTAATTAAATAAATAAAATTTCATGAATGATGCCTAACTGTCATAGCCTGTCAATCTCATTGACAGTTAGAAGTTTCATATTTTTCTAATTATTTTAGTAGCATTATAAATACTTAGCTAGAAAATGTTTAGTAAAAAAAATAATTATCATTTGAGTATAAATCTTTTCAAAGAAATATATTTCAAATAATATAATTCATTAACATTTTCTTCAAAATCCAATTACAATATTTAAAACTGGATATAACTCTACACAATTTTATCATGTAATTCTTTATAATTTGTTTATTAATTCTATAAAAGTTTATGAAACTAATAAAGCTGTAAAAACCGATTACTTCAAAAAACTCTGCAATTATCTGTATAAATATGAATTTAATACATCCTCTTAAATTAGAAATAAATTTTACATTTTGATTTTGCATGCGATTTTTAGACTAATATATCGCTTTACAATTCTATAATGAATAAATTTAAAATTGTTAATGGTAATTTATAGATAGTAGTGTGATGTATATTTTGCAAGAGTCGAATTATAAATCACGCATTACATAATACTACTAAATGAGTGATACTAGGGAATTTTTTTTTAGAATTTAGAATATAATTAAGTATAAACAAAGTTTGAGAATAAAAAAAAAACATTCATGTCAAGTGTGTATTTCAATTGATTCTAGTATTAATTTGTAAGAAAATGATTTCAAATTCAAATCCCAACTACATATTTATAAAAAAAATCCAAAAATTCTCCACTCTCAAATAATAATAATAATAATAATAATAATTCCTTAATTAGCTTATGAGACAAATAAAAGTGGAAAAAGAAAATTAAAATAAATGAGGTGGGAATTAGAATCTTCAGAATATGCCGAAACCATTTACTACCGCCCAAGGTTTGTGTAAGGCAGGCCCATGATGAGTTCTTATGCTCTTCTTCGTGTTGTTCAAGAATTAGCCATAACTAGGTGCGGTTACAATGACAACTCGCGCGTGTCGCACGAACAACGCATTCACCTCTATAAAGGAACCTTCTCGAACTCTTCACTCACCTGCCAGTCTCTGATCTTCATCTGTCGCTCAAAACGCACCACACTTTTCTCAATCCATCTCTGTAAGCACTCAAAATCCGAACTTGCGCGGCACACTGTATTTATTTCTCCAGTCCTTGATCGGGCGCTGATCATATTTTTTGTTTTGTTTTGAAGGTACTTTTTTGTGATTTCCGATGGCGACCAAGAGGAGCGTAAGCACTCTGAAAGAGGGTGAGTTGAAGGGGAAGAGAGTGTTGGTGAGGGTTGATCTGAACGTCCCTTTGGATGACAACTCTACAATCACCGATGATACTAGAATCCGTGCCGCTGTCCCCACCATCAAGTACTTGATCGGTCATGGCGCTAAAGTCATCCTCGCTACTCACTTGGTAAGCAATGGCTCCCATCAATCCACTGATATTCTAACTTGTTCGTCTATTAAAGCATCTGGGTCAAATTTATCATGGATCAATCTCTTGGTTTATTTTGGTTTGTAACAACTGTGTGTTTTGAATCGATAATATTACTGTTGAAGACTCCCTCATTCGTTTTACGTTTTATGCTGGAATTCACTGCTTAGATCATGGTCAAGTTAGATCTTATGAGTTTGATTGATCTTGGTTGTGATGCATTTAATGTTTGATCTATGTGGATCATTTTGAAGATCCCTATTGTGTTGTAATATTTCTGTAATTTCATTTGTTTATTTTAGATATAGTTTTGTTATCTCATTATTTATAGTCTTGCCATTAAAATTTGCTTTCGTCTTATGCCCAGTTTTGGATTTTGCGATGACTTGTATTTAAATTGAATTTTTGTGCTTTCGTTGATTTTTATGTTTATCAATTACTCTAGATTTAAAACTATTCTTTCTGCTGGTATATAGCAGCTCTAGTGGGTGCCTCAGCTTTTCTTGAAAACTTAGACTGTTGAGGATAAAAGTTGTCATCTTTGAAGTTATAACTAGCTGTTTTGTTCTGCTGTTTAGTTTATCCGATAATGAGTTTACCTTTTCAGCTAGCGGGTTCATGGTTCTGTTTTATTTGTTCTATAATATTGGACCTGTTAGAGAAGATCCAGAACAAGGAACTGAACAGCATATCGGACTACCATTGTAACTCCTTTCATTTCTTTTCCCAGCTTCTCTGTTTTCTGTGCTTCTTTGACTTATATATTACTATCATTAACACGTAGACATCATGTGATAGTCCGTGTTGGTGTCAAATAGTTTGAAGTTTCTGTTACATTCTTATTTGCTAAAATAGTCTGAGAACTTTGCAAGTAACTAATGAAATGTTTTCTTAAATGCTGTTTTCAGGGTCGCCCTAAGGGAGTCACGCCCAAGTACAGTTTGAAGCCTCTTGTGCCAAGACTATCTGAGCTCCTTGGACTTGAGGTATTTGTTTTTTAATAATACAATCTTTCTCATGAATATTTCTTTCGGGAAGCTCTATTTTATTATCTTTTTCATTTTTTTTTTCTTTCTGCTACAGGTCAAGATTGCTAATGATTCTATTGGCGAGGAAGTTGAGAAGTTGGTTGCTCAACTCCCAGAGGGAGGAGTTTTGCTCCTCGAGAATGTTAGGTTCCACAAGGAGGAAGAGAAGAATGACCCTGAGTTTTCCAAGAAGCTTGCTTCACTTGCAGATATTTATGTGAATGATGCATTTGGTAGTGCTCATAGGGCTCATGCATCTACTGAGGGCGTGGCTAAGTACTTGAAGCCTTCCGTTGCTGGATTCCTTATGCAGAAGGTATGTCAATTGTAACTGACAATTACGTCTACTAAATTTGAATTGTCCTCTGTTCTCAGTGAGTTATTCCCACTAGGAATATGAAATGTTTGACCCACATTATGTAAATGGAACTCTGAAGTTGTGGCCGAAAGCCTCCTTTTTGTGATATACTGATCTTTTGTCCGTCTGGTTATCTCAGGAACTCGACTATCTTGTTGGTGCTGTAGGAAATCCTAAGAGACCATTTGCTGCTATTGTTGGTGGTTCAAAGGTGTCAACCAAGATTGGGGTGATTGAGTCCTTGTTGGCGAAGGTTAACATTCTCTTGCTAGGTGGCGGAATGATCTTCACTTTCTACAAGGCCCAAGGCCACTCAGTTGGGTCATCCCTTGTGGAGGAAGACAAGCTTGATCTTGCAAAATCACTTCTTGAGAAGGCTAAGGCCAAGAGAGTTTCTATTCTGCTCCCAACTGATGTGGTTATTGCTGACAAGTTTGCCCCTGATGCAAACAGCAAGGTCGGTAGTTCCTCTACTTTTTCATTGATCTTAGCATTGGTGATAATCTTATGTGTTCTCAAAAGTTTATATTTGCCTACAGATTGTGCCAGCGTCTGCTATTCCAGATGGTTGGATGGGATTGGATATTGGGCCAGACTCGATCAAAACTTTCAGTGAAGCTCTGGATACCACTCAAACCATTATTTGGAATGGACCTATGGGTGTTTTCGAGTTTGAGAAGTTTGCTGCTGGAACTGAGGTACATAGTAAACTGAATATCAACTGGTTTTGAAACTATCAAGCATCTATTAAGTATTAAACTCATTCATAGAAGTCCTCGGATTCAGTCCAGTCTTATTCTTCAGTTTAGATAGATTGAGTAGGTGATCTGGATTTTTTTTCCTGTGATATTTATGTTAGTCCCTTGTATTGCTCCTTCTTGGCTGTCTGTTATATTTTGAATCTTTTACAAATGCGTTGGGACCTAAGAGAGTTGATAAGGCAGTGGCAACAATGGCCAATCCTTCGTAGATATGTTATATTCACAGGTCACTAATCTAAATTCTTTCCTGTTATAACAGGCTATAGCTAAGAAGCTTGCGGAGCTGAGTGGCAAGGGAGTGACAACAATCATTGGAGGCGGTGACTCAGTTGCCGCCGTTGAGAAGGTTGGGCTTGCTGAGAAGATGAGCCACATCTCGACTGGAGGAGGTGCAAGCTTAGAGCTTCTTGAAGGGAAAACACTCCCTGGAGTCCTTGCTCTTGACGATGCTTGAGCTGGTATTTTTGTCAGTTTGCAGAGGCTAAATAGGGTAGAGTTTATGAATAAATGCTGTTGTGAGGTTCCATTTTGTGGATTGATATTTTTGTTTTGGGAACAATGTTGTCAATCCAAAGCCCTAGCAGTACTCAATATCCGTTTTGGTGAAATGATAATTTTGAAATGCATGTTGTGTTCATTCTCTACAATGACGTGGCATGGATACATGAGATATGACATGTTTGGGAAACTGAGTGGATTGAGAACGTGGAAATGAGTTTTGATGATTAATCAGATTTGAATAGAGTTATACTAACTTTATTGGCATGATAACTAGGACTGTTGAAATAGAGGTGGTCAAGTTTGTGTGTATATATATATATGTGGAGTAATATATTATTAATCATATTTAGTGACGTGTGTATATATTATATGGAGTAATATTATTAACCATATTTAGTCTTGTGACAATTAATAAGTGATTATTTTAATAAATTAAATCACTTAATATATTTCTTTTATCATTTATTGATCATCATATCTAGTGAAGAAAAAGGGGTGTTAATCGGTACAAATTGGTTACTGATCATGGAGTGAAGTGTGAAGTGTTTCTTTTCATTCTTCTTTTTCTTTCCTTTTCTTCTTTCTCCTTCACATGTTTCCCCTTCATCATCCATTTTCTTTTGGTTGACTATCAACAAATTAATTATGGTTGATATGGTAAGTAGATGTCATTTATTAAGCTAGGTATAAATCGTCATTTGTTTTTCAGATGAAAACTTCCTTCTTCAGCATCTTCTTTCATCTTCCTGGGCATATGTTGAAGTACATGGCTTGCTATTTCAAGTCTATCTTGGGCATACGCTAGGCTCTCCCAGCTCCTTGTGAGCCGCAAATGATATTTCAACTCTTCCAAAGTCCTATCCCTTTATCAATATCTTCTAAAGAATTTCTACTCAAACTCCCAAAACTCCGGGAGGTCCACATGTATTTCAACCTGCAACATTGTCACTTCGGATATAAAGAACCGCCTGAAATAATATCCAATATCTTTGAAAATTGTACCCATCAATTCATAAGGTCGAAAAGAGAAACTTTCATGTTGATTGGAAATCGAGGAAATGCCACAGGTGCTGCCATGTGCCGGTGACCTCTCTGTGATTGGGCTTCACCCACTTGGATCCTAATTCCCTTGTTTTTACACCATTTGCACATATGAATAATCCTAACTTATCTCCTCTGCATCTAGATCATCACAACGAGCTGCAAACATAATATATGTATATATATATATATCTCTCTCTCTTCTTTTCTTGTCCCATTGCTTCTAGGAAATTTTCAAGGGAGGGATGTTCTTCATTTTCTCCCCTAAAACTGTCTATCTTGCCCCAAAGTTCCTTCGCTGATGCATATGAAAACTGAGTGGAGGTGCTTAGTCACCATTCATACAATTGATGAACGACATTTATCACTCATCCAGTTAGTTGAGTCAACAATTAACGTAGAATACCCTGAAAAGGCTAAAATGTCCATGTTGCTTAAGTTTACCAAAATACCCTTAGGCGGTTAGACTCGTATCTCCAATATATGATCTTTGTTTTCTGCATGCCCACTGTTTATGAACTTGTGTGTTCAAGACGCACGCAATAGTCCAATTAGAATTCTCAAAAGTTTTCCGAATTCAAATTTGACTTTTTCACCATTATTAATGACAAGGGGAAATCCGTCCTTTCCTAATTTAGTTTCCGAAAAAGCCTAGATTTTTCGGGACATGCTATTACAGGTGGTTAGAATTCGGGTGGCCTTACTCTCGATTTTTGAATCATATCCTCAATATTTATTAGGACGCTCTCTAATGGAGTGTTGAGGATGCAATACGTTTCAAATCTGGAGGCTGGTCCCTCGTAAGGCTAATCGTGCTAGCGATGATTGTTGTTCTTATGCCCCTGGTTCTGATTGTAGTGCTTTTCCTTCTTCCTTTTGTAACTTGTGTCGTATGAACTTTTTATTTTCTCTTACTTGTGTAAGAGTTGTTCCCATTGCCTTGTTTCTAATCACTGGAGAGTAGGCCAGAGTGACGTTCTTCTTGGGCTCGGCATGGAGCATTGTAGTATTCGGTCGTCTCGTGGATTGTTTCTTGCCTCATTAGCTCATTGTAGTCTTCCTACTCCTCAGTGAAGGAATGGTACTTGAAGGTAGATTTCTTCAGGCCACTACCGAATGCTCTGACGGCTGCCTTTTCTAGTAGCCTAGCACTTTGAGTACTCAAGGTTGAATCTTGCCGCGTACTTTTGCAAAGATTCATTCTCCTAATGCCTTAGTGAACTCAGGTCTTCTGTGGTCAACAATTGACCGACATGGATCGTGAAATGGTTGAGCAAAATCGTGTGGAGCTAATCAAATGAGTCAATCATCTATGGTTCCAAGTGATAGAATCAGTTGAGTGCAACTTCAGTGTGGCTAGAGCTGGAGATTAGACATTATACCTTGTCGAAGAGGTGTTTGAAAGCCATGAAAGATTGATAACAGTTCATGTGTGTTACTAGGTTACTTTTCCCTGTGTATGATGTAATCTTGAGGGGTTTGACCTCCATTTCATGTTTGTACCGTCATATGCGATTCGTGAAAGGACCAATGTTGGCCATGATTTTTGTTGGGAATTTGGATTGTGTTTCAGTTATTCGTTCAACAAAGGGTATGAAAATTACATTGCTAGTGCTCCTATTGGGCCGTTCAGCTATTCTCGATCTTCTATTAGACATTGCAATGGTAGAGTCAGCTATGTCCTCCAGAAGATATGAGTTTGCTTGCAGTATTTGAGTGTCGTTACATAGGTAAGCAATTGGGTTGAAACCAAATTGGTCTTCTTCCAAATAACTTATGAACGTCGCAGAATATTTGTGTTTCTGAAGGTTCAACCCCATCGACATGGTGAATGAGCATTTTTTTTGGATGATTTAGATCAACTAGGTATGCGTGATTCTCATTCGGTTGGCCAGCAAGTTCCGTTTCAGTAGCTGCTCGTTGTTCCTTCAGTTCTTCCCACATGAATTGGAGTATAGTGATAAGAACATAATTGATCATATTTATATGTCAATTACCTTTTCATTTTACCTTGTTATTACCTTAATCATGTCACTTCTAACTAACCTTATGAATTTCAGGTGCAAATTACAAAACCTGACAATTTAAGGTCAAATATGGAAAATTGAGGAATCACCAGACCCCAAGAGCATACCATCACGATCCCAACTGTGTCACTAAAGCCCTGTCGATGTCATTGGACCTGCCCATGTCACTAGCCTTGTGCCCGTGCCAAGGATCTGCCCGTGTGCCTAGATGCGTGCCTGATATTCTGCCAACAGCATGTCACTAGTGACATGTTATTGGTATGTCACCAAGACCAGTCCCCAGGCCATGTTTTAGCTATCAGGTCTCAATGCCAAACCATGTTTCAGCTATCGAGCCCAATTCTAGAACCTGTCCTCTGGTCCAAGTCTTGTTCCCAGTGACATGTCACATACATGTCACTAGTGATACGTTCCCAATTAGGACCAGCTCGTGATTCAGCAAATTCCCAATCAAGGATTAGGTCTTGTGCCAACCAAGAACCAAAATATGTTCCAAGTGACATGTTTTGAGGCCTTGTTACATTTTGTTCCATTTTGTTCTATTGTTGTTCCACATTTCCTGACTTAGGCCTAGCCGAGTACCAGACCCAACCGAGTACCAGACCAAGAACCAGACCCATGTGCCTCAGTTTGGGCCAGCACTTGTGCTAGTGACATGCCACTAAAATTCTCGGCCAGGCCCAAGTACAAGCCCTTTTGCGATAAAGACTCATTATCGTACTTTTAGCGATTAAGGGTAATTAACATCCCTTTTCCGATCAGGACATCATGAAACAACTTTGGACTTCCTTTTTCATCTTAGATTCAAAGTGCAATTAAGGCAATGATGATTCTCCACCTTGGGCTAGGATTTGAAGACGTGCAAGGAACAAGCTTTGCGTTCCTTGCACCACAGGAATGTTGACTTGCGACAAAGAATCCTTTTTGCGATAGGTTTTTAATTAATTTTCCAATAAGAATCGAGTTAGGGTTTGTCCTATGCCTATAAATACTTAAGTTTTCTCATTATTTTAGTTTGGGGTCTCTTATTCTTTACACCAAAACTTTGCTCAACCAATTTTACCTTTTTTTTTTATAAATTCAAGATTTCTTTTGCAAAGCTAATTACACCATACTTCACCTTCTACAACTCCATCCGTGAAATAGTCGGGCTGTCCCCGAGTGTCTCACCAAATAGTGCCCAATCACTTCGTATCCATAGGGTGTCCCGAAGAGAAAAAGTGTAACACAACCTCTTTACCTTGTAGTTATCTCTTGTGCTTGAATATTTCCTTTATGAATTGATTTTTAATATTATTCTTAGTTTTATGATTTGTATTAATCCCATTGAATATTTCTTTTATGAATTGATTTCTAATATTATTCTTAGTTTTATGATTTGTATTAATCCCAATATTCCATGTGTTCTATGATTCTAGTTTTTTTTTTATTTTTTATGATTATGTTTGTGCTTAATACTTGATTAGGTAGTCGGGATGTCCCCGAGTCTAAATCATTGAAAGTGTAAGTTGGGATGTCCCCGAACACGTACTTAAGATAGTATGCAAGTAACTCGTAAGGCAAAATTTAGGATGTCGTGGGTTAAAGTTAATACAATTTATGAATGAGTAAGGCATAAAGATGAGTTGACTAATGTAAATAATAAATTCAGTTAGATTAGATTTAGTTTAATTCTAATTAACGTAAGACCTTCAAATTAACTTTATTATCCCCAATTAAAACTCCAAACGATATTCATTCTTAGGTACCCTAATCCCCGGTTTAGAACAATCCCTATTTACCAATGCTACATCTACAAAAAAAGGTTTTAAATTGCATACGTTTTTATTTAAGTGTTGAGTGTGATTTTGTGTTTATTTTAATGCTTAATTTTAGTATATCATATAATTAGAGTGCTTTGATGTTGATCTCCCCACACATGATTTCTGCTATCCATAGTAATATTGCTCTGTCGAAGCTCGGCCATCTTCCTATAGAGGGCCCTTATCATTTCAAGCATTGTCTTATAAGCATGTCGGTTCTGCTATTGTTTTGTTCTTCCATTTAAGGAGTGTTGTTTAGCTTTCCATTATCTTGCTCGACTAATATTATGATCGGCAGATAGATGGAGTAAGGATGTGTGAGCTAGTTGGAGGACTTATTGAGAATTTCCACCGACTGTGTCAAATATTTGCTTCAAAAATAGACCTAGCGGGTTATGAACTTGATAGATGCTGGTTATCGAGCCTAATAGACTCCGATGTTTAAGTTAGTAAGCGAGATGGAGATCAATATGAAAACTAGCATCATAAAGGCAAGGAATGTGTAGTTTGTGGTTGAGTTTACCTTTATGAGAGGGTTTTAACTGGTATTTATAGTGGCAATGAGTGTGGTGGTTGAATCTTATGGTGTAGGGTTCAAACTACCTTAAAAGATGTTGCCACATGTCACAGGAATCCAGGATGGAGAGTAGGTGGCAATAGATCTTTTGGCATGTCAGTAAGCCACTTCTGATAGTTGTCAAAGGGTTATACTGGGGCTGCCAACCCAAATATGTCGAGTACAGGGGCTGAGTGGCCAAGTCTTGGGAGTTCCTAAATGTATTGTGAGTGTAAGCTACCGAGCGAAAACTTGTCTATTTTCTGGCTACAAATCTGATGTTAAGGTGTTGTTGGTCCTACTGAGTTTGGTTGATCGATATGGCAGGGACTCCTATGGTGATATGAAGGGTAAGTGTTCCTTGTTTGAGGGTTTAGATGCCATCGAGGATTTGTGAGGTCATAACCTGCTTACCTTCGTAAAGAGAGAGGGAATGCATAATACTCCTAACTAGAAACTGACCAAGTATGGCGTGAAGGATGTTGGAGCTCCTTCCTGCGGATTTGCATACTTGGAGACGTGAAGGATAGGTGGGGGCTATTCACGGTGGGACGTCCTCCCCTGGTAGCCTCGTTGGACAGCTTTCTCAAGTGCCCTCCACAATTGCTTCTACTGATGATGTGGAGGGGCAGGGAACTATGAAATCAGTGGTGACCATTAGTCTTAGGGAAGCATATGATGAAGAAGCAAGGGCAACACGAGAGCTGGAGGAGATCTTCAATGCGAGCCGTCTTGGGCATGGGGATACTGTTCTCATGCATGGTACGATTCAAACTGGGCTGGGTTGTGGACATGATTTTCATTTGGATCTTAGTACAAACTCAAATGCAGAGAAAACTAGGTTAGGTCACGACATGGTCGTGGGCTAGACTGTAGGGGACTTACCTGAAAGGCTAGGATTATTAAAAGTGCAAGATGTAAGACTCGTGTCCTAGAGGGAACGGTGAACAATCCCACATTCCTGCGAGAGGGGAATGGTCTGGGAAAGGAATGGTAGTGTGGCTTAAAGGTATAGGCACACACCTATCTAGCATGAGGCCTTTTGGGAGCTCAGTGGCTTTGGGGGGATTGGAACCCCAAAGTTAAGCGAGTTGAGGCTGGTGCAATTCCATGATGGGTGACCCCCTGGGAAGTTGCACCGTGAGCTCCCAGGAACAAAACCGTGAAGGCAAGGGCAAGGAGGCCCAAAGCGGACAATATCATGCTAGATGAGTCGGGACCTGACAGAGGAGGGTCGGGTCCTGACACAAGATGGGATGGGTTGTGGGTAGCTTGCATCTGTGGGATCTGGTGTGAAGTCCAGCGTGGGGAATCAGAAGATGGTCCAATGTAGGGTCATGGGCTTAGCGAGTGTGGCCAAAACGATGGTCGTCAATTTAAAGATGATGGAATCCTCTCTATCTCATATTGGGCCCTCTAGCAGGCTACCAAAAGCAGCAAGACGGTATTCTAGAAAAATTGAAAGACTATTTGGGGCCTAACTGATAGCTGTAATATGCCCCGTATAGTACCTGATCCATATTTAGTGATTGCATAATTGACAATAAACGACATGGCACATTTGAGGCAGTGGGGGATGAGGATTCAGAGGGCTGTTTTAGGTGACGAAGGTTGAACCAAGAGGTGGAAGAATTTTAGCTGGTCAAGACCTCCCTTATTGGGTCTCTTGAGTGGAGGGGTGGTGTGTCCACCTCTCCTAGAGAGCTGTGAATTCTATGAAAATTCTATGTTGGAGTTATCAAGGCATCATGGATGTCTTGACAGTCCAAAGCTTGGTGGACCAATGTAGGATCTCCAGGTTTGATGTTGTTAGTTTATTAGAGACAAAAAATAAAGTTCGAAGTTTGATTATTTGAAGCGAAAGCTTGATTTTGATTGCATGCTTGTTGTTGAACCTAAGGGTCGTAGTGGTGGGTTATGCATTTTTTGGAAGTCTGTGGATTCTGTGGTTCTAGTTATGTATGGTGATTTCTTTATTGAAGTGTTAATACATGATGGGACTCAAGGCAAGGTATGGAGACTATGTTGTTTATGCCAAACTAATGATCTGGTCAGGGAGAAGAAGTGGGATTGCCTTTAGGATCATATTAAATGTTTTGGGGAGGCTTGTCTGATTTTGGCGGATTTCAATGATATTCTGGGCATTAATGAAAAGATTTGGGGAAATTTTCAAATCGAGAATAGTATGAGGCGGTTTAGAAGGTTTGTGTCCAACTGTAGCTTATTAGACCTTGGCTACAAAGGCTACCCCTAAATGTGACGACCCGGAAATTCGAAAAAGGAAACTTTGGAAATTTTGAGGAAAATGACAATTTTGCCCCTAGTTATAAGGGCTGAAAGTTGACTTTTTGTTCGGGACCTTGTTTGGACTTTCCGGGAAGATTGTTGGATAGGTCTCGGGACGCTGAATCCGTACACAGGCGGCATGCGTCAATCGGAGTTCGGACGAGAAAGTTGTGGGTCTGGAAAGTTCAGGGGCAAAATGGTAAATTGTGACATGAAGGGTAAAATGGTAATTTGGGCCGTCAAAGTCCTTAACGGTGCAATTAGTTGATATTAAATGGTTTAAGTGGCTAATTCAGCCTATTGGGATAAGGATTCTTCCCTAAGTAACATTTGTCACTTGGTAAGATTAATTAGTGGCTAAATGCCTAATACAAACAAATGAACCCGCCCAACGTCCCGTGTTTAACTCGATCAAATTGATCGGTGAAGGAGGAAAACAGAGACTACCTGAGATGAAAAGAGTAGCTACAGAGAGAAACTAAGTGAAAAACTGAAAAGAATACAGTCATATGAACCTAGAACCCTACTGAGAAACCCGAAAAATTGTCCAAAACAATTAATGTCGAATTTGATGTCTTAGACGGTTTCGATTGAAATTGACAAGATATTTCATCTTCTGGGAGCTCAACGAAGTGAACCAAATCGATTGGGCAAGAAATTGGAGGTGAATTGACAAAGAACAGACTCTGCGACGTCTGCAAATTTTGGAGGTTGAGTTCAGATACTTGGTGGTAAGAGTTCTTGCAATTGGTTTTGAATTTATGCTTAGAATGAATATAGAATGCTCCCTGTATGATCAATTTAACGAAATAACGTGAAATGGGGTAGGACCCGATTTCATACCCGTCGGGTGTTCATCTTAAGTCGAGGAGTTTTAGGACTTATTTGATCAAATTGAAGTCACAGATCTTTAATCTATATAGAATTGATACTAATGAGTGAAAGAAACGGTGAAATTGAGGTCGGATTGACCAAGAACAGATCGGGTTGCACCGCGGGTTGCAGACCCGGATAACAGGTAATCGGGTGATAGGGGTGACATTGTTCACGGCGAATGGCTGTCACGCGCAGCCGCTTGCGGCGGCGCGTGAGGGCGCTTGGCCGGGAATCTGACCTTGGTTCCTGTCACTAAACTTGGAGGAACAATAGAAATGGGGGATATATTCAGGAGCAGGTTGAAAGAGGTATCTCCACTAATCAGTGGATTCATTGGTATCTTGATACCTAACCTAAGCATATGGTAGTTGAGGGGTCTGGCGATGTCATGCTTTCCCTTGACACGAGCCCTATGGTCAAGCGTAAGCAAAAATAGTTCATCTATGATCCGAGATGGGGTAGTGAACATGGATGCACGAAGATTCATAAGGAGAAGTGAGGATAGCCAGCTCCTTTAGAAGGCACGTCCTCTATTCAAGATAAACTAAATGGGGTGAAGAGGGGGATCTTGAATTGGAGGAAAAAAGCTATCCTTAAGCCCCAACTACGTATTGGAGCATTGAGAGAGGAATTGCATATCGCCCTTCAACAACTAGATTTTGAGGGTAGTCGAATTAAAACTTTGGAATCTGATTTGAAGCGGTCTCTTTTGGATGAGGAGTTTTAATAGAAATTGAATTCCAAAACCCATTGGTTCAATGAGGGTGATAAGAACAAAAAGTGTTTTCATGCAAAAACTATCAAGCGTCGACGTCAAAATCGATTTCTAGGTATCCATAATAAGAAGGGAGGTTGGACTGAGGAACTTGATGAGATTCGTGCAATTGCTGTGGATTACTTCAAATCCATGTTCACAACATCTCAGATCTTGGAGTTTACTACATTTAGTGATTGTATTCTCCCTTGTATTTATCTCAGTGAAAATAATATGCTTAGCCATGTAAAAGATGAGGAGTTTCGACAGGTAGTGTTATCTCTACACCTCACGAAATCCCCAAGCTCTGATGTTTTCACAGCTGCCTTCTATCATAAACATTGGGGGTATCATTGGTATGGATGTAATTGCTTTCATTCAAGCTTACTTTGGTACGGGTCACCTGGGAGGATGCTACAATCATACCAACATTGCTCTGATCCCAAAGGTACTTAACCCTACCCATATGACTCAGTTGAGACCAATAGCCTTTTTCAATGTTGTTTATAATATCGTCTCCAAGATTATCACTAACCGTTTGAAAAAGGGGCTTAAACGAATTATTAGTTCAATCCATCCTGCTTTTGTTAAAGGTCACCAGATTACTGATAATATTCTACGTAACGACCCGTCCCGGAACTCGAGATTAGATTAGTGATTGATGACGGATTAGTGAAGTTAATCAGTGATTAGTTGGGTACTTTCGGACGGACGGTGTGAAATGACTGTTTTGCCCCTAGAATGGGCAAAAAGGTTGACTTTTAGTTCAGGCGGCCAAATGGACTTTGGTCGATGACTGTGACGTAGTTCGGGATGTCACGAGTTCATAGACAGGTGGCACATCCGATTCCGACATTCGAGACAAAAGTTATGATGTTTGGAAGTTCGGGGGTATTTTGGTAATTTGGTTGAAAAGGGGCTACCTGTTGACTTTTCATACGACATGAATTTGTCATGCATTTCGAGGATCGTTAGGTAGGTCTCGATTCCTTGAGTATAACGACAGGCGGCACGCTGTCATAGAACTTCGGATGGCTCAAGTTTTGGTCAAAATATGTTAGGGGCAAAATGGTAATTTGTGCACCAAGGGCAAATTGGTCTTTTGGCTGATTTTGAAAATGGTTCAATAAGATGGGGACAACTATCCCTAATAGTGGGATAGTTCTACCTAGGAACAATGAGATGGGGACACATGTCCCTCTTCTAGTTGGTTCCAACATCATCCAATTGTGTTAGACGATCAAATAAGCACAAGCACATGCAAAGGTTACATGGTTGGTTCTGTCGTGTGAGAGATGGTTGTGTGTGACTGAGTGAAAACCAGAGTGCAAATCATGGTGTGAGGTAGCCCTGTTAATTGGTTCAAAAAAACCGACCAAAAAACCGAACCAAACCGAAACCGAACTGAAAAATACCGAACCGGAGGAAAACCGAGACTGTTTGGAGAAAATCGAACCGAACCGAATCGAACCGGTTCGGTTTCGATTTTCGGTATAAGAACATGGAATCAAACTGAATCGAACCAAATGGACCTAAAAACCAAACCGAACCAAACCGACCCAAACCAAAATGCTTTAGGTTACTTTATAATGGACATTGATTAGTTGTAATGGATATTGATTAGTTCTAATAAACATTAATTAGATAATAAATATTGATTATTGTATAAAAGTACAAAAAAAAAGTTTTTAGAGAAAATTGAACCGGTTCAACCGAACCGATTCACCATAATTTGAAAAAAAATTGGTTTTAACCAAAGCCGAACCAAATAGGAGGAAAAATTGAACTGAACCGTATTCGAGGAAAAACCAAATCGAATCGAGCCGATTCCCCAACCGGTTTCGATTTCGGTTACGGTAAAAAAATCGAACCGAAAAAACAATTAACACACCTAGTCTGAGGGCGTGGAAACAGAGAGAAGGCAACGACAAGGAAGAGAAAGGTCGAGATAACCGTGAGAGTGTCCACAGACCCGTATACCCCAATTTTCCCCTAATGACCTCCAACTTTACTTGATGGTGCTAAGGGCTGAAGGTAAGTGAACCAGGACGATGAGGTGAGTATGACGGTAGCCACTACAGGGTTGTGACGGCAAGAGGTGCTAGGAGTTGTTTGAGACCAAAATCACGGCTGGATGTGGCCGGAGTCGTGAAGACATAACGCAGGACAGTCGGCCGGTTTATGCAGCAAGCTAAGAGGTACGATCTTGGCATGTTTTCACGTTTGTGAGGTTATAGATAGAATTGATAACGGATAAAAAATGGAAGATTTAGGGGTTTGAACCGTCCTCTTTGGTTCGGCTAGACTGGGCCGGTTCGAACCGGTTCAGACCGGGCTTGACTGAGGTTGAAGATGAATAGTAGCCAGGCTCGTGAGGCCCACGCGTAGCCCCTTTGGACGGTGGGCGTGGACGCATGGCACATCTTTTGAGGATGTTTTCAACACAATTTTTAAAGTATTCGATGTACCAAACATTTTGGGACTGGTTTCGAGTCGATCGGACATCGTCTCGATATATTTCGGGATGTCTGAAGGTTTAATAGCTAGGCTAAAAATAGTTAAAAATTCAGGAATATTACGGGGCTTTAGTAGAAGCTTTATGAAGTCGTTAGTGACCTTATTATGGGATTTGGACAGGTTCGGAAAAGCCGGTGATAGTGGATTAGCCAGAAAAGCGTAATTGCACGCGTATCGAGCTAGCATCGGGAATGGTCTGTGAGTGGACTTTTCTTCCTAACTTATGATGCATGCATAAATGTTTTTATATGTTTTATATATATGATTTCTATTTTGTGATTGTGATATCTCTGATTTCTAATTTGCACGTATTTAGAGAAATTTTACGTAATTACACTTTTTACGAGATATGCTTTTATGTCGTTATTTGATATTGGTTTCGATACTATGATTTTGGGATTTGAATTATGATTTGATTTCAAAGGTTTAGAAATGGATTTTGAAAAGTGATTTTGATAAACGTGATTTCAGTTTTGGAATCGGATTTCGGAAATATGATTCGGGATTCGGTTTTGGAACTTGAAAAGTGGAATTCTGGGTTTGGATTCGGAATGATGATTCTGGATACGGATTTATTCGGAATGATGATTCCAGATTCGGCTTGGGATTCAAAATGGTGATTTCGAATTCGGATTTGGACATGGATTTGGAAATGGTTTTAAAATTGTTTTGGATTGGATTTGTTGGATCTGGTTATTGGGTTTAAAGACCCGGATATGATTATGACAGGGGCGGGCCCAGTTATGTGATTGGAATTAAAGACCCAGATTGAGTTTAAAGACTCGGGAGTTTAAAGACTCAGATATTGTGATCTCTGTCGTAGGCCTATTGAGTTTAAAGACTCGGGAGTTTAAAGACTCGGGAGTTTAAAGACTCGGATAGATCCAGCAGGTTCGATTGATTGAAATAGGTTTCAAAAGTGTTTTCAAATATGTTTGGATTTCTGTGATAATTTGATGGTTTTTAATAATGATGGTTTTTAATAATGTTTTTCAGATGTTTTGGGCTATGACCTGGATGATATGGATTTTGATGGTTTTGGGCTGAGGCCTGGGATTTGAGAAAAAGGAAATGATTTCAGGCTTTTGGTTTCATAAATGGTTATATTAGCTTGAATATGAAGTGGTTTTAGGAAATGGGGTTTTTATGCATGCATTGGTTTTTAAATGGAGGGTATAAATGTCTTTTCTGATAAACTGTTTTCTAAACTTATCCTTTATTTTTGTCCACTCTTAATTTTTTTTTTTTCGATACCCTACAGGTTGATGTGATGTGGGCTGATATTAGTGAGACGGAGACATCACATACGCGACCGATAGTGTTGCTGCGAACTTTGGTTCACCGAAGTTGGATTTTGGAACGACGTAGTCTTGGGATCCCTTGTCTGGCTTGCGTGTTCCACGGGGGTTGAACTAGTGTTTAACCTTCGTGTCGCACATGAGTTAGACGGGAACATGACTTATCCCTTAATCCCAAGGGATTGGGGATGCGTCGTGTCATTCTAGTGGTGCATGAAGTGTAATATAAACTGGAAAAGAAACGTGGGGGTGTAGGGGGAAGAAATGGTACTAAAATTTGACATGACTAAGAATTATGATAGAGCTGAGTGGAGTTTGCTACAGGTGGTGATGCAAAAGTTTGGGTTTTCCGAGTCCTTTATTCAGTGGATTATGGGATGTGTTAGTTCTGCCACTTATATTGTTTTGGTCAATGGTGAACTAACTAGTTTTTTCCTGCCCTCGCGTGTATGACAATGATACCCCCTGTCACCTTTCCTTTTTGTGATGCGTACTGAGGGATTTACTGCTCTCATTCGGAAGCAAGAGGAGGATGGTACACTTAGGGGGATTCAGCTTGTCCCCAATGGTACTACTCTTACTATTTTATTTTATTTTGATGATTTGGTATTTATGTGTAAGGCCACCAAGGTTGAGGCCTACTATATTAAGGAGAATCTCAATACCTATGCTGCTAATTCTAGCCAACACATCAACATTGATAAAAGTGTGGTACTATTCAGAGGTGATGTAGCTCTGGATACCAAAAAGGCTCTGTCTGGTATTCTTGGGATTCAATGTAATGATGGCTTTGTGAAATATCTGGGGCTGATGGAGATTTTTGGGTCCTCAAAAAACACGGTATTTGAAGAGATCATGAATCGTATTGAAGAGCGTATTCAAGGGTGCGTGGAGCAGTTCTTATCACATTCTGGTAAGGAATCTCCTTAGAGCGAAAGAAGTGCGGGGAAATTCTTGGGATTAGAAGGAGATTCTACAAGGTCTCCAGGTATTAAAAGCTAGGATTCATTGGTGGGTGGGGGATGGTAAATGTAAGGACCTGTCCCAAATGCCCCGGGATTACCGTGAGACGTGCTTGCTCCCGTCCGACACGAAGTGTCAGACCAGGGATAATTCTGTCTCTAGCCCTCACCGGGGCTTCTAGAGTACTCCAGGATCGTAGGAGGAGGGGTGTGATGTCTCGATCTCTGCTACAGCCTGCATCCGCGATCAACCTGAAGGGCATTAAAACCACGAAAACTATGAGTGGAAAAAATAATATTTTAATAAAACGTTTTCATAATAAGACATTTATGCCCTTCATCATAAAACCATTTGAAAAAATTCTCAAAACCTTTCAAGGGTTCATGCCCGGTCCCCATAAACCGACATGAACCATAAAAACCTTTCAAAGGTTCATGCCAGTCCCCATAAATCGTCATGAACCATAAATCCATTTATGGGTCCCCGACCTGAAATCACAAAAAACCGTAAATCAATACATGGGAACTCAGCCCAAATCAAACACAAGTGGGACTCTGCCCAAATCCAGTAAACGTGGGTCTTAACCCAAAACTGTCCTCAGTGAAATACTAAAACATCGAATACGGGGTCTTCGCCCCAAACCACTTTCTAAAACATAAAACACAGGGTCTCCGCCCCCAAATCACTTTCCATGAGAACCTCATACGTACGCATATGTATAACCCATCCGCGGCACTTCCGAGAAGATGCCAACTCGGGGCACACAACCCATAGGGAACACATCCCTGATATATGTCACGATTCATCTTTATACTAGTGTGCACACTACTCGGGGTCTCACTCCGAGTCTACCCCCAAGAATTCTCCATCTGGCAGGCTCTATCTTCGGACCTAGTCCGATCATCTCTCCGGAATCTAGTCCGGGACCATATTATAACTCCCACTACTGGAATGTGATCCCTATGGAGATACCCATTCTGGTCTGTGGATCGTGACTCTTTAGGTCTACAGCTAGAGAAGACCAAATAAATCATATGAAGGGTATAATACATTTTCAAATCATTTTCTTTCTTAACTAGGTCTCATACCCGAATCTCAACAGGATTCCTCGAATCCGATTCAAATCCGTTTCCACAGGCCTCGGCCTAAATGCACAGTTCAACAGGGCCTCATGCCCAAATTCTCATTTCATAAATCAAACTGAGACTCAAGCCCAATTTCACAATCAACTGGGCCTCTAGCCCGATATCACGACTAACTGGGCCTTAAGCTCGAAACCATAACTCAATGGGGCTTCGAGTCTGATTTCACAATAAACGGGGCCTTAAGCCTGATACCACAGTCAAAGGGGCCTCAAGCCCGATATTACAACCAAATGGGCCTCAAGCCCAGGTTCGTAAACCAACTGGGCCCTCGACCCGATCGTATACTCAAATGGGCCTCCAGTCCGATTTCTCATCAAATCAAGTGGACTCTAAGTCCGAGAGTTTGTAAATCAAATGGGTCTCATTCCCGAGTTCATATTTCCAAATCTAAAACCAATTCATTAAACCCTCATTGAAAACCTAGCACGTATAAGCATTGTATAAAACTGGAAATCTCGAAATACGTGCAAATACATAAATCCTAGGCTACCACAAAAAAATGCACTCATGGCATCACAAAACATGTATTAAAACAATTATAAAACATTTATTCATGCATAGATATCTAAAGAAAGGTCCACTCACAGACCGTCCGAAGCAGCGCCTCGATACGCGCGCCATAAGTCTCTCCTGGGCCAATCCTCGCCTCCGGGATTCCCAAACCTATCCAAATTAATTTAGAGGATTACTAACTACTTAAATAACCCTCACTAAAGCCCCGTAATTTTTCAGAATTTTTAACTATTTTTAAACGCACTCCTAAACCTTCGGGTAGCCCGAACTATATCGAAACGATGTATGATCGATTCGAAACCAATCCCAAAATGTTTATTACATCGAATAGATGAAATTACATGTTGGAACTTTTCCCAACATCCCTACCACGCGAAGCCATGTACCGGCCAAAGGGGCTGTGTGTGTGGTTTATGTGCCTGTTACAGTTGTCTTCAACCTTGGGAAAACCAGCCGGTCCGGTTCGGCTCTGCAACCCGGTCTGGCTGGACCGGCGTGATCGGTCTGGCGCCATTTCTCCCTTATTTTTTGTTTTTTTTTCTCCTCTTTCAATCCCATTCTCTGTAATGACCCGTCCCGGGAATTAGGATTAAGATCGTGTTTAAGATGAAATTAGTGAGCTTAATTGGTGGTTAGTCGGTTATGATAGGTCCGGTAGCATAGGATGACGAATTTGCCCCTGGTTCGGGCAAATTGTTGACTTTTAGTTCGGGCGGTCAATTGGACTTTGACCGATGACTGTGACGTAGTTCTGGACGTCACAAATCCGTAGACAGGTGGCACGCCCGATTCCGACATCCGAGGAGGAAGTTATGATGTTTGGAAGGTTGAGGGCATTACCGTAATTTGGGTAAAATAAGGGGAAGAGTTGACTTTTCGTACGACTGAGTTTTTACACGTTGACCTATGACCGTTAGGTAGATCTTGTCGTCCTGAGTTCGATGACAGGCGGTACGTATTCATCGGAGTTAGGATGTGTGAGTTACGGGTCTGGAAAGGTAGTTGCATTATCGTAATTTACGTCATAAGTGAGGGGCATTTTGGTATTTCTGTCTCTTGGGATTTGGGCCAATCAGATAAGGCCAATTGTACAGTGAGATTGGGATATTTTTGAGAGGGCTGAGGGGATGGTGACACGTGCAGTGTGTGTAGTGGGTTCTAGGGAGTGCACGGTGTGTGTGTGTGTTCGAATTAAACGGGTGTGTGTGGTCGTGTTCGAGAGGAAACAGAGTGAGGTCTGAGAGGGAATTGATCGAGTTCTGGGTGAGAGAGTGAAAGCTTGAGTGTGTGAGTGTGATCAGGGGAAGCTGGAGAGTGCAAGGAAGTTGGTGAGAGGAGTTGAGAAGTCGAGTGTTGGTGTGTGCAAGGTGTGAGGTTCTCAGGAAAACAGAGAGGGAGTTTGGGTGGTGTGCTGTCGTGCCTGGTCAATAGAGACTGGTGGTGGTGTTCAGGGGACGGAGGAGGATCTGAGGATTTGTGTAGACACCGGAGGACACGACGGAGCCCACAGCGGTGAGCGGCAGGAGAGGTAATTTCTATTTCCTCTGTTTTTCCGTTTTATTTCAAATCGAAAGTCGTGGACTTGGGGGCTGAGTCGAGGGTTCTAGTTGGTCCTAGTCGACTACTTAGGTCCTTAGGAACCTGCTAGTATCGAAGCCGTGACAGGGGAGGAATTGGGTGGTCGGGAACCGAAACAGGGGTTTCAGGTTGTTTTTATTTCGAGCTTGAAACGACGAGTAGGAGGCTGTGCCGAAGTGTTTGAAGTAGGGGAATGAATTGCTTAGAACTGGACGGTGAAGATGGTGAAGAAAGGAAGGAAAATGGAGACGGGACGACGGAGAACCGGGAACGCCGGTTCAGTACAGTCGAACCGGTCCACCCGAGGTAGACGACGATGAACAGTGTTCCTGTAGCAGGCGTGTGAGGGCCACGTGCATCCACTTTGGACGGCGTGTGGGGGCGCGTGCGGCGGCAGTTGGGAAAACGGTCAACATGGTTGTTGGTCTAGGTGTTATGACGAGTCTATTGGACTTGGTTTCGGGTTGTTTGGATGTTGGTTGAGATTAGTTCTGCGAGGTTAAAGGTTTAGGGTTCCGGTTCGATACGTTTAGGACCCGGGGATTTTTGTGGGAAATTAGGTAGACCTTCGTAGATGTGTTAGTAACGTTCTTGGGTGTTGGTTGACAGGTTCGGGATTTCCCGAGGAAGCTGAAGAACGTACAGGACGTTCGAGACGCGATTGAGGGCTCGGTACTGTGAGTGGACCCTTTCTCTTAACTTGAACATGCATAACTGCTTTTAATTACTTTTTTTATGGTTTTACATGTGATTTCAAGATTGTTGAATATGCTATGTTGATTTTACATAATTGCACGTTTTTCGAGAAAGTACGGTTTTCAGCACGTTTTACGAGAAAAAGGTTGGATTCTGATTTCGATGCCATGATTTGGGGTTTTTAAACGATACGTGATTTTTAATGATTATAAATGGATTTTGAAACATGATTTGAGGATCAAGGTTTTCGGTTTTAAAATCGGATTTCGAGAAACGAGATTTGGTTTTAAAGTTGAAAAGTGGAATTCCGGATTTGGGTTCAGAATGACGGTTTTGGATGCTGGAAGGGCATCAGACCGGTGATTTCGGATTCGGGTTTGGGTATGAATTTCGAAATGGTTTTCAAACGGTTTGGATTGGATTTGCTGGATCTGGTTATTGGGTTTATAGACCCGGATTATATTTGACGGGGGACGGGCCTGGATTGAGTTTAAAGACTCGGGAGTTTAAAGACTCGGGTATATTGATATTTCCCCCGTAGGCCTGTTGAGTTTAAAGACTCGGATTATTGAGGCCTGGATTGAGTTTAAAGACTCGGGAGTGTAAAGACTCGGATAGGTCCAGCAGGTTTTATCGGATGATGATGGCTTGGTATTTATGTTTTATGATACAGTTTCATGGTGCTTATGATATGATTTCTATAACTGTTTTTATAATGATTCTGTAACTGTTTTTACGATGATCTTTATGTGGGTTCTAACTGTTTTTGGTAACTAGGTTATGCATGTGCGCTTTTAAAACGGAGGACCAAAACCCTGTTTTATTATAAAATGGTTTTTGGAAACTTTTATTCTTTATGGTCCACTCACACCTTCTGTTTTTAAATTGCCCTCCAAGTCATGGAGCTAGAGCGGGGTTTCGGCGTCGAGGCAGCGTCTGAGGCATAGAATATTCGAGAGTGACCCCGGAGTACTTTATATTTTCCATGTGCGTGTACTGTTCATCGGTTTTCTTTCTTTTGTATTTGGTACTATGCTCTGTAAAACTTTGACTTCGAGATGTTTAAATTTTCTCCTGCGTCTGACTGTGTATTTTGGTGGTTTACGTGAGTTTATTTCGGTTTAGTGTCGGGGTGTCAGACGGGAGCAGGATTTACCTCGGTTTTCGGGATGAAACCGGGGTGGGTCCTGACATTCTCTCTATCTCATCAATTCCCATCGATTCATGATTGAAAAACCTAAAAACTACTTCTAAAACTCACCTGGTTGAATCAAACATCACGACCCTGTTTCCTCCTCTCTGCCCAGTCGACTTCGGCCACCAAACTCCATCCAAAACGTCCCTTATGAGTCCTATGATCATCAGAAACGTCACCTAAATCATAGAAACAGTAAAAAACCGTCCAATCCAAACGTTGAATTTTCAAAGCCAAAACTCACCGTTTTGTTTCCTACGACCATCGTCCACGGCGGTGGACGATCCTGCCACCATCTTCATCTTCTATTTTCTCTCTCTCTGTTTCCCTCATGCTCCACAAGTTTTGGATTGGGTTTAGGGGGGTGGTGATGGTGGTTGTACAAAATGGAAAATGGGTTTCGGATTTGGTTTGGAAGAACAAAGAAGATGGTCGATGCATGTATGTAGGAAGGTGGGCAATGGATGAGTGACACTTGTCACTCATCCATTGGGCTTGCCAAAATATCTGGGCCCCTCATTAAAGACAAAAGTCTCATTTGCCTCTAAAAACGTGCTATCGTAAATAGTTCCCTCGAACTTCCCTGAACCGTAACTTTTCCGTCTAACGTCCGATTTCGACGTGCTGCCTGTCTACAAATTCGTATCGTCTCGATCTAAGTAACGATCCTCAACCCTTGGCCATCGGACCTCTCGGGTCAAAAGTCAACTGTTCGCCCCTTTTTAACTAATTTACCAAATTACCCCCGAACTTATGAACGTCATAACTTCTTCCTCGAACGTTAGAATCGGGTGTACCACCTGTCTATGAACTCGTGACGTCCCGAACTACGTCACAGTTATCGGCCAAAGTCCATTTGATAGCTTGAACGAAGAGTCAACATTTCGCCCATTCTAGGGGCAAAATCGTCATTTTGCCCTGAACGTCTGTTAATCCTTGTCAAATCCCCGATTAACCTTGATAATCCGTCATTAATTCTTAATTAATCCCAATAATTCGGGATGGGTCGATCCATGGCTAAACACACACAGGTCGTTCTTATCTCTCTCCCAACATTCTCTTATACCCCATGTGGTTGCTGATCTAATTGATAGTAAGGGTAGACAGTGGAATACTGAGCTGGTTATCACAGTTTTTAGTTAAAAGGAGGCTCAAAGTTTTCTAACCTTGCCCCTTAGCATTTTGGGATGTTCAGATAGATATATTTGGCATTATGTTCCGAGTGGAAAAAACACGGTGAAATCAAGATATCATGTAGCTCTTGATCTCTTCAAGAGTGGGGAATTCAGACAAGAACAGGGTTCAAGGAAGTGAGTAATACTACCTTGCATAAGGAGCTCTAGGAATCCATTTGGTTGGTGAATGTTCCCCCCAAGATCAAGTTCTTCTTGTGGAAGTGTTGTAAATAGTATTTGGCAGTACAAGTGAATCTGGTCAGACATCGTATCTTGATGGATACTATTTGTCCTAAGTGTGGTAAAGTAGCGGAATCTCAAGTACATTTATTCTTCCACTATCACTTTGCCTAACATTTCTAGTATGGTTTTCCTTTGCAACTTGATATGAGGGGTTGCGGATGGGGATTTTGCTGGGTATTGGCAGTTTTTCTCTCAAAAGCTTATAAGCCTGGACATAGGGAGGATGTTATTTAGATGCTCAGGTTTGGTTCCTGGAAGTTATGGAAGTGTCGAAATTAGCGGTGCTATAATGATGGTATAATTGGTCCCAGTTATGCTATCCAGATGATGATGACTTAGGTGTCTAAGTTCTCTACGACTAGGCTTGCTAAACCTTCACTCATTCAGGTGGTCACACAACCAGCGGTGTCCATTCTGCTAGCCCCTCTTGGCAATGACCTTCTGTAGGTTTTGTGAAAGTTAACTGTGATGGGGCTTTTAGTGGTACAGATGGTCAGATGGCTTATGGTTGGGTTCGCTGATGCTCATTGGGAGAGTTCATTGCTGTCGAGGGTAAGAGTGGCTTTCCTTGTGGTAATGCCTTGCAGGCTGAAGTTTATGCCCTCCGTGTTGCTATGGTTACATGTGTAGATATTGATTGTAAACGAGTCATCTTGGAGTCAGATTCGCAGCTTCTAGTTCAATATGTTACACCAGGTATTTTCCTGGAGGTTAGTATCGAGGGAGTGATTCATGATATCTTAGCTATGCAATCTCTGTTTGAGATTGTTCAACTTAGGTACACCATCCGTAAATACAACACTACGACCCATAAAGTTGCAGCTTTCTATAAGCGTTTTAAACGAAGTTTCAGATGGGAAGGCTTAGAACCCCCATGATTATTTAATATCTTAGCTCATGATGTAAACATTTTGGTTCGGTTGTTTTATTAAGTATCTCCTTTGAAAAAAAAATAATGAATTTTAACTTTCTCTTTCCTCTTTATTAAATCTATGTAAAAAAAATAATCAACTCTCCCTCCTAAGAATGGCATCGAATATGTTTAAAAAAAAATTAAATATCCATAAGTTCTTTTAAGACACACTAGATTCAAAAAACTTACCTAATACAAAATTATTTTCTCAAAATTTTCCCTGAAAAGTGAACTGCGTCGACCCAGCTGGAGGTAACAGGTGACTGCGGCTGCAACTGTGTCTGCAGGCACATGAAGCCTAGTCGTAGGGAGACCACCGATTCATGGCGATGCGTGCGGCGTTTCCTTAATTTTCGATTAATATGAAAGTTCATCCTTTCGACCTCGCAGACTCGGTGGGATTGTTTATGATGCAATCAGACCTCGTTTAAGGGTATTACCATGTGTCCAAAGTAATGATATTCCTACTTGGCTATATACGAATCTATGAGGGTCTCGGGAGTTTGGATAGGAACTTCATTTAAGACTAAGATGTCCATATAGGGTACTTAAAGAGTCGGGATATTAGGATGAGACTCAAGAAGAACCAGTTATCGGTTTAGGGTTCGGAAGAAGCGGAGTTATTACATTTCAGATCCGTTAGGGTCAGTAGGTTGGTGTGGGCGGTGACCCATGGAGATGAATTCTTTTTTGTTCGTATATAGAAATAATTAGTTCAACATGATCAAGGTACATCCTTTATCCGACAACTCTGATTATGCTACCCCAAGGGTGATTCTGAAACGTGGAATTAGGTTATCAAACGGGAGTAGTTACAACAATTTTATCAAAATAATTTCGAAAAGAGTCCTGTCAATGCTGAGCCGAATTTTTTGAGTGTGGTTATCGAGTGGCCGGGCCTTGGGACTTTCCTGAATATATTGTGAGTGTCGGCGGCCGAGTACAAACATACCGATTTCCTGGCTACATATCCGTTGTTGAGGTGTTGTTGGTCCTACTGAGTTTACTTGGATGATATGGTATCAACAGAGCCTAAACGATATTAAAATGTCCATCGATTTTTTCGTAAATTTTACTGTTAATATTTTCGTCGATATTGATATTTTCATTTTTGACTACATCAAGACCTTTAACAGTTAAGATTAAAGATGATGTAGCTTTTTCAAAATCTTCAATAATAAATTTAATTACATTGAAATAACGAATTTTAACTTTTTTCTCTCCTCTCTATTGAATCTATATTGTAAAAAAAAAAAAAAAAATTCCAACTCCCTCCCCTAACGATGGCATCAAGTATGTTTAAACAAAAAATAGAATTCAAGACCTATAAGTTCTTTTAAGACACACCAGATTCAAGAAATTTACCTAATAAAATATTATTTTCTCAAAATATTCCCAGAAAAGGCGATCATTTCAATGAATGAGTAAATTATTTGGATTATGTTTTGTGTAAAAAGTTGAAGTAGAACATTTCAAATTAAATTTTCAATGCAATAAATCTACAGAATCAAATATCAATATTAGATGATTGCAAGCAGCTTTTGAATTCCTTCCACGATGTTCTGATTCAACAAGTATGGCGCCAAAGAACATTGCGCTAGGGTTTCTCAATAGTTTCGATCTGATTTAGCTTTAAGGTTTTTAATCATAGGAAACAAAGCACTGTCGAAAAGTTTCTTAGTCGGAAAGTTTTGTGGTTTAATTGAAAGATGAAAACTCCACGGTTGAAGTCTATGCTTATCAACAACGCGAGGAAGGCATTGAGTAGAAAGCTCATGCTCTACCTGATCAAGGTTTCTTGAGCAATTTGGCTATGCTTTTTTTACCCTCTGCCCATCGCTATGGCTTGTATTCATTGTATTTAAGAATGAATATGGTTTTCCTGTAGTATTTATGTGCCAGAAACAGTGGTTTTCTGGGTTTTCAAGAATGAATCATCACTTTTTCTGGGGAAATTTTGAGAAATTTTTTTATTAGGTAAATTTCTTGAATTTGGTGGGTTTCAAACTAAGTTATGGATCTTGAATTCTATTTCTATCGCCCTTTTGACACCAACAGAGGATTATTCTCCGATTAAACAATGTTATGTTTCGTCACGGAAGCACATTTCATCATTTTTTACAATATTTTGTTTTTGTTAAACTAAAATGGGAAGATAGCAAAGAAAAAAAAATGAAAAACATTTTTACAGGTTTAATCATTTATTATATATTAATATAGCCTTCACATAGCAAAAAAAAAAAAAACAGATCTAGCCTCCACATCCCTTTTTCCATTTTCTTCTATTTAATTAGAAAAATCGAAAAAAAAAATTACTACTAATATGATATTAATTCCACCTCTAATCATTATTTATTCACTAATGATCGAATGATAACAATTAGCTTTGGGCACGATTAGGTGTGATTAATTTAGCATATATGGGTCAATATCATAATTGTACCGTAATTTTAATGATTCGATATTCCACAATATGAAAATAATACTTTATACCATACCAATTGTATTCGATATGGTTTCAGTTCAATATCGATTTTTAGCCTAAATTTTCTTAAATTTTGAAAGGAAAACTGAAAACACCATGAGCTACCTGTATTCTTCAACCTAACACCCTTTGTATAGTTTGTAGGACACAAACAAAGGATCGATGTTCAAGGACATGCTCATACTCATGTATCTCACCATTGCTTGTGTGCCTAACCCCCCCCCCCCCCCCCCCCCCCCCCCCCCCCACCCCGGATAGAAATGAAAATTTCTTTTCTTTTCTTTTCTTTTCCTTTTAATTTCTCTTCAACGTTTCTTTCAATGGCATGTCTTATATGTTTTGTTTTGTCTAAATTCACAGCGGATACAAAGAGCAGAGAAGCTAGAGAACTGAAAGATGAAGGAAAAAAATAAGAGAAGAGAAGAAAAAGGAGAATAATGAACTGTTGCAGCGCAAGTGGGTCGATGAAACAGAACTAGAAAGAAGATTTTAGAAGTCATCGTTGATACTACACCCCTTTGAGTCCATTTAAATTCCAAATTGTCTAAGTGGTGGTGTGCGACTTGGTATGTTTTTTACCAAGTGTCTACGATTTGTATGTTCTTTTCTATAATCCATCAATATCAGAATATCTTCTCCTTACCCTTCTCATTTATACTTCATAAAGATTGATTGGCATACTTTCCATTCAATTATATATAAAAATATAAAATTTATATTTGTTTCAGTATTTGTATAGGACAATTTTTCCAAACATTGGAACCCAAATTATACTAAACCAAATCAATCCAGTTTCAGTACTGTAACCAAGGATGAAAATATCAATATCGACTGATATATCTCTAGTCAAATTTACGGATATCTCGCACTAAATATCAATATCAATATCGATATCATTTACGGTCAACAAAAATCACGGAAATTCTGTCTAAAAATTGGAAATTTGGGATGAAACTTTGGGAAAAACTTAAGTATTCAATAATAGTTATATATGACTAATAAAAATGATGAAATAATTTTGATATAATAAATATATGATGAATAATATGATACAATAGGGTTATACTGATGACTAATAATATAAAATTTTAAACATAAACATAAATTGAAGTGAATTACTATAATTGAATGTTAATATAATTAAAATTATAACAATAAGCATAAAAAATTTCAATTGAATAAAAATTATAAAATGAGTAAATATAATTAAAATTGGAAAAAAAATGATGAAAAAATAGAGTCAATTTTTGTTCAAAAATTGGAAAGAATTGATATATTTAAAATTGGAAAAAAATGTCAAATATTATTGAAAATTTGGAAAAAAAAAACAAATAAAAAATAAAAAAAAATCAACAAGGGTGCCGCTGGCCAAAAAAAAACGAAAATTTTCCGATAATGTTCGATATTTTCATCAATGATTGAAGCTACGCTAGTCCACGATACGATCTCTCGAACTTAAATCATGACCGTTGAATCAACAAGGTTTGACTTCTTTTATTATCCTTTTTTCTTGGTTGGGAAATTTTTTACTTTGCAACAATCAAGAGCATCACATTAATGGGCAGACAAGCACGAACCCAGGATCTGAATACAAGGTGGGCTAAGTTTTAATGTGAAAATTTAGCAAAACTTGACGATACAAGTGAATTTCATTAATAAAAAAAAATACATGTAGGAGTACGAGGGAGGTATAATGAGTTTTACCTCTGAAAATGCATACTATACATAAAAAGTCAAAGAAAAATAACAAACTCGAAAATAATCATGCAATAGAATATAATAGAAAACTACTTAAATTGTACCCTACGAGTCTTCAAGGCACTAAACTCATCAACTATCGAATCTATGTCGATGTTTTCAACAAGTTCCCTTTCTATGTTAAGAATTATACAATCTCCAAGAAATTCATCCTCCATCTTGTTTCGAAGCAGATTTTTAATGATTTTCATAGCTGAAAATGCACGCTCCGTTATAGTTGTAGACACAGGGAGAGTCAATACTAGTCGAATTAATCTCTCAATCAAAAATATGCCGTCCTTGATGCAACAAGTTCTTCACATAAGTTAGAAAGAGAAGAAAAATTCGGAAATTGTGAAAGATCAAAGATCTCATACTCATAATGCTGCAATTGCTCTCTTAACAAGCGGACGTCATCATCTTTGAAATCTGCAGGATAAAACTTCTCTGCCAAATTACATATCTTCTCAATGTCAAATGATTTGAATCCGTCACGAGGATCCAATTATGAGCCAAGACTAAGGAGTTCCACTGCTTGCTCACTGAATCTACCTTCTAACTCACTTATTTGATAATCTAGTACACCATGAAATATTTTGATTCGAAAGTAATGTTCAACTGTAATAAAGTCTTTTTGTTGACAAGATCGACTTGTACCTTCCATATATGGAGTATTGAAATCGGGAATGCTTATATATTATTTTTCACAAAAAGATACCACCATTTGAATGAAAACATCCCAACCATGTTGTCTCACCTTAAGAAGAAGAGACTTTGTACTTGAAACCAAGTTCATTGTATTTATAATGTCTTGAGACTTCGATTGCAATTTTTTACAAAGAACATTAGTGATGCCCATAACATTATCCAACAAATTCAAGTTAAACACAAATTCAAAAAATCTCAAAACTTTATACGCACATTTGGCTTCCCCACGTACTTTGTTGTTAAGTCCATTCATTTCCATGTTTCAAAGAACTGCACTGGTGGGGTTAAACAAAACAATCAACCTCCTAATAGATTCAAAATGAGAGCTCTAACGAGTAGCTCCAGCTCGTTGCAAAGTACATATTTGATTAGCTCTTGAACCAATTTCAATTTATCCAGAATCAAGTTGTTTTACAAGTTGAGCTTCTCTAGCACATTTTAACTCAGAAACACACTTAACAGAAGATGTAACAATATTCACAATATTAGTCAATTGTGAGAGAAATAGATAGATATCAGAAACATCTTTAGCTGCTGCATTCAAACAAAGTTGGAGGCGATGAGCAAAACTACATAATATGCATATGGACGCTCTTGAAGAAATAATGATTTTAGTCCATTCCATTGACCCCGCATATTACTAGCACCATCATATCTTTAGCCACGCATATTGCTCACTAGAAGCTCATTTTGAGAAAACACATTATCTATCTTTAACTTGAGAGTTATAACACAAGTGTCTTCAACTTTTACCACATCAAAGTATCTTTCATGAACAACACCATCACAATCAACAAATCATAATATAATAGCCATTTGTTCTTTACTAGATTCGTCAAGTGCTTCATCAACAAGAATACAAAAAAAGCCACTACCAATTTCCTCACGAATCTTCTTTCTAACTCTATTAGCAAGAATATTCAAGATCTCTTTTTGAATCTTTGGTGAACGATAGCTAGCATTTTGGGGAGCTTCCAATGCAAAGTTTGGCAAGTTCCTCATCTATTTCCTTGTAAGACTTTACTACCTCAATAAAATTTTCACGATTTGAGGAGTTTATAGATTCATCATCACCTCTAAAACCCAATGCTTGTTTGGCTAGTAACTTCATGGCAACTATGGTAGACTTAAGCCGCAACCTATTGTTTTTCCCTTGTTGTGGAGATTGTGGATTCATTGCCCTTTTGATATGCCCACTTGTTCTTGGTAAATTATATCATTTTTGCATAGCACCATTGTGAGGTGAAGTATAAAGACCCACATGCTTTTCAAAGAAACATTGATTTTTGCCATCACCAACCCTTTTCCAAGTATTAAAACCTTGAGAAATAAATAAAGAATGACTTGGTGGACCACTATCGAAAACAAAGCAAGGAAAACAATATGCTTTATCATTTTCAATTGAGTATTCGAGCCATAGAAATTTGGAGAACCAACCTCTTTGGAATTGACGGAATTGCCTCCCATCAAAAGTGTGTGGGTACTCAACCAACTCGGGTTGGTATGGCCCATTTAATATATATTTTCTTCTAACATTATCTCATTCATTAAAGAGATATGTCGATATTGAAAGACGTTTTCCAGGATCTCTTTCAAGATAATTGGTCTCAACACTTTCAACTTGGTGATTGGCTCTAGGTGACTCAACTCTTTGGGACTTAGAAGGTTGTTGCTCATAGTCATCATCATTCAAAGTTGGAGAAGGATGTGGATTTGATGATTCTTCCTCATTCTTTTTTGTAAAATATGCAAAAATGTTCTTTTTTTACTTGTAATTTTTGGATTGTTTAGAAATAATAAAAGATGAATGATAACCTATATGACATATGTGAAATATGAAGATAATTAGTATGCAATTTATATGCTTTTAAAATATTTATAATCTAATTCTCAAAATTTAAGAACTAAAAGAATAATAAGAAGTTGTTACTTTATCAAAAGGATTGCACATACAACAATAAAAACCCAATATACTCCATAGTTCATAAGGGCCATAAGTCCCCAACACAATCCATTATAAAAAATTACTAACTTGCTTAAATAATTTATTTGAATATTAACTTAGCATAAAACTTAATAATTTATTTAGATTCATCAAAATCCTAGTAAGAACTCACCAAATCTAATCCCTAAATAACAAATCCCTAAAATGTAGAAGTCTAAATTAAGAAGTTTTTATTTTATCTCACATACCACAAGACAAGATTGCACATACAACAATAAAAACCCAATATACTCCATAGTCCATAAGGGTCACAAGTCCACAACACAATCTATTACCAAAAATTATTAATTTGTTTAAATAATTTATTTGAATATTAACTTAGCATAAAACTTAAGTAATTTATTTAGATTCATCAAAATCCTAACAAGAACCCATTAAATCTAATCCCTAAATAACAAATCTCTAATATTTGGGAGTTTAAATAAAAAATAATAACAATGATTGGATGAAGATGATTGGATGAAATAATAACAAATCTCAAAATCCTAAAAAGAAAAAAAAAACTTACTAATTCAATTGGAAGAAGATGATTGGATGAAATAATTGTGGGGCATGCTTGAAAGACACTTGCTTGAACTTCAATGGTGGAAGTAGTCACATATTTCCCAATTTCAAGCAAGGGAAAAAAGGGAGGGGTCTTTTTGTTTTGATAGTTTAGGTTTTGTTTGGGGAGAGAGTCGAGAACGGAGAGCTGTGTGAGGAGTGGGGATTGGGGAACAGGTAGGGGAAGCTCATAAGTGAGGGAGGGGAGGGTTTAATATTTTGTCTTCACTCTTCAGTCACAATTCGGGTGGGCTAATAAATAAAGGTAGGCAGTTTTTTTTTTTTTACATATGAGCTATTTTTTTAAATTGTGAAATAGTCAGGTGGGCTTCAGCCCACCTCAGCCCACATGCAAGCCCGTGTCTGTGGGCAGATTAAATATTTTGGGACAAAAAAAGAAACGGTGGTTGTCAAAATATACATGTTATTTGATTGCGATTTTATTTTTTTCAAGTTGTAGTAAGGCCTAAACCATTTGTACATTTAAAATTTAATTATAATTTTAGAATATTCCACCCAAATTTGAATTCACCCTTGTTTAATTAAAGCTAAATTAAGTTAAAATGTCTTTCAAACAAAAAGGAAGGGAGCAAAACTGAATTGTTTCTCTTGGTTGCATTGCACGGTGTAAAAAGTTAAAAAGGTGAAAGTATATGAGGACGTAGCTAACTGCAAAGGTCTAAAAGGCGTGTCGCCTCACGCTACACAAAAGGTCGTGGCTCTAAAGTGAAAGAATTTATAATTAAAATTCTATTCATTTTCTCGAGAAATCGAATGGGGATAAGGACGAAAAAGACATCTTCTCAAATCTGAGCAAGATCTCACCATACACGTGTCCATTGTTTTCCTTGCTCACACGTGTCGGCATTAAAGGCCCTCACTTTAATGACTAATCTAAGTGGCCTCAGTGCCACCAAGCGCAACCCAAATTAGTAAACCCTTTTAGATCTTTTTCTTTATTCATCAGGAAACGCTCGATCTCACGGGCCATCCGATATTCATTACCTCCACACTCCTGCACACTAACTCACTCCTCACAACTCAAATTCCTCCTCATCGCCGTATGGCCTCAGTCCTTTTCCTCTCTCTCTTATCCCTAACTCTCTTCCTTTTTCTCTCCTTTGCCGTCCACCACAAAAACCCCCACAGCGCCGCAATCGCCAACCCCTCCGTTCAGATCCAACAAGCCTGTAAGGCCACACGCTTTCCTGACACGTGTCTGGCTTCACTCTCCAAACTCATCACTGACCCCAATCCAACTGACTACGCCCAAACTACGCATTAAATTAAACACGTAATTTGAGTATTGTGCAATTTAAACCCTTTTTGTGTAGATATAGTATTGGTAAATAGGGATCGTTCTTAACCGGGGAAATTAGGGAACATTAATAATGTGTTAGTGGGAGATGAATAAAAGAATAATGAATTAAATAATTAAATAATAAAAGAATTAAATAATCAAAGAATTAATAAATTAAAGAATAGATGAATGAGAGAATAAAGAAATAAAAGATTCAAAGAATAAAGAATTAAAAGAATAAAAGAATAAAAGAATAAAAAATAAAAGGAATCAAAGAATAAAAGAATTAAAAGAATAAAGAATAAAAGGGGGGTTTTGAAAAGATTTGTAATTTAAGCTAAAGACAACACTAACTAAAAATTAAAATGTAAATGTTCATGCTAATTAGAACTTACAAACCATAGAGTAGTTTCATAGACAAAACCCACACTTTTACGTAAGTAATTTCGAATTAACAATCACATTAATTCTAACATTTTGCTCATAATAAACCAATCACGAAATCCTACCTTCATCATCTCAAATACTTACATACATCTTTCAATATTATAAATGCATCAACCATTAATGTGCGTCAAACATCAATATGCTTCAAACATTTACAACATGATTTACCTTAAGTTTATAATTAAATGCGCCGACAGCGATCAACATTTAATCTCTTCAATTCTACTCTAAGTGCACCGACAGCGGATAAAACACTTAACATCAAATTGAAGTTTAAGCATTAAAACATATGAAGTAAAAGAAATTCAAAAAGTAAAACACATGGAGATTGCATTCTTACTTACAAATGTTAGAAAGAAAATACCAAGAACAATAGTAAAGAAGAAATGAAAATAACATAAAAATAACATAAATTACGAATAAGAATTAAAAGAAAACTAATTAATAAGAAAATCTACAAGAAGTAAAAATGGTCCCCAAAATTGTCTCTCAAAAGAGAGAAACAAAAGAACTAAACTAAGAACTAAGAACTAAGAACTAAGAAAAATGAAAGAAATGGAAGAAAGAAACTAATGGGGGACTCGCTGAAGGAGAGAGCAGAGCTTCGGCAGGCGCGCGCTGAGGAGTAGGCTTGACGTTCGGTGAGCACGCGCCGA
Source organism: Prinsepia uniflora (assembly GCA_032719365.1). Lineage (NCBI taxonomy): Eukaryota > Viridiplantae > Streptophyta > Magnoliopsida > Rosales > Rosaceae > Prinsepia > Prinsepia uniflora. Next base: position 22,984,035 of record CM064868.1, read on the forward strand.
AGAGAATCGGTTGGGCTGGGGCGCTGAGACGCGGGCTGGCTGGGCCGGCCTGAAACGGATTGGGCCGCACGGGCTGACAGAACTGGGCCGTGCGGACTGACGTGATTGGGCTGGGCCGCTCCTTGGGCTGCACGGGCTGGACCTGGAGAAAGAAATGGATTTGGGCTCAGGACTTCTTTTTTTCTTTTTCTTTTTTTCTGTTGGGCTGGGCTGCATTTTATTGGGTTTGGCCTGCACAAATTAATTAATTTAATTAATTTAGAAATATTTCACCGAAATTCGTCCATAATTTATTCGTTATAATTCCGATCGAGACGATTCTTTCGCCAAAATACTCCAAATTAAAAACTTTATTTATTTAAATAAAAATAACACGAAATAAATTAATTTATCTATTTATTTAATATTTTAATATTAAAAGTCAAGTATAAAGGGTATAAAATAATATAAAATAATGCTTATTTGAGGACCTATCAAATACCCCCACACTTAAACTTTGCTAGTCCCTAGCAAATACTAAAATCAAACTACAAAATCAAAACAAGTAACCTTTAACCATTTGTCTCAATATTTCATTATTATCATGGCATAAAAGATTTTCACTTAAATCATTTAAGCATATGGAATTCAAGAGTTAATACATGGTGACAAAATGTTTCAACAAGTAAGATAATGAGTAAATATGGTGAATTGGATCTCAACATGAATAAAACAAGTATGAATCAACTCACAAGGATATGCACTCATAAATTCACTCAATTTGTGAGGGTTTGTGTTTGCACTCAAAGTATGTGAGAAATACTCACATAATCGAAATGAAGTATTTTTGCAAAATCTCAAACAAACACCTCAATATAAAAACAAAACATACTTGCACAAATGAACCAAAACCATAAGCTTACTCAAGTGATTGACTCCACTAATCAAAATTTACCATCTTAAGGATCGTAAGGTCTTTACGAAGGTTGTAATGGGGCTAAGTTTAGAGGCAAGGAATATATAGGACAAGTGGTGCTCAAATTCGTTCCAAGACTCAAAAGACTCCCAAAACGTATCATAGCTTCCCAACCTTAGTGCAATGATGTCAGTAATCCATCCCTTCGAATATAGGCCTAATTCCATCATGTTGGGCCTCACAATCATTCTTTGTGTCGGATTTACAAATGTAAGGGACTTAACTCAAACATTACATAACCAAACCTTATTACCTTGATCGAGACTCAACTTTTTTTTTTTCTCTTTTTTTTTTCTTTTTTTTTCTTTTTTTTTTCTTTTTTTTTCTTTTTGATTTTTTGATTTTTTTGATTTTTTTTTATATCAAGGTAATAACATGTGTCAACAATACAACAAAGCTTGAGTCGGTAAATCCAAATAATTCACATAAAAGTCTTTCCAACATCATTATTTTCTCTTTACACAATCATTATGTCTTCAACCGAGTTCTTGGAACAAGGGTAAATGATGTCTATATTAAGCTCAAGTGTTTAGATAATCATGGTGATGAAAGAAAGGCTTAATGTGGGCTCAAAAGGGTTAAAACTAAGGGGGTCGCAACTTGTGCGCACAAAATAGGGAACATGGATGTTTGAATTTGTGGTGTTAACCCTAATGCCTTAATCATTTCCAAAATCAGAGAGTTTATTGACTTAAAAGCTTTGAAAATCACATAGAATAAGTTCTAGTACTCTAGAGTTCATTAAAATCTATTGCAAGTAGTTATGAGGCATATGTATATCAATTTAAACAAAGAACTTATGAATCACTCATCAAAGATGTATGTAAAGTTCTAAAGCTCACATAAGGTTCATATGATTCATACTTATCTTATTATGCTCGTTTATGTACCAATTTACATGCATTATCTTCAAGTTATAACACTTAATCACAAAATATTAACAAACAAATTCAAGTTGTAGTGATTATCTTTATGGCCATAACATATTCATTTCCGTTCATTTATATCATTGACAAGTTAAATGGCAACTTAAAACTCATAAAAACACTAAGTTAAAATAAAAAGATTCAAGAAAACAATTTTTTTTTTCATTTTTTTTTAATAATTTTTTTTTTCAATTTTTTTTTTGTTTTTTTTTTGAACAATTAAAATTGTAAACCATTCCCCCACACTTAAATTCTACATTGTCCTCAATGTAGGAAAATACGAAGTAATTAAACATAGAATCAAAGTAAGGAAGATGATTTACGAAAATAATAGGAAAACATTAAATAAACAAAATAAAAGAGAGTGAAGGGTAGAGGATAGCAAATCTGTATTGATGACTCCTTCACATCCCGGGAACACATTGGGTTGCCTCCCAACAAGCGCTTGAAGTTTAACGTCCATCCAGCCTAGACAGAGATGCAAGTTAGTTAGTCAGAGATGTACGTTAATTAAGAATGCAAGTTAGATATGCAAATTAAAGTTAAGGATGCAATGCGAGTTAAAGATGTAAGTTAGAGGAAGAGTGCAATGCAAGTTAAACTAAATATGCAAGTGAAGTTAAAAATGCAAGTTAAATGAAATATGAAATGCAAGTTAGAATGAAAGATGCAAGTTAAGTGAAAATGCAAGTTAAATGAAATATGAAATGCAAGTTAGAATTAAATAAATGAAGAAAAAGAAAATAATTTATTTACGTATGAACAATTTTATTTACGAGTATGGTTTCATTCCCAAGTAATGGTATTTACAAAATAATTTCACATTAATAAACTAATATATGTACAAGATTTATTTAAGAATTTATATTTATACTAACACAAAGTTAAGATAAAATTTTATTTATTTATTTATTTTTAATTTTTTAATATACATATTTTTTTTTTGGTTTGAAGAAAAAGACAAACTTAAATAAATTCATCCACAAATAAAATAAAATAAACAAGTAATATACAACTTATGAACTAGTATAAACAAATAAGTATGAATAAAGATGTACAATTATAAACAAAGTATGAACAAGTATAATAATAAAATAAAAATTATGAATAAGTATGAATGAATACTATGAAATAAAAAAAAATTATGAACAATTTATGAACAAGTATAAAAAGTAACAAGTAACATATATACAACATTTATTTACAAGTATGAATTAACACTAACATAAAGCTAAGATAAGAATTTTTTTTTTAAATTTTAAATTTTAAATTTAAATTTTATCAAGACATAACCAAATAAATAATTACATAAGAATAAAATAAGTGTAATAAAAAAGTTAATGGAATAAAAAGTTAATGAAATAAAGTTAATGGAATAAAAAGTTAGTGGAATAAAAAGTTAATGGAATAAAATTAATGGAATAAAAAGTTAATGAAATAAAAAGTTAGTGGAATAAAAAGTTAATGGAATAAAATTAATGGAATAAAAAGTTAATGGAAGAAAAAGTTAGTGGAATAAAAAGTTAATGGAATAAAGTTAATGTAATAAAAGTTAATGGAATAAAAAGTTAGTGGAATAAAAAGTTAATGGAATAAAATTAATGGAATAAAAAGTTAATGAAATAAAAAGTTAGTGGAATAAAAAGTTAATGGAATAAAATTAATGGAATAAAAGTTAATGGAATAAAAAGTTAATGGAATAAATTTAAAGTTAAAGGAATAAAGAAAAAGTTTATGGAATAAAATTAAAGTTAATGGATTAAAGAAAAAGTTAGAAAGTGTAAAGAAAAAAAAAATTAAAAGTAAGGAAAAGTGAATATGTACAATATGCATTTATGACAAGTATCCATTTTAATATGAACAAGTAAAAGTAAAAGTAAACAAATGAAATTAAATTATGAACAAGTATCAATTTTAATATGAAGAAATACAAAAAAAAAATTATGAACATTTATGAACAAGTATAAATTAGAAATTAAGAATAAGTAAAGTATGAGCATTATAAACAAAAATAATAAGAACAATAACAAGATGGATAAATATAATATTAACAAAAGTAAAATTTATAAACAAATATAATATGCACAATTTATATACATACACTAACAAATTAAAAATGATTTTCAATTTCCCCGGCAACGGCGCCAAAAATTGACTACGCCCAAACTACGCATTAAATTAAACACGTAATTTGAGTATTGTGCAATTTAAACCCTTTTTGTGTAGATGTAGTATTGGTAAATAGGGATCGTTCTTAACCGGGGAAATTAGGGAACATTAATAATGTGTTAGTGGGAGATGAATAAAAGAATAATGAATTAAATAATTAAATAATAAAAGAATTAAATAATCAAAGAATTAATAAATTAAAGAATAGATGAATGAGAGAATAAAGAAATAAAAGATTCAAAGAATAAAGAATTAAAAGAATAAAAGAATAAAAGAATAAAAAATAAAAGGAATCAAAGAATAAAAGAATAAAGAATAAAAGGGGGGTTTTGAAAAGATTTGTAATTTAAGCTAAAGACAACACTAACTAAAAATTAAAATGTAAATGTTCATGCTAATTAGAACTTACAAACCATAGAGTAGTTTCATAGACAAAACCCACACTTTTACGTAAGTAATTTCGAATTAACAATCACATTAATTCTAACATTTTGCTCATAATAAACCAATCACGAAATCCTACCTTCATCATCTCAAATACTTACATACATCTTTCAATATTATAAATGCATCAACCATTAATGTGCGTCAAACATCAATATGCTTCAAACATTTACAACATGATTTACCTTAAGTTTATAATTAAATGCGCCGACAGCGATCAACATTTAATCTCTTCAATTCTACTCTAAGTGCACCGACAGCGGATAAAACACTTAACATCAAATTGAAGTTTAAGCACTAAAACATATGAAGTAAAAGAAATTCAAAAAGTAAAACACATGGAGATTGCATTCTTACTTACAAATGTTAGAAAGAAAATACCAAGAACAATAGTAAAGAAGAAATGAAAATAACATAAAAATAACATAAATTACGAATAAGAATTAAAAGAAAACTAATTAATAAGAAAATCTACAAGAAGTAAAAATGGTCCCCAAAATTGTCTCTCAAAAGAGAGAAACAAAAGAACTAAACTAAGAACTAAGAACTAAGAACTAAGAAAAATGAAAGAAATGGAAGAAAGAAACTAATGGGGGACTCGCTGAAGGAGAGAGCAGAGCTTCGGCAGGCGCGCGCTGAGGAGTAGGCTTGACGTTCGGTGAGCACGCGCCGAAGAGAATCGGTTGGGCTGGGGCGCTGAGACGCGGGCTGGCTGGGCCGGCCTGAAACGGATTGGGCCGCACGGGCTGACAGAACTGGGCCGTGCGGACTGACGTTATTGGGCTGGGCTGCTCCTTGGGCTGCACGGGCTGGACCTGGAGAAAGAAATGGATTTGGGCTCAGGACTTCTTTTTTTCTTTTTCTTTTTTTCTGTTGGGCTGGGCTGCATTTTATTGGGTTTGGGCTGCACAAATTAATTAATTTAATTAATTTAGAAATATTTCACCGAAATTCGTCCATAATTTATTCGTTATAATTCCGATCGAGACGATTCTTTCGCCAAAATACTCCAAATTAAAAACTTTATTTATTTAAATAAAAATAACACGAAATAAATTAATTTATCTATTTATTTAATATTTTAATATTAAAAGTCAAGTATAAAGGGTATAAAATAATATAAAATAATGCTTATTTGAGGACCTATCACCAACCACACAAAAATCCATCGATTATGCAATCTAAGTCTCCAACGGCAGCCTCAAAACGGCTCAGAAAATGGTGAAGGTTTGAAGCTTAATATTGGTGGGTATTGACAAATTTCGGTAACTTTCGTCGATATTCATCGATTTTGGACGATAACTTGGATATTGGGGGCAAAAATTTAGTTCCCCCCTGTTTAGCTGTCGACCTCCCAATCTAGTGATATGTCAATGGAAATATCGGTGAAACTGCCGATATTTTCATCAGTGACTGTAACAAACATCCATTCGGTTTAACTACTCAGTATTTTTTTGGTTTGATCTGATCAGGAATGATGTGATTTCGGTATTTTGATTCCATATGCTCATGGCTAATAACAATATTTTTTTCCTAGAAAGCTGATTTAGGCACTCCATAAATTATTTACAGCACTCCACTTTTTATTTTATTTTAATGTTTCCTTCTTTTTTTAGGAATCAAACTTCCTGCACACCCTTCTTTTGAATTTAATATACTTTAATTTTGTTTTGTTTTGTTTGTGTAAAATATTTAGATTTTTTATTTTATTGTGTGCTAATAAGAAATCATGGTTAACTTTAAAATAATTATAATTTGAAGAGGAAAGATACAAAAAAAGTAAAACAATAAAAAATACATCAATGCAAAATAAGTAAAAAAACCTCGAAGGTCTTTTTCGATCACATTGGAAGCCATGGAGATTCGTAGAAAAAAAAATTCTCAAATTCACGGCTAGAATTACATAGACTTTGAAAGTGCAACATAACTAATAATTTTAGAGTCTCTCATCCTTGAAAAAAATTGAAAACACAATGTTATTTCATTTTTGTGTGTTTAATTTGAATTAATTCTCATAAAATAAAAAATCTCCATGAATTTGATTTCATATCTCCAAAGTATCTTGGCAGCTCTTGTTCTAGCCCGTGCTCACTGTCATTCTATAGTTTACATTGCTCTTCGACCATTCACCAATACAAATTAGGTAAAACTAGCTCTTCTGACAGGACTCTTCTCGAAAACACTTCGATAATTGTGAAAGGTTTTACTCTCGTTAGAAAGCTAAATCAAAACACCAAAAATACCCTTAGACTATTCAAATATATATACGAGAAAGCCTGTCAAATAAGGGCTAACCACATGTAAAACTTTGTCTTAACCGTTAAACGACTGAGGAAAACAATTAAACAGTAACACAGAGCATTTAGATAACTGTACAATAAAAGTACAAAAGCCCTACTCTAAAAAGTCACCTAGTGCGCAGCCGCACAATTATGCCTCCATCTCAAGATCCACCCTTATCTCTACGCAACAACCTAAAGAGAACATAAAATGAACCAACAATTTGAGTGGACAAAAATAATCCTTCAAAAATACAAGTTATGAGGAAAACAATACTTTACACTCCTGTTCTAAAACATGCATGCATAAAATTAGCTCTCACTATTTGGCCCAGATGCCGATGGGCTTGTTGGGGCCTGCTTGGCCCAGTTGATAAAAGTTTTGCCCAACTCGCTATGGGTCATTGGCCATCCCCGCCTAAAATTTAGTGGGCAGTTTGGCCTTAGGTGTTTAAACTCAATATACTTGATAGGTCTATCCTGGTAAAGCCCAATCTGGTCTGTCGATATAACCCGGCTTGTAAGCCCGACCAAATTAACCAAGCTTGGACTTGAGATTGGAGAGTGGAAGTAAGATAATTTGACTTATGAATGAAATTGAGCGTGAAAGTGAGGCAATTTGAGGATAAAATTGTAATATATATTTTTAAACAACAAATTTGTAATATGGATATTAAACAAATAGGTATTAAAATCTCGAGTACCTTTTTTTTTAATTTCTTTTTCATATATATGTTTTTGTTTTCTAGTTAATTTAAAAGTCCAACTGGGCACGGCCCAAGTAGGCTTATTTGGCTTGACCCATGAAGCCCAATCAAAATCTGGCTCGACAAAGTGGTTGAACATTTATAAGTGTGACTAATGATTGAAATATCGATATCGACGGATATATCATTAGTCAAATTTACGGATATCTCGCTCTAAATATCGATATCGATATCGTTTATGATTAAAAAAAATGATGGAAATTTAGTCTAAAAGTTATAAATTTTTAATGAAATTTTGGGAAAAAATTAATTACCCAATAATTTTTATATATTACTAATAAAATTATAAAATGACTTAGATATAATAAATATATGATGCAATATGATTTTGACAATGAGTAATAATATAAACAAAAATTGAAGTAAATTACTATAATTGAATATTAATATAGTTAAAAACATACCATAAGCATAAAAAAAATCCAATGGAAGAAAAATAATAAAATAAGTTCAAATATATTTAAAATTGGAAAAAATATGGGAAAATAGGGCCAAACTTTGTTAAAAAATTGGAGTGAATGGATATATTTAAAATTGAAATAAAAAATGAAAAAAGGCCAAAATTTATTGAAAATTGGAAAAAATGGATTAAAAAAAATTAAACAGCAATTGTAAACAAGGAGGGTTGAATACTAGACCCCATGAAGAAATAAAACACAAAGCCAACTCGCTTAGCCAGCGTAATTGAAATTTTAAGCAACGTATAATAGATAACTATAAAGACTAACAGTTATCTTCTTCCTCCAACAGGTCTGCAACTTGGGTTTTTCGACTTGATGGCATGACCCGACTCAAACTACTTCGTTTTACCTCCAATCCTCGACTATCCAAAGCATCTGCAAGCTGGAAAATCAACCTCAAGAACCTAAAAATTAATACTCCAGCAATATCCGAGTGACATACCAGGGATCAGTCGCCGTTCTGGTGGTATCCTCGGATCTAGTGATGTACATGAGATACAGAATAAATCCACTTTTCTTTTAAAACAAATCATTGACCCAAAATTCAAGTCAAAACATTTTCAAACTGGGCCTTAGCCCAAAACACCCCTTCCAAAAAACTTGTAAAATTTGTGTCCAGTAATCAACATCCCGAATAATTATTCTAAACTTGAAAATCATTGAACAATAATAAAAATTTAAAATAATCATTCAAACCATTGCAATCCATAGAAAGTTATAAAACATTTAATTATGCATGAACCAAAATTTATAAAAACAAGTCCACTCACAGAATGTCCAACGAGCTCAATCTCGAGCTGTCCGCTCCTTTAAAGCTCCTAGAGCAGTATTGCATGTCAAAAGAAACAATTAAGGGTAACTTACTTCACATAAAAACTCGTGTGCAAACCCCTTAAACTTTAAGATAACATGCGCCCAAAACATAAACAATGTCACTTAAGATGCTCAAAACTACATCGAAACGATCTCCAATCGACTCAAAACCTATGTCAAAAGATCCAATATGTCAAAAAACATTTGAATGCAAGATTTTGGAGCTCGGGGAAATTCTCCAGTAATTCTCTCAACTCGGCCTTTTCATTCGATTTGGTGACTGGAATATAGGTTGTGCGCCTAGGAAAAACTCGATGGTAAACTTAATCTCCTAATGAGGTGGCAATCCCCGTAAATCCTCTAGAAACATATTTGGAAACTCACTCATTAGCGATGTATCCTTCACCCTTAACGGAGTAGCTCGAGTATCCACCACATAAGCCAAATACCCTTCACAACCTTTCCTCGGTAATTTTTCTACCGTTGAGCCCGATATCACACCCGAAGGAAGTACTTACCTATTTCCCTGGAAAATAAGCTCCAGCAAACCTGGACTCTGGAATAGAACTCTTTTGAATCCAAAATCATCTACCAATATTTAGAGACCCTATATCACTAGGTTTGCCATACTCATATCCCTGGTTGGAGTATTAACACCCATGTCCCAATCTTGTAACAACTCGAGCCTTCAATTGAGTAACGAAAAAAACACGGTCTCGTGTACCTGAGGATCAACCTCGCTCTCTTCTGCCCTCAACCCTATTGTTCCCACCAATCTTGCTCCACTTCCTAAAAACATCTCATAGACTAAAGAACTACTTCAAGAACTACTTCTTCCTTATATGATACCTATTTAACACATACCACCTGCCAACTAATTTGTGACTTAGAGGCCTATGCAATAGTTAGAGAAAATTCTACAAAATTGCCCCCGAATAAAAAGTAGCTACCAAACGCCACAAAAAAAAGGGTAAAATAGACATTTTCTAAATTAAATTACCAAAATTGAAGATTAAAAAGAAGGGTGGTTGCAACTCACCCCCTCAAAGAAATTTCATCCTCAAGATTCATACTTGTCATTCGAACAACTAGGGATAATTAGCCCGCGTCAGTGCCTCTGACTCCCATGTGGCCTCATTCACATTATAATTCCTCCACAATACTTTAATCAGGGAGATAGTCTTCCAATGTAGCACCTTATCTTTCTAACAAAAGATTGTACATGCTACTACTTAATGCTCAATTCCACCGTGAGTTCAATTGGTTGATCCCTCAACATATAAGACTCATCAAACAGATACTTTTGGAGTATCGATACATGAAATACATCGTGAACTCTAAAGAGCTCTGGGGCAATGCAAGTTTGTATGCCGTCAGGCCTATCGTCTTCGTAATCTCATAAGGCCCAATATAGCGGGACTTAACTTTCAGCGTCTGCCAAACAACACAATACCTTTCCATGGGGATAATTTCAAGAAAACCCCATCCCCATCCCCAACCTCAAACTCAAGGTCTCTAATGCAGCAATCAATCTAACTCTTCTGACAATACTGAGCTATCTTTAATTTATCTCTAATAATCCTAACCTTTTCTTCTGTCATATCCGCAATCTTAGGTGTCATTAGTATCCTCTCACCACCTCAGTCCAAAACATGGGTGCTCTACATTGTCATCCATATTGTGCCTCGGATGGAGCTATCCCAATACTAGACTGATGACTAATTTTGTGAGCGAACTTCATTTATGGTAAGTTCGAATCCCAGTTTCCTCTGAACTATAGCACATATACTCTCATCATATCCTCCAGAATCTATATAGTCCTCTCAGGCTGCCTGTCAATCTGAGGGTCAAAACTATACTAAAGTGTAACTTCATCCTAAAAGACCTCTGTAAAATCTACCAAAATCTCGATATGAACCATGGATCGTGGTAATAAAAGATCGATTCTAGAGTCTTGTGTAGCCGAATGATCTAATTAATGAACAATTTGGTGAACTGGTCCATCCTCTAATCTTCCTGTACTGGTAAGAAATGAGATGGCCTCTCTGGATTTGAGAAAGCTTAAATACAAAGTCGATAGTAATGTGATCTCACTTCCACTCTCGAATAATGAGCGACAGTTCTAAGGCTCTATAGGGTCGTTGCCTCTCAGCCTTAACTTTCTGGCAAGTCAGGCATTTGCTCACAAAATCTGCTATATCCATGTTCATGCTAGCCTACCAATAGTGCTCTCTTAATATACAGTACATATTAGTTCCACTGAGATACATAGCATACGCACAATTGTGATCTTTCTCAAGAATTTTCTTTTTGAACACTAAATCTTTTGGATACACACAATTGGCCCTCCTTGAACAAAGCTTTGTCGCCCTTGAGCAAATAATCATGCATGTCCCTAGCTTCTACCTCCATCCTGATAATACACAAGGGTGGATCTTGAAGTTGAGCAATAATAATCAGATCGATTACAATAGGCCTCACATGAAAGTTGGCTAACAAAGCTCCCTAGTCATCTATTCCGAGCACAAATCCTACTCTTCCGAATTCCACCAATAATGGTAAATGGACGGTGTGTATGTATGCTATAAATCTCGTAGACTTCTTACTCATGCATCATCTACCATATTAGCTTTCCCTAGGTAGTACTCAATAGTGCAATCATTCTTACCTCCTCTGTCTCGGATTTTGGATCTTTCTGAGTAAAGAGGCATTTTAAATTCACGTGGTTAGTGAAAATCCTGTACGTCTCCCCATGGAGATAATTTCAAAAAAATCATTTATATGCGACAAAGGATACATATTTCACACCATCATTTTATTCAATTGTTGGTAGTCGTTACACAGCCTCATACTACCATAATTTTTTCTTGCGAATTGCACTAGAACTCCCAAAGGTGATACCTTCGGTCAGAAGAACCCCATATCACCAAGTCTTACAACTAAACCTTTAGTTCTCTCAATTCCTCTGGTGTGTTTTGGTACGGTGCCTGCGATATGGGTTGGGTACATGAAAGAAGCTCTATGGTAAACTCAACCTCTTTATAAGGTGATAGTCCTAGCAGGTCCTTTGGAAACATACTCTCTCACAACCGGTATGACTTCCGCTCACACGGAGGCATCCCGAGTATCCACGACATGAGCCAAACACCCATCACAGCCTTTCCTCAATAATTTTGCTACTGCTAAGGTTTATATCACACTCAAAGGAAGTACTCTTCAATACCCCTGAAACATAAGCTCCAGTAAATCTAGACCTCGAAAAACAATCCTCTTCTCGAAACACTTGATAAAGGCACGATGGGTAATTAACAAATTTATCAGTAAGATCACGTCAAACTCATGAATATCCAGGGGAATCCCATTAAGCTTTAATTCAAAATCCTCTATCCCAGATCAAAAGGTTTTCCACAAACATATCCTTGGTCGGGGTACAAATATCCATGTCCTAAATAATCGATGATAACTCTGATCAGCTAGAAGGAAAAATCTCGAGAACTAAACGAGTGTGTGGCCCTGAGACCTATCAAAACTCATGTATCATGGCCAAAATAAGAAAATGTATATGTCACCACCTTCAGTGCAATTCGGGCCTCCTGTTGAGTAATTTCAAAGCACATGGGCCTATGGCCCTTGTTTGACTGTATCCCCTATGTCTGCCACCGATTTTTCCTGTCCCCCTAGTAGGAGTCTGACTCCCTCCTGTCACACCAGATGTTGATACTGCCTTTTAACCTAGATCCCTAACCTCCCAGCCTTTGCTGCCTAGTCCATATGAAAAATCCTTCCGAATGTGATGATACTCCATGTAGAAATTACAAGTGGGCATATCAGACTGTGCAGATCATCTACTCTACCCATTTTCCAACTAAACTTAAGCCCCACTAGATCAGCCTGATGTTTGGGGCCTCAACTCAAAACTTTCGGAACCATTCTATCCAGCTCCAACACCGCCGAAATCTGAACGGTTACCACCAAAAAATATGAAGTTGAAACTACCCATCTTTGGGGCTCTTTAACTCGATAGACCAAAAGACTGAGGCTCTCGACGTCATCTAGAACTCCCATACTTCTGCTGAACCGATGAACCCTAGTAGCTTTATCTGACAAGTCCCTAAGAGTAGAAAAGGATCCCACTATCACGATGAATCTAATCTCATCTCGAGATCAAGCATAAAATAATGACACTTGTCTGACTTACTCTCCACTAGCATCGGTGTAAATCAAGACAAGTCTATGATTCTTTGTTTACTCTGAGCAAATGTCATCTCTCTCCACTGCAACTGCAAGAACTCTACCTCCTTGGCATCTTAATATGAGCAAGAATATAATTGCTCCATGAAACACTCCAAGAGAAGGCCCCCAGGTCCTTGTATGGGTGTCCCAACATGTTCGCCATAGTGCATGCCACCACTTGCACTTGTGATTTCTTTAGCTGAGTGATCCATTCATCCGCCTCTTATAGGCCTAATGCACTCATGAATACAGTGGCCCCAAGATTTTGGGCTCTCTTAATATTCTGACCCTTGGAGGCCCTACGACATCCAAGTCGTCACCCAACTGGTCTAGATTCTACCTCATATTCGCTCTCGATCCAGGTTGTGCGTACCCCTAAAGGTCTCTGACTTATATTCATTACTAGGTCATGAAAGCAGCTTGCGTATTGGAGACATCTCACAGTCTATAAAGAAATACAAGTAAATACCAAAATACCATGTACAACAAGTGTGCAGTCCATATGATGTTAAGTTAGTGCTCTGATACCAAATTCATAGGATCCTTCTCAAATACACTTTGGTAATGGTAAAAGGTCCTACTTCCGTCTAACAAATAAGTGAAGTTTCAAGAATACCCTTAAACATGTCAGACAAGGGATAAATATATTGATGTCCCACTCAAAATACTCTGAGGATCAAAGAGTGCATAGTCATATGAATTAGCCTCTGTATCAAGTTATGCCTCTACCTCTACGTCATGACCTAGAAGGTATGTAAAACCATTAAAGTGCTAGTGGACAAAAATAATCTTTCAAAAACACATTTTTTGAGAAAAAAAATTGTTTACCCTCCAACTCTAAAACATACATGTATAAAATAAGTCATAAACAATCGAGTTTCAGAGTAAAATAAAGGCTTTTTACTCAATATGCTTCCTAAACATTGAGTTAAGTCTAAAAATGCCCCCCAAAAACGTTTTTGAGTGGAGAAGAGAGTAGGCATGTTCTTCACCTCCATTATCATCTCCATGGTAGGAGAGCTCAAAACCAAGGTAGCTATAGAAGTGTTACTGCTTTCCTGAGATAAAGAAGGGATAGCTTATGTTTTGGCCACCAAAAGGTACTGACACGTTACATTTTTGGAAGAAAATGTCCACAGAAAATGAGATTTCAATAGATAGGACAAGAACAAAGATTAAAAATAGGTTTTGATTCATTTCGAGCCTTGTGAATTTTTTAGAAGCAGTAAACTATGAACAAAGAAGATGGAAATGTATAGGGTAGAGATTAGATGAAAAGTAAAGTAAGGAAACATTAAACTATGAGTCCTTATTGATCTGAATTTCTTGATCGACAAAGACCATCCTTGTGACTGCATCTAGCTTCACTATCTTTGGCGTTGCAATCTAGATCACTAGGGGAGCTGGTGCTAAAATTTCCTTTCTCATCTTCACTAGAAATTTCTTCAATAACATGGTACTCTTAATTAGTATCTTCATGTAAAACTTCATTTTCTGGTTCCCATAACATGAGATCAATAAAATCTTGTAGTGGCTCAAGTATTCTTTCAAAATCCGGAAAAGGAGGCACATCCTTGATGCTAGTCTGGGAAAATACAGCCCATATGATCTTGCGGAGATACATCCTTGATGTCAGTCCGGGAAAATACAACCCCTAAGATCTTGTGGAGACACTGTCCATCATGCTAGTTAGGGAAAATCTTAATATCCCTCGAGGATTTTCATCAGTGGAAAAAAGTCCATCAAATCAATCCAAAAATTTTCTTCTAAAAAAACCCTTGACTCAAAATCCAAGTCAAAGCGTCTTCAAATTGGGCCTATGCGTAAACATTATTTCTACAAAACTGTAAAACATGTGTCCATCATCAATCAAATCCTAAATAAATATTCTAAATCCGAAAAAAATCACCAAAACACATTTAGAATTATTTATTCAGCCTATTGTAATTAATCTTGCATAATAAAACATCGAAAACATTTAATTATGCATGTACCACAGTTTATAAAATAAAGTCCACTCAGAGTCTGCTCAAACAGCTCAACCCCAAGCCATGCACTCTTCCAAAGTCCTAGAGCAGTCATGCCTATAATAAAAATAACCTCGTATTTGAGCCCCCAAAAGATCTCCAATTGACCCCAAACTAGCACCATTAGATTTGTATCGTCGATGGCTCCACATCACGCCGTTTTCTGGAGGAAGTCCAGTGGCCATCCTATGCACCCCCATGCACGAGAGGAATATTCAGTCATGGAATATTCTATCATCATAATAGTATATTTTGTCCCAATTAACGGAAAGGAATATTACTTCAGGGCATGTCTCGTTACCGCAATAGAATATTCTGTCACTACGGATGAAATATTCTGATGGGGGTAGAATATTCTGTCGTCGGAGAATTATTTTGTCGCTAGAATTTTCACAGCAGGAGAAGACCAGCGCCATCGTGCGCTGCCGCCGTATGGTTTGCAGGAACCTCGCTGGAAAACTCCATAACTGGCCTAAACTTCAAACTTTCCTAACTTCCTCATTTCTCCCCCAAATTGAAAGTTTTAATAATGAAAATTCATCTACTCAACCACAAGAGCTTGAATCTAAACTCAAAATTCCAAGAAAGTACCTAGATTTTCTAGAAATAGGCCCAAAAGCTTCAAGTTTTTCTTCCTTCGCAGTTCTAGGCTATTTAGTGGTACTTTCCTTCGATGGATGGTACAGTACTTGATCGTAGTGAAGAGAGGAACTCGATTAGTGGAATCAGATGAAATGGCCTCAAAACAAAGTTCCAATCTTTGGGTTTCTTTGGGTTTCACAGGTAGAAGAAGAGAAAGAAAGTGGGGGTGTCTGTGTGAACTGCCCAAAATTGTAAGGACAAAGGAGAGGAAATCTTATCCGCTTTCTAGAATTATCTCATGCACAAAAGACCAAAATACCCCTCAATCTTTGGGAACCACAACTTCTTCATATGAAGCCCATTTAACACATGTAGCCTGTCTACGAACTCGTCAGTTCGAGATCTATGCAATATTCTGAAAAAAGTATACGAAAGAATCCCCGAATAAAAACTAGCTAACGGACCCACTAAACGAAGGGTAAAACACTCATTTCCTAAATTAAATGGTGAAAATTGAAAATTACAAAAAAAAAATGGATCGTCAAAGTTAAATGACAATACTAGCCATCTAGGTAATTGTACGAAAAAAGCAAAAAAGAACTACTCTGAAAAGTCACCAAGTGCGCAGTCGCAAAAATTATGCCTCTCTATCAAGATCCGCTCGTGTCTCCACGCAACGGTCTAGAGGGAATGCAAAGTCAACCAAAAATGTGAGTGGTTAAAAATAGTCATTTGAAAATACAAGTTACAAGGAAAATAATCTTTAACGCTTAAGTTTTAAAACATACACACATAAAATAAAACATAAAGCATTGACATTCAATTAAAGTAAAATCATAACTTTTGGGACCCACAAAAACAAGAATTATGTATATAAAATTTTTGTGGTGCCCTTAATTCCTTGAAATCCCTATTTATTCGGCACAATATCAGTAATCAAATACAACTAATCCTCGACTATCTATGGTGTGGGGAGATAGAATTGGGGTCTTACAGAGTAATACTCCCGCAACGTCCGAGTTTTATCCCCAAGATCTGACGACGTCCGGGGGGTAGTCTTGGGATCTAGTGTAACGTCCGGGATATATCATAATATCTCGTGAGGATTATCAAGAATGGAATACATTCTATAGAATAATCCAACACTTTTCTTTTAAAAAAAATCCTTTACTCAAACTCAAATCAAAACATTTCCAAATCGGGCCTAATCCCAAAATACTATTTCCACAAAACTTGCAAAACGTGTGTCTAGAAACCAACATCTTGAATAATTATTCTAAATCCGTAAATCATTGAATAAAAATCAACATTTAAAATAATCATTCAGACCATTGCAATCCATAGAAAGCAATAAAACATTGAAAACATTTAATTATGCATGCATTACCGTTTATAAAGCAAAGTCCACTTACAAAATGTCCAACGAGCTCAATCTCATGCTACGCGCTCCTCTGAAGTTCTTGGAACGATATTTCCTATCAAAAGTAAAAATTGGGACTCATTAACTACAATACAAACTCATATTTGATTCCCTTAAACGTTATTTATGAATAACAGATGCGTCCAAAACACAAACACTGTCACTTCGAACGCTCAAAACTACCCCGAAATGATCTCTGATCGACTTGAAACATGGGCCAACAGATCTGGAATGTTGAAGAAAATGAAAATGCAAGTTTTTTGGAGCTTGGAGAAGTTCCCCACGTGTTTCCACTCACCATTGGCTCGGTGATGGCTCTTCCCCCACATGCTAGCTTTGTTCACTTGAATAATTCACCGACATTAGAATATTCCCTCAACAAACCTCCATAACCACCCGAAATTCAAAGCTCCGCAACTTTCTCATTTCTCAACCAAATTTAATGTTCTAATAATGGAAATCTATCTAATCAATCCAAGTAAACTAAATTCAAGTTTCAAACTAAACTAAATTCAAGGTTCAAAATGAGAAATATTACATGTCTTGGCCAGAAATTGACCGGACACTTTCGGGAAAACTTCCAAGCGTTGCTGCGTCCTTCACAACTATCATCAAGCTTCCTGTTCAATATGATTGTGTTCCTAAGGATGAGATGAAGCTAATGGTATCCATGGTTCGTGGAGTTTGGGTCAAAATCTAAAAGTCAAATTTTGAGGGGTAATTGGTTTGGCTCGGTGTCTGCCTTCCCGTGGGTCTTTCTTCCCATTTTTTATTGGGTTTGATTCGTGGTGAGAAGAGGATGAAGCTGAAATGTTTAGGTTTGTGAGTTTGTGCCCAAAATTGAGCTTAAAGTTGTCCGTATCTTTCGAAAGAAAGCATGAAGATGAAGATTGATGATTAATCCATGGGGTGGTGTGATTCCAATTAATTAAACCAAAAGATAGTGACACATGTCACCCACCAAACCATTACCCAAAATTCAAGATGGCTCAAAATGCCTATGTCTCGTTACACATACATACTGGTTCAATTTAGATCACAACTTCTCCATACAAATTCTAATTTTTACATGCCACGTATCTACGAGATCATAAACTTGTGGCCTATGCAACACTACTAGGAAAACTCACAAAAAGGTTCCCAAACAAAAGGTGACTTTCAGACCTTAAATAAAAATAAGATTAAATGCGTCAATTCCCAATATTAATTTTCAAAAGTATGGTAATACAATTTTCGGGTTGTTATATATTGGGTCCTTTTCTTGCTTTATTTCCAAAGTCAATCGTACTTTAAAATTATTGGAAAAGGCTGTATGGAATAATGGGAAGAAATAAACTCTTTTCTTCTAAGAAGTCATGGCAGCAACTCTACGGGATGTAAATCAAGGATGAAGACGAAATTGATGATTTTTCTTATTACTCATTTTTCTTCTCGAATCGAATATCAAATGATACCTTACTCCATGAACGGCAAATCCTGCCAATGTGCTACAAGAACCCCACTTTTGTCAGCTTCATTGCTCCAAACGTTAGACTTCATTAATAATGGTGTTTATAAGGTTTATATGTCAAAAGAGAATTGAATGCTTAATAATTTTGTAAAAAAAATATTAAAACTAATATTTTTTAAAAAAAATACAGCAAG
This sequence comes from Prinsepia uniflora, assembly GCA_032719365.1. NCBI lineage: Eukaryota > Viridiplantae > Streptophyta > Magnoliopsida > Rosales > Rosaceae > Prinsepia > Prinsepia uniflora. The sequence continues at coordinate 23,002,755 of CM064868.1, forward strand.
AAGAATATGATGAATAGTGACACAATTTCTGGGTTTTTCTTCACCATCATCATCATCATTAACTTATTAACCCCAAATCCAGCATCGTCTTCACCACGCTTGATAGAGTAGACTATCATTTCAACATGTTCACTATCCCGACCAGTGGAGCCATGTCGTCCCTAACTGCCGAAACCCAAATTACAGATGGCCAATCTATTAATTTGAATGGCCACTTCCTCAACAAAACCTGAATCCAATCCCCAAACTAACCCGACCTATCTCTCCAAATTAGCTACGTCACTAAAAGAAACATATTTTCAAACATATACTACTGATGGCGATCAAAAACAGACCTCGCAGACTTCAGGTAATCTTCTTCTACATTCCCTTCACGTACACACTAGCTAAAAACGATTGTGCTAGGATGTCTGGATTATAAAATGCTAGAAGATAGATAGATCTTGTTTGTTATTTCTGGATTGAATTGCTGGTTGATTGGCTTTGCTATGATTCAACTATTTCATGCACTCTATGTGTTTGTGAAAATGCCAATAAGCAAAGTTTGAGAGAGAATCTTGATTTTCTTTCTCACCAATCAGTGTGTTATGATTTCTCCTCAATTCATTTACAATATAGGATATTACAATCTGTTACGAAGTTAGGAAGACTGTTACAATCCAACAGATCGTCCAATTACATGAGGACACACCTCACTAAGTTTAAAAGCATGTGAAAACTTGCACTCCTTGCCCCCCAAGTAATCCACCTCACTCACACAGTTTGTTAGATCCTAACCGTATTGCACTCCCCATGGGTCATACACTCTTTGTCCACACTAAGGCACCTCATTTTTGCACTTAGTGTCATTAATCAGTTAAATAGCTTAGCGTCCAACACTCCCATCTAAGCTATGTACTGATTTGACTCCTAGCATCCCTCTTAGATAGGTACACCTACCCTTGGCCAATGCCTTTGTAAAGACATCTGCCAGTTGCTCCTCTGTTTTACAATAATACAGTTCCACCTCTCCTGCTTGAATTGCATCCCTAAAAAAATGAAACCTTCTATTTATGTGCTTACTTTTTTGGTGGAACACTAGATTTTTAGGCATAGCAATAGCAGATGTGTTGTCACGTAGGATACGAGTAGGACCTGTCTGTTCCTCCCCAAAGTCTTCCAAGACAAACCTAAGCCATTTTTCTTGTGTAGTTGCTTCACTAGCACTCACATATTCTGCTTTTTCTATAGAGAGTGCAACACTGTGCTACTTCATTGAAGCCCATGAAAAATCCCACCACCAAAAGAAAAGGCATATCCTGAGGTGTTTTCATGTCATCCTGACTGCCACTCCAATCTGAGTCACAGTAGCCAATTAATGCAGTCTGTCTTCCTTTCACATACTCAATCCCATAATCCAATGTTCCTTGAATATATCTCAGTACCCTTTTAGCTGTTTCATAGTGTTTCTTAGAGGGACCATGCATGTATCTAGACAGTAAACTAGTAGAAAACATGATGTCTGGCCTAGTTGCAGTTAAGTAAAGTAAACTGCACACAATCTGTCTATAGATACCTTCATCCGCAGCTTCTGATCCATCAATCCTGCATAATCTTTCATTTGTTGCAAGTAGTGTACTCAGAGGTTTGCAGTCCTTCATCCCATTCTCAAGAAGAATTTTTGCATATTTCTTTTGATGTATGAATATGAATTTGTCTGTCTGAATCACTTTCATCCGTAGGAAGTGATGTAACAGGCCCAAATCAGACACTCCATACTTCATCATCATTTCTTTCTTGAACTCAGCCTTTAGTTGTTGACAGTTTCTAGTATAAACTATGTCATCTACATAGATTGAAACTATCAGGGTTCTTCCATCACCTACTGTCTTCATATAGAGTGTTGCCTCACTTGGACTTCTAAGATACCCACACTTAGTTAGGTGTGCATCTATCTCTCCATACTAGGCTCTGGGAGCTTATTTCAGCCCATAAAGAGCCTTCTTCAGCTTGTAAACCTTCCTTGTTTCTGTTTGAGTTTCAAATCCATCTAGTTGTTCAACATAAACCTCCTCCTCTAGCTTATCATTTAGGAATGCAGATTTGACATCCAGCTGGTATAAGTTCCAGCTCTTCTGTTCAACTAGTGCTATGAGTGTCCTGAAGGTGTCAATCCTAGCTACTGGTGCAAAAGTTTCATTGAAGTCTATCCCAGGCTTCTGGGCATAGCCTTTTGTAACCAGTCTAGCTTTGTACTTTTGTATCGGTCCATCTAGGTTGAGCTTCACCTTATACACTCATTTCACTCCAATGGGAGGTTTGTCACTTGGCCTAACCACTAGATCCCAAGTTGCATTCTTTCCAATCATATCTATTTCTATTTCCATTGCCTTCCTCCATGTCTTTTGTTTAGCAGCCTCTTCATAGTTCTCAGGCTCAATGATATCTAGTAAAAATGTCACTTATCCTTCTGAGCTTGACAGGAGTAGAGCTAGGGGTAGCCACTTGACTTGTTCCAGTGTCCATAGTACCAACCTGCTGCTGGTTTGAAATCTAATCATCACCACTAGGTTCTTCATACTCCATGTCAAACCCTACTGGTGTAGTCAGACTTACTTCACTGTTTAATTCCCAGTTCCACATCACTACCTCATTGAAAATTACACTTCTTGAGACCATCACTTTCTTGGTTTTTAAGTTGTAGACTCTGTAACCCTTCTCACAAGTTCCATATCCAACGAACGCACCCTTGATGGAGGACTCATCCAGCTTCTGTCTTAACTGAGTGGGCATGTGTGCATAGCACACAAATCCAAACACGCTTAGGTGTTTTACTCTAGGTTTTCTTCCACTAAACACTTCAAATGGCGTTTTCTCCTCTACTGCGTTTGTTGGACACTTGTTAAGTAGGTACACAACAACGCTAACAGCCTCACCCCAAAACTCATAGGGCATTTTTTATTATTATGAAGCATGGCCTTGGCCATCTCAACGACTGTCCTATTCTTTCTCTCAACTACTGCATTTTACTGAGGAGAGTAAGCTACAATAAGCTGTCTCTCAATCCCTTCAACTTCACAGAATTCCAGGAACTCAGTTGATGTGAATTCCCATCCTCTGTCACTTCTCAACTTCTTGACCTTCTAATCACTTTACAGTTCCACCATTGACTTGAACTTTTTGAAAACATTGAAAACACTAGACTTGTATCCCAATAAATAGATCCATCACATTCTAGATAGATCATCTATGAATGTTACAAAGTATCTGTTTCCACCCATTTTTTTTGTCTACATACGACCACATACATCAGTATGGATCCATGGGACTTGAGGCTCTCCACGGTTTTCATTTATCAAAACTCTCCATGTGCTGCTTTCTTGCAATGCAGCCTTCACAAATCTCTGTGTAACTTGATAGTTTAGGCAGCCTCCAGACCATCTCTTGTTTCTACAGTGCTATCAAACTAGGATAGTTTAGATGACCAAATTGCCTATTCCATAGCCAAGCATTGACCTCAACTGTAGCCTTCCTTGCTACTGTGCTAACATAGTCCAATGAAAGAGAGAAGCATCTGTTCCCTGACATTGGAACTATAACAATATTTTGTGTGAACTCGTCATCCTCATAGATGTCCACTCTTCTTTCCAAAAGTCAGATGGTATCCATGTTCAACCATTTGACCAACACTGAGTAAGTTTGCATCCGGACTAGGGACCAACATCACTTCATGAATTTGCCTTTTGCCATTTCTTGTGTTAATTTCCAAGGTACCCTTGCCTGTAGCTTGCACCAACTACCCTGTTCCCATTTTGACCTTTTCCGTTAAAGATCTGTTTACATTTACCAATAATGACCCATGTGAAGCCATATGGTTGCCGCATGCACTATCAATATACCAGGCACCCATCGCTTTAGTCATTGAAGCAGCATTGCACTCATAGAACATCACTGCATCCTTTTCTTCTACATGCATTGCTAAAGTGAATTGCTGGTTTAGGAGTAGTCTCATCCTGCTTCACAGAACAGTCCTTTGCTAAGTGCCCATGCTTGTTACACTGGAAACATTTCTTTACCTTGAACCAGTAATGACCCCAGTGATTCTTCAAATCAGACAGAAACAGAGGGAGGAATTGAGAGAAATTGAGAGACGATGGTGAGTGTTAGTGTGTTTTGGTAAGTGAGGAGTGATCAGAGGGTGGAAGAGTGAACTTGTGAGTGTTTGGGGAAGAGAAATCGTGCAAGAACACGGTGGTCGGGGCAGTCGGTTTTCAGAGAAAACAGAGAGGATTTGGACGATCGTGGTGGTGGTGCGGCCATGTGTTGGTGCAATTGGACTCGTAGAGGTGTCCAGAGACTGGCGGTGGACGGGAGGAGCTGCTGCCTCACGGCTGAGCTCACGACGGCGACAGGAAGACAAGTAATTCCTCATCCCCGTTTCTTTGCTCTGTTTTGTCGCTTGGTTTCAGAAGCTAAGTCGTAGCTTTAGAGGTAGAATCGAAGAGTTTAAGGAGGTCTAGGGAGTTCAGTGGAGTCCTAGGAGCCTTCTGGTGGAGCAGCCGTGACGGGGGAGTGCACGGCGGATGTTAGCACGACGGGAGTACTGATGTGCTCTGTTTTTCCGTCGATGTTTAGATTGAAAGTCATGGGTTTTGAGTGTGAGTCGAGGGTTTTTGTGTGTTGGTTGACTCTTAGGAAGGTCTTAGGAAGAGGTTGAGACTGCCACCGTGATGGGAGGTGACCTGGGTGGCCGGAGAAGGAAACAGGGCAATGTTCGGGTTTTGTTTCGAGTTCGAGTCGATGAGTATTAAGCCGTGTCGAGGTGAATGGAGTACGGGAATGAGTAGCCTAGGACTAGACGAAGTTGTTGGTGAAGAGAGGAGGTATTTTGGTGCAGGTACGGCGGAGAACCGTCCTCGCTGGTTCGAGGTGCAGAACTGTGTCGAACCGGGTCTACTCGAGGTAGACGGTGACACTGTAGCAGGCGCGTGAGGGCCACGCGCAGCCACTTTGGGCGGCGCGTGGGGGCGTATGCGGCGGTCTTTGGGGAAGGTGTTAACATCGTTTTTGGTCTAGGTGTTGTGACGAGTCTGTTGGAGTTGGTTTCGGGTTAATCGGACGTCGATTCAATGTAGTTCCGCGAGGGTGAAGGCTTAGGGTTCCGATTCGTTACGTTTAGGACTCGGAGATTTTTGAGGGAATTTAGGTGGACTTTCGTAGACGTGTCAGTGACGTACTTTGGTGGTTGTTGACAGGATCAGGAGTTCCCGGGGAAGCTGAGGAACGTACGAGACGTTCGGGACGCGATTGAGGGCTTGGTACTGTGAGTGGACCCTTTCCTTAAACTCGAACATGCATAACTGTTTGATGGTTTTACATGTGGTTTTATGATTATGGAATATGCTATATTGGTTTTACATAATTGCACGTTTTTCGAGAAAATACAGTATTTGGCACGTTTTACGAGAAACGTCGATTTCTGAGTAAAATGCCATGGTTTTGGGGTTTCCAAAGGATAACTGGTTTGAATACTTATAAATGGATTTTGAAACATGATTTGGTGATTAAAGGATTTTCAGTTTTAGAAACGGATTTCGGAAATGGAATTTGGTTTTAAAGTTGGAAAGTGAATTTCCGGATTTGGGTTCGAAATGACGGTTCGGGGAGTCGGAAGGGCATCGGACCGGTGGTTTCGGATTCGAGTTTGGATACGGATTTAGAAGTGGTTTTCAAATGGTTTTGGATTGGATTTGCTGGATCTGGTTATTGGGTTTAAAGACCCGGATTGAGTTTAAAGACTCGGGAGTTTAAAGACTCGGATATATTGATATTTTCCCCCCGTAGGCCTGTTGAGTTTAAAGACTCGGGAGTTTAAAGACTCGGATATTATTGAGGCCTGGATTGAGTTTAAAGACTCGGGAGTTTAAAGACTCGGATAGGTCCAGCAGGTTTGATCGGAAAAGATGGTTTGATATTCACGGTTTATGATACGGCTTTATGATGTTTCTGCTATGTTTTCTATAACTGTTTTATAGTGTTTCTGTTTCTTATTATGTTTTATGGTGATTAATTTATAACTGTTTTAATAACTGAGTTATGCATGTGGTTTCAAAACGGAGGGCTAAACCCAGTTTTCTTATAAAATGGTTTTGGAACCTTTCTTTTATTCATGGTTCACTCACACCTTCTGTTTTAAATTGCCCTCCAGGCCGTGGAGCTAGAGCGGGGTTTCGGCGTCGAGGCAGCGTCTGAGGCATAGCAGTCACGAGAGGGATCCCGGAGTGTTGTTCTTTTCCGCGTGCGTGTATCTAGTTTATCGATTTTCTTTCCTGTGTATTTGAGACTATGCTCTGTAAACTGTTAACTTCAGGTTGTATTGTATAGTTTCTCCTGCGTCTGACCGGGTGTGTTGGTGTGTTACGTGAGTTTACTTTGGTTTTCGTGTCGGGTTGTCAGACGGGAGCAGGATTTACCTCGGGTTTCGGGGTGAAACTGGCGTGGGTCCTGACATCTTACACTTAGGAATGTTGAAGTCTGGTTTTCCTCCCTCAGTATTCTGGTTATTTGGTCTTCCAGAATTGGACTTCCAATTCTTACTATTCTTGTAGTTCCTTTTCCATTTTCCTTGACTTTCACTCCCCTGTCCTCTTGTATTGACAGATTGTACAGAGAATGCCTTATCCATATTTACATTCTCATCATTATGCATTTCCAATCTTTGATTGAATGCCCTAATAGAAGCCACTATGTCTTCTACATCAATCGTGTCAAGATATCTAGTCTCTTCAATGATAGATATCTAGTCTCTAGACAAATATATATACTTAAAGATTCATTATCTTTCATCCTAGTATATTTGAAATCTCTTCTTAAGGACTGAAGTTTAACAGCCCTTACCTTCATATCGCCTCTGTACTCTCTTCTCAGCAGATCCCAAGCAGACTTTGCTTTTTCTTCATTTCTGATCTTGGAGAAGATTTTATTTGCTACTGATGTTTGTATCAGTCCCAAGGCACGTGCATCCTTGATGTAATCAGCTCTCCTGGGTTGACTGGTGACTTTACCAGACTCATCATTCACCTCATTCAAGCCTATATATACATATTCCTAGAGATCTTGTGCTCTGAGAATTGTTCTCATCTTGCTGCTCCAGAAGTCATAATTGGTTCCATCAAACACGGGAGCTCACAACTCCCCTCCTGCAACTCCAGTACTATCCATGCTAGCAGACTTCACAGTTCACATCCCAATAACAAGATCAGAAATCGCCAAGCTCTGATACCATGATGGCGATCAGTTATAGACCTCGCAGACCTTAGGTAATCTTCTTCTGCATTCCCTTCACGCACACACTAGCTAAAAATGATTATGCTAGGATGTTTGGATTATAAAATACTTAAAGATAGATATATCTTTTTGGTTATTTCTGGATTGAATTGCTGGTTGATTGGCTTTGCTATGATTCAACTATTTCATGCACTCTAAGTGTTTGTGAAAATGACAATGAGCAAAGTTTGAGAGATAATCTTGATTTTCTTTCTCACCAATCTGTGTGTTATGATTTCTCTTCAATTCATTTGCAATATAGGAGATTACAATCTGTTAGGAAGTTAGGAAGACTATTACAATCCAACAGCTCATCAAATTACATGAGGACACCTCACTAAGTCTAGAAGCATGGGACAACTAGCAATCCTTGCTCCCCAAGTAGTCCACCTCACTCACACAGTTGGTTAGCTCCTAACCGTATTGCACTCCTCACGGGTCATACACTCTTTGTCCACACTAAGGCACCTCATTGTTGCACTTAGTGTCATTAATTAGTTAAATAGCTCAGGGTCCAACAACTAAGACCCTGTTTATTTCAACGCCGGGCAGCGACAGAAGAAAGTCCACGCTTGAAGTATCACACAGGGTTCAAGTACCTCTGTTAAGCTTGAAGTAGGGGAAGATTCATCTGTCAATGAAAGGCATACCAGGTTTAACCCACGAATACCTGGTTTACGTTTTGATGCATGAGGACTCGGGATTGCCAATGAGGAGCTCAGCGGTGGTGTACTCAACTGAGATGAAATTGGGCGTGACACGGAGGTTGACTCCTTGTGGCGTCACTAGCTATAGCCCATCAATGTCGCAGCTTGGAGTTTGGGCACGTTGCCTTCGTATGGATTTGAAAGGGTGACAGAGCGAGATGTCCGAGTCCAGTACAAACATCTATGTGTTTTTGTCGAAGCCAAAATCCATACTGGGATTAGGATTTGGAATTGGGTTTTTGCAGAACCCAAAATCTCATTTTCAATTAGATGAAGATAAAGAAGAAATAGATGATGGTAATGATGATAATGGTAGGGAGAAATGGTATTTTGGGATTAATGGGTTAATGATAATGATGATGATGACGAAAAAAACAAAAATGGTGTCACTGTTCATCCTCTTCTTCTCGTTGTTTTTTTAATATTAGTTTTAATAATTTTCTACAAAACAATCAAATATCCAATCCTCTGCGGACATGTAAGCCTTATAAACACCATTATTAACAAAGTCTAACATTTGGAGCAATTAAATTGACAAAAAGCATATTGACATGATTTAACGTTCGAAAAACAAATTAAAATTTAATATCCGGTTTGGAAAGTAAAGTAGGTAATAAATTTTTCATTTTTATATAAATGCGGTTTGTATTATTTTATATTATTTTCCTCTTCATCTTTAAACTATAATTATTTTAATGTTAATCATAGTTATCAGTAACACACAAGTGGGCCGTATAATTATGTGGCGAGTAGAGCTGCTCCCAAATAAAAATGCTTGGTGATGGATTCCAAGTAGTTAAATTATCCGAAGTTGGCTACATATCTTCTTTAACAAGAAATATTTCAAAGATACCATTTTTCCTAGAAAAACCCCATCCAAAGCTAAACTCTACTTCTACATTTTTATAAAAGAATAATGATATTTTGACCTTCTAAATTGACCACATTTGGTGACCATGTTGATGTGGCAAACAATGAATGATACTATTTTAATAAATGAAATTATTTTATATTTATATTAAACCATTCATTGATTGCCACATCCACTGATGAAAATTTCGTCAAATTTCGGCGATATGTCGCCGGAATTTTGCTAAATCCGGCGACCGGCACGTAATAGGGGGTAAGTTGATTCTTCCCGGAAAATCGAGTCTATCGATGAAAATCGGCGAATATCGACGATATTGGTCGATATCGACGACAATAACCGAAACTGAAAACAAAATTCAAACGGAAACAAAGAAATATGTGGATGAACAACAAAGGGAATCAATGAATCCTACAAATTACCATCATTCAAACCTACAAACAATCAATTATTCATCCAAACAATCACGGGGGAACATAAATTGGAAAAAGCAAACAAATTGGGGCCCACCATCAATCACGGATGAACATGCTAAAATTTGGGAAAAATTGAGAACCACTCAACAGAGAATCAGAGATCTACAAATTGGTGTCCAATTCACAAACTCATAACCACGAAACAGAGAAAGAGAAAAAAAAATTGGAGAGAAAATAGAAATTAGGGCAAACCTCCCTCGTCCGCTTCTTTCAGCCTCCTCCTCCTCCTCGACCCTCGACGACGACGGCTCCACCCTGCTCGCTAGTCGCCTATCCTCTCCTAGTCTCGCCATCCCCTGAGTCCCTTTCGACGACCACATCTCAAGTCTCATCGTCGCTTAACGGCTCAAGTCTTTCATCAGTGCCTTCCACACAACAGAAACAAGAGATCGATTGATCTCTCTCAAACCCAAACCCAAACAACCAACCCGTCGTTTTTAAGCAAGTGAAACGCTCCGTTTTGCGGCAATTCAGTTTTTTTGGTGTCAAATTCAGTTTTTGTTTTCCTTTTTAATTTCTTATTTAACTTTTATTTGTTCACAATTTTAAATATGAAGTAAAATATATTTTAGTAATTTATGTTGTATTTTAGAATATATATTTTAATATAGAACATATTTTTAATTTAGATTACATATTTAATGTGAAAAAAGGTTTAACTCACATATTTAGAATATATGTTTTAATTTATAATTTATATTTCAATTTAGAACATATATTTTAATTTAGAACACCTTGTTTAATCCAAAAAAAGGTTAAGCCTTAAATATCTTTTTTTTTTCAAAATTCCAAATTTATTATTCACCTCAATATATTTAGTAATATATGTTTTAGTATACAATATGGCTTAGCTCATATATTTGGTAAAGCATGTTTTAATTTAGAATTTATATTTCAATTTAGAATTTATATTTCAATTTAATACCTTGTGTAATCCAAAAAAAAAAAGTTTAAGCCTTAAATATCCTTTTTTTTTGTCAAAATTCCAAATTTATTATTCACCTCAATATATTTAGTAATATATGTTTTAGTATACAATATGACTTAGCTCATATATTTGGTAAAGCATGTTTTAATTTAGAATATATGTTTTATTTTAGAATATATGTTTTAATTTATAATTTATATTTCAATTTAGAACATATATTTTAATTTAGAATATCTTGTGTAATCCAAAAAAAGTTTAAGCCTTAAATATCCTCTTTTTTTTTTGTCAAAATTCCAAATTTATTATTCACCTCAATATATTTAGTAATATATGTTTTAGTATACAATATGGCTTAGCGCATATATTTGGTAAAGCATGTTTTAATTTAGAATATATGTTTTATTTTAGAATATACGTTTTAATTTAGAATTTATATTTCAATTTAGAACATATATTTTAATTTAGAATACCTTGTGTAATCCAAAAAAAGTTTAACCCTTAAATATCTTTTTTTTTGGGTCAAAATTCCAAATTTATTATTCACCTCAATATATTTAGTAATATATGTTTTAGTATAAAATATGGCTTAGCTCATATATTTGGTAAAGCATGTTTTAATTTAGATTATATGTTTTATTTTAAATATATGTTTTATTTTAGAATACATGTTTAAGTTTAATGTAAAAAATGGCTTAACTCACATATTTGGTATTATATGTTTGAATTTAGAATATATGCTTTCATTTAGGAATATAAGTTTTAATTGAAACAATTTAAATAATGTGATTATAATTCTGAAGTATTATTATTATTTTAATTTATTATCATTTGTATTTTTATTATTATTATTTGGCATTATCAAAGTCTAATTATTTTTCATGTAATTTAGATTTCGTAATATGGCTAGTGGAAGTGCAAGTGAAAGCCGCCTAAGACCTGGACGAGTTAACCCACCATGGAAATATGCCATTGCGATTCCTGGAAATAAAAACAGTGTCATATGTTCGTTTTGTCAACTTCAGTTCCAGAGTGGAGGCATAACGAGATTAAAATTTCATCTAGCAGGTTTTGATCCGAAAAAAAAATGTGCAAAAATGCAAAGATGTACCTAAAGCTATTAGGGATGAAGGCAGAGCATGGATCAAAAGTAAATATACTGATAGACAGAATAAGAATATGATTGGTGAGAACATACGAGCTGGCTTGAGAGGAGATCCACTGGACACTCAACAGAGCATTCAAATTAATGATAGCGATGATGAAGAGGATGATGATGGATTCGCTTATCCACAAGATTTGCATAGATCTGAGAGAGCAGCATATCGCTTTGCTGTAAATGCATCGAGGGATGAGGCACGGCGAAGTTTTGACACTTATGGAGTTGGTACCATGCATGGTGCTCAAGGAGGCAGTAGTAGTCGTCAACCTCCTCAACAGATGCGTCGATCACAAAGTTTGCGTGATCCATTTTCAATTCCTCCAGAACCAAAACTCTACAAAACCGCACGAAGTCAACAGAAGACTGTAAAATCGATGTGGAAAGGGACGAAAGAGAAGTTAGGTCGATACATAAGCAAATTTTTTATATATGAAGGTGTGGCTCCAAATAAAGCTAACTCTCATCATTTTAAGAATATGATTATTGAAGCCCAACGAGCAGGTATTTAATAAATTTATTTATGATATATGTTTTATTTAGCTTATGAAATAGCATTAAATGCTAACTTATGTTTTGGTTTGCAGGTGAAGGCGTGTCCACTCCTTCTCCATATGAAGTGAAAAATAAATATCTTCCTATGAAGTATGAAGATATGACGGCGTATGTGGAGCAACAAAAACAACACTAGGAAACTTATGGATGTACCATAATGTGTGATGGTTGGACAGGTCCAACGAAGTTATCCATAATTAACTTGATGGTATATAGTAATTCAACTGTATCTCTCAGGTCAGTTGATTCTTCCAAATTCCATAAAGACTATTTGTACATAAAAAATTTGTTGAAGGAAGTTGTTCAGAAGGTTGGAGTACAAAATGTTGTACATATCGTTACTAATAATGGGACAAACTTCAAGAAGTCTGAAAAAGAACTGATGAAGACGTATCTGATCTATTAGACTCCTTGTGCAGTCTATTGTATAGACCTAATATTTGAAGATATCAGGAAGAATGAGACAAAGGCGCTCATCATAAAAATGCTAGGCAGGTAACTAACTACATTTATAATCATCTATGGTTACTAGCTCAGATGCATGAATTCTGTCAAGGAGACTTGGTTCGTCCTGGTGCAACATGGTTCGCAACCAAATATATTTGTATAAACAGTATAGTTAAGCATAAAGTTGTCCTTAGAAGATTGTTTACCAGTGATCAATGGCATGGTAGCCCATTGAGTAGGAAAGTGGAAGGCAAGAGGGTTGAAGCTCATATCCTCGACCAAAGATTTTGGGAGTCCTTGGAGATGATGCAATCAATATATGAACCTTTATGCTGCATCCTTCGAATTGTTGATATAGAGGTAGTCCCAACCATGCCAATCCTGTATGATATGTTCAATCGAATGAAAGAAAAGATAACTCGTCTTAAAGGAAAGAAGTGGGTCCTCAAAATCATACAGGAGAGATGGGAAAAAACATTAGTGCATCCCTTACATGCCGCTGGTATATTTCTATCTTATTGAACTTGTTAATATTTATTTTATTGTTGTTTACTAAGCAAATTTCATTCATGATTTGTAGCTTATTACTTGAATCCCCGATATCAATATCAAGCAGGTGTTGGGCATGACTCCTACCTCATCCAATCAGTTCAACAAGTATTCCTAAAACTGAATCCAAATGGGCAATTGGGTTTACAAAATTTTGGAATAGACGTAAATTCATTACCATATATGAACCTTGATATTTTGGAATCTGTACATCTATGACATGATATTAACACCATTCTTAATGTAGTTGATCAACTTTAGAGATGGTCGGAAAATATTTTGTTCACCTATGGTTGTACAATCACGAACGAAAATGCCCCAAGTATATGCTTGCATTTAGCTTGATATCGTATGAATTAGCACTTTATAATGCCTCTTACATTAAACTTGATATTGACAGCTGAGTAGTGGGAACTATATGGCCAAGCTTCTCCAGTCTTGCAACAAATTGCAGTTTGTATATTATCACAAACTGCATCTTCTTCGGCATGTGAGAGAAATTGGAGTACATTTGCTTTAATTCATACAAAGCAAAGAAATCGTCTCGCATATTCAAAGTTAGAACAACTTGTTTTCTGTTATTACAATATGAAACTCAAGTTAAGAGATTAAGAAGCTGAAGCAGGTAAAGTTGTGGAAGAAGACTACGTTGACCTTTTGGAAATTGCTGGTCAACACGTGGAAGGTAATGAGGCTGATCCACTTCAAGCATGGATTATGCCAGCTCACTTGGATGATGATAGTGGAAGGCCCAACCCTCGAGTAGCCCATCTTGCTAGTGAACATGGTGTTAATGTCGACAGAGTGATATCTGAAGAAGTGGGGAGTGAGGAAGTAGGAAGCGAGCGGGAGATGTCTTCATGTGAGAGATCAATGCTTGGTTCTACCGCTAGACGTGACTTGCGAGCTGATGCTACTAGTAAGGGACTTCATCAAAATAAATCTCCAAATGATGATGATGATGATGATGGAGGAGATGATGTTAAGATAAACGATGAAGACAAGGATGACAGAGGGGATGATGACGGCGGAAATTAACATGTAACCGAAACATATGCACCCTTGATCCCATTTATTGGAGAGGCGGATTTCACTCATGTCACCCAAGATTATGATCATGGTTGTAGAGAAGGAGGAGTAGGAATCAGTGGTGTTGGGAAAGATTACACTCAAACACGCAACATATATGAAGGTTATGGAAACCCATCTTCTGAGGATTCGTTGGCAATTAGTTTTGGGTCAATGATTTTAGGCACTGATCCTAGTAACAACTCAAATAATCCATATGCTTATGGTTCATATGGTTACCACCAGTTAAACAGCCATCTCCCTCAAATGCCACATGGTTATGAAGGCTATGAAGATCTTTATCTCAATGAAGATTATAGAGAAGTTAGTTGGGTAAATCCGAACTACCCTATCTATGTCCAACAATACATTTCCTTTTGGTCAAGTAGCATCACTTGACAAAACTTTTGTGTCTTGGTAGATGAAGACCAATCTAAATTTCAAGCTGGTAGACACTCTACTTGTTTTTTATGAAGTTCAATGTGTAAAGTATTTGGTGTGCAATATTATCAATAGAATTATGTTTTTATTTAAGTTTATCTTTGAGATTTTATACTGTTAGTTATCGGCAGACCTATATTCTATCATATGATTCATCATATATTTATTATATCAAAGTCATTTTATAGTTTTTATTAGTCCTATATAACCATTATTAGGTACTTAAGTTTTTCCCAAAGTTTCATTCCAAATTTCCGTCATTTAGACCAAATTTCCGTCATTTTTGTTGACCGTAAATGATATCGATATCGATATTTTGGGGCGAGATATCGTAAATTTGACTAGCGATATATCCGTCGATATCGATATTTTCATCCTTGGCCACATCAACATAGTCACTAAATGTGATCAATTTAGAGGGTCCAAATAGCATTGCCCTTTATAAAATTGAGCCCACTTTAACTTTTTTATTTACAAAATTTGTCCCAAAATTTCGATTTTCTCCCTTTTCGACTCCTCCCTCGCTCTTGAAGATAATCAATCACACGATCCACACCACCACGAAATCCACGACCGCGAGAGCCACCACCACCGAGAAATCCATGGCTACGGAATCCACCATAATTGCTTGGGCCACTACCATCAAAGCCAGATCCACCATTGTTACACGAAGAGAAGCGGAAACCAGTAGAGCTGCCACTACCGGAGGACCCACGGTTCCCACCCGCATTCAGCCCCAAGGAGAAGAGATTCAAGACCGAGATTCTGATGGCATAGGGTCTGAACTAGCTGAAAAATAGCCTTGAAGTCAGTCATCGGAATTTTCCCAGTTTCCGATCAAACCACGTCCACTGTCAGAACCTCCAGCAAAACAAACGATGCAACAGGTCAAACATCTAAACAACCTAAGAAATTCATTAGAAATGAAATAATGGTTCGATTTTACCTAAATCGACTGGAATTGAAATGGAAAGCTTCGACTCTATCAAAGCTTTCCCCTCGAATTTCAGTCTATGGATGTCGATGAAAGACGGGGATGAACATGGTTGTGTTTGTCCTGTCGAGACGAAGAACAAGATGATGAAGGAATCGTGGCTGGCCTGATAGCTTTGGTGGAGACAGTGGCATGCGTTCGAGAGAGATCGAGAGAGAGAGCGGCGAGGAAGGATGAAGTTGGAAAGATAGAATTAAACGAGGATTCTTCTTGGTTTCCCTAGTATGGTTCGGTTCGGTATGGATGTGATACCGGAAGTGTACTAAGTAATTTTAATCGGTTTGGTACGGTATAATATTTCAAAATTTAAAATTGATATCGTACAGTATCGTACCAATTATGTTTGATACGGTTTCAGCTTTGAGCAAAAATTATTCAAAAAAAAATTGAGCCAAAATTTATGCCAAAAAATCTAAATAATCTATTCATACGAAACTATTTTGTACTAAGGAATTTGTACCAAGGCCTGCTCATACATGTGATGTGATTAGCGAATTTGTATATGAATTGGTACAATAATCCATAATGCATAACAAATTCATATTTCATTCACACAATTCCATAACAAATATGAAAATTATATTTCAAAGTCTAACCAACAAAATGGCAACACTGTTAAGAAATGATAGGTTGATAAGCAACATATTAGCTTGATGATTTAGTGGTTTCTACGCTCACAAGTGTGCAATGCATTCTAGGCAGCAACCATATCTCCATCACCTTATTTAATTTATGTAGATAGAGGTTTCATGTTTATGGAATGATGAGAGGGTTGTAAGTTGCGAGCTTATGGCTTATCCCCAGAGTTTGACATATGTCTATACATGATAATCAAATAACTAAAATTCATTCATATAATTTGTGTGCCTAAGAACATAGAAAAAGACCTTACATATATATATATATATATATATATATGAGTGTATATAAAACAACTTAGCACCATTTATTATTTTTCGATTTAAATTAATTTTTAACTAATTAAAAAAATCAAACTGGTTCGATTTCAGTACGGGACAGTATTCCCCAACACCGAAACCAATCCCGTACTGGTTGGAACCGGTACGGTATCGATACCGTAACGATAATACATTCGATTTTTCTCCAGTTTGGTATGATACAAGATGTGATGGTTCCGATATTTCAGGACGATATGTCCAGGGCTAGTTCTTCGGCCAATTTTATAAATATATAAAGTAGAAGTTGAGCCAATTTTATAAATATCTAGAAGTTGAGTTTGACTTAGATAAATTTTTAAAAAAGAGATATATTTGAAATAATTTTTCCTAAGAATCCTCTTAATATTGTGAATTATTAATATTTTATAAAATAAGCTAAACTATATAGATGGTAAGTATGTAACTTTAATTCTTGCAAAACCAGAAAATATAACAATAAATTATGATGCTAATGGTGCCACCTATAATCTCATTTTTTATCTCATGTCATATTTGGCGTAAAAACAGGAGAGCTTAGAAAGCTAAGAATGCTAAAATGACGAGAGTTTAGAAATCTAAAAACTTGACAATTCGGAGTCAGTCAATTCGTATGTGCCAGATCGGTAGATCCTTGTAATCATGTAGGGTCCTTCTTAATTCAGTCCAAGTGTTCTAGCTGAGCGATCTTTAGTTGCGAGGCCAACCTTCCATAGGACCCAATCTCCTTCCTGAAAACTGCGTGGTATGACTCTTGCGTTGTGGTAGTTGTAGAGTCGTTGTTTGCAGGAAATGCTCTGCAGGTTGGCTTGTTCGTGGTGTTCTTCGATCAGGTCCTGGCTAAGTGCTAGCTTCTAGTCATTCTGCTCTGGCTCGTAACTTGAAACTAGGTAGGAAGTTTTAGTGGTCTTAGCTGGGATGACTACCTCAGTGCCAAAAGTTAGGGAGAAAGGAGTTTCGTTTGTCGACGTCTGGTAGAAGGCTGTATGACAAAAGTGTGTTTGGTAGGATTTCGAACCACTTGCCTATGGCTTCGTCGAGCTGGGTCTTTAGCGTATTGTTGATGATCTTGTTTATAGCTTCGACTTGGCCATTCGACTTAGGATGAGCAGGGGAGATGAAGCAGAGGCGGATATGATGTCTTTTGTAGATCGCACAGAAGCGTACATTGTTGAATTGTTTCCCATTATCTATGATGATGGTGTGCTGAAGACTAAGACGACATATGATTTTTTGGAAAATGAATGTCTCCATCTGGGCAATGGTGATGGAGGCCAGAGCTTTGGCTTCTACCCATTATGTGAAATAACCTACCACCACTAAGGCGTACTCTGTCTTCCCTTTTTCTAGCCAGCATTTTGCCAATCAAATCAAGTCCCCATTGTCAAAACGACCAAGGGCTAAGCATAGGTGTGAGGTTTTCGGGTGGTAGGTGGATAAAATGAGCAAACCGCTAGCACTTGTCGCATCTTCTAGAGAGGTCAGCGGTGTCAGAATGCATGGCTGGCCAATAGAAGCCTTGGCGGAAAGCCTTGTGTGCTAACGAATGTGGGCTAGAGTGGTTACCATAGATGCCGACATGTACCTCTTCTAGGACGGCTCTTCCTGCGCTCAAGATGAGGCACTTCAAAAGAGGGAGATTGAAGCCTCACTTATAGAGTTGGCCATTGATTAGGCTATACTAGGCAGCCTATCACTAGATCTTCTTGGCTTCGACCCTGTAGGAGGAGAGAGTCCCGTCGGAAAGTAAATTGGAGAGAACGGTCATCCATGTGGGCTCGATATGAATGGCGTAGATGGAAGAGCGCTCAGTGCTTGGATAGTCGAGGATTTCCACAAGGACCTTCTCGCTCGATCTCTCATCTAGTGAGGATGCGAGCCGAGCAAGAGCATCAGCATGATTATTTTCCAACCTCGAGATTCTTGGGATGGTGTGGCTTTCAAAGCCATCTAAGAGAGATTTTACCAGTGCTCGGTACAACTCCATGGAAGAGTCCTTTGCTTTGAACTCATCGTTCATCTGACTAACGATGAGCTGTGAGTCGCTGTAGATCTGAATTTTCCAAGCCTGAATGATTTTGGCTAGGTGGAGTCCAGCAAGGAAAGCTTCATACTCAGCGACATTAATGAAAGCATTGAACGTGAAGCGAAGAGCGTATTCCATTTTTACCTTGTTTAAGGTGGTGAGGAGGAGTTCCGCATTGGAGCCGCTATGGCAGGCTGAGTCGTTGAGGAGCCAAGTAGGCTTAGTTAGGTCTAGCTATGGGCTCCTGTCATCTAAGGTTTGTGTTGTGGATGATGGGAGAGTAGGAGTGGTGGCCCCTGTTACGGGTTTTGCTAGTACATAGGAGAATTATGAAATAAAGTCTGCGACTACCTAGTTTTCCTTGTAAGTACGGGGCGTGAAAATGATATCGTACTCGCTTAATTTGATCATCCACTTGAGTAGTCTCCCTGATGTCTCTGTTTCTGGTGCACTTGTTGGAATGGTTTGTCCGTCATCAAAGTGATCGAATGAGCTTAGAAGTAGGGTCAGAGCTTTCTAGAAGACATGATTAGAATGAAAACAAGTTTTACGAGGTCTATATACCTTGTTTCTGAATCCTAGAGTGCGTTGCTGACGTAGTACATAGGGTGCTCTGCTCCGTCCTTCAGTTTGACGAGTAATGAGCTGATTGCAGATGTTGAGACAAAGAGGTAGAGGAAGAGAGCGTCTCCCATCTAGGGTCTTGCCAGCAATGGCGCCCTGCCCATGTATTCTTTGAGGTCATTGAAGGCTCTGGTGCACTCTTCAGTCCAAGTTACGTGTCTGGACTTGCCTTTGAGGGCTTTGAAGAATGGGAAGTACATGTCTGTTGTTTTTGAAATAAATCGCGTAAGAGCTGCAACTCGGTCAGTTAGGCTCTGGATGTCTTTCTGAGTCCGCGGGGATTCTATATCGATAAGGGCCTTGATATTCTCCGGGTTGGCCTCGATTCCCCATTGGCTTTTCATAAAGCCCAGAAATTCCCTAAGTCAACTCCAAAGACACACTTGCATGGGTTTAGCCTCATTTTGTACTGTCTGAGGACATTGAACAGCCATGAAAGGTTTGGGATATATTGGTCAACTGATTTACTCATGAAGAGCATGTCATCAACATAGACCTCCATTGTCTTTCTGATCTGGTCTGCAAACATGAAGTTGACCAAACATTGGTAGGTGGCTCCTGCATTCTTGAGTCCGAAGGGCATGCCGTTGTAGCAATAAAGTCCTTAGTCTGTCTGGAATGTTGTAAGGATTTGGTCTGTTAGGTGCATGAAGATTTTATTGTAGCCCAAGTAGGTATCCATAAAACATAAGAGCTCGTGTCTCGCCATCGTGTCAACCAATTGATCAATCTTAGGCAACAAAAAACTGTCTTTTGGGCACACTTTGTTCAAGTCGGTGAAGTCAATACACATCCGCCACACTCCAGAGGGCTTCTTGACTAGGACCACATTAGCCACCCAAGGAGCGTAGACCGCCTTCTAGATGAAGTGGATGGTGCTGAGCTTAGTGATTTCGGCCTTCATGGCCTCTGTTCGCTCTGCATAGTAGAGAAAACGTTTTTGTTCAACCAATTTGTAAGTGAGGTTGATGCTCAGTTGGTGGCAAATGACATCGGTGGATATACCGAGCATTTCCACATAAGACCACGCGAAGACTTCGGAGTTGTCTTGCAAGAACTTGATGAGCTGCAACCGCATTTCAGGAGAAATAGTGGTTCTGATCTTTACCTTCCAATCTGCTAAGTCTTGGGAGAGTACAACCTCCTCGATTTCCTCGATCGATTGTGGATGTGGCGTTGCCGAATGATCCCTTGGGTCTTCCACTAGTCCACCCTGGATGTGATATGCCTCTCGAGGGTTGATTAGGCCAACCTCGAAGGCTGACTCTATTATGACCATCGTTTCCTTAGGATGTTGGATTGGTGCCACGGAGCTACAGGCCCTTGCCGCCATTTAGTCACCACGAACTTGGCCAATACCCATTGGATTGGGGAATTTGACTAAAAGCAGGTGCTTGGATACCACCTCTTTGAGCTGATTGATTATCCTCTTCCGACGATGACGTTGTAGGCTACAGAACAGTCCACCACCTTGAGAGGTGCGAGCACCGTTGCCCTCTGAGGGTGTGTACCAAGGGAGGGCAGAAGAGTGATGGTGCCGCGCGAGACTAGGAAGTCCCCAGGAAAGCCAAAGAGCTGTGTGGCGAATCGGTCTAGGCTGGTCTCTGGTATGCCCGTCGTGGGGATAAACGATTCCTCGTTCTTCCTCTTCCGAGAAAGTGATGGGTGCCCAGGCCATCCTGCTGGTTTTCCTAGCTCGCCCGTCCTCGATACTGAAAATTTGATGATTCTGCTTGGCGGTTCACAGGAAATTCTTCTTTGCTCGGTTGGAGGTCAGGGGGAGGAGATGGTCGGTCCCCCGGTGATTGTGTTGATTTATGGGTAGCGAGGCGGAGGTGGTGCGTGTTGGAGGAACTGTTTGATTTTTCCATCCCTTGCCAGCGCTTTGATGAGATCCATGAATGTCAAGCACTGGTCGATACTATGGTCGTTATATTTGCGGTACTAGCAGTAGGTTTTTGTGGGTCCTTGCCTAGTTTTCCCTTCGATGGCGCCCTGATGGACTTTGGGATCATGTGCTCAAGATTGAGCAACACATTCTCATATGGGGTGTTGAGTATGGTGTAGGTCTCATACTTCGACCTTGGAACTCTCTTTTCCCCGTTGTTTGGTCGATCCCCTTGGGTGCTCTGCCCATGCTGCCAGTCCTGATGGTTCAGATTGTTGCCCTTCTTCCCCTTGCTATATAGGCTGTTATTGTGGGAGTAGTCTTTTCATTTCCCTATATAGCTTTGTTCCCCTTGGTTGTGAGGACACTAACTTGAGCCCTACTGTTGGTCCAGACTACTTGGTTGGTAAGTCTTAACCAATTTGGCATGGGACAACTAATATGTGTTAGTCGCGGATATGTCTGCCTTTTGGCTCAGCATTTCGGCCTTGGCATATACTGCCGCATGTTTCATAATCTTATTATATGTCGTCCAACCTTGAGTGTTGGTTGTGTACCTGAAAGGGGATTCTCGGAGGCTGCCCTTGAAAGCTGTGAATACTGCTTTGTCGTCTATCTCGGTGCACCGAGAATACTCGTTGCTGAACCTAGCTACGTATTTTCGTAATGGTTCATTCACTCCTTGCTTCAGTTAGAAGTGGTCCTTCGTCGAGAATAGACGCTCAGTTTGGATCATGATTTGGTTCAAGAAGGTGGAGGCGAGCTGTTCGAAGGAATTTATGGTTTTGTCCTCCAGCTTGTAGAACCAGTTAATAGCTGCCTCAGTTAGCATGGAACTGAAGATTAGGCATTGTTCCTCGTCTAAGAGATTCTTGAGGGTCACGATGAGTAGTAGTTGTTCATATGGGTGTATGGATCATCTTTTCCACTGTAAAACGGTATTTTCAAGGGTTTGATCTTGTGGTTGGTCCTAAACTAATTGATCCTTTTGGTGAAAGGTCCCTGAGTGGCCTTAGCCTAGGTCGACCTTGTCCCCCGGTTTGTTTCAGATTCGAGAGTTTTAACTCTGTCCAGTAAGTGTTGGACAAGTGAGTCGGCCCGGGATGGTTGGGGTGTCCCTCGATCAAAACAATCAATCCTCTCGGTGTGACTTCTAGACGTTCGTTTACCAACCAACGTAGGTCACTCGGTGTCCCTTCTAGGGGACAAGTTTTGGTTCCCTTGATGAGATCTGCTGACCTGTCTGGACCGCTTATTGTCCTGCTTAAGTGACAAGTTCTGGGGGCTCTCATTACGTCCGCCGAGCTGCCTAGGGCGCTCGGTGTCCCTTCTGGGGGATAGGTTCTAGAGACTCCCGTAGCATCCACCGTCCTGCCTAGACCGCTCGGTATTCTTGCGGGAGGGTTGAGATAAGGGTCCTTGTTGGTGATGGTCGGTCGTCCATCGAGCCTGCCGAGCCGTTTGGGCAGTGCTTTAGGTTTTGTGCGTCGAGTCGGGGAACCCTTCCTAGTTAATGTCATGATGATGCTATTGAGTGGTATGATCTTCTCAATACCGAGTTGCCCTTTTCTCCTTGGGTCGAGAACGTTGTCTACGGTCCTGGTGGCCGATAGGCGACCGGTGTCCCCTAGGTCCCTCACTCAGGGGGTCTTAGGCGTCCCGATATATTCTTGTTTTGCTCTGTTTTGCGCCCGGGACGATGAGCATCCGAGTGACATTTTTAGCTGTCCCGATGGAGATGTGGAGCTTCTCTTTTCCTGCCGATCGGTAGTTCCTTTTAGCATGCTCGGCGCACTCAGCCACCACCAGCTCGGCCTCCTTGGCGCTGACTCGAATCCGATGGGCATTGAGCTCGGCATGTTCAAGTCGGAGCTCTTCGGCCAGCTCGGTGTACCGATCATCAAGTGACTGACACCTTGATTCGAACTGTGTACCTATGGCTTTTACCTTAGCCATGTCGCTTTGCAGTTTCTCGATGATCTGTAGAAACTTGGGAGGGTTGTCTTTCGGTACCCTTGATCCAGGTGGATCCAATATATTAAATTGTATGATATTAATAAATATCATATGGAAATATTTAATTATTTCAAACTAGTGAAACTTTGAGGTTCAAACATTAATCATTTGAATCCATTCAAAGTTAACGGTTTGTTTTGATTATTTAAACCATTCATTATTTATGGTTTATACTCATTAGCTATTTTTAGTTATCTATTATAGGAAAACTATGATGTATATAAAGTGCAATAGTTGTATGAATTAAGCATTGAATCGGAAAGTATTTTTTTATTGTTTCATTCTTCTTCCTTTCTCCATTCATTCCTAAATATTTCTCTCATTAAGTAGTCCACTTCCAAAAAGAAGTAGCGACACTTATTTTCTATCAAAGTTCTATCTCCTAGAAGTTTTGGATCAGCCTTGGATCCTTGTGACAGGACCCACCCCTAATCCCTCGGGATTAAGGGCTAAATCCTGCTCCCGTCTAACTTACGCATGACACGAAGGCTAAACCGACGTCCAACCTCCATGTGACACGTAAGTCGGACAAGGGATTCTTGATTCGTCCGTCCAATAGCATCCGAAACTTCCCAGAGTGCACTGAATCTACTATGGATCATACGTGTGATGTCTCCGTCTCTCTCTCGACCAACAGCCCATACCGCAACAACCTGGAGGGTATCGAAAACATGAAAAGACTGTGAGTGGACAAAATAAAGTATAAGTTTAAAAACAGTTAATAGAAAACACAATTACATTTATACCCTCCATTTAGAAAACCAATGCATGCATATCAAATTCATGTCACAAAACCATTTAATATTCCGGTTAAGTAAACCATGTAAGAAAACCGAACACAGATTCCTTTTCTCAAATCCCGGGCCTCAGCCCAAAACATCGGAAAACCTTTATTGAAAACCATCATCATCAAAACTCAGTGAAATCCAATTACATTTGAAACCACATATCCATCCATCGAACCTGCTGGATCTATCTGAGTCTTTAAACTCAATCCAGGCCTCAATATAATCCGAGTCTTTGAACTCCCGAGTCTTTAAACTCAATAGGCCTACGGGGGAAATATTAATATCCGAGTCTTTAAATTCCCGAGTCTTTAAACTCAATCCGGGTCTTTAAACCTAATCCGGGCCAACCCCCGTCATGTATCATATCCGGGTATTTAAACCCAATAACCAGATCCAGCAAATCCAATCCAAAACCATTTTCCATTTCTGAATCCAAATCAGCAATCTCATCAGGATCCCGAATCCAAACCCAGAACTCATTTTCATATCTATTTCCAAATCTGAGTCTGAAACTATCATTCCGTAAGCCGGAATCCGGAATAACCATTCCGAACCCAAACTCGGAATCCACTTTCAAGTCCCAAATCGAATCCCGAATCGTCATCCGGAAATCAGATTCAAACCCCGAAATCACGTTTCTTAAAACCACTTTCTGATCTGGGCTTCAAGCCTGAAAACACTTTTTCGAAATCCATTTTAAATCATTAAATCATTGATATTAAATCATATTTCAACTCCTGGAATCGAATCCTCAAAACCAGATTCAAATCTCAAACATGATCGAAATCTCGTAAAACACGCATTTTCATAAATTCCTAGAGATTCGTGAAAACCCATAAACCATCAAGATCATAAATCAAATCATAGAATCACGTATAGAAAACATATAAAAACATATATGCATGCATCAAGAGTAAGAAAGAAAAGTCCACTCACAGACCATTCCGATGTTGCCTCGATACGCGCGCACTTATGCCGTTCTCGACCATTCCACTACCCTCGGCTTTCCCTAACCTGTCCAAATCCCATACTAAGGTCACTAACTACTTCACAAAGGTCATACTAAAGCCCCATAAGTTTTTCGTATTTTTAACTATTTTTAACCGAGCCCTCAAACCTTCGGACATCCCGAAATATATCGAGACGATATCTGATTGACTCGAAATCAGTGCCAAAATGTTCGTTACATCGAATACTTTAAAAGTCATATTGGAATCTTCCTCGAAATCCATGCCACGCGCCGTCCAAAGGGGCTACGCGTGGGCCTCACGCGCGGCTATTGTTCATCTTCAACCTTGGGACAACCCGGTTTGAACCGGTCTGAACCGGCCCGGTTCGACCAAACCGGCGTTCACGGTTTTCTGGTTATTCCTGGTTCATTTTTAATCCTATCTATTCCCTAAGTTTCGTCCTTGTCTTAGCAATAGATTCACCTAAAAAAAACACGAAATAGAGTCCTGGAACCTTACCTCCCAAGCTTCGAGCAAAACCCAGAAAACCCGACTTCGGATTTCGGCCACCCGTCATCCTTCCATCCACGGTTTTGAATCCTACACTTCGAAAACACCCTTCTACGACTGTTAGAAACAAGAAAACGTCTCAACATCCTACCAAAATCCACGACTTTCCATTTCAACCAAAACTGGAAAATATGGGACCCGAAACCTTACCTGCCTTCTGCTCACCGCCATGAGCTCCGCCGTGAGTCTCAGGGTTCGAAACTCACTCCTCAGGTCCTCTGATCTCCACCACAAACTAAGCTTCAATGGGTTTGATCAATTAAGGCTGCACCACGACCCACGACTCCCTCTCTGTTTTAACTATTTTCCTTGCTTTTCCCAGCCTTTTCCTCACTCGACTTTCACCAAGAAACACTCACCAGACCACTCACACTCTACCACAAAGAACACACTCAACTCACACTTGGAGACATGGTCGATAGCTCTCTGTCTCAGTCCCTCTGTTTTTCTCAGTTGAACGACTAACCCAACAACCAATTTAAAAGGTTGGTTTCACCGTGAAAGAAAAGGCTAGAAGCCTCTAAGAAACGGCCAGGTGTCACTCACCCTGTGGACTCAACCTAAAAATCTCCAATCCCAGCCTCCCAAATGTCCTTATCTGGTTGGACACAAATCCCAAAGTTGTAAAAGACTGATTTACCCCTAAAAGTCCAAATTACCATTTTGTCCTTCACTTTCTAGACCCATATCTTATCCGTCTGATGTCCGATGATGGTGTGCCGCATGTCGTTGTACTTAGGACGTCGAGACCTATCTAACGGTCCTCGAGTCGCGTGAAAACTAATGGTCAAACAAAAAGTCAACAAATCCCTCTTTTTAACCAAATTACGAAAATATCCTTGAACTTCCGAACGTCACAACTTCCTCCTCGGATATCGGAATCGGACGTGCCACCTGTCTACGGACTCGTGACGTCCCGAACTACGTCACGGTCATCAGTCAAAATCCATTTGACCGTCAGAACTAAAAGTCAACAATTTGCCCATTCTAGGGGCAAAATCGTCATTCCGCACTGTCCATCCGAAATCCTCCAACTAATTACTGCTTAACCTCACTAATCCGTCATTAACCACTAATCTAATCCTGGTTAACGGGACGGGTCGTTACACCTTATCCGGGCGTAACTTCGTCGAGGTTGTGGTCGCCCAGCATGTTTGCTGTTTGGGATAAATGTGCACTCGACTCGGTAGAGAGTGGGCAGATTTAGTTAGTTTCCCACAAACGACACTAAACTGTTGAAGTAAGAAATGTTCCAAATGTCGATTATTGGTCATCCAATCACCAGATTACGCGTGTCCTTCCTCGTAACCTATCAACTGGTTGAGTCGTGGGTCTTTCGTCAGTATGGGTACCGGTGTGGTGCCGACCTAAAGTTCTCCGACAATCAAGTCAGTAACTTTGTCCGTATGAGGAAACAGTAAATAGTAAGTTTGGTAGAGTAATAGTGAATAGTTAATATTTGGTACCTTTGTTGGGAAATGTGTACCACTTATGTATGGATAAGTGGAATGTTCAATTCTCATAGTTTCAATGTGGGACAAATGCTCCTCAATTTGCATTTTAACATGTGTTACGCAGATCGAGGGTGGTAGTGTTTCCACGTGTCATCTCGTCTCGGGCCCATTGTTGGGGCTATGGAAACGACATGGGCTTGGGGCATGTTTGGTGATTGGGCTTTAGGTATACAGTCCAATGAGTCTGGTCAGATATGGTGTAAACAAAATTTATTTGAAATAATTTTTCCTAAGAAAAATATTGTGAATTATTATTTTTTTTTATAAAATAAGCTAAACTATAAAAAAGGTAAGTATGCAAGTTTAATTCGTGCAAAAATTAGAAAATATTACAATAAATTATGATGTTAAGGGTGCCACCTATAATCTCATTTTCTATCTCATGTCATATTTGGCGTAAAAATAGGAGAGTTTAGAGAGCTAAGAATGCTAAAATGGCGAGAGAGTTTAGAAAGCTAAAAATATGACAAAAGAAACTAAAGAAGAAAAAGAATGAAATCATAAGAAAGTAAAATAAAAATTCAAGAAGGCAAGAGAGTTTTAAAAACTAAGAATGCGACGAGAGAGTTTAGAAACCAAAAACTACGACAAAAGAAAGAAAAAAATAATAAAATGATAAGAAAGTGAAATAAAAATTCAAAAAGACGAGAGAGTTTAAAAAACTAAGAATGCTAAAAAGACGAGAGTGTTTAGAAAGCTAAAAATATGACAAAAGAAAGAAAAAAATAATAAAATGATAAGAAAGTAAATAAAAATCCAAACGATCACAATGGGAGTTGAACATACAACCTCATATGGTATACTTTTGTTTGTTCTACCAGCTTTGGCCTGTTCCTCCTTTTTATTTAATTGGGATAAGAGGATTACAAATGCCTCTCCTAATATGGATGACTCCTTTTTATTTAATTGGGATCAGAGGATTACAAATGCCTCTTCTAATATGGCTGACTCCTTTTTATTTAATTGGGATAGGAGACTGCAAATGGAAGAAAGAAAAATAAAGATCACAAACGAGTGTAGGGACATTGCATATCGCTCATCACCTTGCTAAAAACGGAGTCAATTATCCTTTTAAATTAATTGGGATAAGATGATTACAAATGCCTCTCCTGA
Organism: Prinsepia uniflora; assembly: GCA_032719365.1. Classification (NCBI taxonomy): domain Eukaryota; kingdom Viridiplantae; phylum Streptophyta; class Magnoliopsida; order Rosales; family Rosaceae; genus Prinsepia; species Prinsepia uniflora. The sequence continues at coordinate 23,030,673 of CM064868.1, forward strand.
TTAACATCAGTGGAGAAAGAGATTACAAAGGAGTGCGGGGGCATTGCATATCCTCATCATCCTGCTAAAAATGGAGTCAAAGTATGGGCATATCGACAGAATATAACCTCAAGGTTCAGAAAAAAGACGAAGAAGATTATACATGCCTCTCCTAAAATCGGTGAACAGAAAAAAAGATTACAAACGAGTATAACGAGTGTAGAGGCATTGCATATCCTGACCATCTTGCCAAGAACGGAGTCAAAAGTACTGACAGACATAATATAACTTCAAGATCCACCAAATTACAACCTACTTGTCCTACGCACGCAAATTCATAAAAGTGGGAAAAATACCAGTTTGTCACTCTTCTCGTGCAATCATCTTAAAAATAAAGGTCCAATAATTCCTGGTATAAAACGAATGTATAAGGCTAAAACCATATTATATATTGATTGTATGAGACTTCCCAGGCCTATACTGCCTATCTTGAATCCTGCCATAAAATACTTGGGGGATATATCACAACGGATGACAACCGCCATTAATAAACTTAATCAACTGTGATTTTATTTGAAGGGGAAGAACTATTAATTCTTGATTTTGTACCGATAGCAAACACGTTTTTTCTTCATTATGGAACCATTCTCAACGGTGAGCACAACATTTCCGGCTTCGTTGTTTGTGAAAGAATTTCGAAGAGGAGCCGCTTGCCAACCAACCCTCCTGCTCTTTTGAACAATAATGCCATACGATCCCTCGTCCACTGGAAAAAATTCTTCCTTGTAGTTCACTTCCCACCCCAACACAGTGATTTCCCAGATTAAAGTTGTTCCTGCCTTTTTTTCGCATAGGAAATTATCACATGCATTAAAAAGATAACAAAAAAAGAATATTAATCAAAATATAATTGCAGGCCTTTCTGAATGCACATACCTCTAGTGCTGGGATATGAATACTTTCTGATGTTGATGGATTGACAACAATCTCTAAGACAGCATCTTCAGTAGAGAATTCGGAGTCATTTTCCCGCTTAAGCCCACCATAGTGTACCGGTATCTCCTCTGCGGATACGTACCTATAATAGAGGAAAGTTTTCAAATTTAGTCCACCACTCTCTATGTTACAACCAACAGCTACAAATTGACATTTAATCTATGGAGATTACTTGAGCAAGACATCTGTAACCCTAGCTGGGCGGGCGAAGACAGCTTTGCTATTAGTTCTTGGGGTTAGGAAAGGAAAAAGGAGAGCGCTAGCACTGTAGGCATAGTACCAGAAAGGCACATTGATGAAGATCTACATGGAAAAAGTCGAGTATTCATTTTCATCGATCTGTTACTTGCAGAACAAGGCATCATAGGAAAATAAGTGGATGAACATAACAAAATTCTTACATTTCTGGCAACAAATTCGGGATAATTGTTTTGAAGGATCCCAACAACCTGCTTCGTAGCAAGCCGAAGCTCCTTCTTGGAAGGGCCAGGCATGTCTTTGAGATCATTGACAAGGAGAATTGAAGAAACCCCGCCGGGAGTGAAGTCAAGCTTCTGAATTGCTTTCTCCATTATCTGAACTCTCCTCCTTATAAACATTTCGCGATTCTCCTCAGTTCCCAAAATCTTGTTGTATATAGCTTCATCCCCAAGCAACTTGAAGTTGCTATAACAAACCGGGTGTCCCTCGCGCCCAATGCTATTCATTTGCCCTATGGAGCCAAGATCCTCACCAAAATCCTCATCCAAGATTGAATCCACATTCTTGTCCTTCCTCCATTGAAGAGTATTCCTCAACATTTCGAAAGCATCAATGACCTCGAATTCCCTAGCCCTCAAGAACTTCAATAGTATGACATTAGTGCCACTGTCTTCTTTACTAGGCAATAAGGGAATCCCCCAAATTGAAATGTCCTTATCAATACTCACATTGTTCTTCAATTTCTTCCTTTCTTCATCCTCTTTCTGCTTTTCCTCGTCTTCTTGCTCCACCACCTTATTCTCATCACCATCTTCTTTCTCTTCGTTTGCTACCAATTTTTCTTCTACTTTCTCAGTTTCTTTCACAGCCTTTTCCTCTCCTTTCTCTTCACTTGCTTTCGCGTTCTCCAATTTCTTTTCCTTTCCTTCAATCTTCTCTACTTTCGTCGAATTTTCTATCTCTTTCCCGCCTTCCTTCACATCATTTTTTATCAACTTGTCATTCTCTCCATCTTCCTTCTTCGATATCTTCTCCTTCTCATATACCACCACTTGATTCTTCCTTTCCTTTAGCAATTTGTTCTTAAGTATTGCATTCTCAACCTTCGATCTCAGCTCCATTAATGCCCATTTCTCATGCTCTTTCAATTCAGAAAGGAAGTTACTCTCCTCCCTTAATGATGAATTTTTCTCAACTTTAGCAACTCCTGAATAATCATCTCCCTTTTCAACATGATCACCATTCTTCTTCTCTTCCAAAACCGCCGCCTCCTCTGCAATCTCCCTTGTTCCTTCACCTTCACTCTTCTTCTTCTCCTCCACCACCTTTTCAATTGCATCCTCCTTCTTTTTAGTAACACCACCATCCTCCCCTGTACTTTTCACACCCTTTATTTCAAAACCCTCGTCTTCAACGTCCTTGGATGGCTCATTTTTTTCAACCTCATTGTTGTTCTTCTTCTCTTCCACCACAACTTTTCCATTTACGTCCTCTTTCTTTTTAGATTCATCTGTTTCCCCTGATTTTTTAGCATCCTTTGCTTCGATACCCTTGTCGCGGACGTCGTTGGACGTGGCCTTTTTTACTTGTTCTTCAGAATGAGCGTCTTTGTTATCATCCTTCTGGGGTTGTTCTACCTCCTCTCCTGTGGCCATGCTTGAACTTTCCCCGAATGAAGTTGGAGCCTTTCAATTTGAATCTGGAATTATGTTTAATTTGAAAATCAATAAATAAAATGAAAATATGGTAGAGATAAATAAGACAGGCATGGATGTTGAGAAGATAGAAGCAACCAAGGCCTTAGACTCTTACCCTGTTTTTCTCCCCTGTTTTCTCTCACCTTCTAAATTTGGGAGTAACTGAAACGGTTTGAACGATGTTTGATCATATTACAAGGGGAGGTCGTTATCTGGTAACTGTTCCATACCTCGACTCCTAATTTTTCTCAACCCGCGAACACCACCCCCCCTCTCTCTCATCTCAGTCATCATCAGTTTCAGTTTCTTTTTTCCTAGTTTTTATTTATACAAGCCTTGGAGTTAATTAGCTAGTGAATGAAAGATTTGGTCATATTTAGGTCGGCTTGTATCCACTCTCAATCTATCCCTCTCTCATTTCTAGCTTTATTTTTGCTAATACGTATCCTGATGTGGTCCTGAGCAATATTTCTGACATGTCAATGGGTCTGGCCAACTACATGTGGTTGGCCTGTATGGGTGGTCAGCATCTTGCTGAGTGTTCAGGGTGGCCAAGTGTGAAGCAAGGCTGATCAGTAGGTAGGCCGATCATATCTGATCAGCCCATGTTGTTCTGGCCTTATTGATGGTGATCATGATGGCTCGACGAAGGTCTGGCTGACCAGATGTGATCGGCCAACCCTGGTCGGTTGAATATGGTCTTATGTCGTGTTAGTTGATGGGCTTGTGAATTCTAAGGGCAAAACTGCTCGACTTTTGGTCAGGCCGATCAAATTAGGTACGAATAGAAATCCCTCAAAACGTTGACTAAGGTGGATTTCCTCGGTAGAGGGTTTGTTGTGTACCTGTCGGCCTGTGTAGATGTACACTATGACAATCCCCAACCCCCAAGCCCTTGGCTGAGGAGTGATGCAGAGGGGAAATTGATTCGGCTTCTACAAGCGGACCCTCGCACGATGAGGTGGTCGATCAGCCTAGAAAATGTCCATGGACTGACCGAAAACAACCTGGAGTCAAGGTGAGTGTATGTCACCTTATTCGGCCAGTTTTCGTTGACCCTCGAACGATGAGGATGCCGATCAGCCTAGCAAATGTCCACGGATTGATTGAAAACCACTTGAAGTCAAGGTAAGTGAATGTCACCTTACTCAACCAGCTTGCGCGGACCCTCGTACGATGACACTAAGTCATTTATAAACTTAAATGACACTGAAAAAACAACAATTTATGTTAAATCAATCAACTTATTTAAAAAGATAGTGTAAAGACAACCGTTTTTAAAATAAAAATAAATAAATAAACTAATGGAAAGTATAAAGACAACTGTCGTCTGTTATTAATTTTTTTATTGAAGGAATTTGAAGATTTCCCCTCACTAAAAGCTAAAAGCTGCAAAGACAAAACATGTATAAACATGCGAGGTACTATAGCTATAAAAAAAATTCCTATACTTGAAACTTCAAACCTGCGACCAAACTTCACAAACTTTCGAGAATGGCTTCGACCCATAGCTCTGCTAGGGTTTCTGAGTTTCAAATTAGTGCGGCGCAAGGGTTGGGATCCGCTTGGCTGGAGCGGTCGAGAGTGCAATTCATGTGGGATGGAAAGGGGGCTGGGTTTGGGTATTATCGAGTTTCAAGTCCATCGATTCGATTGAGATGGAAAGAGGGCTGGGTTTGAGTATTATAAATCTCGTTCAGGTACGCTTGCTTCTTGCTTTTCTATTCTTGCTTCTTGGTTTCATTTTCATAGTTTGGTATTTTGATTTCATGTTTTCTTTGTTCTCAATTTGGGGATCCGTTGAGGTACGATCTAGGTGGCTAGGTTCCAGATTTGAACCTGGGTTCTAGCCCTATTCGAGGTCCATTGTTAGTGCCGCTTTGGAAGTTATCCAAAAGCAAACGCGAACACGAAGATGACAAAACCAAGCGAACGCGAATCTCACCCTTTTGGAAGCTGACCATGACTTTGAGCTCTGAGCCTCCCGATGCTCCTCTTGAGTGGAAATTCTCTCAGGTTTTTGGTGAACGAGCTCCCAGGGATTACCTTTAGGATGGTTAGAATCTCTTTATGTCTGCGCTCGTGTATCTGTGGTGTGGTATTCTTGAATTGATTGAAATGCTTAATCGGGTTTTTGCTTATGCTTTTTTTGGCTAATGTGAAAGCTCGGGAAAAAAATAGTGATTTGGTTAATGCGAATGCTTAATTGTGTATCTTTCTTGTTAGGCTGGTAGTTGTGTTGGTTTGTTTTGGCATTAAATGTTAGATGAAAACGTTCATTTTATCCTTAATAGTTAATTGGCTTCTTAGACTTTAAATCAGCAACATTCTTGGCACGAACTGGAGCAAATGGATTTCAGATCCACATAACATCCTGAATATCAATTTAAGACTAATGGTAGTGAAGGAGTTAGAGTTTAAAAGGTTAGAATGGCATGTGGTATGGTTAGTTTGGTCATTGGCCAATGCAGATGTATGATCATAAAAGTTCATCCCTTTTTTTGTTCAATTATCATGTACAATTCAAAAAACAAAGTTGAATTTTGATTTTGATAATGCAGATACCAGAGACTAGGATAATGAAAGAAAAAATTCGTATCGGTGATTCTTTTGGCTGGAGGGAAATGTAATTTTGTGTAATTTTGCTTCAAGTGATATAATACCGTATGCATGCTTGTATTTAAAATTGTGACTCTCCCCTGCACATTTCTGGCTCTTCATCGCCCTATCTATCTCTCCCCAGTCTTCCCCAGAATAAATTCAATTCCTCTCATATTTACAAGTTATATTGAAGATACATTAGAAGATGGTTTCATTTACTCCAATGTATCTCTTGAAGTAAATGAAACCATCTTCTAATAGGACTCTGCTTATCATGAGATTATCCCTCAAATAGGAACTTGGACAACACGTCCATAAAAGAAACAAACTGGCCCTCTTGTTTTTACTCGCCGCCCTCTGTGTTTCCTTTTCAAACTCCGCGTGGATTATTTGAATTACCATGTGTTGGTCGCATGCTCCATTTTAATTGCTACTTTCCTTTTGCTTTTGACAATTCTGGGTGATTGACAATTGAAACAAATAATAGTTCCTCCATCAACTGACTAACAATTGATCAGAGGAGATACCCTCACATCTCCATCACCTCTCTTTTTTGTCCGTAGTTTATAGAAGGTAAATGACATGTGAGCGTCATCTTTTATCCATTCATCACAGCCATCTTTTCTTTTTATTTGTTCGTAGCCCACCTAAAAGGTTGTGATATTGATGTATGAATATTATAAACATCATTTTCCTTTACTGCCACTAACTTTTTCAATATCTTTTGGCTATTCCTTGCATCCGCTCCCATCTACATCTTCTTCTTTTTTTGTCCCTAGCCTACTCAAAAGTTGAGTGATTTTATGGACACCCTTTCATCAAAGTGATGCGTGAGCATCACACACCACTTTTATTATTATTTTTTAGACAAGCCTTTGGATGTTGGCTTGCATCAAACCTTAATTGTTTTTTTTTTCAAGACCTGGTCTTCTCTTCATGCTAAATGAACGTAGAAAACATTATCATCTCCGATCCTCGTTTCACCGCATCATGCATTTAGTAGTTAAAATTTTTTTCTTCTACACTTGCAGCCTCCATCTCCATGCCTTTGAATTTCAATATTGTTTCCTTTCATATGGATGTATATTTATGAACAAATTCTCTCGGCGGATCAAGATCGATCAAATTTTTTATGCTCTTGAACATCCTATCCTTTTCTCTGGTTCATGATCATTGCTATCTCACGGATTTCTTCAGACTTCTTGGACGATCATGATCGTCCATTTTCCTTAAGGTTCAGGAATATTTCTTGCTTCCTTGCCATGAATGATCGTGATCGTTCACTTTCTTTGATATTCGTAGATTTTTCGGACGATCATGATCGTCTATTTGCATGAATATCAAAATTTCCTAGTCGTTTATGATCGATTGTGCCCCTTACGTTTAAACAATGATCACGGCCGTCTATGAACATTACATGTTGCCCTTGATATTTGTGGCATTGGACCTGCAATATTAACTTTTCCAAAATATACATATATATAATTATTTTCCTATAAATATAAATATTTTTTTTTCCTTACAGAGAATTTATATTGACATCATTTGAAAGAATGGAAACATCATACAACCATTTTATAACTTTGATGTTTATGGGTTTTGGGTGTCTGTGGAAGAACTCTTTTTCCAACTACTGCTCGAGGCTTTGAATTCTGAAGACTGAATTTCTTCCTCTTTTCTTTCTCTGCAGCTTCCCCTCTACTTGCCTATATTTTTCTTCCTTTTTTTCCTTTCTTTTCTCTTTTTCTTTTCTCTTCGATGACTTATCTTCTTTCTCTTTTTCTCTCTTTCTTTTCTCACTTTCTTTTCTCTCCTCTCACTTTCTTTTCTCTCCTTACTCACCCAACTTTTTTTCTCTTTTTTTTTTCTCTTTTTTTTTTCTCTCCCCCAACTGTCCTCTCCATGCCTTTATATATAAGTAGTGAGAGAGGGATATGATGAGATAAACATGATAGTTTGAATAGTTTGAATAGTTTGAATTCAAAAAATAGATGATGATCTTTTAATTCAAATTTCAAACGGTTGATATCTTTTTTGAATTCAAAAGTCTTTCTGATTTTATTTTATTTATCTTGCAAATATTCAAAGGATAAATACCCCAAAATTGATTTGAATGAGTTCTCTTCTTTACAAACTCGATTAAATGTTTTTAGCCACATATTTTGTTAGGGGTTTTATTTCCTTAATTACTATATTTTTTTTGTTTCAAAAAATGCCCCCTCAAGAGGTGTATCTGTGACAGATTTGTACATACAAGACTTGATACCAACTCATCTTATTAGACCTATTTTTCCATGTATTTTCAAGTAAAGGATCAGCACGGCAAACTTCGTGCTCAACTGGCTTTTGACGAGCAGGGGAAGGAACTTAAAATTGGCCATATGTACCCCTGATCAACATTAATGGCGTCACTCAAAATCAATATGGCTCCGTCTTGTGGCACTGTATAGGTTACCAAGGAAAAACTGAATTGTGGATTTCTCAAATTTGACACTGATGCGGAGGATGGGGTCATCAAGACCTGTCAGCCTATTGATTGCTACTCATTGAAAAAAGTCAACAACAATTGGCAAGGAGATAGCGAGGAGGTAAACACTGATTTCTAGCCTCTTATTTATAGGATGATGCAGAAAAAATAAGGGTGGAACACCAGCTTTGATTTTCGTGGTCGAGCGATTCTTGAAATTGGTCTACTTGAATGGACTGAACTTACTTTGGTAAGTTTTGAGAATCAACTCAATCATGCCGGAATATATGGTGCTGTTGTTGTCTCCCGCTACTCTTATGAGTACTCTTCTGCCGTTTGGAAGGCCTTCCGCTAACTATGAGGTCCATTATCCAATACTTTTCACCAAGGGAATGGTGAGATGAGTATGTCTTTATATGATTTAAAGGTCAACGGTGGCCTGCCAATAAGTAGGAGTCCTTATGAAGAGTTTATTCCACCTAACATCAAATTTAAGCGATCAGATTCATATCCCTCAACTGTTGCAGAGCTTTTGAAGATCCATGCCTAGATGTGTGACTTCCATGGTCTAAGCCATATTTATTGGTCTCATTGGCTCAGGAAATTTTACTGCGGTCCACCTTTTAATGATGGTTTTGGTACACAAAAAAAATTCATCAAAACAACATGAAAACTTTGCAACTGCTAGAAGAATGGTTTTAGAGGTTTCTGATGAAGGGGCTCTGGCTGCCTACTTAGCTTTTTGGCTTAGCAGATTTTTTCTTCCATCTCTCAGAGATCAGATTAGGCCAGAATGTTTCTATATGGTCGGTTTGATGGCCCAACGTATTAAAGTTTATGTGGCACCAGTGACTTTGGGCTACATTTATCACGAATTAGCCGCCATTTCCACCAACCCGAAAGGACCTGGCTTTTCAAGTACTTCCTTCCCCATTCATTATATCATCAGCTGGTTGGGATAATATTTCTCTTCTTTATATAAGTCCTGGGCTGATAGCGAATTTCCCGAGAATTATTCTCTTTTGAAGCGCTACGATGGTGTGGAACTCAAATTGTTTAGCATTACTGAAGCTTGAACCCTCTTCCGCATATCCCAATTTATTGTTTATCTGCCTCATGCCTTCGTTGAAGAGACTGGTCGCTTCTTAGTAGATGATGGGAAATTAACAAGTGAATATTTGACTTGTTGGTGTGTCTGCACTCCTCATTACTACTTGTACGAGTTGGAAAAAAATCTTTAGTTAGAGTCGTATTATCCGAATAAATTTTCTAGACAGTTTGGTCTAGACCAGGGAGTTCCTTCAAATGAGCTTGACTCCAATGTTCCAAATACAGATCAATATGGGATTGAGGATTTGGCCAAAGCACAAGCCTCGCTTCTTAGTAGTGACACTACATATGTATTCTATATGATCTACTCACCTAGGTGAATGCTCATGGTGGTACTGTCACTGGTGGGGTAGGCGAAGTGCTCCCTATTTGGCGCCATCTGTCTCTCGCATTTTTTTTTACTTTAAAGAATCGCCCCATGAAAGAGTAGCGACCCTTCATTGTTGACAATTTGAGGCAAGCCTATATAGGTATTGTAACGACCCATCCAAATTTAAGGGATTATCGATAATTAATTAAGGATTATCGAGACTAATCGAGAATTAGTCGAGAATTGTCGGACGTTTGATATGAAATTATGAATTTGCCCTTGAACGGGTGGAAAATGTTGACTTTTGACCCATGAGGTCAAATGCATGTGGACCGAGGTACATTACGTAGATCAAGACGATACGAGTCCGTAGGCAGGCGGCACGTCGAAATCGGGCGTCGTACAGGAAAGTTACGGGTCAAGAAAAAAGTAACGAATTATTCACATTTTGCGAGGAAGTGGAAATTTGTCTTTAAGTGGACCCCAAAATATCCAACTTGGACCAATGGATGAGGGATAAGTGTCACTCATCCCACTGGCCTAATACCCTAGTTCATGCACATCGAAACCCACAAACCCACCCCAAACACATCGAACCCTCATCAACTTCACCTGCTTTCTGAGAGAGAGAGAGAGAGAGAGAGAGAGAGAGAGAGAGAGAGAGAGAGAGAGAGAGAGAGAGAGAGAGAGAGAGAGAGAGAGAGAGAGAGAGAGAGAAAGAGGACGGAGGATGAAGCTGGAGCCCTGGAGGGTGGACGGAAAACTCAGAAAACCCAAGTAACCCGAATACCCTTTTTGGTTTGAATTCAGATTTTTGGTTTGGGGCTTTGGGGAAGGATTTTGACTATTGGGTTGTGTTCTTGGTGTCTGTGCGTATATTTTGGGATTAGAATGGACGGCTAAGGACGACTGGATGGTGGTTCAAAAAACAACCATGAAGGTTTGGATTTGACATGTAAGTTCTAGGAATTTTCTCTTGATTTTTAGGGCATAGATATGTTTCTGGGTGAGAGACGAGTCTAATGGTGAACAAACTGAGTGAAAAGGATAAGAAATGAGTGCGATATGGTCAGGTCCGATTCGTGGGTCGGTTGACCCATTACAGAGAAACGGGTCGACCCGGCTGGAGGTTAACGATGATGACGTGGTAGTCCACGTCACCATCCTTTCAAATCTTCAGGCCACGTGGCAAGTTGTCAGGCCCATTCAACAACTGGTGTGTCAGGACCATGTTAGCATGCCAGACCCCGTGGACTAATCGGGTGGTGCCATGTGGTAGGGTGTCAGGACCTATCAGGCCTACGTGGCAGCTGATGTGGCAGGTCCAGTCAGCACTGTGATAACACGTGGATGAATAGGGTGTTGCCACGTGGTAGTGTGTCAGAGATTCCAGAGACACGTGTTAGGACACATGGACCAATAGGGTGGTGCCACGAGGTAGGTGTCAAGTCTAATAGGTATTAGATCTGTCAGGCTAACGTCAATAGATGACATCAGTGTTGACCATGACGACATCAACGTTGACTATGACATCAGCTGTAATGCCCCGAAAATTCGAGGATTATGATAATGTAATTTAATGTATGAATTGACGTTTTTACCCTTGTGATTGGTATGACCAAATTGTTGACTTTTTGATTTGAGGGTTAAATGGACTTTGACCAATGACCGTGACCTAGTTTGGGACGTCACGAGTCCATAGACAGGTGGCACGTCCAATTCGGACGATCAGGGAAAAAGTTATGACTATCGGAAGTTTAGGGGCATTACCGTAATTTGGACTTTTGAGGCGAAAATGTTGACTTTTCATTTGGCAACTAATTTTCACATGAATCAAGGACCGTTAGGTAGGTCTCGATGCCCTGAGTCCATAGACAGGCGGCACGCCGAAATCGGACTTCGTACGAGGAAGTTATGGTCAGAAACGTGAAATCGGGAGGTTTGTGTCTCGGTAATCGTGTCGAATATTTTATTCTGATATTATGATTGGAGGACACCTGGATGAGTGACAAGTGTCACTCATCCATTAGCTAGATTGGATCAGCTCCACTAAGCATTTAAATAGAATTAAAACCCACTTTTGATCTCAGCCACTCATCTAAAGTACCCCAGACTTAATCTGAACATTTGATCTCATTCCTGAGATTAAATCTGGACCGTCCATTCCTTTTCCCTCCATTCTATATATTTTCCTACCCGACACACACATACTGCCCATACAATCAAACACCCGCATTGCACCCATTCCCTATGTTTGTGTGTTGCTGGACTGAGCTGGTGAGGCTGAGAGACGGCGGTGAACGGCGGTAGACGGCGGTGAGGTAAGCGGTTTCAAACCCGAAAACTTTCTAAAAACTCAGAAATGGAAGCTTGATGGTTCAACGTTATCTTCAATTCCTTTTGATTCTGTTCACTTATAGGGACTGATAGGAACCCATTTGACTTGATTTCGTGACCAGTGGTGGCCTGAACAGAGGTTAAAAGGCGACGGGAAACCCAAATTCTGTTCATTCAGGTAGGACTTCGATTTAGCCCTTGTTTAATGTTTTTAATTTGATTGAACTCTTACTGGGATTGAGACGAGCATTTAGGAAGAAACTAGAACGAAAATGGTTGAGAATTGAAGAAATGGTGACCGGGTCAGATCGCGGGTCTGATCGACCCAGTTGCAAAGATACGGGTCGACCCGTCAGGAGGACAGGGGTGATGATGTGGCACCCTGTCAGACCTATCAGGTGACGTGGACCACTCTTCGGACGACACGTGTCACATGTCAGTGCACAGTCAGCATTGACATGTCAGTGACGTGGCCCAATCAGGGACTGCCACGTGTCACTGACATGTCAGTGACGTGGACCAGTGCCGTGCTGACACGTGGTACATGTCAGATCTGACACGTGGCCTAACAGATTAGTGAGGTGGACCAATCGTGTGTTGACACGTGGCACCTGTCAGAGTCTGACATGTCAGACCTGACAGTTGTCAGATGACGTCAGCAGTGACGTCAGCAATAACGTCAGCAGGAACTATTCCTGCGTTGACCAGGGCGTTGACCGTCACGTGTGAACATTAATTTTGGTGGGACCACCACCATTCTTTAGGTTTCGATGATCCGGATCCAATGGCGGTGGTTTCGGGTCGATCGGAGATCATTAAGTTGGTCAAAATGAGGTTTATTGCCTCAGGAAGCGCGTTCTGGTGGCTTTTCCGGGCCGGTTTCAGTCTAGGGTTTCATGGTTAAATGTTAGGGGATTATATTGACCTTTACGTATACTTTGGAAATGACAAGGATTGTACAATAGTAGCAGGACGAGGGTATGCATTCGGTTTTCAGCAGGATTGTACTGTGAGTGGGCCCGATTTCATTAAACCCTTGCATGCTTAAAAGTTTTCTGATTTACTTATATATTCACATGCTGGAATCATGAAACGGTTTTGATGATCTTGAAATTATGGTATGGCACGTTTCACGGTATTTGGGTTTGAGACCCGTCTGATGAAACTTAAAGATCGGTTTGGATTTTATCTATGTATATATATGTTTTGCATGTGGATATCAATAAAATGTATTTGGTACTGAACTGTATAGATCCATTCTTATGATACTGTCTCCTCCGGATGTGGTACCCCGGAGTGGTCATAGCGCATTGCCTGCGAGGGGTCATTCTACGGAGGAACCAGACCGTAAAATGACTCAGGAGCAGGATTGCTTATTTGACGTCAGGGACGTCGAGCGTCTAGGACGCTAGGCATTTGAGATGCCGTACCCGGACAGGGTTCGGGGATTGGACTCGGAATTGAGACCCGAGTGGCACGCGTAGCCTTGAGACTGTGACCTTATTGGACGTCAGGGGCGTCAGACATCTGGGATGTCGGGATCGGAGCGTATAGTGCAGTAGCTAAAATTATCTTATGATTTTATTACATGCCTTATGGTTCATACTATATGATTTATGGTTTTAAATTCTTATGCACGCATGTTTGGAAAACGGAGGGGTAAATTATATGTTTTACTTATTAAATGGTTTTATAAACTTGAGTTTCGGCCCACTCACCCTTATTGTTTTGGTAAACCCTTCAGGCGGTGCTACTGAGGTAGAGGAGGATCCTGAGGCTGAGGCATAGATCTACTTCTGCGTACCTGAACCCCTGTTGGGTGGTTTACCCGCAGGTTTACTTTAGAGTCGTGCTCGCAACTTGTAATTTTGGATTTCATCCCTTGTCTGACATCTGTTTAATTCGGATTTGATGTATAACTTAAATTTGGTTATTTATGCATTTGATCATTTGAGGTTAAAATTGGTATGTTATTTTGGGTGTCAGACGGGAGCAGGGCACGTCCCCTTATGGTCCATGTGGAATCGGGACGGGTCCTGTCATCAGCATTGACTATGACGTTAGCGTTGACCATTGACTTTGGTTGATAGAACTTTGATGACGCGTGGTCATGAATTCCAAGGTGAAATCGGGCATGTTCAAAAGGTTTCGACGATAATCCAATAGTGGTGATTTCAGGTCGATCGGAGGTCATTTGATAGGTCAATTGAAGGTTTTTAGCCTCGGAAAGCGTGTTCAGGACACATTGGCTATTCCGAAGTTTTGAGGGTTTATGATTATGAATTTTATCAATGGATAGTAACCTTTGGATGTGATTTGGACAAGTCTGGACATCTCGGAGATTACGGATTAGCCCCCGGAGTGTCTTACGGCGTACGTTTCGAAGCGCGCAGTACGGCCGGTGTGTGAGTGGAATTTGTTTTATAAAATGATGCATGCATATTTGTTTTGATTGTATATGATTATGATTTGAAATTCCTGTTGTGCATATTATGTCGATTTGATCATGATTTGAAAATGAGATGCTTTGTGGATTTGAAATGTCGGGTTAGGATGGATTTCACGGAGATGCATGAAATCACTCATTCGGGCTTAAGATCTAGTTTGAAATTATAGGTTTTGAATGATTTTATGGAGATGCGTGAAATTGGTATTTCAGGTTTGAGACCCAGCTGGTTTAAGGTTTGACTCCGAGTATAGTCAAACGATAAATTAAACAGTGATTTGAATAATAAATGGTTTTCGGATTTGAAAATGAGATATCGGGCTTGTTACCCTATTGGAAAAATATTGGACTCCGAAAGTGAGTCCATATGTATTGAAAACCATGTTTCAGGCCAAGGGCCCTATTGTGAAATGATTTGAGATTGTGAAATGGGAACCGGACACTGATTTTATGAGATTTATGGAAACTGATTTTGGACTGAGACCCTATGCGAAACCACTGTTTTGATTTGAGAAAAAAAAAGTTTTGAAAATGTGTTTCCAATGTTTTATTATGACCATTCTCCGTGATTATGAGAGGGTCTCTGGTTGCGAATATGTTTTCTCGGGGACCACCCTGGAGATAACGCTCGCCTCCGAGGTACTGAGAGGTAACAATGTGTCTGTTGTCGAGTAACTGAGAGAGGCAGCAGCCGAGGGAGGCTTGACTTAGGAGTACGGATGTTATGTGAGATCGATCGTTGATATGTTCACGACGATCTGAAGATTGTCATTCGGTGATGTGTTCACAGCGACATGCTTGGAACAGAGCAGACATTGAGCTTATGGGCACGCGTTGTTGGGATTGGATAACGTGACTGATGATGATGGGCTAAGATCCCATAGGGTGGATATGAGAATGGATCCCGAGGTTTTTGACTGATTGATTGTGTCCAGATGTTTTCACATATGTTGGTTTGAAAAGAAAGCCTTTGATTTTATAGGTTTTCATATGCTACCGTTTCATTTGGAAAGCAATGGTTTTAAAATGATATGCATGCATGCTTTATAAAACGGAGGGTAAAAATTATATTTTGAAAAAGGGTTTTAATAAATGCTTATTTTTGTCCACTTACACGTTTTTTTGTTTTAGCACCCTCTAAGTTGATCGTGGATACGGGCTGTAGCAGAGACGAAGACATCACATGCCGCAACGCACACCAGAGATCTTGGCGCACTCTAGATAGCCTCAAGCGGGTTAAGGTTTTTTCCCTTCTCTGACACATGGTGTGAGACGGGAGTAGGCACACCCTACGATAATACAAGGGAGATTAGGATGGGTCTTGTCAGGTATGAATAGAAATGTTTTTCTTTTAGCCTCTAAAAAAACAAAGCGGCCTCTGAATTTTCAGTATAGTGGAAGGGACTCTCATTCTAAAAAGAAAGACCATTGCACATACAGGAAAGGCTTCCAAGAGATTATCAGAGAATAAGTCAGCTAGCTCTAACAAAAGGGTTTGTCATGAGGAAACCGGCAGTTCAAACGGCCCCATAGTTGAGATGAGTAGTAGTCTAGAGGCTGTTGTTACTGTGATGAAGCCCAACGAGCAATCCATTGATGTAGAATCCACTGGTGTAGGTGATCCGTATCTCCAAAAGCTCTGATGCCGATCTCTCATATTGAGAAATTGATCCATGACCTTGTTGCTTTTGAAACTGATGAGTTTCGACAAACATACATAATTTCTTAGGCACAAAGCATTTTTCAAAGACTTACTCAGCCCCTTGCACAAATATTAGCTTCTAAGAAAGTAATTTTTCATTCTCTTGAGTTTTTTAAGTCTATGATGGGCGTCCTTGGTTCAGGGGATATCGAGTTACAATGGTTCTCAGTGACAGTTTCTCGGAGTTGTGAATTAGCTGAGCAATTATGTGAAATTGTGTTAATATCGTGCCAGATACTAACGTTGACATCAACTTGGCTCAACGCCATGCCGAATGTCTGACTATGAAAAAGACATCAGATATAGAACTCTCAAGTTCTGTAAAAGGCCTAGATGATTTGAAGGCTACTGCGCTTGTCGTAGTAGAAGCTGAGGACCGAGCTCGACTTTTGAGAGAATAATATGAGTCTGCAAAAGGTTTGTTTGGGGAGAAAATTGGAGAGTTGAAAGTGCCACTGCTGTCACAAGACAAGTTGGAGCATGAATTGAGGGCATAGATTGATGATCAGATTGCAAGCATTCAAGCTTCTAACAAGGCTCTCAGAGACGAATTTGAGGCGTTGATGAAGTCAATGTCTTCTTTTGCATGTGGACGAAAGTAGATATTTCAATTGAAAATTTTTTTATGTTATTTTTTTCAATAAATATGGAACCCCGTCAAGTGGACTCCTTGCTATGTACTTTCTCCTTAATTTTTTTTTACCTTCAAGATGCTTTAATATAGTCGTGCAATTTCAATCGCAATATGATCAAGGAATTTCTTCTTTAATATCTTCATTCATATTTCCCCAAAATAATTATAATACCTCGAGCACCATAATATCATTGAGAAAGCTGTTTGTTGATAGTATGATGAAGATTAATATATGATTCCTTGCTGCAATTGTATGAGCACGGATTTTCAACTTCAGGTTTTGCATTTTTATTTTGGCTATATTTGCATATGATAGCCGACTACCATGGAGGCACTCTCTAAATTCTTTCGGGATGTATCTTCTTGTATAACATTTGATTTGGTTGCAATGATTCTCTAGCCCACTTCAACTTGGAATAACAAACATGTTTTTTCTTTACAAAGACATGATGTCCCTTTTGATTTTGGAAGAGAAAATTTTCCCGTCCATGTTTGTACACTGTCCACTTGTATCACTAATCCTGGCTTTCGACGCATAACGTGCCCTTGAATTTTTTTTTTTTGTCTTTGAAAAGAAGAATTTAATGGCATATTAAGCTGATGTATTCCTTTATGATATTTCGAAAGAAATTAATTCCTGAAATAAACAACAATAAGAAAAAATCCATGATGGGATAAAATCAGTTAATATTTATGGCTACATCTAGCTTTTATATCGGATTGCCTATGTACCCTATGAGGGGGATCAAGCCAAACGTAATTCATCCCTTTGGTCGAGGGTTTTGAAATTTTTATGGTTGTGTCCAATTTTGAGTTAGACTGCCTACGTAACCTATGAAGGGATCAAGCCAAATGTACTTAATCCTTTTTGATTTAGGGTGCTTGAAAGGGGAATTGGGGATTTGATAGCTGTGTCTAGTTTTCAGTATTATTATACCGGACCGAACCGAAAAGTATTAAAACCGGCCCGAATCGGCCCGAACCGGACCGAAAGTCATTAGTTATAAACGGCGTCGTTTTATTCTATTCTACAAAACCCTAGATGTAGAGACCGCCAAAGCAACGCCTTCAAGCCCATTCCATCTCTGGTCTTCGACATTCTCATACCCATTTTTTTCTTAGGCCTTTCGGTCTCCATCTTCATACTCATTGTCGTCCGAAATGCCCTTTTCTTCGTCTTCTTCTTCTTCCTCTCTGCTCTCGTCCTCGTCTTCATTCTCTGGAACACCCGTCATTGGGCAAACAAATTTTCAGTCTTTTATTTTCTCAACTCGCTTCCTGAGTCTGATCTCCGTCTCGCTCAGCACGGCCAGCTGGTCAAGATCACTGGGGTAAAGCTTTTCTTGCTCTTTTAACTCATTTTTGTTCTGGGTGTCATGTAATTTTTTTCTCTTCTCTTGTTTATTTTGGGATATTTAGAATGCATGGTATGTTTTTGTGTGAGAATAACGTTGGGAATGTATTGCTAGAGGGTTACGTAGATGTAATTTGGACTTTATAAAGTTTGGATTAGTAGAAATTGGAGGAAAGCAAAGGAAAATGTGAGGTATTGGTGTTATCTTGCAATGTCAGCTGGAAATGGTATGTATTTGTTGCAACGATAAACTGCTTGCATTCCCCCCCCCCCCCAAACGAAGCAGGACATTGACGAGTTATAGTTTTATTTCAATTATGTACTCTTTTTCTGTTTCTGTGCTCTAATTTGCTAGTTTGTTTTATTTTAGTGTTTGATATCAACGTCTGTGGCTCTGTAAGACTGTAAACAAAATTGATTTCGGTTCCGGCCATTGTTATGCTTGGAAATCAAAGGAAGCACATGAGTGGAAATCAGATAACTTGTTTGGTCATTCAATTTGAAACAAAATTAAGCCACTAGCAAAGCGATATACGCCTCACGGCTCACAATCTCACTTCCAGTCTTCCATTCCTCCCTCCCACTTCAAAGTTTTCGACAATTTCTCAATCTTTCTCATTCATTTCATAGTTCATCTTCATCACACTTCATACCCTCCAAACCGGCCTTGTAGAGAAAGTCAACGGCAAGCCTGGGCACAGCAATACTCAAGTAATTCCAGGGTGCAGGCTTGGTGGCGGTGCAGGCTTAGGTGTGATTTTGATATGCTGTGTTTTCAGTGTGATTTTGACATTTTATGAACTTGGTTTGATGATAGATAAGTGAAGATCGATCAATTGGCATTATAGTGTGTACAAGGTTAGCGTTCCTCGAAGAAATTTGATTTAGTTGTAGTTAGTGATGTTATTTCTTGGGCTACATCCAGTTTAGCTTTAGCTTTAGTTGTAGTTAGTGAAATCAATACACCGTATTCATGTAGCCTTGTATTGGATACTTGTGTACATGTTACTTGTGTGCAATAAGTTTCATAATGTAGTCGCTTAATTCGAACTAGCAAGCGTCCCATTTTATTGATTTATAAACTTGAATTTCAGGGATTCCTAGTAGTTCGTTTTGGTCAAAAGACTGGAGGTCACTTAGTTGAGTATGATGTTTAATTGTTGTGAATATACTGCTGTAAAATCTTGGGGTATTAAGTGCGAGTGCTTCGAGCTTGATTGGAAATTTTGATCGCTTTTGTTTTTCTGTCTATCGCCTACCCTCCAAATTGAATACTCCAATATTGAATTTGATTGATTTTGTCACGACTTAATACTATGAAACATGTGCTGTGATGTGTGAATAAACCCAATAGGAATGCTAGTCTCCCTAATTATTTTTCTTGTATGCGCCGCAAATTGAATTAATTGTGTTTGGTCATCGAGAACTCATTGTTGTTTGTCATTGAATTGTGATGTGTGTGAATAACCCCAAAAGGGATGTTTGTTTCTCTAATTATTCAAGTTGTATGCGCAGTAAATTGAATTAATTATGTGCCATAGTCAGAGATCTAGTGTTTTCTGTCATTCAATTTGGATGGGAAATTATCCTCATCAGTTGTTTGGCTGCCTGCCTAGGTATTCATCTTGTTGTGCGCCTTAAATCGATTTTTTGTACGTTATAATCAGTGTTGAATAGTGTGTTCTATTTTCCATAGATGGGTCTCATCATGAGACAATTTATATTAGTACTGATAAAGAAAGAGGGCTTCTTTGGTAAGCTGGCAGCTCATTGACATCAATCCTTGCCTTTACTAGCTATGTCATGGAGTTTCTTGCTTGATATTGTAGTTTGCATCTTTGGTGCTAGTTCATGTTCTTCCTGGTGTGCAATGTGAGACATGTCTTTTGGGAATTTTTTTTCCTGCTTTGGTTGCTGATAAAGAGAAGGATTGGTGAGGAAGCTTCTTTCTGACTTGGTGATCGTACATCAATTGCTTCTCTTTGTTGCAGTTTTGCAGGTGTAGTTGATTTATAAATGATTATTACGGGGTGCAATTTGGAATGCATATATGAGAGGGCATTTTGGTCTGCTCCCCAAACACTGTTATCTAAAATTGCATGCAAATCTAAAATGATAGAAAGTCACACTTGTTGAGGTTGATTATTTGTAGGTCTGCTAGAACTTCAAAGCTTGCTATTTTCTATTACAAAGTAGCATGCATAATTACAAAGTCTTGTGCATATGCCTCACCTTGTCCTGTAGGTATTTTTTAGCAGTATTTTCTTGCTGAGTGAATTACAAAGTCTGTTTTTCTTTGTGTCTCAGTTACTGGAAACTTACTTAATGATATATTGGATGCAATCTTGATATTTGACAACCAAGGAGTAATGGAGTATGCTTAGTTTTGATTTACATCCATAGGAGACTGAAATTCCTTCATCATATCTCTTCATTGTTTGCAGTTGGACAAAGAAATGATTATCCTGGGGTTCTAATCATTTATGTTCTTAATCAAATATCACTAAGAAATAAGATATATTTGACAACCAAAAATAGTCTCGAACTGAAATTCATCCTAGCTGTTGAAATTACTATATCCAAGGATTTTAAAAGTGTCTGTGTGCCCTCATCCTAACCCTTTATTTAACCTTGCTGTTGTTTTTTCATCTCCTGCTGATATTAAGAGATCCTGGATCATACATGTCATTATGTACATGAATTTTGTAATCAAAATTTTGATTTTGACGTGTCGATATCTCAATTACCCAAGGGATGCATTGTAAAGTAGAATTCAGCTGAATTACATGTGTCATGTGTGCGTGTGATCGTGCTTATAATTATTGCCTATTTGACCGTGCGTATGAAACCAATTCGATTAGATGGGTTGGGTTCTATAAACCCCTCTTGCTAATAAAATTATTATCTTTATTAGTAACCGTACTTTGCTTCCCTTAAGGCCTTAATTTTTATTTATTTATTTCTACAGATCGAAAACAAGCCCTAAGAAGTAAGAATGGTGTTTACCTTAGGGAATGTTGCTAGTGGCAGTGCTGCGTCTGCTACCTCATCAGAGTTTCCTGAAGAGGTATTTAATTATTTATTCTCGTAATATATTGTAGAATAATACGGAATTATTGATTATGATGAGTTTGGTTTATAACCAATGTATTTCATTCACCTTAACATGGCTCATCAACTTATTCATGCTTGTTATTTTCTGTTTTGTAGGTGGACATTGTTCATGGTTCACAATCACAAGCAGATGAATTCGATGAAGAGGTGAATAGGGATGGTAAACCACTAACTAGCGCTGAAAGTAATGCGGTATTTTTGGAGCATGCGAAGAAAAGGCAGCGTGCAAGCATATGGGATCATTTTGAAAGGTACAAAGCTGATAATGGTTTCACTAGGGCTAGATGTAATTATTGCCCTAATACGTATGCTGTTGATTCTATTAGAAATGGAACTAGGGCCTTGATTAGTCACCTTCAGAAATGTCCTAAATATCCCCCTAATACGATTGCCAAAAGAAATCAAAAAGTTTTATCCGTAGAAAAACCCACAGAAGTTGCTGTTGAATTTAGTCAGAAGGAGCTTGTTAGGAAATTTGTTCAGATGGTCGTAGTTGATGAGTTGCCTTTTTCTTTTAGCGAGGGAGATGGGTTTCGTGATTTTTGTCCCCTAGCTTGTCCTAGGTTTAAAATTCCATGTCGTCAGACAGTTGCTAAGGATGTGCTTAATATGTATTATGCTGAGAAAGAGTCTCTTAAAGAATTGATCAAGTCTTATAGGGTTTGTATAACTACTGATACATGGACATCCCTTCAAAACATCAATTATATGGTTATCACTGCTCATTTTATTGACAGTGATTGAGTATTACATAAAAAGATTATCAACTTTTGTGTGATTCCAAACCATAAGGGAGAATCAATTGGGAGGCTTTTAGAGGATTGTTTAATTGGATGGGGTATTGAGAAGCTTTTGACTGTTACAGTAGATAATGCTTCTTCGAATGATGCTGGGTTGTCTTTTTTGATGAAGAGAATGCCTAAATGGAAATGCCCGGTGACACTTTTGAATAATGGAGAAAATTTTCATGTTCGATGTATTGCTCATATCTTGAACTTGATTGTCAATTATGGATTGAATGTGTTGAATGAATCTATTCAAAGTATTAGAAATGCCATAAGATATGTAAGATCTTCCCCTAGTAGGTTTGAAATATTTAAGAAGGGTGCGGAGAAGGCTATGGTTGATAGCAAAGGGTTGGTGGTATTGGATGTTCCAACTAGGTGGAATTCCACCTATTTGATGTTGGAATCAGCTATTAAGTTTCGGGGAGCATTTGAGGTTCTAGTTGAGGATGATCCGAATTATGCTGCTTATTTTGTAAGTGATCGAAGGGTAGGACCACCGTCTGAGTATGATTGGGAAGTAGCAAGTTCATTTGCTGCTTATTTTAAACCTTTTTACGAAGTAACTTTGCGAGTTTGTTGCACCTCTACACCCACAATCCAATGTGCTTTACTTGATGTGTATAGGATTTTAACTCTTTTGCGTCGTGAACAGAAGAGTGTTTTATTGTCTGGCATTGCAAGCACCATGCAAGCCAAATTTGACAAGTATTGGGGGGAAGTGGAGCGTATGAACCAATATTATTTCATAGCCCTTGTTCTTGATCCCCGTCATAAATTGGACGCTGTGGAGGATTGTTTTGGGGGGTATTTGAGGATGATGTTGATAAGGTTACACATGCTATTTCTAGATTGAAGACTTTATTGACTAGTCTTCATAAACTCTATAAAGACGGTGAGAGTGGGGATTCTGTAAGAGAGGACAATGTTAGTGGCAGCTCTTCTGAAATAGCAAAGGACAAAGTGGGTTTGACTGACGATACGGATCTTATAGTAAGGAGGATGAGGAGGATGGCAAAAGTGGAAGGGTAATTAATTCGTATAGGAGTTCGTTGAGCCCTGAAGTTGTGGAGGCTTTGATTTGTACTCAAAATTGGCTTATGAGTATCAATGTTGCATTACATTTGGAGCCGAGTGTTGATGAAGTGGAGTGTTATCATGCCCTTGCACAAGGTAATTGTTGTATTATTTTATTATTTTTAATACATTTGTTTATTATTAATTGTGAATTTATGTAGATAATTAACTTTTTTTGTGTCTTATATGTAGAAATGACAAATGGTCGTGCTAAGGTGCCTCAATAGTCCAATCCTTGAGAGTTGAGACTTCTTGGCTTGCTGGTTTTCTCATGATATTTTCTAATTTCTACCGTTTTAATAATTTTGGATGGTTTGGTTTTGCAATCTTGCTGTTTTTATTGCTTGTAATTGACGTTTTTTTATTCAATTTTGATACTTTGATGATTTTATTGTTTGTAATAGACATTATATGTTGGATTTTGATGGTTTGATGATTTTGTTGTTTATAATAGACATTTTAGGTGGATATTAATTAGTTGTAATAGATATTGATTAGTTGTAATGAACATTAATTAGGTAATAAAAATTGATTATTGTATAAAAGAATATAAAAAAACCGGTTTTTTTGTAAAAAACCGAACCGGTTCGACCGAACCGATTTGAACCGAAAAACCTATTTTTGCCCGGAACCGAACCGAACCGAACCGAATATTCGATTTCGGTTTCATTCGGTCATTGGGGGGACAACCGAACCGAACCGAACCGGTTCCCCTATTCGGTTTCGGTTTCTGTTTCGGTAAAAAAACCGAACTGAAAAACCGATTAACAGGGCTAGCTCCAACGACGTACGCTTGATAAATTTCGAGCCTTTGTTGGACATTGAGCCTTTTCTTATCCAGGGCCTTGAGCTCTGCTAGTCTGACCTTTGTATTTTCTTCCGTATATGTTAATTGTAAGGCTACCCGAAGCGAGGGTAATTAGACCTCAAGTGGTAATACTGCTTCAGATCCATACACCAGGTTAAACGATGTACATCTGATAGCATTACAAAAAGTTGTTCGGTAGGCCCATAGTGCTTCAGGGAGGCGCTCATACCAATCTCTTTTGTTCCATGCCACTATTTTCTTTTGGATTTTGAACAACACTTTGTTGAAAGCTTTTTCCTATCCATTTGATGAAGGATTGTAGCTTGCATAAAAATAGTGCTGAAATTTGTATTTGTCACCTAATTTAACCATGGCTCTGCATCTGAAATATGTGGCATTGTCGGATATAATTTTGATGGCACTCCATAGCAATGATATGGTCTTTTATGAACTTTGTGACATCTTCAGCCTTTACTTCTTTTAATGGAATTACTTCAGCCCACTTAGAGAAATAGTTTGTGGCTACCAAAATGTATTGATGTAGGCACGAGGACTTTGGCCTAATCATGCATATGCCATCCAATCCCCAAGTTTGGAAGGGCCAAAATAAAACTGATAGATGTAGCATTTGTGGAGGTTGGTTCTTGAAGTCTCCATGTAGCTGACATTCCTTGCAAGTGGTTGCAAATTTTATTGAATTTTGGATCATAGTTGGCCAATAGTATCCAAGTCTTCTGATTTGGGCTGCGTGCTGTGGGCCAGCTTGATGAGCCCCATAGGTCCTTGCATGGGTGTCGTGTAAGGGTTTCAAAGCTTCATCTTTTGATAGGCATCTTGGGAATACTCTGTCGAAGGACCTTCTATATAGAGTGTGATTTAGGTACACAAAGCGGATTCCTCATCTTCTAAGTTCAACTATTTTCTTTGGGTCTGAGGGAAGGTTCCTTTGGTTTGGGTATTCGATTACTGGCTGGCGCCAATTTATCTCTTCATCGTGCTCTACGATTTCATATATTGTAACGACATTGGATTCAACAACACCTTATATTTTATCCAGAGCGGGTGATAATAAATATCTTTTCCTAACAGTGATTTTTACTTCCCTTTCATCGGGTAGCGTTAGAGACGTTGTGAGCTTAGCTAGTGCATCAACCTTGTCATTTTCTGATCTTGGGATATGATTGACATTAATATCCCCCAATTGTGAGATTACATATTTGGCTCTTTGTGGTATCGTGCAAGATTGGCATTCTTCACATCATATTCACCATTTAGTTGTTTGATAATTAGTTGGGAATCGCCAAATGCTTGTAAATGGTCGTTATGCAATTCGAGTGCAATTTTAAGACCAACAACCAATGCCTTGTACTCGGCCACATTAATTGAACATGCGACTATAAGGGTGAAAGAATATGAAACTAGGCCTCCCGATGGTGTGACGAAAACGATGCTTGCCCCTGCCCCTTTTTTCCTAGCCCCTCCATCGACGTATAAACATCATGGTGTGTTTTCGACAAAGAACACATTTCATCAGGAAAATATTCTTTGATTACCATGTTATCCGACGCCGGATGTGCAGCTAAAAACTCGGCTAGTTCTTGTCACTTTATTGCTTTTTCAGGAACATATTCAATCTCAAATTCTGACAAAAGTATAGACCATTTGGCTAGCCGCCCTGAAGGTACAAGTTTTGACATCAGGTGTCTGAGAGGATCAGCTCATGAAATCAAGGTGATGTTATGGGCCAGCAGATAATGTTGAAGCTTCTGGACAACAAATACCAAGCATAGGCATATTTTTTCAATGGGTGTATAATTTTTTTCTGCCCCCACTAGTGTTCTGCTTAAATAGTAAAGTGCATTTCCTTGCTAATCATCATTATTTTGGGTGAGCAATGCCCCAGTGAACGCTCAAGTGCTACGATGTAGAGGATCACTGGCCTCCCCTTGATAGGTGCCATCAGTACTGGCAGATTTAGCAGATATTTCTTGCTGCTATTGAAGGAATTTTGACATGTCTTGTCCCACATAAAAGGTGCATCCTTCCTCATAAGCCTTAAGAAGGGCTGACATCTTCCGGAAAGATTTGAGATGAATCTTCAAATGTATGCCAATCTCCCTTACAATCCTTGTAATTCTCGTAGATTTTGGGGAGGAGACATTTCGTGAATTTCCTTTATTTTGACAACATGAATTTTAATTCCTCTGTATCTGACAACAAAACCTAGGAACTTCCTTGATGTGACTCCAAATGCGCATTTTAAGGGGTTCATCTTGAGTTCATGCTTACGAAGTCTGTCGAAAACTCTTCTCAAGTCAGTTAGATGATGCTCTCTTTATTTTGTTTTAACCACTAAATCATCCACATAACACTCGATGGTGTTGTAAAGGTGTTGTGAAACATTTCACCGAAAATTACATGCATGGATGAGATATCACAACTATCTTCACATACTTTTGATGTATCTTTGTGTTAACCTGTTCTTCCTTTTGCAGATAGAATTCTGATTGTCAGATCTTTTTTTTATGAATGGAAGCTTGAGGTGCCCTTTCATTTTCCCTATGAGACACCTTTGACTCAACGTTTTGCTTTTGTTTATCAGTGGATGATACACACTGATTAGGAAGTAAATTGATTTCATCTTCCTTTGTGTCATCTCCAAGAAGCTCCACAAAGACCATCTGACATGAGCAGGTATCGTCTTTGGCCTCCATTTTGAAAATTTTAACTAGTAAGAACTCGGTGAGGGTAACTAGGATCCTTAAAGGTTGTTCATATTCTCTTTCTCCTTTTGAAATTTGCATCTTCTTTTGTGACCTTTTCTTATTTTTCTTAGTTTTCAAAGCCAGTGTTCCTCGGATTTTGACGCCAGAGCGAGCCAAAGAATCGAGCTTAGGGAGGTGTTTGGCTACATTTTTAGCCTTTTTGATGATTGTTTTCCAACCTTCCATATAATCTTCAGACGATGGGTATGCCCAAACCTGGAATTATGGGGCAGTCATTAATTCAGAGAGAGATGGAATTTGAGGGTTTCCAAGAGATGACATGTCTTGGTATGCTTTGACGATTGTAATCTCATCATTTACTTGAAAGCTTTGAGCATGTCTCCGAGGTGACATGTCTGGATGTTTCTTCAATTACATTTGTTGTTGCCGCTTCTTGGGAATATGAGTCCAGCTCTAAGGCACCATTATCGATCATCTCTTGCATTTTGTTCTTAACCATGTAGCAAGCTTTGAGCATGTGTCCGAGGATTCGGTGATATCGACAATACTTAGTATCATTCATCATGTTGACTTTAACTGGGCGCTTAGGTTCAAGGAGAGTGATATCTTGGGCTCGAAGGAGCTCCTCAAATATTTCCTCAACATCATCATCATCAAAGGAATATTTGACTGCCTTGCGCTCTTTAAGGGTTGGTCGTTTAGTCCGCTCTTTGTCATTGATTTTTCCATTTTTCTTTTCTGTCTTGAAAAATGTTGCCATTGATTCTCCTTTTTTTTGTGTTGCCCTTTTGCTTTCATTTAAATTCTCTCCAATCTGTACCTTTTGCATTATTGTATTTTTTTCGAGCAATTTTCCTTTTCACATTGCTTTCCTTAAACATCAACTCATTAAATTATTGGGGTTCTGCAGTGGCCATGAACATTGCAATACCAAGCACGAGATTGTTATAGCACATTTGTACCGCTGATTGTTCAATAATTTTTCTGGACACTTTAAATTGAGGCTTCTCCATCTAATGATGAAGTCATTCGCACTTTCTCCAACTCTTTGCATAGTCTAGGAAAGTTTGCTGATTGATACTTTCTTCTTTAAACTCACAAATTGTGCAAGGAACACCTTTTGCATATTGTCCCATGCTATGATGGATTCGGTTGGTAATTGTGTATACCAGGTGAATGCAGCTCCTTTGAGCACCTTTTTCTAAATGTTCATGAGGAGATCAATTGATCCCGTCATATTTGTCAAATGGTGGCAATTGGTAGCCTTTTGGGAATGTTACAGCTTGTTATCTTGAGTGGCTTTCGATATCCGAGGTGAAATATAGGGAGCATGTTCAAGGATTGATACTTGTTTCCCCTTTATGAAAATCACCTTCGTGGACTGAATGGTTCTAAAAAAAGGTTCCTTTTATATCTAATGCATATGCTTTGAATTTTTATTGTTTTTAATTGAGTGATCATCATGATAATACCTGTAGGATTTTGTACATTCTATTTACTGAGGGTATAATGCTTAACAAATAAGTGCAAGCTTCTAGACCCTCATTTGGTCAGCTCTGGTTTTCTTTTTGTTGGGAGCTACATTTTGCCACTTGAGGCATATGAATGAAAATCTGAGGAGCTCACTGCTACTTGGCGCATGCAGGCTTCTAGACAAACAAGTGCAGGATTCTAGACCCTCATTTGGCGCATGCAATCTGCTCAGATGGATGGATTGAGGAGCTCACTACTACTTGACGCATATGCATTGAATTAGCTAGATAGGTTTGTAGTTTTTAGAAGATTGAAAAAAATTAATTTGCTTTTACCATCTTTATGGCTTTTAGATTTTTGTGGTAAGAATGTTGGATGGATTTTCTCCAAAATTTACATATGTGACTTTCTTTTTATTTCAAAAGTGTTTATGGGATTCAAAAGAAATAAAAATTACAAAGCAAATCATGAAACAAAACAGTACTGCAGGTGTCCAAGGAATTGACAAACAAATGTCATTTTCTAATAAGATTAAAAAGTTTCATACAACAATAAATTACTATTGTCTTTCTTATATAAAACTGTAGACGACACTTTTCCAGTAAAAGTGTCGTCTGAGAGCCAAATAGATGATAGTTAATAAGTGTCGTCTGATATTATTCAAATAGATGATACTCACTTAGAAAAAAAAAATTTATTTTTACAATCAGATGACAGTTTTTTACTATCGCCTAAGGAAAAAATGGCATAGTGTGAGGTGGCCAATCGACCTAGGAAATGTCCATTGACCGACCGAGAACCACTTGGATTCAAGGTGAGTGTATGTCATCTTTCTCGGCCAGCTTGCGCAGACCCTCGTACGATGAGGTGGCTGGTCTGCCTAGAAAATGTCCATGGACCGACAGAGAACCAGTTGGAGTCAAGGTGAGTGTATGTCACCTTGCTCAGCCAGCTTGAGTGGCCCTCGCATGATGAGGTGGCCGATCGGCCTAGGAAATGCCCATGGACCGGCCGAGAACCACTTGGAGTCAAGGTGAGTGTATGTCACCTTACTCAGACAGCTGGCAAGAACCTTGACACGATGAGGTGGTTGACCGACCTAGGAAATGTCCATGGACCGATCGAGAACCACGGAGATAGTGCGTTGTTAACGCATGTGCAATCAATGCGCAACCTTTCCACTGATCGAGATAGTGCGGTTAGTTAATGCGCTACATTTGGGATGGCCAGGTGGGGTTGTCAGCTCCTATTTTTAACTATAATTACTTTTTGGAAAAGTATAAAAGGGAGTGAAGTGGTTCACTTTTCACTTTTAAGCACCTTGAGAATTCTTGAGAGTAAAAATGAGAAAGATTTTTTATCACCACAAGGCTATTTCCGGTTTTCTTTCATGGTGGTGTTCATGACCAAATTCTTAGAAAAACAAGGTAAATATCTTTTCTTTATTTTTCAATTGAAACTGGTGTTTTAGTAAGAACATTACCTGAACTGGTCATGAATGTTCATGCTTTGTTATCATGATCGGCTAGGTGTCATAGGTGTTGCATTTTTGCATGTTTCCCTTTCTTAGGAGCCTTTCCTTTTTGCATTTGTAGATGTCTTCTGAAGATTCTCAAGGTATGGACGATCAGTCTGTAAATACCTTTGAGGGTGAATCGATGGCCAGCTTGGTCGAATCAGATTCAAGATTGAGAAGTAGTGAGTTGACTTCTACTTCCAGTTCATCTCGACCAGAGAAGGATTTGAGGTCGAAGGCTGAACAAGATGAGAATCTACAATACGAGCTCAATAGAGTTTTTGAGCAGATGCCAAGTCAGTTTGTCTCGCCATTGGTGAGGCCGAGCAACTCGTGGTAGGCGTTGAGTCAATCAACCAAACCACTATATTTGAAGGTATATCGATAGGAATTCTTCTCCAACCAGACCAATAAAAACATTGAAGGAAAGGTAAGGGGGAGATGAAGGGAAGGCCGACGAAGGAACGAGTTCGAGGCCGAGTGCCATGGAGATTGATGTGGAGAAGGTTGTGAAGGAAGTTACCCTGGCGAAGTCCGGGTATGAAATTGACTATTGGGTCAGCATAATCAGCTGGGAGGATATGTCGGCCTTCAGGGATTTTTTTTGGATTTCATATTCGGTGAAGATAAGGTTGGTCAGCCAAAATAACATGCCGAGTGACCCACCAAAGTTCTGGATGACCTTTCCTCCTGAAGTGTAGAGTCACAGTGTGACGTTGCCGTTGCATTTGTGGCTCCAAGAGTGTGTCAAGAGGACGAAAATGATACAAGAAATTATGAAGCCGGCCAATGCGGCTTAGGATGAGGCTCAGAAGACTAGAGCCTCGTCCAAGGTGGACTACTATCAGCTGATCAAAGCTAGGACCTCGGTTGACATTGTACCTAGGCTGACCCTAATGGTGGCCAGTAATGAGGTCGAGGAAGCTACCGCCTTGGTTGGTGTGGATGAGGCTACTGGGGTTCCCCTGGCACTGTTATTCCCAACTCCCCCCGCATGGTCAGCTCTAAAAAGGCTAGGAAGGTGCTCACATCAATCCGATAGAACTCGGTGTCGATGATCGATGTCAATGGTGCAACTAAAGAGCGAAGGAGGTCGATGGCCGAGGTTACGCAAAAGAAGAAGAGGAAATCGGCCGAGAAGAGAGAGGTAGATGATCTGGAGGATAAGGCCCGGAAGAAGAGGCAGACTGAGGTAACTACCCTCGAAGAAGTGAGGAAGATGATCGTTCCTTCGGAAGTGTCCCTGCTAGAAGGCCGAAACGTCCCTAAGAAGTTGAAAAGGCCAAAGCTTGACTCATCCATCAAATCATATTTTACAGATGTCGAGGGTGAGCCAGACCTACTAAGCCCACTCGGGCCAGACTCAAGTGGGTTTTTAGAAATAAGCTATTTTCCAAATTTTAAAGTTCAAAAATAATATATGCATGTGATTTCATTTGTCTTCGTACTGAAACTTTGGACGAGCCATTTCCATTTATTTATTTCCATTGTGGGTGTATATATTCTTATTGTTTAATTAGCCTAATCTAATGTCTCACATACTAAGACCAATTATATATTTTCAAACTTTCAAACCCAATATGTAGAAGAATGCTTTGGCATGGATGGTTGTCATTGTCATGATCTCGATGTAGCTCCCTCAGTCTTCAATATGGGCAGCATACTTGAAGGGTGACTCCTTGAGGCTGCTCCTGAAGGCATTAAAATTAGCCATGTCTTCTGTGTCCTGGTAGAAAGAGTACTCAAGACTAAACCTTGCGGCGTATTTCTGAAGCGTCTCTTCCTCTCTCTGCCGAATGGTGAAGAGGTCCTCCGTGGAGATACGTCGATCCGTCTGAATAATGAATTGGTTCAGGAAAATTGTCTGCAACTCGTTGAAGGAGTCGATAGTTTCAGGGGTCAGACGAAAGAACGAGTTGAGGGCAACGTCGGTAAGGGTAGAGCTGAAGACAACACATTGGACTTCGCCCGTTGCATTCTTGTATGCCAAAGAAGAGATGTAGTTGTTCATATGGGTGATAGGGTCACCCTTTCCTGTGTACAAAGTGATCTTGAAAGGTTTCACCTTAGACCTATGCCGAGATTGGAGGATTTCAACTGGTGAAGGGATGTTCATCTTCTTCAAGGCTGGCGCCTTACCCTTATCCTTTCTAGCTTCATGACGCGTATTCTTCTTAAGATGTTCTCCATGAACTCATTTCCTTAGGGAGTTGATTGATCGGACTCGCATTCAGTTTGGCCAGTGCTCATGTCCTTGAAGACTTTTATCTTCTAACTATGGGAGTAGCTTCTTGTCGTTGAATCTATCTCATCCAGCACCTCGTAGTCCTCCCGTTGACAGGTTTCATGTTTTTGTGTCGTCTAGCTACCCCTCATGTTTGCTAGGCCAGAGATTCCGGAAATGGAATGGAGGCCAT
Source organism: Prinsepia uniflora (assembly GCA_032719365.1). NCBI lineage: Eukaryota > Viridiplantae > Streptophyta > Magnoliopsida > Rosales > Rosaceae > Prinsepia > Prinsepia uniflora. Next base: position 23,062,423 of record CM064868.1, read on the forward strand.
GTGAGCTAGAGGGATGGCATAGCCCCATTGTTTTGTGATCAGATACCTCGTAAGTTAGTCGTGCAGACACCATCTCGACTTGGAGATCTTCCAGTAGATGGCGGGAATCTGGGTAGATCTTGGTTCCAGAAGGACCAACATTGTTGGAGGGTTTGATGAGGAGTCATCAAGAAGAAGTGGGGTTAGCTCTGGGCTGTTGCTTCATGGGCTGATCGGGTGATGTCCTCTCAATCACCGGTTGCATGTCTTGAGCTCAATCGGCCTCGCAGTGGTCAGCTAGGGTTCGGCTGGCTAGCTCCTTGTCTCGGTTGTTTTCGCACTGCGACATCTTCTTGATAGCGAGGGTACTTGTGTACGGCTCTATCAGAACTTGGTTCTTAGCATCGATCTTACTATGAGCCTTGAGCTCGGCCACCTTATGTGTGAGATCTTCCAATGTTTGTCGGTAGACATCAGGGATGTTACCCTTTGAATTCCCTTGCAAAAAGGGGGTGTGAGTGGGCTCTCCTTTGTCTCATTTTCCCAATATGGTGCTAGGAGCAATTCGATATGGCGGAAGTGGTGAGTGAGAGCGTGGAGTGTTGTTTCAGAATTCCCACACACAGTGCCAAAATGTTGATGCAAGAAATAGACCAACTTAAACTCGCATCGCTGAGCACCTTTGGCTACTCTTCTCTAGGTAGAAAGACATGCGTAAAGAGAAGATAAGAGCAAAGGGACACCGGTGTGGTGTCAGTCTAACAGTCTCTGATACTTAAATAAGACTAAGTGTGGAACGTACTGTAGTAATTTAGGAAGTATGGGGGCAAAATTGGCATTACCTTTTAGAAGGGATTACCCTTCTATTTCTAGTAGTTTTGAATGTTGTTGGTGTGTTTGTCGATGTGGAATAAATGTGGTTTCCTTTAGGAATTGACACGTGTCTTGGTATGGACTTGAACAACATTTCTAACAAGTCAGTGGGCCTAGCCAACCAAATGTGGTCAGATTGTATGGTGGTCGGCCTCTTGCTGAGTATTCAGAGTGGCAGAGTGTGGAAGCCATGCCGATCAGTAGGTTATGATCAGCCAATACTGTTTTGGCCTCATTGTTGGTGATCATGATGGCTAGACGAAGATCTGGTCGACTAGATGTGATCGGCCAACCTTGGTCGGTTAAGCATGGTCTTGTGTCTTGTCAGCTAACGGACTTGGGAATTCCAAGGGCAGGACTGCTCGACCTTTAGTCAGGCCGATCAGATTAGATATGAACAACTTTCTCGTCAAGAATCTAGCTATATATATACACAGTCCTCGAGTAAGTCAGGTGAAGAGAGAGCCGAGAGTATGCTCACTGCAGCATACAACTATGTTAAGTACATGCAGGCTCAACTTGACATTCTGCAACTCATGACCTCATTTCAGGTATCTCCCTGCTTTACTTTCCATCTAATTTTTACTTCCACCATGCATCCATATATATCTGTAATTTATTTTTTTCTCGCCTCTGTCATCATTTTGAGTAAAATTCCCGACTTCTACTCGTATTTTCTCTCTTTTATTTATTTATTGATATAGTTGACAACAATTATATCATTGTCTCATTGTGTTAAAACAAACACTTCAATTAATCTCTTCTCTCCTTTCTTTAGTTCAGATAATACTAAATTGCCAATTATTAGTGGTGGTTTTCAGTTGCCCACACTCGCATAAACCCTTCTAGTGTGATGGAATAAATCAAAAGAGATTCGAAGGACAAAAGAAATAGGAAGTGCAAAATGAAAATTAAGAATGTGAAAATCACTACCCTAAATTTTGACAACAGCTTTTTGCGATCCACCACTATCGGAGTAAGAAAATTACACTAGTTTTAAATATGTGGACAATCTTCAGTCAAGAAATTTTTTGACAAGGAAATGAATCAGCAGAAGACTTTTTAAGTTTAAATATGGACACGCGGCTTGGGCTTATATAGATATTTACCAACAAGGCATGCATGTCATCTTATTCCCTGCTCAATTATTTCTCATGGATCAACAATAAAACTTGGGGCCTTAAACCTTTTCCCATCTGCGGATTAACGCACATGTCACATGAGATAATCGTTCGAGTTCAAATAGAGGGAACCAGAGGTTGAGATTTTAAAAATAAAAACTCAGTTTGAAATTCAATACCACAGGATATTGTAATTGAGATACAATCTCTTTCGCCGTAATCCGAGTTATAAACAAACCAAACCCCAGCTGCATGTTCATGGTGCCAACGAGTTTCCAGAAATACAGCTGCATCAATCACTTTGTGTTAGTATCGATGGGTGTGTCGGACTGTGCTCCCCATTCAGTCCAAGATCCATCATAGACTGCTACATCAGGCTTACCAAGCCGATGAAGACCCTGAAAGAGAACACATGAATATGATAAGCATGAATAACTGTTTGAATCCCAGCAGATAAAACGAGGTGTAACATCACACACACGGGTGTTTTGTGTACTAAGAAAGAGAGTTCTACCAGTGCAAGAATGCAAGCTGTCACACCAGTACCACATGAAGTAACAACTGGGCTTTCCAAAGAGATGCCTGCAGCATGAGGTTAGGATCATTAACCAATCAAACTATGCAAAACAAGGAGACAATGCTAAAAAGAAAAAGGAGTAAACGCCAACCATGCTACTAGTTTGAACTCAGGAGAAATGGTAAGAAAAATCATTTGGCACCAAGACAGGGCCCTTTCTATCTCCATTCATTATAGCAGAATCCAAAACCAGTTTCATCATTTGAATAGGTACCCATCTCAGTTAGGTTTCTGGGACCAGTTACCGGCGAACCACGACAGTCCACCCTTCCTGCTCAACAGTCTAATAGTAATTTTTTAAGAAAAAAGGACCAGTTAGTGGCGAAACACGACAATCCACCCTTGTCCGCCACTTTATTTTATTAGAAACCCTTATGTTTTTTATCATCATATTTGAAGATGCTTTGGCGTAAAATAGGTTCTGGAATGGTTATGAGGAAGCGCTTGCTAGGTACATGCACATACAACCTCATTGAGAACTATAGAATGGGATTAGTTCTCTAAGAAGAATGATTATGTACAACGTCTTCTCGAACAGAGTATATAAAAGAATTAGAGACTGATTTCAACGAGTTATGTTAGTGAAAAAATATATATGTATATTCTTACCCGCTTCATCAAACCGGGTTTTCAGCTTATCTGCTGGTAAGAGTGTTTCTGAATCCAACAACTGTTCGGAAACATCACATTTGTTAATCAACAGCTTATACAGCATAAATTTTTAACACAATTTGACACATTTATGTTGAAACTTCAAAGAGATTAAGAACCGATTATTAGGGATAATTGCCAACATTGCAGAAGTATACAAAAGAAATGAAGCATTTAGTTAGCTTCCAGTTTTAAACTATGAAGAATGGCTATTCATATGCTTGACTCACTATAAAACAATCAGACTATGATCATGCTGCTAACCAGAGTGACCAAAATATCAGTCTTCGACAATTGATATCACATCATGTGCCTCGAGAACTGAAAAGGCCAAAATGATGTACACAATTTGTTTTCATGATTGCAGATTTGGAAATATCATAAAACTCATCTAGCATCTGATTTAAGGAAACATTTTCGAAACGAATTTTGTTTTACAAAATGGACAAGATTTTCCAGTAACTGAAACAAAAGATATGGAACCATCTTTTAAAAATGTTAGGAAGTTCTAGCAACTCAGAGATTAAGAATGACAATCATTAGTTTCACCTTCAGTAAATAGTAAAAACCTACACCCTTCACGATGTAATCACCTATAGTTGTTTGGACACTTATTATCATTAAATTCACTACAAATCCTAGAGTTTCCAAATATGGTCACCCCTATAAGAGGTCAAACACAAGAATTTAACAATTTACCTGAGAGAAAGGAATGCACTTGCTTCCAGGTACATGACCACTTCTTATCCCTTTCCGAGGCTCCAATGCAGCTCCATCGAACCTGCAAAAATGAATCTCCACTTTTTAGAATTCCAAATCCAAGAATGTTGCTGTAAAACCAAATTATGCTGAAAACTGGCTAAAATTGTCAAAACTTGAAGCAAATAGTAGAAAGAATACCTGGCCTTTGATCGGGCATCTATATGTTGATGGGTACTTTCCTCAATATTTTTCTTTACCTGAAAAATGAGAAGCAAATATTAAACTAGGTTTAAAGTGAAAATAAAAAAAAATTATTTTCTTTTAGAACATAACAAAAAAATACACCTTTTTTCAGTGTCACATACAGTGTTTCAAGCTCTAGCCATCGTTTATTCATAAATCTCAAGAACTGGGGTATGTGTCCCTGGCTGGAACTTGGTCCCATTTATAAACCCAAAAATTTAAAAAGCTTAATCGTAAGAAAGGGGACCTGACAGAATTCTAGCATGACATTACATATATATCCCAATCAATCAAAACCAAATAGGGCCGATATGTTAACACATTATGATACTATTCAAGTTTTTCTCCATTTGTTTCCAATACTTCGAAATTTTTTTGTCATTTTTAACAAAAAAGAACAAAAAACGCAAATATATATATATATATAAAAAAAACTTTAAATATCAAATTATGATAAAATTGATACAGATCTGTTTCATACCCATAAACAAAGATTTGGAATAGACCCAAATATGCCACAGGTTAAAAATTTCCAGTACCGATCGCTGACACCTCTTTACTCAACATGTCATACGATTATCAAAACTTACATGTTTCATTGATGCACAGTGATGTTTTTAGCATTTTTTCTAAAATCATTTTGTTGTTTCTGTGAACTTCACTGATATTTTCACCGATACTGTCACTTTCATCAACCATACTAAAATTGGTATTTTCGGATTTTTTTATTATAAATAAATAACAATTCTGCTTGAAAAACCTAACAGACTTGGCCCAATTTTAGGTATAAATTTGAGACATGGACCTTTATTAGTCATTGAAGATAGAGAAACCAAACCTGATCAATTGTCCAGACAAGATGTGGCTGAAAGTTAGTCTGAAATGTGGTTGGCCCTACCTGTAGAAGAAAATTGCATTTGTCAAATCATCACTATAATAAGTATCACCGGTTAAGTTAAAAGAAAATTAACAAGAGATGGAAGGCAATTTAGTGGACTTGGGAACAAGAGATATGGATAAAGTTCGGAACTCTAGTCTAGGCCAACATTCAATGCCTCAACCCCCTCATCTAACTTGGAATTTTTTTTTTTACTTCCGTCACTAGCAAACCATGGAAATTGCAGAATAACTACTAATTTGTACCTGTCAAAAGCATTTGTTGATCACAAAAGCAACAGTTGTGCAACACTCACATCACCAATGAAAACAAATTAGACATGAAGAAAGTAGACACCAAACAAAGAGAAAAGTGCACTCATTAAAGCATCCATAATATCCTCAGTTATTAATGGTCTGATATGCAAAATAACCATACCGAAAATATATATAACAAAACACCAAACATCAAGCATTCACAAAACAAACTATTTCTTAAATAGACATAACCATTTGTTAATGGCTTTTAAATTCAGCGAATCCAAAAAGCTTGTCTGTGTCAAAAGTAAAAACATAACACTGATAGCGGATATTAAAGTACATAAGTTGTGAACTTACTGCTTGTCCCTTGTATACTTTCTCTATTGCCTCACTGGCAGCACTAGCTTTCAAAATTGAATCACCAGAGGCACTAGATTCAACATCATATCCAGCTGCACGCCATCTTGGCAGGCCTCCATCTAGAACCCAGACTCTCTCAAGGCCAAATACTCGGAACATCCTTTTCATATTATAACGAATGAGGCGTTACACAACTAAAAGCAGACAACACAATTTTTAATTCATTTCAGATGAGTTAAAACTTAGATTTTTCAAAATGAACACCATAGCTTACCACCACACACGAGCTGCACTAAAGATCCCTTTTCCATCATACACAACTAGATCATTTTTGTTCTCAATTCCAAGAGCAGAAACAGCAGCAGCAAAGGCTTCCTCTGATGGTATCATATGCGGTAACTGTTACAAGTAATTGAATCTAAACCGTAAATAAGGGCAGACAACAGGAGACTACAAGATAGATAAAAAAGGGGATGTGTGTGTGTGTGTGTGTGTGCCAGGAAAAGATGGTACAAATACCTAGAAGCACCTACAACATCAAGACTTATTCATCTGATTAATATTAACCTCTTTAATCACATACGCTGAACTCCTTTTAGAAAAGGGGCATGAAAATGAGTCTAAGCTAACTCAATATAATAGCATGAAATAAATTATTTATGGGACTCGTGTTTAGTTATTTCTTCCTAACAAGAAAGTAAATAGCATAACATTATTTAATTAACAAGGTCATCTGAATGTATAATAGCAAAAAACCATAACAGTAGGAATTATTTTAACCATTGCAGGTACTAAAGTTCCACAAAATAACGACGAATGTATTATGCCAAAATCAGGGTAACCTTATAAGAAGGGTGACTGAATGCTCCAATGTAAATTTGTTAAACAACTCTCCAAAGTTACATCTATCCAGTAATCCAAAAGGAAATTTTTTTCATCTTTTCCACTTATTTTTTGTTTGAATTGCATGTGTCCATGTGTCCATGTGTGCATGTGTAGATGAGAGACATAGTGGAGAGGGAACGAGGGAAAGTGGTTAATCAGAAACAAAGGGTGCAACATACAAATTTATAGAGTTTTTTTTTATCAAGTAAAGCAGATAACTAAGTAAAAAAGATACCTCAGCATACACATGATAAACATTTAGTGTAGCAAACCAAATATAAATTCACATGGAGAATTAAATAGAATGTATAAGATGCCAATGAAAGAAGGGGTGAAAAGAAAAATAGAAGACCAAGCATCTTACTTTTGTGGTACGATCTGATATTCCATCTACATCAAAGAAAAGTGCACCAGGAATGTGAGCAACCTGTCATGAATAAAATTGAATGACCAAAAATGTACCGGCGAGGAAATTGAAAAATGATGAAATACTATGAAAAACGCAAAATAAGATTAGAACTGAAAGTAATTACTAAGACAAATCATATAGCAGCACCTATCAAGAATAAGGAAAAATTATAGGTTTAAATATAGGAGAGAAGTTTGAGCTTCTTTCAAAATAAAATAACTTTAAATTATGACTGCCCCAGTCAGAAAGCGGAGTGAGCACCTGATACTCTTGAATTGGATTTCTTTGCTCATCAGGCATGTACCAAGATGCATCCAACACCTGAAGTAGATAGCAAATAAAGATTACAACCACGTATAAGACCAATGGGAAAAAATTGTCTCCAAGTAGAAAGATAATAATATGTAAAAAAATGAAACCAATCTTGAATTACAATGACAGAAAGCCAACGATAATGATGAGGACAAAATATATCCTAATTGCAGCACAAAAAAAATTCCACAGCAAAGAAGGAAACGAACACTGAGCTACAAGCATCAAGTGCTAATAAGCTCAACTTATTTCATGATTTACACTCCAGTAGAAGAAAAGAAGGGTGGAACATGTAAGGGCCAATTTGGAATTACTGTGCCTTTTGGAAAAACTACTTCTGCTGTGCTTTTTTGAAAAGTGATTTCTGCTTTATTTTCATAATAAATAGCTATACACTAAAATAATTTTTGTAAAAGTAGCTTTCAAAAGCAACATACAAACTACTTTTAAAAATTGTTGTCAAAACTCCATTATTTTTCAAAAAAAATAAGATTTTTTATTTTTACCAAACATTTTTATACTGCTTCACTTTCAAATAAAGCAGCTTTTCAAAAAAAAAACAATACCAAACGGGACCTAAGAATAGTACAAACAATCCAATATAAGATACCTTCAGATGAGGCTCCTTGAGGTTAGCATGGAGCCAATCAACAGAAACAACAGGTTCACTTAAAGACACAGATTGCGTCGAAAAATCTGCTCTTGTCCCAGCTACTGATGAAGCCATGACACGAGGACTCCAAAAAGAAGATTTATATTTTGGATAGGCAGGGCTAGCGCATAAGTATTTTGTTCCTTTCTGTATTGACATAAAAGTCCCTACATTAGATCTCTGCCTAAGACATAAGATTAATAGATTCAATTAATATCTCAGACCTAACTAACGCAGTTCAAAATAAACAAACAGTTATATTACCAAGTTAGTTACTTAGCCAAACACGCTACAAAATGCAAAACCAAAATCCGATTTTCAATGAACAATCTCATGATCCTGGATTCAGAAAAGGCCTCATAAAACAACACTCAATTTTCTGGGGAAAGAGGAGTGTGCAGTAATCTTTGCACCCTAAGAAAAATACATTTTTTCAATGACTTCACAGAGAACACTTAATCCAGAAAATATTTTTAAAGCAACTCTTGCACAGAAGAAAGTATGAGAATTTCAATGATCTGATCGAATTTGTCTTCTAAGTGAGACAGGGACAGCTAAATCAACAAATAACAAGATCTCCATATGATTTTCAATTGCACACACATCCACTAACGCACTGCAAGAACTAAGCATTTATAAAGTCAAACTAAGGTACAATACCAAGTACTTTAAATCATAATAACAGTCTAAACACGAGTCTAGAAAACAAACAAGCAGAATCCAAAAAAAAATCTCACTTTTAGCTCATGGATACTGGAGTTCAACAGAGTTTCTGCGGTGAGCTTTAGGGCCAATGAATACAGTCAGGAACTGAGACCATGTAACTAGAATTACACTATACACCAATTAATAATAAAATAATACCACAAAACAGTTAATGATTAAACAAATATATCCCTTCTTAGGAAAACAGTGGACATCGATCAAGACCAAAAAATTTCAACTGAATTCACTGATAAAACTAAAATCCACAGAAACAATCAGATACAAGGACCAAAGAAACAAGCAAAAGAACACGAATTTACACCAAACCATTCAGAAAATCATCCAAAAGAAAAAAGCCCACAGAAAAATTGAAAATTAAACACAAACCGAATGGAAGATTGGTCAGAAAGAAGGCAGAGAGACTTACATTAAACAGATTACTAAGAATTTGGGGCTTTTGGCAGAAAGAGTGTGAAGAAGAGTGAAAAAAGCGATGACTCAAGAGAGTCCTTGTGAAAAGAGATGAAGCCATTCACTCAAAGACCATAGAAATAAAGGGTTCGGCTTTAAGGAAGTTAGTCAGGGGTCAGTGAAAGAAGCCAAAGGGGTCTCCTCCTGTTTCTTGTGTCGAATAGTCCGGGAATCTCTTATCTACCGCGGTTCAATAGGATGGCGATTTTACCTGGGAAATTTATAGGGGCTGTTTGGATGAAGTATATTTTAAGTTACACACCAATTGACTTCCTTAAATTTGTACGTTTTTCTCTTTAAGAATTACTCGCTTGTTCATTTCTATATTTGTTATTTGAGCCCCTATTTATTCTAAAATTACGCTCGAAAGGATTATTAATATGAGCAATTAACTCATAAATTTTTAGCAAAATATAAATTCTTGTATATAAAAAAATTAAATTTAAAGGTCTTTTCATTAGTTAAAAGATTATACAATTTAAAATAAACCATAATTTTTATATAAATTATAACTAATGTCATCCAATTATAAACTAGTCCAACAACAATCTAAAAAGTACTTACCAAAATCTATCATGATTTTAACATTACTTTTTTTATTTTTTTATTATAAGATTATATTGAGGATTATGAAAACATTACTCCTATTTATAATTTTTTTTTTCACTTACTCATTTTAAAAGTAATATGAGTATGTAATCTAACTTAAAATAAAATAAGTAAAAGCAATAATTCTCAAAAATATTTTTAAATTTTTAATTTAAAAATTATTTATCTTCTGATATTAAATAATTTGGTTAATTTCGTATAGTTTAGAGTCAAAATTCAAGTATTAAACCCTATGCACATATATAATTTGGTCAATTTGGTTATTTTTTATTTTATAGAAAAAATTCAATTGTATCTATGTACATATATAATATTTATTATATGCATAATATAATAAAGGGTCCAAAAGGCCAAATAAATCAAACACAGAGTAAAGAAGACAAAAAAAAAACACGATGTTATTTTTAATTATTTAAAGGAATTCTCAATAACTCACTCATTCTATTTATTGAGATATAAAAGGGTAGATGTGGAATTTATTACTTACAAATTCTATTTAGGGACTTTTGAATAAAAAAAAGTTTGAAAAAAGGTCTTATTTTTTTTAATATATAAGCATAAAAGGTTTTAAATAAAAGTAAAAGTTGGTAAGGGTGTAACAATGATTTATTAATATTTAACCCAATATAATTATTTTCAAAACCAAATTACTATTTTATCCAAAAAAAATATTAATAATCAATATTTTTTTATTATATTATTATCCAAATTTCACATTGTATTCTGAAATAAATTCTAGTTTAAGGGATTTTTTTAAATGATAAATAAGATATAAAATAATATTAAAAATTTATATTTTCACAAATGCCCCCTCATGTTTTAGATCTTACACAAACACCTATGAGCTTCCAAAACATTACACATAATCCATAAAATATTAAAATCTTTATTTAAATGTAATATAAGTTATGTAAATACTAAAATCCCTTATATTTATTAGCATATAATCATTCTAATTTTTAAAATATTATTGTAGAAGTTCAATTTTCTTAATTTTTAGGTTGATGTCAGCTTTTAATTGATAATCGTTTAACAAATGAGTTTATATGTGATCATTTTTTTTGAATCAAATGGGTGTTTCTAAATGATCGAAAACTTGAGGGGATGTTTGTGAAAACACAAAAAATCTTACTGGGTGTTTATGTAAATAACTCAAAATAATAAACTAACAAAATTTCCAACTTTCACATTTTATTAAGGGCACTGCTATTTAAACCAATGTTTAAAATAGCATTAGGCGCTCCTAGGCCCTTTTTTTAAGAAAAAATTCAACAAATTAATAATATATTGAATACGAACAAATAATTCCACAACAATAATCAATTACCTTGATAAATAAATTGTGTTGGGAATCATTAATGTTGAAAAATATAATTTTTTTTATTAATTTTATTATACAACATTCTATGTTTTTTAATTTATTATCTTTGTTTTAATTAATACTTATATTATTAACTAAGTATTTAATAAATAAAATAACTTATATAACTAAATATATATATATAAGAACATATATAACTAAATATATATAATGATGTACACACAAATCCACTCGACGCCTAGTTATTATGCGAGACAGTTTCTCACCTTCGAGCACCTAGGCGAACTAAGCGGCCCCCGTTTTAAAGTGATTTAAACATACTTAATTGATCACATTATATTAAGAATCCCATCTCATTATTTAATACGACCTAGTATATAGTTGTTGAAAAATATGATAAATTTAACGCTACGACTTATACAAGATGTTGTAGAATAATTGATGAATTAAGAAAAAAAAAAGTTTTTTTTATATAGCAATTTAGTAAAAGAAACTATATAGTATATACTGTATCGATTTTTTGTTTTAATAAAAGAATTGAATCTGAGAGCTTTTAATATATAGTGAAAAAATTATTGTGGTTAATTCAAAAAATTTAGGTTGAAGTCCTTCTACACCCTTTTTTTTTAATACAGAATGATATTTGACGTTAAGGATATATTCATTGGGGTGAGTGTATTAAGTTAGTATACTATGTCGATCTTTTTGTTTTAATGAGAGATTGAATTTGAGATCTCTTAATATATAGTGATAAAAAATATTGTACGTAATTCCAAAAATTTAGGTTGAAAGTCCTTCAACACCTTTTTTTTTTAATATAGAACGAGATTTGACGTTAAGGATATATTCATTGGGGTGAGTGTATTAAGTTGGCCTTGGATCCTCCATTAATAGGAATAACTTAGATAACTTGATACAATGATATGAGGTAGAGACCATATTATACAAATATATACTGACTCTGCTCTTTTAACATAAGCAAATATAGACCTTTTCTCCAGGGGAGAAATATCACTATATCATAATAAATAGGAATATCATATGAGGACAACTTGGGTTGGAAGCTAGGAGAAAACACGATGCTCCTAGATAGTGGTTGGACTTGGATAAAACTAAGGATGATAATTTTTGACACGACTCGAAATCCGCACGAAATTTATCATAATCAACATGCACAATTAAAATTTTGGGTCATTTTTAGTAAATATGTTAAATCGTATAATGACATTTTAACTCATTTAATAAACGTGTCATTTATTAAACTATATATCTACCCATTTAACTATATATATATACATATTAAATCTTATAGTTTAAATATGTTATGTTAAACATGTTAAACGGGTTAAACGAATCATAAGTTAATTGATTTTCAAGTACAACCTGTTTATTAAATGGGTTACACGGGTTACATGGGTCATTAACATGTTGGGTTCAAGTTCGAGTTAAACATTCTTTACATGATTATTAAACAGGTCGGGTTCAAGTTAGGCATATTGTGTAAAAATGAAGTTCATGACACGACTCGTTGCTAGCCCTAGATAAAATCTAGTCTCTCAATCATTCAGTTTCGAACTCTCCCTACAAAACCCTCCACTTCTCTTTCCCTTCCTTCAAGCTCAAAACCCGACTTTCTCAATGGAGATCATATATGTAGCTCTCTTTTTCTATCTCTAGCTTCTAGGGTTTCAAAATACTACCAAACACAAAAACAAAAACTCTCGAAATTAATAATGTTGAGCACCATTCCAACTCGGAGAAGGTTACGTTTGGTACGTCGTATTTTACTGAATATTTTAACTAGATAGACTAATCTGTGTACCAGATAGATTGACTATTTAACCGGATATTTGGTACTCTATTGGATTAAAGTACCGACTATATTATACTAGTCAGATTATATTATAGTAGTTGATAATAAATACATATCTCATAAACATTAATTATGTATATTATTATTTATTATTTATTTTAATTAATTATTGATATATTATTGTAATTAATATTTATTTAAATATTATTAATTTATTATTATTATTATTACACTTTTTAAGATTGCAAATTATTTGACTAGTTAATACAGATAATTTCAACGATATTATTTTCGCAGGTTTGGACAGTATAAATACACTCAATTATATTAACTTATACAATAACTAATTAATACGAACAATACCTAATATTAATTTTATATTATATTATCTTATCTAAATTTTTATACAGCGCCCTAAAGTAGGTTTCGCATTCATGAAGTCGCAAGCACAAACTCTTTTAAGTTTAAGCCCAACAAAAAAGTAACCGTGCATGCATGCACATCGATCTCTACATATGAATTAAGAACCAATTAAGTTACATGAAACAGAATCAAGAATCCAGTTCATTACTGTTTCTCATCGATCTCTACATATGAATTAAGAACCAATTAAGTTACATGAAACAGAATAAGAATCCAGTTCATTACTGTTTCTTTGTTTTTTTTTGGCACTATTTGTTATATCTTGAACCTGTGAATTGTTCTAAAGATTATGCTTTTAATTTTTATTTTCAAGTTTGGTTCTGGATAAAAAAAAGAGAGTTTAGAGTGAATTGGTTGGACATCTAATGGATGAAAGAGCCATACCACTCAATGAAACATTCCATTGAAGTCTAGTGGGAGAGTTTACGAGAGAGGTGTGACGGGCTGCAGTTACGTCCAGATCAATGCAAGTGTTCATCTCTCCCTCGTGGTTTTGATGTAAATATTGTGAATCTAATTGGCTACTTTCCGGGAAATGAAGCTGAGAATCACCGTTGCAGTGATCGGTTCATCTCAGGGATTAAGGTTAGTGTCTTGGTGAGGAGGATTATGGGAGCCTGCATTAAGGATAGCAAGAATCCTGCATACAGCATCAGGATGTTACATGTGTATCGAACACGTCCTAAAACCCGGGTCAGGGAGGCTGAAGTGAACCAACTGATGAACAGTCTTGATGCTCTGGGTATCTGATGAAGAATGCATATGTATAGTATGCATAATTTTAACTCAGCAAGCACAAATGTAAAGAGATACTTTGCATGTCAGCAAGCGTAAGTATACAAGTTGCATTGCAGATGAAGCGAGGGAACTGCTTTCCAATACGTAACACAATAAACAAGTACCAAATATATTGAGTTAAGAGAAAAAGAGGAAGCCTTACTTATGGTGATGCAAATTAATCAACAGCTCTAGGACTATAAGTATGCCGTAAAACGAATTATGAATACGACTTTCATGTAATTTTGAGAAAATATTGGTGATTTAATACTAATACCAACCACGATACAATCACATTATTGAAAGAGATGCTGAGTCTCAGATTCCCACAATGCTTCTTACATGAAACTACTCAAATATAGGTCCCTCAATGCCTGGAATCACTTCTACAACGATGCACTAGAGATATGCATGAACTTTAGAACATAACATGACTTCTCTCTATCAGATCCATAGGAATCCAGGAAAAAAGAAAATAAAAACTTCAAAGAGAACAAATCATATACAATATAGTTTGAAAGAAAGAAAGTTGAATTCCCTGAATTAGGATCCTTATCTGATGATATAGTGATACCAATTGAATTGATACTTCTGAAAACGAGAGAATACAACACATACGACACAACATATCTGTCAATAAAACCTATGAAGGTAGTGTTCAAAATAGTACCTGAAATCCCAAACTTTATCGGAATGACCATGGGGCTAGTACTTTCAACTCAGACCATCTCTTCTCATGACTTTTACTATGAGTATGAGCATATTTCTTTAAGTATGTTTTCTGTACTGCACATTCAAGGGTACTAATTGGGCCACTCTAGAAAAGTTCTGCTCCTACTATGGAGTGCCAACCCTAAACAATCAGCAATAGCAACGACCTTAAGCAATCCAAACTCCAAAAAATGGTAATTCGGAGGGAAAGGATTTATGGCTAATAAAAGCATCTAGGTATTTAGTTGAGTTGGGCACAGATGAGTGTGAGAGAGGCCATGAATCAGAAAGAATAACTGAATCCCAAATAATATCAAGGATTACAGAAAACGTCTGCCCATATATGCAAAATGGTCCATAACGTAACATAATGGATAGTAAGAAGTACAATGAGACCTTTCAGGTCCATATGATGAACATCTTATAGCAAAAGATATTCAGTAAGGAAATCCTTTATGGAAGCTCTTCTTGGAGTAGTCTTCTGCTAATCGCTTCACACCCTTTGCTTTTGCATAGAATTCGATTAATTCATCAGCAACATCATTTGGGTGACAATAAACAAATACCTTCAAAAACCTCTTCTCTGTCATCCTCAATGCCGTCAGCATCCTAGGGCCCTTTAGCTCCAACTCAACACCCATTTCCTGCATCTTCCCTGCTAGCAATACTCGTGGCTTCAACACAGCCTCCAGATTTGTGTACAGCAAAAATGGATTCTTAAGAATCACAGTAGCAGGAAACTTCATTTTTCCTATGATGAAAGTCATGTTCCTCTGAACCTTATCAATGGATAGTGTTAACACAAGGGGAGACCTTCCCAAAAAACCAAAAATCTCATCTTCTGAGAAACCAAATTTCTCCAAGTTCGCTACTTTCTGACGGATAGTTTCGAGGTGTGAGACGCCAATGATTGTGACAACATACTTATACATTAGGGAGTCATTCGAAAGCCCAGTTTTTCGTATATATTCCATCTTTTCATCATTAAATGAACTTCTTGGGATCAATGTGGCCCGTGCACGAAGAACTTGGACCAAGTCACTTGTGCTAAGACCAATTCCTTCATAGAGGGCAATGACAGGCTTAATTTTATTGTGAAAGTCATAAGTCAAGAGAGATGGGTTCCTTACAATGGCTTTGGCAAGCACTTCCTTTGACTCAAACAACCTCATAAAGAACTCTCGCCGCTCTTCAAAGCAATGATTAATTCGATAACTAAGAAACCGGGGCCGACAATGGATGATCTTCACAAGATCAGGAGCAGTGATGCCCAAACCACCTAGAATGTCTAGTTTGAACTGAAGCTGGTCAAGGTCAGCATTCCGCAAAGCAGGCCGCCTTGTGAATAGCATGGATATGTGAGTATCACTACAACCCCAGTTTCTCAGAACTTCTTCGGAGTTCTTGGGTTCGTCCCTACTTTCTTCTCCTACAATTTCTTCATGGGCTTGACAAATAGTCGAATAGGTGGTGGGTGGGAAAAGTGAACAAGCTTTTGGGAACAGAGTTTTCGGCAAACCGAAGAAATTTTGAGAGGCTGGAAGTCGGAACTTAACTAAAGAACCAAATCTAGACTGCATATCAATAGTGCTACAATTTTGAAACCCACTGATAGTGCATTTTATGGAGTTAAGAGGCAAAGCAATCAAATATATTTGCAGACGGACCAAAATGGAGTAGTGGGCGTTGATTAGAATGCAATGAAAGAATCAGTACAGAAGCAGTAAACTTTATTGAAGAATCTGAAGAATCAAATCTTTTACATACCCAGAACAACAGAAGAGCTCCTCATAATCTCGAACTGGTGGTATAATCATAAAGGGCAAAAAGTGTTTCTCTGATCTTTACCGCCAGCATGGATTCTTGATATTCATTGTGTCTACAGAGTCCTGGCCAAGTTTGAAGACCTGGGCAGGGTAGCCATGGATGGCGTATGAGAGGGTTTAAGCAGCAAGGACACTAGCACACTCCCATGTGTTAGCAACCAAACATTTACCCCCAATTTCACAAATATTATTTTTTATAAAAAATTTCAAATATAACCAAGACTCTACTTAAATTATGGGTGGGTATGGTGTGGTTAGATACGGATATTCATTCAAATTGTTAAAATATTAACAGTTCAATACAGTTTGGATTTTTTAAAATTAAAAATAAAATTGTTTCGATTCGAACCGTTATTAACAGTTTAATTTAGATCGAAACAATTTGAAATCTTCTAGGAATTAAAAAAAAAAATCAAGGGTATAAAAAAGGGATACAAAAAGAAATAAAATAATCAATACTCAAAATTTTATATATTAAGTTTGTTAAGTATTGGGTTGCAAACATTATCACTATATTAAGATTTATCAAACAAATATTACTATTTAATAATATTTTATTATACTCTTATATGAGTATACATGTACTTATATAGATATATCTAGGTATCCTTTTATTTTTATTATTTTTACTTTGTATTAATAATAGATTTAAGAATTAATAAAAATTTATATATTTTTTAACGGTTCGGTTTGGATTTAACAGATTTCTAAAATGAAAATCCAAATTGTTACTAATAGAACGGTTTGGATTTTCAAACCGTTTGATTTTTATCCGGTCAACCATAAACCATTGGATAAATAACGGTTTGAAGCGGATCGAATAGCGGTTTTAACGAATTTGTGGCCACCCCTAACCTAAATAGACTAAAGTACCTTTAAAAATTTTAAAAGTTTTGCTTACTTTGCCGTTTGAGTTCATTTCCAGCGGTCGGTACATTAGCAACAAGGACCGGGGCGTGCGCCTACGCGATCACTACTAGCTTTCTAGTTTTGTGGTGTTCTAAGTACTCAGTCTTTTGGTGGGGGCAAGTGACTACTAGGTGAGGGTGGGTACTGCACAGTTTCTCATGGAACAGTTTCAGGGTCAGTGTCAGTGTCTATTTCCTTGGGATGGCTTTAGTTTGAAGGCAAGACGACATCTTCTAGTGTTGGTGTGGTTAAGGGCATCTGCAACCTAGTTTGGGCGAGGTTCTCTAAGTGAGCAAGCATGGAGACTTTGAAGGGAAATTTGGAATCCTCTTTGGCTATCTCTACCGAGAAGGGGCTCGAATTGGATGTCAGCGATAGGGAGACAACATCATTTTCAACTCGTTTCCTCCTGGTGTGCTGTCTACTGACGGTGAGAGGGTACAACTGTAAAGCATTGATTCAGACCCTTCGCCTCATATGGTTCACGCAAGAATCCTTCTCGATGGACTTGGTAGAGGAGGATGGCTGCTTGCTAGAAATGTAACAACCCGTCCCAAATTCTTGGGATTAATTAAGACTTAACTATGGATTAACAAGACTAATCAGGCATTAGTAGAGGATTATCGGACGTTCAGGGCAAAATTACGATTTTTCCCCTAAATAAGGGGGAAAAGTTGATTTTTGACCTGGGAGGTCCGATGCACGAGAGTCGATGACCATTACGTAGATCGGGTCGATACGAGTCCGTAAATAGGCAGCACGTCGAAATCGAACGCTCGACGGGAAAATTACGGGTCACGGAAGTTCCGAGGAATTATTTACAGTGGCACGTTTTACGAGACGGGATGACATTTGTCATTCAGTGGGCCCAAATATTTTGGGGCAGGCCCAATGGATGAATGATAAGTGTCATTCATCCATTACCCACCATTTCCCATATATGCATATCCATCCCCTTTTGTCTGATCATTTGAACCAACCCGAAACCCATAGCTCGTGCCTCCCATCCCTCACAAACACCCCTCAACTTCACTGATGATTGTGACCCATGAATGAAAGAGGGAGAGGAGGTCGAGATGAGCTGGACGGTGGCGAGATTGGGGGTCGTCGTGCATGGTGGCCGGGAAACCACAGAGGTGAGTTTTTACGTTCAAAGTTTTGGATTTTGGTTTTAGACGTTTGGGGCTACTCCTGATGATTTGATGATGTCTAGGAGGTTTGTACGACCGTGTGGAGATGATTTTGGATTGTGAATGGTGGCTGAGCAGCCCAGACGGACGGCCAGAAAACTGGGCAGAAGTTCTTCGATCTAAAGGTAGAATCTTTGATCGATTTTCACGTTTTTGGGGACATAGATCGATAGGGAATGATTAGACAAAGGTTTATGAATGAAAATGGATGAAAACAGGTTGAAAAATAAGAAGATATGGCCCTGAAACGGTCACACAGGTTCGGTTGTAACGGTTAATTAGTTGAACCGGTTTGGACCGGTTCACGCGAGGTTGAAAACAACTGTAGCTCGGCACTTAAGCTCCACGCGCAACGCCTTTGGGTGGCGCGTAGGGGTGCGTGAAGTACTGTTTGGGGATGAGGTCAACACATGAAATCATCCTTTCGATGTAACGAACATTTTGGGACAGGTTTTGAGTCGATCGGACACCGTTTCGATATAGTTCGGGATGTCCGAAGGTTTAGGATCGAGTTTAAAATATGTAAAAAATCCCAGAAAATTAGGGGACTTTAATGAGAGGTTATTGAAGTAGTTAGTAACCCTCTAGTATGATTTGGACAGGTTTAGGAGTCCCAATGACGGTAATTTAGCCGGAGAGGTTTATGGCACGCATATCAAGGCGGTAGCTTAGACGGTCTATGAGTGGACATTTACTTTCTAAATATGATGCATGCATAACTATTTTATACGTTTTATATCGATGATTTGAGATGCCTTGAGTGCATTTGACGGCGGTATTAAATATTTAAGTATTTGCACGTATTTTGAGTTTTCTAGTTTTATACTGTGCTTATACGTGTTGGTATTTCTATGATGATTTAATGGAAAGGTTTTGGATTTAGAAATATGGAATCGGGCATGCGACCCATTTGATTTGGAAACTATCGAATTTGGAGTCCATTTAATTTAATGAGACATCGGGCTGGAGGCCCAATTGCCTTATATGATTGGGCTTGAGGCCCATTTGGTTATGATATCGGGCATGAGGCCTATTTATGGTTTATAAATGTGATATCAAGTCGGGGACCCCATGTAACAACCCGTACCTTCGGGAAGGGTAAAAATGTAATTCTATAAAGTTTTGTATAAAGGACGATTTTGCCCTTGTGAATAGTAGATGAAAAGTTGACTTTTTGCATTACCGATTGGATGAGTGTTGACCCTTGACCGTGACGTAGTTTAGGACGTCACGAGTCCGTAGACAGGTGGCAGGTTCGATTCGGACAACCGGAGGAAAAGTTATGACGTTCGGAAGATTGGGGGCGTTACCGTAATTTTGAGTAAACGAGGAAAATGTTGACTTTTTGGAGGACTTGTGATTTTCACATAGACCGAGGACCGTTAGATAGGTCTTGACGTCCTGAGTACAACGACAGGCGGCACGCTGTCATCGGACGTCGGATGAAACATTTACGGGTCTGGAAAGTGTGAGGGTAAAATGGTAATTTGTGCAAGAGGGGTATTTTGGTCATTTCCCTCAGCCCAATCAGATAAGGGCAAGTGGCAGAGATTTTTTGTGCTGGCCTATGGATGATGGACACGTGGGCGTGGCTGGATGGTTCCAGGCCGTTCTCAAGTGTGCACGGCCACACTTTGCACAAAATCAAACCGTGTCTTGGGTTTGAAACACAGAGAAACAGAGGGTGAGATTTTGGGAGACAGTGATCGATTCCAGGGGTGAGGGAGTGAAGAGTGATTAGGGGAAGTGGAAGAGAGATGTGGGTGAGTTATTGATCACGGTTTGGAGCTGCAACCGTGCACGGAGGCTAGACGGTGGACGGCTGAGTTTTTGGGGGAAACCGAGAGACCGTGAGAGTTTGGTGGTGGCTACGCCGTGTGGTGGCTCAAACCAAGGCAGTGGGAGCCGTAGGAGGTTGTAGGGAGACCAACAAACACCGTGGCACGCGGCGGTGCGCACGGCGGAGACGGAATCGAAGGGTAAGTGTTCTTCCTCTGTTTTTCCCGTGTTTTTCAATTTGAAAGTCGTGAAGGTAGGATGAGAATCGAGGGGATTGGCGAGTGCAGTGATGTTTAGGGAGGTCCTAGGAGTAGGTTGTGACGGTCGCCGTGACGGGGGAGTACACGGCGGAGTTCAGACGACGGCGAGTACTCTGTACTCTGTTTTGGCCGTGAGTTCAAACGGGAAGTCGTGGACTTCTGGGGTGAATCGAAGGTTTCTGTGAGTTGGGAGAGACTCAGTGAGGTCCTAGGGAGAGATTGGAATCGACACCGTAAAGGGGGAAGCACTGGACGGCCGGGAAGGAAAACAAGGGTTGTATGTGTTTCCTTTCGAGCTTCAGTCGTGAAGCTGAGGGATGAGTCGAACCAGGAGAGTGAGGGGGATGAGTTCGTGATGACTGGACGAAGCTTTGGGTGAAGGAAGGAAGTGAAATGGTGGCCGGACGGCGGAGAATGGCTCTCGCCGGTCTGGGATTGCAGCCCTGGTGCGAACCGGGTTCGATCGAGGTTGGGGATGCACTGTAGCAGGCGCGTGAGGCCCACGCGCAACCACTTTGGGCGGCCCGTGGAGGCGCGTGGAGAAGAATCCGGCCAAGCTTCCAACATGAGTTTGGTTCTAATTGTCCTAAGGAGTTTATTGGTGTGGTTTTCGGGTGAATCGGACGATGTTACGGAGTTGTTCGGGAATCCAGACGGTTTAGGGTTTAGGATTAAAATATTATTTAATTCCTGAAAAATTGGGGAAATTAGGATTAGGATCCTTGATGTATTTGTGACCTTATTTGGTGCATTTTGACAGGACGGGAGGCACCCAAGACGGTCGAGGAGCGCACGGAGCGCGACTGACTTGTTCTGATTTGTGAGTGGACTCTTTCTTTCTTTCGAGCATGCCTAACTGTTTTATTGACGTTTTTATGCTTTTGAATGATGATTATATGTGATTGATGAGTTTGCACGTTTTTCGAGACATTTCCGAGATTTTGCACGTTTTTCGAGAAAAGCTGGTTTTCGGATTTTGATGTCATATTTGCGATTTGACCTATAAATGTTTCCTGATGATGATCACTGGGTTATGAAATATGAATTATGCTTATGTGTGATTTCTGGGTATAAGAATGAATTTCCGGATTTGGGTTCGGAATGACGGTTCTGAACGCCGGAAGGGCTTCGAACCGGGGATTTCGAATTCGAGTTTGGCAATAGACTTCGAATTGGTTGTACACTGGATATGGATTGGATTTGCTGGATCTAGATATTGGGTTTAAAGACCCGGATTGATATTGACGGGGGACGGGCCCAGATTGAGTTTAAAGACTCGGGAGTTTAAAGACTCGGATATGTTGATATTACCCCCATAGGCCTATTGAGTTTAAAGACTCGGGAGTTTAAAGACTCGGATTTCATTTAAGGCCTGATTGAGTTTAAAGACTCGGATAGGTCCAGCAGGTTTGATCGGAAATGATGATTTGATGCTGAAGCTATGATTTCTATATCCGTTTTATAGTGTTTCTGTTTCTTATGGTATTTTATAGTGTATCTGTTTCTTATGAGATTTTATAGTGTTTCTGTTTCTTATGATGTTTCATATTATGATTTTCTAGTACTTCGTTGGGCATGCCTGTTTTAAAAACGGAGGGAACACTGATTCTTATTTTTCCTTAACCTTGAATTAGTGATAAACTGATTTTAAAATTTTTGGTTATTCTAGTCCACTCACACTTTTGGTTTTTAAATTTTCCCTCCAGGTCGTGGTGATAGCGCTGGGGTGAACGTTGAGGCAGATATCGAGGCATAGAGCTTACGACGTTCTTCCGTTGCGAGACTAGCTTTGTAGGATTTTTGTGCCCATTTTGTAGAACTATGCTCTGACTGACTATTGTATATATTTACTCCTTCGTCTGATAATTATGCTTATAGTAGTAGTGAGGTTTTTTTTTGGTACTGTAGGTGTGATTATCAGACGGGAGCAGGGTTCATCCCGGATATCGTGGCGATATTTGGGACGGGTCCTGACACCCCAAATGGATTTGGAATTATGATGGCTTTATGGAAAACCCGGGCATAGCTTTTTGAATGGTTTTTAGATGATTTATGAAACGATTTTCCATATACCATCCTCACTAGCAGTTGCCCTCCAGACGTCCTGTAGTATCCTGGAGTGGGGGTTGCCTTTTCCAGACGTCTCGTAGTATCCTGGAGCAGTCACAGGGCATTGCCTGCGAGGGGTCATTGTACGGAGCGACTGGTCGGTATAGTGACTCAGGAGTAGGATTACCAGAGGTTAAAACCTCTCCCAGGGAGGGTCATTGATTTGCGGGTCATTGACCTGGGTGGACCCTGGGGAGACTTAAAATTTGAGACCCCGAGTAGCACGCGTAGTGACACGACCCACCCCCAATCCCTCGGTATTATGGGATAAGTCATCATCCCATCTAACTCACGTGTGATACGAAGGCTAAACACCCGTTCAACCCCTATGGAACACGGAATCCAGACAAGGGAAACCTAGGTCAACGTACCAAAAACCAACTTCTGTTAACCGGAGTTCGCAGCATCACTGTGGATTGCGTGTGTGATTTCTCCGTCTCACTAACAACAGCCCACACCGCATCAATCTGGAGGGTATCAAAAAACATAAAAGGCTGTGAGTGGACAAAAATAAATAATAAGTTCAAAAAACATTTTATAAGAAAAGACATGTATGCCCTCCATGTAAAACCAATGCATGCATTCAAAAATCATTTCATTTTCAGCATAAGAAAACCATTTCATTTCCAAAATAATAGAATCGTTTACGAAAAACTAGAAATCATTTCTTTACTTAAGTCCGTTGCTCAAATCCAGGGCCTCAACCCAAAACCATAAATCAACATCAAGGTACGGGAACTCAGCCCAAAAATCCACATATCCAAAATGTCAGGACCCACCCCTAATCCCCCGGGATTAAGGGCTAAATCATGTTCCCATCTAACATACGCATGACACGAAGGCTAAACCGACGTCCAACCTCCATGTGACATGTAAGTCGGACAAGGGATTCTTGATTCGACCGTCCATCAGCATCCGAGCTTCCCAGAGTGTAGAAAAACTACTGTGGATCGTACGCGTGATGTCTCTGTCTCTCTCAATCAACAGCCCGCACCGCAACAACCTGGAGGGTATCGAAAACACCAAAAGACTGTGAGTGGACAAAAATAAAGTATAGATAAAAAACAGTTATCAGAAAACATAATCACATTAATACCCTCCACACAAAAACCAATGCATGCATATCAATTTACGTTATAAAACCATCTCATATTCAAAAACCATTAAAAAAAACCATTCTTGAAAACCCGAATCCAATCCGTTATTCAATTCCAGGCCTCAGCCTCAAATCACAAATCAATCTCAAATACGGGAACTCAGTCCCAAAACTCATCAAAACCAAATCATCCGGGCCACTGCCCAAAACATCTGAAAACCAGTGAAAAACATCGATCATACAAGTTGCTGGATCTCAAGTACGCCCGAGTCTTTAAACTCAAAACCATGCGCAATAACCAGGCCTTCTCGGGATATCAACGAGTCTTTAAACTCAAAACACAATCAACAGGACTCAGGGGGTATCACAATCACTGAGTCTTTAAACTCAAAACATATACCTAGTCTTTTAACTCAAAACATATCAATCCAGGGCCCTCTCCCTATCAATCAACCGAGTCTTTAAACTCAAAACCAGATCCAGCGGTTTTTCTTTTTCTTTTTCTGGGTCTTTAAACCCAAAACCATTTTTCAAGAAACCATGAAAACCATAGAAAATCCTCATCCGAATTCGCAACAATGATTCCATAAGCCGGCATCCGGAACCATCATCCTGAACCAAAATCCAGATTCCCTTTCCAAATCTTAAAACCAAATCCGAAATCCAGTTTCAAAACGAAAGCTCATTTATCGAAAATCTCATAATTAGGGCTCCCGAAATCACTTTTCCGAAATCCATTTCAAATCATTGAAATCAAATCATTAAAATCATGTTCAAATCACCAGATTATTCGAAATCTTGTAAAACGTGCAAAACCGTAAATACCTCGAAAACCGTGCAAAACCGTAAACCATAAAGATCATAAATCAAATCATAGAATCACGTATAGAAAATATATAAAAACATATATGCATGCATCAAGAGTTAGAAAGCAAAGTCCACTCACAGACCATTCCGACGTCGCCTCGATACACGCGCACTTACACCGTTCCCAGCCCTTCCGCTATCCTCGGCTTTCCCGAACCTGTCCAAATCTCATACTAAGGTCACTAACTACTTCACAATGGTCGTACTAAAGCCCCATAATTTTCCTGTATTTTTAACTATTTTTAACTATTTTTAACCGAGGCCTAAAACCTTCGGATATCCCGAAACATATCGAGATGATGTCTGATTGACTCGAAACCAGCGCCAAAATGTTTGTTACATTGAATACTTTAAAAGTTGTGTTGAAGCCTTCCACAAAAAGGGCCCCACGTGCGCTTACGCGCCGCCCAAAGGGGCTGCGGGTGAGAGCCACGCGCCTACTGTTCAATGTCTTCTTCCTGAGACAACCCGGTTTGAACTGGTCTGAACTGGTCCGGTTCGACCAGACCGGCGTTCACAGTTTTCCAGTTATTTTGGGTTTGTTTTCGATTCTTTTTAGTCTATTAGCTTCATCCAACTACACTCTAATGATTAAACTCATTAAATTGTGAAGGTCGAACTTGTTTCATACCTTCCAAGACAATCGAGCAAACCCGTGCCTGTAACCTCTTGTGACAGGACCCATCCCAATCCCCCCGGGATTAATACGAGATGACCCTGCTCCCGTCTAACACGAAGTGTCAGACAAGGGATATTTCTGACCTTTGCCCTCCCGAGCTATCAGAGTACGCCAGGATCCGGAGGAGGCATGTGATATCTCGGTCTCTGCTACAGTCCACATCCGATGTCAACCTGAAGAGCAGTCAAAACATTACAAACTGTGAGTGGACAAAAATAAAGAGTTTATAAAACATATTTCATAAAGACCTTTGTACCCTTCACTAAAAAGCATGCATGCATTCGAAAACCATTTAACCGAAAGAACCATATGTGGGTACTAAGCCCAAAACCATAATGAAAACGACCATACGGTCCACTACCCAAATCCATGAGGGACTCAGCCCAAACCAGAAATAAACCAAGTACACGAGCCACCGCTCAAATCCTGTGTAACCACACATCACATATCATATATCATATTTATATCATATACACATATAATTCACACAATCAATCCTGTCACGGTTTCCAAAGCTACGCACGTGCTACCCAGGTCTCAATCCGAGTCTTCTCAAAGTCAAGATCAATGTCCGCAGACCACTGACCCTACCCGAGGTAATAGTAATCATAGCCTTCCTGAGAGTAAGGAACCCAACTGGGGGGTGACTCCACTCAGTCGGTGCTCCGTGACTACTCCGGGGTCCACCCAGGCCAACGACCCTCCCCGGAGGAGATAATACAAGTAAAGGAAGGTATATGAATACATATATATACATAACATAAACGTTCATACCCGGTTCCCTTGAACCGTCATGATCCACAACATCTATTAACCAGGGTTCATGCCGGTTCCCATAAACCGTCATGAACCAGAATGACCTGACAAAGGTTCATGCCGGTTCCCATAAACCGTCATGAACTTGGAAATCTATCTAGGGTCCCTGACCCGAAATCATCAGTGTAAAACAACTAGGTCTCGTGCTCGAACATATGACTCAACTGGGCACCGTGCTCGATATCTAAGGGTCAGTCACGACTCCGATCATAGTGATGCGTGCAACCATCCATCCAGGACCGCCGTCAATCCTGGTATGTCGCCGTGAACGTATCAACCGACGCGACCATCACAAAATCCTGGTGCACTCATCACCGATCGATATCCTGAACCGTCAGCACTCTGAAGTCGAGCCTCCCCAGGCTGCCCGACCACTAATCGTGCATCGTGACCTCTTCGGAAGGAACACATCCCAATCTGGAGGCGGCCGTCGTATTGTCGATCGTCGTGCACATAGCACCCGTCGCGACCACGATTTAGACTCGAAGGTCGTAAATAGAGTCATATGCCTGAGACAAAACCAAATGGGTCTCATACCCGAGTTTATCCTTTTAGAAATCCAAAACCTTTTCATTTAGACCAATAAAGACATACAGACTCGTATCGGGCAGAAATCTCGACATACGTGCCTATATGTAACCATACATCCAAATGCACTCATGTCATCACAAACAAGTATTTAAAACATATAATAAACATTTATGCATGCACCAATTTAGAAAACAAGGTCCACTCACAGACCGTCCGAGCTGCCGCCTTGATTTGCGTTCCATACGGCTCCCCGAGCCGATCACCGTCACCGGGACTCCCAAACCTGTCCAAATTTTAATAGAAGGTTAATAACTACTTAATTAACCTCATACCAATGCCCCGTAATTTTCCCGAACTTTTAACTATTTTTAAACTGACCCAAAACCTTCCGATGCCCCGAAACATATCGAGACGGTGTCCGATCGACACGAAACTAGTCCCAAAATGTTCGTTACATCGAATAGAAGATTTCACATGTTGAACACTTACCCAAATTATGGGCCACCTGCCCTCACACGCTCCTAAAAGGGCCAGATCACTATTCATCGTCATCAACCTCAGGAAAACCGGTTTTTTCCTGGTTTCTTGGACCGGTCACTGTGCTGAACTAGCGTGACCGGTTCAGCGCTCCTCCCTTCTCATTTTTGGTCCGTTTGCTTCCATTTTAATCCCTAAATTCCTATTTCTTCATTTTCTATCTAACCCAATCAATTAAACCCCCTAAAACCGATTGAAACCCATGGTTCCATTTTGAACCATACGGTTCAAAGTTTCCAAAACCGTCCCACGGCGTCACAGCCGTCTACCACCCACCAACACCATCATATTAGCTTCCTATTAACCCCTTAAACTCATCCTAATCATCCATAAGCAACCATAACATCAAAATCAAATTAAAAGGGAAAAATGGCCTTACCGTGCACCCGCACGGGTGCGTGGCTCCACCGCCCACGGGGGCGCCTTCCTGGGCCGGACACTGCGTCCTACATCCTCCGTCACTCTTTGGTCTCAGTCCTGGTTGAAATGGGGTTGGGTTGGCTGGGTTTGGATTGCACAAAGATGGAGAGAAATGGTGAGATCGGGTGGGTTTGGGTGTGTGTGTTTGAAATGAGAAAATGAAATGGTTTGCATGGTACATGAAGGAAATATGGTGTCCATTGGATGGGTGACACTTTTCACTCATCCATTGGGAATCAAGACAAATATCTGGGCCCACTAGAGTCCAAAAGTGAACTCGTTTCGTAATTCGTGCAATAGTGCACTTGAACTTCCGTGAACCGTAACTTCGCCGTCGAACGTCCGAATTCGACGTGCTGCCTGTCTATGGATTCATATCGTCCTGATCTACATAATAGTCCTCGGCCCTTGACCCTCGGACATCTCAGGTCAAAAGTCAACTATTTGCTCCTTTTATCCAAAATTACCAAAATGCCCCTAAACTTCTGAACGTCATAACTTCCTCCTCAAACGTCGGAATTGAACGTGCCACCTGTCTATGAACTCGTGACGTCACGAACTACGTCACGGTTATTGGTCAAAGTCCATTTGACCTTTCCGATTGAAAAGTCAACGTTTTACCACGCCCAGGGGCAAAACGGCCATTTTGCATCGTTCGTCCGATTTCGCCTAACTAATCATGGATTAACCTCACTAATCGTGATTAGTCACTAATCTAATCTAGGAATTTGGGACGGGTCGTTACATCTTGCCACCATTGATTCTGTCCACTTCCAACCTTTGTTTTTAGTCCTTCACGTTTGTTTTGAGGTCCAAAACATCGTCCAATGCACCAAACAAGTCAACAATAGCTTAAACCGTATGCTGCCATTTTTGAATGCAAACTCAAAATTAATCGAATCTTACCCTCCTGTCATCGCCGTGCACTAATGTAACTTCACTGGCTTCCTTTCAACTCTCTGTTCAAGTTTGACGAACAACTGATCAATAAAGGATCACGTCTAGTGGGATTGGATTTTCACGAATTTCCCGTCCTCTGTTCTGTTTCCATGAAGCCGTGGCCACCGTCCACGACGGCTGGTCACGGTGTCACCGCCCACGTCCACAGCTGCCATTCTCTACCTTTCAATCACCAGGCAGCCCCAACTTGATGAGGTAACGAGGTAATGGCTCCACGATGCTTCCTCATCTGTTACTGTTTTCCTCACCTCTACACCACTACTCGACTCCTTCTAACCTCAGGAAACAGTCACGGTAATCAGAGTAGCCACATGTGTTTCACCTCTTACACAATCTCAGGCCAAACCTCTCACTCACCAGGAAGCATAGCATGGTTAACCACAGCCTTCCTCTGTTTTTTAAATATCACTCTGAACTTAGTCGATCAAATGGGAGAATAAGGTGGAACCAACCAGAACCTCCCCACGTGTCCCAATCTCCCAATATCTAGTACAAAAGTCCACCATAGTAAGGACAGATGTCCTCAACCCATTGCTCACTCATCTCAACACTGCCAAAAGACCCTTTTGCCCTTTAATGTCCAAATTACCATTTTGCCTCTCACTTAACTATACCCATAACTTAACCATCTGATATCTGATGACGGCGTGCCGCCCGTCGTCGCACTCAGGACAACGAGACCTATCTAACGGTCCTCGAGTTTCGTGAAAAACGTTTGCCACGTAAAAAGTCAATAAATTCCCTCTTTTTAACCTAATTACGAAAATGCCCTCGACCTTCCGAATACCATAACTTTTTCCTCGAATGTCGAAATCGGACGTGCCACCTGTCTATGGACTCGTGACGTCCCGAACTACGTCACGATCGTCGGTCAAAGTCCATTTGACCGCCCGAATTAAAAGTCAACATTTTTGCCCATTTTAGGGGCAAAATCATCATTTTGCACCGTCCGTCCAAAAATATCCAACTAAGTACTAATTATCTCCACTAATCTGTCATTAACCACTAAACAAATCCTGGTTTTCGGGACGGGTCGTTACACAAAACATCCGGAAACCATTTGAAAACCATTGATAGTGAAAACCATCACTATATCACAGAAATCCAAAAGCCATTTAAAACACATTTCCATCAATCGAACGTGCTGGATTTATCCGAGTCTTTAAATTCAACAGGCCAAAATATCAATCCGAGTCTTTAAACTCCCGAGCCTTTAAACTCAATAGGCCTACGGGGGAAATCACAATATCTGAGTCTTTAAACTCCTGAGTCTTTAAACTCAATCCGGGTCTTTAAACCCAATCACATATCTGGGCCCGCCCCCATACATATCATATTCGGGTCTTTAAACCCAATACCAGATCCAGAAAATCTAATCCAAAGCCATTTTATCAAATCCAAATCCATAAATCTATTTCCAAATCCGAAATCATCATTCCGAACCCAAATCCAGAAATCATGATTATCGAAATCACTTTTCCAAATCCATTTATAAACCATTGAAATTAAATCATAATTCAAATCCCAAAATCATAGTATCGAAATCATTATCAAATCTTAGCATAAAACCATAATCGCGTAAAACGTGCAATTACGTAAATATCTCAAAATACGTGCAAAACCGCAAATCACATATATCAGAATCATAATTATATAAATCACATATAGAAAACATAGAAAAAATTTATGCATGCATCATAATTTAGAAAGCAAAGTCCACTCACAGACTGTTCGAGCTGCCACCTCGATATGCGTGCAATATGCCGTTCTCGGCTAATCCGCTATCACCGGACTTCCCGAACCTATCCATATCACATACTAAGGTCACTAACTACTTCATCAAGCTTCTACTAAAGCCCCGTAATTTTCTCGAATTTTTAATTATTTTTAAACTTGATCCTAAACCTTCGAACATCCCGAAACATGTTGAAACGATGTCTGATCGACTTGAAACTAGTCCCAAAATGTTCGTTACATTGATTACATTAAAAGTCATGTTGAAACCTTCCTCAAAAGACATGAAACACACCCCCATGCGCCGCCCAAAGGGGCTTCGCGTGGGCCTCATGCGCCTCAACACAGTTTTCTTTAACCTTACGCCGAACCGGGTCCAGATCGGTTCGGTTCAGCCCGGTCCAACTGAACCGACGAGGGCGGTTTTCGTCCATATATTCCTATTTTCTAACCTGATTTCAACCCTTTTCATTCCTACGTGTTCGTCTCAATGTTTACAATTGCTTTAGCACCAAAAAACATGAACTTAACAACTAGAAATTACCTCCTCAAATCAAACGATGAACCTAGGACCTCCAAGAACATGTTTCCTTCATTAATATAGATCAATACTCCCTAAAAAACAAATTCCATTTTTGAACAAAAACTTACCCGCGCATGGATCCCACGGCCACCGTCCATGACGACACTTCACGAAGGCACCATCACACTCGTTGCACCCCCATCATTCTTTCTTGTTCACAAAGCACTAGCAAAGGATGAAGTTTTGAGGAGCTTTGACGGATTGGTTCTTCACGGTTTCACAACTACTCTGTTTTCACTCTCACGGTTCACTTCCACCAACGTGATCACCAGCATGAGCATCCCATCATCTTCTCTCACAAGCAAAGAAGGGCAATCAAAGGGGTTTCAATAGGGTTTACAAGGATTGTTTCTCACGGGTTCACTCGCCCGCACAATCGACTCTGTTTTTTTCTCTCAACAACGTGCAATTCATTTAAACAAGCGTGAGACAATTGTAAGGCGGTGGGAAGGGTTCTACTGCCTTTCCAGAGTGGGACAAGTGTCGTAATTTTACTGGGCACAATTCCAAGGCAATAGAAATAACCAAAATATCTTTAATGCCAAATTACTAAAATGCCCATTAACTTCCGAACTTCATAACTTCTTCCTCGAATGTCGGAATCGGACGTGCCGCCTGTCTCCAGACTCGTGACGTCTTGAACTACTTCATAGTCATCGGCCAAAGTCCATTTGACCGCCCGAACCAAAAGTTAACATTTCACCCATTCTAGGGGCAAAACTGACACGACCCACCCTCAATCCCACGGGATTAAGGGCTAAGTCATGCTCTAGTCTAACTTATGTGTGACAGGAAGGCTAAACCGACGTCTAACCTCCATGTGACACGTAAGTCGGACAAGGGATTTCCAAACGAACCGTTCAAAACTTCCGGACTTCCCAGAGCACGCAGACCCTACTGTGGATCGCGTGTGTGATGTCTCTGTCTCTCTGTACCAACAGCCCGCACCGCAACAACTTGTAGGGTATCAAAAATATAAAAGACTGTGAGTGGACAAAAATAAAGGATAATTTTATAAAACAGTTTATCAGCAAAGACAATTTTACCCTCCTTTTAAAAACCAATGCATGCATAATAAACTGATTACATAAAATTAGTTCATAATCAATCACGAAAACCTAACTTATTTCTTTTTCTCAAATCCCGAGCCTTAGCCCAAAACCATCGAAATCCACCACATCCGGGGTACAGCCCAAAACATTGGAAAACCATTATTAAAACCATCATCATCAAGTTCTCATCGAAATCCAAAACACATTTGACATCTATTTCAACCAATCGAACCTGCTGGATCTATCTGAGTCTTTAAACTCCTGAGTCTTTAAACTCAATCCAAGCCTCAATATAATCCGAGTCTTTGAACTCCCGAGTCTTTAAACTTAATAGGCCTACGGGGAAAATATTAATATCCGAGTCTTTAAACTCCTGAGTCTTTAAACTCAATCCGGGTCTTTAAACCCAATAACCAAATCCAGCAAATCCAATCCAAAAACCATTTTGAAACCATTTCCAAATCCATATCCAAATCCGAATTTGAAATCACCATTTCGAATTCCAATCCGAATCTGAAATCAGCATCCCAAATCCAAATCCAGAATCATATCCATCATCCATTTCCAAATCCGAATCCGAAACCATCATTCCGTAAGCTAGCATCTGAAATAATCATTCTGAACCCAAATCCAGAAATCCACTTTCAAGTTCTGAAAACCGAATCCAGAATCGTCATCCTGAAATCCGTTTCCAAAACCCGAAATCACGTTTATCAAAACCACTTTTATGAACTGGGCATCAAGCCCAAAATCACTTTTCCAAAATACACTTTATATCATTAAAATCAAATCATATTTCCAATCCCAAAATCAAATCATTAAAACCATGATCAAATCGCAATATAAATCGAAAACTCGTAAAACGTGCAAATATGTACGTATCTCGAAATCCGTGCAAAACCGTAAATCATCAATATCATAATCAAAATCATAGAATCAAGTATAGAAAATATATAAAAACATATATGCATGGATCAAAAATTAGAAAGAAAAGTCCACTCACAGACCATTAGTGTCGTCGCCTCGATACGCGTGCACTTACGCCGTTCCCTGCCAAACCACTATCACCGGCTTTTCCGAACCTGTCCAACTCCCATAATAAGGTCAATAACCACTTCATAATTCTTATCCTAAAGCCCCATAATTTTTCCGTATTTTTAACTATTTTTAACCGAGCCCTAAAACCTTCAGACATCTCGAAACATATCGAGACGATGTCTGATCGACTCAAAACCAGTGCCAAAATGTTCGTTACATTGATTACATCATTTCACATGTTGAAAACTTCCTCAAAATGTGTGCCAGGCGCCCACATGAGCTGCCCAAAGGGGCTGCGCGTGGGAGCCACGCGCCTGCACTGTTCATCTTCAACCTCTCGACGAACCAAGTCCAGACTGGTTCGGTTCAGGCCAGCCTAATCGAACCGGCGGTCATGGTTTTCCTTTATTTCTCCATTATTTTCACTTTTGTTTAACCTATTAGCTTCGTCCCATCCAACCTAATCAATCTAACTCATAAAAACACGACTTTAGGACCTGGGTCTTACCTTCCCAATCAAGAATCAAAACCTTCAATTGCCTCCTCTGGTTCTCACATTTATGGCCACCTGAAGCCTTGGTTCCAAGTCCTCTAAATTTATTTTGAGCTCCAAAACACGTTCCAATTAACCAAACAGGTCAAGAATAGCTAAAACGAAGGCTACCATTTGTGAATTTAAACGGGAAATTCACGAGAACTTACCCGACCATCTCAGTTGTGCTCCACCGTGGCCACCTCTGTGCTTGTCTCGACTTCCTTATCAACTTTGATGCACAATCATCAACAAAAGACATGATTTTAGGGTCACCATGAAGACAAGGTATTTGGTCCCCTGTTTTTCCATAGCTCAGGGCCACCGTTCACGATTGCCCTCCCCCAAAGCACCACGGTGCTCATTGGAGTCCCATTTCCTTTATTCTTTTATCATGTAGGGACAATAGCTGTAATGGAGATGGAATTAGGGAGATGGGAATTAGGGAGATGGGTTCCCTCATTTCTCTGTTTTTGTTCTACACCGTGCACGATTTGCACAATTATTTTTAAAACAAATCAGTGAGGCAGTAGGGAGGTTCTACAGCCATCCAGATAAGGCCAGGCGTCAAAGTCTCTGTGGGCACCATTTCCAACAACAACCAAGTTTCCACTTCTCACTAGGCACAGATCCCTATGCAAAAATGACCAAAATGCCCTTCCTTCACAAATTACCATTTTGCCCCTCATGTACCTAGATCCAAAGTCGATTCATTCGAAGTCCAATTGACGCATGCCGCCTGTCGTTGTATTCAGGGCATCCGAGACCTATCTAACGGTCCTCGAAAGATGTGAAAATTCCTTGTTGTCCAAAAAGTCAACATTTTGCCCATATTCGACAAAATTACCAAAATACCCTTCAACTTCCGAACGTCATAACTTTTCCCTCGAATGTCAGAATCAGACGTGCCACCTGTCTATGCACTCGTGACGTCACGAAATATGTCACAATCATCGGTCAAAGTCTATTTGACCGCCCGAACAAAAAGTCAACATTTTTGCCATTTCCAAGGGCAAAATCGTCATTTCGCACTATCCGTCCAAAAGCATCCAACTAATCCATGATTAACTTCACTAATCCGTCATTAATCACTAAACTAATCCTGATTTCTAGAACGGGTCGTTACAAAAATCGTTATTTTGCACCGTCCATCCAAAATCCCGAAACTAATCACCGATTAATTCCACTAATCCGTCATTAACCACTAATCTAATTCCGAGTTCCGGAACGGGTCGTTACACATAGCTTGGAACCGTGACGATGTGGATTATGACATTTGGGATGTCAGGCATTAGGGATGCCGAAGATTGGTTTTGGGCTGAGACCCACATGTATTGGATTTGGGCTGAGACCCACGTGATTTGATTTGGGCGGAGTCCCTACGGATTTGGTTTTGGGCTGAGTTCCCACATGAATTTGGGTAGTGACCCACACTTGGTTGATTTTACGATTTTGGGCTAAGGACTAATGATTTGAGGAAGGAAATGGTTTTGATTGAAAACAGTTTTCTTAACTTTGATTTGATGAGTTGAGGAATGATTGAATTAAATGGTTTTCGAATGCATGCATGTTTTTAGTGAAGGGCATAAATGTCTTTTTATGAAATGAGTTTTATTAAATTATTTGTTTGATCCACTCACAGCTTTTAATGGTTTTAATGCCCTTTAGGTTGATCGCGGATGCGAGCTGTAGCAGAGACTGAGACATCACACTCCTCCTCCAATCCTAGCGCACTTTGGAAGCCCCGTTTGGGCTGAGGTTGGAATTATCCCTTGTCCGACACTTTGTGTCAGACGGGAGCAGGCACGTCCCACGATAATCCAGGGGATTTGGGATGGGTCCTGACAAGAAAGACCTCGTGCTAGAAAGATACGTGCCCACACATATAGGACACTTCACTTTTCCCTCCCTGAGCGATGTGCGATTGCTCACCGGTCTTTCTTTCCCAAGTTCACGAGTCTTGCTCACCATTCTTGCTTCCCAAGCTCACAGTTCTTGCTCACCAGTCTTACTTCCTAAGCTCACGTGTCTTATGTATGATGCATGTTTTAGTCCTGGTACAAATCCTATTATGAAAATGTCAAATCTAATTTGCTGGGCATTAGAATTATGGACTGCCATGAGAAATATTTGGGTCTTCCTATTGTCACTGACCAAAATAAAAGAAAGATGTTTGGAAGAGTTCGAGATGTTCTATGTAGTAGGTTAACCACCTAGAATTCGAAGTTGTTTTCTATGGCTAGGAAGAACGCACTAATAAAGACTATTTCCTAGGAACTTCCCACCTACTTGATGAATGTTTTCCAGCTTCCAAAAACTCTATGACATGAACTCTCTGCTGAGATTGCTCGGTTTTGGTGGAGCAAAGTAGAGAAGCAAAGTATTCACTAGATGAGCTGGGATATAGTGTGTAGCCCTAAGACTAAGGGTGGATTGAGCTTCAAGAATTTTGAGATGTTTAATCAAGCCATGTTTGCGAAGAAAGCTTAGAGGCTTCTGGAGCAACAGAGATCATTAGTAGCTCGGATTATGAAGGCCCTTTGCTACCTTAATCAGGATTTCATGGCGGCTGAAATTGGATTACTGCCATCCCTTGTATGGAAATTTGTCCTATGGGGACCAAAGGAGGTTAAACATGGTTTTGATTTGTAGGGTGGTCAATGGAGCCTCGATTGGCGTATTTCGTAACAAATGTATCCCAAGGTCACATACCTTCTGCTTTGTTCTGAATTGGGGTCTTTTGGTGTCTGCTTCAGTGGTGTTCCTCATTCTCCCCCTTGGAGGTTGGAATGTTGACCTTTTGGGGTCAGTTTTCTGTGAGGAGGATGTTCATGATATCTGTAGTATTGCTTTCCCGTTTCAGGCATCTTTCTCTGATGGATGGTACTGGTTTTATTCAAAAAATGGGAAGAATAGTGTTAAATCTGGGTACCATTTAGCCTTTATTTTGAATCACGTCGAGGTGGATAGTAGGGGTGAGTACTCTAGGGATGGGCATAGTGTGTTGTTGTGGAAGTACTTATGGAAGCTAAAGGTCCCAAATAAACTGAAAATCTTTTGCTAGCGGGCTTGTTCTAAGATCTTGCTGATAACTTACAATTTGGTAACTTGTAAGTTGCTTGTTTCGAGTTTTTCCTACTGATGTGAGAATATAACGACTCAAAAATATGAGAAAAATGAATTTAGAAAATTAAAAAGAGAAATGATGATTTAACCCATATAAGGCCAAAGGTTGACTTTTTGGCTTGAACACTTTTTGGACGTTCTGCAAGACCGTTACGAAGGTTTCAAAATTTTGAACCATAGTCTGCAAGACCGTTCTGCAAGACCGTTATGTACGGGGTAAAAGTGATTAAGGGAATTTTGATAATTTTAGACATGGGGGTATTTTGGTCATTTTGCTAGAAAAACTAGGCAAACTCTATTTATCCGAGTTTAGTCTGTTTTGAGAATTATTTCTCTTGCGATGCTCGTTCTCTCAATTCTTAAGATTGGTTAACAATAGAAAGATTTCAACTATTCAACAACCTCCAAGTGCTGCACTATTTTTCTAACCTTAACCTTCCCTCATTTTGACCATATGCTGTCATAACATTGTTTATCCTATTGGCAGCCTACTCCAGTTGAGTTTTCTAAGGGTCAAAGGCATTCATATTTTTGTCTTTGGCAAGACTGCAAACTCTACTTTTCCGAATTTGGTTTGTTTTGAGAATTATTTCTCTTGCGATGCTTGATCACTCAATTCTGAAGATTGGTTGACAATAACAAGATTTCAACTATTCAACAACTTTCCCATTAGGTTTTTCTAAGCAAGGTTTTTTAATAAGGCAGCACGAAGAACATCCACATATCGTCAGTTGATGTTCAAACATTTACGCTTGTTGACCAAGACAATAATTATATTTCTTTACTATAATTTGTAGGTATTCACTCTTTTTCTAGTGAACTAGATCAGACCGCAAATCTTTTTAAGATTTTACTATTGTTTCGACTATTCACAATTGAGATTTGTTCGAGACTATGTCTCCTTTATCCTTTTCACAATGTTAAATAAAACATCACTTATATATATATATATATATATATAAAGGAGATTTCTAGATTAAATAATAATTGAGTTAATTTTCCATTTTGGTTAATAAGAGAAGATAATAAATAAAAGATTTATTTACACAAACATACCTTAAATTTTTTTTTTCGCAAACAACTCCTTACATTTTAGACCTTATACAAGCACTCTATCCGGTCCTAAAAACATTACACATAATCTAGAAAGTGTGAAAAAGCTTTAATTAAATGTAATATAAGTTATGTTAATACTTAAATGTCCTTGGTATTATTTGAATATCTTATCATTCCAATTATGAAAATATTACTGTAAAGAGTCAATTTTGTTAATTTTAGGTTAATATTGGGTTTTACTTGATAATCACTTAACAAATGAGTTTAAGTGTAATGTTTTTGGAACCTAAGTGAGTCTTTGTGTAAGGTAAAAAACTAAGGGGTGTTTGTGAAAACACGAAAAAACCCTTAGGGGATGTTTGTGTAAATAAACTTAAATAAAAAGAAGTTTATTTGGTTTTTAAATTTTGAGAGTATTTGAGTCTATTTAAATAGGTTTTTAGTTATATTGAAACCAGTGTTTAGTACTACTAATATTAATTAGCTACTGTATAAATTAATACGATTGTGTGTTTTTATACGGTCCAGACACGCTAAATAATAGTCTTTAAATTGTTCGTATTTAATAGTCAGATGACTAATAATGTTGAAAAATATAATGATAATAATAATAATAAATTTAAAATAATTTTTTTAATAAATAATAATAATATATCAATAATTAATTAAATAATAATAATAATAATGTGCATAGTTAATATTTATATATAAATATTTCTTATCAATTACTATAATATAATTCATCAACTATAATATAGTCGGCATTTTAATCCAGTCGACAATCAAATACCTGACTAAATAGTTAGTCTATCCGATGAACAGATTAGTTTATTTTACTGAAATAGTCAGTATAATATGGCGTACCATACATTTATAAAATTGGGAGTTAATTTTTGGCTATTTTTGATAAATTCTCTACACTTATATAGACTATAGTAAGTTGGATTGAGCGGCGATTTCGGCAATTCTAGGTTACTCCCGAAATTTTGCTAACCACACCAAAAGTGTTAATCTTTTCACTTGTTATTTAAATATTTTACGAACAATTTTCTTTTTGCTCGTTGAGTCACGAGGGATTTTGAATATCCATATATTACAAATTCACTCACTTTACTATTATAGTCTAAACTGTAAAATCATCCATGTACATTATGATACTAAATTACTAACATGACATGATTATAACATGGTCATACACAAGTCTTTTCAGCTAATTGCCTCCTTTATCCTTTGTCAACCAAGGATGGAATCAGTTCGAGTTGGTCTGGTTAGCCAAAATAGGAATCGACAGAATAGGTACCAATTTATAAGGGTTCAGTCAAGCCAAAACCATGGTTCAGTTTGGATCGATTTCAGTTTTGTAATCTTATTTATTTCTGTATCGCCCGTGAAAAAAGGATGTTCGTTGAGTGGGAGAGGTCAGTCTCAACTCTCAAGTCTCAATGCAAATAAAGCCTAGGTAACAAAATGACAGCGAGTTTATGAGAATTGCTTCAAGTTCATGTAACAAAATTTATATAGATTATAGAGGTATACAAAAAATAAAAAACACGAATTTCAGAAAGGAAATCCTTGATATAAGTTGGTCCTCGAGGCTTCTGCCAATCGCTTAACACCCTTCACATTTCTGTAGTACTCCATCAATTCATCAGCAACATCCTTGGGGTGACAATTCACAAATGCCTTCAAAAACCTCTCCTCCTTCATTCTCATTGCCCTCACCAGCATAGCCCCTTTTATCTGTAAATCAAGGCCCATTTCCTTCGCCTTTCCTGCAAGAAGCAACCGCGGCTTCAGCACATTCTCTAGATTCGAAAACAACAAGGAAGGGTGCTCAACAACAGCTGTAGCAGGAAGCTTCATTTGTCCTACAATGAAAGTCATGTTCCTCTGAACCTTGTCGATCGATAATGTCAACAATAGGGGGGACTTCCCAAAAAAGCAGAAAACCTCATCTTCTGAGAACCCAAACTTCTCCAAATTTGCTACTTTCCTACGGATAGTTTCAAGGCGTGAAGCGCCAATGATTGTGACAACATACTTGTACAATTTGGAATCATTTGAAACCCCAGTTTTTCGTATGTATTCCATCTTCTCTTCATTGAATGAAGTTCTAGGGATCAATGTAGGCCGCGATAGGAGCATTTGGATTAAGTCCTGCATACTAAGACCGACTCCTTTGTATAGCGCTACCGTAGGCTTGATTTTCTTGTGAAAGTCATACGTCAATAGAGAAGGGTTCCTCAAAATGGCCTTCACAAGCACTTCCCTTGATCCAAACAATGTCATAAAGAAGTCAAGCCGCTCATCAAAGCAATGGTTCATTCGAGAAGTGAGAATCCGGGGACGATCATTGATGATCTTCACAACCTCAGGTGGGGTGATGCCCAAGCCAGTGAGAAGTTTGAGTTTAAACTGAAGCTGGTCAGTGTCAGCTTTCAGTAGAGAAGGCCCCCGCGTTAAGATCTTCGATATGTCGGAATCAGTACAACCCAATTGCTTCAGAACATGAACAGAGGTCTTGGGTTGGTCTCCAATTTCTTCTTCTACACTTTCTTCCTCGGCTTGGCAAACCGTCGAACAGGTAGCGGGCGTCAAAACAAACCAGGTTGCTAAGAACTGAGTTTTGGGCAAAGGTAGGAAATTTGGCAAAGCGGGCAGTGAGCTACGGAGCTTAAATAAAGATGGGATTCTGGATTTCATATCAAATTGGACCAAGCTTCAACTATTGAGGGGGGTCGAATATGGAATCAAATGTATTACGATTTTTGGGGTGAGAGGACTTACAATACATTAAGTCATTAACAACTATACGCCTCGTAAACTCTGAGGTCTCCGTCGTCAAATTTGCTTCTTAAATTTCTTTATATTTGGGAGCTGAAAGGAATGTGAAGCCCACTTTATTCTTTGGCCACAAACACAAAATCAGAGTCCCACATCGCTTGCGGTAGAGCCATATAATAGCTTACACGCAGTTTTATAATGATTGCATTGTTAACTGATTTTGTAATTAAATTGAACATTAAAATTATTAATAAACCATAACTTAATACTAAAGTGCAGACTTATCCATAACGAGTAAGTAGCGAATTGGCTAGAATGTATGA
Organism: Prinsepia uniflora; assembly: GCA_032719365.1. Taxonomy (NCBI): domain Eukaryota; kingdom Viridiplantae; phylum Streptophyta; class Magnoliopsida; order Rosales; family Rosaceae; genus Prinsepia; species Prinsepia uniflora. The sequence goes on from CM064868.1 coordinate 23,103,361, forward strand.
ACCTTGACCTATGTAAAATTCACAAGAACTTATAATCTAATAGCAAAGCTTGTAACTATGTTCGATACTGAAGTGATTGATGGTACTTATGGTCGAGTTATAGATACGATACTTTTAGGCATATATAGCTTTTACAAAAAAACTTTTAGCCATATCAACTTTTTTTATATTTCTTTTTTAGGATAAAAGAAAAAGAAACAATTAATCCAATATCACACTACCAGCCAAAATTTAGTTAGCTCTAATGAGGGCGGCCGAACAAAAAGTACCTATAGTTCAAGAGGAAGAAAAAGTCCCGAGGGTAAACTAACATATGAAGGATATATCTGACTCAAATTTGGCTTTGTCGATAGGAAGACCATGAACAAACAGCTAGCCAAAGGCAAGAGCCATCAATTGGGGCCATCATCCCATTATCGACTGACTAGGGCTATAACCCAAACTGACGATATTGTTCAAGAGCTCTTATAGCGCATCCGAGAATTAGAGAGTGAGAAGAACAAAAAAAATTCTCCTACAAAGATCAAGACCAATATTGGCCCCCTCACTTGTCGAATCCTCCAATATCTCCATAAGTAAGAAGTTAAACCCCTCATGATAATCCTTACTCAGGGAAGGGCAACCTGGTCACACACATAAATAGCTACGAGTCTGACGTCACTTTTAAGAACATCTTTGATGAGGTCCAATGCTAGATCTTCAACTCTACTCTCATAGTGACTATCCTAAATTGGTTCTACGGCATCCATACTAGTACAATTGACCCTTTTAACGAATTGCACATGGTTTTCTTAAACCAATTCATGATTTTGAAAGACCCTTATTGTGTTGTCCGGTTTAGTTACGAGTATTCCAAATGTTAGGAGACTGACGATAAAACGGCTTTCTTTACATTCTGAAGTGACCTTAAGGAGTCAATGTTCAAGTACCAAGCCTTCACCATGGGTTGGGAAAACTAAAATGTGCTCATGAAATAGGCAGCCACCCATGTAAAGGCCGAATTTTTCAATGTTCCACTATTGGAGACCTGGTAGAGTGCCATGCTGATCTATCCCGCCTCTTAGCCATCGTAGTTGAGCAAGCCCCATTATAAGTCTGACCAATGGAACCAGGTCTATAAGCATAATTCTTACTCAGATAAAAAGAAGAGTTTCTATGACAACAACTATAAGGGGAAGAAAGAAAAGCATTACAATGATAACTGCAATAAAAAAAGCAACAACCAGGCTCCCCAAGGAGACCACCCTAGAGGCCCAGCACCCAGGTATGAAACATACAACATCCTTCATACGTCTTTGGAAAATATTCTAATGATTGTGGAGAACATGATTGAAAAACCCAAGTCGCAGCTACCACATGAGACTACTTTCCCATTCTAACCTCTATTGTTAATACCATAAGTTCATTGGTCATACTATTGAAGAATGTGTGGCTTTCCGTGATATTGTGGAAAGACTAGTCTGTGATGGGAAGATCAACCAATTCTTGCAAAATGCTAAACTAGTTTCCAACATAAAAACATGCTAAGTGCATTAAAAAAATAGGAAACATGCTAAGAAAAGCATTGGAAAATAAGACAAAACGTTGCATAAATATGCTCCTATTAAATTCCCCCACACTTAGTTTTTTCTAGTCCTCGAGCAGAATAGAAATAAAGAAACAAAGAAACAAAGACTCAATGATTCAACCTAAACCTTCCAACATTTGTCTCAAATATTTTCAATGGATCATAACATATTAAGATTCATCATAAGTATAAAATTCGTCTACATGATTCGAGAGTTAATACACATTCATAGGAATCATATACAAACTCACAATTAAATCAATCAAAGCAACAACGCAAAGAAAGATATATCATACATGCTGAATAGAATTAGCTCAAAAATCTCACGGAATATGCTCTTATTTTACCTCACACTTTCTGGTGAAGTCACTCTTCTTGTACTAGTTATATGTAAGAGGATTGATGTTAAAGGGAAACAAATTGCTCACATGTGACATATCAAGAAAAAAAGACACTTTCAGAATTTTTCTTTTGAATATGTTCTCATAAAAAGAATGCTACTACTTGAATGTAAGAACAAGTGACACCATATGCTCATACTTCATTCAAATCTCCACATATTGATATAAACATAACAAACAAGATTAGAATGTCTTATGAAGATTGTAATGGGGCCAACAGACTAGGGGTTAAAGAAAGAATGGATATGAATAACATAAGGTTCTTAAAGAAAAAACAGAAGTATGCTATGCTGTTAGAGACATAAGAACTTGTATCACCATCAAAGTTTAAAAATCATTTAAGTACGAAGCAAGTACTTACACTCAATGGCCAATTTGAACATATGGACCATACTTCAGCAAGCAATACATAAACAGTCAGTGCATAACAATACAATATCTTTGTTTTTTTTTTCTTTTTTTTTTTGTGCACATTCTGTGTACAATTGTTATCTTTTTTTTTCCTTTTTTTTTGAATATTCTCCCAAACTTGCTCTTTTGACATTTCTTGATTCACAATTAAGTCTCTAGAAATTATACTTCACTTATCTTTTAAAAATAGGTAAGGATAAAAGTGTTTAGGCTAGGTGAGGAAGATAAGGGTTTACGAAATAAAAAAGGCTTAACCGAAGGCTCAACATGGGTTTACCTAGAGGAAAGTGTATCATGGGTTAATGGCCATTTGTAAATGGTGCTTATCTAGGTGCCTTAATCATCTCGAGTATGTCATGCAAATAAATTCAATGCCTCAAAAAGAAATTAGTACAAGTTTTAGCATTTAGTTCCAATGATGATAAGCAATTCAAGTAGCAACCAAGCAAAAAAAGATAAGATCATGCAACAACTTAATTGACAAGCAAGTGATAGATTAACCAAATAAAACTCTCTCAAACGATGGATAAGGCTCAAAAGATCACAAAAGGTTTGTATTGAGCTTCATTCAATTAAGCATGTTGTGGGTACCATTTAATTGGGTGATTAAATGTTAATTTGCATATGATAACCATGAAAAATTGAGTATTAACCAAAGAATAATTTTAGACCAAGCATCATGTTTAGAAATCATCTTAAAGCCGTGCAATCAAAAACCAAATCTCATCATTGTGATGGAAAGAAATCTAAGCCACAAACAAACATAATCTACCAAAAGACTGCTAAAACCGACACAAATTAAAGCTAAAAACAAAGCTGTAAGTTTTTTTTATTTGTTATTTTTTGGACCGACTCAAAATCAATGGAAAACACAAGTGTTCCCCTGCACTTAAAACTAACATTTTCCCCAATGTTTGAGAATTAAAGCATAAAAAATGAAGCATTTAAGGAAGGAGAAACATGTAATAACATACACAAAGAAGGACAGAGTAAGAGAAAGCAAATCTGATTGTCATTGTACCAAAACTGTCATCATCCTCTTCACATGGGTTGCCTCCCAAGAAGCACTTGATTTAACGTCATTAAGCCAGATTAATGTGTTCAATCAATATGCATGAGTGACATCATAGAGTGAGATGTCCTCCACGTCATTCAATTGCTGCAATTTTCTTTGTTCACCAGCTGTATCCAAGTTCATGTTACATTGCTTAACTACCCAATTGACCCTATGTTCCAACTCAATGTCCTTGTTTAGGTTCTTTGGTGTTTCAAAATTCTAGTTTTGAGAAATGTTGGTTCCAATGCATCCTCATCCTTGATTTCAAATAATTTATGTGATGAACAATAACAATTTCAATAGAAAACCAAGAATGTAATTTGATTCACTACGATACCTCCTAGCTTCAAAAATGTTGAAGCTTCTGATGTTACCATCAAACTCCATTGTCAAAGTCCCCTCATACACATCAACCTTGGTCTGTGAAGTTCTCGTGAAGGGTTACCCAAGAAGGATAGGTGTGGGTGTGCATGATAGCTTTTTCTCCATCTCCAATACATAGAAGTCAGCTGGAAAGATTAATTCATTTCCCTACACCAAAACTTCTTCCAACAAACCCCTTGGATATTTGATAGAATGATCAGCCAATTGAATAATAACACCGTCGTTTTTACGTTCACCTAGACCTAGAGATATATAAATTGAGTAAGGCATGCCATTTATAGATGCACCTAAGTCTAACATAGCATGCTCAAACCTAGTGTTACCAATTATGATAGGAACTTTAAAACTGCTGAGATCCTTGCATTTAGGAGGGATTTTTTGTTGAAGCACCGCTGAGACATTCTCACTCATCTTTAGTGTCATATTCCCTTTTTGCTTTCTCTTGGTTGTACAAAGCTCCTTCATGAATTTAGCTTATTTCGGCACTTGATTTATTGCATCCAAAAGTGGAATGTTCACTTGGACCTTCTGGAATGTATCCAAAATTTCTTTCTCGTGTTCCTCCTTCTTTGATTTAGCAAACCTGCTTGAGAAAGGAAACCAAGATGTAGACGGATTAGCGGGGAGTGAATTTGGCATTGCCTTCTTACCTAGAAATGCGGGATTTTCTTTGGTGGGGGAACAACTACTCAAAGTTTGTTTTGACTTCCTCTAATCAACTAGTTCTGTGGTCAGGTCCTCCTTAGGCTCAGTTATGATTTCAGCCTCCACATTCTTATTTTTAAGGGTTATCAGCTCATTCTCAATCGGCCTACCACTTCATAGTGAGATGGATTTTGTTGTTTTAATCATCCCTTTCAGATTTGCAATGGTGGATGTCAAGACCCGTCCCTCCTCGGTCAGGACCCAACTCATCTAGCACCATATTGTCCGCTTTGGGCCTCGCCCTCACGGTTTTGTTTTCGGGAGCACATGGTGCAACTTCCCAGGGGGTCACCCATCATGGAATTGCACCAGCCTCAACTCGCTTAACTTTGGGGTTTCAATCCCCCCCAAAGCCACTTGAGCTCCCAAAAGGCCTAGTGCTAGATAGGTGTGTGCCTACAACTTTAAGGCACACCACCATCCTCTCCCTGACCATTTCCCCTCATAGGAATGTGAGATTGTTCACCGTTCCCTTCAGGACACGGGTCTTACAATCCACCCCCCTTAGGGCCCAGTGTCCTCGCTAGCACACTTCCCGGTCGGGGTCTGGCTCTGATACCAAATTGTTAGGACCGACAGGACCTATCCCAATCCCCTCGGGATTAACGCGGGATGACTCTGCTCCCGTCTAACACGAAGTGTCAGACAAGGGATGTTTCCAACCTTTGCCCTCTCGGGCTATCAGAGTACGCCAGGATCCGGATGAGGTATGTGATAGCTCGGTCTCTACTACAGTCCACATCCGCTGTCAACCTGAAGGGCAGTCAAAACATTCAAAGCTGTGAGTGGACAAAACAAGAGTTTATAAAAACATTTCGTAAGAAGACATTTGTACCCTTCACTAAAAAGCATGCATGCATTCGAAAACCATTTAACCAAATGGAACCATATGTGGGAACAAAGCCCAAAACCATAATCAAAAGAATCATAAAGATTCAACCATATGGGCCACTGCCCAAAACCATATGGGACTCAACCCAAACCATAATAACACCACGTACATGGGCCACTGCCCAAAACCTGTGCATATCACATATCATATACATCATATATACATATAATCCACATAACCAATCCTATTACGGTTTCCAAAGCTACGCACGTGCTACCTGGGGTTTCAAACCTAAGTCTCTCAGAGTCCAAGGTCAATGTTCGTAGACCAATGACCCGTCCTGAGGTTACGATCCATTCCTTCCTGAGAGTAAGGAACCCAACTGGGGGGCGACTCCACTCAGTCGGTGCTCCATGACTACTTCGGGGTCCACCCAGGCCAACGACCCTCCCCAGAGTAGATAATAGAAGTAAAGGAAGATATATGAATACATATATATACATAACATAAACATTCATGCCCGGTCCCCCTGACAATATCCTGAACCGTCAGCACTCCGAAGTTGAACCTCCATCGGCTGCCCGACCATAGATCGTGCATCGTGACCTCTCCGGTAGGAACACATCCCAATCCGGAGGCGAGCGTCTTATCGTCGATCGTCGTGCACATAACACTCACCGCGACCACGATTTAGACCTGAAGGCCATCAATAGCGTCATATGCCCGAGACAAAACCAAATGGGTCTCATACCCGAGTTTATCCTTTTGGAAATCCAAATTCATTTCATTTAGACCAATAAAGACATATAGGCCCGTATAGGCACCGTATAAGGCCGAAACCTCGAAATACGTGCCTATACGTAACCACAACCAAATGCATTCATGGAATCACCAAACATGTATTAAAACATATAATAAACATTTATGCATGCACCAATTTAGAAAACAAGGTCCACTCACAGACCGTCCTAGCTACCGCCTCGATATGCGTGCCATAAAGCTCTCCCGAGCCAATCGTCGTCACTGGGACTCCTAAACCTGTCCAATTCGTAATAGAAGGTTATTAACTACTTAATTAATAAACCGTCATGAACCTTGGAAAGGTTATTGTGGTACATGACGGTTTATGGGAACCGGCCTGAACCATGGAAATGTCATTGTGGTACATGACGGTTTATGGGAACCAGGCATGAAGGTTATCTATATGTATATGAATGGAATGTATATGATGGATCATGACGGTTCAGGGGGACCATGGATGAATGTTTATGTTATGTATATATATGTATTCATATACCTTCCTTTACTTCTATTCTCTCCTCCGGGGAGGGTCGTTGGCCTGGGTGGACCCCGGAGTAGTCACGGAGCACCGACTGAGTGAAGTCGCCTCCTAGTTGGGTTCCTTACTCTCAGGAAGGCATGGATCATAACCTCAGGATGGGTCATTGGTCTACGGACATTGACCTTGGACTCTAGGAGACTTTGGTTTGAGACCCCGGGTAGCACGCGCGTAGCTTTGGAAACCGTGACAGGATTGGTTGTGTGGATTATATGTATATATGATATATATGATGTATATGATATGTGATATGCACAGGTTTTAGGCAGTGGCCCGTGTACGTGGTGTTATTATGGTTTGGGCTGAGTCCCACATGGTTTTGGGCAGTGGCCCGTATGGTTGAATCTTTATGATTCTTTTGATTATGGTTTTGGGCTTTGTTCCTACATATGGTTCCATTTGGTTAAATGGTTTTCGAATACATGCATGCTTTTTAGTGATGGGTACAAATGTCTTCTTACGAAATGTTTTTATAAACTCTTGTTTTGTCCACTCACAGCTTTGAATATTTTGACCGCCCTTCAGGTTAACAGCGGATGTGGACTGTAGAAGAGACTGAGATATCACATACCTCCTCCGGATCCTGGCGTACTCTGATAGCCCTAGAGGGCAAAGGTCAGAAACATCCCTTGTCTGACACTTCGTGTCAGACGGGAGCAGAGTCATCCCGCGTTAATCCTAGGGGGATTGGGATGGGTCCTGCCAGCGTGGTATCAGAGCATCCTGGGTATCTGATGAGCTATCCGAGCTCTGATAGTGGAACTAGGGAGTTTTCCTTATTCTCAAAATTTCCCAATAAATTTAGTTATCTTCCCCATCTATAGCTTCAAATTCGATATGTCCTTTGCCTGATTTTGCTGCCCTTGAACCAAAAAATCATGGTAAGCAGTTAATGTTTTAAGAATTTCATCATAGTCAGGAGACATACCTGAAACTTGTTGCCGATTAAAAGCTTGTTGTTGAGGCTATTCCGGATCTCTCCACCAAAAGTTGGGATGATTTTTCCAACCCTCATTATAGGTGTTAGAAAAAAGATCATTTGTAGGTTGATTTTTCCCTTGAAATCCAATGGCATTGGCAGAACATTGATCAATAACATGTCCTGGCATAACACACAAGCGATAGGTGATCTGTGTAAACAAGGCATTCAAATAAACACTTAATTCATGAAATGCTCAACTTAAACCCTTCTTTGTGGATTGTACTATGTAATAAGTAGGGATCGTTCTGGACCGGGGAATTAAGGAACATTTAACAATGGTTAGTAAAAGAATGAAAGAATGTAATGGGAAAGTTTATAAGTATTGCAGCAGAAACTACATATTTAAAAACTACGAAACTACAAATTTGAATCTACTCCTAATTAACCTTTGTACAATTGAACACTTCATTCACTTACCATGCCTATGCACCAACACTTGCACAATTTAAACCAATCACAAAATTTTATGTTCATTACCTCAGTTTCTTTCTCAAATTTTTCATATTATAACGTTATGAAATGCGGACAATACATTAATAATATGATTTACCTTAAGTTATTGATTGAATGCTCTGAATCGCGGACAATACATTAAGTCTCTTCAAACTAATTCTAATTGCTCCAAAAACACAGACAAAACACTTAGCGTTAAATTGAATTATCAAGCACTAAAACATATGAAGTAACTAAAATTCGGAGACTAAAACACATGGAGATTAAATTCAATATATACATTTGTTGGAAGAAGAAAACCACACTTGTCTATATAATTCGTTTATTGTGTTCAAACAAAAGTAATCAAATAGAAATTGCATTATAAACATAACCAATAACAAACACAAGACTTTAGATTGATGATAAAACAAAGTTATACTTTTGGAATCCAAGAATCGCTTGAGACACCAAAGTGGGTAGGATAGATGGATCGTTATTCACTAAGTTCTCCAAATCGCGGAAGGAACCTAATGAAGAGGGAAGAATTAAAAGGGGATTCAGACTAAATATTTTCTTTGAACTTTGGAAATTGTTGCTAAGTTTTCTACTAGGGTACTTAGTTCGTGAAGTAGGTGACCACTTTGACGAGTGAAGGGTGCCCTCGTTATATATTAATCTGGTCCCAACAAGCCTAGTTGCCAAACATGTTAAAATCCCATGAGTCCTTGACGAAAACAACTTATACAATTCCTCATTGTTTTCACCAAAAAATCCCTAAAAATCATCCTAGAATCTCTCCTTGCAATCCTAATTAATATCTATGAGTTAGCTTCCCTTGTACAAGTAGGAGTGCAATCTAAGGACTGTCAGGACCCACCCCGGTTCCAGCCTGAAATCCGAGGTAAATCCTGCTCCCGTCTGACACCCCGACACAACACCAAAGCAAACCACTAAAATACACCGTCAGACGCAGGAGAACTTTAAAACATCCCGAAGTTAAAATTTACAGAGCATGGTACTAAATACAAAAGAAGGAAACCGATACAAAGAGTACACACACTAGGGAAAATTTAAACACTCCGGGGTCGCTCTCGTAACTTCTATGCCTCAGACGCTGCCTCGACCCCGAAACCCCGCGCTAGCTCCACGACCTGGAGGGCAATTTAAAACCAGAAAAGTGTGAGTGGACCATAAATAATAAAATACTTTCCGAAAACCATTTCATAATAAAACCAGAGTTTTAGCCCTCCGTTTTGAAACCACATGCAGAACCCAGTTACTAAAAATAGTTATAAATCACATAAACCTCATCATAAAAACAGAAACACTATAAAAACCGTTATATAAGTCATATCATCAGCGCCATAAAACTGTATCAGAAAACATAAGTACCAAGTCATAACCAACCGAATCAAATCTGCTGGATCTATCCGAGTCTTTAAACTCAATCCAGGCCTCAATAATATCCGAGTCTTTAAACTCCCGAGTCTTTAAACTCAACAGGCCTACGGGGGAAAATATCAATATATCCAAGTCTTTAAACTCCCGAGTCTTTAAACTCAATCCGGGTCTTTAAACCCAATCCGGGCCTGTCCCCCGTCAAATATTATCCGGGTCTTTAAACCCAATATTCAGATCCAGCAAATCCAATCAAAACCAATTGAAAACCATTTCGAAATCCATATCCAAACCCGAATCCGAAACCACTGGTCTGAAGCCCTTCCGGCGTCCAGAACCGTCATTCCGAACCCAAATCCGGAATTCCACTTTTCAACCTTAAAACCAAATTCCGTTTCTCGAAATCCGATTTTAAAACCGAAAACCCTTGCTCATCGAAATCATGTTCCAAAATCCCTTTACAATCATTAAAAACCATTTATAATTTGAAAATCCTGAAACCATAACATTATTTTCAGAATCAACATTCCTCGTAAAACGTGCCAAATACGTTATTTCTCGGAAACCGTACAATTATGTAAAACCAACATAGCATATTCAACAATCATGAAAAGCACATATAAAACCATAAAACAATTATAGAAAAACAGTTATGCATGTTCAAGTTTAAAGAAAGGGTCCACTCACAGCACCGAGCCCTCAATCGCGTCCCGAACGTCTCGTACGTTCCTCAGCTTCCTCGGGAAGTCCCGAACCTGTCAACAACCGCCAAAGTACATTACTAACACGACTACGAAAGTCCACCTAACTTTCCCCAAAAATCCCCGGATCCTAAACGTAACGAACCGGAACCCTTAACCTTCACCCTCGCGGAACTACTTCGATTCGACGTCCGATTAACCCGAAAATTGTACCAATGGAGTCCTTAAGACATTTAGAACTAAAACCATGTTGGAAGTTTGGCCGGAATCCTCCCCACGCGCGCCCACACGCCGTCCAAAGTGGTTGCGCGTGGGCCTCACTCGCCTGCTACAGTGTCACGTCTACCTCAAGCAGACCCGGTTCGACACAGTGCTGCACCTCGAACCGGCGAGGACAGTTTTCCACCGTTCCTGCATCAAATCGACCCCTCTATTCATCAACTGCTTCGTCCAGACCTAAGCTACCCATCCTCCTCACTCAAACCCCTCGACTCAACCTCTCACCCGTCGACTAAAGCTCGAACAGAAACCCGATCCACTGCCCTGTTTCACAATCTGTCCAACCCGATCACCTCCCATCACGGTAACCACCGTAGACGGTTCCCAAAACCTCCCTGCACCTCACCTCACTCACCAAAACCGTCGACTCTCTCCCTAAGTCCACGACTCTACGATTTAAACCAAACGGGAAAACAGAGCACACAAAGTACTCGCCGTCGTATTAACCTCCACCGTGCACTCCCCGTCACGGTGACACAACCAGCAGAAACCTAGAACCCTACTGAGTCCCCTAACCCTCACTAGACTCCTCGATTCTATCCCTAAAGCCACGACTTCCGATTTGGAAATCGACGGAAAAACAGAGCACAAAGAGAAAAGTACGAAATTTACCTGCTTCCAGGCGCCGTCGTGAGCTCAGCCGTGAGGCAATAGCTCCTCTCGTCCTCTGAACACCTCCGCTGGCCTCGATTGATCGATCACGGCCGCACCACCACCCAACTCTCACCTCCTCTCTGTTTTTCTCTGAGTTTCCTCCCTGGTTCCGGTGGCTCACTACTCACGCACACACGGCCACCGTACCTCCCTGTCTCCTCCCAAGATCTCTTCCACTCTCTGGTCACTCCTCACCCTTCAATTCACACAACACACACACACTCACCCCTCAATTCTTCTCAATTCCTCCCTCTGTTTCTGTCTGGGTCGAACAACACATAAACACATACACGGTTTAACCCCAAATTATTGGACCCGTGCACACAATCCTAGAAGCCTCTAGTCAAGCCCCACGTGTCACCATCCTCCCCTTCTCTCTCACAACTGGCTCAATCTCAACCCTCCATTTTCCCTCTCCATTGCACAAATCCCAATGTGCAGAAAGACCAAAATACCCTTCCTTTTAAGTCAAATTTACGGTTGTGCCACTACCTTTCTAGACCCGTATCTCACACATCGTAAGTCCGATGAATACGTGCCGCCTGTCATCGAACTCAGGACGACAAGATCTATCTAACAGTCTTAGGTCAACGTCTCCAAAACCCGATCGTACGAAAAGTCAACTTTTCCCCTTAGTTTAGCCAAATTACGGTTATGCCCTCAATCTTCCGAACATCATAACTTCCTCCTCGGATGTCGGAATTGGGCGTGCCACCTGTCTACGGATTCGCGACGTCCTAAATTATGTCCTGGTCATCGGTCAAAACCCAATTGACCACCCGAACTAAAAGTTAACTATTTACCCGAACTAGGGGCAAACTCGTCATTCTAGGTTAATGACCTTATCGGGACCAACTAACCCCCGATTAAGCTTACTGATTTTGTAACGCCCCGAACGTTCTGGAAATGTAATATTATAAAATATTGAATAAAATGACGTTTTTACCCCTGTGATTTGTGTGGTCAATTTGTTGACTTTTTGATTGGGAGGTCGAACGCATGTTGAGCGATGACCGTGACGTAGTTCGGGACGTCACAAGTTCATAGACAGGTGGCACGTTCGATTCGGACGAACAGGGTGAAAGTTATGATGTTCGGAAGTTCAGGGGCATTATCGTAATTGGACGTTATTAAGGGGAAAAGTTGACTTTTTGTTTGACAATTGATATTCATTTGACTCGAAGACCGTTATGTTCATCTCGACGCCCTGAGTACAACGACAGGCGGCACGCGCGAAACGGACGTCGGATGACCGAGTTACGGGTCACAGAAGTTGGAGGGCATTTTGGTAATTTTTGCCCTGGGGGTATTTTGGTAATTTCCGCACGGGGTACTGTTCACCACCGTGGAAAACAGAGCAGCGGTCGTGGGTCTTGTTCGTTCAATTGTTTAAGGTTTAGTGGAAGGCTCAGGGCATTGTTTAAGTTGTTTGAGGTAGTGGAAGCAGGGTGGAGTGGCTCAGGTGCACGGCTGAACTGAGTGCAGGGCACGAGTGAGCTCGAATTGGCCATGGTTTCTGTGTGCGTGGGAAACATTTTCAGAAAAATCTCAGACGGTTTCCCACGGGTTGCTGGCCGCTTTGATCGATTACCTGGTCGCCTTTGAGTCTGGGAACTCATTTGGGATCATGCTGCTGAGGAGTGACTGAGAGAGATTGAGAGAAATAGTGAGAAATCAGTTTCGGGTTTTTGGGGGGAAATCTCAGAATTCAGTCTCTACTGGTTTAGGGATCACACTAGACACACTGAGAGTTTTCTGGGAGCAGCAGCAGCATAACCGTGCACGAAATCAAGCAAATTGAGCAAGGATTGCTCAGGAGCCCAGGTACCAGTTCAGAGAAGAACCAGTGGGCGGGAAAAATTTGAATTCGATTTCTGAGGCTTGTTGATCGAAACGAAGGGCCATTCTAGTCTTCTGGGAGCAAGAGGGAACCAACCACGTCGAATTCGAAGGACGACACTCACGAATTGGCCAAGAACGGAGCTCCCTGGTTCTGAGAATTTTCAAGCTTGAGGTCGACGACTTCTAGGTAACGGCGAGTCCAATTGATTGTACCCTTGTGTTCGTCTAAGTTTCCTTATGCTATTGGTGAAACTAATTTGGAAATGGAGTTAGTTTGGGTGAGTTCTGGGTGACGACCCGTTCGTCTGTTCAAGTCTGGGTTGAATCGATTTAGGGACAGTCGAGGTTAATAATTAGTGCAGACCTGAAATTGATAGGTTAGAGAAGATAATAGGATTGAAAATGGGAGGAATTGATTGAGAATTGAGCTTGAACTGGTCGGGTTGTGTCGCGGGTGACAGACCCGTTTATCAGGCTATCCGGGTAGGAACGATGACACTGTAGCTTGGCGCGTGGCCTTCACGCGCAGCCACTTTGGGCGGCGCGTGACGGCGCGTACGATGTCATCTCCGATCACGGTCAACATGGAAATTGTCCCTTTCAGTCTAATTAACATTTTCCCTTTAGGATTCGAGTTGTTCGGGGGTCGTTCGGGATAATCTCGGGAGCCCGGAAGTTTAGATCCTTAAGGTTTATTTCGCCGAAAAATCCGGGAAATTAGGGAAAAATCATACGAGCTATTTGAGGATGTTTGTAACCCTTCTTGTACATTTTTACAGGCCCGGACACTTCCGAAGCTACAGAGGAGCGCGCGGGACGCGATTGACGCGTCCTAAAACTGTGAGTGGACTTTTTGATTTCTAAATTGGGCATGCATGACTATTTTGCTTATTTATCTCATGGTTTTACATATGATTTTATGATGGTGATATGATACATCGATTTTACGTGTTTTCACATTTTTCGAGATCTTTATCGTATTTCACACATTTCGAGGTTATGGTTTTTCGCTTATGCATGTGTGGTGATTTGGATGAAGTATCTGGATATGATTATGCATGTTACGGATTTACGATGTTTTGATTATAAATGTGAAGTGATTTCGGAAATTTCATGTTTTGGAATTTTGCATGTGAATTCGGACATGAGTCCTGTTATGACAATATATGATTCTGGAATGATTTGGAAAAACGGATTATGATGAATCCTGGTTTATTAAATGGTTTTGGGTTTAAAGACCCGGTTGATTGTTCGATCTGGTTTTGGGTTTAAAGACCCGGTTTATTGATGACGGGGGCGGGCCCGAAAATTGGGTTTAAAGACCCGAATTGAGTTTAAAGACTCGTGAGTTTAAAGACTCGATTATTGTGATACCCCCGAGGCCTATTAATCATGTTTTGAGTTTAAAGACTCGTTGATATCCCGGGAAGGCCTAATGTTGAGTTTAAAGACTCGGATGGATCCAACGGCATAATTGTGATTATTGATTTTACGTTTTACTTGATTTGTGCAAATAATGTTTCAAATGATGGTTTCTGGAATCTGGTATTATTAAATGGTTTTACATGAGTTATGACGATCCTTGTAACATTTTTCGTGTGTTTCGGAAGAAGAGTTTTCAAAAGTTTAATACGCAAGTTTTGAATATTTGGTTATGCATGCGGATTACAAAACTGGAGGGCGAACCCGATTTCGGAAAAACTGTTTTTCCTGCAAAACTTATGTTTCGGTCCACTCACACTTTGTTGTTTTAAATTCCCTCCAGGTCGTGGTACAAGTGCGGGGGCAAGCGCCGAGGCAGGGGCGGAGGCATAAAGTTTTCCGTTGCGGAGTAGTTAGTTCACAGAGTAGGATTTGTTTCTTTAACTTGTTTTGTAATATTGCTATGTAAACTGTGGACTTGACGTCCAGTCAGTTGTAACCGTTTAATCTCCCTGGCCTGACAATGGGTGTGATGTATTATTATTTATTTTTTCGGTCTTTGGATTCGTTTGTCAGACGGGAGCAGGATGCTTCCCGATTATCGAGGCGATAATCGGGGTGGGTCCTGTCAATTGGTATCAGAGCCTAGGTTTACGATTCGTGTCTGGCACTCGGGTGTGCCTTGATTTTTTTTTACTAACTTATGCCTCTTTCAGAGAAGGACGATCGGCCATGCCTCCGCAACGCGAACCCCCTCCACGACCTGATGGCGATGCCGAGAGTGCTTTGATCGAGCGAGCCCAGCGTCTTGGGGCTACGGTGTTTTGGGGTGGAGCGGATCCCGAGGAAGCTCACCGTTGGATTTCTCGGATTGAGCGGATTTTTACTGTGATGCACTGTCCTCCTGAGGAGCGTGGGGTATTGGCCACATTTTTACTTGATGGATCTGCTTATGAGTGGTGGTATACTCTGGAGTTGTCGGGCTGGGATGCCCGTACAGTGACTTGGGAGACCTTTCGTGAACGGTTTCTGGATCAGTATTATCCCCGTTCATTCCGTGATGCTAGGGAGACCGAGTTTCTGCAGCTCCAGCAAGGGAGCATGTCCGTAGCTGAGTATGAACAGAAATTTCAGATGCTAGCTCGTTTTGCTCCTACCTTTGTATCTACTGAGGCTGAGAAATGTCGTAGGTTTGAGCTTGGCCTACGGGGTGAGATACGGGCCATTGTGACGGCCGGAGCTTTTGCTACTCTCAGGGAGTTGTCTGATGCCGCGGTGCGGGTTGAGGCTAGTCTCCCGACACGTCCACAGTATTCTGGTGGTGGACAACGTCGCGAGCGTTCATATCCTGGATCATATGGTCAAAGAGCCCCGAAGAAGGGACGTTATGGTGGAGCCTCATCTGCAGGCAATGATCGTTATGGCAGGCCTGGTAACTATCAGGGTTCTGGATTCCGAGCGCCTAGGGCGCAGACTGCTCCGCAGGCGAGCGCGACTTCTGTTGCTTCCACAGGACGGCAGGGTGGTGGTTTTGTTCGAGATGCTTCCAGTGTTATCTGTTTCTTCTGTGGCGAGCGGGGCCACTATCGGAGGGAGTGTCCATCTTTGCCACAGGGTGGTGGCGCAGGTCGGGGTGGAGCAGAGCAGGGACGGAGCACAGCTGCAGTTTCTGGGACTGGGAGTACTCGAGGAGGTGGTACTGGAGCGGCTAATGGACAGAGGGGCCGGGGCCGTGGGCGAGCAGCTGGACCACAGGCCCGAGTTTTTGCTGTTACGCAGCAGGAGGCTAGGGCAGCACCTGGTGTTGTGACAGGTACACTCACGATCTTTGGGCATGATGTTTGTGCTTTAATTGATCCCGGAGCTACTCATTCATTTATATCACGGGACTGTGAGTTGTTGGCGGGTAGAGAGGTGTCCGCCTTGGACTGTGACTTGGGTGTGAGTACACCCACGGGAGATGTATTTGTGGTAAATCAAGTGTTGTGGGAGTGTCCCGTAATGGTAGGTGATGTGGGTCTGATGGCAGATTTGATACTCTTGGACTTGCACGACTTTGATGTCATTCTAGGGATGGACTGGTTGACACTCCATCATGCTTCTATCGAATGTGTCGATAAGAAGGTTACTTTTCGGAGCCCGGGGTTACCGGAAACCACTTTTCAGGGAATTCAGCGAGCCACTCCTGTCGGAGTGATTTCAGCCCTGAAGGCAAGTAAGTTGTTGAGGAAAGGGTGCCAGGGATACTTAGCTCAAGTGATG
The DNA here is from genome assembly GCA_032719365.1 of Prinsepia uniflora. Classification (NCBI taxonomy): domain Eukaryota; kingdom Viridiplantae; phylum Streptophyta; class Magnoliopsida; order Rosales; family Rosaceae; genus Prinsepia; species Prinsepia uniflora. The sequence continues at coordinate 23,120,032 of CM064868.1, forward strand.
GATTCACGAGCTGCACCATTGAGGGTGGAGGATATACCGATAGTACGGGAGTTCCCGGATGTCTTTCCAGAGGATCTACCGGGATTGCCACCGCATCGAGATGTCGAGTTCACTATTGATCTGGTTCCAGGTACGCAACCTATCTCTCAGACTCCGTATCGTATGGCGCCAGCTGAGTTGAAAGAACTGAAGGCGCAGTTACAAGAATTACTTGAGATGGGGTTTATTCGACCGAGTGTGTCCCCCTGGGGAGCCCCGGTGTTGTTTGTGAAGAAAAAGGATGAGAGTTTGAGACTCTGCATCGATTACAGGCAACTGAATAAAGTAACAGTCAGGAACAAATACCCGTTGCCTCGGATCGATGATTTGTTTGATCAACTGCGAGGAGCACAGTACTTCTCCAAAATGGATCTACGTTCTGGGTATCATCAGTTGCGGGTTAAGGATGAGGATGTACCCAAGACAGCCTTTAGGACCCGATACGGTCATTATGAGTTCCTTGTGATGCCGTTTGGTTTGACCAACGCACCCGCAGCGTTTATGGATTTGATGAACCGAGTGTTGCAGCCTTACTTGGATCACTTTGTCATCTTGTTCATTGACGATATCCTGGTCTACTCGAGGAGTGCGGAAGCGCACGAGGAGCACTTAAGGATGGTGCTGGGTACCTTGAGGGAAAACCAGTTTTATGCGAAGCTCAGCAAATGTCAGTTTTGGTTGACGAGCGTGAGTTTCTTGGGGCATGTGATCTCAATTGACGGGATCAGTGTGGATTCTCAGAAAATTGAGGCAGTGGTGAAGTGGGAACAACCGAGGACCGTCACTGAAGTCAGAAGTTTCTTGGGTTTGGCTGGTTACTACAGGAGGTTTGTAGAGGGTTTCTCGACCATTGCTGCCCCGTTGACGCGACTGACGCAGAAGGGAGTCAAGTTTGAGTGGGATGACGATTGTGAGCGTAGTTTTCGGGAGCTAAAGGAAAGGTTGACATCTGCTCCTATACTGACCATTCCGGACGACAGTGGGGAATTTGAGGTGTACAGTGATGCATCCTTACAGGGTTTGGGATGTGTACTAATGCAGCATGGGAAAGTGATCGCCTATGCTTCGCGCCAGTTGAAACCGCATGAGCGCAATTATCCGATGCACGACTTGGAGTTAGCTGCTGTCGTGCATGCGTTAAAAATCTGGAGACATCACCTGTATGGTGCGACTTGCAGAATGTTCACGGATCACAAAAGCCTGAAGTACTTGTTCACTCAGAAGAAGTTAAATGTGAGGCAGCGACGGTGGCTAGAGCTAATTAAGGATTATGATTGCACAATTGAGTACCACCCGGGAAAAGCCAATGTGGTGGCTGATGCTCTAAGCCGGAAGTCAACACATTCTGTAGCACATCTACGGACGGTTCATTTGCCACTTTTGGTTGAACTTCGTAAGACTAGCATTGATCTGGGCTTGGATGGCCAGGGTGTTTTACTGGCTAGCTTTCATGTGAGACCACTTCTGATCGATCGGATCGTTGAGGCTCAATCTCAAGATCCTGTCTTGTGTGTACTTCGAATTGAAGTAGAAGCCGATGAGAGGCTAGATTTTACAGTCAGGGAGGATGGAGCTTTGCTAAAAGAAGGACGGTTGTGTGTGCCCGACGTCGAGGCACTGAAGAGGGAGATCTTAGACGAAGCTCATAGTTCGGCCTACGCGATGCATCCTGGTGGGACCAAGATGTATCGTACCTTGCGAGAGCACTACTGGTGGCCGGGAATGAAACGGGAGATTGCCGAGTTTGTCAGTAGGTGTCTGGTTTGCCAGCAAGTGAAGGCTGAGAGACAACGACCTTATGGAGCCTTGCAACCCCTACCTATCCCAGAATGGAAATGGGATCACTTAACGATGGATTTCGTGTTTGGACTTCCTAGGACACCCAGGGGTCACAATGGAGTTTGGGTGATTGTGGACAGGCTTACGAAATCAGCTCATTTCTTGCCAGTGCGAGAGAACTTCAGGATGACACAGTTGGCCCAGTTGTTTATTGATGAGATCATCCGTTTGCACGGTACTCCGAAATCAATAGTTTCTGACCGAGACCCGAGGTTTACTTCTCGATTTTGGCAGAGTCTGCAGGAAGCATTTGGGACGAAACTTCGTTTCAGTACTGCATTTCATCCTCAGACTGACGGCCAGTCTGAGCGGACCATCCAGACATTGGAGGATATGATGCGAGCTTGCGTTCTACAATTTCAGGACACTTGGGAGTCACATCTAGCCTTGATGGAATTTTCCTACAATAACAGCTATCAGGCGAGCATTGGGATGGCCCCGTACGAAGCCTTGTACGGACGGCAGTGCCGAACCCCGTTGTGTTGGACGGATGTGGGTGAAAGGAAGCTGACTAAATCCGAATTGGTGGAACTGACAACCGAGCAGGTCAAACTCATCAGGGATCGGCTCAAGGCAGCCCAGGACAGACAAAAGAGCTATGTGGACCATCGGATTTGAGATCTTGAGTTTGCGGTCGGAGATCGGGTATTTCTGAAATTGTCCCCTTGGAAGGGTGTGGTGAGATTCGGCAGGCGAGGGAAGTTGAGCCCTCGTTATATCGGACCTTATGAGATTACCGAGAGGATTGGCCCGGTGGCCTACAGGTTGGCATTACCGCCAGAGCTGTCGAAGGTCCACGATGTTTTTCATGTGTCGATGTTGCGGAAATATGTGTTTGACGCATCTCATGTACTGGAGGAACAGCCCATTGAACTTCGAGATGACTTGAGCTTCGAGGAACAGCTGGTGCAGATTTTGGATCGAAAGGATAAAGTACTACGTCGGAAGACCGTTCCTCTAGTAAAGGTTCTCTCGAGGAACCAGAATGTGGAGGAAGCCACATGGGAACCCGAGGCACAGATGCGAGAACAGTTCCCCTACTTGTTTCCTTGAAATTTCGGGACGAAATTTCTTAAGGGGGGGGGGGGGGGGGGGGGGGGGAGATTGTAACGCCCCGGACGTTCTGGAAATGTAATATTATAAAATATTGAATAAAATGACGTTTTTACCCCTGTGATTTGTGTGGTCAATTTGTTGACTTTTTGATTGGGAGGTCGAACGGACGTTGAGCGAATGACCGTGACGTAGTTCGGGACGTCACGAGTTCATAGACAGGTGGCACGTTCGATTCGGACTAACAGGGTGAAAGTTATGATGTTCGGAAGTTCAGGGGCATTATCATAATTGGACGTTATTAAGGGGAAAAGTTGACTTTTTGTTTGACAATTGATATTCATTTGACTCGAAGACCGTTATGTTCATCTCGACGCCCTGAGTACAACGACAGGCGGCACGCGCGAAACGGACGTCGGATGACCGAGTTACGGGTCACAGAAGTTGGAGGGCATTTTGGTAATTTTTGCCCTGGGGGGCATTTTGGTAATTTCCGCACGGGGTACTGTTCACCACCATGGAAAACAGAGCAGCGGCCGTGGGGTCTTGTGCGTTCAATTGTTTAAGGTTTAGTGGAAGGCTCAGGGCATTGTTTAAGTTGTTTGAGGTAGTGGAAGCAGGGTGGAGTGGCTCAGGTGCACGGCTGAACTGAGTGCAGGGCACGAGTGAGCTCGAATTGGCCATGGTTTCTGTGTGCGTGGGAAACATTTTCAGAAAAATCTCAGACGGTTTCCCACGGGGTTGCTGGCCGCTTTGATCGATTACCTGGTCGCCTTTGAGTCTGGGAACTCATTTGGGATCATGCTGCTGAGGAGTGACTGAGAGAGATTGAGAGAAACAGTGAGAAATCAGTTTCGGGTTTTTGGGGGGAAATCTCAGAATTCAGTCTCTACTGGTTTAGGGATCACACTAGACACACTGAGAGTTTTCTGGGAATCACTATCCTCGGAATCACTAAGTACTAGCTTCGGCAGATGCAACACATTTCAACACACCCCAAATCACGAACCTTAGAAAAGTCTTACACATCTGACACATTTCTGAGGTGTCCATGAAAACCAACCTCACTAATGGTCAAACCCGACCATACCAAACTATCCCGATCCAAAACTAAGCATAGGTCCACCGCGCTTCCGCTGCGCTACTCTGATTAAAGCAACACTATCCTGACCAAGCATTTGAGAGCGCTCTGATCTACATGGAGAAGACAAAGGATTTTCCTAATAAGAAAATCAAGAGAAAAATGTTCGACATTGGCCATAAAGTTTTGTTATTTAATTCGTGACTTAGACTCTTTCCTAGTAAGTTATGTTCTAGGTGGGTAGGTCTTTTGTTGTTACTAATGTGTTTACCCATGGAATTATACAAATCAAAATCATCGAAACAGGAAAAGAATTCAAGATAAATAGACGCAAATTAAATTCTTGCTTAGAGGCAGTTGGAAAACACGATGTGGACTTAAAAATAGTGCATAGACCTCGCATCGTATGAGTTGATTGGAGCACTTCGTCTAGGCTGAATGGACATAAAACTTAAAGCACTTGTTGGGAGGCAACCCAATATGTTCTAGAGATGTGAGGAGCCATCAAATGCATATTTACTTTCTCGAACCTTTCACTATCTTTTATTTTGTTTAGTTAGTTTATTCATTGAGTCATTTAACGTAAAAACTTCTTATGTTCTTGAGTTCTATGTTTATTTGATTTATGCTTGAATACATTGAGGACAATGTAGAGTTTAAGTTTGGGGGAAGGGTTTATCATTTTATTTTTATAAAAACGTATAAAAAAGAAGAAGTGTTTCTTGCGTTGTTGAAGCTAGGGATTACATGTAAACACAAGAATATGATATGGATATGGTGTCTAGCAAAGAGATATTAAGGTGTTGGGTTTTAGATTTGAGAAGTGGACCTCGGGGAGTTCCAAAAATCAATCCTACCTCTCACACAAAGTCTCTCAGCTGGCCATAGTTGCATATGTCCCATTAGAAACGTGTAATGCTTAACTTGAGTCTTTTTGTTTATAACTTAGTGTTTACAGAGTATTAGGATGCCCTTAACCTGTCAATGATAATAATGGAGGGAAAACGGATAAGAAATGGCTGAATGATGATCGCTACAATCTGAATTCAATTTCTAATGAGATGTGCTTGAGGGTTTATGACTTGTGGTAGATGATGCATGATAAATGGATACAAAAATGAGCATGCTAAGATAAGTTTGAATCATATGAACCCTATGTGAGCTTCAGAACTATATATACATCTTTAATGAGTGATTCATAAGTTCTTAGTTTGAATCGATATACAAATGTCTCATTACTACTTGTCATAGCTTTTAATAAACTCTAGAGTGCTAGAACTTACTTCTATGTGATTATCAAAGCTTTTTATTCAATAAATTATCTGATTTTGGACATGGCTAAGGCATTAGGGTTAGCACCACATATCCATACATCCATGAGTCCCCATTTGTGCGCACGAGTTGGGACCCCCTTAGTTTTAACTCCTTTGAGCCCACATTATGCTTTCTTTCATCGCCACGAGCATCTAAACACTTGAGGTTAGTATAGACATCATTTACCCTTGTTCCAAAGACTTGGTTGAAGATATTATGACGATGTGAAGAAGAAGAAGATAATGATGTTTGAAGACTTGTATGTGTGTATAGGGATAGACTTGCTCAAACTACATTATAATGTTGTTATACATAGAATTACCAAAAATAAAATTAAAAAAATGGTGGAGAAAAAAAAAAGAGAAAAAGCTTGAGAAATTATGAAAGAACGATTTTTGAGTCTCTCAAAAGGCAATAGGTTTTGATTATGTAAAATTTTGAGTTAAGTCCCTTCTACTTGTGAATTCAGAGATAGAGAAGAATTGAAAGCCTAACATTGAATATTTAGGCTTTGGTCTAGTTTGAAAAGCTCAAAGACATTTAGAGTGGAGTCTAGGCCCAACATGATAATACTTGGTCTATGTTTGAAGGGATGGACTTATGACATCGATGCATTAAAAGATGGTGATGTTATTCTATGTTTGGGAGCCTTTGATTGAGTTTTGGAGCTAATTTGAACAACACTTATCCTATATATTCCATGCCTCTATACTTAGCCCCATTACAAGCTGATTAAGGCCTTATGATCTTTATGATGAGTAACCTTTGATTGGTTGAGTTAATCACTAGAGTAAGCCTATGATTTTGGTTCATTTGTGCAACTATTCTTGACTCTTTCTCTAGGTTTTAGGTTGAGATGCACAAAATGTGTTCGTTTCTGAAATATGTGAGCTATTTGATTGCTCTACTAGTTTATCACTCACATATACCTTTGAGTGCGATCTATACATGGAGTGAAAGAATGATGAGTGTATATCCTTGTGAGTTGATTCATACTTGTTGTAAACATGCTGAGAACCACACACACCATCGTTTACTCACAATCTTACTTGTTAAACTACTTGATACATCTTATTAACTTTAGAATTCCATGCCATGTGCTAAAATGCTATATAAGTGTAAATCTTTGATGCCATGATCATAATGATGAAATTGATGCCATGATCACAATGATGAAATTGATGCCATGATCATAATGATGAAATTCTAAGACAAATTAGTTAAAGGGCTAAGTTGTTTGAAGTTTTTGTAGAGTCTTAGTCTATGTTAGTGTTTTCTAGGGACTAGCAAAGTCTAAGTGTGGGGGAATTTGATACGCCTATATTTATGTATGTTTTTAACATCATTTTGTACCCTTTATGCCTACTTTTTAAGGCAATTGGTGCCATCAATAAGAGAAAATGATGTTTCTTGTGAGAGTTGTTCAGAATTAGAAATGGGATTCAAAATAGAGAATATTACAAAATGAATGACTCAAATTAGAGAAGGAGCGAAGAAATGTCCCCAATATAGTGTTTTGGTCCCAACTGATGTCACTGCCCGTGTACCAACATTGTGTCACTGTAACTAGGTGAGCTTTAGTTCCAAGTTCCTACAAGCTCCTAATGAGGTTCATGTCATTGGTGCCTTCACCATGTCACTGGGCCTTGCCATCGTGTCACCGAGTTCTTGTACCTGCACGATGTCACTAGAGCCTTCACCATGTCACTATTGGTCTGGAGCTTGTACCTGAAGCGTGTCGCTACCGTGTCACTAGCGTGTCGTTAGGATGTCACTACTTGGCATGTGTATTTGATTTCTGGCCTTAGTCGGGCCTAGAGCCAACGGCTCCACAGTTTTGGCCTCCCTGTTCCAATGGGTTAAGGGTCAGCTCTGGTTACGATTTTCATGCAAAGTACTCTACTTTCAACATTCTTTCTAATCGTGTATTCAGGGCCAAGTTACATGGACTTTTACCCATAGCTTATTTCAAAGGCCAAATTGGGCCCTTGAGAGGGCCTTGGAGGGTTTAGACCGTTTTCTAGGGTCTAGGGTAAGATCAAACCACCCAGATCACTTCTAGGTGTCATACTTGCGTCATTAATGAAGTCAGATCATCCAAGATCGACTAAGAAGGGTACTAACCACAAGAGTTAAAGATTAAAGGCTTAAAACTGTGGAAATGGATGAAGCACTGAAAGAAATTCCCTAAGCAACCACATTCCCTAAAAGAGATGAGTAATACTTTCCTAAAGACACAAGGAAAATCACACACATGATGGGCTTTAAACTGAATTGTTCTAGGCCTTTTAAGGTCTTATGATAATAAGGGTTTCAGGTTTCCTCACAAAGAATTAGTTTGGTAATGGGCTAAGCTTCAGATCCAATTTGGTTTTGAGGAGTTATTTTGGTAGAGTTTGAGGTTAATGAAACTTCATTGTGGAAAGAATTATAGGTGTATTAGTTGTATAAGGAAAGTTGACTCAAGGAATATCCATTGAGATTGCAAGGAGTTGTTTTCGGCTGGTTTTAGGGATATTAACGTGCAAGCCGTGAGGGTTTTTAGGAGCTGTTCGGAAGGTACTCCAAGGGTTCTAAGGTATGGAGGCTAGGGCTTAGTATTGATCATATGACTATATAAGGAGGTACTCTTCTCACTTCTGGGGGATCACACTCTTCATGGGAAAACACTCTTATACTAGAAGAATTCATACAGCCACACCAAGGTTGAAGAAAATGAATTTATCCCGAGTTCCACTTTCGTTCCTCCATCTTCATAAGGTCCAGACCACTGTTCGGAGAACTAAGTGAATAACAATCCATCAATTTCACAACTTTGGCATCTCAAACTGTTCTTGGATTCCAAAAGTGTAAACTATGCCTTATTTCTCTAAATTCTTGTATTTGATCTTGGTTATGTATGGAATTCTGTTTCTATTTGATTACTTTTTGTTTGAACGCATTAACAAATTAAATAGACAAGTGTTGGTTTACTTCTTCTAACTCAAGACATGTAGTCCTAGGGTTTTTGGGACACTAACTTAAGTTAATTCTAGGGTTAACCAAGTTAGGGTTTCAAAAATCTTAGAACTAGATGTTTTATAATTAGTTAATGCTTGTATACATTTAAATTTAATCTCCACGTGTTTTAAATTCTGAATTCTAGTTACTTCATATGTTTAAATGTTTAATACTTCAATTTAAGGCTAAATGTTTGTTCACTGTTCGGTGCATTTAGAATTAGATTGAAAGACTTAGTGTTTGTCCGCTGTTTGACGTATTCAATCAACAACTTAAGGTAAATCGTATTGTGAGTGTTGTCCGTTGTTCGACGCATTTATAGTATTGAAAAATTTATGCAGGTAACCGAAATTTAGGAGTCATAATTTTGTGGTTGATTTAATGTGTGCAGGTATTAAAGTGTAGGAAAGGTATGTGGATGATGTGATCACTATATAGTGGTTAATTAGGAGTAAATTAAATGGCGTGCTTGTTCATTAGGTTAAAACATGTAGCTTGGGCTGCAACACTGTTAAACTCCCCTTATTACAATTGTTTATTGTTTTAGTAATCATTGTTAAATGTTCCTCAATTCTCCGGTCTAGAACGATCCCTCCTTATCACTACTACAATCTTCCAAATAGGATTTAAGTTGAGCTTGTGTGAATTAAGTGTTTATTTAAGTGCATAGTTCCCTCTTATTCGTAACAATACTATTGTACTCTGCAAGCGAATCACCACCGTTCATTCAATGCTCTGAGGCACATGGCAACATCCTAATGATTAATTGGGCTTTACTTTGCTAGAGTTCTAACCGCCATAATCACTACCACTTTAAATACTAGCACATTTCCCCATATAATGGTAATCACTATTCACTAAACTTTACACTGCCTAAACTATGCCTTTTGCTTTCTAATTTAAGCATCGAGGCCCACTGAGCCAGCACCCCATTTAGGGGTGGCAATGAGTCGTGTCGTGTCGTGTCATGAATTCTGTTTTACCCATTTATACCCAACCCGAATCCAACCCGTTTAATAATCGTGTTAAGAATATCCAACCCGAACCCGACCTGTTAATAACCCGTATAACCCGTGTAACCCGTTTAACCTATTTAATAAACAGGTCATACTCAAAACCCAATTAACCTATGACTCGTTTGACCCGTTTAATCCGTTTAGCATGTTTAACCTATTTAAATTATAAGATTTAATAGATATTTAGGTAGGTAAATGGGTAGATATATGGGTTAGTAATGACACATTTATTAAATGGGTCAATATATAAGCCAATATACGGGTTAACCTGTTAACCCGAAATCTACCCATTTATTAAACGGGTTAACAGGTCATTATACGAGTTAACAGGTTGACCCGAAATCCACCCGTTTAATAAACGGGCCATAACGGGTTGACCCGAAAATGACCCGAAATTTTAATCGTGCGGGTTGACCCAGATAAATTTTGTGCGGGTTTCAAGTCATGTATCGAGTCGTGTCAAAAATTGTCACCCTTAACCCCATTGATCTCAAGTGCTTTTTTTATTGTCTTGCAAGTCTCCCGATGAACAAAAGAAGAGTCCCAACGTCTATCAAGACCACATTCTGGTAGATCCATTTTTGGATGAAATAACCATCAGTACCAACAAATTAGATAAAAAGTAAGAATCCATGACTTACGTAAAATTCACAAGAATTTATAATCTAATAGCAAAGCTTGTAACTATGTTCAATACTGATGTGATTGATGATACTTATGGTTTAGTTATTGATACGTGTTTGTAGGCATATGTAGCTCTTACAAAAAAACTCAGAATGTAGTAGAAAAACTTGTACTTAAGCCGGGTACTAAAGTGAATGATGATACTTATGATTAAGTCATAGGTAATGACCTTAAGCCTTGAGAGGGACATGGCCGAGCGGCTGGCCCAAACCTCATCTACAATCAACTTTTTCATACAAATATACCTCCTCAACCTTACAATTAGCATAATTATACACAACAACGTATGCCTAGAAGATTCAATCCTCAAATCTCTCTATTTTTTTCGACTTTTCATTTACTTTGATGTCGGACCAAAGCGGACCTAAGGCTAGCTCGACCTCAATAAGAGATAACACTTCATGTCACAGTGATTCACGCTCATCCCTGAAAATCCACCCAAAAAAAAAACATTAAACTTCATACATCAAAACAGACTTTAGGGTTTCATCCTCAAGTCTGACAATATATACAATATGCTGCTAATCAAGCTAATTGAAATTGTTAAATTGACAACCCGATATTTTTTATGATCCATTTGAGTTCCCCACTCGATTACCATGCAGCAAGCTGAGAATACGATGATGATTTTGTTCCATGCTAACACTAATATAGCATTTCAGTATGTAGACAAGATTGGGATTGAAAGAAAAATAAAAATTATCACAACATGTGTTAGAAAAGGATACCATTTGAGATTCTCAGTAGGTCCGAATGCTTTCACAGTAGCATTCAGGACACAGCATAAAGCCATAAACACATGAATGCGGAGAAGTTACAAGGATCAAAATGTTTACCAGGAGGATATGGATCACACTGATGACCACAGATTATAATGCGATTGCAACATGGAATTCCTCCTTGCTTCATGGAATAACATAAGATCGCTTTTCTGAGAAGAGCATTCTGGAAACCCAATTCCTCTTAGGAGCATGGACATATCAAAGTACATCAAGAAAGGAAGGGATCCTCTTCTGGCCTTTTATGCCGAAATCATTGTTTGGTGGATTAGACTTAATCCCAATGACTACTCCATACCTGCTCAAATATTTTCCAAAAGCAAAGTGACACTCATTGTATTAACATATATTAACATGTAAGAATACTTCTTAATAGATTTATATGAAGCTATACCAGCTCTAGTATTTTCCTATTTTTACTTTTTTTGGACATGATTATACCAATAAGGCACAAATAAAAATGTTTTAGGAAGGATAAATACCTGAGCGTGCAGAAGCAATCTGTGAAACAGGTCAGCGGGTATTGGCCAGCAATCATATCTCGAGAGTGTAATAAGGTAGATAAAAGGGATTTTCACCTAGTCTTGGGGCATAACAAAAAACCCACATGATCACTATGGTAATAAATCTTTCCTCAATCCAAGGATGAACATTAAATTAGCTAGTTCTTTTGTCTTTTGTTGGCTACAAAAGCAAAGTTTTAGTGTCTGCGGATTGTAAAAAGCTCTGCGCTGGTTCTTTTTGCAAGCTTCTCTTTTCTATCAAATTTCGTGTTTCCAAAGCACAGTCCCATGCACCAGATGCAGCATATATGCCTCCTAGGACAACATAGTTAACTGAATTCTCTGGATCTATATCAAAAAGATTATTTGCTGCCACTTCTCCAAGTGACCTATTACCATAGGTGCTACATGCCCCGAGAATTGATCCCCAGAGTGAGGGATTAGGCTTAATGTTCATACCACACAACAACTTATAAGCTTCTTCTAACAAACCTGCACGTGCATAAACATCTATGATGCAAGAAAAATGCTCAGCACGAGGCAATATGTTGTATTTGCTGAGCATAGTATTGAAGCATTCCCATCCTTCAACTGTCAATCCAGCATGGCTACAAGCAAAGAGAATAGACAAGAATGTGATGTCATTAGGTTTCAACCCCTCATATTCCATCATTTTATATAAAGAAATCGCCTTATGTGCCAATCCATGCCTTCCATATCCAGAAATCAGTGAGGTCCATGAAATAACATTTTTCTCCGCCATTTCCTCAAAAGCACGGTTAGCATCTTCAATTTCTCCGCATTTTGCATACATATCAACAAGAGCATTTCCCATGGCCACATCATAACAAGGTTTCTGTTTAAAAATCAAGGCATGGATTTGTCTTCCCAAGATTAATGAAGCAATATTAGCGCATATACTAAGCATCGAGCATAATATGACACCATCCAGTGCCACATGCATAAGATTTATTTCTTTAAAGAGATACAGAACATCTCTGCTATAGTTACCTTCTCGTGCATATCCAGTTATCAGTGCAGTGCAAGATATAATGTCCTTTGTTACCATACTCTTGTATATTTTATAAGCACTCCCTACCCTTCCGCATTTTGCATATGCATTGATCAGGGATCCACATAAAGTTTGGTGAGATCCAAAACCCATTTGCAGGATGTACCCATGTATTTGACTTACCTTCATGAGACAACTACCTCCAGAAAAGGCTCTCAAAACACTCCCCAAGGTGAAGCAATCAGGGATCATGCCTGAGTCAAACGATCACATATGAAAATTAAATAAAGATAGGTTAAAGTAGATGTAAAGGAATGGATACATATGGTATAAAACTTGTAAAGCATGAAACATGATATTTGACTTTTGGGTAACTGTGCTTAGTCAGGAACCTCCAGCTGACAGCCTTGTTCCCTAATCCTCACTTTGAGAATTAACAGTATATGATGCTAGATTTGACTATCTATTAAGAGTTCTTTGCATTGACATAAGGGGCATGAAGAAAAATTTTCTTGACCATTTTCTTGAGTAAGTACACCAAAAACAAATGCACAAAGACAAGCATAATTAGTAGGGGTAGCATACGTCTTAAAGTGATTGTATCAGTGGTGACATTGCTTCACAAAGAAAGCAGCATGTGATGAATTCGCAAAGGAAATGTTACCCAAAAAAATATCAAATGAACACAAAATAATAAGATTATAAAAGACTAAACTACAAGCATAAATATTCACCTTCCCTCATCATTGAATGAAACATTCGAAATGCGTCATCAGCAAAGCCCTGAGCACCATAGCCGCCAATCATTGCATTCCAAGAAACCAAGTCTTTTTCAAACATTTCCTCAAACAAATAACGTGCATCCTCTATCTTTCCACACTTCGAAAGAAAATCAACCAAGGCACTCTGCACATATAAGTTCTCAGCAAACCTACCTTTCATAATGCACCCTTGAATCTGCATCCCTACTTGCAGACACCTCAAACCAGTACATGCCCGCAACGCACTCCCATATCCAAATTGATTAGCTCGGAAACCCGCCTGCCGCATATTTGAAAACACCCTTAAAGCATTTTCATAACATCCACTTTGAGCATACCCAGAAATCAAAGCCGTCCAAGACACGATATTTCTGTCACGCATTCCATCAAACAGGTTATGGGCAGTAACCATTCGGCCCAACTTCGAATAAAATAATACCAGCTTGGTGTTCAAATTCAAATTTGAATCAAACCCAATTGTTATTACATGGTTGTGAACCAAAAGACCAGGTCTTTCAGCTCGTTCGTCGATACAGAGTTGCAAAATGTCCATATATAGAGAATAATAGGAGTGTAACTGGGTTGGGTATGAGAGAATGCATCTCAGAGCTTCTTGTAGTTGACCCCTTCTGCACGTTGCTTGCATAATGTGAGTTTATGCAGTATTCACTGTACTATCCTATTACCACGCGGGGTGGGGCATTATCTGAAAGTTCGGGTGCTATTTTTAAGGGAACAATAGTACCGTTACTGTTGTAGGGGGTAATCGGGTTTATGCCTTCATTCCAATAAATGGGTTTTTTAAATAGTTAAAAGTCATTTAGAGCATCTTGTAGACCAGTTAATTTTAATTTTTGAATAAATTTAACTAATTTTTTTTTCAAAAATATATATCTCCAGTAGACTAAATAAATTTAATATAAAATTTAAACTTTTTTATGTTGGGAAAGACGACAATTGTAATAGCCAATAAATAAATATGGCACTCCCAGAATCTGATTTCTCCCAGCCTTATGTAAATAAAATGGGCAAAAATGACACTCTATCTTCCACTAAGAAAAATAATGGGAATACAATAATAATCTCACCAAACACCGGTGGCTAAACTTTCTCTTGGTTTTTCTCTCACACAAGTGAGGTTTTCTTATCTCTCAAAACTCTCTATGTTTTGGTTTTCGAAGGGATGCATTGAAACTGAAAGAAAGCAATGGCTTTTATAAGCAAATGTTCCTAACTAATTGGTGGTCGTGCATGAAAGAGAATTCTTCGCATTTTCTCTTCCATTCATTTTCTTCAAAATTTTCTTGTCCTTTCTTTTATTTAATTTTAATATTTATTTCTTTCTTTTTCTCTCCTCCACTAGCAAGGGAAACCCATCAATCTCCCCCTCCCGACTTAGGTGGAGGGCTCCAGTAGTCCAGCTGCTCTTTTGCAAAATTCGTACTTGTCCTTAGGTAAGGACTTTGTCATCATATCTGAACTATTATCATCAGTATGGATTTTCTCAAGTTGTAATTGCTTAGAATCCAACACATCACGTATCCAGTGATATCGCACATCAATGTGCTTTGACCTCGAGTGAAAACCCGGATTCTTGCTCAAGTGGATTGCGCTCTGACTATCACAATGCAAAATGTATTTATGCTGCTCTTGTCCTAATTCTTGTAGGAATCGCTTCATCCAAAGCATTTCTTTGCACGCTTCAGTAGCTGCAATAAACTCTGTCTCTGTAGTTGATAGAGCAACACATTTCTGTAACTTTGATTGCCACAAAATTGCTCCCCCTGAAAATGTAATCAGGTATCCTGAAGTAGATTCTCTGGAATCAAGATCTCCTGCCATGTCTGCATCTGTGTAGCCAATCAATCTAGGTTTTCCACTTCTAAAGCATAAACTCATTTTGGAGGTACCCCTGAGATATCTGAGAATTCACTTCACAACATTCCAATGCTCTCTACCTGGTTTAGACATGAATCTGCTTACAATGCCAACTGCGTGCGTTATGTTTGGCCTCGTACATATCATTGCATACATCAGACTACCAACATGTAAGACCCGTGTCCTGGAGGGAACGGTGAATAATCCCACATTCCTGCGAGGGGGAATGGTCTGGGAGAGGATGATGGTGTGCCTTAAAGGGGTAGGCACACACCTATCTAGCACTAGGCCTTTTGGGAGCTCAAGTGACTTTTGGGGGGGGGGGGGGGGGGGGGGGGGGGGGAGGGGGATTGGAACCCCAAAGTTAAGCGAGTTGAGGCTGGTGCAATTCCATGATGGGTGACCCCCTGGGAAGTTGCACCATGAGCTCCCGAAAACAAAACCGTGAGGGCGAGGCCCAAAACGGACAATATGGTGCTAGATGAGTCGGGTTCTGACCGAGGAGGGTCGGGTCCTGACAATTTGGTATCAGAGACCCCGACCGGGAAGTGTGCCAGCGAGGACGCTGGGCCCTAAGGGGGTGGATTGTAAGACCCGTGTCCTGGAGGGAACGGTGAACAATCTCACATTCCTGCGAGGGGGAATGGTCTGGGAGAGGATGGTGGTGTGCCTTAAAGGTGTAGGCACACACCTATCTAGCACTAGGCCTTTTGGGAGCTCAAGTGGCTTTGGGGGGGATTGAAACCCCAAAGTTAAGCGAGTTGAGGCTGGTGCAATTCCATGATGGGTGACCCCCTGGGAAGTTGCACCATGAGCTCCCGAAAACAAAACTATGAGGGCGAGGCCCAAAGCGGACAATATGGTGCTAGATGAGTCGGGTTTTGACCGAGGAGGGTCGGGTCCTGACAAACAGCTGAGGAATATGGCACCATAGCCATGTTTTCTTTTTCTTTCTCACATGTAGGACTCTTCTTTGAACTAAGCTTGAAGTGACTAGGAAATGGAGTAGCAACTGGTTTTGCTTTGTCCATGTTAAACTGCTTTAGTACCTTCTCGATATAACTTTCTTGTGATAACCTCAACTTCCGATTTTTTCTATCATGGGATATACTCATACCGAGGATTCGTTTTGCGGGTCCTAAGTCTTTCATAGCAAAAGACTTGCTAAACTCTTTCTTCAGCTTGCTAATCTTGTCACTGTTTTGTCCTACGATCAACATGTCATCGACATAGAGAAGAAGTATGATGAATTCACCATCATCAAATCTTTTCACAAATACACAATGATCTGAAGTAGTCCTCCGATATCTTGTTCAATCATGAAGGAATCAAACTTCTTGTACCATTGTCGAGGTGCCTGCTTGAGTCCATATAAGCTCTTCTTCAGCCGACATACCAAATCTTCTTTTCCTTTGACTTTGAATCCTTCTGGCTACTCCATGTAGATTTCTTCTTCAAGATCTCCGTGAAGAAAAGATGTCTTCACATCTAGCTGTTCGATCTCGAGATTCAGGCTTGCAGCAAAACTGAGTACAACCCGTATGGATGACATCTTCACTACGGGTGAGAAAATCTCTTCAAAGTCAATTCCTTTCTTCTGACTGAAACCTTTCACAACTAGCCTTGCCTTAAACCTGGGCTTAGAGTTGTTTTCTTCCATCTTTAGTTGATACACCCATTTGTTCTTGAGTGCTCTTCTACCTTTTGGTAGGTTCACCAGATCATATGTGTGGTTCTCATGTAGAGATTGCATCTCTTCATGCGTGGCTTTCAACCACTCATCTTGTTGATCATGAGTAAATGCTTCTTCATAGCATTCTGGTTCTCCCCCATCCATTAGGATAACGTAATCATCTGCAGAATACCTACTCGGAGGTCTCCGTACCCTGGTCGATCTTCTTGGTTGGAATTTGGCCGCTGGCTCTTCATGGGCTTGTGCTTCTAGCCCTTCATCCGCTGCATCATCTACTATACCATCAGTTGTATAATCATCACTCATGTCATCATCAACTGGTTCATTTATAATAGGATCACTAGCTGGATCATCAGTATCATTGGATTCATCTCACCCGTCATTGTGCTCCAATGGAGGAGGAACTGGATCCAAGTTAGCTGGATATTCTCTAGGACTATCAGGTTTATCACCTCTTCGAATGTCTTCAATGTTCTGATCTTCAAAGAAGAAAACATCTCTACTTCTAATAATCTTTCTAGCTACAAGATCCTATAACCTATAACCGAAGTCTTCATTCCCATATCCCACGAAGATACATTCTTTCGACTTTGCATCGAGCTTGGATCTCTCATCTTTAGGAATATAAATAAAAGCTCTACAACCAAAAACTTTCAAATGATTGTAGGAAATGTCTTTTCCCGACCAGAACTTGTTCAGGACATCACCATTCAAAGGTGCTGAAGGAGAAAGGTTGATTAGATCAACCGCAGTCATCAGGGCTTCACCCAAAAAGCTTTTGGGCAGCTTGGCATGAGATAACATTGTTCTTACTCTTTCGAAAATTGTTCTGTTCATTCTCTCAGCTATGCCATTATGCTGAGGAGTCTTCAGAACAGATCGTTCACCAATTCCATTACTTTTACAGTAGTTTCTAAGCACCCCCATATATTCTCCTCCGTTATCGGTGCGAATACATTTCAACCTTCTACCAAACTCTCGTTCAACGCTAGCATGAAATTGCTTGAAAACTTCATAAACTTGATCTTTTGTTCTAAGTGCATAAGCCCATACCTTCCTGGAATGATCGTCAATGAAGGTAACAAAATATCTTGCACCAGCAAGAGTACTAGTGGTCATAGGACCACAAACATCAGAGTACACAATATCCAATATATTGGGTTTTCTTTGTGCATGACCATGTTGAAATGAAGCTCTATGCTGCTTTCCAACCAAGCAATGCATACATGATTTTAGAGGCATGCCCTTCTTCATCCCAGTCAGTGCCTCTTTTTTGGCTAGAATTTGCAGCCCTTTCTCACTCATGTGACCAAGCCGTTTATGCCATAGCTCGATAGAGTCTTCTGCGAGAGCATCTACGTACCCATTACTGATTTTTGCATGTGTCATGTATAGGGTGTTCTCCTTCTCCCCTTTTGCTAGGACAAGAGAGTTCTTGTTGAGTTTCCATTTCCCTTTAGCAAAGACATTGGTGTATCCTTCATCGTCAAGTAATCCAGTAGAGATTAGATTGAGACGCATGCCTGGAACATGTCTCACATCCTTGAGGACCAAGTGACAACTTGTGTTGGTTTCAAGGGAAATATCTCCTCTTCCCACGATCTTGGAAAATTTGTCATTTCCCATTCTCACATTACCAAAATCTCCATTGGTGTAAGATGTAAAGAAGTCCCCTCGTGACGAATCCACTATCCAGCATGTATCTTGAGAGGAAAAATTAATGAAGCCATCACCACATAGAATAATTACCTCATTGCCACCAGAGGTTGTTGCGGTCGTGTGCCTGGCATCACTCTTTTTGTTACCTCTATCTTGCTCTCTTTTAAACAACCTGCACTCTCTCTTCATGTGGCCTATCCTGCCACAATGGTAACATTCTAGGTCCTTTCTTGTCTTGGACCTTCCTCTCGAGCCATCTCTTAACCTGCCCTTTGACTTGTCTTGCATGTGGAATTTTCTATTGTTAGTTCTTCCACGATACTCTGAGACGAGGGCTTCTGACTCGGCAACAACACCTTGTTCTTTCCTTCTTGCTTCTCCATTTAACATGCTATCTTTAACTATGTCCAATGTAAGAACACCTTGAGGAGCTGAATTGCTTAAGGATACTACCAGTGTATCCCAGCTATCAGGCAAAGAGCTGAGTAACACTAGTGCTTGTAACTCATCATCAAGCACCATCTTCATATTCGTAAACAGGTTGATCAAACCTTGGAAGTCACTGAGATGCTCTGTAACACTTCGACCATCTCTGTAGTTAAGGTTTACCAACCATCGGATAACCGATGCTTTATTTTGAGCGGTATTCCGCTCATACATGGACGACAATTTTGTCCATAATTTGTATGCATCCGTCTCTTGTGCCACATGGTGGAACACACTTTGATCCACCTATTGTCGGATTTGTCCGACAGCTTTTCTATTCATAATGCTCCATGCATCATCTGACTTCCCTTCTAGTTTTTGTCCCAGCAATTGAAGTGGCTCATACAAATCCTTGCAGTAGGATGTCCTCCATTCTTGGCTTCCAAATGGAGTAATTGGATGCAGTCAATTTTAACATTGTTGCTGATGATATGACGACTCCTCCATCTTAAATTACACAAGGATATAATTTTAAGCCGAAGCTCTGATACCACTTGTTGGGAAAGATGACAAATTGTAATAGCCAATAAATAAATATGACACTCCCAGGATCTAACTTCTCCCAGCCTTGTGTAAATAAAATGGGCAAAAATAGCACTCTATCTTCCACTAAGAAAAATAATGGGAATACAATAATAATCTCACCAAACACCGGTGGTTAAACTCTCTCTTGGTTTTTCTCTCACACAAGTGAGGTTTTCTTATCTCTCAAAACTCTCTATGTTTTGGTTTTCGAAGGGATGCATTGAAACTGAAAGAAAGCAATGGCTTATATAGGCAAATGTTACTAACTAATTGGTGGTCGTGCATGAAAGAGAATTCTTCGCATTTTATCTTCCATTCATTTTCATCAAAATTTTCCCGTCCTTTCTTTTATTTAATTTTAATATTTATTTCTTTCTTTTTCTCTCCTCCACTAACAAGGGAAACCCATCATTTTATTGGGATTAGTTATTAGTAGCTAACCGCCACTCGCTAATTATTTCTTCATTTCATTTCTCTCTCCTCTCTCCTTTATTCTCTATTTTTTCCCACTCTCTTCTTCATTCCCAAAAATTATTATCTTTTGTATTCAAACTCTAAACTTTCATGGATTATAGAAAAATTCAAAAAAAAAAATTGACTTTCCAATTTTTTTCCTTTCTAGGCCATTAATTAACTCAGACTTTTTCGTATAGAGTTATAAAAATTTTGATTCTTTTCGATATTTGGGAAATAGAGATTTTGATATTTTACCGTTTTCAGGTAATTATCAGAAAGACCGAATTGCTGTAAACAGAGTTCGAATATGATAGTTTTAATATATTCAACAATTAGGAGGGAGAAATGAAGAAAAATTAGAAAATTTACCATAAATTAAGGTGGTAATATTGAGTAAAATGATACTCCTTACTTCCTTGGATGCGAAAAATATTATTCGCCATATATATCATCTTCCAAACAAAGACTTGAAACTTATGGTTGTTACTCTCATTTTCTTTTGAGATTGATTTCCATTTAAAATTTTAGCTACTGTGTATAGGTCTGCATTTGTTCTATCAAATTTTACCATTAAAATGAATATATTTATTTGAACCGTTAAAAAGAATTAGCTATATATACATATATAATAAGTTTTCTGAATTATTGCAACGGTCTAAAACATCGGATATTGTACTATGTTAATTTTTAATGGGAATTGACGATTTTAGCCCTATTACTATTTTGGTTGACGTTTGACTGGGTATGTCGTATGGATTGTTTGTGAATACCATTGTGTAATTCTCATAATTTTGGATCCGTAGACAGGTAGCACTCGAGAATCGGAGATCGGTTGGTCATACTAAGGGCATAGGCTTAATAGGGGTATTTTAGTCATTTTTCACCTAAAGGGCATTTTGGTCATTTGTGTGGGAAATTTTTGTTATGAAGTCAAGTTTATCATTTTCCTTATCACCTTGGAGAATGTTGCACCCACTTGGGAAGGAAGAGGATATAGGTTATTTGTGTGTATATTGGGAGGTTATGTAAGTTTTGAGTGCATCTTGAGAGAAATGTACACTTAGCTCGAACGCTAGAGAAAATAGAGAGGAGAAGGAGAGTTTAAGGGGATAGAGAGGAAGGCAACGAAGCAGGGAAGGATTAAGAACTTATGAAGGATGTCTAGGTAACCCATGATTTTCCTCGTGGGTGACTTTCATTTTCCGTTAGATGGAACTTCAAACTCATCCTCCCATCTTCATCCTTAGATTCTCATGATTAAACAGGGCCGAAAATCAAAGTTTTGGACACGGGAGGAGCCTAGAACAAAGATAAAAAAGGACAAGAACTTTTGATCCTTTTCCTAGAGATTCTAGGTGAATTCTTGAGTTTTTGTTGTGGTAATCGTGTTTCTGGGTTAAGTTAGAGTCATTTAGGATTTGAAGTGATGATTTTGGACATCAAAGGGACGAAATAGGATCGGGTCGGCCCCCTGGGTCAAAAAAACTGAAACCATGTATTCGGGTCAACTCGTTGTAAGGTTCAAGGTGAGACTGACATGGCACTGCTGACATGGCACTACTGACGTGGCAGCCACATGGAAAAGAGAAGCTTGATAGCGAGCTAACGTGGCAGTGACATGGTGGTGACGTGGTAGGTAACGTGGGTGCCACATGGCAACCAAGTCAGCATCTATCAGGCCACATGGCGCCCCGTGGATGAACGCGTCAGTGCTGACTGTGCTGCACTTACAAACGCATGGGGGCACATGGCTGTGCATGGGTATGAAGTTCGAGGCATTGCGACTCGTGGCTGACAGTTTTTTATGTTCTGAATCCAATTGTGGTGGTTTTTAGGCGATCAGACATTGTCACACGGCAGTTTTAAGGGTTTAAATTGTATGTTTCACGTTTAAAAATTCGTATTTAAATCTCAGGACTTAGGGCTTGCATTGGGTAACTACTTAGGACTTTTATGACCCGAAATTTACGATTATGGCAAGAGACACATCCTTCGGAGATAGTGAGGAACGCGCTATTCGAGAATAACTGCAAAATAATCATTGTGTGTGGACCTTTATTTTTTATCAAAACATTGTGTGTGGACCTTTATTTTTATCAAAACATTGTGCACACATATTTGTGCATTTTAAATACTTTTTTATGTGGTCTTTGTGGTATTGGCTCTGTTGTGTATTATATGTCAATTTTGACAATTTTATGGAAATCATTTTGTTTCACGTTTTACGAGGTTGCTTGTGTTTTGGGCTTAGGCCTGAATCTTGGAATGTGGATTTGATTTTTAGCATTGGTATATGTTATAAAAGGTGTTATCTTGATATTTGTGCACTGTGACAGGACCCATCTCAAAAATCCATGAAACATGAATAGTTCTGCTGTCGTCAGACAAGAGATTTGCTGTTACACTTACTCTCGTTAGACACTAGGAACCGATTCCACCTCTTGCGAGATTTCCGCCCATGTCCAACTCACTTCCCAACAAGTGGTGGAAGTGATCAAGTTAATCTCGGCTAATGGAGTAATAAGACATACACAAAGACCGTTCTAGAGATCATCTTTGTTTTTCTTTAACCCAAGCAATCTCTATTAACTTTCCTCACTGTGACCCAAGATAAATATAACTACACATAACTTATAATCGTTTAGCACCAATTTCATGGTCATTTACAACAAACTTTAAATTAACATTATACACATCACATTAATGATCTGTAAGTTATGTGATAACATAAACATAAGATAGTTACCAACTTTATCTATAACCTAAACATACAACTTTACCATTTTATTACTTGTGATCACTCACTTTATGTTCCACTTTCCAACTTATGTTACATATGTGATATTACTTAATATAATCCCAAGCCTTGGCATAATGAGTTTAACTCGTACATCAAGCATATTCACAAACCGTATTTACTCAAATCCACTTGCCACGCCTTAGCTATTATAGTCATGCTATAACTACCCAAGATTACCTATTAATAGTATACTTATCATATTTGTCAAAATAATATTTCACACAACTCTTTAGGTTGAACCCTCTTTGTCTCTTAATTCTTATTATTAACAAATGGATTATATTAAGAATTTCACACAACTAATTCCATGATTAACCCGTAATTCTAGGATTAACCAGAATTAATCAACCAATGCATATAATATTCAAACAAACACAACTTTTTCCCAAGGTATCCAATTGACTCAGTTCTTAAACCACTGAACCCAACAGACAAGGGAAAACAAGTTTCATGTTTACCGTCTTTCTAGATTCAAGCGAATACGCCCGCATGCCCTGGGGAAAGTCATGGACCGCCTTTGCATGTGGGCCTCATGCGCCTGCACAGGGGTCGTCCTTATCCTCTTGCGGGTCTTAGTTCTCGAACACTATCACTTCACGGCTATGGCTTCCAGGAACTCCACAACTATTTCTACACGTCCAAAGCAAACCTTTCTTTGACTAGGAGGGTCGCACTACCTTTAAGAGCACATTAGAGCCCATGGAAACTGGATTCTTGGTTCCAATCTAGAAAGCCAATATAGAGGTTTCTTGGTTCCTTAATTTCCCCATTTTCAGCTAGAACCATCTAGAACCAGACACCTGTCCTTATCCAATTGGCTCCCATTGTATAATGACTAGAATGCCCTTTAGGCCTAAATTATACAAATGCCCATAGGGATCCTTGACTTGAAATGATCTCATACGGTCTCCAATTTTTTCGTACCGCTTGTTGATGTACTTGGAAGGCCGAGACCTTCGTAAGGGCGTTTTTGGTATTACCAAAAATCGTCCCGATCCAAAAGTCAACATTTTGACCTTAGTCAAAGTCAACCTTTTGACTTTAACTAGAAAGTCAACCTTTAACTTCCAGGGGTAAAATGGTCAATTTCATCCAATTTTTCGATTTTACCTTCGTTAAAGGTCCAGGTCGTTACAATCTACCCCCCTTAAGTAAGAAGCCCTGTAAGTATTTCTTCCTTGTGGTTCCATAGATCGATTTTAGTATCCGGGTCGAACAGTATCACTTCACAGCTATTGTAAAGACCAGGATCTCGAGGAAACGAGAAATTGGAAAAGTTAAGCTAAAAAGATGATTTTATCCATGAAAAAGTCAAAATGTTGACTTCTTTATTGGGACGTCGTTTGAGAGTTCTGAAAAGACCATTACAATGGTCTCGAGATATTGAGTTTGTAGACAGGCAGCACGCCAAAATCGGGAAAAGATCGGACCAAATTGACCATTTTGCCCCTAAGTCAAATGTTGATTTTTTTGATCAAAATTAAAGAGTTGACTTTTTGACCGAAATGGTTTTTGACAATTTAGAAAACTTTGTTGGGAAGGTCTCGGTATCCTGAGAACGTTGAAATGCGACATTCCAAAATTGGAGACTATTTGAGGGTGTTTTAAGTTAAAATCCTTAAAGAGTATTTTGGTTATTTTGCCATGTAGGGGCATTTTGGTCATTTTTTCATGACCAATTAACTTGTGACGGGTCTCTAGTTCTAGGGAAGTCTAGAAAGACCTCCCACCGGCTCATCATCAAATATATTGGTGATTAAGGGTGTTCAATGGGTTTTCAGGGGGGCAGGGGGGGGGGGGTATGAACTGAAACCCACAAAAACTACCATGAACAGCCATGGTTGTGGGGATAGGGTGACCAGAGAGAGAGATGGAGAGAAAAACACTGGGATGAGAAGAGGAGTTGTTTGAGAAGGAAACTATGCAAAAACAATGATGGAACAGTGCAAGGAATTCTTGAACCGGTGAGGTGACACTTTGGGTTTCGGTTTTGGGGCCATGAAACTGAGAACCAGCTATCCTATTTGCTTTCTAAAGATCGTGTGGTGTGATAAGAAAGGAAAATTGTAATTTTTACGTGAAAAAAGGAGCTGGGTAACTCGAGGATTCCATGGTCGTGAAGGTGAAGCTTCAAACTGGAGAATCGAGGTAAGGTTTTGTAATTTTGTGATTAAAGATCTCTTTCTGGGCTTGCATAGCTTAGAATTAACGTTTAAAACAAGATAAAAGGTGTATAAATGAGGTATTTTGAAGCCGGTCGGACGACCCGGTTGTAGAAAATCGGGTCTAGCGCGAGGAAGACGAAGGTCAACAGTGCAAGGCGTATGGCTCCCTGAGCAGTCACTTTAGGCAGCCCGTGGGACGTGTGAGCGGGAATCCCGAGGCGCGGTCAATACAAAAGTTCATCCTTTCATTGTTATGAATCCAATGGTACAAGTTTCAATTCGATCAGACACTGTCTCGGGGTAATTTTGGGTTTCCGAAGGTTTAGGGTTCGTTTTAAATAAGTTTAAAAATTCTGAAAAATTATGGGATTAAAATAGGAGTTATTTCAAATGATTTGTGACCATTAGATGTGAATTTTGGCAGGAAGTGACATTCTCAGAAATTACGAAAAAATGTGCGAAGTGGGATTCGGTTATTCGAACAGTGTGTGAATGGACTTTCTTGCCCTAAACTTTTTCCTTCGAATGTCCAGGTCGTTACAATCATAAGATTACGCTCTTTAAATGAGTAGTCTAACAAAACCACATGGGTTATAGGGGTAGTGGCTCAACATTGCTCGGACCATGTTCAGGAACCGTACTCAATCACGCCTGGACAAGTCTAAAGTCTCAGTACACCTTTCCGGGACTAATCCCTACATTTTGGACACAGCTAATCATCAATACAAGCACTAATTATGACGCACAATAATAGCATACCTACCCTTATCCCTCAAACCTCATTCGTCAAGATCTCAGAAATTAGTCATCACCCAAGATGAATGTAACCAATAATCACTCGCGTTTCAGATCTTGTAACCGCAAGCCGTAACACTTAGAACCATGTCAGTTATAAACCTTCCAAAATGAAACTAGCCCCATATTTTCCAAGTCCATAAACATCATATCAAGACATATTACTTAGGCCCAGATATCAAAAATGTCAAAATTAAAATTAACCATCTAATTCGTAATACTCAGATACTAATCTTAATAACCAAACTGAATAAAGCACGTTGGAGATTGTATTAAACATTGTCCAAGTCATATTCAAGTACGTATCACAAACAAAGCTCAAGTTAAATTGTATCAATCCCATGACCAGGTTGAACCAAGTCTCAACCCAATATCACTCATGCTATACAACAACACTTCGTGTATGCTAGTATCCGAGTATCAACCATTTGGAAACTTCCTTATATTCAACTTTCTGAGAGAATATAGAGTTAACAGTGGACACAATTCACGGACTAAATCACACAAACATCACAATTCATTTCAACCCTTAAGTTAGACATCAAGCCAAGACATTACCAAACCAAAATTTACTCAAGTACCATTACTACAAAGTTCCACGACATAATCGTATCCGAACCAAGCAAAAAATATTTAATACCAAAGCTTAAATTAACATCAAGATCAAACTTAACTAGCCTAGGCCTGCAACCATAACTTGAGTTCCTTCCAAACTCCCATTCATTATGTGAGGTCGTAACCAACAAGTTCACTTCCTAAATTTCTACCAAAGTTCTTGTTTAGGACTTCATTCAAGTTGCAATTCCATGGTCCTACCCCGTATTTGAGTCCTAAAAAAACATCTAACCATTACAACACTGCCTTTTTCAAACATGAAATATTATCATCGTTATTTATTCTTAGTTAAACACAAGGTTTCCAGAAAGAGGGTAGAATACTTGTTTCCTTAACTCCAAGCTTAAAACTAACACTTAGAAGTAAAACCATACAACTTCTTCACTTTCCTTTCACTATCTACATTTGCTTTTTTTCTCGTCTTCTTATTCCACCATCTTACTCATTTTCAAGCTTGATACTGGTACTCATATTCATTAAATCAATTCATATCCGAAAATTACCCACACATAAGAAATTACACAAAACCAGCATATCAAGTCGATAGTTAAAGATGTCGCCATCCACATCTTATCCTACCGGTCTAATACATGCACCAGTTTGATAAGCTGCCATTTCAACATTAAATGAATCCCACAGTTACTTAAGGGTCGAAAGTAACTGCTACAATCATATGTCCTTCATTACGACATCCCTTCTGTCATGACCTGGCCCATCTAACCCAATATTGTCAGCTTTGGGCCCAGCTCTCACAGTTTTTTTTTCGGGTGCTCACGTGCAACTTCCTAGTAAATCACCCATCCTAGGATTGCACCAGCCTTAACTCACTTAACTTTGGAGTTCCCAAGGAATCCAAAGCAAGTGAGCTCCTAAAAGACCTTGTGTTAGATAGATATGTGCCCACACATATAAGGCACTTCACATTTCTCTGCCCGAGTGATGCGGGATTGTTCACCGATCTTACCTTTCCAAGCTCACGGGTCTTACTCACCGTTCTTGCTTCTCAAGCTCACGGGTCTTACTCACCGTTCTTGCTTCCAAGTCCGAATCTTACAATCCACCCCCCTTGGGACCCAGTGTCCTTGCTGGCACACTTCCGATCGGGGTCTGGCTCTGATACCATTCTGTCACGACTCGGCCCATCTAACACAATATTTTCCGCTTTGGGCCCAACCCTCACGGTTTTGTTTTCGGGAGCTCACGTACAACTTCCCAATAGGTCACCCATCCTGGGATTGTACCAACCTCAACTCGCTTAACTTTGGAGATCCCAAGGAATCCAAAGCCAGTGAGATCCCAAAAAGCCTTGTGTTAGATAGATACGTTGTGACGCCCCGGAAGTTCGAAACACGAAAATTTGGCAACTTTGGGGAAAATGACGATTTTGCCCCTGGGATTAGGCGAAAAGTTGACTTTTAATTTGAGCGGTCAAACAGACTTTGATCGATGACTGTGACGTAGTTCGGGACGTCATGAGTTTATAGACAGGTGGCACGCCCGATTCCGACATTCGAGGAGAAAGTTATGACGTGCAGAAGGTGGTGAAAGGGGCCGAAAGTTGACTTTTTGATCGGGACATGTTTTGGACTTTTCGGAAATACTGTTGGATAGATCTCGGGACGCTGAATCCGTAGATAGGCGACATGCGTCAATCGGAGTCCGAATGAAAAAGTTATGGGTCTAGAACAATGAGGGGTATTTTGGTAATTTATGCTAGTAAGGGTAAAATGGTAAATTGTCACTGAAGGGATAATTGACAAATTAAATGGCTGAGTCACTTAGTAAAGATAAGGGTTGATCCCTTGACGACACTTGTCACTATAATTGCAAGATTAGTGTAAAGCTTAGTTATTATTTAAATTAATATCAATATGAACTCACCCGTTTGGGTTTTGATCACATAGGTGAATTGATTCAAACAGAAAACAGGGAAATTGAAGGGGGACGTGAGAGAAGAAAATAAAGGGAATGAGACAATTAATTGGGCACTGGAATTGGACGGAAACCCAACTGAAAAATCCAGAAAACCCGAAAATACCTATAAGGAAGCTAGGATCGATTTCGATGTTGTGCGTGTTTTTAAATGGAATTGATGTTGCAGTTGGCCTTCTGGGAGTGAGACGTGTCGAATGAGATTAAAATTGAAGGAAATTGAGGGTGTTATCGACCAGAACCGAGAGGGGGAAAACTTTGAATGATCGAGCTTGAGTCGTGGATTTGAGGCCATGGAACCGTGAAATTGATCATGGAAATACGTTTATTGGAACTCTACGATGCTTCTTGATGCATCAATTGAAGGAAACAAGTGAGAATTTGGGACGATTGGATGATGAACAGTGCGTAGTGTTCTTCGCAAAATCGAGTTTGATCGAAGGGATTGAGGTACGTTTACACCTAATCGATTGTACAGAACTTCAATTGGGTTTATAACGATGCTAATGAATGATTGAATTGAAGGAAATGATGGTGAATTCATGGGAATGGAACCGGGTCACCTCACGGGTCGCAGGACCCGTTTACCAGTTAAACTGGTGAGAGAGGTAACTGTTCATGGCACTGTAGCAGGCGCGTGGCACCCACGCGCAGCCACTCACGGCGGCGCGTGGGGGCGCGTGAGGGGGAATCCCGAGGTGAGTTCAACATGAAACTTGTCCTATTTAATGCAACGAACATTTTTTGTGTTGGTTGCGAGTCGATCGGACGCCGTCTCTATAATGTTTCGAGGGTCCGAAGGTTTAAGTTACGTATTAAATTAATATTAAATTCCCGGAAAATTACGAGAAATTAGTATGATGTAAATTGAGTCCTTAGTGACCCTGAGTAATGATTTTGGACAGGATTCGGGATTCCTGGCTCGTATCGGAAATTACGGAAACGCGTGCAGCTCGGGAAGCGAGCGGTTTGGACGGTGTGTGAGTGGACGTTTGTTTTCTACATTGATATGCATGCATAGTTAAATGTTTTATATGATTTATGGCATGACTTGAATTTCAATGATTTAATATGATTATTTTGAGATTTAATGATTATTTTAATTGGTGCTTCGGGCACGTTTTTCGAGAAAAGGTGAAATGACTATTTTGGGCGAAGGCCCAGGATTTATGATTGGTTTTGGCTTGGATTCTGAGCTGGGAAATTGATTTAATGAATTTGTGATGTTTTTGGATATGATTTTACGAATTTGCGTGTATTGAAATATTTAATGATTTTACGTATTGACGAGAAATGAGATTTGGGCATATGGCCCCGTGATAGTTGTTTTGACATGGTTTTGATACTTGATTTGAAATAATGATTTTGATTGTGTATTGATGTTTGATGACTCCAGATGTGTAATTCCTGGAGGGACTCCAAATGCGTAATTCCTGGAGGGACCGGATGTGTAATTCCCGGTGAGGCTGGATGTGTAATTCCCAGCAATGGATGCCGACTCTGGATGTGTAATTCCCAGAGGATCCTCGGATGTGTAATTCCCAAGTTATATGCTTTATTATATGGTGAACTGATTTTATAAAGTGATTTAAATGATTCAAATGTTTTCACGTATTGGGCTTGAGAGCCGGATTTGTCGTATGTGTTTTATCCTATGCATGCATGATTTGTAAAACTGGAGGGTAACAGATGTATTTCAAATGTGTTTTACATGATATTATTTTTGTCCACTCACACCTTTGTTTTTGATGACCCACCAGGCCGTGGCACAACGTTCGGGGCTGATCTCGAGGCGGAGGCATGAGCGGCAGTTATCCCTTGTCTGATAGGTGCTGAAGGCTAGTTCCAGGACTTCAGTTGACTTGTCAGACGGGAGCAGGACCGGGCATGGTTATCGAAGTCCAGTTGGGACGGGTCCTGTCATACGTGCCCACACATATAAGGCACTTCACCTTTCCCTCCCCCGAGCGATGTGGGATTATTCACCGATCTTGCCTTTGCAAGCTTACGGGTCTTGCTCACCGTTCTTACTTCTCAGGCTCACGGGTCTTGCTCACCGTTTTTGCTTCTCAAGCTCACGGGTCTTGCTCACTGTTCTTGTTTCCAAGATCGGGTCTAACACCTTGCATACTGGTGTAACACGATATCCATCCCAACTCCGTCACGCATTACCTCATTCCAACTTATCACCAACATTCTTCATGAATGGCAATACTCCTTAGTACTGCCACAACCATCATGTAAGTTGAAACATAAAATTCACATGTGTTATACTAAAAGTATTATTCAACAAAAACATAACATTCACATGTGTTCTACTCAAAGTATTATTCACCCCATACACTTCTTTAGACAACACTAGATAACATACTCAAACTTCTTGAACGATTTCACCCAAACTTTGTTATCTTGACTTTCGATCTTCTTAGATTTTCTGAGTGAATATATACTTTAACCTCATAGGGCATGTGAAGTCTTATATTTTCAAACCCTTGACCACTATTACCGGTTCCAAGTCATCCATGGAGTAGTCTATCTTACAAAGTTTTAATGGTCACAATGTAACAAATTTTTCATCTCAAACCACCACAGTTTTATAGAGGTGTAAGCATGCAATGAAACAACAACAATCAAGTTCCATAATACACAAGTCATGAAATATGAGACCATAATAACCATTACAAACTTTTGAGAAAAATATACCATCAAACACACATATCTACATATATGGACTTCAAAGCACCATGCAATCCAATTTATGAACCTACTAACTCTTGGGTTCTGTTTCCTTCAGATTCCCCTATGTCTAGAACTTTCCTTACATTCCTATTTTTGGTTTCCACGTCAACAAACTTCAAGGTGTAATCATGTAACCTTCTTATCTAATTCTATACATGTAACATCCCGTCCCGAATTTCAGGATTAGATTAGTGATTAATGAGGATTAATGGGATTAATCGGTGATTAGTTGAGTGATTTCGGACGGACGGTACGGAATGACCGTTTTGCCCCTAGGAATGGGCGAAACGTTGACTTTTGATCCAGGCGGTCAAAGGACTTTGGTCGATGACTGTGACGTAGGTCGAGACGTCATGAGTCCGTAGAAAGGCAGCACGTTCGATTTCGACAACTGACGGGAAAGTTATGAGGCTCGAAAGTTGTAGGGTCTTTTTGGTAATTTGGTGCAAAAGGTATTTTGGTCTTTTCCTTTGCATTGGGAATTGTGCTCAATCAGACAATGACACCTGTCCATCTCTAGAAGGCTGTGGAAGTCTGTGTCACCTCCTCACATTTGTTCAAAAAGATGCACGGTTTGGGAAGAAAAACAGAGTGATCATGTGTGCAAGTAAGGACCTGAGAACCCAACCTATGCAAAACACCATCAAACTTCACCTGATGGTGCTTGGCCGTGAACAACAATTGAAGAGGGGACTTGGACGGTCCTAGCGGTG
Source organism: Prinsepia uniflora (assembly GCA_032719365.1). Lineage (NCBI taxonomy): Eukaryota > Viridiplantae > Streptophyta > Magnoliopsida > Rosales > Rosaceae > Prinsepia > Prinsepia uniflora. Next base: position 23,151,569 of record CM064868.1, read on the forward strand.
GCCACGGCGGTGCTCGCGACGGCGTGGTAAAAGTTTTCCCAAGAACACTGTTTCGATTCAAAATGTTAAATGAGGATTTAGTGGTTGTTGATCAATTTGATTAATTATACGAGGTTTTGGATCTTAAGGCGAGTCAATAGGGACTGAAACAGAGGACAGAGGACAGAGGTGGCCGGAATCAAAGTTCAAAAAGTGCTGTCACTGTACAGGGTTCGAATAGGTAAATCTAGAGTTGTTTTCATAGTTTTGAGTCCATAGATCGATTCTAGGGACTAAGATGGTTAATTAGGAAGAAACCCCGTCGATTTTGGTGTGAATTGGAGAAAGAACAGGACTCACCAGCCCAGTCGAATCGGATAACTAGTAAACCGGTCTAAACCTAATTCGATGCAAGGACAGGGACGACTGTGCAGGCGCGTGGGGCATAATTGGGAGATGTAGTCAACATGTTATTTTATCCTTTCGATGTAACAAATATTTTAGGATAAGTTTCGAGTCGATTAGACACCGTTTTGGGGTAGTTCTGAGTGTCCGAAGGTTTAGGGACTAGTTTAAATACGTTTAAAATCATGGAAAATTGGGGGATTTAATGTTGGGTTATTTGAGGTAGTTAGTGACCTTCGGGTGTGATATGGACAGGTTCGGTAGTTCCGGTGATGGTGGATTAACTGGAAAGACGTATGACGCGCGTATCAAGGTAGCAGCTAGGACGGTCTGTGAGTGGACTTTGCTTTCTAAATTATAATCTATGCATAACTGTTTTATATGTTTTCTATATATGATGTCTATGCTTATGATTTCTAAATTAATGATTTCCGTATGTACACGTATTTCAATGTGATTTACGTATTTTCACGTATTTCGAGAATATGTTTTTATATTGTGATGATATATGCGATGTTTTAATAATGGTTTGGATGGATGAGTTTATACTGTTTATACGTATTGTGTTTTGATAATGATTTGATGACATGATTTTGGATTTGAAAAATGAATTTGGGCATGAGTCCCATTTCGATAAAATGTGATTCGGATTCTGGTTTTAATGTGATTTCTGATTTGGATTCTGGTTTCAAAATGGTGATTTCGAATTCGAATTTGGAAATGGATTTATGGATTTGGATTTGATAAAATGGTTTTGAATTGGATTTTCTGGATACAGACTTGGGTTTAAAGATCTGGTGGGTTTAAAGACCCGATGATTGATTGACAGGGGCGGGCCCGGATATGTTATTTGAGTTTAAAGACTCGTGAGTTTAAAGACTCGGAAAGGCCTGTTGAGTTTAAAGACTCGGATATATACTGAGTTTAAAGACTCGGATATATATTGAGTTTAAAGACTCGGATGTGATTTAGCAGGTTCGATTGACGGATATGTGTTTTGGATTTCTGTGATATTATGATGGTTTTCATATGGTTTTAGGATGTTTTGAGGCAGTAGTCCATCTGATTGGATTTTCGATTTTACATTTGGTTTTGGTTTTATGGTTTTAGGCTAAGGCCCCGTGATTTGAGAAAAGAAATTCTGTTGGTTTTGGTTTTATAAACCATTTATTTACATTGGAAATGAAATGATTTTTGAATGCATGCATTGTTTTTACGTGAAAGGTGAAAATGTCTTTTCTATAAAATGTTTTATGAACTTGTTTATTTTCGTCCACCCACAGTCTTTTCTGATTTTTAATGCCCTTCAGGTTGATAGTAGATGTGGGCTACTGATGAGACCGAGCATCACACATTCCACTACTATTTCTGCGCACTCTAGAATTTGGTGGGACGGTTAGGCTGGGTATCCCTGGTCTAGCTTACGTGTTATATGGAGGTTAGATGGGTGTCTGGCCTTCGTGTCATACATGCGTTAGATGGGAGCATGTCTCATCCTTGAAATCCCTGGGGGATTGGGATGAGGCGTGTAAAGTTGGTATCAGAGTGAGGTTATTGCTTCCGTAGCGAGGTTGTTGCTCTCTAAGCGAGCTAGTTAGTTGGCTGGTGTGTTGTGTCGTTGCTGTGGATGTGATGTCGCTACGAGTAGCAGCCCGTTATAAACTTGAATGCCAGGGTGATAGCATGTTAGTTAGTGGAGTTAACTAGCTATTGGGTGATGCTTTGCCTGATACGCCGTGATGCAGTGTGATGTAACCCTTCTCAGGGTCAGATACGAGGGTTGCAGATGATTAGTCGATTACTTCTCAAGGTCGTGGTTGCACTGGATATGACAACAGTATGGACTTGTGACCTTTGGTTGGTCAGATCTTGTTAGGTTAGGACTTGTCAGGCTGAGGACAGCTGGGTTCAAGGAATCCCTGTGGTTTTGGGTACTTGATGAACCGAGTGGTAAATGAACTTTGTTTTGGCCGGGCATGCTAGTTTGTACCCTAATGGTGAGTTTGAGTTCAGAAATCCCCCTTAGGTATGATTGATGGGTTGGATAATGTGAATACCATTGAGTTACTAACCCTAGTTTGAGTGGTTAGTCTGGGAATGTGAGTTAGTTAGTTGTTGTGGATTGGACGATTTCTCGCGGTTGAGATAGTTGGTCCGGCCAGGTTAGAGATTGTGCTTGTTTGGTGCAGCCGAGGTTATAGCTAGCCTGGTGGATGACTCTGGTCGAGTCTCATGTGACCATAGAGATTGGTTGGCCTAACGTGAGGTGACATATTGAGATCCGCTCTTGGATCGATCAGTAGTGTTGTTGAGATTGTCGTGTATTGGAGACTCTATTCTAGTGGATCTGGTTGCGTTTTGTTGACCCTAGTAGAGTCTAGTTGAGACTGTTGAGTGTTGCTTGCTCAGAGTTGTGCTATGCGAGGGAGGCAAGTTCCTCCAATCCTAGTGCAGACTTAGGGTTTGGCTCGATATAGGTAGCGATTCAGGTGTCGTGTGATGTGAGCATGAGATAGGAAAGGGTATGCCACGAGCTATACTGCATGAGTTGGTCAGGGTAGTTTTGGTTTTATCAGAGTAGTGCAGCGGAAGCGTGCTGGATCCATGCTTAGTTTTCGGGTCGAGGTGGTTTAGTATGGCCAGGTGGACCATGAGTGGGATTGTTTTGTTTGAACACGTCTCTACGTGTCGAAGTATTCAGAGGTTAGTGACTGATGATCCCCGAGAGTTGGTGATTGGTACCTTAGTGGTTGTGCTGCTGGGAAGTACAGGTTGCGTGCTTGGGAGTTAAACCTTAAAGGTTGAAACATGAGAATCAAGATAAGTGATGATTGATATCCTTTTGGATGTGCATAAACAGTCTTAATCGACAAGTGAGTTGAGTGGTGTATGTAGATGGTGTACGGACACATGGATATTGTCCGAGTGGATTGTGGACTTCTCAAGGCCAGTGGTGGCATATTTCTTAAGGGGGAAAGTCGAATGTTGGAAAAGGTGGATACGCTTCCAACATGGTTGGAGCTTCGGAATCACAAGAAGTGGCGTATGGGATCCGAATTAGGGTTGCGTGTTGAGAAGTTGTGTTGGATCTCAGATTGGTGATAGATGTGGAGGACTTAGTGATGGATACTTCGAAGTCGATGAGGGAGATCGTTGTAGTTTCAGTGGAACTTTGAGAGTTGTGTACCCCACTGATTGTGGACAACACTTTGAACGAGTTGACGAGCAGAGGTTACTTGGTGTCGCCACGTTAGTGTGTGTGGAGAGTGTAGCGAGGTCTATGTTTCATTTTGTGTTAGTTGGATTAACGTATGCTTCATTTCAATGTCATTGTCTTGGATTACCTGGACCTTCCTATTGTGCGATGATGGAGGAAATATGCTAGGTAAGGATGAGAAATGAGTGACTATAAATGATCGATATAAGGTAATTGAAGAGAACCCTCTGTCTAGAATATGCTTTGCCTTTATGGCGAGCTGTGCAGATATGGATAAGACGATGAGTAGTGTGGTGGAAAGCCGAGGAGCCATGTACCAGTAAATGGGATTCCACGAGGGTGTGAGACCATATGGATCGAGACTTAGTTGTTTTCGAGGTATCAGTTGACGAATCTCTTGAAATAGGTAGTGAGAATGTAAGACAGAGATTGGATATGTTAGTGAATATGAGATGAAGTTGGACGTGGTGATGTGAGGAGTATTAGCCTGTCTTGGGTGGTGGATGGATGAGTATGGATCTGGATTCACTCATTTAGACTGGCGGTGTTAGTGACTGTCGAATGGAGGCTGTTTCGTGAGTGAGGTGTATGATTGGGATTTTTCTTCCTTCGGAAATCAATCAATTACGATTTGGTAGCTGGATGGACAGGATGTCAGCATGGGTTCTGACCCTGTTGTCTACTCCTTTGGTAAGATTCGAAGTGGGTACGTCTTGGTGGACGTGATCCGAACATCTAGGTGTGATTGGGCTTAGATGTTTCTGATGTTGGTCGGGAGACCAAGAGACTAGGAGACTCGAGATGGATTCAAAGTTGGTTTGCCTCAGGGGATGTATTTGGGCCTAAAGTGTTGATCGGCTTGGTATTGGATGGACTGATGGACTCCAGGATTGAAGTGTGATTGGCTCGTGGCCATGTTCTGGCCATGTGGTAATCAGTGTCAGTACAAGCCATGTTGTAATCAGTATAGATCCGATGATGTTGTGTGTACCCGGGGATGTATCTTGGTGTTCCAGCGGATGTTCTAATAATCGGGTTAGTTCCGATATGCTTGGGGTATGCACCTGTGGTATGTTGTTGGTTGTGTGGCAATCGAAGTGCTTTCGATGTGATTGATTAATTGAGCACGTGGACTAGACCTTGGTTACTGTGCGCTAGTCCAGAGTGATCTAGTTGCAGGGTCCAGTGATTGTGTTTGAGTTTGCTGAAATATGTGATTACTGTTGGGTAGGTCTAGTTACCGACATGTATCATGAGATGTGGATGGTGTTTCCACAGGTTGATGGTGTTGGTGGTTAGCGTAACCACAACTATGGGAGAAATTATTGAATTGCTTTGTGTGAACGATTACACTATGACTCCGGTGACGTCGGTGCAGATCATTGAGAGAGCAGGTACGTGACCCTCTGGGAATGACTCTAGCATGAGTCGAGGTTGATGAGGTGGCTCGACTAGTGACCGTGGAGCCGTGCGTGTCGGCTGAGTGTGACGCTAGAGGTACCTGGGGTATGAGTTAGTGATGTGTAACCCTCAGAGAGAGTGAGATGGTCGCCAGATTGACCAAAATGTGGAATGTCTGGAAAGACAAGTGTGTCAGATTGCTTGCGAAGGATGAGGTAGTGTTAGCACAATAGCAGGGTTTTCAGGTGATATACGAGGAATAAGAGGCCCAAGTGTGACATATGTTGGATGGCCATTGTGTGTTGTGGACGAGCGATAGTCGGAATTTCGGGGACCAAATTCTTGAAGGGGGAAGGTTGTAACAACCTGTCTGGAATTTCAGGATTAGATTAGTTATTAATCAGGATTAGTGGGATTAATCGGTGAATAGTTGAGTGATTTCGGACGGACGGTGCGGAATGACCGTTTTGCCCCAAGGAATGGGTGAAACGTTGACTTTTGATTCGGGCAGTCAAACGAAACTTTGACCTATGACTGTGACGTAGGTCGGGACGTCACGAGTCCGTAGACAGGTGGCACGTTCGATTTTGACAACCGACAGGAAAGTTATGAGGCTCGGAAGTTGTTGGGCATTTTGCTAATTTGGTGCAAAGGGTATTTTGGTCTTTTCCTTTGTATTGGGAATTGTCCGCAATCAGACAGGGACACCTATCCTTCTCTAGAAAGTTAAGGAAGCCTGTGTCACCACCTCACATTTTTTCAAAAGGATGCACGGTTTGGGAAGAAATATAGAGTGATCGTGTGTGCAAGTGAGGACCCGTTAACCCAACCCATACAAAACACCATCAAAATTCACCTGGTGATGCTTGGTCGTCAACAACAATTGAAGATGGGACTTGGACGATCCTAGCGGTGGCCACGGCGGTGCTCGTGAAGGCGAGGTAAAAGTTTTCCTGAGAACCCTGTTTCGATTCAAAATGGTAAATGATGATTTAGTAGTTGTTGATCAATTTGATTATTTGCATGAGGTTTTGGACCTTAAGGCTAGTTGATAGGGACTGAAACAGAAGATAGAGGTGGCCGAAATCAGAGTTCGAAAAGTGGGGTCACTGTACAGGGTTCGAATAGGTAAATCTAGAGTTGGTTTCATAGTTTTGAGTCCATAGATCGATTCTAGGGATTGAGATGGGTAATTAGGAAGAAACCCCGTCGATTTTGGCTGTGAAATGGAGAAAGAACCGGACTCACCAGTCCGGTCGAATCGGATAACTAGTAAACAGGTCTGAACCTGATTCGATGCAAGAACAGGGACGACTGTGCAGGAGCGTGGGGCATAATTGGGAGATGTAGTCAACATGTTATTTTATCCTTTCGATGTAACGAATATTTTAGGATAAGTTTCGAGTCGATCAGACACCGTTTTGGGGTAGTTTTGAGTGTCCGAAGGTTTAGGGACTAGTTTAAACACGTTTAAAATCATGGAAAATTGGGGGATTTAATGTTGGGTTATTTGAGGTAGTTAGTGACCTTCGGGTGTGATATGGACAGGTTCGGTAGTTCCGGTGATGGTGGATTAACCGGAAAGACGTATGATGCGCGTATCAAGGCGGCAGCTAGGACGGTCTGTGAGTGGACTTTGCTTTTTAAATTATAATCCATGCATAACTGTTTTATATGTTTTCTATATATGATGTCTATGTTTATGATTGCTAAATTAATGATTTCCGTATGTACACGTATTTCAATGTGATTTACGTATTTGCACGTATTTCGAGAATATGCTTTTATAGTGTGATGATATATGCGATGTTTTGATAATGATTTTGATGGAAGAGTTTATACTGTTTATACGTATTGTGTTTTGATAATGATTTGATGACATGATTTTGGATTTGAAAAGTGAATTCAGGCATGAGTCCCATTTCGATAAAATGTGATTCAGATTCTGGTTTTAATTTGATTTCTGATTTGGATTCTGGTTTCAAAATGGTGATTTCGAATTCGGATTGGGAAATGGATTTATGGATTTGAATTTGATAAAATGGTTTTGAATTGGTTTTGCTGGATCTGTACTTGGGTTTAAAGACCCGGTGGGTTTAAAGACCCGGTGATTGATTGACGGGGCGGGCCCGGATATGTTATTTGAGTTTAAAGACTCGTGAGTTTAAAGACTCGGTTATTGATTACCCCCGGAGGCCTATTATTGAGTTTAAAGACTTGTGACTTTAAAGACTCGGAAAGGCCTGCTGAGTTTAAAGACTCGGATATATATTGAGTTTAAAGACTCGGATGTGATCCAGAAGTTCGATTGATGGATATGTTTTCTTGGATTTCTATGATATTATGATGGTTTTCATATGGTTTTCAGATGTTTTGGGACAGTAGCCCATCTGATTGGATTTACGGTTTTACATTTGGTTTTACGCTAAGGCCTAGTGATTTGTGAAAAGCAATTATGTTGGTTTTGGTTTTATAAAGTGTTTAATTACATTGGAAATAAAATGAATTTTGAATGCATGCATTGTTTTACGTGAAGGGAAAAAATGTCTTTTTTGTAAAATGTTTTATGAACTTGTTTATTTTTGTCCATTAACAGTCTTTTCTGGTTTTTAATGCCCTTCACTTTAATAGCGGATGCAGACTGCTGATGAGACCGAAACATCACACCTTCCATTACCATTTATGCGCACTCTGGAAGCCGGTGGGACGGTTAGCCTACGTATCCCTGGTCTAGCTTACGTGTTCCATGGAGGTTAGATGGGTGTCTGGCCTTCGTGTCATCCGTGGGTTAGATGGGAGCATGTCTCATCCTTGTAATCCCGAGGGGGATTGGGATGGGGCGTATCAATAAATCCTAAACTTCTTAACTTCTGTTACCATCTCTTTTCCATAGTTTTGTTGGGGATCCGTACTAATTTCGTGATCCAGTATTACATATACTAAAGAATTACATTTTCCAATTACACAACGAATCCCCATATCAAGATAATGACCCTTATCACAAACCAAATCAAGAACGATCAAAATACCTTTACTAAATCCATAAGTGTTGCAAGGTCATGAGTTAACCCAAAAAGCATCACTAACATCTCACAATGACCTTGTCTTGTATGAAGGGATATTTTGGAATCTTATCTTTCTTTACTCAACTTATGAACCACGATTTAATTATCGAAAAATGTCTAGCCTTTTGTAACTACTTAAAGCTATCACCTATCCAAAGTAGAATAAGTGTTTGAGGATTAACATGATGGTCTTCTGTCGAATCCAACGCGTGTAGAAATGTTTGGGTTAACAATTACATGTATCAGTGTTGGTTTGGACGTGAGTCTAGATATTAGAATCAGGCTTGAGAAAGACGCGTATTTTGGAACGTATGGCCCAAGTAAAGCTAAAAGGAGGAAATGTTGAGATATATTAGGAATTGAATAAGGCTTCAGGATGGGATCTGAAGAGATGTTACGGGCCAAGTATAATATGTACTTATGGGATCTGAAGGGATGGGATCATAACTTCTGTTACCATCTCTTTTCCTGATTTTGGAAAAGTTTTCAAAAAAGAATTTGGAACGAAGCTGCATTTCAATACTGCTTTCCACCCTCAGACAGATGGGCAGTCTGAGTGAACTATCCAGATTTTGGAGGACCTAATGAGTGCACGTGTTCTACAGTTTCATGGGAACTGGGATACTTACTTACCACTGATACAGTTTTCTTATAATAATAGTTATCAGTCTTGTATAGGGATGGCTCTGTATGAGGCATTGGATGGACATCAGTGTAGAACACCCCTCTATTGGACTGAAATGGGTGAAAGTAGGTTGTTGACACCTAATGTTGTAGACGAATTAGAAGAAAAAGTCAAGATTTTTTGGGAGCAATTAAAGGCTGCTCAAGATCATCAGAAAAGCTACGCTGATCGCTGAACTCGAGACTTGGAATTTGCAGTAGTGGATCACATTTTCTTGAAGTTATCTCCTTGGAAAGGGATTGTACGGTTTGGCAGAAGTGAAAAATTGAGTCCCCGTTTTATTAGACCATATGGGATCACTAAAAGAATAGGCCCAGTAGCATATCATTTCGCATTAACCCTAAAACTTTCTCGAGTTCATGATGTGTTTCATGTCTCGATGTTAACAAAATATGTACCAGATACATCTCATGTTTTGGAGCAGCAACCCATCGAGCTTCGAGAGGACATGAATTTTGAAGAGCGGCCTGTACAGATTTTGGACTAAAAAGATTAGGTGGTTTGCCATAAAACTATTCCTTTGGTAAAAGTACTATGGAGAAACCAAAACGTGGAAGAAGCTACGTGGGAACCTGAGGTATTAATGCGAACATAGTAACATTTGGTTTTATAAATTTTGAGGATGAAATTTTTTTAGGGGGGTAGATTGTAACGTTTCAGAACATGGGATATTGTACTATGGCAACTTTTAATGGAAGTTGACCATTTTTCCCATATTATTATTGTGTAACTCTCGAACTTCAAACTTAACCTCTCATCTTCATCCTTAGATTCTCGTGATTGAACATGGCGGAAAATCGAAGGTTTAGACATGGGAGGAACCTAGAACAAAGTCGAACAGAGACAAGAACTTTTGATCCTCTTTCTAGAGATTCTAGAGGAGTTCTTGAGTTTTGTTGTGGTAATCGTGTTTCTGGGTAAATTTAGAGTCGTTTAGGATTTGAAGCGACGGTTTTGGACATTAAAGAGATGAAATAGGATGGGGTCGACCCGCTGCGTTGAAAAACCTGAAACCATGTATTAGGGTTGACCTGTAGCGAGGTTGAAGGTAAGGCTGACGTGGCATTGCTAATGTGGCAGCCGTGTGGCAAAGAGAAGTGTGACAACGAGCTAGCATGGAACTGACATGGTAGTGACCTTTCGTTGACATGGTAGGTGATGTGGCAGCCACATGGTAGCCATATGTCAGCCACATGGCGAACATGTCAGCATCTGTCAGGCCACATAAGGCCAAAACGGGACACGTTATGGCTGACTATGCTGGGCGTACACACGAATGAGGGTGCATGTGAACGTGTCGCAGCGCGTGGGTGTGAATTTTATACATGGTATTGCGTGTCTGACTTTTTTTGACATTCTGAATGCAGTGGTGGTAGTTTCGAGGCGATCAGATATCATCTCAAAGTAGCTTTAGGGGTTTAAAGTGTATGTTTCACGTTTAAATTTTTTTTCGTTTAATCCCAGTACTTAGGACTTGCGTTGGGTAACTACTTATGACTTTTATGACCCGGCATTTATGAATTTGACGGGTAACACGACCTCTGAAACTAGTGAGGAATGCAGAATTCGAGAATAACTATTCAATATTCACTGTGAATGGACCTTTATTTTTATCAAAATATTATGCATGCATATTTATGCGTTTTAAATACTTTTTTGTGTGATCTCTCTGGTATTGGCTTGTTTGTGTCATTTTTTTTGTGAGTTTGATGATTTTATGGAAATCATTTTGTTGCACATTTTATTAGGTTTGCTTATGTGGATTTCATTTTCAGCATTTGTATATGTTATAAAAGGTGTTGTCTTGATATTTGTGCAATGTGTGGATTGTTTGAACAACCTTCCTTGGATACTAGGTTACGCTTAGATGCTATATCCCTGAGTGGACACTCAGACGCTGTATCCTCGAGTGGTTGGCCTACTAGCAGTGCAATGATTATATGGTTGACACTTAGATGTTGTGTAACGACCCGAAAATTCGAAAAAGAAAAATTTGGAAAAAGTGGAAGGAAATGACGATTTTGCCCCTAGAATTGGGCGAACGGTTGACTTTTGTTACGAATGGTCAAACGAATTTTGACCGATGACTATGACGTAGTTCAGGACGTCACGAGTTCATAGACAGGTGGCACGTTTGATTCCGACATTCGAGGAGAAAGTTACGATGTTCAGAAGTTTAAGGGTAATTTGGTAAATTGGTTAAAAAGGGGCCATTTGTTGAATTTTTGATAGGGACCGTGTTTGGACTTTCTGTAAGCACCGTTGGGTAGGTCTCGAGACGCTAAATCTGTAGACAGGCGGCATGCTTCAATCGGGGTTCGGATGGAAAAGTTATGGGCTTGAGAAAGTAAAGGGCAAATTGGTAATTTGTCAAAGAGGGGTAAAATGGTAATTTTGGCTGGGCTAAATCTGTCCTTTTGCCAGAATTACTGAGTCAATTATATCAGTGACTCATGTCGTCCCTTATGTGACACATGTCACTATGCAGGTGATGATTGGTGGCTTAATTGGTATCTGATAATTGGATTAATTTGTACAAACCTAGTATCTGCTTCAAACAAATGAAAAACAGAGTATGCTCTCAAATTGCAGACCTTACTCTCCCTGTCTGATCGAGTTGTGAGAGGAATAAAGAAAGAGAGAAATTGAGAGGAAGAATAGAGCAAGTGGAAGAAGAAATGGGAAGGGAAATTGTGAACAAAACCCAGGAACCCGAGACCCAAACCCTTCGAATTTTCAAATTGATCAACAAATAGAATTCGAAAATTTGAGCCATAAACACTGAAATTAACCTTGGATTGAGTCTCCTGAGCTCAAGGCGAGCTGAACCCAATCAAAAACTACGACAATTGGAGTCGTTTTGGCCTAGAACAGACCAGACGGACAAACGGGAAACTGAGGACTGAGTCGTGCGATTTGAGGTAAGATAGGATGAAATTGAGATTGGGAAAATGTTTATAAAGGTCCTATGAAGGTCTTTGAATGATTACCTTTAAGAAATCAATGGAACTCGAAGGAATTGTAAGATGAACTTTTACTGAGAATTTAGAGTTTTGATTTGGATTAAAATCAGACTTTATTGTTGAAATTACTGTTAGAGACCTTCAATTAACACTAAGAAGATATGAACAGCTGAATCAATTGAAGGATTTGAATGGAAACTGGCAGGAATCTAGCCGGGTCAAGACGCGGGCCAACCGGACCCGTTTAACATAAATCTGGGTCGAGAAGATGAACAGTACCCTGTTACTGTTGCAAGCGCGTGGCACCCACGCGCAGCTACTCACGGTGGCACGTGAGGGTGCGTGGTGGCTCATTTCGAGGTGAGTTTAACATGAAACTTGTCCCATTTAATGTAACGAACATTTTGGCATTGATTTCGAGGAAATCGGACACCGTTTCGATATTGTTTTGAGGGTCCGAAGGTTTATGCTACGTTTAAAATACGTATTTAAATCCCGAAAAAAATGGGGAAAATTATATGAGGTATATTGAGATGTTAGTGACCCTCGATAATGATTTTGGACAGGAATGGTGACTTCCGGAAATTACGGAAAAACGTGCAGGTCGGAAAGCGAGCGATATGGACGGTGCATGAGTGGACTTTTGTTTTCTACCCTGAATGCATGCATATATGTTTTAAATGCTTTATCATATGGTTTGAAATACTTTGGCATGATTGATGTTTCGATATGATGATTTTCGGATTTTGGGAACATTATATTATTTTATATGCTTTTGGGAACGATTTTCGAGAAAACTATTAAACTGTTGTTTTGGGCGAAAGTCCGGGATTTGTGATTGGTTTTGACTCGGATTATGAGTTGGGAAATCATTTGATGGATTTATAGTGGTTTTGGCTATCTTTTATGGATTTATGTGAAATGGGCAACTAAGGTTGCGATTGTATGGATTTGCGTGAAATTGATATTTTGGGCTTGAGACCCAATTGGATAGTGATTTTGACTCGGATTTGGAGTCACATGTGAATATGATTAAATTGATGATTTTGATTTATAAAGTATATTCTAGACACTGTTTTTATGATGGATTTGTTGGACTTTCTTTGTGAAAGTTATGTTTCGGGAAGAGGCCCTATTGAAATGTTTTGACTTGATTTGAGATTTGAATGGTTTTAAAATGAGATTACTGGATTTGGTGACTGTTCCACATATACCATCCTCTGTGATTTGATGGTCTCATCCAGATGTCGTAGATCCTGGAGTAGTCCCGATCCACTGCCTGGAAATGAGTAGCTCCGAGGGAGGCTCAGTCTCAAGAGTGGGAGATTATGATGATATCCTCCAGACGTCGTAGATCCTGGAGATGATATCACCCCAGACGTCGTAGATCCTAGGGAGGTACTCGGACGTGAGACACCTGAGTTGCACGCATTGCATTGATATCGTGACAGGTTACTTGGATATTGAGGATTGGTGGTATTATGATTTATTGATATTTGTGTCCAGATACTTTATATCGTGCACTGATTTGATGTACATGAGTTTTATGGACCATGGGAAAACATGTTTTGATTTTATCGGTCCACTGTTCATACTTGATTTATTGCACACTATGACTCATGTTTTATGATATGCATGCATGTTTGTGAAACTAGAGGGTAAGAATGTATTTTGATAAATGTATTTCTAAAACTTTGTTTTGTCCACTCACACCTTTTCTGTTTTATTGACCCTCCAGGTCATGGCGCGATGATCAAGGCTATTCGAGAGGTGGGGGCATGAGTGGGCACAGGTACAGTTATCCCTTGTTTGGCAAGTGCTGAGGGTAATTTCGGAACTTCAGTTGACTTGTCAGACGGGAGCAGGACCGGGCACGGTTATCTATGTCCTTCGGGGACGGGTCCTGTCATGTTGTATCTCTGAGTGAGCACTCGGATGATGTATCCCGGAATGGCTATGTGGTGCTAGGATTGGTTTCAGATATCGAGGACGAGTTGATGATGTGTGACTATGTTTATTGAAATTGTGACGTATGCATACTTACTCGTATTTTGAACTTCCTGTTGCTATTCATTTATTTTATTTTATTTTATTTTACTGAAATGTAGTGATTTGATTGTATGAATGCGTAGGTTTTTAAAGAGAGGGTATGAATATAGATTTTCTCGACTTTGTTTTAAAAATGTTATTTTTGTCCGCTCTCAACTTTTTATGTTTCCATTTACCCTCCAGGTCGTGACACAAGGACATGAATCTACTCAGAATTTGGAAGCATGAATTAGACACTGCACACTCTTTAGTTACTAGGGTTTGATTAACGATTAAGGGTACTTAAGACTTATGCTTGTGAGATTTATCCCTTATTTGATAGTTGGCGGGCTTTTGTCAATATTGTGTGGTATTTTTTAGTTAATTTCTTGTTTCTAATATTAACTGTGAGACAAGAGCAGGAGATTTTCTCGTTTACTTGGAGGGGTCCTATCAGCTTGGTATCAGAGCATAGGTTTTGTCTATTGACTTCACGTGCGGGTGCATGCGTGTGAACTATATTTTGTTTGTTTTAATGAATAAGTAATGGTAATGCCTTCATGAAGAGATCCATGTGTATGGCCGAAAGAAAAGGGAGAACGGGCTAGAGAGGGCCCCGCGTATAGAGGCTACTACTTTCTCAGTCGAGGTGAACCTGGAATAGCTAGATGAGTGGATTACCCGTATGTAAAGGATTTTTGAGGTTACGTAGTGTCGTCCAGAGGACAAGGTGTTGATAGCTACTTTTCAATTAGGTGATTATGCTTATTAGTGGTGGCGAGGGCTACAAATGATGGGCTGGGATGCCTATGAGGTGACATTTCAAAATTTTAACGATATATTTCTGCATTAGTTCTACCCATGTTCCTTTTGAGATGCCAGAGAACTAGATTTTTAGTGGTTGTAGCAGGGGAACACGACAGGTGGCTCAATATGAATATAAGTTCCTGAGTCTGTACCATTTTTCCCTAGCAATTGCGTCAAATGAGGTGGATAAGTGACATTGGATTGAGATGGGTTTACGAAATGAGGTCTGAGCTATCGTAACAATATGTTCCTTTGCCACTTTGAGAGAGTGGTCTAATGTTGTTATTTGAGTGGAGTCCAATTCGTTAGCACGACGACAGGGTACAGATCAGAGGCGTGAGCACCAGTATATTGGAACTTTTGGTAAGAGAACCCCGAATAGGGAAATTATGAGCTTAGGGTCCTCTGAAAGTTATCGTTCAGGTCCATGCAGTAGAGCGACTGAACCAATGTGTGCTCGGAGTTTTAGTTTGAGGTCCCAGATGTCTGCTTAATCTAGCAAGGCTTTGGTAAACTCGATAGGTCGGTAAAAGGGCATACCTACACCGTAGTATGTGATTTGATTTCTTATTTGTGGAGAGCCTCCCGATATTCATAGAGCTTGCCTAAACAATCTAGATAGTGATGTGACAGGGCAGAACGTGGTAGATTAGGGTAAGACTTACAACACGTCTAAAGGAAGCTAGGCACAGCCAGTGGTGTCGATAGCAGATCTAGAGGACATGGTCGACCTTCGGGACCACTGGCCAAGTATTTGCTGTCACCCAATAGGAGGTGTCAGGACCCGTCCTAAATCCCCCCAGGAATAACGCGGGACGCGCCTGATTCCGTCTGACATGAAGTGTCGTATAAGGGATAATTCCGACTTTAGCCCCACTGGGCCTTCCAGAGTGCGCCAGGATCCGGAGGAGGAGTGTGATGTCTCGGTCTCCGCTACAGCCCGCATCAGCGATCAACCTGAAGGGCATTAAAACCACAAAAAGCTATGAGTGGACAAAACTAATAATTTAATTTAAAAAAATTCTTAAAAATGCATTTATGCCCTTCACTAAAAAGTATGCATGCATTCGAAAACCAGTTAATCAAACCATTAGAGCCTTAGCCCAAAACAGTAAGTCAAATCATATGGGTCACTGCCCAAATCCATGTGGGAACTCAGCCCAAAACAAATCAAGTGGGTCTCAACCCAAAACCATTACACATGGGTCTCATCCCAAAACCGATACAAGTGGGTCTCAGCCCAAAAAACATTACAAATGGGTCTCAGTCCAAATGCAAAACACTTGGGTCTCAGCCCAAAACCAATCCTCGGCATCCCTGATGCCTAACATCCGAAATGTCACAATCAATCCTGTCACGGTTCCAAGCTACGCGTGCTACCCAGGGTCTCAAATCCCAAGTCTCCCCAAGGTCCACCTAGGTCAATGACCTGTAGATCAATGACCCTCCCTGGGGGGAGGTTTTAACCTCTGGCAATCCCTGCTCCTGAGTCACTATACAGACTAGTCGCTCCGTGCAATGACCCCTCGTAGGCAATGCTCAGTGACTACTCCAGGATACTATGAGTCATCTGGAGGAGACAACCTACCACTCCAAGATACTACAGGACGTCTAGAGGGCATCCATTTGTGAGGATGGTATACGAAAAACCGTTTCAAATCATTCAAATGGCCACTCCCAGGTTTTCCATAAACCATCGCAAATCCAAATCTATTTGGGGTCCCTGACCCGAGATCACATTTATAAATTAGAACAGGACCTCATGCCCGATTTCATAACCAACTTGGCCTCAAGCCCGAATTCGTAAACCAACGGGGCCCCTAGCCCGATCGTATAACTCAAATGGGCCTTCAGCCTAATTTCTCATTAAATCAAATGGACCTCAAGTCTGATGGTTTCCAACTAAATGGGTCTCATGCCTGATTCCATGTTTTCAAATCCAAAATCCGTTCGTCAAACCATCATTGAAAATACAGCACGTATAAGCATCGTATAAAATTGAAAATCTCGAAATATGTGCAAATACATAAATACTAAGCTACCACAAACAAATGCACTCATGGAATCACAAAACATGTTCATTAAAGCATATAAAATAGTTATGCAAGCATCACTTTAGAAAACAAGATCCACCCACAGACCGTCTGAAGTCGCGCTTCGATACACGTGCCATATGCCCTTCTCGGGCTAATCGTCGTCTCCAGAGTTCCCAAACCTGTCCAAATCGTAATAAAGGGTTACTGACTACTTAAATAACCGCTCACTGAAGCCCCGTAATTTTTTGAAATTTTTAATTATTTTTAAACCCGAACCTAAACCTTCGGACTTCCCGAACTATATCGAGACGATGTCTGATCGATTCGAAATCAGTCCTAAAATGTTCGTTACATTGAATAGATGAAATTACATGTTGGAACCTTCCCCAGAAAGTGGGCCATGCGCTCGGACACGCCGCCTTGAAGTGGCTGCGCTTGGGAGCCACGCGGCCTGCACAGTTTTCATCTTCCTTCGGAGTGACTGGTCCAAAGCCACCCCTTCCTGTTTTTTTTTTCATCATTTTTCTTCCTTCTTTCCATCAATCTTCTCTAATCTATCCTAGGAATCATTTTATGCAATCGAAACCAGGAAAACAATCCTAAAACCCCTTGGTTCAGAAAGCCATTTTGAACCCAAATGTTCATCCCTTGGTATGGGTACTTCCACATGCTAAACCTCAATCCTAAGGGATCCATTAAACTTATAGGATCCTAAGAAAGAGATTCAGGGTCTGGGTTTGGGCTTACCTTGCCATATGAAGATTTCAGCCGGTTGCCACCGAATTCCCCTCACGGCCGTTCCACCGCCGTGCCTGCACCACCGTGGCCACCATCCGTCATGTCTCAACCTCCCCTCCCACTTTTCTATTCATACCATCAGCAAAGGATGAATATTTGTGTGGGTTGGGGTGGATTGTGGTGGTGTGTTTGTGTCTTGGTCCAGAAGCACGAAGAAGGTGAATGAAACAGAGAAGGGGAGATTGGTGCATGTATCTGTGTTGGGTGGGCAATGGATGGGTGACACTTGTCACTCATTCATTAGGCCTGATTCAAATATATAGGGCCCACTTGAGGACAAAAGTCCATTTTGCCTCGTAAGACGTGCCACCGTAAATAGTTCCTCGAAACTTCCGTGAATCGTAACTTCCCCGTTGAACGTTCGATTTCGACGTGCCGCCTGTCTACGGACTCGTAACGTCCCGATCTACGTCACAGTTAGCGGCCCTCAGACATCGGACCTCCCGGGTCAAAAGTTAACTATTTGCCCTCGTTCAGGGGCAAAATCGTAATTTCATCCTGAACGTCTGTTAATCCTCGACTAATCCTCGATTAGCCTCACTAATCTGTAATTAGTATTAATTAATCCCAAAAATTAGGGACGGGCTGTTACAGGAGGCTCGAGTGGCACTAGGCGTAGTAACAGGTACGTTATCTATTTGTGTTCTTGATGCATGTGTTTTGATATATCCCATGGTACACAATCATTTATCCTCAAAGTTTTGCATTAGAGGTTGATAGGGAAGTGTTACCTATTGGTTTTGATATGGGGGTTTGTACACCCACTGGAGTTGTGCTGGCTGTGAATAGAATGATGCATGTGTTTTGGTATATCCCATGGCTACACATTCATTTATCCTCAATTTTTTGTATTAGAGGTTGATAGGGAGGTGTTTCCTATTGCTTTTGATATGAGGGTTTGTACACCCACTAGAGTTGTGCTGGCTGTGAATAGAACGATTTGAGGGGCTTCACTCGTAGTTGAGGGAAATTGCCTCGAAGCAGACTTAATTCTCCTAGATCTGTATGATTTTGAAGTGATATTGGGAATGGATTGGTTAACTACTCATCGAGCGTCAATTAAGTGTTTTGACAAAAAAGTTTATACTAAGGAGTCCAGGGATTCCAAAAGCAATGTTTCAGGGAAATCAGAAAGTATTGCCCACTAGAGTAATATCGGCTTTAACTGCCAAATAACTATTAAGAAAATATTGTGAGGGTTACTTATCCTATGTGATTGATTCCGAGATGAAACTTGGAGTATTGAAGAAATACCAATGGTACGGGAATTCCCTGATGTATTTTAGGAGGAGCTACTTGGATTACCACCTCAAAGGGAGGTCGACTTTACGATTGAGTTACTTCCAGGTACCTGATCGATATTCTAGACAAGAGTTGATATAGATGGGATTCATTCGACTGAGTACTTCACCCCGAGCAGCCCCTGCTATTGTTTGGGAAGAAGAAAGATGGTAGTCTGTGGCTGTATATTGACTACAGGCAGCTTAATAAGGTAACATTGCTGAATAAATATCTATTGCCTCAAATTGATGATTTGTTCGATCATTTGAGAGGGCTGGACATATTTCCAAAATTTACCTACAAACAGGACACCATGAGTTGAGGATAAAGGAGGAAGATAATCCCAAGATAGTCTTTCGGATGAGTTATGGTCACTAAGAGTTTTTAGTGAGGCCATTTGGGTTAACTAATGTCCCGACAACATTTATAGACTTGATGAACTGGGTGTTTCGATCATTTTTAGACCAATTTGTAATTGTGTTTATTTAAGGCATCTTGGTATACTCAAATAGAAAAGAGGGACATGAAGAATTTCTGAGGATAGTGTTAAAGACACTCAGGAACAATTAGTTATATGTGAAGCTCAACAAGTATCAGTTTTGGTTAACCAGTGTTAATTTTCTGGGTCATGTAATATCTGCTAATGGGATTAGTGTAGATCCCTAGAAGATATATGCACTGGCTAATTCAACGCAACCCAATTCTGTGTTAGTGATAGGGAGATTTATGGGATTAGTTGGCTATTATAGACGTATTGTAGAGAGATTTTCTATGATTGCAGCCCAATTGACTCAATTAACTGGGAAAGGGGTAAGGTTTGTTTGGGATGACGATTGTTAGTAGAGTTTCTAGGAGTTAAAGAGACGCTTGACTTCTGCGTCGATACTAACCCTCTCTGATGATAGTAGAGAGTTCGAGGTTTACAGTAATGCTTCTTGCAAGGTTTGGAATGTGTGTTAATACAACATGGAAAGGTTATTGCATATGCATTTAGGAAATTGAAATCTCTTGACCTGAACTATCATGTGCCTAATTTAGAGTTAGCAGATGTGGTGTATGCATTAATGATTTGGAGGAATTATCTCTATAGAGAGAATTGCAGGTTTCATATGGACCACATGATCTTGAAGTACTTCTTTTCACATAAAAACGTAAATCTGAGGCAACGAAGGTGGTTGATGTTGATAAAAGATTATGACTATACCAATTCTGTTGGAGCTCTAGAAGATAGGATTTAAGGCGCAGTTCTTGGTGAGACCAGTCCTTATTGATCGGATTATTGAGGCGCAGTTCTACGATCCCATTTTGTGTATTTTTAGAATGGACGTGGAAGCAGGAGACATGCAAGAATATACACCTATTGATGATTAAGCCTTACGGAAATAGGGTTGGTTATGTATACCAAAGGATAATGAGCTGAAGAAGGAAATTCTGGAAGAGGCCCAATGTTCAGCTTATGCGATGCATCCTGGTGAGACCAAGATGTATCGTACACTTAGGGAATACTATTGGTGTGCTGGTATGAAACGAGAGATAGAAAAGTACTTGAGTATGTGCTTAATTTGGTAACAAGTAAAGGTCGAAAGATAGAAGCCATATGGAACCTTACAATCACTTCTGATTCCTAATTGGAAGTGGGATCATCTGACAATGGATTTTGTATTTAAACTTCCAAGGACTCAAAAAGGGTTTGACGGAGTCTGGGAAATCATGGATAGATTGACCAAGTTGACTCATTTTCTTCTAGTATGCAAAAACTACCACATGCAACAGTTGTCTTGATCATTCATTGATAAGATTCCAAGGTTACATGGAACTCCAGAATCGATTGTTTTTTACCGAGATATGAGGTTTATATCTTGATTTTGGAAAGGTTTGGAAAAAAAATTTAGAACAAAGCTGCATTTCAATACTGCCTTCCACCCTCAAACAGATGGCTAGTCTGAGCGGATTATCCTGATTTGGGAGGACATGATGAAAACATGTGTTCTATAGTTTCATGGGATTTGGGATACTTACTTTCCATGGATGGAGTGTGCTTATAATAACAGTTATCAGTATATTATTGGGATGGCTCCGTATGAGGTACTGTATAGACGACAATGCAAAGCACTCTTATGTTGGACTGAAGTGGGTGAAAGGAGGTTGTTGACACCTAAGGTTGTAGACGATTTAGAAGAAAGGTCAAGATTATTCAGGAGCGATTGAAAGATGCTCAAGATCATCAGAAAAGTTATGTTGATTGCCAAACTCGAGACTTGGAATTTGTAGTGGGGGAGCACTTTTTCGTGAATTTATTTCCTTGGAAAGAGATTGTACAGTTTGGCAGACGTGGAAAATTGAGTCCCCGTTTTATTGGACCATATGAGATCACTGAAAGAATAGGCCTAATAGCATAACATTTGGTATTACCCCCAGAACTTTCTCGAGTTCATGATGTGTTTCATGTCTCGATGCTAAGAAATATGTACCAGATGATCACCTTCATCAGGAAAAAGTCAACGCCTATAATTTGGTGGATGTCCACCGATTTGTGAATGTTACCCATGGAAGGCACTTTGTTTTGCGAATTTCATTCACTTTGTTTGGCTCGATGAATGTTTGTCGACGAAGAACATCCTTGGGCAATATTATGTTACTCAGCAACCACCCATTTTTTACAGGTTATATAGCAGCCTAACATCTAAGGCTCTACGAAGGTTAGTCAATAGAGTCTTGCCGAGTAACGTTTTACCCTACAAATCCTTCATTTTTCTTGATGATGCCATTTTTTAGGATAGGGTCAATTTCTTATACTAATTGTACTGATGTTGTATCAGACTTGGGAGCTATGGAAAGAAGGTATGAGGCTTACTCTACTAGATCCAACCCCTGTAGAAACATCTAATAGGAATCAATTACTGAGATGCATCCATGTCGGTCTTCTATGTACAGAGGAAAATGCAGTGAATGACTTACCATGTCAGATGTCATATTGATGCTCACAAATGAAGGCATGGCTAGTGCTGGAGCTGAGCTAGGGGCTCATTCCTTTAACGGAAATAATATGAATTTTGGAGCATCAAAATGAGGAATGTTCTCCATTCCTAGGAACTCTGGGAGTATTTTGATACTGGCTTGAATGTGGATGCCAGATATGAAGTTGGTGAGCTTGTCAATTAGCCAACTCTTGTGGACTTCATTAGGGATGCAAGGGTCCTAGGATTGGTCCAAACATCGGTGGCAGATACCATCTTCTCTAAGATCAGGAATGAGGAGAATGCTAAGGCATCATAGGATCTATTAACAAGAGAATACATAGGGCACTTGAAGCTAAGGGTTGTTAAGCTTTAGTCCTCAAGAAGAGACTTTGAGTATACTTGAATGAAAGATAATGAATCATTACGTGTTAGACTCTATGATATTGTGAGTCAAACGAAGACATATGGAAAAGATATCACTGAAAAATATCTAGCACCTAAAACATTGATTAGTTTAACTAAACTTATGATTCCATTTTTTTAATTCTTGAAGAAACTAGAGATCTAGATTCTATCATCGTATTGTTGCATCTATTAGGGAATTGAAATGCATACTAATGAGAATATGGATAAGGAGTTTGATACTTTATCTGTGAATTCAAAAGGAGAGCAGAGCAGCAATCATGGCAAGTGGAAGAAATCCTACAAGAATAACAAGAACTGGAATAAAAAAAAATCCAATTTTGAAAAAACCAATTATCAGAATTCTGGCTCGAGTAAGTCTGAGTCTAGTGCTCCTAAATGCAAGATGTGTGACAACGATCACTTTGGTGATTATTGGTACAAAGGGAGGAGGTGTTATCAGTATAATAAAATAGGGCACATAGCTAGGGATTGAAAAGTGAGGCATTCTAATTATAACCCTAAGATAGCAGTGAACATAGCAAGAAAACCATATGAAGATGATGCAGTGTTGTTTTATGCTTGTCATGTTGCTACTATGCCAAAAGAAATGGGTGCCTGGTATGTGGATAATGCATGCAATAACCACATGACTTCACATGTGTCATTGTTGACTATTATGGGTAGAACCTTGATAGCTAAGGTAAAGATGAGGACTAGTGAATTGGTCCAAGCTACATGGAAGGGTAATTTGGTCTTTGACACCAATAATGGTGAGAAGTTTATTCATGAAGTGATGTTAGCTCCTGGTTTGATGCTAAACTCCTAAGTGCTGCTCAAATGGTTGAGCACGGGTATTACTTGAATTTTGGGAATAGAAGAGTAGAAATTTATGAAGATGATGAGTTCACTCAGAAAGTTGCTTCTATTCTAAAGCTTGGAAATCAATGTTTCTCACTTTCCTTGGGACGTATGCATGTAGTAGAGTCACTATGGAAGGAAACTCCCGGCTATGACACATGCGGTTTGGCCATTTAAACTACTCTAGTTTAATGGCTTTGTAATCACAAGGCATGGCATGCGGTTACCTACTTGGCACAATACAATGAAGATTGCGAAGAGTGCATTTCTGGAAAACAACACATGGAGATTTTTGATAAGCAAATGACATGGAGAGCTTCAATTCCTCTCGAGCTCATATACATAGATGTGTGTGGACCTACGAAAATAGAGACCTTGTCTGATTCGAGGGGGATCCCGTTGAGTTCTTAATAATCATAATATTTTTTTAGTAGGAGGTATAAATACTTTGTAACATTCATAGATGATTTATCCAGGATGTGCTGGATTTATTTCTTGAAGCATAAATCAGGTGTCTTCAATGTTTTCAAGATATTCAAGGCCATGGTGGAGTTACAAAGTGGATAGAAGATCAAGAAGTTAAGGAGTGATATGGGAGGGGAGTTTACATCTACTGATTTTAGTCAGTTTTGTGAAGAAAAAGGTATTGAGAGGTAGCTTACAATAGCTTACTCTCCTAAGGCCTGTTATAGGGAGATTGTTTCCCACCTAACTAGGTGTGGATATCAAAGAAGTTACAGTGAGGCAACTCTCCATATGAAGATCAGTAATGATGAAAGAACCCTAGTGGTCTCAATGACATAGTTTATATAGGATACTATAATTTATTGAAGGATATGATGGATAAATATGAGATGCTTGGTATGAGATTGTTGCACCACTTCCTTGGGATGAGAGTGATTTAAACAGAAAATTTATCTTCATGCATCAAAGTAAGTATGCACATACTATCCTAGAAAAATTTGGGATGAAAAATGGGAAGCCTTGAAGCACACCACTTGCAACAAATGACAGATTGTGCAAGAGTGATGGTTCAGATGCTGCAGATGAAAGTACCTATAGATAGATTGTTGGTAGTTTGCTTTATTTAACTGAAACTAGGACATACATCATGTTTACTACTAGCCTACTATCTAGATAAATGGATGGACCTTTGAAAGAAAAACTATGCTATTGCTAAAAGAGTTTTGAGGTACATCCATGGGACACTTGAGTGTGACGTCGAGTACTTGACAGGAAGGCAGACTATCCTAGTTGGATATTGTGATTCAGATAAGAGTGGTAGTCTTGACAACATGAAGAGTACCACATGATACGCATTCTCTTTTGGCATTGGAGTATTTTTATAGGCCTATTTGAAACAATACAGTGTGGCATTGCCAAGCAGAGGTAGAGTATGTATGTGCTAGTGAGGCCACTACTTAAGCTAAATGGCTCAAATTTTTCGTAGAGGATTTTGGGGAGGAGCAGACGCGTCCTATTTCTATTCTATGTGGCATATATCTGCATTTGCAACGTATAAGAATCTTTTGTTTCATTAGAAAACAAAACAACATCAACTGAAGATTCCATTTTATTAGGGATGCAATAAAAGTTGGAGAAGTGGATTTGTTCTACTACAAATTAGAAGAAAAATTGGCAGATGTCTTCACTAAGGCACTAGCCAAGGACAAGTTCTCCTATCTTATAGGCATGCTGGAGTCAAGTCAGTACATAGCTTAGAGGGGAGTGTTGGATCCTAAGCTATCTGCTGCTTGAGTACGCTAAGAACAACAATGAGGTGGCTAGTGTAATGTGTGCAATCCGAGGGCTATGAGATCAGTCAAGGATCTAATAAACATAATTTAATGAGGTTGATTAATTTAAGGACACGCACTGTCAGATTGTAATAGGCTTCTAGACTAGGTGAGGTGTCTTATTGTAAATGGGGATTTGTTGTCATAGTAACAAATCTCCCTAACCGTTTTCTACCTACTACAAACATGAAATTGTAATAAAAATGAGATTTAGATTGAAATTAGAAGAAAAATTCATAGATTCTCTCTCAGATTTGCTTATAGGAATTTCATCAAACACATGGACTGCATGAGATTAATAGGAATTTTTTCCAGAATATCATAAAACTGGCAAGAACAAGTAAACTCAAACACTCATAAGCTAATCTTGATTCAATTCGTTTTATTTAGTGTGTGTGTGTGATTGAGTGTTAGAGTGATGAAGATCGAGTGTTAGAGTGATGAATTTGCCTGAGCTTTGCGCGAACAATAATAACATTCTTTATGTACTTATAAGAATTATCCTTTTTTATTTGATTTATAAAGTATTTCCGTGACTTGACGGGCACCGTCTCTTGATCAATCATATATCATTTTCAGGGATGCCTTGTTTTTATGGCTTAGCTCTCATATGTCGTTTTAGATAATTACAGATATGATGAAGATCCATATATATAGGCCACACTTCATTAGTTCAATTATGTACAAGCGATAAGAAAAAATTAAACTAAAATTTCCCATGCAACCTGAAAATCTGTTTCCCTAATTATTTTATTAGTTGTTAATGCTACTAACGCGCCTTTTTAACAAACTAATACAGATTTCGACCATTGAAATTCTGACTACGGTCGCAATTAATGGGCGAGATCAGTGTGGATATGTGAACATGGTTGTGAAATTATAAATCGCCAGAAAATTATGGAGCTGTCACATGATCCATAATTCTCATAATGTCGATATTATCCTTGGTATAGATGACGAAGATATCACACAATCTCCGCATTAATTTAATATATTTACCAGCTAAATATATTAAATGATCAGTCAATACAGTCAATAAATAACTTCTCAGCGAATTATTTATTTAGTAATAAATAAGTAATTATACTCGGTACAGTCACTTATTTAACACTTTCTCCTTCAACCAATCAGACGCTCTGGTGACTCTCAAGGCTTCACTATAAATAGAAGGCCTCATCTCACTTCTAAAGGTAATAAAAAAACTTCTACAAACACTCTGCCAAATTATTCTCTCAAAAAACTGACTTAAGCATCGGAGCGTTTTCGGTGGAACCCCCCCCCCCCCCCCCCCCCCCCCCCCCCCCCCCCCCGCGCGGGGATTCAACCTTAACCCCGTTTGATTTTTCGTTCTTGTGTGTAGAGATCGAGAAGGAACTTCACAGAGCCGGACGATTTCTGTATCAACAACTGGTGCTTTCATTGAGAGCCGATTTGAGAAATACTCAAAGCGTGCTCTTTAGTTTTTCCTTGAAAAAACTCCATCATTATACTTTCGACACTTACCGTTCTTCACATGGTCAGAACACGCCGACCCGCTCGAGCCTCCGAGGCTGCCACATCTGCCGCTGCGATCACTGCCGTGAGCGAACCACTGCCTGAGATTCCGGAGGAACAATTTTCATGTCTCCTGCACGGCTCGCGCCACGCATCAATTCACCCACCACTCGGAATGCCAGATTGGACACCTACGCTCAGTTTTGGAACGTTCCCTACGGCCGCTGCTACTGTGAACACCCCCCCCCCCCCCCAACCTACGACGGGGGAAGGCACAACATTTTTTCAACAAACAGACGGGCTGCTGGCAGGAGAATCATCTCTAAGAGTCTCGAGTCAACCCCCTTCACGCTGGGACCTAAGGAGTCACTTGGATGCTCTACTCAACTTGCAGGCCGACACCCAGATACCAGGGAGACATGGTTCGTCGCATCTGTCTAAAGGCGCGCGACGTGCGCTCCGACATGCTACTCATCACGAGCAAGCACCTAGGGGATCACCTCCGCGACTTGGACTGACACAACATGTCGAGCAACTGAACAACTAGGTTCGGGCCCAATCGGAGCTTTTGCAACAGCTATTGGGGGACATCGGGACATCCAGAACCTCCGAAAGAGTAAATGAACCTCGCAAGACATCAGGGGACGTCCCGAAACGCACCGGAAAAGAGTATGTCTGTTGCCAGACAATGTCCCGAGACACGTCGCTAAACGACTCAGGGGAAGAAAATTGCACCCCCAGAGCAAGAAGACAAGATCAACCGAGAATATCGGCTCGAGAACGACTCGGAGGACGCCCCGGAGCACTTTCACGCATTGAGTACCCACGTGATAGCTGACGGCAGCAAGTAGTCTCCTATGCGTCATATACCCACTTGGATGATCACAGTGAGGAAGACGAGACTTACTCTCCAGCGCGCTCGAGAGCCAAGCCCGCTGCAACTCGAGGGGGTTGACGCCATTTGACCCGACGTGGGAACCCCCGTCATGAAGAACCATTGCACACTGAAGACGTCCGAAGGATGCTAGATCGACCCCTCTAGGGAGTTCAACGCGACGAAGACTTTGAGGATGACCTTCGTCGCAGCCATGCCATTTAAGCAAGGCCTACCACGGGAGTGCCAGCTCTACGGAGACATCGTCATGAACAATGCCAGAAGTCTCACCAAGATACTGTCCCTGGAGGAGCGACATGCATGCTGGGAGGACGAGAAAAACGATACACATGCCGCCAACCAAGTCGAGGAAGATGGACATCCCACAAAGGCGTTTGCGCAGCCAAAAGATGATGCCCACCGCGGGAACTCAGTCGAGAAAGCCAACAAGTGCAAAGGGAACCCGTCATCCAACACGTTCGTGGGTGCGAAGCCATACACACAGTTTTCGGTACCTTTACTCCAAATATATAATCAGATAAAGGAAAAACCGTGGTTCGAAATACCAGCTCCTGTCAAAGGTGACCAGGAAAGGGCCGACAAGACAAAATGGTGCGCTTATCACAATTGCTATGGGCACAACATAAGCTCTTGCCACACTTTCGAAAGATACCTCCGGGATCTCTTGAAGGAAGGACATTGCACCGAGTACGTCAGAAAAAAGGCAACGGATCATCTCGGAAACAAAGATCCCCCGGAACCCGCATAAAAGATGATCCGCGTGGACACCATCATTGCCGAGTCCGAGTTACAGGGAACAACCAAGAAACTGAATCAGTGACCACGTCATCATCAAAGGCACAAAGTTTGAGATTAAAATTTGGCTCAATGCCTACTTTACTCACACAGTATCTTTCAATAAGATTAAAGGTGTTTCGTTTCAACATCTAATGAAATTGTCTTATTGCCTACGCTTTTTTTTAGAAAGCACTAGGCCTTCGCCGCCAAAAACACTTCAAAGTCTTCGCCCCGCGAAGCACCTCAAGTCTTCGCCACGCGGAGCACTCCAAGCCTTTGACACGCAAAGCACCTAAGCCTTTGCCATGCGAAGCACTCTAAGTTTTCGCCATGCGAAGCACTCCAAGCCTTCGCCCTATGAAGCACCCCAAGTCTTCGCCACACGAAGCACTCCAAACCTTTGCCCCTCAAAGCACCCAAGCTTTCGCCCCGCGAAGTACCCCAAGTCTTCGCCACGCGAAGCACTCTAAGCCTTTGCCACGCAAAGCACCAAAGTCTTCTCCATACAAAGCACTCCAAGCCTTCGCCATACGAAGCACTCCAAGCCTTCGCCACACGAAGCACTCCAAGCCTTCGCCACATGAAGCACTCCAAGTCTTCGCCCCGCGAAACACCCCAAGTCTTTGCCACACGAAGCACTCCAAACCTTTGCCCCTCAAGGCACCCGAGTCTTCGCCATGCGAAGCACACCAAGCCTTCGCCACGCGAAGCACTCTAAGCCTTCACCACGCGAAGCGTTCTAAGTCTTCACCCTGCAAAGCACCCCAAGCCTTCGCAATGCGAAGCACTCCAAGCCTTCGCCATGCGAAGCACTCCAAGCCTTCATCATGCGAAGCACTCCAATCCTTTGTCATACGAAGCACTCCAAGACTTCGTCATATGAAGCACTCAAAGCCTTCACCATGTGAAGAACTCAAAGTTTTTGCCATGCAAAGCACAACAAGTCTTCACCATGCAGACCACGCCACGACTTTGCCACACGAAGCGCTCAAGGCTCGTCCCAGCGAGGCACATGAAACCATCCAAGAACTTGACTTTTTGGAGTTGAAAAGCTACAAAAAAAAAATGCTTCCAACCCTATCAAGAGGGGCAACCACCAGGCCATGACAAACAGTGGGCAAATGTTTTAGGATGCGAAGTCCAATTCTAGATTTCAGTGCACTGGATCGAGATTCATTCGATCTTAGATCGCTCAATTTTTCTCACCCTGACATGAGCTTGATGGTCCTAAAATGATACAGAAGTCAGCTTTCCAACTCCGTTGACCTCACTCAATTCTGAAGGTCAACTGCACGTACCAGCGCACGAGTACGCGATTCATTCAGCCATATACCACTGAATTTTGATCACCCTGACATTTGGTCAACGGATGTAGAAAGATATGGAAGTCAGATTTCCAACGCCGTCGACCTCACTCAATTCCGAGTTGTGACGAGTTCCCAACAAACGTTTTTGTACACGAAGGTCAACTGCACGTACCAGGGCACAACTACGAGATTCATTCAGTCATAGACCACTTAATTTTGATTACCTGACATGAGGTTGATGGAAGTAGAAAGGTATGAAACTCAGATTTCCAACCCCACCAACGGCACTCAATTCGGAGCTAAAACGAAGTCAGAAGACCAAATTTACTACACAAAGGTCAAATCTGCCAAAAATCACAAAACACTCAAAAAAATGGAAGGCTTCTATTAATGAAAATTAAAGAAGTTGGCAATTCACAAGTTGAATGCTCAAACATCTATTCAATGCTAAGATCAAGCCACGGGCCAAGAAGGATCATAAAGCTCATCACCAGGAGCGGCACGACCTCAGAGTCTCTCCGTCAACCCATGAGCAAGCCTTGGAGGCCTTCAATCATCCCATCGTGGACTTCTAGTGACACATCGTCCATGACCTTCTTCAAACACTGGGGGCAACCTCCTCAACATCGCCTACTTGGCATAGTTGGCTTCAAAAAATTGACTCCACCACTGCTTGACCCGACGACGGCTACAAAGCAGCTTGACTTTCAACTACAAGACGAAACAATGGTTTGGTGTCATATGTCTTCACGCCGCTTTTCTTCAGCATCTAGACGATGGCATCTCCAAGCTCTCTTCCTTCAATTAGGCGATGATTTACGACAACTCGAGCTTTTCAGGGGGCATGATCGATCATCCATTCTATGTTCTGCCTTGCTACACCCCATTGGGAACTTAACAAGGTCTTGAAGATCAAATCTCTGGAAGGTCACCCGTCACCCAATGAAACTCCTTGGAAAGCTTCAGTTACTTCATGGCACCATATGCACTTCGCCTCGCGTCATGGGAAGCCTTGCTTCGAAGATGAAGCACATCTCGCCTTGTAGCTACAACACACATTTCCTTGCAGCTGTAACAAGCCTCATGCTGGGTTGTGACACCTCGCACTCCAAGTGATGGGACTCCACGCCTCGCACCTGCACATCTCACCTTGTAGTTGCACCATACATTGCTTCGGACTCTGCTGCACATCTCTTTGCACTCTGTTGCACCTCGCCTTATAGTTGCACCATGCTTCGCCTCGCACTTGGCACTCTGATGCACCTCGTCTTGCACTCTGATGCACATAGGCTTGCACTCTGCTACACATCGGTTTGCACTCTGCTACACATCGGCTTGCACTCTGCTGCACCTCGCCTCGCACTTGCAGCACGTCTCAACTAGTAGTTGCACTCTACTACACCTCGTCTTGCACTCTACTGCACCTCGCATTGCATTTTGCTCCACCTCCCCGTTAAAGTCCTTGACGTTGGCTCCGCCCACACTTGAAGATGACAGGTCCGTCAACGCGCCAAGCTCTTCTTTTCACAAAGCATCATAAGCATGTCAACTAGAGGAGCGTCTTAGTGTCAAGTCCATCGTCTCTTGAAGTCGGAAGCTCCAACAAGTCCTGGACATGCCACCAGATGGTACTCCACAAAATGAGGTCTTCAAGACTACACCAGAAGTATGCCTTCATACATCTTGAAATGACCGTCTCGATGAGTATAGCGCACCACTGCTTGAATCGTTGCAATCAGACATTTACAACTCTCAGAATCTGCAAAAGATCGAAACTGAACAAAGGAAAAATAATATATAAAATATATATTAAAATAATAATATATATATATATTATACAAAGCTACGGCAGCAATTCAAATATATATATATATATATATATATATATATATATATAAGCTATCAATTGATAACAACAACAAAAAAGATGAAGACGACGACAACAAAAAAAGCGGAGGAAGAAACAAAAAAAAAAATTATTACAAAAACCATCACATTAAAGCAGAAGAAAAAGTTTCAGAAAAGAAGAATTCAAGACTTTTCTTCTTGCTCTAGACATCAACTGCACGCTCATCTCAACTGCAGTCCCCATGCGCACGACAAGCCGCAGCCAAGGAAGGAGAATGCAGATGCCACAATCCTCTCAAGCACTAAACCACTGTTATTAGTTGACTTGTTCTCTGTCATCTCGGGCGCATAAGCCCACCAAAATCAGTCTGATTTTATCTTGTGACTCCATCAAGAATTCGGCCAGTACAGAAAATTGAGAAGAAAATAGCAGAAATTATTTTACCTCCCTATACGATGCTGCTGCCTCTTCGATCTTCGCTAGTAGCAAGCCAAATATTAGGGTTTTGAAGATGAAGGCCAACAATGCTTTCATTTAAATAAAAGCTACACACAAACCCTAATTGCTAATTGGGCTCTAAAGATCAACTCAAAATAAGACTTCAAACCCAAAAGGTTCTTATTGGGACAAAATCAAGATCTATTAGAATTTCAACCGCTTGAAGTAAAGTGGAATCCTACTCCCAAAAAAAAAAAATGGTTATCAGGACCACAACAAAAATTACATCCCTTAGGATTCCTTGAATTTCTAAGCGATGTGGGGGTATTTGTGGAATCATAAATCGCCAGAAAATTATAGAGCTACCACATGGCCCATAATTTTCATAATGTCGATATTACCCTTGGTGTAGATGACGACGACATCACACGATCTCCCATTAATTTAATATATTTACCAGCTAAATATATTAAATGATCAGATCAATACAGTCAATAAATAACTTCTTAGCGAATTATTTATTTATTAATAAATAAGTGATTATACTCGGTACAGTCACGTATTTAACACGTTCTCCTTCAACCAATCAGACGCTCCGGTGACTCTCAAGGCTTCACTATAAATAGAAAGCGTCATCTCACTTCTAAAGGTAATCAAAAACTTCTACAAACACTCTGCCAGTTTATTCTTTCAAAAAACTAACTTAAGCATTGGAGCGTTTTCGGTTGAACCACACAATCCTCCCTCCCCCCCCCCGGATTCAACCTTAACCCCGTTTGATTTTCGTTCTTGTGTGTAGAGATCGAGAAGGAACTTCACAGAGCCGAACGATTTCTGCATCAACAATGGTACACACATAATTTTAACCGAATAAGAAGTGGAAAGAAAGAAGAAAGGGAAAATTATTGAAACAAGTCTGGTTTGTATGTACTAAACTTGCAAGGGCATTATTTTCTTTAGGATTAGTGGTTCAATTTTGATTTTTTTAATCTAACAATTGGTTGTTATAGAATCAGCAAGCACATACATAGTTACATATGTTGCAAGATTTATGTAATTAGATAGTTTGATTTCCTTCTCCTGGAAGTTAATTAAGTCTCTTTTACCTTAGAAGGATTTCGTGTGGTTCTTGTAGCTAGGTGTAATAGTATATAAAGTCTCGATCCCTTAGTGGGAAGAGTAATATGATTAAATTATTCTCGATATTATGAATTTAAAGTTGGTTGAATTCATTGAAACCCTAAGAAAAGTAACCGTTCTTCTTGCTAGAAAAAAAAAAAACCAAGTATGCTCCCCGGCCTGTTGAATCCCTGAATCTCTGTGACTAGTCGCCGCCTTTTGCTTGAAACCCTTAAAAAAAAGCACTATCCTACTTGCCCCAAAAAAAAAGAGAGAGAGAACGGCACTGCCCTTGCTTGAATCTCTTAAAATCCTGAACTACACACTTTCCGAAAGGTACCACTATTCCAATGTTAGAAGTCATCCAAGCTAGCTAGAATCATTCCTACTAGACTAGTGGATTACAAGGTCGGCTACCAATCACTTGACATATCATCCTCTGATCACGGCCAGCCATCATCATCCTTCAATGGTACTAAGGGTAATTATTGTCCCTCATCAGTTCATGTTTATACTCATCACAATTAATCTAGTCATGATGTGAAAATGTGCTATGAATGGGATATATATCTTGACTGGTGGGATCATAGTTGTGACCCAAGCAAGAAAAATTCTAATAAAAGTTCTACGTCTGTCATGGTTTCCGTTGTAGGTAATCATGATATACCTTTAAAATCTTCTGCACATGCTTCTAATAGTACATGTATATTCTAGTGCTATGACGTTTTTTTATTCTAGAAATGTCTCATCCCTCAAACCATCCACCCAAAACCGTGTTTCTACTGCCAATGGTGCGTTTGCTCCAGTTATTGGAGACGACAACGGTTCTCTTACTAATATCATGCATTTGGATTATGTTTTAATTCTTCTATCTTTGGATTACCTTCTGTCAGTTTCCTAAATAAATACTACTCTACAATATATTGTGACTTTTTGGCGTCACCATTGTGTTTTCAAGGACATCATAATCCGAAGGACGATTGATTATGGTGTTCAACGAGGGATTCTGTATTATTTATAGCTTATGTCTAATACTTCAACAAAATTAGCTCAGGCCTCGAAAGGGACTAGTCATCAAGATGAAAAAAAGGAAGTCCGATATCTAGTTATAGCATCAGAGGTTGGGACACACTTCATTTAGTTATTTGTAGAAACTATTTTTTGTTTTGTTTTCTAGAATCGATGTTAATTAGTAGTTCCGTTGTGATGGTTGTGGACTTACAAAAAGCCACCGTGCTTCTTTTCCCAACAATGTGCATATTTATGATAATTCATTCTTATGTTTGGGGTCCATCTAAGATTGCTACCCTAGGTGGATCATATTGGTTTGTTGTATTTATTGATGATTGTACCAGGATGACCTAGGTGTGTCCTATGAAATCAAAAGGAGAAGTGAATTCCTTATTTCAAAAGTTCCACAAGAAGGTCAGTACTCAATAAAAATCCCAAATACAAGTTCTTCGTTTTGATAATGGGGGGAATATATGAGTGCAAATATACAAAAAATGTTTGGAGACACATGGAATTGTTCATCAAATCAGTTGTCCTTACACATCCCAACAAAATGGGGTCATGGAACGAAAGAATCTCCATATGTTGGAAGTTGTTCTTGCATCATTGATTAAAGCACACATGCCTTCTAGTTATTGGGGAGAAACCCTAAAATCTATAGCTTATCTGATCAATCGAGTGTTCTAGTGCTCTCAAGTTTTAGACACCTCTTCAAGATCTCGCATTCACAATTTGTGATCCTTCCATACCCAAACAACCACCATATGTATTTGGAAGTGCAACATTTGTTCATCTACATGAACATTAACAAAATAAGTTGACACTGCGTACCTTGCAGTGTCTTTTTATTGGCTGCTCCTCTACTCATAAAGAATATTTTTGTTGTCACCCTACTCAAAATGGATGTATGTTACACTTGATGTTTTGCTTCATGAAGACGATATTTTTGTTCTGCATCACACTGAACTTCAAGGGGAGTACCAGAAGGAAATCCAAGCTTTAGATTATAACAATGATCAAAGTTTGTGGTTGGTTACACCAGAAACAACATTTGACTAGTCATAGTTGCAGTACCCACATAACCAGTCACAAATGCAGTGCCTCGATCCCTTGGATGTCCCTTCAACATCCACTCTGCCCTCATCATTAGATACTACTGTAATGGAGGAGATGCCATCAATACATACCACTATAATGGAGGAGATGACATCATTAGAACTATTATCATGGCAAGATGACATCATATGAGTCCCTCTTGCCTACAATACTTGATACATATCTCGTTAGTTGAGAATGTGCTCTAGCCTCAAAGAAGGCGACTAGCTCATCGTGTCACAAAAGGTGTTCCTAAGATTCTGTATGAACCCGACCTTCCTAGTAAAGTGAAATACTGGTCCTAAGAGTCACTATGTTTCTATTCATTGTATGTCTGAATCATTTTTGAATCAATTATTATATCTATTCCTGATAGTATACAGGAAGCCTTGGCAGATTCAAGGTGGAAAGCACCTATGAATGAAGAAATGCAATCTTTACAGAAAAAAGGAAAAATGGGAGCTTGTGGATCTTCCCATGGGGAGGAAACTTATTGGATGTCGATGAGTTTATACCATAAAGTACAAAGAAAATGATATATTTGAGCATTTTAAAGCTCGACTAGTTGCAAAAGGATACACCTAAACATATGGGATTGATTATATGGAGGCATTTGTGCCTGTAGCTAAGATCAGTTTGTATGCTATTGTCGTTAGCAATGAACTTGGATTGGCCTTCAACATTTTAATGCTAAAAATGTCTTCCTAAATGACGTTTGGCATAAGTGGTTTATATGGATCTTCCATCTAGGTGTGGAGTACCCTCTGAGCATAAAAGTAAGGTGTGTAGATTGAGGAAATCATTGTATGTAACACCCCGGAAATTCGAGGATTTTAATATTGTAAGTTAATGTCTGAATTGACGTTTTTACCCTTGCGTTGGGTATGGCTAATTGTTGACTTTTTGATTTATAAATTAATTGGACTTTGACCTATGATCGTGACGTAGTTCGGGACGTCACGAGTTCATAGACAGGTGGCACGTCCATTTCGGACGATCAGGGAAAAAGTTATGACTATCGGAAGTTCAGGGGCATTACCGTAATTTGGACATTTGGGGGTGAAAATGTTGACTTTTCTCTTGGAAACTAATTTTCACTTGACTCAAGGACCGTTGGGTAGGTCTCGACGTCCTGAGTCCGTAGACAGGCGGCACGCCGAAATCGGACTTCGTACGGGGAAGTTATGGTCACGGAAGTATTTCACATTTAACCGAACCAACCGAGAACCGGATTAAAATAATATTATTTTATGGAATCTGATTACTTTAATCAAATCAATCTGGACCCTTGGATGAGTGACAAGTGTCACTCATCCCCACACTCCCTAATACAAGGATCTCTGTTGGCCATTGGATTAAACAATTGATTTCCTCTCCTCAAATCCTCACCATTGATCCTATGCTGAGATTGAATCTCAGCCCTTCATTCCATCCAGCCAATCTGCTTATTAATTCTCAGATTTTTCACTCTCACATTTCATTCTCCCAAACCGTGTGCACGGCTAACCCCTTCGAACAACCACACCAGCACCTCACCTCTCAACCTCACCCTCACGGCAACACCAGGCGGCCAACTGCCACCCCCCAGACGCCGGCCACCGCACCACGGCCACCTGCACGGCCGGAAATCCTCCCAGACCCGAGAAGGAAACCCGAACAGCCCAAGTCACCAAACCATCCAAACCTTCACTCTGAGGCTCGAACTAACGTACGGTTGGGTTCACTGTGACGGCAGGACGACCCTCTGCTGGACTGGACGACGTATGGCGGTGACACGGCGGCGGTAGGTTGAAAAACCCGACAGACCCGATTTTCTTCCCTTCTTCGAAACGACCGTTTTTGACGTTGATTATGTTTGGTTGCTTCTAAGACACACTTTAGGGACCCAGACGACCATTTTAAACCAAGGTTCGCGGCTGGAAGCTGGACGACTCGCCGGAGAAGACGAACCAGAGCCGGCAGCCGGGTTCCTGTCGATTTTCAGGTAGATTTTTGAACCTAGAAACTAGTTTTGAGTCCATAGAACCATAGAACACTTTGTGACGAGTTCATAGGAACAAATCCCATCAGAAATGGTGGTCGGGTTGGTGAGAACTGATCGGGTCGAACCGTGGGTCTGCGGTGACCCGGTTCTCAGTTCCAGTTACTGTAGCTGATGACGTCATCATGCTGACGTCAGCAGTGACGTCATGATGACATCATCATGTCAGAATTCAGTCAGACCAGGGACCAATGGACTGCTGACACGTGTCCTCTGACACTGTCAGTGATGACGTCAGCAGTGACGTCATGCTGACGTCAGCAGTACTGTAGCACCGTTGACCAGAGGGTTGACCAGGCGCGTGGGGGCGCGTGTGAACAGTAATTTTGGTGGGACCACCACCATTCTTTAGGTTTCGACGATCCGGATCCAATGGCGGTGGTTTCGGGTCGATCGGAGATCATTAAGTTGGTCAAAATGAGAGTTTTTACCTTGGAAAGCGCGTTCGGGCGGCTTTTCCGGACCGGTTTCGGTCTAGGGTTTCATGGTTGAATGTTAGGGGTTTGTATTTACCCTTACGTATACTTTGGATGTGACAGGAATTTTGTAATTGTACCAGATCAAGGGTAAACGCTCGGTTTTCAGCAGGACTGTACTGTGAGTGGGCCATTTTCTTAAACCCTTGCGTGCATAAATGTTTTCTGGTTTATTATACTTATTCACATGCTAAAAACAATGATGGTTTTGATGATATGGAAAATATGGTTATGGCACGTTTCACGGTATTTGGGCTTGAGACCCGTTTGATGAAACTTAATGATTGATTCAGATTTTATCTAGGTATATATATACCTTGCATGTGGATATCAATAAAATGTATTTGGTACTGCACTGTATAGATCCTTCCATGTTATATTGTCTCCTCCGGATGAGGTACCCCGGAGAGGTCACGGACGTCTAGAACGTCCAGCGTCTATGACGCTAAGCATCGGGGATGCTGTACCCGAACGGGGTTCGGGGATTGAACTCGGAAATTGAGACCCGAGTGGCACGCGTAGCCTTGTGATTGTGACCTTATTGACGTCAGGGACGTCAGACATCAGGGATGTCGGGATTGGAGTGTATAGTGCAGCAACTAAAATTATACTTATGGTTTTATTACATGCCTTATGGTTCATATTATATGGTTTATGATTTTAAATAATTATGCATGCATGTTTGGAAAACAGAGGGGTAAATTATATGTTTTACTTATCAAATGATTTTATAAACTTGAGTTTCGGTCCACTCACCCTTAATGTTTTTGGTAACCCCTCCAGGTCGTGATACTGAGGTAGAGGAGGAACCTGAGGCTGAGGCATAGATCCACTTTCTGCGTACCTGAACCCCTGTTGGGTGGTGTACCCGCAGGTTTTTAATAGAGTCGTGCTCGCAACTTGTATTTCGGATTTTCATCCCTTGTCTGACATTCGTTTAATTCGGTTTTGTTGTATAACGTTTATTTGGTTATTTATGCATTTGATGATTTGAGGTTAAATTTGGTATGAATTATTGGGTGTCAGACGGGAGCAGGGCACGCCCCCTTGTGGTCCCTGAGGGATCGGGGCGGGTCCTGTCATTGTATGGATTGAAGCAGTCTCGAAGAGCAAGGTTTAGAAGACTCACTTTCACTACATAAAGAGAATTTCATATCACACTTTACTTTTAAAGCAAACATATGGTAACATCACAACACTCATTGTATATGTTAATGACATGGTGGCTATGGGGAATGATCCTTAGGAAAGAAAAGCACTAAACAATTATTTATATCAAGAATTTGAGATAAAAGATACCAGGACCCGACCCTCCTCAGTCAGGACCCGATTTTAGCACAATATTGTTCGCTTCGGGCCTCCTCACCCTCACAATTTTATTTTCGGGAGCTCACGGTGTAACTTCCCAGAGGGCCACCCATCATGGAATTGCACCAGCCTCAACTCACTTAACTTTGGAGTTCTAACCGAACCCAAAACCACTGAGCTCCCAAAATGCCTTGTACTAGATAGGTATGTGCCTACACATTTAAGGCACACCATTATTCCCCTCCCAAACCATTCCCCACGAAGGAATATGGCATCGTTCACTTTTCCCTCCAGGACACGGGTCTTACAATCCACCCCTCTTAAGACCCAACGTCCTCGCTAGCACACTTCCCGATCAGGATCCGGCTCTGATACCATTCTATCAGGACTCGACTCTTCTTGATCAGAACCCAATTTTAGCACGATATTGTTCGTTTTGGGGCTCCTTGTTTTCACGGTTTTTTTTTGGGAGCTCACGGTGCAACTTCCCAAAGGGTCAACTCACTTAACTTTGGAGTTCTAGCCGAACCCAAAGCCACTGAGCTCCCAAAATTCCTCGTACTAGATAGGTATATGCCTACACATTTAAGGCACACCACTATTCCCTTCCCAGACCATTCCCCACGAAGGAATATGGCATCGTTCACTTTTCCCTCCAGGACATGGGTCTTACAATCCACCCCCCTTAGGTCCCAGCGTCCTCGCTAGCACACTTCCCAATCGGGATCCGGCTCTGATACCATTCTGTCAGGACCTAACTCTCCTCGATCAGGACACGATTCTAGCACGATATTTTCTGTTTCGGGGCTCCTTGCCCTCACGGTTTTGTTTTCAGGAGCTCACAATGCAACTTCCCAAGGGGTCAACTCACTTAACTTTGGAGTTCTAACCGAACCCAAAGCCACTGAGCTCCCAAAATGCCTCGTACTAGATAGGTATGTACCTACACATTTAAGGCACACCACCATTCCCCTCCCATACCATTCCCCACGAAGGAATATGGCATCGATCACTTTTACTTCCAGGACACGGGTCTTACAATCTACCCCCCTTAGGACCCAGCGTCCCCGTTGGCACACTTCCCGATCGGGATCCGGCTCTGATACCATTTTGTCAGAACCTGCCTCTCCTCGACCAAGACCCGATTTCTAGCATGATATTGTCCGCTTTGGGGCTCCTTGCCCTCACGGTTTTGTTTTCGGGAGCTCACGGTGCAACTTCCCAAGGGGTTACCCATCATGGAATTCCACCAGTCTCAACTCGCTTAACTTTGGAGTTCCAACCTAACCCAAAGCCACTGAGCTCCCAAAAGGCCTTGTACTAGATAGGTGTGTGCCTACACATTTAAGGCACACCACCATTCCCCTCGAAGGAATGTGGGATCGTTCACTGTTCCCTTTAGGACACTGGTCTTATAAAAGACCTCAGCCCTTTGAAGTACTTTCTTGGAATTGAAGTATCACAGTCAGGGAAGGGAATCTTTTCGTCTCAAAGAAATTATGTCTTCGATTTGTTGCATGAAACTGGCATGTCTGCCTATCAACTTGAAAGTACAACTCTAGAAAAAAAGAATGAAACTAGCAATAGAGCCTAATTAAGTGTCTACTAACAAAGGTAGGTATCATAGACTAGTGGGAAGTGATTGATGTACTTGGCTCACACACAGTCAGACATTGGGTATACCCTAAATGAAGTGAGTCAGCTCATTCGTAGTCCAACAGAGAAATATATGAATGTTGTTATGCATATTCTAAGCTACTTGAAAGCCACTTCTAGGATAGGAATTCTATTTTCTAAGAAGGACGATTATTTGAAGGTTGAAGTGTACATTTATGCAGATTGGGCAAGAGCATTGGATGACCAAAGGTCGAGCTCTGGTTATTTTATATTTATAGGGGCAATCTTGTTACTTGGAGAAGTAGGAAAAAAAATGTTGTTACACGTCTAGTGTAGAAGATGAATATAGAGGAATGTCACTTGGGATCCAAGAAATATTCTGGTAACAAACACTTGTTATAAGATTTAAGCTATCTACCCAAGGAGTCTATGAAGCTAAATTATGATAATAAGCATGCATCTGATATTGCAGAAAATCCATTTCACCATGATAGAATGAAACATGTTGAGGTGGAGAGGTTCTTTATTAAGGAGGAGTTAGACCAAATAGTGTAGAAGAACCAAGAACTTGATTAGAAGATCAATTGGCTATTATCCTTACAAAGGTTGTTTAGAAAACATTGTGATCAAAGTTCTTAGAAAAGTTAGGCATGTGCGATATCCATGCACCAACATGAAGGGGAG
Source organism: Prinsepia uniflora (assembly GCA_032719365.1). Classification (NCBI taxonomy): domain Eukaryota; kingdom Viridiplantae; phylum Streptophyta; class Magnoliopsida; order Rosales; family Rosaceae; genus Prinsepia; species Prinsepia uniflora. Next base: position 23,192,364 of record CM064868.1, read on the forward strand.
TATTGCAAGATTTATGTAATTAGATATTTTTGGTTTCCTTATCCTAAAAGTTAGGTCTCCTTACCTTAAAAGAATCATGTGTGATTACTTGTAGCTAGGATTGTAAAAGTATACAAAGCCTCTTAGTGAAAAGAATTATAGAATTGAATTATTCCCAATACTCTGGGTTTCAAGTACATATTGGGCATTAACTAATTAGGTCAGGCATATGTATGTCTTTTTACAAAATATGCCTCCTAAAAATCAAGCTAAACCACAAAATTACTCATTAATACGATTTTTGGCAGGACCCACCCCAAAAACACTTTGATAAATGCGTCTGGTACTTCTCCCGCTTGACAAACAATCTCGGGATACCAAAATTACCTTATTCTCATCAGACAAGGGATACTCGTCCAACTATATTGTTCATGCTTCCACCTCTTGATATGCCTCAATTTTCGTGCATGGGTCTGGAGGGTCATCAAAAATATGAAAAGTGTAAATAGATAAAAATAAAAAATTTAAAAACATATTTATTGAGAAAAACAGTATCTACCCTCTAGTTTCTAAAAAAAACATGCATGCATAGAATAAAATCAAAAAATTTAATTTCAAATAGAACAAACCATAAACCATGGGACCACAACAACCATAAAACACTATTAAATAACTCGTGGCTCGTATTTCCAAAATCCATGTTCATCAAATCACAACAATTCAACCAATCCAATACTAATACCAAATAACTAACTAATACCAAGTAATCGACCAATACCAGGTAACCGAACAATACAAGGTAACCAACCAATACCAAGTAACCAACCAATACTAAGTAACCAACCAATTCTCGATAATCAAACTGCATATGCGACCTTAGGAACTACACTAAGCATCGTCCGAGTCACATCACAGAAGGCTTATAACCAAGCATAAAAACTCTTCAACTCGAGTATCAATCACAATGAATAATAGCACTACGTGTAGGCTAACTTAGGAGCTACACGAAGTATCATAAGAGTCTAGTTTGGGAACTATACGTAGCACCATCCAGACTGTCAAAGTATCCCCAAGAACTACACATAGCACCTTCCGGGTCGTATCTGGGAACTACACTTATGCACGATTCGGACACGTCTAAGAACTTATCACATTCCAACCTCATAGCCTCAGGTTAAGCAGAACCGAGCTCTGGATGTCTGAGCGCTATTCATATCCAAGGATAGATTATTATGATCAGACAATTCACAAACCATAAATTCTCATTTAATACAATCATTGACTCAAAAATTTAATAAAAAATACATCCAAACCCCAGGCCTGAGCCCAAAACACAGTTTACACAAGCACTGTAAAATGTGTACTCAAAATCAGCCAATAATTTTTGAAAAATCATCAAGTAATCATTTAAAAATCATAATCAAACTATTGCAATATAAATTATGCAATAAAGTAACTAAATCATATAACTAAGCATTCATAATAATTTAATAAGGAAAAGTTCACTCACACACCATCCTGGTAGTCAATTCTGAGTTGTACGTCCTTCTATAAGTTACAGGAATTTTATTGTCTATCATAAATCTCTACTAAAGGTCATTAATGTCCCAAATAACCTCATATTAAACTCCCCTATTTTTGGTATTAAAATAAGAATTTTAAACCTAACATAACACTTTGGACACCCAAAACTGCTCCAAGATGGTGTCCAATCGACTCAAAACATGCACCAATGTGTATGTAACATCGTTTACATGAAAAACCATATTGACTGCATTTTGAGATGGGGTGGCATGCGCCTACATGTCGTACCAAAATACCCCTAATTCATTTTGACATGTACAAAATTCATTCGATCTCTGATTCTAACATACCTCCTATCTATGGATTCAAGATTCCAAGACCTACGTGATGGTCCTTAGAATAGTCCAGATTGTATCGGGCATGAAAATTCAACCCTTTGACCTCTAGAGGCAAAACCGTCAATTCCCTTTTTAAAATTTTCGAAGTTACCTTTTTTCGAATTTACCGAGCCTTTTCAATTTTGACTTGGGATACTTTCTAAACACAATTTTTGTCCCAATGGGCCCCATAGACATCTAATTTCATCTCTGTTATGTTGAAGGGGAAAACTTGCAAAAGTTTTTGTGGCCAGATGAGGAGTTGGCATAGTTGAGTTGGAGAAGCAAATAAGGACCAAAGCGACGAAGAAGAACAAAGCAGTTGTGGAGGCATAAGGATCAAAGTAAAACAGGAGTGAAGACAACTACATCGGAACTTCAATCTCCTAGACTTTGATCTCCTTCCATGAATATGGGTAAATTTTTTTCCCCCTCAATCAACCTTGATTTCCTCCCCTCAGTCGGCTTTCATTTGCCATAATTTCCCAATATTTGGCATGGTTCAATTGGTACCAATTTCAGCATCTTTTCATCCCCCCATCTTTCCAAGAAGACGAAAAGATGGAGGGTTTATTCTTCTAATTGTTACTATTGTGGGAAGGCTAGCAAAATTTTCACGTTATGGACTAAAAAAAATCCCGGGAAGAGGTCACAAGTTTGTCCAAATCTGAGGGTACGAATTACTTTTTTATACTCTAATTTGCTAAATATTTGTCCGGATAAATTTTGAGTCATAGTTTGGGTAGTCTACTTTGAAGAACAAATTACTAGTTTTCAACTGATTTGAAAATTTGGTGAGAGTTTGAGCTGTTGCTAATGAATACAACATTCTGACCTTATTGCTTCCATTGATTTGAAAATTTCTTGTACTTAAACAAGCCTTGTTGAGTTCTGAAAATTTGTGAAAACACAAACATATGAAGGCCCACTTTTATGTGGTTGAAATGTCAAAAATTTGAATGTCTACATTGCATGTTTAAGTTTGCATCATATTTTGGTAACAGTGTTGCATCCCAAAAAACATAATATCATGGCTACTCTAGTTCTTTTTCTTCACAATTATATGGGTGAGAGTTTGGGTAGTCTAATTTGGGTGCGAGTTTCGGTTGTCTAATTCAAAGAACAGGTTCATCTTCTTCAAATCGGAGAAAGTTGTTTGGATAGTCCAATTTGGATGTTGTTTCAATTCATTCTATGTTGTCTCTAAGTTGGGTAAAGTTTATTGGGCATAATCTATTGAGATTTTTGTTTATTTTATAAAAATTGATAATTAGTTTTCTTGTTGTTAATATATGTGTGTGATGACCTTAGTAACTTGTTTTGGCATGGTTGCCATGCTATGCAAGGTGGTTGTGGGTTTTGGCAATGGCTGGATTCCGAGATTTTTCCTAAAGCTCAAACTATCATACCTAGATTATTGAGGAAGACTGGTAGGCTAGAAAGGGATTTGGAAATTATAGAGCATTGGATTGCTAGTTTCCTGGGCATTACTTATTGCCTTGATGTTTAAAAATTGAAGGGTATTTTTATGTTTTAGTGGCCCATGTAATGTTTGTAGAAGCAATTTATGTAATATAGGGTGGTTATGTATCAAGTTTAGTTTCTAATAGCCTAAAGAATATAGGAAGGTTATGAATTTCAAAGTATTTGAGCAATTATAGTAATGGATGAAATGGATTGACAATGGAAAATTTGTTTACCTTGCCGTGAAAAAATGAGGAAGCCATTTGAACAAAAATGAGCATTTAAGTTTTATACAAAGGTGCCTTAAATAGGCAGGGTAAAAGCCAAATACTCATATTATATCCATTCATTATATAATCAGCTGCATTAATTTCACGTGCAAAACATTGAAGCATCGACTAACCAACATCTGTAAGTCAAAGACTTTCTAACAAAAAATGAAGGCCGCTACCCAAATAAAGCATTTGGTAACGTGTCAAATCGAAGCCTCCCACTAACCAAGATGGCAAATTCACAAAATTCTAAGTGTCACTATACATATACCTTGCGTCTGCACCTTTAGAAAGTGGTTGACTAGGAATCTTCTTATGCCTTGATTTTGTTCTTGTCACTTAGTGTAATCAGATGCTTTTTCCTTCACTTCCTTGCGTCTGCACCTTTTGGTGGCTTGGACAGCTACCTTTGTTGTTATTGATATTCGTAGAAATTGACAAATCAAACAAGTATATAAGTCAATACAAAACTCACAATCTCACACTTGAAGAACATCATTTAAAATCTTAAAAACAGTATTTAAAAACTGAAAACAGCATTTCAAATTGAAAACCAGCATTAGAAACTGAAATACAGCATGTATAAACTGAAAAACAGCATTTCAAACTCAAAAACAGAAATTATAAACTGAAAAACAGCAGGTCAAATTAAGAAACAACATTTAAAAACTGAAAACAACATTTCAAATTGAAAACCAACATTTGGAACATGAAATACAACTTGTATAACTTAAAAACAACATTTCAAACTCAAAAACAGCATTTATATACTTAAAAACAGCATTTCAAGCTCAAAACAGCATTTATAAACAGAAAAGCAGCATGTCTAATTGAGAAACAGCATTTAAAAACTGAAAACAGCATTTCAAAGTGTAAACAACATTCCAAACTGAAACCAGCATGGGCCTGCCAAGGATCTTGTGGGGCCTTCTTCATTTCAGCTTGAAGCCCTGCCAAATTAGTGTCCCATGCTATCTTTTCAAACTGCTTCGTCAAAGCTAGGCCTTTGTGCTTCTTATTGAAGTTGTCATATAGGTGCTTAATGTAGTGTCTATACTCTGCATGTGGAAATTGTAACAGCCAGGATATCGAGAAAACGTAAAATTGGGGAAAATTAGGTAAAAAGACGATTTTACCCCTCTAAAGTCAAATAGTTGACTTTCGATATGGATATCTATCGGGAATTCCGAGAAGACTGTTACATAGGTCTCGAGATCCTAATTTTATAGATAGGTAGCACGTCAAAGTCGGAGAACGTATGAGGTTGATTCGAGTAAAAAACAATCAAGGGAATTTTGGTAATTATGAAACAAAAGGGTATTATGGTCATTGCACATTGAGATTTTTCTTGTGAAAGTGACACTTTGACACGACCCATCCCAATCCCCCCGGGATTACCATTGAATGTGTCATGCTCCCGTCTGACAAGAGGTGTCAGACAAGGGATAACCTATTGTCATTGCCCAACCGGGCTTCCAGAGTGCGTAAGGATCGATGGAGGAGGTGTATGATGTCCCAGTCTCTGCTGCAGTTGCATCCGGAATCAACCTGAAGGGCATTAAAAACAAAAGCTGTGAGTGGACGAAAATAAACGAGTCTGTTTAAAACATTTATAAGACCTTTATGCCCCCTAGTAAAAGCATATGCATGCACCATCATTTAAAATCATATATCATATAATATGAACCATAAACATAATTTTAGCCACTGCACCATACACTCCAATCCGACATCCCTGATGTCTGACGTCCCTGACGTCAATAAGGTCACAATCACAAGGCTACGCGTGCCACTCGAGTCTAAATTTCCGAGTTTAATCCCCGAACCCCGTTCGGGTACAGCATCCCCGATGCTTAGCGTCATAGACGCTGGACGTACTAGACGTCTGTGACCTCTCCGGGGTACCTCATCCGGAGGAGACAATATAATATGGAAGGATCTATACAGTGCAGTACCAAATACATTTTATTGATATCCAAATGCAAAGCATATATATATACATAGATAAAATCCAAACCAATCTTTAAGTTTCATCAGACGGGTCTCAAGCCCAAATACTGTGAAACGTGCCATAACCATAATTTCAATATCATCAAAACCATTATAAGTCCAAATAGTTGATTTAAATCCAAAATCATTTATTCGATTCCATTTTAGGGTCCCCGACCCGAATCACATGTATAAATCAACTGGGCCCCTGGCCCGATTTCATAAGTTAACTGGCCCCTGGCCTGAATTCATAAGTCCACTGGGCCCCCGGCCCGAATTCACAAGTTAACTAGGCCCCTGGCCCGATTCACAAGTTAACTGGGCCCCTGGCCCGATTTTACTTTATCAAATCCGTAACCGTTTCATGAAATCATGTCCAACCATATTTATGGAAATCGGTGCAAATCCAAAAAACCTCGGTTTACGTGCAAATACGTAAATCACCTCGAAATGCGTGAAATCATTTAAATTCATCAATATCCAAAGTAAATCATTTAATCATAATTATAAAAATCATGAAACAATTATGCATGCATCGAATTTATAAAACCAATGTCCACTCACAGACCGTTTAACCGAGCGCCTCGATACACGTGCCATAGGCCTTCCCGGGCCACACCACTATCACCGGGACTCCCAATCCTGTCCAAATCACATTAGAGGATTACTAACCTCATCATTAACATCCTATTCAAATCCCGTAATTTTCCCGAATTTTTAAGTATTTTTAAACTGGATTTAAAACCTTCGGACATCCCAAACCATATCGAAACGGGATCCGATCGACACGAAACCAATCCCAAAATGTTCGTTACATTAAATAGGATAGAAGTCCTGTTGACCTTACCTCGAGATTCGTGCCCACGCGCCATCACGCGACGCCGTGAGTGGTTGCGCGTGAAACCCACGCGCCTGCTATAGTGTCACCAGCCTAACCCGTATGTCTGGTAAACGGGTCCAATTAGCTCGCGAGACGACCCGGTTCAATGTCCATCAATTCAACCCTAAATCTTCCAATTGATCATTCAGTTAGTTTCATTTTAAGTTCAATTTAAGTTCTGTAAACTCAATTACGTGATCACATACCTAAAACCCGTCGACTTCGATGATGAACACGAAGAACACCTGTCACTGTGCAACAATGGAATTCTGTCAATCTCAGCCAGTTTCTTCCAATTGATGAACCCAGAAGCATCAATGGACCATGAGGAATTGTTTCCCCACAACAATTGCATCAAACAAAGCCTCAAACGCCACGACTCAAGCTCGAAGTTCCTCACTGTTACCAAACCCGTTCAGAGCCAATTGGGCATGAATTCATCTCGTTTTTTATTTGAAACAACTCGTCTCAACCTCAGGAAGCTACTTCCAAGCTCCAATTCGATCCTCACGGCTCAAATCTCATTATTCGAATTTCCCTCCCAAAAACCAAATTTCCGAATTCTAGTTCTACGGCCCCCCTCAATCCCTCGTGTTTCCCTCACTAAATCCGTCTCTGAATTGTCTCCAATTTACACACTCAAGATCAGCTGATGGAGAGGAGATTAAGGGTGGAATGAATTGTGTTTTTGGGTTGTACACAGTTAGCAAATTAGAGAGGAATAATGGAAATTAAAAGATTAATTTAATTTAATTAATTAATAAAACATAATAATTATGTTTCCCCAAAACATGGGATCTGGTTTTATGCCTAAAATTAAGGGATGAGTGACACTTGTCACTCATCCGAGTGTGTCCAGTCACCGGGTACTGTTCATATTAAAATATTATTTTAATCCCGGTTCGTTCGGTTAACCTAGCCCGATTCCGTGACCATAACTTCGTCGTCGAATCTCCGATTTCAGCATGCCGCCTGTCGTTGGATTCGTATCGACGAAACCTACGTAACGGTCCTTGGCCCTCGTCCATTGGACTTCCCGGGTCGAAAGTCAACATTTGGCCCCATTTAAGTCAAATTACGAAAATGCCCTTGGGCTTCCGTACATCATAACTTCTTCCACGAACGTCAGAATCGAACGTGCCACCTGTCTATGAACTCGTGACGTCCCAAAATACGTCACGGTCATCGGTCAAAGTCCATTTGACCATCCGAATTAAAAGTTAACGTTTTGCCCACGCCTAGGGGCAAAACGGTCATTTTGCACAATTCATCCGAAATCACTCAACTAATCCCAGATTAGTAAATCATAATTAAATATTATTAAATCCCGATATTCGGGACGGGTCGTTACACACTTGTCTAGATTTCTCAAGACCCTTCCATTTCATTTCCACCGACCTTCCCCTTTGTTTATATGTTTGTTTGGATAGTGTGGGGCAATTTAGTGGTTATGGACTGAAGCCATAAACCACCATGAACAAGCATTTCGTGAAGGGGATAAAGGAAGGAACTAGGGACAAAGAACTCGAGAGAGAAAAAGGATGAGGAAGATGAGAAAGAAAACTGAGGAAATAAGTGAGAAACTGCCCAGACCCGAGAGCCCAGAAGGAAACCCGTGAGTGTTCCAAGTGTGGTCGTGAAGAACCAGACGGGTTCAAGGCCGTGTATTCTGAAACTGAGGAACTCAAGAGGATTGGTGAGTCCATGTGTTGTCCTGAGTTAGAAATACATGGAATTGGACGAGGGGATTACTGGAATGTGGAGACTAAGTTTTGGCCGAAACTTTGAGAATTCATACAACAAATCCAGGTAAGTTTTACTCTATTTTGACATTACAGACATGTTCCTGGGTTCAAGACGAGTCGAATCGACTCTTCGACTATTAGAAATGTTTGAGAAATGAAGCTTTTTCGGTCGGGTTAGGTCGTGGGTCGAATGACTCGTTTTACAGAGAATTGGGTCTGATGCTTGGGGAAGACGATAAACAGTGGCAGCGCGTGAGGCCCACACGCAGCCACTGCTGGTGGCGCATGGGGGCACATACTACATCATCTTGAAACATGAGAACAAGCAAGTTCATCCTCTTAATGTTACAAGTCCAACGGTACAATTTTCGAGGCGATCAGACATCGTCTCGGGGCAGTTTTGACTGTCCGTTGTGTGTACAGTACGTATGAGTGGACTTTTAAAGTGAATATGATTTTTGTCATGGGATATTGTAATATTATAGTTTGGGTAATTTTCACATGGGTTTTCTTGGTTTTGAAACCCTTCAGGGTCGTTGCACTAGAATCAAGGCTACTCGAAAGGAGTAGGCATGAGTTAGCGGAGATACAAGTATCCATTTTCTGACAAGTGTTAGAAGTAGTTTTAGAACTTTGAATTACTTGTGAGATGGACGTAAGGCCCGGGTGTGGTTTACTAGGTGTTTCACGGGACGGGTCCTACCAAAAATAACTTATCTATAGCTTCAAGCAGTCATTTCTCCTTATGAGTCATACACATGTACCCATTGTTATTTAGTGTCTTCAAATATTTTTAAAATCTCGGGGAAGTTTTGACTGTCCGAAGGTCTATGGGTTATTTTAATTCATTTAAAAATCTCAAGAAATTATGGGAATAAAGTTTGAGTTAATTGGGATGGTGAATGACCCTTAGAAGTGATTCTTGAAAGGAGATGACGTACTCAAATTTTACAGAAAAGTGTGCAACTCGATTCGGTTGCGTGTACGGTACGTGTGAGTGGACTTTTATTTTATTAAAATATTATGCGTGCATATTTAATTGTTTTAAATGGTTTTCTATATTATTTTGATAATATTTGGATGATTGGAATTTTTATATAATTTTCGGGAATTTTATAATTATCTATTATTTTATTGCACATTTTTACTAGATTTTTGGTAAATTGCATTTTGGAATCCCGTTTTGATTGTGGTTTTGAAGTAAATATGAATTTTTTCTTAGGATATTGTAATATTAGAGTTTTGGTAATTTTCAAATGGTTTTTCTTGGTTTTGAAACCCTGCAGGATCGTTGCACGGGAATCGAGGCTGCTCGAGAGAAGAAGGCATGAGTTTGCGGAGGTACAAGTATCCCTTTTGTGACAAGTGTTAGAAGTAGTTTTAGACCTTTGAATTACTTGTGAGACGGGACTACGGCTCAATAGTGGTTTACCAGGTGTTTCACGGGACGGGTCTTGTCAGAAATTACTTATCTATAGTTTCAAGTAGTCATTTTTGCTTATGAGTCATAAACAAGTATCCATTGATATTTAGTATCTTCAAATCATCACCTAAAATGTCAAGAAACTATTTCCACGTATTGTAATTCTTAACCACCATAATGGCCCATTGGATGTATACCATTGTGTGCATCTACTCCAATAGCAGCCAAAATGTGTCCAGGACGTAAGCCTTTAACATGAGTCCCATATAAGGCCTACAACCTTGCATAAACCCTTTTTTACAAGGCCCTAATGAGATGTACACTCTTTGGAATCTAGATAGCCCAACTAGTGATTTCACTATCCACTCTCTTCAACTCCTCACAATAATCGCGTAAGATTTCATATTGTCTAGTGTAGTTACCTTCAACCAACTCTATGGCCATAGTCCTTGCATTATAGCAAGTGTATTTATGTGGCCAATAGCTAGATTCTTAGGTCACAAGCTCTTGAAACTCCCCTATGTCTCACTTCATGCTTCTAAGCTGTCTTCAATACCTCCTTGCCAACCATTGAGTATTTGCATGAATATTGTAAACCTGCTTGCTACAATCATTTTTTGGATGGAAGGTTTTCACTTGTATGTAGTCTCTCCCTTTAACGTTTGAAGCAATTACATAAAAATTTCTAACTTTTCTATCACTACACATTGCATGTATCTTATCATCATCATTCTTCCTCAAGTTAATTTCCCTCTAAGTTGTCGTAAAGTACCTTCCAATTACTTCTCTGAAGATTGCAGCAAAAATAAATTTCTAACCAAGTTAAAATATAGGATTTTTCATATCAGTTTCTGGATAGAAGTCCTTATATGCCCTACCATCTTTTCTCTTCCTTCCCATAAGTTCAGTTTGACCTTCACCGTTGTCACTTTCTTCTACCTCTAGATCAAAGCTATCCAACCTAAATGAATTGGCCCCAATTTCCTCATTTGCCACATTTTCAGTATGTTCATGAACACTGGGATCAATTTCAGCTTCTTCATGGTCTACATAATTCTGAAATAGGGTTCATCCTTGTATGTCATTTTAACAATAGTTCTTATATTTGTACAAACTCATTGTTAATAAACTCTTGATCAAGCTCATCATCTTCTTCACTATCTGAATCAAGATGTTTCCTTGTTCTAGGTAATACCTTACCTATATCAGCATATATCTCTTGGATTGTTTTCCCTTTTCTTCTTTTACAACTTTTTTGTTCCATTTTCTTTTCTTTATAAGATATGCATCTTCTTCCCCTTGCTCAACTACAACATCTTCAGTTGTTTCAACAACTTCCTCCAAATTAAGTCCTTCCAGCTCTTAGGGTAGCTTAATCCCATTACCACCACCCCGTCTTAACTTGATAGGGATTGTCGTGCCCTTTGCCTTGCCTTCCACATACTACTATAAAGGAAGAGAAGACATCACATGAGTCCCTTGTGCCTACAATACATGATACACATAACCAATCATTAGTTGAGGATGTGCTTGAGCCCCAAATATGACAACTAGCTCATCGTGTCAGAAGAGGTGTTCCTAAGGTTACATATGAACCTGGCCTCTCTAGTAAAGTGAAATACTAGCCCCATGAGTTACTATGTTTCGAACCATCGTCTGTTTGAATCAAATAATTCAGTTGTGAATCAATTACCTATTGTACCTATTCCTAACAGTGTACATGATGCCATAGCTGATTCAAGGTGGAAAACAGCTATGAATGAAGAAATGTATTCTTTACAGAAAAAGGAAAAAAATGGGAGCTTTTAGATATTCCCACGGGGAAGAAACCTATTGGATGTTGATGAGTTTAGATCATAAAGTATAAATCAAATGGTTCAATTGAACATTTTAAACCTCGAGTGGTTGAAAAATACTTCACCCAAACATATGGAATTGATTATATGGAGACATTTGCGCTTGTAGCTAAGATCAATACAGTTCGTGTGTTGTCACTAGCAATGAACTTGGATTGGCCTTTACAATAGTTCGATGTAAAAATACCTTCCTAAATGGTGATTTAACATAAGAAGTTAATATAAATCTTCCTTCTAGGTGTGAAGTGCCTTTTAAGCATATAAGTAAGGTGTGCAAGTTGAGTAAATCATTGTATGGATTAAACCAGTCTCCAAGTGCATGGTTTGGACGATTCACAAAGTTTATGATGACTTTTTTCTACAAGCAGAGAATTTCATTTCACACTTTATTTTTGAAGAAAACAGATGGTAATATCACAACACTCATTTTATATGTTGATGATAAGGTGGTCACATGGAATGATCTTGAGGAAAGAAAAGCATTAAAAAACTATTTATCTCAAAGAACGTATGCCTTAGATTTGTTGCAAGAAACTAGCATGTCTACCCATTAGCCAGCAAGTACACCTATAGAAAAAGTACTGAAACTGAAAATAGAGCCTAATCAACTGTCCACTTACAAAAGGTAGATATTAAAGACTAGTAGGAAGGTTGATGTACTTGGCTCACACATGACTAGACATTGCTTATGTTCTAAGTGTAGTGAGTCAGTTCAGGCATGATTCAGAAGAGAAATATATGAATGTTGTTATGCATATTCTGTAATACTTGAAAGCCTCTCTTAGGAAAGGAAATCTATTTTCTAAGAATGAAGATTATTTGAAGTTTGACGTGTACGTTGATATAGATTAGGCAGAAGGACTAGATGACTGATGGTCAAGCTCTAGTCATTTTGCATTTGTAAGGGGCAATCTTGTTACATGAAGAAATAAGAACCAAAATGTTGTTGCACGGTCTAGTGTAGAAGCTAAATACATAGGAATGACACTTGGAATCCAAGAAATTTTGTGATTAAAACACTTGTTACGACATTTGGGCTATCCACCCAAGGAGTCTATGAATATAATTTGTGGTAATAAGCATGCACGTGATATTGCAGAAAATATAGTTCACCATGACAGGGCAAAACATGTTGAAATGGACTAGTTCTTTATTAAGGAGAAGTTAGATGAAAAGAATGTTTGGAATTCGATCAGAAAATCAATTAGCTGATATCCTCCCCAAGGCTATTTCGAAAATATTATTCTCAAAGTTTTTAGACAAGTTGGACATGTGAGAGATCTATGTGGCAACTTGAGGGGAAGTATTGCAAGATTTATCTAATTAGATATTTTTGTTTCCTTTTCCTAAAAGTTAGGTCTCCATACCCTAGAAGGATTTCGTGTGATTACTTGTAACTCAGATTGTAAAAGCATATAAAGTTTATTAGTGAAAAGCGTATAATGATTGAATTATTCCCGATCCTCTGGGTTTCAAATACATACTGGGACATACTAGTCATTGACCGATTAGGTCAAGCATGTATATGGCTTTTTACTCAATATACCCCATAAACTTCAAGTTAAGCCTAAAAATGCCCTATGAACTCAATTTTGATCCAGAATACCTCTTGAACATGATTTTTGTCCCAATGCGCCCTCTACACGGCTAATTTCACAGATCTTTGTTAAACTGAAGGGGAAAACTTTTCCAAAGTTTGAGAGGCCAAATAAGGTGTTAGTACAGCTAAGATGGAGAAGTAAATCAGGACCAAAGCAGAAGAAGAACAACACACCCGTGAAGGCATAATGATCGAAGAAAAATGCTGGTGTGAAGGAAATTATATGAATGTCATCTATTTGAATAATATCAGACAACGCTTATTAATTGTCGTTTATTAGGCTCTCAGATGACGCTTTTATTGAAAAATCGTTGTCTGATGTGCATCAAACGACGCTTATTCCTGAAGAAATGTCGTCTAATGCATCATCAAACAACACTTTTCCAATAAAAGTGTCGTCTATTATAATAGACAACAATTTTTTTGTTAATATGTTGTGTGGTATACTTTTAAACGACAGTTTGTATAAATAAGACAACAGTAATTCATTGTTGTATAGAGCTTTTTAATCTTATTAGAAAATAACATTTATGTGTCAATTCCTTGAGCACCTGTCGTCGATTCATATAACTTTTTTTTTAATCAATAATAACAAATCCATCAAGCATGATTCTTATATTAAATAAATTAAAGCCAAAAATTGCAATCCCAAAAGTACAAGAGTTTTCTATGTGGCTAAGTGCGTGCCTCTCAACATATAACCAAAACGAAGAGGCAACATTAATATAAAAGTACATGTTTTAGTCATGGTACATGTTTAGCTGAGTGCTACCTAAACCTATGATGCATAGTTTCCTAAAAAATTTGCCTGCTCACCATGCACTTCATCAATCTGCCCACTCACGTACATGTTTAGGAAATCACCTTCTGCTTCTTTCCACTTGCCTCTTCTTGTGTTTTCTTGCTTTGTCTCGAGCACCATCAACCTCTGCCAATTAGTGAAATATATCAATGAATTTGAACAGGAAAACAAGTATGGAATATCAGCCTCTACCATTAAGTGAAATACATCACTTTCATCATAAGGAGTTTAAAAAGGAACCGAAACTATGCTATATCTATTCAGTACAACCATTCCATTAAAGAACCATCTACGTTTCATTCTTGGAGACAGGTGATGTTTCTTGAAGGGAAAATATTTTTCCTGCAATAGTATCACATATCAATGTCATGTGCAAGAAAAGGAATGGGAAAAATAAAGGCCACACCAGTGCCTAGCTTTCCATAACTCTATTAAATCAATCTTAGATAAGACATTTATGTGCAGGAGTTCCATATGAGGCATGGTCGATAAGGAGAGAAGCAATGTGCTAACATACTTCGAAGGTCATTGCAAAGATGGGCGTCAACTAAATGCACTGCAATCAACTATATCAAGGCAGGAGGCCATCAAGATAACAAGCACATGGTAAATCAACTATCATGGTCGTGGTGAATGGTGCAAGCTATAAAAATTTCAAAAGATAATAATCATACCCTGAGGTTTAATTTGTTTACAGGTTTCACGATAAGAATGGCAGCATTGGCCAGGGAAATCAAAGAGAATATAGTGATCCGAAATAAGATAACATTATCAAACGGCAGCATGGCACTGTTAGGAAAACATTAATACGATATTCCTTACAAAGAAGCTATTAAAAATATCCTAATCCAAGGAAAGCAGACCAACCTTTTAGAAAACGCTTCAACCTAGCCTCCAACCAGTCAGTATTCTTCTCTAGATAATCCATGCAGTATGCAAGACCTTGACGAACATGAGAAAAGAAACTTCAGAAGCTGCAGAACTAGAAAGGCCCTATATGCTTTACATACGTGAGCACAAACTCATGTAGACACTTGAAAAGAATATGATATTCCCAGAGAAAACATACTTAAGCACCCAGTAAAAGGTTAGTTATGAGACTCATAATTCAAGAGTATTTCTTACTCATGCAAAGGAACAATTTCTTTGAAAACTAAAAAGGAACAACTGATCATAAAGAATCTGACAGCTGATCTTAAACTATCTGGCATGCCACTGCCACAATAGTCATAGATGATGTTTCTTGAAGGGAAAATAATAGGAAACCAACTTATTACCAACATAAAAAGCTCTTCTCTGCCACTGGAAAGAAACAGAACAGGATAAGAGGGTATGTTAACCTATAAACACTAGAATACAGAGCTTCATTTTAACTACGCCTATTCTGTATTCAGCAAAAAATAGTGGGAAAATTGTAAGTATGTCGTACGAAACTCAAGCATAGTGATACAGCATACACAACATTTAGACACTTAACAATCCCAAAAGTGGCAGACATTAAGAACGTAGAAAAATACTAACTAATCACATTTGATGAGTCAATATAGAATGATAATAGCGCTATAGCTTGAGATCTAGAACAAAGTTTTGCAGTAGAGATTGATGAAGTACACAACTTACAGAAGCACGACAATTATCCAAACCATAATCACGGCCACCATTACAGTAAGCATCTAAACGGAGAGATCAGATCAAACCATAATACAGAGAATGAATAAAATCAAACCATATTTTCACTCAACAAAAAGACAACACAACACCACCTGAAATCCATGACTTTAACCTTCATGAATAAAAATCAAAAAGCCTGAGGCGAAGTCAAATGTAATGTACTTGAGCCTTGAGAATGATCAAAAAAGAAATGAAGACAGAGAAGTTGGTTATGAGATAAGGCAATGAAAACTTATGAACACATACTCAAGAATTTTCAATGAGCTTGTCTCCATAATTGCACCAAATCACACAAAAAAAAAATACAAAACAATGAACACATCAAACCTAACCCAATAATCTAACTCACCCATCAAGTATCTAAAACTACACATACATGCAATTGAAAAGGCTTGATAATTTGATTTGGCTGCGATGCTGAGAAAATAGGGAAAGCCAATATATGCAATTGAATGATAATGGACAACCCAATAAGCCAATCACAGGGAAAACCAAATACAATAATGAATTATACCCAAAACCTAATCGATTTGAGCAAAATAGAAGTACCTTTCTTCAGAAATAGAAGTACCTTTCTTCAGAAATAGAAGTACCTTTCTTCAGAAATAGAAGTACCTTTCTTCAGAAATAGAAGTACCACCCAAACCAAGAATTATCAATCTTCAGAAATCTTACATTACACAACATTAATGAACAGACTATTGCAATGAGAGCACTAAGCCCAGCTGAAAAGAAACGATGACCACCTAAAATTATTCTCTTTACATAATCCCTAGCTATCCCTTTATAGAAATAAACAAAGTTCTTAGAAATTAAAGCACAATAATAATAAAAGAGATCAACCTTGAAATCATAGAACCTGGTTGAACATGGTTGATCCTCGTAGAAGCTTCACAACTCAGTTGCATACTTCGTCTCCAGAAGCTCCACTGACAAACAAGCCCTTCACCAGCGAACCCAATCGCTTGATTCTTCCATTTGCCGCCTTCGGTCCCAATTGTTTATTCTCTGCTCTTCGACAAAGCCTTGGATCCAAAATTATGAGAATTAATCCAGCCAAACTATGAAAATGAAATCTAGAAGAAAGATTATAGAGGGGAGAAGCAAGCTTACTTGAATAATATTGATAATACCCAAACCCAGCCCCCTATCCATCTCAATCGAATCGATTCTCGGTCCCCTTCAGAGCTATTGGTCCCCTTGAGATAGATTATATATTAGTGGGTTGCCAATATTTTAAATTGAGCTAGCGCGGTTAGTTGTGGGCTGTGCTCACACCTTATTAATTTGTACCCACTCCGGGTTCGACCCAAGCGCACGCATGGTGCTAAATTATTTTTTTCTTATTTTCCTTTAAATATATTTGTCATTTTTTTTCAATTTTAAATATATCAATTCTTTCCAATTTTTGAATAAAGATTGGCTATATTTTTTCATCATTTTTTTCCAATTTTACATATACTTACTCATTTTATAAATTTTCTTTCATTCAACTTTTTTTATGCTTATTGTTATGTTTTTAATTATATTAACATTCAATTATAATAATTCACTTCAATTTATGTTTATGTTTAAATTTTTATATTATTAGTCATCACCAAAACCATATTGGGCCCCTTCAGAGCTATTGGTCCCCTTCAGAAAGATTATATATTAGTCGGTTGCCTATATTTTCAATTGAGCTTGTTTAGCTCAGTTGGTTGTAAGCTGCGCTTACCCCTTATTAATTTGTAGGCAATCAGGGTTCGACCTCAAGTGCACGCATGGTGCTAAAAATTTTTTTTCCTTATTTTCTTTTAACTATATTTGTCAATTATTTTCAATTTTAAATATATCAATTCTTTCCAATTTTTTTAACAAAGATTGGCGCTATTTTTTCATCATTTTTTTTTTCCAATTTTACATATATTTACTCATTTTATAAATTTTCTTTCATTCAAATTTTTTTTATGCTTATTTTTATGTTTTTAATTATATTAACATTCAATTATAGTAATTCACTTCAATTTATGTTTATGTTTAAATTTTTATATTATTAGTTATCACAAGAACCTTATTGGTCCCCTTCAGAGCTATTGAACAAAGATTCTCGGTCCCCTTCAAAAAGATTATATATTAGTGAGTTGCCTATATTTTCAATTGAGTTTGTTTAGCTCAGTTGGTTGTGGGCTGCACTTATCCCTTATTAATTTGTAGGCAATTTGGATTCGACCCCAAGTGCACGCATGGTGCTAAAGTTTTTTTTTCCTTATTTTCTTTTAACTATATTTGTCATTTTTTTCCAATTTTAAATTTATCAATCCTTTCCAATTTTTGAACAAAAATTGGCTCTATTTTTTCATCATTTTTTCCAATTTTACATATATTTACTCATTTTATAATTTCTTTCATTCAAATTTTCTTATACTTATTGTTATGTTTTTAATTATATTAACATTCAATTTTAGTAATTCACTTCAATTTATGTTTATGTTTAAATTTTTATATTATTAGTTATCATCAGAACCTTATTGGTCCCCTTCAGAACTATTGGTCCCCTTCAGAACTATTGGTCCCCTTCAGAGCTATTGAACAAAGATTCTTGGTCCCCTTCAGAGCTATTGGTCCCCTTCAGAAAGATTATATATTAGTGGGTTGCCTATATTTTCAATTGAGCCTGTTTAGCTCAGTTGGTTGTGGGCTGCGCTTACCCCTTATTAATTTGTAGGCAATCTGGGTTCGACCCCAAGTGCACGCATGGTGCTAAAGTTTTTTTTTCTCCTTATTTTCTTTTAACTATATTTGTCATTTTTTTTTTCAATTTTAAATATATCAATCCTTTCCAATTTTTGAACAAAGATTGACTCTATTTTTTCATCATTTTTTTCCAATTTTACATATATTTACTCATTTTATAAATTTTCTTTCATTCAAATTTTTTTATGCTTATTGTTATGTTTTTAATTATATTAACATTCAATTATAGTAATTCACTTCAATTTATGTTCATGTTTAAATTTTTATATTATTAGTCATCACCAGGACCCTGTTGTATCATATTATTCATCATATATTTATTATATCATAGACATTTTATAGTTTTTATTAGTCCTATATAACCATCATTGGGTACTTAAGTTTTTTCCAAAATTTCATTCCAAATTTCCAACTTTTAGACCGAATTTTCATCATTTTTGTTAACCGTAAACGATATGGATATCGATATTTAGGGCGAGATATCCGTAAATTTGACTAGCGATATATCCGTCAATATTGAAATTTCAATCCTTACATATTCATAATAGATGACACTTTTTCTAAAAAGTGTTGTCTTTATACTTTCCACTTATCACTTACAATCATAATAGATAACAGTTTTTTTTTTAAATGTTTTCTTTATACAATATTATAGATGAAAGTTTATGCTTAAATTGGCCTCTCTTTAAATATGATGAAGCGTCATCTAAGTTTATAAATGGCATAGTGGAGATTGATCAGATAGACTTGATTTGGTTCATGTGATTATAGTGTCATCAGATACTTTTCCTTCGCTTCCTTGCGTCTGTGACGTGCTTGTTTCCTTTTGGTGTGTCAAGCAGGTGCCATTACTGCTATTGGTTCCTAGAAGTTAACAAATCAAATAAGTATATAAATCAATTCAAAACTTACAACCTTTAACACGACCCATCCCAATCCCCCTAGATTATCGTGGGATGTGCCCTGCTCCCATCTGACTCCATGTGCCAAACCAGGAATAGAACCATAACCCGCTCAGGGTTACCAAGAGTACGCAGCGCCATGTGATGTCTCGGTCTCTACTACAGCCCGCATCCGCAATCAACCTGAAGGGTATCAAAAACATTAAAAGTTGTGGGTGAACAAAAATAAAAGTTTATCAAAACACTTTATCGAAAAGACATTTATACCCCTTCACGTAAAAGTATGCATGCATCATAAAACAGTATTTAAATACTTTCTTAAAAGCAAGACATATTGCTTTTCAAAACAAATCACAATGAAAACCAAATCACATAAGGTCTCAGCCCAAAACCAAAGCATGTAGGATCTCAGCCCAAATCAAAACCACGTGGGTCTCAGCCCAACTCCATCTCGTCAAACATCACAATAAGGTATCTGCCCACTACATATATAGACTCACATCCGGAGTCTCATGAAAACATGTTCACCAATCCTCTTTATCCAATATCCAATCATCTCACATCATCACCAATCATGATATCCGCGCATTATCACCAATCACGATATCTGCGCTACGCGTGTGACTCAGGATTACATATCTGAATATACACCAGGCTCGGAGCCCGCGACTCGAAGCCTAGGTGCTCTAACTCAGGTTCACATATCACATTGATGGTCGACATCTAAGCGATGACATCTACAGGATCACACATCACACATGATGGTCGGTGTCTGCAAAATGTTCATCTCTGACACTCCTGCAGGTAGTGTCCCCGTGACCTCTCCAGGATCACACATCCCACTGGATGGTCGACATCCGGAGGCTATCATCACATCATAAAGGCTGGTCGTGTGAAAAACATTTCACAAATCATCTCAAAGGAGTCTACGCTCAGATATAATCTCACCAAACCCGTTTCCACAAAACCATCATAAAAACAGTGTTTGAAAACACTTCATAATTCCAGGATTCCTCAAATCCTATCAAATTCAAATTAACAAATCCATAACGGGGTCACAACTAGAAATCTCAAAAATCATAACTAGGTCACAAACCCGATATTCCATGTTTTTACTATACTCTAAATCAAACCATAAATCAACTAGGACACAAGCCCGAAATACATTTCCAAATCTGAAAAGCATTTCATTGTTCAAAATCACCTTTGACTATCATGTGAGTCAAAGTCTACATCAATTGGGTCTCATGCCCGAAACAATACGTGAAATCATTTCAAAACCATTAATCAAGTCCTCGATTTCACGCATCTCCGTGAAATCGGTCAAATCATGTAGATTACATGCACGCATAAAGCTCGGTTGAAGCCCAAGTATCATATAAAACAGTAAATCTCGAAATACGGGCATACTAACATTTTCCACAAAAATGCCAAATCATATATAAATCATATGCATCTAGTGCATCTAAAACCATGTTCATAAAACATATAAAACATTTATGCATGCATCATATTTATAAGCCAAAATTCCACTCACAGACCGTCCGTGCTGCGCACCTGCAACCCGCGCCATAAGCCAGTCCGGGGCTAATCCATACTCTCAGAGATGTTTGGACCTATCCAAATCCTATTCAAAGGTTACTACCAACCTATACAAGTCCTAATCATAAACCCTCAAAACTCCTGGAACGGTCAATGTGTCCCCAAACACGCTTTCCGAAGTTAAAACCTCCAAATGACATTTCAAACGATCTCCGATTGACTTGAAACCACCACCATTGGATTTAGAACATCGAAATCTTTCAAATAAGACTAGTTTCACCTTGAAATTTGTACCCATGCGCTGGTCAAAGTTTACACGTGCTGGTCAACAGTGATCAACGTTGACGTCAGCGGCTAACAACTTTGAAAATTGACAGTTTAGCCACCTGCCACGTGGCACACCCTGATTGGTGCCATGTGTCTTGCCACGTGTCTCTGACACCTCTGACACATTACCACGTGGGACCACCCCCACTGGTCCACGTGGTCTGACAATGCTGACGTGGACCTGCCATGTCAGTTGCCACGTCACTTGACAAATCCTGACAACCTGCTACGTGGCACCCTCTCACTGGTACACGTGATCTGACTTGGCTGACGTGGAGCTGTCACGTCATCTGCTAACTAGACTGACACCTGGCCACATGTCATGCTCTAGTTGGCCACGTGGCCTGACATGATGAGATGGGTCGACCCGTTTAATTGTAATAGGTTGTTTGACCCGCGAATAAGACCTAGCCAGAGCTCAGCCGTCCGGCCACTATTTTCCCCCATTTTTCTTTCTATACACTCGTCCACTTCCTATAAAGTGTTCTATGACCTCAAAATCACGAAACAAGAACAAAATTACCTGTGCTAATCCAAGCCTTAATGGTCGTCCTTCGAATCATCACCTAGAGCCATCCCGTGGTCCATTTCAATCCCTTCCAATCCCAGAGCACTCGCACCACCACCAGGAACACACACAAGGCTTCAGAACCAACAAGGTTTACCTGGTTTCCTCAACCGTCCACGGCGGCTCAGCCTCTCATCACCATCCTCATCAGTCTCTCCAGTCCTCTT
Organism: Prinsepia uniflora; assembly: GCA_032719365.1. Taxonomy (NCBI): domain Eukaryota; kingdom Viridiplantae; phylum Streptophyta; class Magnoliopsida; order Rosales; family Rosaceae; genus Prinsepia; species Prinsepia uniflora. Next base: position 23,214,188 of record CM064868.1, read on the forward strand.
ACTCACTCTCTCTCTCTTTCTTTCTTAGGTAGCAGCAGAAGAACAAGGAAAGGGGAGGGGTTTCGGGTTGGATCGAACAAAAGGAGAAGATGAATGTATGTGTGGTTTTGGGCCAAAGGATGACTAACACTTGTCACTCATCTATTGGTCCAGGTCAAATCTTTTGGGCCCACTAAAAACAAACAAAAAGTTAACTGTCTCGATTTTCGTGCAACTATGAATAGTTCAAAAAATTATCCTTGACTCGTAACTTTCATGTACGATGTCCGATTTCGACATGCCGCTTATCTACGAACTCGTATCATCTTGATCTACGTACTGGACCTTGGTCCACATGCATTTGACCTCACAGGTCAAAGTCAACTTTTTCATCCTTTTTAAGGGCCAAAATCGTAATTTTACTCCGATCGTCTGATAATCCTCGATTAATCCCAATTTATCCTTACTTAATCCTTAATTAATTCTTGTTAATCATGAAATTCGGGACAGGTCGTTACAACCTCAAACTTGAAAAACAACATTTAAAAGATGAAAACATAATTTCAAATTGAAAACTAGCACCAGAAACTAAAATACAAGATATATAACTCAGAAACAGTATTTCAAGCTTAAAGAGCTGAAAAACTACATTTCAAACTCAAAACCATCATTTTTCACTTCATCCCTATTTTTCTACTCTTGAACCACAAAGCCAATTCCTTTATGTTTTGTTTCACCTCACATGATTAACAACATCACATACTGACATAAAAAATACCTTACTTCAACTTTGTATAACGGGACTAAATATAAAAACAGGAAGAACATCATTCTTTAGCAATCAACACAAACCCGACAGTGAAAAATAGACAAAACCCCAACAAATTACAAATCAGACAAAATCCATATTGTAACTCTTGAAAAACTCATTTTACTCACTGTATTTTGGTTGTTCGTGTCTTGACTCGTGATGAATCATCCTCTTTATTGTTTCCACCACCGAACTTCGATGCTAAGAAGATGAAGTTGCACGATTTCTAGATTTCCTTCCACCAACAAAATTCAACTCCAAGGAAGAGGATGATGAACGTAAGAAGGGGTCAACGCTACTCGTTCTTGCTGGTGGCCAAAACCTTCAAGATCATTACACACTAAACCCTAAATTTTTATGTGCTTTTTGGTTCCATTCGAACTACTCGCTGGACTGATGAACTATAGTCCTCTCTATTCGAACTAAGCCCATTTTCTCTTCAAGTTTTGGGCAATTTTGCCCCTTCATCTTAACGGAGATCTTTGAAATTAGACATATAGGGAGCAAATTTGGACAAAAACTGTATTCAGGTCGCATCATGGGTCAAAATCATGTTTTGGGTACATTTTGAAATTTAACTCAATATTCAGGGAGTGTATTGACACTACAAGAAAAAATTGTTATGCTAACAAAATTGTTATGTCGGCAAAGGCCAAAATTTTTCGAGAAAAGCCTATAACAACAAAAACTTTTGTCGACTACATCGTCACTGTAGGCTCATCGGCAAAGATAATAGCCAACCAAAAATTGCATTTTGTTGGGGTAGATCACTTGCCAAAAAATTAATTACGACAAAATATTTCATCGTAATTTATGTTTACGACAAAATATTTTCGTCGTAATATGGTACGAACAAAACATATAATTCATAGTAACATTATATCCAAACAAAGTTAACGACAAAATATTTTGCCGTAAGATGTTTATGACGACAAAAACATTCGTCGTAAGACTACATAACAACGAAGTTGACGACAAAATAGTTTGTCGTAAGCTATATTCACGACAAAAAATTTTGTCGACAAATTTGACAAGATTCAATTTACAACAAACAATTTCATCATCAAGTTTAAGAACTTTGTCAGCAAATGTCATATGCTTACTAATTTAACACAACCTGTTTCCAAAATTATCAAGCAAGATTTAAAAGAGGCATTCAACAACAAAAGTTTACTTAATTTCCACCATACAAAAGTTAACAAAGTCATCAAAGAAGTTCACCAAGTTCAGTTTTACAATATTCTAAATACGGCTTCAAACAAGTTCACGTACTAAAACAATCTAGAAAAACTAAACGTCCTTATTAGGCTGAGTCGTAGATGCTTTTCCAAGAGATGGTAATGACAGCAAGACAAACTCGGGCATTATAGTCTGTAATGTATGTTGTATAACATCAAAAGCTTGTTGAAAGGCCTATTGTCCCTCCAAAACCGATGCCAATTGTTGTTGAACCTCCACACGAGCTGCTTTCTCCTCCTCCACCGTTTCTGCAATTTTTGAACAGTAGCAACTGATGCCCGAGAAGATGACCCACGAAACTCTCTACCTCACCTTTTACCTAACCCACGAATCTGACATCCAGATTTAACTCCTATTACAGATGTCATGATCTTCAGTCCAGCATCAGTATCAAGTATAGGTATGTCTTCTAAAGGTGTACCCTCTGGATACTCTTCTACCAAGTTCCTAATATACTCCTCTTTCTTCTCCAACATTTCAGCCTTTAAAAAGAAAAAGAAAAAAAAAGGCATAAGAAAATACTAAGTATGGCTGAGATGAATGAAAGACACATTGATCTGATGATCCTAATTAGATAAGATAAGGCTACAGAGATTGTGCTGCTCTACTAATTATAATGTAAACTTCAACTCAAATATGCTTCTCATATGAAAATTCACTTAAAAATAGACAAAGAATTCATATTGCAACCCAAACAAGCAGAAAGACAAAATAGATAGACAAAATAGAATCAACATGTTTGGCCTTAGCTATAGCATTCTTCCATTCCTTATTTTTCCCTTCATAAGGAAAAAACTATTAGATTAACGATACCGCTGCTAGTTCATCCACCAAGTATGACAAAGGATGTGAACCAGTACGATGATCAAAAGGCTTAAGAGCCTGATTCGCTTTGTTTGCCTTGGATTGCCTATGAAATCAAACACTTACATTAGTTTATAAGAAATGATTATTAGTTAAAAACTTCACTGGTTTTTCAGAAATGGACTTGTAATTTTTAAAGATACCATAAATCGTTCAGATTGAAAATGGGCGCACACTCGTGGCCATTGTTCAGTTTTTCACTACAGCATCTCTTTTGGAGGGTTCGCCAATGCCTCTTCAGCAGATTCATAGTCATTGTAGTAGGCATGCAACTTGCACTTGAACTCCCTATATCTCGATATAAATTGATCTTTGACATCTACAACATCAGGGTCTTCTTCGTCATACTTAAAGTTGGCCTAATATCAAATTAAAGAATATAAATGTTGGTAAAAAAATTATCTTGTTTTAAGTAAGAAACTTAAATTTTAAAAAAGTATATCACCGTTATGAGATCAATAAGATCCTCCATTTCCTTGGCAGGGATATATCTCTAATAATCGTAGTTCATTGGGCAATGATTTCGCACAATAGCACCAATGCCATGAGCTAGAAGACTATGCACTCTGTAATCAATTGCCTTTTTGTTTATTGGATCATATATAACTTGAATCAGTTCCTTTGTTGTCCGCACAATCCTTGCGGTCTTAAGTTGTCGACATGCCCCCCGTTGTGGTTTTGTATTAGGTACATCTGGTAAATGACCTGAACCTATACCCCAAATGCATCCAAGTAATTTAACCATCATTAAATCAAAATTAAGCCCTGATTTTAGTTTTCATCTTTCCCTTTGATTGTAGTTTACTTCAATATCTCAACAAGCATTATAGTTTTCATCTTTCCATTTTATTATAGTTTACTTCAATATTCAAGCAAAAAAAAAAATTGCTCTTTTTGGTCCAATTCAATTCCACAGCTGTCATCTTCCTTTTCTTTTCAGGGTTAGAGTCATTTTTACCTAATTGCCTAAATTTTATGTTATCCAATTGCTGAAAAATGTCATCCCCCTTTAGATCTTTTGGCCTTGGAGCTAATTTAACTTTTCCATCGAATATTTCCTTATTCATGCGCCAAGGACGATTCAAGGGCAACCATCGACGATGGCCCATGTAACAAACCTTTTGGCTAAACCAATCAGATCTTACATCATTATTACATGACGGGCATGCTAAGTATCCTTTTGTGCTCCAACCAGAAAAACTCCCATAAGCTGGGAAATCATTAATCGTCCACATAACATGACAGGACCCATCCCAATCCCCCCGGGATTAATGCGGGATGAACCTGCTCCCGTCTGACACGAAGTGTCAGACAAGGGATATTTTCGACCTTTGCCCTCCCGGGCTATCAGAGTACGCCAGGATCCGGATGAGGTATGTGATATCTCGGTCTCTGCTATAGTTCACATCCGCTGTCAATCTGAAGGACAGTCAAAACATTAAAAACTGTGAGTGGACAAAACCAAGAGTTTATAAAAACATTTCATAAGAGACATTTGTACCCTTCACTAAAAAGCATGCATGAATTCGAAAACCATTTAACCAAATGAAACCATATGTGGGAACTAAGCCCAAAACCATAATCGAAAGAATCGATAAAGAAACAACCATACGGGCCGCTGCCCAAATCCATACGGGACTCAGCCCAAACCATAATAAATCATGTACACGAGCCACCGCTCAAATCCTATGTAACCACACATCACATATCATATATCATATCAATATAATATACACATATAATTCACACAACTAATCCTGTCACAGTTTCCAAAGCTACGCGCGTCCTACCCGGGTCTCAATCCGAGCTTCTCAAAGTCAAGGTCAATGTCCGCAGACCATTGATCCTACCCGAGGTTATAGTAACCATAGCCTTCCTGAGAGTAAGGAACCCAACTGGGGGGTGACTCCACTCAGTCGGTGCTCCGTGACTACTCCGGGGTCCACCCAGGCCAACGACCCTCCCCGGAGGAGATAATAGAAGTAAATGAAGGTATATGAACATATATATACATAACACAAACATTCATGCCCGGTTTGTAACGACCCGTCCCGTAAATTAGGGTTAAGAAGGTGATTAGTGAAGGATTACTGAGCTTAATCGGTGGTTAGTTGGTTACGATAGGTCCGTTAGCATAGAATGACGATTTTGCCCCTAGGGTGGGTAAATAGTTGACTTTTAGTTCGGGCGGTCAATTGGGTGTTGACCGATGACCGTGACGTAGTTCGGGACATCACGAATCCGTAGACAGGTGACACGCCCGATTCCGACATCCGAGGAGGAAGTTATGATGTTCGGAAGGTTGAGGGCATTTTCGTAATTTGGTTAAACTAGGGGGAAGAGTTGACTTTTCGTACAATCGGGTTTTGACATGTTGACCTAGGACCGTTAGGTAGATCTCGTCGTCCTGAGTTCGATGACAGGCGGCACGTATTCATCGGAGTTAGGATGTGTGCATTACGGGTCTAGAAAGGTAATGGCAAAATGGTAATTTTGACTTAAAAGGAAGGGCAGTTTGGTCTTTTGTACTTTGGGCTTGGTGTAGCCGGATTTGGACAAGTGTCCAGGGCAGATAGGAGATTTTTGTGTAAGGCTTGAGGGGATTGTGACACGTGCTAGGGGTCTGGTTGGTTCTAGGATGCACGGCTCCAATTATATGGTATGTGTTCGTATGTGTTCGAACAAGAGAGAACAGAGTGAGGCTAGAGAGGGAAATCGATCAGGTGAAGGGAGTGTTCGTGTGTTCTGGTGAGTGAGTGAGAAACTGGAGATCAAGTGAGAGCTGAGGAGTGAAGCTGAGTGAGAAGTTGTGAGGGAATTGGGTGTGTGCGAGGCGTGAGTTCGCAGGAAACAGGGAGTACAAATCAGGGGACCACCGTGCAGGGTTGAGTATTTCCCGTGAAAAACCTGTCAAATTGGACCCGTATTGGTGTTGTGAGGACGGAGGAGAGTGGAGTAGATCCAGCAGAGCTCACGGGGGTGGTCGGCGTATAGGTAATTTCTCTGTTTTCCTTTGCTTGCTCTGTTTTGCCGCCTTGATTCAAATGGTAAGTCGTGGGTTTTGAGTGAGAGTCGAGAGATTTGGTGAGTTGGGAGAGCTTTAGGAGGGTCCTAGGAGTGGTCTAGTGTTGCCACCGTGACGGGGGAGGACTTGGGTGGCCGGAATAGGAAACAGGGGATAGATGGGTTTTTGTGTCGAGTTTGGGACGATGATCTAGGGACTGTGTCGAGGTGTTAGAGTAAGGGGAATGGGTTGTTTAGGACTAGACAGTGAGGATTGTGAAGAGATGAGTCAAATTGGTGGACGGACGACGGAGAACCGGGAACACCGGTTCAGACCGGTTCACGCGAGGTAGCCGACGATGAACAGTACCTTGTGTGCAGGCGCGTGAGGCCCACGCACAGCCACTTTGGGCGGCGCGTGGGGGCGCATGCGGCGGTTCTTGGGAAAACGGTCAACATAGTTTTTGGTCTAGAAGTTGTAACGAGTCTAATGGAATAGGTTTCAGGTTAATCGGATGTCGTTAGAGGTTAGTTCCGTGAGGTTGAAGGTTTAGGGTTCCGGTTTGTTACGTTTAGGAACCGGGGATTTTTGGGGAAAATTAGGTGGACCTTCGTAGATGTGTTAGTAACGTTCTTGGGTGGTTGTTGACAGGATCGGGATTTCCCGAGGAAGCTGAGGAACTTACGGGACGTTCGGGACGTGACTGAGGGCTCGGTACTGTGAGTGGACCCCTTCTCTATAATTGAGCATGCATAACTGCTTTTAATTACTTGTTTTATGGTTTTACTCATGATTTCATGTTTATTGAATATGCTATAACTGTTTTACTTAATTGCACGTTTTACGAGGAAGTATGGTTTTTAGCACGTTTTACGAGGAAGCTTTGAATTCTGATTTCGATGCCATGATTTTGGGATTTCAAATGATAAATGGTTTTCTATGATTATAAAGGGATTTTGGAACATGATTCGATGGTCAAGGGCTTTCGGTTTTAGAATCGGATTTCGGAAAGCGGAATTTGGTTTTAAAGTTGAAAAGTGGAATTCTGGATTTGGGTTCGGAATGAAGGTTCTGGACGCTGGAAGGGCATCTGATCGATGATTTCGGATTCAAGTTTGGATGTGGATTTATAAATGGTTTTCAATGGTTTTGGATTGGATTTACTGGATCTGGTTATTGGGTTTAAAGACCCGGATATTGATTTGACGGGGGACGGGCCCGGATTGGGTTTAAAGACCCGGATGAAGTTTAAAGACTCGGGAGTTTAAAGACTCGGATATATTGATATTTCCCCCGTAGGCCTATTGAGTTTAAAGACTCGAGAGTTTAAAGACTCGGATATTATTGAGGCCTGGATTGAGTTTAAGGACTCGGGAGTTTAAAGACTCGGATAGATCCAGCAGGTTTGATCGGATAATGATTGGTTGAAACTTACGTTTTATGATACAGTTTCATGGTGCTTATGATATGATTTCTATAACTGTTTTTATAATGATTCAGCAAATGTTTTTATGATGATATTTACGTGATTTATAATTGTTTTTAGTAACTAGGTTATGCATGTGATTTCAAAACGGATGGCTAAAACCCTGGTTTTATTATGAAATGGTTTTCCGAAATTCTTTTCTTATTTATGGTCCACTCACACCTTCTGTTTTAAATTGCCCTCCAGGTCGTGGAGCTAGCGTGGGCTTGTGATGTCGAGGCAGCATCGGAGGCATAGAATTTTTCGAGAGTGACCCCGGAGTGTTTAAACTTTTCCATTGTGCGTGTATCTTGTTTATCGGTTTTCTTTCCTTTGTATTTGGTACTATGTTCTACAAAACTTGACTTCGGGATGTTTAAAGTTTCTCCTACGTCTGACTGTGTATTTTGGTGGTTTTTCGTGAGTTTACTTCGGTTTAGTGTCGGGGTGTTAGACGAGAGCAGGATTTACCTCGGTTTTCAGGGTGGAACCGGGGTGGGTCCTGAAACGGTTCTCCTGAACCGTCACGATCCATATATAGACATATAGGTAATATCCTCCATGCCCGGTTCCCATAAACCGTCATGTACCAGAATAACCTTTCCAGGGTTCATGCGGTTCCCATAAACCGCCATGAACTTGGAAATCCATCTAGGGTCCCTGACCCGAAATCATCAGTGTAAAACAACTGGGTCTCGTGCCCGAACATATGACATCAGCTAGGCATCCTGCCCGATATCTTAGGGTCAATCACGACTCCGATCATAGTGATACGTGCAACCATCCATCCAGGACCGCCCTCAATCCTGGTATGTCGCCGTGAACGAATCAACCGACGTGACCACCACAAGATCATGGTGCACTCATCACCAATCACTATCCTGAACCGTCAGCACTCCGAAGTCGAGCCTCCCCAGGCTGCCCGACCACAAATCGTACATCGTGACCTCTCCGGAAGGAACACACCCCAATCCGGAGGCTAGCGTCGTATCGTCGATCGCCGTGCACATAGCACCCGTCGCGACCACGATTTAGACCTGAAGGCCATCAATAGGGTCATATGCCCAAGACAGAACCAAATGGATCTCATACCCGAGTTTATCCTTTTAGAAATCCAAAACCTTTTCATTTAAACCAATAAAGAAATACAGACCCCTATAGGCACCGTATAGGGCCAAAACCTCAAAATACGTGCCTATACGTAACCACATACAAATGCACCCATGACATCACCAAACATGTATTAAAACATATAATAAACATTTATGCATGCACTAATTTAGAAAATCAAGGTCCACTCACAGACCGTCCGAGCTGTCGCCTCGATTTGTGTGTCATACGGCTCTCCCGAGCCAATCACCATCACCGGGACTCCCAAACCTGTCCAAATCATAATAGAAGGTTACTAACTACTTTATTAACCTTCCACTAAAGCCCCGTAATTTTTCGGAATTTTTAACTATTTTAAAACTCAAACCTAAACCTTCTGATGCCCCGAACATTATCGAGACGGTGTCCGATCGACATGAAACCAGTCCCAAAATGTTCGTTACATCGAATAGAAGATTTCACGTGTTGAAATCAATCTCAAATTCCTCATCACGCGCTCACACGCGCCCTTGGAACCCCCTGCCCGTGAGCCCACACGCCTGGTACTGTAGCATCGTCATCAAGCTCCAGCCGGTTCGATGCAGTCCGATCCAGCCGAACCGGCGTGGCCGGTCCAGCCCATTCCTTCCCTCATTTTTGGTCAAATCTTCTCCTTTTTAATCCCTAAACTTTCCTAACATCAAACCTAATTATTCTAGTCATTAAGAACCAAAGAAAATGGACTAAACCTTACCTTGAATGTTCATCTATGAACCGGTTGTCTGTAAGCAACCACCGCTGTGGCCTCCGGCAGTTCTAGGCCTCGAAACCGGTCCAAAGCTTCCAACTAAGGTTCTTAGAAGTCAACCCAATCAAAGAAAACAAGCCTAAACCTCCCAAACTTAAATTTGGATTTTTGAACAAGCTTACCCGCCAAACCGAGTTTCCTGCCGCCGTGTCCTCCGTCGTCAGCCACCGTCCAGCCTCTCATTCCTTCCTCTCATTCCCTCACGTTCACACAAGCATAGATGAAGATGAGCTAGGGTGATGGTGTGTGAGAGTGTGTGTCTTTCGGGTTTGAAGAAAAATGGAGAAAATGGGTAAATATGGGGTTTCGGGTTTGTGAGGAGATGAAGAACAAAGAGGAAAATGATCTGATGAGAGAAAGATGGATCAGATGAATGGTGAGGATTGAGTGTTTAATTTGGAATCGAGGGCTAGGATTTAGTGTTTAGGAAGATTAATTATATTCATATTTAATTAACTTGGATCCACAATTTAGGGGAATTGACCAATGGGATGAGTGACACTTGTCACTCATCCATGAGACCTACTGAAAATATCTGCCCAATCAGATATTGCCAAATCAACCTCGCCTCAAAGTACATGCATAGTGAAATCGAGTTTCCATGACCTATAACTTCCCCGTTGGAAGTCCGATTTCAGTATGCCGCCTGTCCATGGATTCGTATCATCCCGATCTACGTAATGGTCCTCGGCCCTCAACCATTGGACATCCTGGTCAAAAAGTCAACATTTGACCCCTTTTAACGATAATTACCAAATTGCCCCAAAACTTCCGAACGTCATAACTTCTTCCTCGAATGTCGGAATTGAACGTGTCACCTGTCTATGAACTCGTGACGTCACGAACTATGTCACGGTCATCGGTCAAAGTTCGTTTGACCGCCCGAAAGAAAGTAAACTTTTTACCACAACTAGGGGCAAAACGGTCATTTCGCATCGTTCGTCCGATTTCCCCAACTAATCACGAATTAACCTTACTAATCATGATTAGTCACTAATCTAATCTAGAAATTTGGGACGGGTCTTTACATAACAGCAGCACGTAGAGTAAATACAGAATTGGAAGCCTTGTCATATGTTCCAATACCATATTCCCATAGTTCCTTCAACTCATCAATTAGTGGTCAAAGATAAACATCAATTTCCTTGCCAGGTGCTTTTGGCCCAGGAATTAACAAGGTGAAGATGGTAAATTCCTTCTTCATGCACATCCAAGGTGGAAAATTATAAGGAAGCACCAATACAAGCCACATGCTATGGTTAGTGTTCATATTGCCAAATGGATTAAATCCATACGTAGAAAGCCCTAATCGTACGTTTCTTGGCTCTTTTTCAAAGTTAGTGTACAATTTATCGAACTCCTTCCATGCAACCCCATCAGCTGGATGCCTCATGACACCATCATCAACCCGTTTCTCTTTGTGCCATCTCATATTGTTGGTTGTGTGCATTGACATGTATAGCCTTTGTAGTCTAGGCTTTAAGGGAAAATAACGGAGTACTTTTTTTGGAATCTTCTTTTTCTGGTCAAGAGAACTATCCTCATATATGATCAAAACATTTATTGGACATGAGAAACTGGACTTTGGCATGCATTAACTCCACAATAGTTGTCAACGCTGAAAAATTTGCACAATCGGGGTACAAATTTTGTTGGGCTGCTTTCAACAATCTCTCATACTTCTCATACTCTTCCCTTTGCCCATTAGAGGGCACTTCATCTTCTAAAGTATTATCATCTTCCTCTATCATATCATCATAATAATCATGTGACACATATGGATAAGCATCGTTGATTATCCTCATTACCTCATCATTATGACAATTAGTAACATTACTATCTTTACTAAATAAGTGGGAATTTGATGAGCTTGAAGTAGTTCCTTTTTCTTCTCCGTGATGACTCCATGTCATATAAGTGACTGACATACCATATCTAACCAAATGGTATTGAACTTCAGCCACTAACTTCCATAAGAAGTTATTACACTTTTCACATGGGCATAAAATATAACCTAAAAAGTTGACATGGACCTAAGCGACTTTTATAAATTCACTAACTCCCCTCAAATATTCAGGATTACGTCGATCCTTGATATGAATCCATTGTCTGTCTATATTGTAGCTATACACTCCTGTTTCACATTATTAAATACTAAAACTTTTAGGGAACAAAAGGTGTTTACTAAACACATGATAAGCATACAAGTCTAGGGTTTCTGGAGTTTTTGGGTTTGTCTCTGTTCCTAAAGGAAAGTATGATGTCAAAGACAACCAAGTAATCTCAAATATTTTTAGTCCTCCTATCTAAACTAAAATTTGCATATAAATCATTTCCTCAATAAATTATATAGAACTATAGACTGTAAAAATATCTGCATTTGAAATAAGCTGAAACTGAATTATATATCTACTTATGAAATCTAAATAACTGAAGCTGTTTATTTCTTATAATTTATGAAATCTAAAAATCAAAAACTGAAGCAACACACATGGCATGCTAACTAAGATAACATAAAGCATTTAATTTCTTTTTATTTGTGATTGCTGAGCGCTATGCACGATCTTCCACTTCTATTGCCACTTGAACAAGTCCTTCTAGGTTTGATATGCAGGGTGGCATAGAAGCATCCTACAGACATCAAATTACCGAATAATGAAGTCGAGTCACTTCCATTTCCAAATGAAAAAAACAAGAAAATGTCAAATTAACTTTAATTACCTCAGAGATTGCCACCCTTATCCTTCTTTAGAGCCACAAAACCCATCTTCTAACAACTTCGAAGATTCACGTATCCTCACAGCTTATTTGTACTCCTATCATCCAAAACAAGGCTCAAAAGTCAAAACCATATTCTCGGTTTGATTCCGAAGAAAAAATATGAGAAAAACAAAGGAACATCCCAATTGTTTTGCTTATCAGTTTAGAGATGGAGAGAGACTGAGAGTGACAAAGTCACTAAAACCCAAAATCAGTGAGAAAAGAGGCCAAAAGCAGCACCAAGTGATCCAATACCATCAAAATCAAAATCAAACTCAAAATTAAAATAAAAATCACTCACAAAATTGAAAACTTAGGAGAGGAAATTTGATAAAAGGTACTGAACTGAGGAGTCGAAGAACAATTTGGATTCGGATTTTAGAGCTGAGTCGTTAGCTCTATGACAGTTCGAATTTTAGATCTGAAATTGTGAGAGAAGAACCATTTGGATTTGGGGGAATAACTGATGGGATTTTGAATGTAGCTGGCAGAACGGCTTCGCAAGATCTTGAACATAATCAATAGGGCTTCGAAAATTCTTCTTTCACAAGGCTTTGTTTCAATTTTTTTTTTTTTGAGTGGTTGAGACGACAAAATAATTTGTTAGGAGGCTCCTCAATTTTCACGTGAGCGGCAAAGCCCACCAAATTTTATTTAGGTTATGTTTTGTGTAGGAATATTGAAGCAAGTTGGCGACAAAAAAAATAACTTTGTCGTAAACGTAGTAGCGAAAAAATTAAAATTTTGTTGTGGAATTAAATTACAACAAATAATTTTGTTAGGTAAGATAAATTTTTTGTGTCATATATTGATTTAAATTATGGACAACAAATATAAACATTTTTCGTCTAAGACTTATTTAGACGACAAAATAATTAACGACAAAATTACAAATTTGTTGTGAATATAAATTACAACAAATAATTTTGTTGGCTCAGATAAAACATTTGTGACAAATATTGAGCTATAAATTTGTCGTCTAAGACATATATATTTAGCCGACAATATATATATATATATATATATGCGGTCACCTGCCTCGCGGCCGGCCGCCTTGGCTTTTGTCCTCGGTATTGGAGGATATAGGACGTCGTACTAGTTGACGGCATATAGCTGACTTTGGAATATATCACTGATGCCAAAGCATAGGAGTACGAACAAGAAGACTTAATAATGTGCTGTTATCATGGCTTTGGTTTTTTAAAATTATTAAATGTATAAGCCCAGCGTAACTCTCAAGTTCCAACTTCACATATATATAACTCTGTCCGTCGGTGAGTTCATTGCAAGTAATACTTTCACGTGATAGCTGAAAGAGCTGATCAGGCCGTGTAGTGTGGAGTACCGTGGAGTTGTACTCATCATGCTGCAAGGAGGGACACACTCAAACCAGGTGACCATCCATCTATTCCTCTTTTCTTTCTTATTTTCTGCAAATGAACAAGAACCAGTTTATCAGTTATAATATATTATGTTTTTATCCGAACTCGAACTAGTAGTTACCCTTGTGGGAAATGTTATGTTTGACAAAATATATAAAACCTTCAAAATTACCACCAAATTCCTCCGTCTCTTTCTAGCTAGCTAGAAGATGAAAGAAGAGCAAAAGAATTCAAAAAATAATTAGGGTTCTCTAATTACTTGTTGCAGATTAGCTAATTCAGAATGCATGCTGATTCCACTATAGCTTCACTATTTGAAGGCACTATTTGAAGGTTATCTGGTCATTATTGTGACATTAATGTAAAAGAATAAAAGTTACATGTTGAAAATTCGAACAATTTTGCAATAAGGGCCGGTTTATATATATAAAGAGTTGAACATCTCATCCGATTACCTATTAATTTTGATTGGAGATTACTTTCTTCACCTATTATTAATATTAATTTCAAATTAAAGGGTGAACCTCAACTTCCTTCACTTGTTACTTATTACCAATAATGAGTAGGAGTATAGTACTTGGAAACTTGAACCTTGAATTCAACAATCAGAAGTTTGATCTCCCCCAATCACGTCGTACAAATTGGTTTTTGGGGATAGTCCGATGATAAAGCTACGATGTCTATTGATCTGATTATACTTTATTTCATGTGCTATTTTCGTTTCGAATAAAATAAAATATATACTTAGATTAATTTGAAATATTATGCAGATATATATATATATATATATTATGGAAATTCTTTCTATATTTACCAACTTCATGCTTCCGCTTATGTGGATGTTTTTTCACTAGAATATTAATATAATATGTCATCGGGGTTCGAATTTGAGATCAATTGCCTACAATTATCCGGCACTTCCTTCACTAGAATATTAATTTTTAGAACTTAATTAATTTAAAATTTTACTTTTTTATCCATGTTTAATAAATTATCTTTATTATATATTATGAAGGGAATATGGTGGTTTGGTGAAGCGTGTTTCTTTCCATATATGTCACTCACTTAATTAATAATTAAAATAAGAGTAAATTATTGTTGCACTCTTAATAATTTTTACTTTTATTTAAAACCTTTAATGCTTGTATATTAAAAATAATAAATTTCATATATAACCTTTTATATCTCAATAAAGAGGATGAGACTTCCTTTAAACAATTAAAAATAACATTGTCTTTTTTTGTCTTCTTGGTCCCATGTGCCCCCTTAGTGTTTGATTTCTTTAGCATTTTGGGCCCTTTATTATATTATGCATATAATAAATATTATATATGTATACTATTTATATTATTTATATTATATATAGTTACAATTGAATTTTTTCTATAAAATAAAAAATGAATTTCATATTGTCTGGAGTTCAACAGTAGGGCATATAAATTTTTTTTTAGGGAGGGGGTGGGGGGGTTGAGATGGTGGTGGAAAATCGTACGACATAAGATTTAATTCTTGAACAAAATTCAAGAATTAAACCCTAAACTATGCAAAATTAACCAAATTATTTAATATCGGAAGATAAAGAAGTTTTGAATTTAAAATTTAAAATTATTTTTGAAGAATTATTTTTAATTAAATTACTTTAAGTTAGATTAGATACTCATATTAATTTTAAAATGAGAAAGTGAAATTTTTTTATAAATAGGAGTAATGTTTTCATAATCCTCAATATAATCTTATAATAAAAAAAATTAAAATTAAAAGTAATGTTGAAATCATGATAGATTTTGGTAAGTGTTTTTTAGCTTATTATTGGACTAGTTTACAATTGGATGTCATTAGTTGTAATTTATATAAAAACTATGGTTTATTTTAAATTGTATAGTCATTTGACTAGTTAAAAAACCTATGAGTTTAATTTTTCTATATGCAAGTTTTTGAATAAATTTATATGCTAGTAAGGACCTATGAGTTAATTGTCCTTAAAATAATTTAATCCAATATGAATAATTAGGTTATGAAAGTACATACTTCCACCTTTTGGTGATTAATTCCCACTTCACACTTTCTACTACTGCATGTTTTTATGGAAAAAAAAAACTGTTTATATATAAAAAAATACATAAAGTTTAAAATAAAATAATTTTTAATAGATTTGAAATAAAGAATTTAAAATTCACTTAGGGTGTGTTTGGATAAAGGAAAATAATAAGGGATTTGATAAAAAATTAGAATTTTATAATTCCTACGCACCAATTTCTTTGTTTGGATAATGAAAATTGGAATTTACAAATTCCAAAAAAAAAAATAGAAACAAGGAATTTGGATGTCCAAATAATGAGTTGAAATGATGTCTCATGGGACATAGTTTTTCAAATGATGAGTTGAAACAAATGAAATTTTAATTTTCATAATTTTTAACATTGATATCCAAACGTTAAAATTTGCAAATCATGGAAATTGTAAATATGAAATTGCAAATTATGAAATTTTGTAAATTCTCATTAAATTAGACATCTTTCGTCCAAACACACTTTTAAGATTTTAAAAAAAAAAGGTTTTGCGACTTTCAATAGTAGGGGTAATTTTCAAGAGATTTTTTTTTTATATCAAACCTGCAATGTACACCAATATTTCACTCTTTAACTTTATAATAATAAAAATTTAATATCTTTATTTTATTTCTAATGGATTTCAAACTCTTTGTTTTCTTTTTCCTTTTTGTGTCAACAGAAAATCTATTGAAAACAAGAGGAAAACCATATACGAAAGAAAGTTAAATTTGAAGCTGCTTTTGGATCGAGTTTGGACAGATTAAAGTAGCCTTGTTGCCATTAATGGCTATAGGTTTAATGGTCAAGTACTTAATTATGTTGAGCATTTTTGCATCCTTGTGGACTTGTCACGATGCACTGGACACACTCAAACCAGGAGATGCCCTAAATTCCTCAAGTTCTTTAGTCTCTGCATCAAACAAGTTCACTTTGGAGTTCATTAGAAAAACTATAGAGGGTACAGATAACAGCTACCTTGCCATCATGCGAATTAAAAGAACTCCAAACAAAGCATGGATTGCCAACCGAGACGTGCTTATTCCAACCTCTGGATCACCAGTTCTTACCTTGGACACCAATAACACATTGGCAATTACTCACCAAGGTGGTGATCCTTTCGTTCTTTTCTCCGCTCCTCCAACTAATAATGATTCTAGTACTTCTGTTGTTGCTACAATTTTGGATTCTGGCAACTTTGTAGTACAAGAATTGAGCTCAGTTAATGGGTCCACGGTGAAGATTTTGTGGCAAAGTTTTGATTATCCAGTAGACACATTTTTACCAGGCATGAAATTAGGTGTTGATCGTTCAACTGGTCACACATGGTCCCTTTTAGCATGGGGAGATAGGGACAACCCGGTGTCTTCTGGGCCTTACTCCTTTGATTGGGACACTGATGTACATCAATTGAAAATCAAGAGAAGTGGGATTGTCTATTGGACTAGTGGAGCCTTAGAAGATGGGAGGTTTGAGTATATTTTGCCTGATGTGTCCAGCACAAGGTACAATTTTACCATTGTTTCGAATGAGAACCAAGACTATCTGACATTTGAAAGTCTAAATGATCCAAATGATCTCGAGCCAGAATGGGTTCTATACACCCGAGGGGCACTTTATGAGTACGGTGCCCTAGTTGACATTGTACGGGCACAGAACTGTGATGGCTATAATGTCATTGCCGGCTGCGTGAGAAGGGACCGACAACCTGGTTGTGTTGGGAAATTTGGTGATGACTTTGAGTACAAAAAGGGTTCGTTCAAGATCGGTTCTAGTAATTCTTCAAGACCGGCCAACTGGATTGGTAATGGTACCAATGATTGCAAGGTTACTTGTTGGCAAAACTGTGACTGCCTTGGCTTCGACTTTCCATTTGGTAATCAGACTAGTGGTTCAGGATGTCGATTTTGGAGCGTGGACTGTGAGTTCGTGGAAGATGTTGCCACTGGAGGTTCGAGTACGGCAAGTCCTAGTTTTGTTTTGTCATCAAGTTCACCCCCAAATCCTGCACCCAATGGGACAAAGCCTAGTAAGTTTTACTATGCCCTAATCCACGTACGTATAAGGAAAATGCTAGAGAGATCATCTTAATAGGTCACATTATAGACCACATCGCTAATACAGGTGAACTCTACTTGTTATTTCTAGATTCTATTAATTAACACATATTCGTCACATTTGGTGAGCATGCTTGCATTGGCTAAGATGATAGCTCATCAAATTCAATTAATTACATACATCTTGAATATAAAAAGATATATATATATATATATATGTTTTTAATAGATTTATATTTATATTTATCTATAAGAGGATTCGATGGGATCGGACATAAAAAGAATCTTACTCATTCTAATCCTACTATTTTGAATGGATTGGATTGGATAAATTTTTATTTATATTTACCTCTAATTTCCTTACAATAAAAACACATTAACTTTCACATTCAAGACACATTAAATTTTATGCATTTTCCACTCAATCCGATAGCATGTTATTCACCAATCTAGCCCAAAGTAGAGTATGATATTAATTATACATGTCTACGGAAATGACTCATGGCTAACTAATTTGTGGTGACTATATATCTCTAGATCCCACACAGAAATGGTTCTGGATTGGCAGCTCTATTGTTGCTGCTCTACTGCTAATGGCATTTTGCCTCGTGGGATATCGATTAAGACGAAGATTATCAGAAGGTATTGAGTCTACTGTGCACTTCAAATTAATATTATATATTAGACATGCAGAATTTCAGTTCATGTCGAAACCTATTGTGCCGCTAACTGAAAATTTCAAATTTTATCTTCCGTACCTTATTTGATTATATATAGGCAATAATGTGACAAAGAAACTGTACAAATTGCTAAACCCCATGAACTCTAAGAAACCTATCGATGATGTTAATGGGATTCAAAATGATGGCACAAGCATGCGACGTCCTGATTTAAGCGTATTTACGTATGCATCCGTATTGGCGGCAACAAGCAACTTTTCTGAAGAAAACAAGCTCGGACAAGGGGGATTTGGACCTGTTTATAAGGTATGGTTCCTTTAAATAATTATAAATGAAAAATACCAGAGAGATGACGTTTTGTTTAAACGGAAGATCGAACTATTAGAAGTATTATATATATGCGAATTGTACGGTCATTTAGGGAAGATTGGAGACGACAGGACAAGAAGTTGCAGTGAAGAGGCTTTCAAAATTATCAGGGCAAGGAACTCTGGAGTTCAAGAATGAATTGATCCTCATATCTGAACTCCAACATACAAATCTTGTTCAGCTGTTTGGATTTTGCATTCATGAAGAAGAGAAGATGTTGATATATGAATATATGCCCAACAAAAGTTTGAACCACTTTTTATTTGGTGAGGATTTTTTATATATCTTATCCATTAGTTCTAATATTTATTAACTGTGAAATAATATATATATATATATATATCGATTACTCACAGCTAATAATATCCCCTATTAACAGATCAAGTCAGATGTCTACGATTAGATTGGAAGAAGCGCTTCAATATAATTGAAGGAATCATTCAAGGCCTTCTGTATTTGCACAAATACTCGAGAATGAGAGTAATTCACAGAGATTTAAAAGCAAGCAACATACTACTTGATGAAAATTTGAACCCCAAAATAGCAGATTTTGGTATGGCAAGAATTTTCGCTCAGAATGAATATGAAACAAATACAAGAAGGATTGTCGGGACACGGTACGTAATAAATAAAGCATAGTTGTATATTACGTGTTCTGATTTTGGTTGTTAATTAAGCATGGTTTTATGTGTGTGTGTGTATATATACATATATGTGCTAATTTAATAAAGACTTTAATTTTCATTTCCATCTGTTGCAGTGGTTATATGGCTCCTGAGTCCGTTAAAGGAACAGTTTCTGTAAAATCAGATGTTTACAGTTTTGGAGTGTTAATGCTTGAAATCTTAAGTGGCAGGAAAAACAACAGCTTCTACAATGATGCCGCAGTCAGTTTAGTAGGGCATGTATGATCATATTTTTCTTCGATTTATTTTAGATTGGAGATTCAATCATTAGATTTGACATACATATCCTACATCATGATAATATTAAATGAGTATCCCCATCCTCAGGTATGGGAGTTGTGGAAAGAAGGTTCATATGGGGTGTTGATGGATCCAACGCTAGCCGAATCATGTAACATGGATCAGTTTTTAAGATGCGTCCATGTTGGTCTTTTATGCGTAGAGGAAAAGGCAGCCTATCGCCCAACCATGTCAGATGTGTTGTCTATGCTGACAAACGAAAGCATGAAATTACGTCCACCAAAGAATCCTGCATTTTGTGCTGGAACAGATGTATCAACTGCTACCTTGTCCAATTCTGTTGTTGCTGGACGTTGAAGGTATTCATTATTCATGTTTTCGATTACACCAATAAGCTTATATATATATATATATACATATATATATGTATACAAGAAAAAAAAAATGAATGTTTTCTTTTGAACTTTCTTCGCTTAACAAGTACCTTGTTGGTACTTAACATCTAACCTTTAAGTAGTAGTTATATATAGATTGATAAAAACTAACCATCCAAAGCATTTTTTTTGTAGGGATCGATACATCTCAATCGTAGGTATACGTACGAGCAGGTGAAGATACTAATTTAGGTTCAGTACGTGCGTGTTTCATCAAGTTCCCTCGGAAATAAAAAAGGGAAATAATAAGATTGACACATGTGTTACATATATATATATGTGGATTTAGATGTTTAAAATATGTGTATATATATATATATATATGTGTGTGATTGGAATTGTGTATAACAACTTAAAAACTCGCTGGCCGGTCAGCTATATATGTATTTATCTAGCAAGCTACATATAGATTATATATGGCGTGGACAAAAATGTCACACATCATCATCGTGCTATTGTGAATCGAAGAGAAATTAAACGAGATAGAGTCATAGAAAAAAAGTTATCTCATTCAAAATTGTAACCCTCTATATATAAAATTAGGGTTTAGGTTTAGTATATTGACAAATTGACCAACTACCCTTTACATGTAATAGTCACTATAAGATACACTTATTTACAATACTCCTCCTGATAACGCTCAAACTACGTATTAAATTAAACATGTAATTTGAGTATTATACAATTTAAACCCTTTTGTGTAGTTGTAATATTAATAAATAGGGATCGTTCTTAACCGGGGAAATTAGAAAATATTAATAATATGTTAGTTAAATAGAATAACGAATAATCAAAGAATAATGAATTAAAGAATTAAAGAATTAAATATTTAAATAATAAAGAATTAAAGAATTAAATGTTTAAATAATAAATGAATTAAAAAAATAAGAGAATGAAAGAATAAAAGAATAGAAGAATAAAGATGGGGTTTTTAGGGATTGTAATAAAACAAGTAAAAACTTAAATAAACTAATTCTATTCCTATTTTAATCTATATGCAAATGGACTTTCTTTAAACACAAATTCTATCAACACTCTAACATATATTTGCAGAATTTGAACATATTACAAAATTCTACTTTCACCATCTCACTCATGCATACATTTTTTTTAATATTATAAATGCATCAAACATCGGTCATAAACACTTATAAAATTATTAACCTACTATTTATAATTTGAATGTGTGTCAAACATTTAAATCTCTTCAATTTTCTACTAAGTACACCGAACAGTCATAAACACTTAGTATAAAATTGAAGTTTAAGCACTCAAATGTATGAAGTAAATGAAGTTCGGAAATTAAGTAGAACACATTATAATGATATTCTTGTCTACAAAAGTTAGAAAGAAAATACCCACAAAAATATTGAATTAAAGAAAATAAAACTGAAACAATAATGAGAGTTTAAGCAAGAAAAACAAGTTACACTTTCGGAATCCAAGAAAACTTGTGATTTCGAAAATGGATGGAAAAAAAATGAAATGTTATTCACAAGATTTTCTGACAGTAGAAAAAACTTTATAAAGATGGAGAAATAAACACGAGAATGCGAACTTAAACTCTAGAATTGCAACCATAATACTAAGTCTTGGTATTTCTAAAAGAAACATACAGTTTGTGTTTAGGAGCTCTCTCTCAAAAAAAAAGTCTCTTAAACAAGTGAAATGAACCCCTATTTATAGGGAGAAAAAGATACTAAAAAATTAAAATAAAGTAAATAAAAATTACGATAAAAAATAAATAAAAATGAAATGATGAATAATGATGAACAATGATGATAAATGATGAAATTAGGCATGGTTTGGAGCTGGTTTTGCTGATTTTCTGATGCAAAAAGGGAGTGGTTTGGAGTAGTTTTGTGCAGGAAAAATGATTGAAAGTGACTAAAGAGGGAGAGCAGGTGAGTTCGGTAGGGGAAGGCTGAATGGGACTGCAGGCGGTTGGTGAGCTGATGTTGGGCTGCCGTACAGAAGTTCAGCGCACGCGCGCTGGGTGGACGCCTTCAATTCGAGACGCGCGCGCCGAAAACAGAGATGCGTTTTCGGTAGATGGCTGCAGGCGCTTCTAGGCTGTGTGCATTGGGCTTGGGCCCGGCGTCTGGGATTTTGGGCTGCAGCTGGGTCCTGGGCCAGATTTGCAGCTGCACAGTTTGGGTTGTTTCCTGCTGGGATGGGTTGCAACAAACAAAATGGGCTGCTTTAAAATATGAATTTGGGCTTGCAAAATATTAATTAATTTATATAATTCAACCGAATTTCGTCCATAATTTCTTCGTTATAATTCCGATCGGGACGATTCTTTCGCCAAAACGCTCCAAATTACAAGCTTTATTTATTTAAATATAAATATCACAAAATATATTATTTTATCTAATTATTTATTATTTTAATATTAAAAGTTAAGTATAAAGGGTATAAAATAATAAAAAATAATGCTTAATTAACAACCTATCACCTCCTTAGATATTTCATGTTAGAGTACTGCTTGGTTGCAAGTCTATGCATTGCCTCATTAAAACCTTACCAGGTGATAAAAACCCTATGGGACAAAAATAACCATCGTGGAAGGAAAAAGAGTGCAACTTGCATGAATACGGAATAGTCCCATCGAAATCTCTGGAGGTAGTTGAAGTCATCTCTTCTCGATCATGAGTAGATAGTACGTCTTTGAGATAGAATGCATAAGAGTTACTATACCAAAACCTTGCCCGGTAAACTCAATGGGAAAAGCCCGTGGTCGAAGGGGAAATATGAGAAAATGCATATGAATCGAATCATGGCATCTTCAGGATACATTATTAATAGGGTGATCATATCATAAGTGTGCCTCATTAGCCAGGTAACAAAACTCAATATGAAAAAATAACTCTGATCGTAGGAAAGAAAAGTACACGATAGTCATGTGAGTATATTTTGAGATACTCAGTATACTTCATGATACTTTATATGTTTCGGGATACTCAATACGCTTCAGGATACTTAGTTTTCTTCTAGATACTCCCCATGATATCGACTCCTCCTAAAAACTACAAAATTGACAGATCGGCTAGTCTACGTAAGCTGATACCTTGAACATTCTGTTGGAAAGTTGCATCCAGTAATGACTTTGTGCTACCTTTTGTAATTAGATCGGTGTTCATCTGCTCGATGTAGGTAGCATCACCTTCGTAGATAATCATCGGTTCATAATTAGTACAATGCAATCCAAAAATACTTCGAATATGCCCCGTAATGGCTTTCAACCATATTCATTCACAAACTACTTCTTGAAGAGCTAGAATCTCAACATGATTCGAAGAGGCGGAAATAAGGGTCTGTTTCATAGACCTCCAAAATATGCATCAGCATACCCAACAAGGCAAGCATCACTCTAAGGACCAAAGGGATTTGATTCATTTCTCAGTGCATAGAGCATAGAGGATAGAATAAGTCCATAACCATTGTACATATGAGGTATTAGAAAATATCTTTTATATCGTTTCAGTGGCGGCGTGTTGGCGCAAAACTAAATCATGCTAGCAAATTCACAATGAATTAAATGTTCGGTTTAGTACATTGAGTTAAGTACAATAATGCGCCTATTGTACTTAGATGTGGAAATTCTTGTGTCAATATCTCTTCGTTATCATATGTGGGACGAAATGGGTCTTTCTTACAATCTAGACTACAAACAATCATGGGCATGCTTGACGGTTTTGTTTTATCCTCATTAAAGTGTCTCAACATCTTCTGGATGTAATTCGATTGATGAACTAAAATTCCATTTGCATGGTGCTTGAGCTCCAGGCCGATATAGAAGTTCATTCTCCTAAAATCCTTCATTTCAAATTCTAACTTCAGGTGCTTAGTAGTTTATTTGGTCTCTTTTGGATTACCAATCAATTAAAAATCTAAAACTTGTTTTCTTAATAAATACACATGGGCATATTCCATTATTCACATATCTCATCCTGATCAAATATTCACTTAGATGATTATACCATGTTCGTCTGGATTGTGTTAATCTGTATAGTGAAAACCTAAAAGCAGTAAAGAGCGTGTTCTATGGCCTAGAACTATTTGCATCAAGTTTCTTAAGTCCTTCAGGAACTTTCGTATATATATATATATCCATATCCCCATAGAGATAAGATGTGACCATATACATAACCTGCATACTCAATTTTTCAGAAACTACCAAACTAATAAGGTAGTGAAATGTTACGAAGTCTATTATAGGAGAATACATCTCCTTGTAATCAATCTCAAGGTGTTGAAAAAATTTATGTGCCATTAAATATGTTGTGTATCTCACAATCTCATTTTTCTCATTACGCTTCATTACGACTATTTGTTTAAATCATGCAGGTTTAACATGGTGATGTGTTGGAACTACAAGTCCAAACACTTTCTTTTTTTTATCAAGGAATCTAATTCAATATGGATTGGTTCATTCCATTTTGAACAATCTTCTCTACGTTAGCATTCATTCATCAGTGGAGTGAGGTTCGATTTCATCATTAGTTATTATTTTGGTAACTACCGTGAATTCATATATTATTGATGATAATATCATTCTGCTTCCATATCTCACATAAACATGTATAATTTATCGAGATCCCTTTATTCTCAAGAGTGAGTTTAGATGTTGGAGCAGCCTCCAATGTCGTCACTTCTAGGATAGACTACAATATGGAATTATCATATGAAATGGGTCAGTTGATATGTATATTTCTAAAGGATTCAATTGTGCCAAATTTATCCTCTTCTGGTAGGAACATATGACTAGTTAGCCGTCATGGCTGTACCTCGTCCATCTGGATGAGCTGTCCATGTCTTACGAAGCATCCAACGGGGATGCCTATCCATGTAGGCACATTTACAGCAGGTATATGTGATCTCGTCACTTTAACTAAATTAGAGAAAGCGTATGACATATTATTAGCTACATTCTGTAGATCTAGAATTTTTTGCACTTCATTCTCACTTTGTGATGTTCAGGGAATAATATGAGACATAGTGGGGAACAATCCATATTAACTCACGTCGTTCTTGAGAAACGTTGATAATTTTATCTCTCTCTAATGATGGGAAGCATGTTTCATCATAGTGACTATTTGCAAATATAGCTGTAAAGAGATCAACTGTAAGGCTCTTAACTTAGAATTTCAAAACAAGTAACTTGCATGTTGACCATAACCCGAGGGATTGTCGCACGAACCCTCATGCAAAAGCAAAAGGTCCTTGCGCGTGGTGCCCACACACGTGTCCATGATCACCTTCAAACTCCAGCAAGTCAAACCTATTTCCTTGGTTTCGGGTCGCCCCACTAGCAACATTGAGCCAGTTCTAAAACCTAGCTCTCACGTTTGTTTTTCATGTTTTAATAATAAAAATGCATTCACTCAATCCCAGAAAATGATCTGTGGTTTCAGAACTAGACAAACTTACGTCGAGATCCTGGGTTAAGCCTCTTTACTTGCGACCATGGTTCCAACTTTGGCTTGGGTTGTATGATTGCAGACCCATAACCAAAACCCTGAATAGTAAAATACATAGTTCCCTCAATTTATTTTCACTGTTTATCATTCCCTTCCTTACAATTCCTCTTTTTTTTCTTATCACCCTCTTTCTTCTTATTTATTTCCTCTTCTTTTTTTCATTTCCTCTTGTCCCTAGTTTCCTTCTTGGTGGTCTTTCTCATGGCTTTTCTCATTTTTCTTCCTTTTGGCTACCATCCACCAAACCTCTCTAAATAAACACACACACACACATATAAATTGGAGAAGTAGGTCGGTAGGGAGAATGGGAGGGAAAACACCAGATTTCTCTAGACAAATGTCACTATCATAGAGCATCTCCCAAAATACCCCCTTATGCCAAATTTACTAAAATTCCCCTAGGCAAGTTTGACCTATACCGAATCTATTTGATTTCGGATTTTGATGTGTTACCTGTCTATAGATTAAGGAAGCCAAGACCTTCGTACCGGTCCTCATAAAATTTCTAAAAAGCGTTCAGGTCAAAAAGTCAACCTTTTACCTTATAAAGGAAAAATCGCCATTCCCCTTTTTAATTTTCCAAATTCACTTTTCTTAAATTTTCGGGTCGGTACAAAATCACACCCATGTCATGTACGAACAGAGCATGCACTTTGGGCGATTGTGCCCTAAGTCGTTCCACCCATATGACCGAGATCTTGAAATTGGTAGACATGCAGATCCATCGGGGCATCAAACCCTTGTTGATGATGCACACCTTTATGTTTCTCTCTATAAATTTGATGAAAATTAGTAAAACATTTGAGTAAAAAATAAATGTGAATTTTAAAATAAATCAGACATTGAACTTACCTTGAGAGAGTTATCCAGTAACGACCTTTAGTACGTCCGCTCTAGCGGCCTGGGGGTTGGTACTGGGTTACTCCTGTTTCTTGTTGTGGTGGCGCCTCACTAATTGCACCTCGATATCACTCAATCATTAGTAGAGGCAGGGGGTGTTGAGGAAGGGGTCGGCTACTCTACCGAGGGAGATGCATCAATAGGAGATGAATGCTCTATCAGAGAGGGTGCTGATCTAGGACAGGGTGCTCCATCGAGGAAAGTGCTACGTGGGATGAATTCTCGATGTGATCAATTTACACTAAAATATCTACAATAATAAATTTAAAATAATTAATATAAAATTAACCAACATATTTGTAAGTTAATAATAAGTAAAAAAAATCAAACAACTTAATTTTTAATATTAAATTCGCAAAATAACTAAATAATTCCAATAAAAATAAATATTAACTCCCTATTTTTTAATTCCAATAATAATTACATAAATAAACGAATAATAAAAAATTAATTGAAAATTAGTAAATTGACAACAAATAATTCTAACTTCTTTAAAAAATTTCTAACATTTTTTATTTTAACCTATATAATGATTTCAATTCCAACCTATCCAATAATCCAAAAATTTCAACTTTTTAATTCTAACATCAACATTAATCAAATCTAGTAATAAATAATCCAGCATCAACAATCCAACATCAACCCACTAATCCAAATATCCAATAATATCCAATAATTTCCAATAAAATCCAATAATAAAAATCTATTCAACATTAATCCATTTATATCCAACATAACATTCAATAATAAAAAATCAATCCAATATTCAAACTTCAATCCAATAATCAAATATCAATCCAATATTCAAATATCAATCAAATATTCAAATACCAATCCAATATGCAAACATTAATCCAATATTCAAAAAATCAAAGTAGTTGTGTGGGACTTACAATAAGGAAGCGAGCGAGGAGGAGGTCACAACCGGAGCTTGGGGTTTAGGGTTTGGGTCCCCAGTTTGGGGTCACGTCAATAGGGTTCAAGGATTTGGGGATTGGGTTTTTGGGTGGGGGGAGGGGGGGAGAGAGAGAGAGAGAGATAGAGGTTCACAGGTTGGGTTTTGTGGGTTGCAGGGCCAAACTGAGCGAAGAAGAAGGAGAAATGAAGTGGAAGAAGAAAGGGAAGGTTTTCGGCTATTAAGTGTTAGTGGAAACTTTGCTATATTCTCCAGGAAAGTATGAATAATCCTCTGGACAAGGTTAGGCGCCAATTTCAATTTTTCGTAAAATTTTTGGCAGACTTTTTTTCGCGAAATAAAAGTTTACCCGGCGAACTAACAGATCCGCTAGGGAAAATATGCAAAGAAACTATTTCGTTTCAATTGATATGCAAACGAGTGAATTTGAATAATCAGACTGTTTAGTTCGTGATAAGACATGCTTAGATCTTACCCGCTGAAAATCATGAGGTTTCAAGGATTTAAAGTTGTTAGATCAAGAACAAACATTTTGTTCATTGCTCACTCTTACCTAATTCCGGACTTCTAAATTCGCTAATTTTTCTAAATGATCTATGAGTATGGCTTATAAATATGGACGGTGGGATCAATCAAACTATTAAAGGGTGTTATTGAAAATTATAAGTAAAAAGCACTAATTTTTGGATCTTGCTTGACGAATTAACATGTTTGCCGGGCAACATTTTTAAGCCTACTCAACAAAGGCAAACATTCTTTGAGCAAACTCTCGATGAATGGGCCCACCAGTAAATTTTGTAATGTGGCAACTTCATATTTGGCCTTAATGATATGTTTTTCGATGAATGATATTTTTTTTCACTTAACGATATGAAAGCATAATATACTAAAAACATTATATGACACTTAACAATATGAAAACATAATATGTTACATACAAAATTGAAAGATTTTCTTGACAGCTATTAGTTAGTGTCGGTTTCACTATCCCCTTCTCAATCAACCTCGTAGAGGTGTCAGGGACTTGGTAGAGGTGTCAAGGACACATGGCAATGATGACGTCAGCAGGTGACGTCATCACATGACGCGGTAGTGTCAGAGGGTGACACGTGGCACCAATTAGGGTGTGGCAGGTGATAGGCAGTTAGACCTGTCCGATGTTAGACCTATTCGATGTCAGACCTGCCGTCTGCTGACGTCAGCACTGACCAGCGTTAACCGTCGTTGCCCGGACTTTGATCGGAGCGAGTGGGCACGAATTTTGAGGTCAAACTGTTTTATTTGAAAAGTTTCAATGATCTGAATCCAATGGTGGTGATTTCAGGTCGATCGGAGGTCATTTGGTTAGTGTTTTGAAGCTTTTTAGCCTTGAGAAACGTGTTCAAGATGTGTTCTCAGTTCCGGGATAGTTATGGGTTTCAGGTATGGACTTATATAGGTTGTTAAAAATCTTTGGGCATGATTTGGACTGGCCCAGACATACCGGAGACTGTGGATAGGCTTCGGACTAGCTTACGGCGCGAGATTTGAATGCACAACGTGGACTGTCTATAGGTTGACTTTTGTTTTATAGATGTGATGCATGCATAAATGTTTTAAATCCTTTATTGTATGATTTTAGTTGAAATGATTCGAATGATGTGTTGATATCATTACTTGATGACTTTTGTGGATATATTTATCGATTTCTGAAAGATTTTACGGATTTACGTGAAAATTGGTATTTGGGCTTGAGGTCCAATTGGATAATGATTGTGACTCAGTTTTGGAGTCCAATGTGATTATATGATGGTTTTCGAATTATGAAATGATGTTTTGGGCTTGAGACCCCGTTGGAAATATTTTTTACTCGGAGTGTGAGTCCAAGCGATATTGAAAGAAAGTTGTGATTTGATGTGTTTTGGATACTGATTTGGTATGGTGGATTTAGTGAAATCTGGATTTATGAAATGGTTTTGAGATGGTTAAATGAGGACTGGACATTGAG
This sequence comes from Prinsepia uniflora, assembly GCA_032719365.1. Taxonomy (NCBI): domain Eukaryota; kingdom Viridiplantae; phylum Streptophyta; class Magnoliopsida; order Rosales; family Rosaceae; genus Prinsepia; species Prinsepia uniflora. Next base: position 23,243,389 of record CM064868.1, read on the forward strand.
TTTATGAGATTTGTGGTAACTGATTTTGGGATGAGACCCTATGCGGAATTACTATTTTGATTTGAGAAACGACAGTTTTGAACATGTGTTTCCACTGTTTTTATTATGACCATTCTGCGAGATGATGGATATGACTCCGGTAGGAATGTGTTTCCCCGAAGAGGACCCTATGATGTGATTGCCTCCTCCAGACATCGTAGATCCTGGAGTCCTCACGATCCACTACTTGGAGGCTCGTAGCTCCGAGGGGAGGCTCAAGCTCAGGAGTGTCAGATATTGATACCACTCAGACGTCGAGACATGGGCTCGGATCCTGTGTCGGATATCACCCCAGACGCCATAGATCTTGGGGATGTACTTGGAGATGAGACCCTGAGTTGAACGCGTAGCATTAAAATCGTGATTGTTGATGATTTGACAGTATTAAATAGATGTTGGATATGAACATGGGTCTCGAGGTTTTTGACTTACTGATATGTGTCTAGATTTTTTCCACATGTGTTGGTTTTATGATGATTGCATCGATTTTCATATATGTATTGCTTTATTGGAAAGAAATGATTTTAAATTGGTATGCATGCATGCTTTGTAAAACGGAGGGTTGCATATTGATTTCGGAATTTTTTTTTGAAATTGTTTATTTTTGTCTAGTCACACGTTTTATTTTTTTTGACACCCTTGAGGTTGATCACGAATGCGGGCTGTAGTAGAGACCGAGACATCACACACCGCTGCGTACTCTTGAAATCTCGAGTGGGTTACGGTTTTATCCCTGGTTTGACATGGGGTGTTAGACGGGAGCAGGGCACATTCCACAATAATCAAGAGGGATTTAGATGGGTCCTGTCAAATTGGTATCAGAGCACTGGGTTGCTCTTGTGGTGCTGCGCGTTCTTCGTATGTGATGTGTTGACGACGATAGCTCGTCATCAACCAGATAGTGAGGGTGAGAATAGGAAAGTTTACGTGGGAACGAACCTCATATAGGTTCTGCTTGGCGCTAGATGTCGTGTTTCTGTGGGGTCTGACCCCGAGTAGGGTCGAGTAGACTCAAGTAGGGCTAAGTAGACCCAAGGAGGGTTGAGTTTCTTGTTGGTCCAGCAGCTGGAGACCGTAGGGTTACGTGTGGATGGGATCCTCATATATTAGTTACTGGTGGATTAGATCCCAGTATGGTGACTTTTCAGAGTCGTGACCAACGATTGGTCAAGATGGATGTGCTGCTCCTAGTAGCCGAGGTAGTGGATGACCTTAGTTTGAGATTGGTTGAACAAGTTACCAGGAGAGTGGTACTTGTGGATCAGATTATGAGGTGGACCGATCACGCTTTGAGCAGAGTGTACGGGAGATGGATGCCTCGCATGAGTGCAGAGTCTCGATAGCGAAGTGTTTCTTGGTTGGGTCTACACAAGGTTTGTGGAAGACATAGCTATCCACGAATGTGAATGAGACTATTGAGATTTAGGCGACGTTAGAGGAACGTTTATATAGTTATCCCTCGTATCTCGAGAGGTAGAGTTCCTCTGAAATGAGCAGGAGAGTTGATGGTAGCTCAGTATGAGCAGAGGTTTTGGGATTTTTTCACGGTATGCCCATGTTTCAGTGACGATTGAGACGATGAGGATTCATCAGTTTGTGTCGAGATGCCACACCATCTCAATGGAGATGAGTTGGATGGAATCCAGTAGCGGCCGGATGATTTCAGTTGATGCCAATGTTTTTCCATGGAAATTAGACGAGGATTGCCTCTAGCTCCAAGCCCTTGAGTGGAAGACATGTGAGTTAGAGTGATCATTGAGCGAGACAGAGAAGATCCTGAGTGGCTCAATGGGATCACAGTATTCTCTTAGTTTGGTTGGTTTACTGGAGGTATGGGGTATTCCGGGATTGGTGATAGGTACCCTAGCTAACATCAGACGGATTGCATGAGTGTTGTGCTCAGGAGTTGATCCCATAGGATTGGGACATGCGAGCTAGTACCCCGACTAGTACTACCTTATCCAAACCGAACGAATAAGGTTTTGACCTTAAGGTAGATTGGTTTTCCAGGACATACAAGACTTGTTGTGATGTTCCACCAATCCATCAGGTGGACTACCCGTTACTCCTCTGTTGGTTTTGGAGGAACCAGATGCATCCTAAGTTGTCGCGTTTGGTCTTTTGGTGGGACTATAGGAGATCACTAAGGAAGAGTATTCATGGTTTTTTACAAGAGTCTTACCATTGATTAGCCAGAGGATACTTCTTTCATGTGTTACGGCTTGGAAGCTGGGACCATACGATAGGTTGGTCATTAGGGACAGTGGACACGTGTTGTGTTGTCCCTAGTCAGCTCAGTGAGCTTGGAGTGAATCGAAGTGGTTGTGAATCGAGACGTTGTGGATCTAGTTGGCCATAGATTGGCGAGGATCGATTTGGTCGTGGATCAAGACAGTTGGGGACCGAGTTGGATAAGGATCGAGTTGGCTAGAGATTAGAGAGAATCGAGATGTTTGTGGATCGATTCAAGTGTGGATTGAGAGGATCGAGTTGGTAAAAGCTCGAGTTGGTTTTGGATCGAGATGATCGATTTGGGTATGGATTGATTTGGTTGTTGATCGAGACGAGGGTGAATTAAGTTAGCTGAGGATCAAGATAGTGTCGGATTAGCATCATCCAACCATGAAAGGTGAAATGGGAGTATCTCGGTTTGGTTGAGCATTACACGCCTTCGAACGGAGGTTTCCCAATGATTGCAGGCTGTTGACGCGATTGACTCGAGTGGGTGTTAAATTGTTGGGCAAGAGAAGATTACTGGATTAACAGTTATAGCACACTGCAGGAATTGACCCTTTGCCTCGTCAAGATGGAGGTCGAGGTTTGGATTGGTACGTCTTGGTAGACTTAAGACGGTTGGTTTTTGAATTTCTCGATAAGTATGTATTAGTCACATATCAAGTGTTGGTCGGCTGACCTAGTTTTATTGGACAATCTGTCTAGAGCAGCGATCAGATAGACGGATTTCAGTGTCGGACCTTGATTAGCATGCCAGCTATATGATAGACAGATCAAGTCTGAGGTTATTGTGGTGTATGTACTAGATGGTGGATACTAGTACGTGTTTGGATGAAGAGTGTGTAGTCCCCGTATGTAGTTCGAATGTTGCATGAGTGCAGTCCTTGAGCAGGCCTACGAGTGGGGCCTATGTGTTTGTGTGTTGTGTGTATACCAGTGAGTAGTGCCTGTTGGAAAACGTGATTGTTGAGTGTTAATCAGTCTGATTGATGTGGTACGATCATCAGATTAAGTCCGAGATGGACGTGGTATGGTAATCGGATTGGATCCGATGTTGATAGTTCGTTGAGAACCAAGATAGGGCATCGAATACTATGCACTATCGTAGAGTGGCTTTAGAGGGTTCAGTGATTGTGCGAGCATAGAGCTCAGGGCCATGGTTGTCCAGAGGATCCATAGTGATTGTTTTTGTGATTATCCATGCTAGAGTATTTGATGGGGTCCATATACACTCACGATGAATGAGCTGACAGTTTGAGACTCGACAGGAGTCAGGATTACAGTGTTAGTCGCTGAGTGACACGAGGTTTGTATGAGGTACCCTGATAGAACTCTAGGGTGAGTGACATGAGGGCGTGTTTTGATAGTGACTCTAGTGGTGAAAGTGGAGCCGTGGGTTACTAGCTTGACACGATGTCGCGTCGTGAGTGTGATTTACGGTTGGGGACTGTCGAGTGAGACAGACGACATGGCATTGCTTGGTACGAGCTGGATTGTCAGCTTGAATTCTGAGTACACCTGCATAGGTTACAGGTGAGATCGATGAAGTTTCGATGTCTCATTCAAGACTTGAGATTGCGCTTTGGATATTCCAATGACAGTTTGGTCATGCACTTGTTGGATACGGTCACATAGAATTGAGCTGAGTTTCAGCATTGACCGTTGGATTGTAGTTAATGTCGAGTGACGTTTATGTTGGTGCCTATTATGGATCGATGTTGGACGTATACGTACACACGTGGAAGCCTCGGGTTGAAGGCAGAATAGGATTTCCGTAGTGGATTTGAGTCAGTGTGAATTTTGAGAATGAAGACACGTCCCAAAATTACGAGATTATCGAGAGTAATCGAGAATTAGTCGAGGATTTTCATACGATCGGGGTGAAATGATGATTTTACCCTTGGATGGGTGAAAATGTTGACTTTTGACCCAGAAGGTCAAATATACGTCGATCGAGATCCATTACGTAGATCGAGATAATATGAGTCTGTAGACAAGCGTCATGTCGAAATCAGACATTGTACGGGGGAAAGTTACTAGTCAAGGAATATTTTCCATACTATTACGGTAGCACGAAAATCAAGACTCCTAACTTTTGGGTTTATCTTGAGCGGGCCCAAAATATCTGGCCTGGACCAATGGATGAGTGACAAGTGTCACTCATCCCATTGGCCCAAACCCACACCTACATGTATCTGCACCTTCTTCCTTTCTTTTGTTTTCAAACCCGAAACCCACCCCTATTTTCCTTCCATCAACATCATCTCTTCCGTTTCTCGTGCTTAAGAGACTGAGAGTGAGTCGATACAGAGAGACAGAGACGGCGGTAGACGGCTGAGCCATGGCGGCGGCTTGAGAAAACCAGAGAAAGGTAAAACCCATCACCCATGAACTTGGTGGATTGGATTTTAGTTTTTAGACATTTGGGCCACGTTTTGTTGCCATAGATGTCTTTGTCGAGCTCTTATGAGCCTGTAGGGATTAAAACGAAAGGTAGAGGACCACTGGACAAGCTCTGGTGAAGGTTTGAAGGTTGACCCGTGAAGGATCCATTTGACTCAAGGTTTTCATGTAAGGTTTTATGGTTTTGAGGTTATGGGGCTATTTCTGGGTGAAAGACGGTTCGAATGAAAGAAAAAAGGTGAGTTATGGTGGTCGGACAGTGGAGATAAGACCGAGTCAAGGTCGCGGGTCGAATGACCTGTTACAATGACCCGGGTCGACCCGCGATAGGTTGACGATGATGACATGGCAAGCCAAATCATCATGTCAGTCCACGTGGCAAAGGATGATTGGTGCCATATGGAGAGATGTCAGAAGGTGTCAGGTGACGTGGCAGCTGACGTGGCATGTCCACGTCAGTGATGTCAGACCACGTGGACTAGTGAGGTGGTGCCATATGACAGTGTGTCAGAGGCTTGGCAGAGGTGTCAGTGACAAGTGGTAGTGATGACGTCAACAGGTGACATCATCACATGACATGGTAGTGTTAGAGGGTGGCATGTGGCACCAATAAGGATGTGCCACGTGGTAGGCTGTCAGACTTGTCAGATCTCAGACCTGTCAATCTGACGTCACAAGAGGACGTCAGCTAGGGCTCACGTCAACGTTGACCGCCGCTGTCTAGACTTTGATCTGCGCGTGTGGGTTATTGGGCACGAATTTTGAGGTCAAACTGGTCTTGTTTGAAAGGTTTTGATTATCTAAATCCAATGGTGGTGGTTTCAGGTCGATCGAAGGTCGTTTGTTTAGTATTTTGGAGGTTTATAGCCTAGGGAAACGTGTTCGAGATGTGTTCTTGGTTTCGGGATAGTTAGGGGTTTTTGGTATGGGCTTATATAGGTTGTTAGTATCCTTCGGGCATGATTTGGATAGGCTCGAACGACCCGGAGACTGTGGATAGGCTTTGGAATAGCTTACGACGCGAGATTTGAGCGCGCAACGTGGACTGTCTGTGAGTGGACTTTTGTTTTATAACTATAATGCATGCATAAATATTTTAAATGCTTTATTGTATGATTTGAGTTGAAATGATTTGAATGATGTGTTGATATCATTACTTGATGACCTTTGTGGATTTAATTATCAATTTCTGAATGATTTTACGAATTTACATGAAAATTGGTATTTGGGCTTGAGGTCCAATTGGATAATGATTGTGACTCAGTTTTGGAGTCCAATGTGATTATATGATGGTTTTCGATTTTATGAAGTGATGTTTTGGGCTTGAGACCTCGTTGGAAATATTTTTTACTCGGAGTGTGAGTCCAAGCGAATTTGAAAGAAAGTTGTGATTTGATGTGTTTTGGATACTGATTTGGTATGGTTGATTTAGTGAAATCTGGATTTATGAAATGGTTTTGAGATGGTGAAATGAGGACTAGACACTGATTTTATGAGATTTGTGGTAACTGATTTTGGACTGAGACCATATGCGGAATAACTATTTTGATTTGAGAAACGACAGTTTTGAACATGTGTTTCCACTGTTTTTATTATGACCATTCTGCGAGATGATGGATATGACTCCGGTAGGAATGTGTTTCCTCGGAGAGGGCCTTCAGTAGGAATGTGTTTCCTCAGAGAGCACTCTATGATGTGATTGTCTCCTCCAGACGGCGTAGATCCTGGAGTCGCACGATCCACTGCCTGGAGGTGAGTAGCTTCGAGGGGAGGCTTAGGCTCAGGAGTGTCAGATATTGATACCACTCAAACATCGAGCCATGGGCTTCGATCCTGTGTCAGATATCACCTCAGACGCAGTAGATCCTGAGGATGTACTCGGAGATGAGACCCCGAGTTGCACGCGTAGCATTAAAATTATGACTATTGATGATTTGACGACATTAGACAGATGTTGGATATAAGAATGGGTCCCAAGGTTTTTGACTTACTGATTTGTGTCCAGATGTTTTCCACATGTGTTGATTTTACGATGATTGCATCGGTTTTCATATATGTACCGCTTTACTGGAAAGAAATGATTTCAAATTGGTATGCATGCATGCTTTGTAAAATGGAGGGTTAAATATTGATTTCGGAAATTGTTTTTGAAACTGTTTATTTTTTTTCACTCACACGTTTTATTGTTTTTTACACCCTCCAGGTTGATCGCAGATGCGGGCTGTAACAAAGACTGAGACATCACACACCATTGCATACCCTTGAAACTCCGAGTGGGTTATGGTTTTATCCCTAGTTTGACACGGGGTGTTAGATGGGCGTATGGCACATCCCACAATAATTCAGGGGGATTGGGATGGGTCCTGTCATTGATGGTGCATGACATAGGTGCCATTCTTCGCACCCATTATCTCATGATGGGCAATACCTTCAAGAAGCAATCCTCAGAGCAGCTCATTCTCTGTGGGGTGCCTTATTGGTATTGCTAATTTTTAATTATTTTTAATGATTTTAATGTTTTTACATATTTTAATATTTATTAGAGGCCAATTTTCAATATGACACTGAGGATGCGACTCTCATGAAATACATAAGACACCACAGGCAACTGCGATATGCTAAGTGGAAGTACGAGCACCACGATTGGTGGGTGAGCTCGCTTACCCCGGAAGTCGCTCGTGCTAATCCTCCGTAGGAGTTGTAGGGGTGATTGGGAGATCGGGTGGGATTGGATTTGCAAGTACTTCATGACGCTTGAATATGCAGTAATGTTCACTTTTTAAATTGTTTAATTTTTTTTATCGTACTTTTCCATTACCGAATTTAATTATTTTTAGTAATGAAAACAAAAAATCGGGGGCCAACAAGCAAAATCGGTGGAAGAAGACGTTGAACCACCACAAAGGGCCACGTCTCTTAGCGACCATGCACGAGGACCAGCACAATGTTGGGTCGATGTTCCCAAAGGTGGATGCCTAGGGACAAGTGTACGCTAACCGGCGGAACCAGCACTCTAATGCAATTCACGTAAATTTAAATATGTATATTTAATTTATAATTATTTGTTTATTTTTTGAATAATTAATAAACATGTTTTGATTTTGTAGGCGGCAATGCTAGCAGACGTCTAAGAGGCACAGGAGGAGTTAACCCAGCAACAACCAGACACACCCTTGGAGCAGCAGCTGCCAGATACGGAGCGATCGAGGACGATCCTGGAGCGACAGTTGGGTCAGTGTCCAGGAAAGATTGTTCGAGGAGCCGAAAAAGAGCTGGAACGAGACATATCTACTCACCCTAACAGTTCTTCTAAAGGCGTTAATCCCGATGAGTACTCAGAGTTAAGGCACAATTACATCGCCCTCCTAACCGAGACCCCAAAGCTGAGGGCCCAAAACGAGAGCCTTCAGACCCAAAACGACGAGATCAGGGCTCAGCTTGCTGTAGTCTTTCGACGCTTGGGTGAGACACATCCTCAACCCCCAAAGTAATTGCTCAGTACAAACAACCTCACCACTCCGACCAGCCCCACCCATAGCCAGCCATTTCTACTTTTTCGTTGTAAAAATTATTTTATTTTAATGTTGAAAACAATAGTTTAAATTTTATAAATATATATATTTCTAATTCCATATTTGAATTTTATTTATTTTTCATATTTTTTAGATTTAATAAATATTTTAATTAATTAAATCATATGAAAAAATTCAATTATTATGAAAAACAAATCTAATTAATATAAAGTATTCAATTTAGCCCGATGAAATTGTATAGTCGAGCAAAGTTTAATCGGTGTATTGCCACCAAACCTCTCTCTAATCATTCAATTGTTACCCAACAAACTTGTTACTCTTACCCAACGAACCTCTTTACTCTTAACAGACAAATATTTAATTGTTACCCGACGAATATTTGTTCTTCGGTGGGTGGTCGACAAACCATTCAACAAGTCATGTTACCCAACAAGCGTGAAATTTTCATCGAGCGAAATACGTTGACTCGACGTTACCTGACGAATGGTTTTCGACGACGTCTACTTCGGATAAAACTTCTGTGTCCTGACAATTTTCTTCGTTTTGATGTTAAAAAGTCTAGCCCGAAGATGGCAGCTCGACGTCGGGCTTGCCAATGAAGGCTTGTCGAATTTTTGTTTACCCGACGAATGTTGCTTGTTGCTTGATGACTCTTATTCGCTAGGTAAAGTGTAATTTTTGTCGTGACTGGAATTTTAGGGAATCAAATCCAAAATTTAAAGAAAAAAACTAAAACAATAACATGATCACTTTTAATCTGGCCTCACGACCCACAAGGTAGCAGCGGCACCAAGACCTTTAAATCAAGCTCCAATCACAGCATATCCAACCCTCCAATGTCATAGCCAAGCTAGGCTGAGGAAGGATAAAGCAATTTGAAGTAAAAGAAGGTGAAGAAGAAATAGACCGAAGGGGAAAGGAAAAGAGAAGGGAAGGGAGAGAAAGAAACTAAAGGCTACCACCGACCCCAGCCAAAGCCAAGGTCAGCGGCTAGGGTTTAGGGGGTTTTAGTTTGTCTTCGAGAGAGGAGAGAGAAGAGAGCGTTAATTTGGTTTGCGTCTTCTCGTGAAATGGGTAATTTGGAAGGCATATGTACACCCTTGCCCACCATAGATACTAATGGGTATTCTATCCATTTATGTTTATCTTCAATTTCTGAGAGTTTACCTATATCCAACCCACAGAATAATGGGTAACCAACAAATTAACTTCTTCTTTTTTTTTTCAAATTTTTCATGTTTTTCATTTTGGTACTTGCTTCTATATTTTTTTTTCTTGCCTTTTGAAAATTCTGTTGTGTTTCATTATAATTTTGCTATTCTTTTTTTTCTTTTACTTTTCAAAACGTCTTCTAAAACGTTTATTTAAAATTTATTCAAAAAAAATTTCTAACACGTTTTAATTTATTATTTTTATTTTTCTTACTTTTCATTTTTTTTTCAATTTATTTTGGAAGAGAAGATATATTATTTAAAATACGTTTAGAAGTTACATAATAGAGATACCCAATTTTGATTTGGAATGTGTTACCATCTTCCCAAGCCTTTTAGGTTTAATTTTTATAACCCTCTATTTCGATATTCTTATATAAGAAAAATAGGATACTCTTACTAATTATAATATTTTATGCAATTTGACGATTCCGCAATATTTGATTATTCTAATTTTAAATACTTATAAAAAAAATTATTCAAAATAAAATATCAAATCATGTACCCACATTTGCCAAAAAAATATCGTCAAATGTATATGATCCTCGTAAATATTAATTACCATCCAAACATGAATAAAAACAGTCAATTCTCACGTGTTAAGTGATGGATCACAATCAGGACTATACAAGCGGCCACATGTAAGATCATGGTTGTGAAATCCTATAAATTTTTATTGTTTACGTTGATTAATAATTTAAAAAAAGGTTTGAGATAATTTTAAAATTAATGAATGATTTAAGTTCTCAAAAAAAAACTTTTATGTTAATATAAATACATAACATTTCTGTAGTTAAATTCAAATCAAGTCAAATAGGATACCAAACGCACCCTAGGTTGCTAGTTACAGTGTTCATACTTCTAATTAAATCACCAAGAAATAATGTTGCAATCGGATCGATCAATGAATGATTCACAAGCACAAAAAATTTGATTGTCATTTCTTGAAAAATCAAATAGGATAATATGACAGGACCTTTTTTGAAATCATTTTTCTAACGGTATAATATCTTACTTCCGTCTAAATTCTCAAATTCGTCTACTTTTTGGGACTGATCGTTACAATATACCTCCTATAATCGGATATATCGATATTGAAATGATAAATTAAGAATTGAACCGATCTGATATATTATGAAATATGTATAAAAATTATTTACTAAATCGAAATTGTGGTAATAAAACGAAGGGTACCACAAATAGGAGAAGTATTATTCAATCTAATTAATGTGAACCCTGAATTTCGTTTTTATTGGTACACCATAGGCCATTGAGCTTCGAGAAGAGGAGCAGAGCAAGTATGGAAATTGCATAGCAACATCCAAAGTCTTCAATGCATTTGCATATATGCAGGAATGAGTGTCAAAAGTCTTCTCTTCAATTTCTAAATCACAAACAAAATATATATGCTATGTATTTCTGTGCGTCAAAAGTACTCTTCCCGTAACTTCGAAGCCACAAAAAAGAGAATACAAAAGCCTTCATTGACTAAAAATAAACTTGATTAATTTGCTCAAGGGAGGAGCGACTTTTGGTTTAGAGTTGACTGGCTGTACTGTAACCTTGAGAAGGCCACGCTACTAAAAGCTTTGGCTTCTATACACCCATTTCCCATTTGTGTTGTGGCTTCCCATTCTCAAAGACACTTCAATTGAAGTGTTCAACTGCAAAGATGAAAAGCAGAGAAAGAAGAAGAAAATTAGAGGGGCGGGTGCACACGGGTTTTTGGGAAATATCAATTTTCTTCTTCAAATTTAAAATAGGTAAAAATTCCTATTTCTTTGAATTGGTGTGTGCATCAGCTTCTTTGTTGAGAGAAGAGGTATATTGTCTTCTCTAATTAATTGGTTTTCTTTCTATTATAAATGGTGTGCTTGGTTGTATTTGGAGTTATGGTTTTAACTTTAAACACTTTGTGATTGCTGCATTTGAGTAAAGTGGATTGCTCTGTCCTCTTCAAACTGCCTGCAGTTGGTTGGTTGGTGTTTTGTTGGTTGGTGTCTTGTTGGTTGGTTGGTGTCTTTGCTTTATCTCTGAATCATGAAAACGATGGGTTTGATGTATACCGATATGAACTTCATTGTCTTCTTCATCATGTTTGCAGCCTTGTGGATATGTCATGACGCAAGAGACACACTGAAGCCAGGGGACATTCTCAACTCATCAAGTCCCCTAGTCTCTGCATCAGTAAAATTCACTTTGGCTTTCATTGTCTTCTTCATCATGTTTGCAGCCTTGTGGACATGTCATGATGCAAGAGACACACTGAAGCCAGGGAACATTCTCAACTCATCGAGTCCCCTAGTCTCTGCATCAGAAAAGTTCACTTTGGCTTTCAATGACCACTATTCTTACCAATGCAATTGGCTACAGTACTAGTGAGGTATGGATTGGCAACCGACGCAAGCCTATTCCAGGACTTTCGTCCCCAATTCTTACTCTAGATAGGAACAACAAACTGAAAATTATGTACGAAGGTGGAGATCCTCTTGTGCTTTTCTCAGCTCCACAACTAATAATGGTACAGTTGAGGCTACTCTTTTGGATTCCGGCAATTTTGTACTAAAGGAAATAAACTCCAAGGACGGATCCACGAAGCAAGTTTTTTGGCAGAGCTTTGATTATCCAGCAGACACATTTTTACCAGGCACGAAATTGGGTGTGAATCACAAGACTGGTCACATTTGGTGTCTTGTTGTGAAGAATTTAGAAGGGAGTGAATTAGAGAAGGAGGTAGAGAAAGAAATGTTCTTCTTGAATAATGAGAGAGTATCATACAAGACTAATTAACTCACTTATATATGATTAGGGTTAATATAAGTACAATTACCTATCTATCCCTTATACCAATTTACATAAATAGACATATCACTTAATACAATTTACAACACTCCTCTTTGGATATTTCATGTAATGGTGTCGCTGGACTACACACATATGTGTTGCGTCGTTAAAACCTTGTCAGGTGACAAAAACCCTATGGGACAAAAATAACCCTAGTCGAAGAAAAGAGTGCAATGCGTGTGTAAACGATCACATCAGAATCTTCTGGGGTAACTGATGTCGCCTCTTATGGAATACAGGTAGATAGTCCTTCTTTGAGATAAAATGCATTAGTGTTGCTCCACCAAAAACCTTGCCCGATAAACCCAGTGGGAAAAACTCGTGGTCGAAGGGAAAAGATGTGCAAATGCATATGAGCCAAATCATGGCATCTTCAGGATGCATTGTTAGTGGGGTGATCATACCAAAATGTGCCTCATTAAAATCTAGAGAGATAACAAAACCCAATGGGACAAAATAACTCTAGTCGTAGGACAAAAGAGTACACGGTGATCATGTGAGTATATTTCGGGATACTCAGTATACTTCTGGATACTTGATATACTTCAGGATACTCCCCCTGATATCTTAAGTCCTTCGGGAACCTTCATATATATCTCTGTATCTAGATCCCCATAGAGGTAAGCTGTGACCACATCCAAAAGCTGCATACTCAATTTTTCGGAAACTACCAAACTGATAAGGTAGCGGAACGTTATAATGTCCATTACGGAAGAATACGTCTCCTCGTAATCAATTCCAGGGTGTTGAGAAAATCCTTGCGTCACTAGACAAGCATTGTATCTCACAATCTCGTTTTCCTCATTACGCTTCCTTACAAATACCCATTTAAAGCCTAGAGGTTTAATATGGGGAGGTGTGGGAGCTACAGGTCCAAACACCTTCCTTTTTGTCAAGGAATCAAGTTCGACCTGGATTACTTCTTTTCACTTTGGCCAGTCTTCTCTACGTTGACATTCATCAACGAAGCGAGGTTCGATATCATCATTAGTTATTATTTTAGTAGCAACTGCGAATACAAATATATCATCGATGATAATATCATTCTGATTCCATATCTCATTTAAGCATGCATAGTTTATCGAGATCTTTCTATTCTCGGGAGTAGGTTCAGACGTTGAGGCGTCCCCCAATGTCGTCTCTTCTAAGGCAGACTCATAATCCGGAATTATCTCATGAGATGGATCAGATGATATAATGATATCCAATAGATTAGATTGTGCCAAATGTGTCCTCTTCCGGGGATGAGAATCCTTCAAACCTATTGGTCTACCTCGCTTCTGGGCAGGGACATATGATTGGTTAGCCACCATGGCCGTACTTCGTCCATCTGGGACGGCGCGTCCTACGGGGACATCTATCCTTATAGGCACGTTTGCAACAGGTATATGTGATCTCGCCAATCTAGCTAGATCAGAGAAAACATCTGGCATATTATTAGCTACACTCTGTAGATCTAGAATTCTCCGCACTTCATTCTCACTTTGTGCGGTTCGGGGATCAAGATGAGACATAGTGCGCATAACCAAGGTCTGTGCAATCATAGGTAATCGTTTACTAAATGCTTCTGCGAGACCATTCTGGGTGTGAACATGGGCAACTGGATGTTCAACATCAATCCCAAGGGACATGCAATAGTCTTCAAAAGATTTCGATGTAAACTCACTGGCATTATCAAGTCTGATTGACTTTATAGGATAATCCGAATGGTGGAACCTTAATTTAATGATTTGGGCAAGGAGTTTAGCAAACGCAGCATTGCTTGTGGACAATAGGGTCACATGGGACCACCTCGTTGATGCATCAACCAAAACCATGAAATATTTAAATGGTCCACATGGTGGTTGGATGGGTCCACAAATATCCCCTTGATTCTGTACAAGAAAGGGACAGAGTCTTTATCAATCTTTGCATATGATGGTCTAGTGTTCAATTTTCCCATTGAGCAAGCTTGACATAGTGTTTCACTAAACACAAGGTCTTTATTTGTAAGGGGATGCCCGTGTGATGTATTGAGGATACAGCGCATCATACCTTGACCTGGGTGTCCCAATCGGTCATGCCATAATAAGTAGTTGCTAGGGTTAGGTAGCTTCCGGCTAGCTATGTGATTTGCCTCAATGGTTCTAATAGTGGTCATGTAGAGTCCACTCCTTAGGCATTTGAATTTCTCCAATGTACGCTTCCGGTCATACAAGTTGGAGGTTATGCAAAGATATTCCACATTCTGTTCGTTTTGTGGTTTCAACATGATAATTATTGGCTCGAATATCCTTAAAACTCAATAACGTTTTGCTGGAACGTGGGGAGTATAAGGCTTCAGTAATGGTAAATACAGTACCATTGGACAACATAAATTGGGCTCTTCTGGAGCCTTCAATCAAATTTGATTTGCCATAAATAGTTGTCACAAGGGTGTGGTTAGGTATTAAGTTTGTGAAAAATATCCTATCATGGAGGATAGTGTGCGTAATAGTACTATCGGCTAGACAACAAACTTCACCATTTGACATGCCTAACTATTAATATAACTAAAGTAATCAACAATCACATTTATTAAAAATGAATAAATAGATTAAATAATATTCGAGCAGATGACAAAATAAGTCCAAAACAAATATAAATCACCAAACAATATCCAAAAATAGTAATAATAATAAAAAAACAAAATCCATAAAAAAAAATGACACAAACGCCGATCATATCCATGTTTATGTAAATAATTCAATTCTCATCATGTCCAGCTGCAGTCTGGAAATAATAGTTTCTTCCGGAAATGTCAAGTGCGTCAAAATCCAGTTTGTTGAGATGTGCCATTCTCTACAAAGAGGAATTAATAATATTAGTGCTTTGGGAAAAAATACATCCATAAGCAACTAATGAACATTTCAGGTTATATAACATAGTATGATAATCCAGGATATCTATGAAGGAAACTTCAGGTTCCTTGTATGTACAAGTAGTCTATTTACATTTATAAATAACATATAAATAATGAAATAAACAAACAAACAAGTAAATAATGGAAGTGGGCCAGTCAATGATGGGTTTTTCCAGCTGTTGTCCCCCTCTATTCAGCTGTGTGAGGCAGCTGTGTAAATATTGCCACTAATCGTGGCACAAAGTGAGGAAGGATGGACCCTCAAGACTTCTTTTCTATTTTCCACTAATTGTGGCACAAAGTGAGGAATGATGGACCCTCAAGGCTTCTTTTATATTTTCCACTAATTGTGGCACAAAATGAGGAAGGATGGACTCTTAAGACTTCTTTTATATTTTCCACTAATTGTAGCACAAAATGAGGAAGGATGGACCATCAAGGCTTCTTTTATATTTTTCACTAATTGTGACACAAAATGAGGAAGGATGGACCCTCAAGGCTTCTTTTATATTTTCCACTAATTGTGGTGTTTGCAACCTCATGATGAATCATCAATTCAACAAATAATCATGATGTTTGCAACCTCATGATGAACCATGAATTCAACAAATATGGAACGGAAAATCATGAAGATTATGTCAAATAATTCAATTGAACATACAATGATCATTAATTCATGTGATTACAAACATGGAACGAAAAATCATGAAGATTATGTCAAATAATTCAATTGAACATATCAATGATCATTCATTCATGTGATTACAAACATGTAATGAAAAATCATGAAGATTATGTCAAATAATTCAATTGAACATATCAATGATCATTAATTCATGTGATTACAAACATCATAATTATTGATTCCAAACAATTCTTATGAACATGAATTCTTGGGTTTGAAATTAATAAAAAAAATCAAAAAATCAAATAATCCTAGAAATTACATGCTTCTAGGGATTGGATTTTAATAATAAAAATTTGGATTTAGAAAACCTACTTGATTGAATTTATCTTTCTCTTGAGAAATCACCGATTTGGAGACGATCGTACTGATAACGTGTTGTGAAGAATTTATGAGGGAGTGAATTAGAGAATGAGGTAGAGAAATGAATGTTCTTCTTGAATAATGAGAGAGTATCATACAAGACTAATTAACCCACTTATATATGGTTAGGGTTAATATAAGTACAATTACCTATCTACCCCTTGTACCCATTTACATAAATAGACATATCACTTAATACAATTTACAACATGTCTTTCATTATGGGCAACTAATAGCAACCCGGCCCCGGGACATTTCACCCTTGATTGGGACCACAATGAACACCAATTGAAAATCAGTAGAGATAGAGTGGTTTATTGGACTAGTGGAGTCTTTAGACCCGATGGAAGATTTGAATTTGTACTACCTGACGAATCAAACTTGAGGTACAATTTTAGCATTGTTTCAAATGAGATAGAAGACTGCCTCACTTACACTGCTTTGGAGGATCAAAGTGATGATTCTGTGCCAGAATTGGTGCTCTTGCCCAACGGGACATTACATGACAGTGGTGGACAAGTTTACATCGCACAAGCAGGGAACTGTTATGGCTACCACACCAATGGAGTGTGCCGGAGAAGGAACCTGTCGTCAACCGATTGTATGAAGAAATTTGGTGATGAATTTGAGACAAAAAATGGGAGCTTTAAACCAAATGATAACATTTCCAATACTACTTCCAGAACCCCTCATTTTTGGTTTGGTTTAAATATAACTAGCATTGATTGTAAAGCTAGTTGTTGGAAAAATTATGACTGCCTTGGATTCGAATTTCCAATAGTGGATAGCCACACTAATACTATTGGATGAAAATTTTGGAGTGCGGACTCACAGTTCGTTGAAGGCCTTGTTGGATCGGCTACTCCAATTAGTAGCTATGTTTTGCCAAGAAAATTAATCAGGCCAACAAAATCACAAGCTCCCAAGAACATTGGTAAGTCGATCAATTTTATTCAACTTTCGTCTCATTTATTTTCATACTGCAAGTGACATTTTCGATGTACACAAATTAGAAACAAACGCTATAGATTAACCCGAAATCAAGTGATATATCATATAAATATTATGGCTAACAAATTGTGTTACTCTCTAAACATGGAGCCAAAAAAAAAAGTGGAGATGGATTGGGATTATTAAGTTACACGTGTTTTGTTCACAGTTTTACTCACATGATCTCATGACGAGCTGTTGCGGGTATGCTTGAGGGACTATCGTATCCTTGGTGGAGTTGCTGTACTGGAGTCTTCTCCCATGCCATCGTCCCAGCTGCCACAACAGTCATAACAACCTCTAGCTATCCGTTTGAGTTAGTTACTATAGTTGTACAACGTGTAGTTAGCATTAGTGAGAGATTACTTAGAGGCTAAGCAATTAGATGCAATGAACTACATGGTGTATATATACTGTAATATGTAAGCAATATGCTAAGAATGCACTGGTGAATAAAATAGTCTAAACCTCTCTCATAACTCTCCTTCTCTCTACTCTCTATATCTCTTTTCCCTCTCTAAGATCTGCTCAATTGCTCTTCGTCTTTGTCCCTTTCTTCTCTGATTTCTGGTACCTTACATGGTATCAGAGGTTGGTCATGGTCTAATGGCTAACCACCATACATGAATGATCCTGGTGCTTCCGCTCTTCAAAGATATCAACTCTTCTTATCTATCTCTTCTTCCTTTTCTTGAAAATCTATCACAGAAAGAAACCTCTTGTCTAGACAATTTGATCTCCTGATTCTGCACACCAAGTGCTTGCTTCTATTCCTCTCTTGAATTCCTTTCCTGTTCTTCCTCTAATCAGTCAAGTATGGTCACAGTCTCTCGGCTACAAATTCTGCATTCTCCAATTGTTTCCTTGATTCCAACTGTAGGCAATGTTGTCACACTTAAACTTGATGATCATAATTTCATCACTTGGAACTTTCAGATGGAACTACTTCTCAATGTGAATAGCATCTTTGGATTCATGAATGGTACACAAGCTTGTCCTCCTCGATTTTCCACAGAATCGGGATCAGATGGCATAGTTTCTGATGCATACCAGGTATGGAAGATGCACAATCAAGCACTGATGCAACTCATCACTGCAACTCTCTCTCCTTCAGCCATCTCTTGTGTCATTGGATGCAAGAGCGCTCAAGAGATGTGGAATTGCCTCAAAGACAGGTTTTCTTCCTCTACAAAGGCTTCAATTTTCTAAATGAAGACCGATCTACAAAACATTAAAAAGGATCTAAGAACATGACTCAGTACCTGTAGAGAATTAAGAATGCTAGAGATTTTCTTGAGTCTTTCAATGTTCACTTTGGAGATGATGACATGGTTATTCTTTCCTTAAGAGGCTTGCATGTGGAGTATATTACATTTCGGTGTGTTATACGTGAAAGAGAGAACTCCATAAGCCTCAAAGACTTCAGATCTCAGCTTCTTGCAGAAGAGACTGTAATTGAGCAATCTGTTGATCAACCTTCATTCTTGATCAACTTTCATTCATGTACGCACTTGTTGCTAGCAAGCCTGGAGGACTTGATATGTCTCAATCAAGTTTTGATCGTGGAGGCTCGAGTAATACTTATCCTGCAAGTAGCAATCCTGAAAACTCACAGCAGACACCTTTCTTTCAGTCCACCAATGTGCCAGGAAACTTTCAGAAAATATCAAACAATCACCAATTTGGCTATAATGAAGGTTATGGTCAACACAATAGAGTTCAAAAGAGTAACTTCAACACAGGTTATAAAGGCAATGGTAACAAAGGGAACAACAAAGGCAGGTGGGGCTTCAACAGTGGAGGGAATAAATGGAGGAAAACCTTGGAACAAGGGCAACAGAGGAGGGCCTAGTTATTCTTTGGCTCCTAGTATCCTTGGTTCACCACATCAAAACTTCTATCAACCCCCGCCAACTTGCTAAATCTGTGGAAAGAAAGGACATACACCTGCTGATTGCTATTATTGACACCAAAATCAAACACCTCAAGCAAATGAGCCTTGTCAAATCTGCTGGAAAACATGGTCACTCGGTTGTGAATTGCTTTCAAAGGGAGAACTAAACCTATCAAAGAGCCTCTCCTCCATCAACCTTAACTGCAATGAGTGCACAGACCTCTTATCCCACTCAACAGTAAGAATACTGGATTACAAATACTGAAGCTACAGCTCATATGGCTTCTGAGTTTTCCCAAGTTCAGAAACCAAGTGCTTCAACCTCTGGAGATGTCATCACTACTGCTGGAGGGTGAGGTTTGAAAGTTTCTCATACTGGACACTCCTCTCTCTTGACTATGTCCCTTTCCCCTCATAAATTTGTGTTGAATGAAGTCCTACATGTCCCACATATTTTAGCTCACTTACTATCTGTCAACAAACTGTGCAATGATAATCATTATACCACACTATTTCAAGGACTGAGTAAAGATGGTCTTTATCTCCTTCCATTTAGACATGTTTTCAATTTACCTGTTACTCTCAATCCATTTCAATATGTTATTCTTGGCAAAAACATTCAATCTCAACTATGGCACAAATGGCTAGGACATCCATCATATCAAATTGTTTATGCTACTCTACAAAAGGCCAACATTCAACCTATCAAAGAGTCATCCAAAGACATTTGTGAGTCATGCCTAGAAGGCAAGCTGTCAAAACTATATTTCTGTCTTTCCAACTCTAAGTCCTCTATTCCTTTTGAAATTGTTCATTCAGATGTATGTGATCCTTCTCCTACTACTTCTTATGAAGGTTTTAAGTACTATGTCAATTTGGTTGATGGTTGTACACGTTACACTTGGATCTTTCCCATGAAGAATAAATATGATGTTCAAGCTATTTTTACACATTTCTATCAGTTTGTTCTTAATCAGTTTTCTGGAACTATTAAAATCCTTCAAAGTGATGGTTGGTGAGGGGGAGGGAGAGGGAATATATAGGTTATAGTTTTCAGAATTTTCTATCTACTAAAGGCATTGTCCACCATAGATCTTGTCCTCATACACCTGAGCAAAACGGTTTAGCAGAAAGAAAACATAGACACACTCTTGAAACTGCTATAACCCAACTCCAAAATGCTTCTTTACCATCACATTTCTGGTTTCATGCATGTGCCACAGCTATGTATCTCATCAATAGAATGCCTTGCTCTACACTCAATATGAAATCACCCTTTGAATCCCTCTATCTTAAACCACCAGATATAACCCATCTGAGAATCTTTGGATGTGCCTTCTTTCCTCTACTAAAGCCCTACAACACAAATAAACTGCTACCTAAAACCAGGAAATGTGTGTTCATAGGTTATGCAGAGAAATACAAAGGCTATATCTGTCATGATCCTTTTCCAAATAAACTTTTTGTGTCAAGACATGTCATTTTTAATGAAAACCAGTTCCCTTTCTCAACCTCATTTCCATCCTCTCACAACACATCTACTACTTTGCACTCACCTATATCCACATCCTCCACTAGTTATTCCTTCTTTCCTCCATTTCCCACTCTATCCTTGGAATCCTTATCTTTTACTCAATCCATTCCATCACCTGTGGTTCATGGCTCTGACCTAAATAATGGTTTCAACTCTCCTCGAGACACTCCCACTGTCTCCACATCCTTGCCTACCTCACCATCTGATTCTAGTCTCCATCTACCTGTACGTGAGTCAAGGTCCTCCACTCATCCTCACACTACAGAAGATTCAGATTTTCAACCTCAACTTCTCCAAGTAGTGCTTCCTATTTCTAGAGTCAATATGCATCTCATGCAGACACGATCCAATAGTGGTATTTCCAAAGCAAAGGCTTACCTTTCTGCTCATGCATTGTCCTCCACAGTTGATCTTGCATAGGTTGAGCATGTCTCCTTCAAGTCTGCCTCTTTTGTTCCAATTTGGATGGAAGCTATGCAGGAGGAAATGAATGCCCCATAGAGTTAGAACACTTGGACTCTTGTTCCTCTCCCTGCCTCCAAGAATCTTGTTGGGTGCAAATGGGTGTATAGACTCAAAAAGAATGTTGATAGGACAATTGAAAAACACAAAGCTCGACTTGTTGCAAAGGGTTTCAGTCAAGAAGAGGGTCTCGACTATGGAGAGACATTCAGCCATGTGGTTAAAACCACAACAGTTAGATTGGTTCTAACCTTAGCAGCACATTTCCACTGGCCTCTTCGACAATTGGATGTCAAAAATGCTATGCATGGAGAACTCAAAGAGGAAGTATACATGGCTCAACCACCTGGTTTTGAAGACCCACATCATCCTGACTACGTCAGCAAACTAGAAAAAATCCCTCTATGGACAGAAGCAAGCCCTTCGAGCTTGAAATGAAAAGTTTACCAGCTTCCTCCCAGGTCTTGGATTCAAACCACATGGGCAGATTCCTCTTTGTTTGTCAAACAAACTCCCTCTACCATTGTTGTTCTTCTCCTCTATGTCGATGACATAATCCTAACAGGGAGTTATTCTACCACTATCTCAGAAGTTGTCAGTGCTTTAACCTCTGAGTTTGACATGAATGATCTCAGCAAGCTTCATTATTTCTTGGGGTTACAAATCACATATACTTCATCTGGGTTGTTTATCTCTCAGTCCAAGTACATACACGATCTACTCACCAAAACTTCTATGTTAGACAATGCTGTTGTTGAGACTCCTAGTGTCCCTGGTTCTCGACTTAAGAAAGATAATGGACCCCTATATAACAACCCTTCAAATACATAAGTATTATTGGTGCTTTGCAGTACTTAACATTTACCAGACCAGACATTGTGCCCTCTGTCAATCAAGTATGCCAATACATGCATTCTCCCACAGAATCCCATTTCATGGCTGTCAAAAGGATCTTACAGTATCTTAAGGGCACTGCTCAACCTGGCCTTTCATTCACTGTCGGTTCCCTTGATCTCATTGCCGACACTGATACTGACTGGGCTGGTGACCCGAATGATCGACACTCCACCACTGGCGTGGTTGTCTATCATGGGGAAAATCCTATTTCATGGATGTCTAAGAAGCAAACCACGGTGCCCAGGTCCAGTACTGAGTCTGAGTATCGAGCACTTGTAATAACTGCTGCTGAATTGTCATGGATCAGGCAATAACTTTGTGCTCTCCACATTCCTCTATTGAAGCCACCTCTACTCATGTGTGAGAGTACATCTGCTACAAGTCTTTGTGCTAATCCCATTTTTCATTCCAGAGCAAAACATATCGAAATAGATTACCACTTTGTTTGAGAGCGCGTGGTTAAGGGGGATCTTGATGTTCAACATGTATCCTCTCATGATCAAACAACAGACATCTTCACCAAGGCTTTATCTGATGATCTCTTTTGGTTACACTCCTCCAATCTGATGCTCGAGTCTCTCTCCTCATCAGCTTGAGGGGGGCTGTTAAGTCACACGTCTTTTATTCACAGTTTTACTCACATGATCGCATGACTAGCTGTTGCGGGTATGCCTGAGGGACTGTCGTATCGTTGGTAGAGTTGTTGTACTGGAGTCTTCTCCCATGCCATCGTCCCAGCTGTCACAACAGTGATAACAACCTCTAGCTGTCTGTTTGAGTTAGTTACTACAGATGTACAACGTGTAGTTAGCATTAATGAGAGATTACTTGGAGGCTAAGTAATTAGATGCAATAAACTACATGGTGTATATACTGTAATATGTAAGCAATATGCTAAGAATGCACTGGTGAATAAAATAGTCTGAACCTCTCTCATTGCTCTCCTTCTCTCTACTCTCTATATCACTTTTTCCCTCTCTAAGATCTGCTCAATTGCTCTTCGTCTTTGTCCCTTTCTTCTCTGATTTCTGGTACCTTACAGGGATTGCTATTGCCATTGGAGTTATAATCGTGATTTGTATCGTGTGTTATCTACAACGAAGACGAAAAATTTGCACTTTCAGTTTCAGGTATATTTTCCTCAAACACAATCTATAATTTTGTCTTTGGCAATTTGTTGTGAAAATTTGAAATGTTACGCCTATGTTTTGCATGAATCTAAATAGGTAGTCAGAACGAGAAGGTTCAGGAATATTTTCTTAACTTGATGAAATGTATTAGACCTGCTAATCAAAATGAAGGAAAGATGGGACATCATGGTTTAAGTGCATTTAGTTATGCTTCTGTCGTTGCTGCCACAAGCAACTTCTCTGTAGAAAAGAAGCTCAGAGAGGGGGGCGTTGGACCTGTCTATTAATTAGAAGTATTTGTAGAAAGAAAAAATGACTAGGCCTTCTCTGATGCAGGGGAAACAGACCACAAAACATGTCTATAAATGGGACCTACTCCTAAAGATGGTGGAAACAGACCACAAAATATGTCTATAAATGGGATGTCGAATACCGATTTGGGTGGACGTTGAGTGTATCGGTCATGCATGTTTGTGGTGCCATAGCTATACTTGCTTCATACACATGGCCTCGTGGGAGTAGATGCTCGTAACCTTTGCTTAAGAGCTCTTGGGGTAATGTTTGTACCAATATTGAGCTCTAATGGATATCCCTTGTGGATTAATAAATTAATATTTGTATATGTTTGACAATGCTTTTTCTTAAGAAGCTGTTATCCTTTGAATAATAAATTAATCATTGTTGTAAATAATAAGTTAATATGGTTATTTACATGTAAATGGCATATGTGTCATTATATACATATGCCAAAATCTAACTATATAATGTTGTTTGTTCTATTTCTGAATAAAATAATTTCATATGATGGAGAGGCTCCTAAAAACTTTCTTCTTTCCTTTGAACGGATTTTTGAGTTTACAACACGTTATCAGTACGACAATTTTGGATTGGTGATTATTCAAGAGAGGATTCTCGCTCTTCAAACCAAGTATGTTTTTCAAATTGAATATTATTATTTCTATAATTATTGATGAACCCTAGAAATATGAATATTGGGATTATTTGATTATATTGATAATGGATGAAAAACAACTATGCTGAATCATGCTGTGATGATTAAGGAATATCCAATGCATAT
Organism: Prinsepia uniflora; assembly: GCA_032719365.1. NCBI lineage: Eukaryota > Viridiplantae > Streptophyta > Magnoliopsida > Rosales > Rosaceae > Prinsepia > Prinsepia uniflora. The sequence continues at coordinate 23,267,568 of CM064868.1, forward strand.
TATTATTGCTCTTATTCATGCAATTTCCAATGCATATTTGATTATTATTGCTATGCTGTTCGAATTGACTATGCATGAATCGCTTAATCATGCTTTGATTTTCAACATGTTCTTGATAATTTGGAATTTGATAATTCAGAATTTCATATTTGATGTTGGAATTGATCTTGACAATTTCATATAAATAATTTTGTTTGATAATTATTGTTGAAACTTGGAATTGAATAGGATTTGAAAAAATTCGGTAATATGCAATCGTAATTCATGATTTGGTATGATAGTTCATATAAATTGGTATGTTGTTGATAACTATATGATGATGATCATGTTATAATTATTTGCATCCCCCTTAATACCTGGCAGCTAGACAGACCTAGGGCAAATCATGAACAAGAAAAAAAAAACAGCCATAATTAATTGTTGCAGCTGAAACATCCAGAATGCCCAGCAGGCCCAAGTGCGGCCCAGCAGGCCAACAAACAAAACAGAATGCCAGGAGGCCCAACGTTCGGCTCAGGCCCAGCGTCCGGCTAGAAGCCCAACGGCTTGGACATGACTGGGCTTGGGCCCAGCTCAGGTTCAGTTCCGGCTCAGCTTGTCGATGCGACTGGCCAACATAGCTCGGCTCCGGGGGCTTGGCTCCAAAAAATAAATATTAGCATTTCCTTTATGCCATTTGGGTCTTAAAACATGAACAAGCATACGTGAAGTCTCACACCGTATACTAAAATCAAATGACAGTAGCATTTATTTCAAACATTTATACATGTTATATGGTGTTATTACTTAATTGTTCAATTGTGTTCTTTAATTGCTGAAATGTTATTTAGGAAATGTATGTATTCAAATGAACAAGAAGTTCATATATAATAATAAATGAAAGAAACTCGAAGTTTCCTACATAAATTCGCCATTACATTCTGACTCCGAAAAAAAAAAATCATACCATATTATAGAATATGCAGTTTTCATTAGTTGCTTATAGATATATTTTCCCAAAGCCCTAATATTGTTATTTAATCATTGTAGAAAATGGCACATCTCAACAAGCTCGACTTTGATGCATTGAAAGTTTCCGGAAGAAACTACTATCAGTGGACTGAAGACGTGAAGCTTCATCTCACTGCAAAAAAAATTCGCTCCACCATCCAAGAAGATAATGTGGCTTCCGAATATCAGAAATCTGATACTATGATCCTCATTCGGAGGCACATAGATTGAGCAGTAAGACATGAATACCTCGATCAAGAAGAGCCGAGAGCACTATGAGTTTCGTTGGCAGATCAAATCAATCACGAAAAGGATACCTTATTGCCTGAAGCAAGACATGACTGACATAACCTTCATTTTTAGGATTTCAAATTCGTGAACGAATATAACTCTGAAATATGTTGTATCCAGTCTCTTCTCAAATATTGTGGGGAGGTATTCACTGAAACCGGCCTCCTTGAGAATACTTTCTCCACATTTCTTGCCTCATGTACTGTCTTGTAGCAACAATACAGAGAGAGGAAATTCACCAAATTCACGAAGTTGATCACTACTCTGTTGCTCGTTGAAAAGAACAACAGTCTACTGATGAATAATGATCAATCCCCACATGTTGGTACAAAACTACATGTTGGTACAAAACCACATGTTGTAGAATTTTAAAGATATTCAAGCTAATGGTTATCACATCAAAACCACAAACAAAAAGAGTGTGGAATATCTTTACATAACATCTAATATGTACGGCCGAAAGCGTACATTAGGAAAATTGAAATGCCCTCTACACAACCAATATTAGAACAATTGAGGAAAATCACATGGCTAGCTAGAAGTTGCTACTTATTATAGCATGACTGGTTGGGACACTCAGGTCAAGGTATGATACCCTGTATCCTCAATACAACACATAGGCATCCCCTTACTAATAATGTCCTTGGGTTTAGTGGTGCAAGGCTTTTCTCAACACCCTAGGTTTGATTACGAGGAGACATATTCTCCGTAATGGACATCATAATGGCCAACTGTGTGTCGACCCGTCCCTAATTTTAAGGATTAGTTAAGACTAATTACGAATTAGTGAAGCTAATCGGAGATTAGCCGAGGATTAACGGACGCTCAAGACGAAATTATAATTTTGCCCCTAAACGAGGATGAATAGTTAACTTTGACCCGGGTGGTCCGATGCCAAGGGTCAAGCACCATTACGTAGATCAGGTCGATACGAGTCCGTAGGCAGGCAGCACGTCGAAATCGGAAGTTCGACTGAAAAGTTACGGTTCATGGAAATTTCAGGGAACTATTTACAGTGGCACGTTTTACGAGGCGAAAGGGGGCTTTTGTCTCATGTGGGGACCAGATATTTGAGGGCAGGCCCAATGGATGAATGACACTTATCATCCATACATTGCCCACCCAATTTCATTCATGCATATCACCTATTTCATTCCCTTTGAGTTTTCACCCGATCTCGTTCAAACCACCATCCCCAAATCCCTTCCCCCACCTAGCTTCAATTTGAGAAAGAGATAGAGAGAGGCTGACGGTGGCTAGATGATGGTAGGACCGTCGTGGATGACGGCGTTGGCCCAGGAAATAGAGGTTACCTGATAAACCCGTTTAGTTTAAATTTGGATTTTTGATTTAGTACGTTTTGAACAGTTTTTTTATGGGTGGATGACGTTTGTGGGATTGATACGAGGTTGTGGCTATCAAAAATAATGACTGGGGACGGTGGGAACACCCTGGACGGCGGCCGTGAAAACAAGGCTGTGAGGTTCGACCTCCACAGGTGAATTCTAACCCCTTTTTGTTCGTTTTGAAGACACTGTTAGATAGGAAATATTGAGATAGGAAGTTTAGGATTGGATTAGAAGAAATTGGATCGAAAATGGGTGAGAAAATAGGATGAATCGGTTACGCCGGTCGGACTGGACCGGAGTTGCAGAGGTGAATCGGATCGGCCGGTTCACGCGGGGTTAGGGGTGACTGTGTTGGGAGCGTGGCTCCCACGCGCAGCCCTTTTGGGAGGCACGTGAGAGCGCGTGGGGGAGAATCTGGGGAAGTTTCCAAGATGTAATTTCATCCATTCGATGTAACAAATATTTTGGGACTGGTTTCGAGACGATCGGACATCGTCTAGATATAGTTCGGGGTGTCCGATGGTTTAGGATCAACGTTAAAAATAGTTAAAAATCCTGGAAAATTAGGGGGATTTTATGAGGGGTTAATAAGGTAGTTAGTAACCCTCTATTACAATTTGGACAGGTTCGGGAGCCCCGGAGATGGTGATTGGCTCGGGAAGGGTGTATGGCACGCGTATTGAGGCGCGACTTTAGACGGTCTGTGAGTTGTTTTCTAAATTGATGCATTCCTAAATGTTTTATATGCTTTAAATACATGTTTTGGAATGCCTAGAGTACATATGATTGTGGTGTTTTAGTATGAACGTATTTCGAGGTTTTCGACTTTATACGGTGCTTCGACGTGCTATGTTTTCTATGGTTGTTTTATGGAATGGTTTTGGATTTTAAAACATGGAATCGGGCATGAGACCCATTTGGTTGGAAACTATCGGACTTGGAGTCCATTTGATTTAATGAGAAATCGGGCTGAAGGCCCATTTGAGTTATACGATCGGGCATGTGGCTCTGTTGGTTTACGAATTCGGGCTTGAGGCTCAGTTGGTTATGATATCGGGCATGAGGCCCAGTTATGGTTTATAAGCATGATTTTGGGTCAGGGACCCATATTTGGATTTGTGATGGTTTTATGGAAAACCCTGGCGTAGCCCTTTGAATGATTTGAAACGGTTTTCCATATACCATCCTCATGAACGGATGCCCTCTAGACGTCTCGTATTGTCCTGGAAAGGTGAGTTGTCTCCTCTAGACGTCTCGTATTATCTTGGAGTAGTCACGGGGCATTGCCTGCGAGGGGTCATTGCACGGAGCGACCGGTCCGTATAGTGACTCAGGAGCAGGGATTGTCAAAGGTTAAAACCTCCCCCCCCCCCCCCCCCCCCCCCCCCCAGGAAGGGTCATTGATCTACGGGTCATTGACCTGGGTGGACCCTGGGGAGACTTAGGATTTGAGACCCCGGGTAGCACGTGTAGCTTGGAACCGTGACAGGTGTGATTGTGACATTTTGGATGTCAGGAATCAGGGATGCCGAGGATTGGTTTTTGGGCTAAGTCCCACATGTACTGGATTTGGGCTGAGACCCACTTGTATTGGTTTTGGGCTGAGTCCCCACAGTTTTGGTTTTGAGCTGAGTCTCATTGGTATTATTTTGAACAGTGGCCCGTATGATTGGTTCGACTTATGGTTTTAGGCTAAGGCCTTAATGGTTTCATTTTGATAAATGGTTTTCGAATGCATGCATGCTTTTTAGTGAAGGGCATAAGTATCTTCCTTTTGTGAAACTCTTTTTCTAAATTATTATCTTGTCCACTCACAGCTTTTCAATGGTTTTTAATGCCCTTCAGGTTGATCGCGGATGCGTGCTGTAGTAGCGACCGAGACATCACATTCCTCCTCTGGATCCTAGCGTACTCTGGAAGCCCGGTGGGGCTAAAGTCCGAATTTTCCCTTGTTTGACACTTCGTGTCAGACGGGATCAGGCGCGTCCCGCGTTAATCTTGGGGGGATTTGGGACTGGTCTTGACAAGTGGTATCAGAGTGAGGTTTGTGCGCTCTGAGAAAGGTTTTCTTGTGGTGCCCTGATACCAAAGTGGTACCAGAGCACGGTTAGGTCTTATGGTGCGCGCAGGTCGAGGATGGGATATCTCTATAGTGGTAACAGCTCGTCATCAACCTGATAGTTAGGGTTTTAGTATCAGGATTCGGTGGAATCGATCCCTAGTTAGGTTGTGTTGGCACAAGATGCAATGGTTTAGGGTTCGATTGGCACGGGATGCCGTATTTTCGAGAGGTTGGATCCCGAGTAGGATCGATGTGCATGAGAATCCAACAGCTTGGAGACGTAGTGTTACTGGTGGATAGGATCCAGTAGACCAGTAGACACAGTATGAAGACCTGAGAGTCGGGACCCTTGAGTGGTCGTGAGGTTATGGATTGTGACAAGTGGTATATGTGGAGGTCGTGGATGGCCCGAGCGAGACTGTTTGGAATAGGAACGTTTGACCCTATTTGGCACGAGAGGCCATGTTTCGGTGTGTCGAATCCTGAAGGGATGTCGACTAGTAGGGAATGCCCGGAGTAGATGTTGTGTGGCATGGGAGGATATGAGGCAACGAGTGGCTTCTTGAGAGTTAGGATGAGTATGAGAAAATGAGAGCGTTGGCTGGTATGAGTACCGAGGCCAATAAATGTTGCAGGTTTGCGTATGGCCTGTGAGATAGGATTCGTGCCATTGTGATGGCAGGATCTATATAATTTTGTCGGTTTGGATGTGATAGCTTTAGTGGGAGTACGTATTTCAGCCTGACAGTTATCGGTTCGAACGTGTCAGCGTGGTAGGCTAAATAGTCGATTTAATGACAACCAAGTATATCAGACCTGTTGGAGTGAGTGATAGGTGAGTTTGACGAGTGTCGGTGTCTCGAGTGACACTTACGATCCAAAGTATGGCTGTGTTGGACGTGTACTTTTACATGGGCACTCTCGTGCTGTGTGCAATGACCCGAGTTAGGGACATAATTGGATTCCACAGTTTGGTTGTGGAATTGGGTCGGTTGGAATTTCAAGAACGAAATTCTTTAAGGAGGGGAGTTTGTGACGACCCGTCCCTAATTTTAAGGATTAGTTAAGACTAATTACGAATTAGTGAGGCTAATGAGGGATTAGCCGAGGATTAACGGACGTTCAGGGCAAAATTACAATTTTGCCCCGAAACGAGGGTAAATAGTTAACTTTTGACCCGATAGGTTCGATGGTCGAAAGCTGAGCACCGTTGCGTAGATCAGGTCGATATAAGTTCGTAGATAGGCGCCACGTCAAAATCGGACGTTCGACGAAAAAGTTACAGTTCACGGATGTTCCAGGGAACTATTTACGGCCGCACGTTTTACGAGGAAAATGGGGCTTTTGTCTCATGTGGGGCCCAGATATTTGAGGGCAGGCCCAATGGATAAATGACACTATCATCCATCCATTGCTCACCCAATTTCATTCATGCATATCACCTATTTCATTCCCTTTGAGTTTTCACTCGATCTCATTCAAACCACCATCCCCAAATCCCTTCCCCCACCTAGCTTCAATCTGAGAGAGAGACAGAGAGAGGCTGATGGTGACTGGATGATGGTAGGACCGCTATGGACTGCGGCGTTGGCCGAGGAAAAAGAGGTGACCCGATAAACCCATTTAGTTCGAATTTGAATTTTTGATTTTGTACGTTTTGAACGGTTTTTGATGGGTGGATGACGTTTGTGGGATTGATACCAGGTTGTGGCTATCGAAAATAATGACTGAGGACGGTGGGAACACCCTGGACGGTGGCAGTGAAAACAAGGTCGTGAGGTTCGACCTCCACAGGTGAATTCTAACTCTTTTTGTACGTTTTGAAGACACAATTAGATAGGAAATGTTGAGATAGGAAGTTTAGGATTGGATTGGAAGAAATTGGATCAAAAATGGGTGAGAAAATAGGATGAACCGGTCACGCCGGTCAGACAAGACCAGAGTTGCAGGGGTGAACCGGACCAGCCGGCTCACGCGAGGTTAGGGGTGACTGTGATAGGCGCGTGGCTCCCACGAGCAGCCCCTTTGGGCGGCGCATGAGGGCGCGTGGGGGAGAATCTAGGGAAGGTTCCAACATGTAATTTCATTTATTCGATGTAACGAACATTTTGGGACTAGTTTCGAGACGATCGGACATCGTCTCGATATAGTTCGGGGTGTCCGATGGTTTAGGTTCGACGTTAAAAATAGTTAAAAATTCCGGAAAATTAGGGGGCTTTTATGAGGGGTTAATAAGGTAGTTAGTAACCCTCTATTACAATTTGGACAGGTTCGGGAGCCCCGGAGACGGTGATTGGCCTGGGAAGGGCATATGGTACGCGTATCGAGGCACGACTTTGGATGGTCTGTGAGTGGACCTTGTTTTCTAAACTGATGCATGCCTAAATGTTTTATATGCTTTAAATACATGTTTTGGAATGCCTTGAGTGCATATGATTGTGGTGTTTTAGTATGTTCGTATTTGTTGTACGTCGTACTGACTACACTCGACCACCCCGAGTGAAAATGAATCACCAGAAATTGGCAATGTCATCATTAAGCTGACTCCTTCAGCTTGGCGGCCCCACGTAATCACTAATGTGCCCTAACATCCGCTCTCGTAGAGAGTCACCAAAACTCACCTGTCAGTCCATGCTGACACCACAAGCCAAACTGTCACCACCAAGCTTTACCACCCTTGTAAAGCGCCAATCAGTAACAAATTAGTGACAACACATTATACCACCACGTCCGTCAATGTAGCACAAGATCAACAACACGATCTCCCCTCGCAGGGAAAACTCAATCCTGCGACAAATACCAACAGCAGTATCCACAACTGTCACCCCCTCAGCGATCCCAGATGCTGGTAAGGTCACGACAAGGTAACATCTCGCCGCAAAGCAACTTGCGGTCACACTAACCACCAACTCACTCATCCTGAGTATATGCATACCGTCATCACACTCAAACAGACGGTGTAACTGGAACACATTGAACACCAGCCTAGCAGTGATCACACAACCCATCACTAGAGTTATACTGGCCAACCATGGCTAAGAGCACCTGCTCAAACAATCACTGAAATCATCAGAATCACCCTGCCCAGTACATCGTGTTCAATGTCCAGTTCACGTTCACAACCCATCCAATGGTATCAGGATTAATTTGACTACTAACACGTTCACCAACGTACTACTGGTATAACCCGTATACCGTCACCCGACACCACAAGTCTGCAAGGTATCGTACCCCAAACCATAAACAAGGTACATACATCTATCCATTGACAAGACTACAACCACCTAGGTCATAGCCAAACATGTTCCAATAATGGAGTCCATTTGCCCAAACCAGCAAGAGACAAATCGAAACTCCACCCATCAACTAGTTCCAATTCCAAATTCGAATCCGCAATTTCGTAAGAAATCCCGAATCCGAACCCATACATCACATTTTTAATTCATGTCCAAATCCGAATCCGAAATCATTATTCCATAAGCTAGCATTTGGAATAATCATTCCGCACCCAAATCCAGTATTCCACTTTCAAGTTCTAAAATCGAATCCTGAATCGTCACCCAGAAATTTGATTCCAAAACCCGAAATCTCATTCACGTCCACTCGGACACACCAAAACCGGACCTATCGGTTACCCATTCATTATACTCGGTTGACTTCATAAGGAAGCCAATCCAACAACCACACGATTAAGGTTGACAATATCCGATCACTTCAGAAACCTACTCACTCGTGTAATATACCACAAAGGGCTCCACTTCGAAAAGAAGTTCGGTCCCGTCATTACGACTCACATACCGGAGTAAGAGTGACAAACTCTCTACCCAACTGGATCATCAGGATCACGGTCCAGATCCATCACTACGTCAGCTGGCCATGAACATCACGATCCTAGATCGTCACAATGCCCAATGTCCATGACATCACAAACCCGATCCACCTAGGGAAAACCAAGGATGATCCCAAAACGATAACACCAATATTCATCCCCAGGTCAAGTTTATTCTGGGCCCAACACGCCCATCTACAAACCAGACTGTTAACAAAAACAACCATCCGGACCCACAGTAGTCCGACACACCCAAAACACCTGATACAATATTACAACACAAATGGACAAGACAAACCATTTACAAGGTATCACGAAAACATGTATCAATACAATTATTCTGACCTACGGTCAAGTCGATCGGGGCAGTTCCTTCGCAAATGTCCAAGTTTCCTACAAAAGTGACAAGTGGCAGTGCTGAGGCGACTTGCCCCACCACGCCGCTTACTTGTCGACTGGGTTGATGTTCCACCCGAATGAACACCTACCGAGGGTTGCGACACAAGAGTATGAAGGCTAACTCGCTTCGTTGTTTCCTGACTTATCTGTTTAGTATCCTGACGCTCTCGGCGTCGTCCAGAGCCCAAAGATTGTTCTGGCACAGGTAAAATAGTAGCCTCCACTCGGATAGCAGCATCCGATAATTCCCTCAGGGTAGAATACGAGCCAACAGTTACAGCACCTCGTAACTCATTCCTCAATCCCTGCTCAAACCTTCGACACTTATCCTCCTCAGTAGCCACATACAGAGGAGCGAAACTAGATAAGTGCAAAAATTGCTGTTCATAATCGACCACTGACCGATTCCCTTGCTGCAATTGAAGAAACTCAACCTCCTTAGCGTTCCGCAATGAGCGAGGATAAAACTGATCCAAAAATCGCTCTCGGAATGCATCCCATGCCAAGGTACGGGCATCCCAGCCAGTCAACTGTAAACTATGCCACCACCTGTAAGCATAGCCATCCAAAAGAAAAGTGGCTAAGGGTACCATGTCCTCCAGGGGACATATCATAACCTCAAAAATCCTTTCCAATCGAGTAAGCCAATCTTCGGCACCATCCGGCCCCGAATCACCACGAAACACAGTGGCTCCCAACCGTCGAGCTCGCTCAATATCTGGGCCTTTACTAATACTACTCTCGCCCCTCCCATCTTCAGACCGTGTACGGGACGCACGACTCGGAGGCATGACGTATCAACAGAAATCAAGAACCAAATGCTCTGATACCAATTTGACAGGACCCGTCCCAACTGGACGTCAAAAACCGTACCCGGTCCTGCTCCCGTCTGACAAGTCAACTAAAGGTCCGAAACTCCCCTTCAGTGCTTGCCAGACAAGGGATGTTTGCGCGGATTTCTGCTGCTGTCACTGCCTCACGATCAGTCCCGAACGTCGTACCACGGCCTGGAGGGTCACAAAACAGAAATGGTGTGAGTGGACAAAATGAACTCTTTATAAAAACATTTATCAAAATACATTCTTACCCTCCAGTTTTCACAAACTTGCATGCATATCGTAAAACATGAGTGACCGATAAAATCAAAACATATTTTCCCATGGTCCATAAAACTCATGTTCACCAAATCAGTTCATGTTATAAAACCTCAAATCCCGGCTCTCAGGCCAACACATGTGAAAACATAATCACTGGCCACAAAGACCAAAAACCCGTACTCAATACCAGTACATCATCACAATCAATACCAATCAGCACTAATCACCAGTGCACAAGAAATATATCAATTCAATCAATCCGCACTACTCACAAGTGCATAAAATATCACAAATCACATCTGCACCACTCACAAGTGCAAAATCAATCAAACTGCACTACTCACAAGTGCTGCACTACGCGTAGGCCAATATCCAGTCACTCTCTCGGGAATAAACACCTCTGGGCTCAACCCCCTCGGGCTCAGTCACCTCTGGGCGAACACATCCCCAGGATCAGACACCTCCGAGTGGTACATCCAGGCTCAGTATCATCCGAGAAGCTGACTACCATAGGATCAACTCCCGATCCTACAATCACATCCCCCAAGCTCCGGTCGTCTGGGTAATCCCCCCAAGCACCGACCGTCTGGGAATATCACAATCACAATGAACACCATCCCGGGAATTACATCCCAAAACATTTCAATCAAAACTTGACTTCATACCAAGTCAAGGTCATTCTCAACTGGGTCTCAAGCCCAAAATACCTTTTACACATAAACCGTTAAAATCACATTTAAATCAATAGAATAATCCGAAAATCATCATTGACTCACCAACCAAGTCAAAACATCATTTTAGAAATCATTTAGACTCCGGGCCTAGCCCAAAACATCATTTGTACGTACCTCGTAAAACGTGCCCGAAAAGACTGACTAAAATAATCATAAAATCACAAAAATCATTAATTTCATCAAATTCACAAGTGACTCCAAAACCGAGTCAAAATCACTATTCACTTGGGTTATCATGCCCAACATATCATTATCACGCAAATCCATGCGTTGCAACCTCCGTTGCCATTTTCACATAAATCCACGAAATTGACCCTCGACTCATTCCCGAGTCACCACATCATCTTTCAATCCATGACTCAATAATCCGAGTCCAAACATTATTTTCAATCAATTTCAATCCCGGACTCATAAACCAAGTCCAAACATCATTTTTACTAAATTTCGTAATTTCTCGAAAATCGCCCAAAATAATAATATAATAATCATAAAACTGAGAAATTACCGGATTGAAACATAAATCATGCCCAAGCATATAAAATCATATAATAAGGCATTTAAATCATATATGCATGCATCACGGTTAGAAAACAAAGTCCACTCACACACACCGTCCAAAACGGTCCGTTTCCGAGCTGCACGTTTTTCCGTAAAATCTGGAAATCACAACTCCTGTCCAAAATCATTATAGAGGGTTACTAACATCTCAAAATACATCATATAATTTTCCCCAATTTTTCCGGGATTTAAATACGTATTTTTAACGTAATACAAAACTTCGGATACGTGGAACATTAACGAAACAATATCCGATTTCATCGAAATCAACGTCAAAATGTTCGTTACACTGAGGGGATCAAAAGTCATGTTGACCTCACCTTGAGACTAGGCCGGACGCGCCCCCACGCGCCGCCGTGAGTGGCTGCGCGTGAAACCCACGCGCCAGCTACAGTGCTGTCTCCCTCACCCGTTTGTCTGTAAAACGGGCCATTTAACCCGCGAGGTGACCCGGTTCGTTTTCTGTCAATTCGACACTGAATTCATCAATTGAACATTCAGTCAGTTTCGATTCAAGTCTAATTAGAGTTCTGTGGACTTAATTACAAGAAACATTACCTCTAACCTCACTATCACAGATGATCAATCGAAGGACGTCCGGCCACTGTTCATCCTTCGAAAACCATCAAAGCTTCTTGATTTCGTTCAATTGATTCACCAGTAAGCTTCAATGGACTCAGGTAAGTATTTTCCCCAACTCAATTGCATCAATTCGTGGCTCAAACGCCACGACTCAAACTTGATTCTTCGTCACTGTACAACCATGGGGTTCAGTCAATCTCCAGCGTTTTCCTTCAATTGATGAACCCAGAAGCATCGTGGGATCCTCAAGAACACAATCCCCACATCAATTTCGTCAATCAAAGCCTCAATTCCCTCGACTCAACCTCGAGATTTCTGAAAGTTTCCTTCCTCAGTTCTACCTCAATTCGACCTCAATTCCACTTAGTTTCTTCTACAAAATGGATCGTAGTAATCCCAGAAGACAGAAACTGAACCCAATTTCGATCAACAAGGCTCAATTCATCCAATTTGATTTTTCCTCCCAAAAACCCAATTTCGAATTCCTAGTTTTCAGCCACTCTCAACCTCCCGTGTTTACCCAGTTGAGTTAGTCTCAACAAACACTCGATTTTTCCCTCAAAACCAGTTAGAATTGGCAGCAAACACTCTCCAATTCTGCTGCTCAATGCTCACGGGTAAGAAGAACAAAGAAGGAGAAAATTAAGGAGAAAATGGAGGAAATGATGAAGGATAAATGATGATGTTGTAATGATGGTGTTGGGAGGGAAACATGGACCAGATTTCAGGGGATGGGTGACACTTGTCACTCATCCGAATGTGCACAGTCATCGGGTACTGTTCATATTAAAATATTATTTTAATCCCGGTTCGTTCGGTTAATCGAGCCCGCTTCCGTGACCATAACTTCGTCGTCGAATCTCCGATTTCGGCATGCCGCCTGTCGTTGGATTCGTATCGACGAGACCTACGTAACGGTCCTTGGCCCTCGTCCATCGGACCTCCCGATCAAAAAGTCAACATTTGGCCCCTACTATGCCAAATTACCAAAATACCCCTCATCTTCCGATCATCATAACTTTCACTACGAATGTCGGAATCGAACGTGCCACCTGTCTATGAACTCGTGACGTCCCGAACTACGTCACAGTCATCGGTCAAAGTCCATTTGACCGCCCGAACTAAAAGTCGACATTTTGCCCACACCAGGGGCAAAACGGTCATTTTGCACGTTTCGTCCGATTTCACTCAACTAATCCCCGATTAGTCATTCTAAATCATGATTAATTAATATTCAATCCCGATATTTGGGACGGGTCATTACAACCTTCCCTCCTTAAAGAATTTCGTCCCCGAAATTCCAACTATCCGTATTCAACAACTACCTTGTGGAAAACAAATGGACCTCACAACACGTGTACACCTGTACACTCACTAGCCAATGCAGAACTCGTCTTCCCTCAGACGTCACATCACAGATGCACGTCGTACTGACTACACTCGACCACCCCGAGTGAAAATGAATCACCAGAAATTGGCAATGTCATCATTAAGCTGACTCCTTCAGCTTGGCGGCCCCACGTAATCACTAATGTGCCCTGACATCCGCTCTCGTAGAGAGTCACCAAAACTCACCTGTCAGTCCATGCTGACACCACAAGCCAAACTGTCACCACCAAGCTTTACCACCCTTGTAAAGCGCCAATCAGTAACAAATTAGTGACAACACATTATACCACCACGTCCGTCAATGTAGCACAAGATCAACAACACGATCTTCCCTCGCAGGGAAAACTCAATCCTGCGACAAATACCAACAACAGTATCCACAACTGTCACCCCCTCAGCGATCCCAGATGCTGGTAAGGTCACGACAAGGTAACATCTCGCCGCAAAGCAACTTGCGGTCACACTAACCACCAACTCACTCATCCTGAGTATATGCATACCGTCATCACACTCAAACAGACGGTGTAACTGGAACACATTGAACACCAGCCTAGCAGTGATCACACAACCCATCACTAGAGTTATACTGGCCAACCATGGCTAAGAGCACCTGCTCAAACAATCACTGAAATCATCAGAATCACCCTGCCCAGTACATCGTGTTCAATGTCCAGTTCACGTTCACAACCCATCCAATGGTATCAGGATTAATTTGACTACTAACACGTTCACCAACGTACTACTGGTATAACCCGTATACCGTCACCCGACACCACAAGTCTGCAAGGTATCGTACCCCAAACCATAAACAAGGTACATACATCTATCCATTGACAAGACTACAACCACCTAGGTCATAGCCAAACATGTTCCAATAATGGAGTCCATTTGCCCAAACCAGCAAGAGACAAATCGAAACTCCACCCATCAACTAGTTCCAATTCCAAATTCGAATCCGCAATTTCGTAAGAAATCCCGAATCCGAACCCATACATCACATTTTTAATTCATGTCCAAATCCGAATCCGAAATCATTATTCCATAAGCTAGCATTTGGAATAATCATTCCGCACCCAAATCCAGTATTCCACTTTCAAGTTCTAAAATCGAATCCTGAATCGTCACCCAGAAATTTGATTCCAAAACCCGAAATCTCATTCACGTCCACTCGGACACACCAAAACCGGACCTATCGGTTACCCATTCATTATACTCGGTTGACTTCATAAGGAAGCCAATCCAACAACCACACGATTAAGGTTGACAATATCCGATCACTTCAGAAACCTACTCACTCGTGTAATATACCACAAAGGGCTCCACTTCGAAAAGAAGTTCGGTCCCGTCATTACGACTCACATACCGGAGTAAGAGTGACAAACTCTCTACCCAACTGGATCATCAGGATCACGGTCCAGATCCATCACTACGTCAGCTGGCCATGAACATCACGATCCTAGATCGTCACAATGCCCAATGTCCATGACATCACAAACCCGATCCACCTAGGGAAAACCAAGGATGATCCCAAAACGATAACACCAATATTCATCCCCAGGTCAAGTTTATTCTGGGCCCAACACGCCCATCTACAAACCAGACTGTTAACAAAAACAACCATCCGGACCCACAGTAGTCCGACACACCCAAAACACCTGATACAATATTACAACACAAATGGACAAGACAAACCATTTACAAGGTATCACGAAAACATGTATCAATACAATTATTCTGACCTACGGTCAAGTCGATCGGGGCAGTTCCTTCGCAAATGTCCAAGTTTCCTACAAAAGTGACAAGTGGCAGTGCTGAGGCGACTTGCCCCACCACGCCGCTTACTTGTCGACTGGGTTGATGTTCCACCCGAATGAACACCTACCGAGGGTTGCGACACAAGAGTATGAAGGCTAACTCGCTTCGTTGTTTCCTGACTTATCTGTTTAGTATCCTGACGCTCTCGGCGTCGTCCAGAGCCCAAAGATTGTTCTGGCACAGGTAAAATAGTAGCCTCCACTCGGATAGCAGCATCCGATAATTCCCTCAGGGTAGAATACGAGCCAACAGTTACAGCACCTCGTAACTCATTCCTCAATCCCTGCTCAAACCTTCGACACTTATCCTCCTCAGTAGCCACATACAGAGGAGCGAAACTAGATAAGTGCAAAAATTGCTGTTCATAATCGACCACTGACCGATTCCCTTGCTGCAATTGAAGAAACTCAACCTCCTTAGCGTTCCGCAATGAGCGAGGATAAAACTGATCCAAAAATCGCTCTCGGAATGCATCCCATGCCAAGGTACGGGCATCCCAGCCAGTCAACTGTAAACTATGCCACCACCTGTAAGCATAGCCATCCAAAAGAAAAGTGGCTAAGGGTACCATGTCCTCCAGGGGACATATCATAACCTCAAAAATCCTTTCCAATCGAGTAAGCCAATCTTCGGCACCATCCGGCCCCGAATCACCACGAAACACAGTGGCTCCCAACCGTCGAGCTCGCTCAATATCTGGGCCTTTACTAATACTACTCTCGCCCCTCCCATCTTCAGACCGTGTACGGGACGCACGACTCGGAGGCATGACGTATCAACAGAAATCAAGAACCAAATGCTCTGATACCAATTTGACAGGACCCGTCCCAACTGGACGTCAAAAACCGTACCCGGTCCTGCTCCCGTCTGACAAGTCAACTAAAGGTCCGAAACTCCCCTTCAGTGCTTGCCAGACAAGGGATGTTTGCGCGGATTTCTGCTGCTGTCACTGCCTCACGATCAGTCCCGAACGTCGTACCACGGCCTGGAGGGTCACAAAACAGAAATGGTGTGAGTGGACAAAATGAACTCTTTATAAAAACATTTATCAAAATACATTCTTACCCTCCAGTTTTCACAAACTTGCATGCATATCGTAAAACATGAGTGACCGATAAAATCAAAACATATTTTCCCATGGTCCATAAAACTCATGTTCACCAAATCAGTTCATGTTATAAAACCTCAAATCCCGGCTCTCAGGCCAACACATGTGAAAACATAATCACTGGCCACAAAGACCAAAAACCCGTACTCAATACCAGTACATCATCACAATCAATACCAATCAGCACTAATCACCAGTGCACAAGAAATATATCAATTCAATCAATCCGCACTACTCACAAGTGCATAAAATATCACAAATCACATCTGCACCACTCACAAGTGCAAAATCAATCAAACTGCACTACTCACAAGTGCTGCACTACGCGTAGGCCAATATCCAGTCACTCTCTCGGGAATAAACACCTCTGGGCTCAACCCCCTCGGGCTCAGTCACCTCTGGGCGAACACATCCCCAGGATCAGACACCTCCGAGTGGTACATCCAGGCTCAGTATCATCCGAGAAGCTGACTACCATAGGATCAACTCCCGATCCTACAATCACATCCCCCAAGCTCCGGTCGTCTGGGTAATCCCCCCAAGCACCGACCGTCTGGGAATATCACAATCACAATGAACACCATCCCGGGAATTACATCCCAAAACATTTCAATCAAAACTTGACTTCATACCAAGTCAAGGTCATTCTCAACTGGGTCTCAAGCCCAAAATACCTTTTACACATAAACCGTTAAAATCACATTTAAATCAATAGAATAATCCGAAAATCATCATTAACTCACCAACCAAGTCAAAACATCATTTTAGAAATCATTTAGACTCCGGGCCTAGCCCAAAACATCATTTGTACGTACCTCGTAAAACGTGCCCGAAAAGACTGACTAAAATAATCATAAAATCACAAAAATCATTAATTTCATCAAATTCACAAGTGACTCCAAAACCGAGTCAAAATCACTATTCACTTGGGTTATCATGCCCAACATATCATTATCACGCAAATCCATGCGTTGCAACCTCCGTTGCCATTTTCACATAAATCCACGAAATTGACCCTCGACTCATTCCCGAGTCACCACATCATCTTTCAATCCATGACTCAATAATCCGAGTCCAAACATTATTTTCAATCAATTTCAATCCCGGACTCATAAACCAAGTCCAAACATCATTTTTACTAAATTTCGTAATTTCTCGAAAATCGCCCAAAATAATAATATAATAATCATAAAACTGAGAAATTACCGGATTGAAACATAAATCATGCCCAAGCATATAAAATCATATAATAAGGCATTTAAATCATATATGCATGCATCACGGTTAGAAAACAAAGTCCACTCACACACACCGTCCAAAACGGTCCGTTTCCGAGCTGCACGTTTTTCCGTAAAATCTGGAAATCACAACTCCTGTCCAAAATCATTATAGAGGGTTACTAACATCTCAAAATACATCATATAATTTTCCCCAATTTTTCCGGGATTTAAATACGTATTTTTAACGTAATACAAAACTTCGGATACGTGGAACATTAACGAAACAATATCCGATTTCATCGAAATCAACGTCAAAATGTTCGTTACACTGAGGGGATCAAAAGTCATGTTGACCTCACCTTGAGACTAGGCCGGACGCGCCCCCACGCGCCGCCGTGAGTGGCTGCGCGTGAAACCCACGCGCCAGCTACAGTGCTGTCTCCCTCACCCGTTTGTCTGTAAAACGGGCCATTTAACCCGCGAGGTGACCCGGTTCGTTTTCTGTCAATTCGACACTGAATTCATCAATTGAACATTCAGTCAGTTTCGATTCAAGTCTAATTAGAGTTCTGTGGACTTAATTACAAGAAACATTACCTCTAACCTCACTATCACAGATGATCAATCGAAGGACGTCCGGCCACTGTTCATCCTTCGAAAACCATCAAAGCTTCTTGATTTCGTTCAATTGATTCACCAGTAAGCTTCAATGGACTCAGGTAAGTATTTTCCCCAACTCAATTGCATCAATTCGTGGCTCAAACGCCACGACTCAAACTTGATTCTTCGTCACTGTACAACCATGGAGTTCAGTCAATCTCCAGCGTTTTCCTTCAATTGATGAACCCAGAAGCATCGTGGGATCCTCAAGAACACAATCCCCACATCAATTTCGTCAATCAAAGCCTCAATTCCCTCGACTCAACCTCGAGATTTCTGAAAGTTTCCTTCCTCAGTTCTACCTCAATTCGACCTCAATTCCACTTAGTTTCTTCTACAAAATGGATCGTAGTAATCCCAGAAGACAGAAACTGAACCCAATTTCGATCAACAAGGCTCAATTCATCCAATTTGATTTTTCCTCCCAAAAACCCAATTTCGAATTCCTAGTTTTCAGCCACTCTGAACCTCCCGTGTTTACCCAGTTGAGTTAGTCTCAACAAACACTCGATTTTTCCCTCAAAACCAGTTAGAATTGGCAGCAAACACTCTCCAATTCTGCTGCTCAATGCTCACGGGTAAGAAGAACAAAGAAGGAGAAAATTAAGGAGAAAATGGAGGAAATGATGAAGGATAAATGATGATGTTGTAATGATGGTGTTGGGAGGGAAACATGGACCAGATTTCAGGGGATGGGTGACACTTGTCACTCATCCGAATGTGCACAGTCACCGGGTACTGTTCATATTAAAATATTATTTTAACCCCGGTTCGTTCGGTTAATCGAGCCCGCTTCCGTGACCATAACTTCGTCGTCGAATCTTCGATTTCGGCATGCCGCCTGTCGTTGGATTCGTATCGACGAGACCTACGTAACGGTCCTTGGCCCTCGTCCATCGGACCTCCCGATCAAAAATTCAACATTTGGCCCCTACTATGCCAAATTACCAAAATACCCCTCATCTTCCGATCATCATAACTTTCACTACGAATGTCGGAATCGAACGTGCCACCTGTCTATGAACTCGTGACGTCCCGAACTACGTCACAGTCATCGGTCAAAGTCCATTTGACCGCCCGAACTAAAAGTCGACATTTTGCCCACACCAGGGGCAAAACGGTCATTTTGCACGTTTCGTCCGATTTCACTCAACTAATCCCCGATTAGTCATTCTAAATCATGATTAATTAATATTCAATCCCGATATTTGGGACGGGTCATTACAAGGGACCCATATTTGGATTTGTGACGATTTTATAGAAAACCCGGGCGTAGCCCTTTGAATGATTTGAAACGGTTTTTAGTATACCATCCTCATGAACAGATGCCCTCCAGACATTTCGTAGTATCCTGACGTGGTGAGTTGTCTCCTCCAGACATCTCTTAGTATCCTGGAGTAGTCACGGGGCATTGCTTGCGAGGGGTCATTGCTCGAAGCGACTGGTCCTTATAGTGACTTAGGAGCAGGGATTGCTAGAGGTTAAAACTTCCCCCTAGAGAGAGTCATTGATCTACGGGTCATTGACTTGGGTGAACCCTAGGGAGAATTGGGATTTGAGACCCCGGGTAGCACGTGACACGACCCATCCCAATCCCCCCTAGATTACCGTGGGATGTGCCATGCTCCAGTCTGACACGAATTATCAGACAAGGGATAACCTAATGCCACTGCACATTCGGGGCTTCCAGAGTGCGCAAGGATCGATGGAGGAGGCATGCGATGTCTCGGTCTCTGTTGCAGTCTGCATTCGTGATCAACCTGAAGGGCATTAAAAACAATAAAGGCTGTGAGTGGACGAAAATAATGGAGTTCATAAAACACATTTCACAAAGATATTTATGCCCTTCCTAAAACGTATGCATGCATCGAAACCAGTAAGCAAACCATTTACTAAAAGAAACCATTAGGGCCTTAGCCCAAAATCCGTAAAACCAAATCATGTGGGTCCCTGCCTAAATCTAAGAATACCGAAAACCAAAACATATATTCGATAACTCGGACATCCAACTACCAAATCCAGTTCCAAGTGGGCCACCGCCCAAAACCATAAACATAAATACCATCCATGAAAAACATGTTTAAACCATCCTGGGCATCCCAGATGCCTAGCGTCCTAGACGCTCGACGTCTCAGATGTCATATCTCATAGTATAAGCAACGCGACCTACCTGGGGTCTCACCGGGTCCATATCTCTGACATCCAAGATGTCTGACGTCGCAGGCGTCAAATCATAGCAATCATGTTCCTGAGTCACTATACGGTCTAGTCGCTCTGTGCAGTGACCCCTCGCAGGTAATGCACCGTGACTTTTCCAGTGTCTCAGACACCTGGAGGAGACCATCCACCTATCCTTGTATCAAGATGGTTTACGGAAAATAGTTTTATCAAATCATTTCAAAACACCTCAAGGGCCCTGCCCGGAATTTCCATAAAACCATCACAAGTCCAAATATCTGATTTCTCAAATCCAAAACCATTTATTCAAATCCATTTAGAGTCCCCGACCCGTAATCACATTTATAAACCAACTAGGCCTCATACCCGATTTCGTAAACCAACTGGGCCCACGGCCCGATTTCGTAAATCAACTGGGCCCCCGACCCGATTTTGTAAATCAGCTGGGGCCCTGGCCAGATAATATAACTCAAATGGATCTCAGCCTAATTTCGTAACAACTGGACCCCTGACCCGATTTCATAAAGCAACTGGGCCCCCGGCCCGATTAAGTAACTTAAATGGACTCCTAGTCCGAGGTTTCCAAAAAAATTGGGTCTCATACCTCAGTTCAACTTTCCAATTTTAAAACCATTTCATCACATCATTCATGAAACTGCAATCATGTAAAACCACAATAAAACCGTCAGCCTCGATATGCGTGTAATATGGAAAATATTTCGAAATACCTGTAACATACGCAAAATCAATAATCACAATCATCATCATATAAATCAAGTATATAAAACATATAAAACAGTTATGCACGCATAGTATTTATAAAATTAAAGTCCACTCATAGACCGTCCTATGATGCGCCTCGATACGCATGCCATAAGTCTTCTCGGGCCACATCACTATCACCGGGACTTCCAAACCTGTCCAAATCACACTAGAGGGTCACTCCCTCTTCATTAGCCCCTCATTCAAGTCCCGTAATTTTCCAAATTTGTAACTATTTTTTAATTAAATCCTAAACATTCGGACACCCTGAAGCATATCGAAACGATGTCCGATCGATACGAAACCAGTCCCAAAATGTTCGTTACATTGAATAGATTAAAAGTCATGTTAGAAGTTTCCAGAAAATACGCTTCACGTTCCCCCACGCACCGCCGCTAGCGGCTGTTCGTGAAGACCACACGCGATGAACAGTGTCGTCGTCTTCCTCTTGTGAACCTTGTTCACTAGTTTGAACTGGTTCAGCCGAACCACTGAACCGACCCGGCTAGTTCTCAACCATTCCTCAACCATTTTCAGTGATTTCAATTCCCACAAGTTCGTCTAATTTCCTAGGTTCGATTTCTAACTTCAAAATCAAGAAATGAGATCAAAATCTCACCTGTTGGAGAAAGAACAGTGACCGGCCACCTGCAACCGTGTTCTGCCATCGATTTCGGCTGTCCCAGCCCTCGAAACTAGTCTCATTCGACTCGTCTGAGTCTCTAGGTTGTGTTAGGATCGAAAGGGATTCAAAACTACAACTAAAACTCATGTTTCTATTTTTGAACACAAATGGGTTCTTGGGTTATACTTACCTTCGTCGTCGTCCCCGCCGTGCCCAGCTCATCGCTGTCACGTCCTTGTCCCTCTGGCCTCACACTCTCTCAGTCGTACTCACTCGACCTCAAGATGCAGAGGAATGAAGGTGTGGTTATGGTTTTGTGTTCTTCGCAGTTTGAGAGATGTCGAAAGAGAGAGATAAAGTTTGATGGTGATGAAGGATCAGCTGAGAGGGAATGAAGGGTGCAGATGCAATCTAGGAAATGAGATGGACGGCTATGATTAGAGTCAGATGAGATGGATGGCTAGGATGTGTTGAGGAGGGTAAAATATAATAATGGACCAATAAACAAGATCCACATTTTGGGGGTTCCAAGCCATGGGATGAGTGACACTTGTCACTCATCCAGGGCCCCACTAATAAATATTTGCCCAATCACAATAAAATAATATTTAATATGAATCTCGAGACGTAAATCTCTGATTTCGCTCCCGTGACCATAACTTCTCCGTCGAACCTCCAATTTCGACGTGCTAGCTATCTACGGACTCGTGACGTCCCAAACTACGTCACAGTCATCGGTCAAAATCCATTTGACCACCCGAACTAAAAGTAAACCTTTTGCCCAAAACTAGGGGCAAAACGGTCATTTCGCACCGTCCGTCTGAAATCACTCAACTAATCCCCGATTAGTCATCCTAACCCATAATTAATTAATACGTAATCTAGATATTCAGGACGGGTCGTTACAACCTTCCCCCCTTAAATAACTTCATCCTCGAAATTCCGACTAACTCGGTTCCATATCCACCTCGTGGAATACAAGTTCGACCTCTCATCATGTGTACGTGTGTACACCCACTAACCAGCACAATACTCATCTACACCTAAAAGTTTCACCAATACTCACGTCATATCGTATACACTCGATCACGTCGAGCGAAATTGACCACACAATCCGAGTTAAGACAATTCTACCATTACACTGACCAATTTTGCTGACACACTCAGCTTGACGGTTCATCTTAATCACCAATCCACTCTGACATCTGCTCCCACTGGGAGTCACCAAATCCTACTCATCAGTCCACGCGGATACATTCAGCCAAACTATCATCACTTGGCCAGTTGCAAATCAATCCGACCTCTCTCCCACATCGAGAGTTACCAAATCTCACAATTTCTCCGCATTTCTTGAATTTTACCATGTCAACATTATACGTTCCATCACGTCGCACTCAGCCGTCACTCACGGCTCCATGGTCCCAATTCGGATCATCGACACACACTGACTTACTCTAGAGTCGCACTAAGGTACCTCGTACCGAAATTTCCTCATAACCCACACTGTTATTAGTGAGAGTCACAGAGCAGCCGATCCATGCAAAACAACTCGTGGTTACACTAACCACCAACTCACTCATCCTGAGTATACGTATACCAACATCTCACTCGACCTGCATGTAACTGGACCCCATTGAATACCTGCCCAGCAGTAATATACATGTCATCTCTAAGGTTCCATTAGCCATCCACGGCTCTGAGTACCTGCTCATACAATCACTGAATCCGTCAAAATCACTCTGCCCAGGGCATAGTATTCAATGCCCAGTTCACGTCCTTAACAAATCCAATGATATTGGAACTAAGCCGACTACCAACAAGCTCAACCACACACCACTGGTACATCCTATGTACCGCCACCAGGCACCACTCGGCCTATCCATCAACCAATCTACAACATAGCTCATAGCTAACACGCATCAATTCTGGAGTCCATTTGTCCAGCCCAGCATTAGACAGACCAAATACTCCAACTCATCACCTATCACGAGTCTCATGGTCACCCAACCAGTAACACAAAGTCTACTCCCAATCACATCATCCAATATGTACCAATCTGACTCACGCCCGCCAAGGCGTACCCATTCATGCCAAATGAGCATCTAATCTCACTCACGTCTACCGAGACATACTAACTCCAAACTTATCGGATACACGCACATTCGATTACCATATCATAATTGATTGACTTCGAAAGGAAGCCAATCCCATCATTCACATATCCAAGGCTGACCAATCCGACCCTGTCGGATATCCACTCATTCAATTAATATATCACACGGGATTAACCTTGAAAAGAAGTCAGTCCGGACATCTCCATATCCATTATCCAAGTAAGAGCAATAAGCCATCCACCTACCTGGATCAACAAGGTCACCATCCAGATCCATTGCTACCATCACCTGATCATTAACGTCACAATCCCAGATCATGAACGTCACATCATCCGTTCATCCACATCGCGATCCAGATCCACCACATAACTTGATCATCAAGATCACGGTTCGGATCTGACCCAGCAACACCTGATCATTAATATCACGATCCAAGATCATCACAACACCCTATATCTTCAACATCACGATCCTGATCCACCAAGGATCAACACAGTTAACTACCAGATTTCAAACCATTGGGTCTTACACCCTCAACGAATCTGCATCCTATCACATCGTCCCATAACTGTTTCACATCTAATCATTCAGTCAAAGACGGAACACGTCTAGACTGTGGATCCTCTCCAATTGCCTCTTATCGATCCTTGTAATCCCACGTCATCTTTCTCCTCATCTTACCCTAACTGGACTCCCTCGTCATATTTCACTAGGTGGAATGATGACCTCGATTTTCACCACCAATCCAGAATTAAACACAACTTCTTGTGTCTAATGACCCAAAGCCAATCATGGGTCCACCCACCAATACACGCTCAACGTACTAGTGAAAATAATCATCATCTGCCAGGGGCAGAAAATAAGAAGTCACCCCCAATGACTTCAGAATACCTATCACTAATGTGGAATCAAGCACCCTTCTCATCTTCTCAATCATAACTTCG
This sequence comes from Prinsepia uniflora, assembly GCA_032719365.1. Lineage (NCBI taxonomy): Eukaryota > Viridiplantae > Streptophyta > Magnoliopsida > Rosales > Rosaceae > Prinsepia > Prinsepia uniflora. Next base: position 23,292,274 of record CM064868.1, read on the forward strand.
CTTAATTCCGATGTTCCAACCATGTTGGAACCAACGCACTCGGACACCAACCACGTGTCTGCAACCAATCTATCACCCAGACCTCATGTCCGTTAATAACCGTTTATGCACATCCAAAAGGATGTAATTCGTTACCATCTCGTTCTCACATCTCAACCTTTACAGGCTCAACTCTTGAGTTTCCATGTTATTCACAATCTCACAATCTCTCATCAACACTACCAATGATTCCCTTCGGCTTCTTCCAATTTCCATGAATTATTTGCACTTCCTCGTGATACTAGAAACACACAGCCACAAAAGTTTCGAAGTTGACGACAACTCCCCGAATCCACTAATTTCCATGATGTCCCCTGCATCATCCAACAACTCCTCGTGTCTCAATTGTACCTTCTTATCCACTCATTACATTGTCATCTCATAACTGTTGGGACTTAACCCAACGCATCTCAACTCCCTACTGGATCTCATCCAATCCAATACTCACTCACTGCCGAATCTCAGATACCGAACGTATGTCCATCATGACAGAGTCACATCCCAACTCGTGGCTCATCGTCATCACAATCACCGGCACACAGTGAGTAAATCAAACAACCCTGAGTTGTTACTCATACCAAGCAACAACCTCGTACCTCTGCTCAAGTTAGAGGAACTCTGCCTCTCTCGTACCCCACAACTATGGGTACAATCACCTGATAAACCATACAAGAAAAGAAAACGTTCCCTAAACGTTACCGATTCGCAACAACCACAAATACATTCACCCTCGATGGTAGTGCTTGCCACCCACTCGTGCAGACCCAACCACCAGACATCGCTATCGAGACTCCGGACCCAACCGGAATCAACCGCTCGTACCTACTACCATGTATCCCCGCTCCGAGATTTCATCGACGAGCACCACACCCTGGTAACCTATCCAACTAGTCTCTAACCAATCGTTAGCTAATCTTAACTCGACTTAACCAATGTCGTCCACCAGGTCATCCCCGATTTCAGCCATTCTCTACTGTACAATTTCAATCTACGAGTCACAATCTGCGGTTCTACCCAACAAACTACCTTGACTTCAGAAAGTCGCCCAATCCACGACAACTGCGAACACACAATTTCAATTCATCAGTCACAACTAAAGTTCACCTTTCCAGTCCATCCATCATGAATTAAGGTTCCACAATCAAACCCTAGGGTTTCTTTGAACTCAACTGCTCTCTGCAGTACAATCTACAACCTAACCGACCCTGCGGTCCTGACATCGCATGGACGTCAATCCAATCCTACCATCAACTCAACGGGGGTTCCACCACTAAGGTTATCAGCTAACATTCCCCACATCAGCAATCACCACTAGGGTTCACAATCTCAGACCATCACTCAACTGAGGTTCACATTTTCAGATCACTGCTCAAATGGGATTCCCCGAACCCAGCTACGCCCAGCAGCACAATAATCTAATATCACGTGACCGAACCGACGGTCCCACATTACCAATTCATCATATACAACCTCACTTGGGTCGAATCACACTAACGCACGACGTATCAGGCCAATCACATACTATCCACTATTCGATTCCAAAAACTATCTATCTGGCATCCTACTATTAGGTTGATAACGGGCTGACCACGTAGAGACATCACATCCTCTATCTGCGTGCACAATAAGAGCAAACCTGCTCTAATACCACTTAACACAACCCATCCCAATCCCCACGGGATTGCTGTAGAATGTGCCATACTTTCATCTGACACAAAGTGTCAGACAAGGGATAACCTAATGCCACTGCCCATTCGAGGCATCCAGAGTGCGCAAGAATCGATGGAGGAGGCATGTGATGTCCTGGTCTCTGCTGCAGTCCGCGTCCGTGATCAACCTGAAGGGCATTAAAAACAACAAAGGTTGTGAGTGGACGAAAATAAAGGAGTTCATAAAACACATTTCACAAAGATATTTATGCCCTTCACTAAAACGTATGCATGCATCGAAACCAGTAAACAAACCATTTACTAAAAGAAACCATTAGGGCCTTAGCCCAAAATCCGTAAAACCAAATCATTTGGGTCCCTGCCCAAATCCAAGAATACCGAAAACCAAAACATATATTCCATAAATCCGACATCCAAATACCAAATCCAGTTCCAAGTGGGCCACCGCCCAAAACCATAACCATAAATACCATTCAAGCAAAACATGTTTAAACCATCCTGGGCATCCCAAATGCTTAGCATCTCAGACACTCGACGTCCCAGATGTCATATCTCACGGTATAAGCAACGCATGCTGTCCGGGGTCTCACCGGGTCCATATCTCTGACATCTCAGATGTCTGACGTCCCAGACGTCAAATCATAGCAATCCTGTCACTATATGGTCTGGTCGCTCTGTGCAGTGACCCCTCGCAGGTAATGCACTGTGACTTCTCCAGTGTCCCAGACACCTGGAGAAGACCATCCACATATACTCGTATCAAGATGGTTTACGGAAAACAGTTTTATCAAATCATTTCAAAACACCTCAAAGGCCCTGCCCGGAATTTCCATAAAACCATCACAAGTCCAAATATCTGATTTCTCAAATCCAAAACCATTTATTCAAATCCATTTAGGGTCTCCGACCCGAAATAACATTTATAAACAAATTGGGCCTCACGCCCGATTTTGTAAACTAACTGGGCACACGGCCCGATTTCGTAAATCAACTAGGCCCCCGGCCCGATTTTGTAAATCAACTGGGCCCCTGACTTGATAATATAACTCAAATGGGTCTCAGCCCGATTTCATAACAACTGGGCCCCTGGCCCGATTTCATAAAGCAACTGGGCCCCCGGCCCAATTGGGTAACTTAAATGGACTCCAAGTCTAAGGTTTCCAAAACAATTGGGTCTCATTCCTGAGTTCATCTTTCCAATTTCAAAACCATTTCATCACATCATTCATGAAACCGCAAGCATGGAAAAACAAAATAAAACCATCAGCCTCGATATGCGTGTAATACAGAAAACATTTCGAAATACATGTAACATACGCAAATTCAATAATCACAATCATCATCATAGAAATCAAGTATACAAAACATATAAAACAGTTATGCAAGCATAGTATTTATAAAACCAAAGTCCACTCATAGACCGTCCTATTATGCGCCTCGATACGCGTGCCATAAGCCTTCTTGGGCCACACCACTATCACTGGGACTTCCAAACATGTCCAAATCACACTAGAGGGTCACTAACCTCTTCATTAACCCATCATTCAAGTCACGTAATTTTTTGAATTTTTAACTATTTTTAAATTAAATCCTAAACCTTCGGACACCCCGAAACAATCGAAATGGTGTCTGATCGACACAAAACCAATCTCAAATTGTTTGTTACATTGAATAGATTAAAAGTCATGTTGTAAGTTTCCCCAAAATACCCTTCATGCACCCCCACGTCGTAAGAGGCTGCGTATGAAGCCCACGCGAGGTGAATAGTGTCGTCGTCTTCCTCTAGTGAACCAGGTTCACTGGTTTGAACCGATTCAACGGAACTGATGAACCGACCCAGTCGGTTCCCGGTCGTTCCTTAGCCATTTTCAGTGATTTCAATTCCCACAAGTTCTTCTAATTGCCTAGGTTCGATTTCTAACTTCAAAATCAATAAATGAGATCAAAATCTCACCTGTTCGAGAAAGAACAGTGACCAGCTACCTGCAACCATGTTCTGCCATCGATTCCAGCCGTCCCAGCCCTCGAAACCAGTCTCATTCAACTCGTCTGAGTCCCTAGGTTGTGTTAGGATCGAAAAGGATTCAAAACTACAACTAAAACTCATGTTTCAATTTTTGAACACAAACGGGTTCTCGGGTTATACTTACCTTCGCTGTCGTCCCCGTCGGGCCCAGCTCATCACCGTCATGTCCTTGTCCCTCTGGCCTCACACTCTCTCAGTCGTACTCACTCGACCTCAAGAACCAAAGGAATAAAGGTGTGGTTATGGTTTTGTGTTCTTCACAGTTTGAGATATGTCAAAAGAGAGAGATAGAGTTTGATAGTGATGAAGGATCAGCTGAGAGGGAATGAAGGGTGCAGATGCAATCTAGGAAATGAGATGGACGGCTGTGATTAGAGTCATATGAGATTGATGGCTAAGATGTGTTGAGTGGGGTAAAATATAATAATGGACCAATAGACAAGATCCACGTTTTGGGGGTTCTAAGCCTTGGGATGAGTGACACTTGTCACTCATTCAGGGCCCCACTAATAAATATCTGCCCAATCACAATAAAATAATATTTAATATGAATCTCGAGACTCGAATCCCCAATTTCGCTCCCGTGACCATAACTTCTCCGTCAAACCTCCGATTTCGACGTGCCGCTTGTCTACGGACTCGTGACATCCCGAACTACGTTACAGTCATCGGTCAAAGTCCATTTAACCGCTCGAACTAAAAGTCAACCTTTTTGTCCAAGATCCAGGGCAAAACGGTCATTTCGCACCATCTGTTCGAAATCACTCAACTAATCCCCGATTAGTCATCCTAACCCATAATTAATTAATACGTAATCTCGATATTCGGGACGGGTCGTTACAGCACGCGTAGCTTGGAACCATGACTGGTGTGATTGTGACATCTCGGATGTCATGCATCAGGGATGCCGAGGATTGGTTTTTGGGGTGAGTCCCACATGTACTGGATTTGGGCTGAGACTCACTTGTATTGGTTTTGGGCTTAGTCCCCACAGATTTGGTTTTGGACTGAATCTCATTGGTATTGTTTTGGGCAGTGGCCCGTATGATTGGTTCTACTTACGTTTTTGGGCTAAGGCCCTAATGGTTTCATTTTTATAAATGGTTTTCGAATGCATGCATGCTTTTTAGTGAAGGGCATAAATATCTTCCTTTTGTGAAACTGTTTTTCTAAACTATTATCTCTTCCACTCACAGCTTTTCCATGGTTTTTAATGCTCTTCAGGTTGATCGCGGATGCGAGCTGTAGAAGAGACCGAGACATCACATTCCTCCTCCGGATCCTAGCGTACTCTGAAAGCCCGGTGGGGCTAAAGTCGGAATTTTTCCTTGTCTAACACTTCGTGTCAGACGAGATCAGGCGCGTCCCGTGTTAATCCCGGATCGCGGATGCGGGCTGTAGAAGAGACTGAGACATCACATTCCTCCTCCGGATCCTGACGTACTCTGAAAGCCCAGTGGGGCTAAAGTCGGAATTTTTCCTTGTCTGACACTTTGTGTCAGGCGAGATCAGGCGCGTCGCGCGTTAATCCTGGGGGAATTTTGGACGGGTCCTGACAAACTGCCTTATCATTTTGGTAGTTTTCGGAAAACTGAGTATGCGGCTTACGGATGTGGTTACTGCTGATCTCTATAGGGATCTGGATAATAGTTCCAAACTACGGAACACACTCTCCATTTGTTTGAGGTATTCACTTTGTGGATTGAAACAACCCGATCGGATGTGGTATTACCATATAAGTGAATTTTTTTTATCAGAGTGGGATATGTGAATAATGAACTATGCCTATGCGTGTTAATTAAGAAAATAAGTTTTAGGTTCGCTATAGTGCCCATTTATGTCTATGATATGAATCTGTTTGGTAATCTTGAAGAGATCAAAGAAACTGCTACACACATTAAAATAAAATTTGACATGAAGGATCTTGGGAGAACACACTTCTATCTCAGCTTGGAACTCGACCACCGTGCACATAGAATTTTAGTCCATCAATCGAATTACAATCAAAAGATGTTGAGACTCTTTAACGAGGTTAAAGGAAAACCTGCAAGCACGCCCATGATCATCCTTAGTCTAGATCCTAAAAAGGACCCGTTTCATCTCGCATATGATAACGAAGAGATATTGACACTAGAAGTGTCATGTCTAAGTGCAATAGGTGCATTATTGTACTTGGCTCAATGTATTAGACTGGAAATTTCATTTTTTGTGAACTTGAATCTAGATTAAGCTCTACGCCAACACGCCACCACTAAAATGGCATAAAAAGACATATTCTGATACCTTAGAGATACAATGGATATGGGCTTATTCTATCCATATGCATCGAGGAATGAATTAAACCACATTGGTCCTCAGAATAATGCATGCCTTGTTGGGTATACTGACCCAGGTTACCTATCAAACCCATACCAAGCGCCTTCCCAGTCCATTTGTGTTTTTTCCGTTGGGAACTTAGCAATATCTTGGAGGCCTACAAAACAGACCTTTATTGCTACATCTTCAAATTATGCAGAGATTCTAGCTCCTCACAAAGCAGTTCGTTAATGTATATGACTGAGAGTCATTACGAGGCAGATTCGAAGTACTTGTGCACTGCATTGCACCAATAATGAACCAAAAATTTTTCACGAAGATAATGACGGTTGTATTGAGCGGATGAAGACCGGTTTCATTAAAGGAGACAGCACCAAGCATATTGCACCGAAGTTCATCTTCAACCAACAGTAGCAAGAGTATCAGAAGATTCAGATCTAGTCAATCCGATCTCAAGACAACCATACCAAAGGCCACATTACAACAACCTATGCGAGGTATTAGCTTATGTAGACTAGCTTATATGTGGATTTGAGTGGAAGTCGAGATCATGGGAGTATCCTGAAGTATACTGAGTATCTCGACGTATACTTACATGATCATCATGTACACTTTTGTCCTATGACAAGGGTTATTTTGTCCCATTGGATTTTGTTATGTGGTTAGGTTTTAATGATGCATATTTTGGTATGGTCATCCATTAAAAATGCATCCTAAAGATGCCATGATTCGACCTATATGCATTTGCTCATCTTTTCCCTTCGACCATAGTTTTTTCCCCACTAGATTTTTCGGGCAAGGTTTTGGTGTGGCAACTATAATGCATCATATCTCATAGGCGAGATATATGCTTATTATCCATAAGAGATGACTTCAACTACCTTTAGAGACCCAGATGTAACTACTACGTATCTACGTGCATTGTACTCTTTTTCTTCGGCCAATAAGGTTTTTATTACCTAGCAAGGTTTTAACAAGCCAACACAGAGGCTTACAATTAAGCATCACTTTTTACATAAAATATCCAAAGGGAAGTGTTGTAAATAATAAGTTATTATAGCTATTAACATTTAAAGGGCATATGTGTCGATATACATATATGCCAGACCCTAACTATATAATGTTTATTCTATTTCTGAATAAAATAATTCCATACGATTGTTAGCCTAAAAAACATTCTTCTTTCCTTTAAACGGATTCTTGAGTTTACAAAAATCATAAATAATTTAGAAGACAACAAGGTAATGGGGAATCTAGTTCTATGGCACAAGATACAGAACTTTAGGATTCTATTTGGACAACTGCACCACGTTGTAAGTTGAAATTGTTCATCTGGAAATGCTATAAACAATATCTTGATGTGCAAGCTAATTTGGTGAAAAGAAGGATTTTGGTGTATAACATCTGCCCCCAGAGAGGAGAAAAAGAAGTGACCCAAGTACATTTTTTCTTTCATTGTAAATAGGCCTAATCCTTTTGGTTTGGATGGCCTTTATAGGCTGACATGAGGAGATTTGCGGGTAGGGATTTTGTATTTCCTTTCTGTCTTTTTTTCCAGTGGGCAACATGAGTTTGTCATTTGGATTCCAGTTTTTGGTTTATAGAGGTTGTGGAAGTGTTGTAATGTGCGCTGTTATAATGACATTCTTATTTAACCCAATGATGTTATCCAATAAATGTTAGAATAATTGCAGGATTTTAATATTGCCATCCTTGACAAACTGGTGCTTGTCCAAATTGTGCCTTCTATTACTGATGTTCCTAGGGCGGATGGAGGTTGGCAGCGTGCCTTTATTGGTTTTGTGAAATTCAACCGTTATAGGGCTTTTTCTATGGCTACGAGACATGGTAACGTTGGATGGGTCCGTAGGCCTTCTTTGGGAACTTTTATTGTTGTTGATGGTGAGGGTGGTTTTCATTGCAGTAACAGCCTCTAGGATGGGGCTCTAGTAGTGCGTGAAGACATACTTGCATGTATAGATTACGACTGTAAGGATGTTTTACTTGAGACTGATTCCAAACTATTAGTCCAATATGTAAGGAATGGTATAGGTGTGGATGATAATATTTAGGGTCTAGTGCACAATATCTTGGCATTGCATCCCTTTTTTGAGATGGTGTACATACACTATGTTCCAAGGACGGCTGATATAGTAGCCCATAAGGTCGTTGTTGTATGTAATCACTCTAAGCGATGTTCTAGAGGGTAGGTCTTAGAACCCTTGGTTCTTCAATATTCTTGCAAAGGATATAACCATTGATATTCATCTTTAACCAATACATCTCCTATTCTTGCAAAAAAGAAAATTAAATGATTTGAGTAACTACTCAACATCAATAATTTGAAGTACCATGTGAGAAAGTGTTTCAGTGGCGGAGAGAATAGCTGATATCTCTGTATTATGATTAATAATAATAAAAAAATATTACCCTTATATATGTTAGGATTTAAAGTAATTGACAAAAGAACAATCTGCCCTTACATGAATATTGCCACTAACTTCTATATATTTACAACACTTTGGATATTCATGTGATAGTGCTTTTTGGCTACGCATCTATATATTGCCTCGTTAAAATCTTGCTAAGTGACAAAAACCCTGTGGGATAAAAATGACCTTGGTCGAACGAAAACGAGTTCAGCGTACGGAGTAGTCGCATCGGAATTTCCGGAGGAAGTTGAAGTCATCTCTTCTCGATCATGAGTAGATAGTATATCCTTGGGATAAGATTTTATTAGAGTTGCTATACAAAAACCTTACCCGGTAAACCAAGTGAGAAAAATGCATGGTCGAAGGGAAATGATGAACAAATACATATGATTCAAATCATGACATCTTCAAGATGCAGTGTTAATGGGGTGACCATATGAAAAGTTCTACTCTTTAAAACCTAGCCAGTTAAAAAAATCCAATGGGACAAAATAATCCTAGTCGTAGGACAAAAAGGTACACAATGATCAAGTGAGTATACTTCAGAATACTCATTATGCTTTGAGAAACTTGGTATACTTCATGATACTCCCCTTGAAAACTATAGATTAGGTAGATCATCCAGTCTTCATAAGCCAGTAACTTATACATGCTGCTTGAATATAGCCTTTGGTAATGACTTAGTAAAAAGGTCTGCAAGGTTGTCTTGAGATAGATCGAATTGATCTCAATATTTTGATGCTCATGTTGTTGTTGGGTGAAGAAGATCTTCCTTAAAATATGATTGGTGTTATCTACTTTAATGAAACCGGTCTTCATCTACTCGATGCATGTAGCATTATCTTCACAGATAATCATTGGTTCATTATTGGTGGAATGCAGTCTACAAGAGCTTCAAATATGCCTCATAATTGTCCTTAGCCATATACATTCATGAACTTCTTCGTGTAAGCTAAAAACTCAACATGGTACGAAGATGTAGCAACAAGGTTCTGTTTGTAGGCCTCCAGGATATTTTTATGCTCCCAATGGTAAAGACACAACTAGTTTGGGAAAGCCTTGTGTGGGTCTAATAGGTAACCTGTATCAGTATACCCAACAAGGCATACATCATTCCTAGGATATGAGGGTTTGATCCATTCCTCAATGTATAGGGATAGAATAAACCCATATATGTTGTACCTCTAAGTTATTGAAAAATGTCTTTTAGGACATTACAGTGGCAAAGTGTTGGCCCTGAGCTAAATCTAGCTAGTAAGTTCACAACAAATGAAATGTCTAGTTTAGTGGATTGAGCCAAGTACACTAATGTGCATGTTTCCACTTAGATATGGAGCTTCTAGTGCCAATATCTCTTCGTTATTGTGTGCAGGACAAAACAGGTCCTTAGGATCTAGACTCTAGATGATCGTGGCTGTGCTTAAAGGTTTCATTCTATCCTTATTAACGCATCTCAATACCTTCTAGATGTTTAATTTGTAACGACCTGTCCCGGAGTCCGAGATTAGATTAGTGATTAATGACGGATTAGTGAAGTTAATTGGTGATTAGTTGGGTGATTTCGGACGGACGGTGCGAAATGACGATTTTTCCCTTAGAATTGGGCGAATGGTTGACTTTTGGCTCAAGCGGTCAAATGGACTTTAGACGAGGACTGTGACGTAGGTTGAGACGTCACGAGTCCATAGACAGGCGGCACGTCTGATTCCGACATTCGAGGAAGAAGTTATGACGTTCGGAAATCTAAGGGTATTTTGGTAATTTGGTTAAAAATGGGCAAACTGTTGACTTTCATACGACATGGATTTTTCATGTATTTTGAGGACCGTTAGGTAGGTCTCGATTCCCTGAGTACAACGGTAGGCGGCACGTTATCATCGGACATCGGCTGGTTCGGGTTTTTGGTCTAAACTTGTGAGGGGTAAAATGGTAATTTGCAGGGGCAAGGGCAATTTGGTCTTTTTGGCTATGCCCAGTTATAATTGGACATGTGGCTGCATTGGGAAGGGTGTCCACAAGGTTTTGGACACCAGGCTTGCCCTGGATGGTTGTGGAACTCTCTAACCGTCTCTCAATATTTTTAAAAAAGGTTTTGCATGGGTTTGAGAGAAAATAGAGTGTACGTATGTTCCCATGAACTCCCACCCCGATTAACCCCTTGATCCTTATCCCTTGCCTTTGACTTGTGAGTGAAAAAGAGAGAATACAGTGAGAGGATGGTGATGGGCTTCCACAAGGGCCGTCGTGGACGGTGGCCTCGATACCGTGAGAAATAGAGTACAGGAGAACCATTTAATCCCAATACCTTCAAACATGATCCTTTTCTTTTGGTTTGTTCTTCAAAGATGATTAGGGTGATGAGGTGAAACTGGTGGTCGCCATGGCGGAGGGCGACGGTGGAGGTAAGGTCGATTTCCCCGTGAAAATCTCCTTTGATACAAAAATGGTAGATCATGTTTCAAAGGTTATAATGGATTTGATTAATAGGAACAAGTTCTGGAGGTAAAAAGGGGAACAAGTGGACTTGGAAGCACGGCTTGTGGCGGCCGGAAGCATGGGGACTGGTCGGAGGAAAACAGGACATGTGATCTCGATTTGGAAGGTAAGATTGAGGCCTTAATTTCATGTTTTAAAGTTGTAGATTGATTGGAAATGTGTAGACAAAACTAGTGGGAGAAGAATGATCAAAATTAGATTGAAAAACATTAAAAAATAGTCGTGAACCGCCCTCGCCGGTTCGACTGGACCAGGCTGAATCGAACTGGTCTGGACCCGGTTTGGCCAGAGGTCAAAGATGAACTGTGCAGCCGCGCGTGTGGGCGTGTGGTACCTCTGATGGGGAAGTGTTCAACTCGAATTTTAATTTCTTCGGTGTAACGAACATTTTGGGACTGGTTTCGAGTCGATCGAACATCGTCTCGATATGTTTCGAGATGTCCGAAGGTTTAAAGGCTATGTTAAAAATAGTTAAAAATTCGGGAAAATTACGGGGATTTAGTAGAAGCATTATGAAGTAGTTAGTGACCTTCTTATGGGATTTGGATAGGTTCGGGAAAGTCGGTGATAGTGGATTAGCCGGGAAAGGGTAATTGCACGCGTATCGAGGCAGCGACGCGAATGGTCTGTGAGTGGACTTTGCTTTCTAACTTATGATGCATGCATAAATGTTTTTATATGTTTTCTATATGTGATTTCTAAGATTATGGTATGATGTTAATGATTTACGGTTTTGCTCGTCTTTCGAGATATTTACGTAATTGCACGTTTTACGATATATGATTTTCTACTGGTTTTGATACTATGGTTTTGGGATTTGAAATATGATTTGATTTCAATGATTTGTAATGGATCTTGAAAAGTGGATTTCTGGATTTGGATTCGGAATGATGATTCCAGATGCAGACTTGGCTTCAAAATTGTGATTTCGGATTCAGATTTGGACATGGGTTTGGAAATGGTTTTAAAATGGTTTTGGATTGGATTTTCTGGATCTGGTATTTGGTTTAAAGACCCGGATATGATATGTGACGAGGGCGGGCCCGGATATGTGATTGGGTTTAAAGACCCGGATTGAGTTTAAAGACTCGGATATTGTGATTCCCCCCGTAGGCCTATTGAGTTTAAAGACTCGGGAGTTTAAAGACTCGGATTATATTGAGGCCTGGATTGAGTTTAAAGACTTGGATTGATATTGAGTTTAAAGACTCGGATAGATCCAGTAGGTTCGATTGATTGAAATGGGTTTCAAAAGTGTTTTCTAAACGTATTATTCATTTTTGTCCACTCACAGTCTTTTCTGTTTTTGATACCTTCCAGATTGATGATATGGTGTGGGCTGTTGTGAGGGAGAGACGGAGACATCACACACGTGATCCACAGTAGGTTCTGCGCACTATGGGAAGTCCGGAAATTTTTGGACGGTTCGCTTGGGAATCCCTTGTCCGGCTGACGTGTTACATGGAGGTTGGACGTCGGTTTAGCCTTCATGTCACATGTAAGTTAGACGGAAGTATGGCTTATCCCTTGATCCCCAGGGATTAGGGGTAGGTTGTGTCATAATTTGATTGATGGACTAAAATCCCATTTGCATAGTGCTTGAGCTTCAAGCCGAGACGGAAGTTTGTTCGTCAAAGATGCTTCATTTCAAATTCTAACTTCAAGTATTCGCAATTTATTTGATCTCCTAAAGAGAACCAATTAGATTTATCTCATCAACATAAATTGCCACTATCGCGAACCCAAAAGTTTTTTTAATAAATATGCATGGGCATAATTCATTATTCACATATCTCACTCTAATTAAATATTCACTTAGAAAGTTATACCACATCTGTTCAGATTTTTTTAACATGTAAAGTGAACTCCACAAAGAGAGGGTGTTCTGTGGTCTGGAACCATTTACATCAAGTATCTTAGGTCTTTCAGATAGTTATATATATATATATATATTATATCTGTATCCAGATCCCCATAGAGATAAACTGTGACTAGATCCATAAGTTGCATCTAATTTTTTCGGAAACTACCAAACTAATAAGGTAACAGAATGTTATGCAGAAGAATATGTCTCCTCATAATCAATCCCAAAATATTGAGAAAATCGTGTGCCACTAAACAAGCTTGGTATCTCACAATCTCATTCTTCTCATTATGTTTTCTTTCAAGTGCTCATTTAAATCCTCCAGGTTTAACATTGGGAGGTGTGGGAACTATAGGTCCAAACACTTTCCTTTTTGTCAAGGAATCTAATTTGACCTAAATTACTTCTTTTTATTTTGGCCAATCTTCTCTACATTGGCATTCATCAATGGAGTGAGGTTCGATATCATCACTAGTTATTATTTCGGTAGCTACCAAGAACAAAAATATATCATCGATGATGATATCACTCTAATTCTATATCTCACATAACCATGCATAATTTACCGGGACCTCTCTATTCTCGAGATGGATTTAGACGTTGGGGCATCCCCAAACTCGTCTCTTCTAGGATAGATCCATAATAAGGAATTGTCTCTTGAGATAAATCAGTTGATATTAAGATGTCTATACGATTCAATTGTGCGAAATTTATCCTCTTCTAGGGATGGGAACCCTTCAATTCTATTGGTTTTCCTCTAGGCAGGGCATATGAGTAGTTACCTTCCATGGCTATACCTCATTTATCTGGGACAACCCATCCATCTGAGACGAAATGTTCTACATGGACGTCTATTCTTGCAGGTACATTTGCGACATGTAAATGTGATCTCGCCACTTTAGTTAGATCAGAGAAAGCGTCTGACATATTATTGGCTACACTTCGTAGATCTAGAATTCTCGTTCTCACTTTGTACAATTTGGGGATCAAGATGAGGCATAGTGAGGACATTCCACGTCAATTCACGTCATTCTTTAAGAATGTTGATATTTTTATCTTCCCCTAAAAGTGGGAAAACTGTCTCATCAAAGTAACTATCCACAAATCTAGCAGTAAAGAGATCACTATCAAGGGCTTTAACTAGTGTATAGTTGAGGAGGATACATAACTGACATATATCTCATCTTGCATTGAGCTCCCATTTTTGTATATTGTGGTGGCGCAATTGACACGTAAATTGTACACCCAAAAACCCGTAAGTGTGAAACGTTAGCTTCGTACCCAACCATCAGCTATAACATGGAATAGGATTAGGTGGCAGCGAGCCTCAACTAGGCCAACATGGATGCATGCAAAATTGTATAACCCTACGTAGAAATTCAAAGCTTGGTGCACATAACCATGGTTTGTGGAATCAATTGAAATCGCTTATAAATGCTTCTACTAGACCATTCTGAGTGTGAATATGGAGAACCAGATGTTCAACATCAATCCTAAGGGACATGCATTAATCATCGAACAATTTTGATGTAAACTCTCTGACATTATCAAGTCTTATAGATTATATAGGATAATCAGGGTAATGGGTCCTCAATTTAATTATTTGGGCAAAGAGCTTAGAAAACTCGGCATCGCGTGTGGATAATAATGCCATGTTTGACCATCTTGTTGATGCATGAACCAAAACCATAAAATATTTAAATGGTATGGATGGTTGTTAGATAGGTCCACAAATATACCTTTAATTTTTTTTCCAAGAAAATTCATTACTCATCTTTGTATATGATTGTCCGATATTCAGTTTTTCTAACGAGCAAGTTTGTTATAGTGTTTCACTAAATATAAGGTCCTTATTACTAAGGAAATGCTCGTGTGATGCATTGAGGATACAGTGCATCATACCTTGACAACAGTGTCCCAAATTATCATGCCATAATAAGTAGTTCATCGCTTTAGGTAGCTTCTGGCTAGCCATTTGATTTTCCTTAATTTTGCTAATGGTGGTCATGTTGAGACTACTCGAGAGGCATTTCAATTTCTTCAATGTGTGTTTTTGTTCGTACGGGTTGGAGGTTATGCAAGGATATTCAACATTATTTTCTTTTGTTGTTTCGACGTGATAACCATTAGCTTGAATATCCTTAAAACTCAAAAACATTATTCTGGAATATGAAGAATATAAGGCTTTATAAATGGTAAATGCAGTATCATTGGGCAACATAAAGTGGACTCTACCAGAACCTTCAACAAAGGTTGATTAGCGTGATATAGTTGTCACATGGGTATGATTCGACAATAAGTTTGTAAAAAATCTCCTAACTCGGGAGATAGTGTGTGTGGTAGCACTGTCGACCAGGTAACAAACTTCCATATTTGACATGCCTAACCATAAATTCAGCTTAAAAAATATATGTATCACATTTATGGAAACAAATAAATGGATTAAAATAAATAATACTCGAGCAAAAATCAAACTTCCAAATCCGAAGTAACTATAAATCACCAAAAATTATCCAAAATTAAAAAAAATATATACATAAAAATAGCATAAACGCCGATCATATCCATGTTGTTAAAGGTCTTAAGCCTCGTCATGTCTAGCAGCATTCTGGAAATCAGCAATCTGTGGGTGATGTTGGTAGGAGCTGATCTTTTAGTAAATTTGGTCTCTTGAGTTCCGCGTTTAGCATGATACTTTTCAACAACTTAAGCTGATGCACAACAGGTGCGGGACCAATGACCTTGTTCTCCACATTTATAACATAGGTTTCATTGGCTCTAATTTTGGTGGTGACGGGTCAAACCAGTGTTCCTATCATTTTGTGCTTTCAAGGTTGACGGAGCGCGGTTCCCATTACTGGACCTCGACTACGATTCCCTCAGCCTCGTGGGCCATGGTTAGGCTAATCTCAGTTGTAGAGGTTCGCATCGCGTATAGGGAAATTACGCCATGCGCCTCTACCATGATCTTGGTTTCTCCACTTGCAATTTGAGAAATGCACCAAACCTCTACCATGATCTTGGTTTGAATTGTTGAATTTGATGTTGATGTTCAATTTGATGTTGATTTTCATTTTGATGTCGATTAGAATAAGAAAAAAACTAAGCCTCATGGGACCTAGGCTTGCACCAACCCAAACATTTAGCCCAACAACCCAGAATCCACTCCCCATAAACTCAAGGTGCCCAGCTCAATAACCATTGCCTAGAAAGCATGCCAATTGCCAAGTGTAGGAAGCTGTCAAGCTCAGTGGGTTGGCTAGCGGCTCGACTTACAACTCAGATCGAAAAGTTAAAGAACCAACTCAATGGATGTTACCAAGCTGTGTGTTTTGATGGCCCACGGGTGAAGGGGCTAGAGGAAGAACTCAAGAAAGCCGTGATGGATGAGGAAATTTATTGGAAGCTGCAGTTTCGAGTGCACTGGTTGAATGAGGGGGATAAAAATACTAGATTTTTCCATGCAAAAACTGTGAAGCGACGACGGTTTAATCGTATCCGGGGTCTCTACAATAGTGAGGGAATTTGGATGGACATGGAGGAGGATTTGGGGGGGATTGCTACTGGTTTCTTTCAGGACCTTTTCACAACCTCACTGCCTTCCCAATTCCAGGAAGTCACAAACTGTATTGAAATGAGGGTTTCTAATACAGAAAATGCGGCATTGATTCGGCCAGTTACACACGAGGAGGTTCGAAGAGCACTTGTGCAGATTCATCCTACAAAATCCCCGGATCCTGATGGCTTTACTGCGAGCTTCTACCATAAACATTGGGGCCTACTTGGAAATGAGGTAATCCATGCTGTTTTGCACTTCTTTCAGACTGGATATATGTTGAGGCAGTTTAATTTCACACACGTGGCTCTAATCCCTAAGGTTGCTAGCCCGATGAACATGACACAATTTCGGCCTATTTCCCTATGCAATGTCATTTATAAAATTATTGCTAAGGTTCTTACCAACCGACTGAAAAGTTTGATGGGAGAGGTGATTAGTGATTCTCAAAGTGCTTTTGTGTCGGGACGACAAATTACAGATAATGTTCTCGTGGTACATGAGTTGCTGCATACAATTGGAAAGAAAAGGGGTAAAGACGGTGAAGATATGATGCTTAAATTGGATATGTCGAAGGCCTATGATAGAGTGGAGTGGGATTTCCTCTTGGAGGTTATGGCTAGGCTGGGCTTTCACCCGATTTTCTGTCATTGGATAAAAGAATGTATCACTACGACGTCGTTCAGTGCCCTTATGAATGGATCTCCTACTGAGGTATTCCGACCTTCTAGAGGCCTGAGGCAAGGTGACCCCCTATCTCCTTTCCTTTTTGTTCTATGTGCACAAGGACTGTCAGCCCTTATTCGTAGGAAGACTGAGGTAGGAGCCCTGCGGGGAATCCCTGTTGCACCTAGTGCTTTCTGTGTCACCCATTTATTTTTTGCAGATCACTCGGTCCTATTCTCTAAAGCGACGATGGAAGGGGCAGTGTGTTTGAAAGAGATATTGCAACTGTATGAGTTGTGCTCGGGCCAGAAAATAAATTTTGAGAAGAGTTCTGTGGTGTTTAGTGCAGACTGTTTTCCTCTCTTGCAGGACCAGATTGTTGGGGTGTTAGGTGTCCGTGTTAAAACGGAGTTTGGAAAATATCTGGGTCTTCAAGCCGATTTTGGGGCTTCAAAGAAGAGAGTGTTTGAAGATATTCGAAATAAAGTGGAGGCGAAGGCCCTAGGTTGGTCCGAACAGTTTCTTTCCAAGGTTGGGAAAGAGGTTCTTATTAAGTCTATAGCTCTGGCTCTCCCTAATTATGCTATGTCATGTTTCCAACTCCCGGTGGGGGTTTGTAAGGATATTGAGCGGATATTGGCCCGGTATATGTGGGGTAAGCAACAACTACAGCGTGGTATGCATTGGGCTGCTTGGGAGAGACTCACGGTTCTAAAAGATGCTGGGGGATTGGGCTTCCAGGACATTAGGGTCTTCAATCTAGCCATGCTTGCCAAAATAGGGTGGAGGATCTTGGATCAACCTTCCTCCCTTCTGGCGAGGTTATTACGAGCAAAGTACCATAGTGGGACTACAATTCTGGAAGCTAAGGATGTGGCAGGGTCCTCATGGGGTTGGAAGGGCATCTTGAAGGGTTGCGTATACTGAAGTCGGGCCTTCGTTGGCATGTAGGGGATGGGACCCTAATTCACACTCGGTCGGACCCATGGCTTCCAGTTAATCGGCCCTTTAAGGTAAAATCTCTTAATCCAAACCTTCCACATTCGGTTAATGAGTTGATTTGCCATATTAGCCATACATGGTTGTATAGCCTGGTGGAAAATCTGTTTGATGAGGAGGACACCAATGCCATCTGCTCTATTCCGTTAAGTAAATATGGGTGTTCTGACCGTTATGTATGGCACTTCTCGAAGAATGGTCGATATAATGTTCACTCTGGGTATATATTGGCTACAGAAATGTATCGTAATGGTGAGTTATTTGGAAGAGGTAGTGGGGAGACTAGTACGGTCAATGGGCTGCAACGCATCTGGAAACACATTTGGAGCCTGAACGTCCCACACAAAATCAGGCACTTTATATGGACTTGTTGTCGTGGATATATTGCTACTCGACAGAATCTGGCACGTCGACGAGTAAATGTGGAGACGGTATGTCCGTTATGTGGGGATGAGGAGGAGTCAGAGTCCCACCTCTTTTTCTCTTGTCAGTTTGCTCAAACTTTCTGGTATGGAGGACTGCTCCAATTGGTGACTGATACTCTTCAGGGCCTTTCGTTTCGTGACTGTTGGCACGCTCTAAAAGTCAAATATGGTAGCAAAGAGGATGCAGGGAATATTTTCCAGATACTTGCCTTTGGGTGTTGGCGGATTTGGAAAGCACGTAATGAACAGTGCTTTAAGCATACTTTACAATCTCCGGCCACAGCTCTAGGCTTGCTTTTTCGACAGATATCCGAGTTCTCTAAGGCCAGAATTGAGGGGGCCGTGGTTGGTGAGGTGGTTATGGGTGAAATAACGGGGCCTGGTCAGAGCGTACAGGGTCATGGTTGGCAGCGACCCATCCCCGGAGTCCTCAAACTCAATTGTGATGGAGCTTGGTCTATAGGCACACACAAGGGGGCTTACGGCTGGGTTCTACGATCATGGCTAGGTGCCTTCGAGGGGGCCGGGGGGGCTGGTATGATTGCTTGTTCGTCGGCTCTTCAGGTGGAAGCATTGGTTGTTCGTTCAGGTTTGGAGGCCTGTGTGACAGCTGGCCATACTAATGTAATTGTGGAATCTGACTCACTACAACTGATTCAATTGTTATGTAAGAAGGGCACTGATGGTACTCTTACCAATATCCTTCATGATATATATGTACTTTGTGAGTCTTTTCTGTCGATTGCTTTCCAATTTGCCCCTAGGGCATGTAACATGGTGGCACATGCTGTTGCTAACCATGTCAAGTGTATGAGTGGGTACCATGTTTGGGCCGGTCTGGAACCAACTTGGTTGTTTAACCTTCTCGCTAAGGATGTTGGCGTTTCTATTCGTGTTTAGTTAATAAAAAGGTATTTTCGGAAGAAAAAAAAATTTCACTATGCAATTACCGAAACTTTTTTTTTCCAATAATTATCAAACATATACAATTCAAGAATCAATTCAATTTCAATAATTCATGAACACTAATTTTTTTTTCATGAATAATTCATGAATATATATATATTTATATGAATCATCAATTATCAACAATTATTAATTCAATAATCTTAGGATTCATGTTTTTGAGGTTTATGATTCTAATTGATCAACAATAAGAAAAAATAATGAACATGAAATTGAAATTAGATTTGGGATGTGAAAAACGTAATTGGTTAAATTAATCATTCTTTTAAGCAATCCTCAATTCTTGAGCCACTAACTTCTAAGTATTTACAATAGACTTAGGTTTCTATTCTTCATTATTTTGCCAGCATGATTTAGGTATTAGTTTATGAATTTTACAAAATTGCTATCGGCTCTCGACTTGTGGATAATTTTTTTTTTTTCCTTAAATAACCCACATTCTTTTTTATTAAGAATTATATCATTGTACGTCATAAATAAATGATACAATCTTAATTACTATCAAAATCAAGGTATAACATTAAGATGCACAAGTCAAGATGATAACACTAATGCGGACAAAATTGCCCTAACAACTAGCAACCCAGAGCTGAAATGGAACATCAGGGACCGAGTCAGAGTATTCCATGTGAGAAGACACAAACAATTCTCTCCCGAACAGAGATGGGTAATGATGATGGATTTTTTTTTTGAGTGTCCACAAATATAATAAGAGTGATAGTCAAACTCTTTCTCCAATTTATAAATCAAACAAAGAAAAATCTCTACATGTTTGTCCAATTGCCAGATTAACTTTAACATCTAAACAATTGCCAGCTGTTGACCTTATAGAATTATGATCTTTCATTTATGTGTTTTCATGACCATCTTGAGAAACAAGAATTTCCATGGCGTCAAGTTTGGAGATGATCAGCTCGATCATCTTCCTCATTTTCGCATCCTTGTGGACTTGTCATGATGCAAGGGACACACTGAAGCCAGGAGACACACTCAACTCCTCAAGCTCCTTAGTCTCAGCATCAAGCAACTTCAATCTGACTTTCGTCGTCCAAACCTTCGACGGCTCCAACACCACCTTTCTAGCGATCCGCCGCAACAAACCAGGCTCAAACAAAGGATGGATTGGTAACAGATACTCACCAATTCCGTACCCTTCATCTCCACTTCTCACCTTGGACTTGAACAATACATTGAAAATTACGCGTCAAGGTGGGGACAATATTGTCATATTCTCTGCTTCCCAGACTAGTCTTGTTGTGGCTATCCTTCTGGATCAGGCAACCTTGTAGTACAAGAAGTGAACAGATCCACGAACCGGGTTTTGTGGCAGGGTTTTGATTACCCAACAGACACATTTTTACCAGGCATGAAGCTGGGGGTTGATAGGGCAAATGGAAAAAATTGGTCACTTGTATCTTGGGCAACAAGCTACAACCCAGCTCCAGGTCCTTTTACCCTTGAATGGGACTCCAGTGGACACCAGTTGCAAATCAAGCAAAGTGGGGTGGTTTATTGGATTAGTGGGGTGCTATCCGATGGCCGATTTGAATTCATTTTGCCTGATTTTTCCAAGCAGAGGTTCAATTTTAGCATTATTTCGAATGACAATGAAGACTACCTCACTTACACTAGTCTAGAGGATCCAAGTGCTCCAGACCCAGAATGGGTGATTTACAGCAGAGGGACACTTTATGAGTATGGAGGACAAGTTGCTATAGCACAGCCACAGAACTGTGACGGGTTTGACACGGTTGGTGGGTGCGTGAGAAGGGACCGGCCAAGCGATTGCAAGGCCAAATTTGGTAGTGACTTCGAGTTCAAAAATGGTAACTTCCAACCAAAGACGAATTCTAGCACTAATACTACTTCAGGATCATTTTACTGGTTTGGTACTGGTAGCGATGATTGTAAAGCTACTTGCTGGCAAAATTGTGACTGCCTTGGATTCGACCTTCCACTTCACAATCAGACCACTGGTGCAGGATGCCGATTTTGGAGTATAAACTGTCGGTTCGTAGATGAACTCAGTGGATCGGGTACTGCAAATCGTGGGTTTGTTTTGTCAAATCTGACAACACCCACAACAAATCCAACATCACCATCGGCCCAAAAAAAGGGTATGTTCGAATTTATCAGGTACTGTCATATCATCAACTCTTTAATTTCTTAAGTGTTATTACTTTGTCGATGCAGAACATAAGAGGCTATGGATTGGCATTGGTATTGCTGCTGCTCTAGTGGTAATGGGTGCTTGCCTCGTTGCTTATTTACTGAGAAGAAAAATTATTCCTGGTACGTATACTAATCTTTAAGCCTGATGAAGACAGAAAAAAAAAAAAAAAAAAAAAAAAAAAAAAAAGCATTTTTTTTTTTAAATTGTTGCCTTGCAAAATAAATTTTTTGAAATTGTTGCCTTGCAAACTAAAATTTGAACTTTATCAACTAATGGAAATAGGCAAGAACAGAGCACATTACCTAGCTTCAAGACATCTGATAGACCTACTGGTGAACCTGGTAATGGGCATCAAAACGATCACGGGGATATGGGACGTCAAGATTTTAGCGCATTTAGCTACGAAACTGTCTTGGCTGCCACTTCCAACTTCTCCGAGGCAAACAAACTTGGAGAAGGGGGTTTTGGACCCGTTTATAAGGTAAGGCCCCTAACAATAAATTATAAGGTATTTTTTTGTCCCTTTTTTCCTGTTGTTTTTGAAACAATTGAGAATGTTTATGTATTATATATTCAGGGAAAGTTGGTGACGGGACGAGAAATAGCTGTGAAGAGGCTTGCAAAGTGTTCTGGACAAGGAACGTCGGAGTTTAAGAATGAGTTGATTCTCATACATGAACTCCAACATACAAACCTTGTTCATTTGTTCGGATTTTGCATTCACGAAGAAGAGAGGATGTTGATATATGAGTACATGCCAAACAAAAGCTTGGACTACTTTTTATTTGGTTGGGATTCCATTTGCATGTTCATTTTGTTAGCTAATGTTTTCTTATACTGTCCAGTACTATTCTTAACTGTGAACATTGGACAGATCCAATCAGAGGAGAGTTACTCGATTGGAAGAAACGTTTCAACATAATTGAAGGAATCACACAAGGACTGTTGTACTTGCACAAATACTCGAGAACGAGTCATTCATAGAGACTTAAAGGCTAGTAACATACTACTTGATGAACACATGAACCCTAAAATTTCGGATTTTGGTTTGGCAAGAATTTTCACCCCTAATAAATTGGAAGCAAACACTAGTAGGATCGTTGGGACACGGTAAGATTCTTATCATGTTTTCTTATTTTTATTTGTTAAGAATGAATGCATTTCCTGACATATGTACCAACTAAAGACGACTTCCATTAATCCATTTGGCGCAGTGGCTACATGCCTCCTGAGACCATCGAAGGAATCGTTTCAGTTAAAACCGACGTCTACAGTTTTGGGGTATTAGTCCTTGAAATCATAAGTGGCAGGAAAAACAACAGCTTTTACACTGATGATTGTGTGCTCAATTTAGTAGGACACGTATGTCAAACAAATTTTCTTCCCTCTATGTTATGACTGTATTTGTTGACTTGGTACCTGATCTTATTAATCAAACATTGTTTCGATTTCAGGCATGGGAGTTATGGAAAGAAAATGCAGGGCTAGAACTAATGGATTCAACTCTAGGAGACTCGTGTATCGGGAATCAAGTGTTAAGATGCATGCAAGTGGGTCTACTATGCGTGGAGGAAAATGCAGCTGATCGGCCTTCCATGTCCGATGTCATATCTATGCTTACAAATCAAAGCTTGCAGCTGCCTAAACCAACAAAGCCAGCATTTTACACACAAGGAAATTCAGACACAATTTGCATTGGTAGAAAAGGGACACAAACTGGATCAATAAACGGTTTGTCTGATTCTGATCTTTATCCTCGTTGAAGAAATCATTCATGTTTCTTGCGTCTTTGATTCACAGTTATAAGTTGTATAACTTGACTCTAAAAATGGGATACTTTTTTATCAATCTGCCTCTAGTTCTTGTGATTCTAATTAAGTAACTTCAATCCATTTCCTTTTTCTTTCTTATACAACTCTCTACTTCTAGTTCTTGTGATGGTAAATTGGTAATAAACCTAACAAGAAAGTATCTCCAATCTATATTTTCCTTTCTACAACGATATTGCAAAAGTAGATTATACATATTGAGCATCTAGTAGTACTAGGGGTGTTTGTGCCCAAAAAAATGTCGTAGCGGAATCCAGGGTCATCATTCGGTGGCAAGCTTCCGAAGGAATGGATACGCAAGTGCTTGGGGTGAGCGGGGATCTTTTCGCCGTAACTAGCTGCAAATGGGGATGCAATATAAGTAACTAGGGTGAATGGGGGGAAGGCTGGAAGCCTTGGGCCACGGTGTTGCGTGCCTACCCCTAGTAGGCTAGTCGTGATGGCTTGGCCTTCTAGCTGGCTTTAAGTAGGCGTGCTACTAGTAGAGATTGCTACTAGACATGGTTAGTGGTTGGTTCTGAATTGCGGCCCATGAACCATCGTTCAAAATCAAGTGAATATGGAGCAAGTGGGCATCTTTCTTGCACTGTTCTTTTCTATGCCTCTCGCGAGGAGTTTAAATAGGGATTTGACAGATCGACCCTTTCAAGTCAGGCTGCTCGAATACTGAACAAGAACACGATGATGGTTTTACGGCTTAAGCAGCCCGTAGAACCATTAGTTGGTATTTTCCAGTTATCGGAGTCGAGGCTTGGAAGAGCCAATGAGGTAAAGAAAGGGGAATAAGGGATGAAAACACTTAGAGAATAAATTAAGTAGTTTCACTGAAGGTGGAATTACGTGTGCGTGAAGTAAATCATCCCTGGACTAAGCCATGAGCTAGCGTTGGCCGACAGAGATCATCAACAGATATGAACATCCGTTGGAAATCATACCAAGGGTGTTGGCAGAGCAATAAAAAGACATGATAATATCGGGGATGAGTTTGTAAGGTTGTGAGGGTGTGAGGGTCTCAAAAGACTGATTGAAGGTAGTCGTAGTGAGGATGATGATCTTCAGACAAGCAGAGGAAGCTTAGTTGGAAAGTAGTGTGAAGGTCGAGAAATATCTAGATGCGAGCTTGGGTTGCAAGTCAGATTGGATTGAAGGCTTTTGAAAGGGTTGAGAGAGAAGAACTGAGTCCGGGACTGAATCGAGGATATAGGTTTTGCCAAGAAATCCTAGTTTTTGAGTAACAAAAAAAACTTTTGAGAGTTTTGCAGCTATTGTAATTGATTGGGTTTAATCAATTGTATTTGTTTGATTTGAGTTCGTTTTCCTTTGAGAAGAGATCTTCTTCTCATTTTGTAGGCGGCCTGAGGTAGTGGATGGTCGACACATGCATTCCCGTGTACATCTCAGTTGCGACGACTTTGGTCACTTGTCCCCTTGCCCCTTCTGACAGTTTTTGGCACTGTGTCAGAGTTGACATGACCCATCCCAATCCCCCCAGGATTAACGTGTAATGTGTCATGCTCATGTCTGACATGAAGTGTCAGACAAGGCATAATACATACTTCAGCCCATACGGGGCTCCAGAGAGCGTCAGGAACGGTGGAGGAGTGCGATGTCTTAGTCTCTGCTACAACCCGCATCCGTGATTAACCTGAAGGGCAATAAAACCATTCAGAACTGTGAGTGGACGAAAATCAATAAGTTCATAAAAACACATTTCATAAAGATATTTATACCTTTCACTAAAAAGTATGCATGCATCGCAAAATCTGTAATTAAAACATTTACTCAAATAAGCCATTAGGGTCTTAACCCAAAAACGGTAACTCAAAACCAAGTGTGGGAACTCAGCCCAAAACAGTAGAATACCAAAATCCGTAAATCCAAAACCAAGTGGGCCACTGCTCAAATCAATAAACACAATCCAACCGAAAACCATTTCATAGATCCAACCGTCCATATTTACCACATAACCATCTCAGGCATTCCAGATGCCTAGCGTCCCAGACGCTCGACATCCCAGACGTCATATCTCACGGTAATAAGCAACGCGTGCTACCCGAGGTCTCTCCGGGTCAATATCTCTGACATCCCAGATGTCTGACGTCCCAGATGTCTGACGTCCTAGACGTCTAATCATAACATTCCTGCTCCTGAGTCACTATACGGTTCGGTAGCTCCGTATAATGACCCATCGCAGGCAATGCACCATGACTTCCCCAGTGTCCCAGACACCTGGAGGAGACCATCACATATCCTCGTATAAAGATGGTATATGGAAAACAATTTTACATAGTCATTTCAAAACATCTCAATGGGCTCTCCCCGAAATATCTCATAAAACATCACAATCCATTTATGGTCCCAGACCCAAAATCACGTTTATCAAACATAGGGTCCCAGACCCGAAATCACATTTATAAAACTCAACTGGGTCTCATACCCGATTTTGTAAACCACTGGGCCCCCGACCCGATCACAAGACTCAAAATGGTCTTAGCCCGATTTCGTAAACCAACTGGGCCCCTAGCGCGATTACATAATTCAAATGGGTATCATGCCCGAATTCATCTTTCCAAACCAAAACCATGCCATGGAACCATAATTAAACTCACAATCACATAGCCATAGCATAAACTCGTAAACCTCGAAAAGAGTGTAAATACGAGATTACCTCGAAATACGTGCAACCGTATAATCCACCAGTGCCACAATCATCATCATAGAAATCACGTATGTAAAACATATAAAATAGTTATGCATGTATCACAGTTTAGGAAACGAAGTCTATTCACAGATCGTCCTACGCTACCGCCTCGATACGCGTGCCATAAGTCCTCCTGGGCCCCATCACTATCACCGGGACTTCCAAACCTGTCCAAATCACACTAGCTGGTTACTAACCTCTTCATTAACCTCCTAATAAAGTCCCGTAATTTTCTCGAATTTTTAACTTTTTTTAAACTCGATTCAAAACCTTCGGACACCCCGAAACATATCGAAACGGTATCCGATCGACACGAAACCAATCCCAAAATGTTCGTTACATCGAATAGATTAAAATTAATGTTCACAACATCCCCAAAATGCCCTCCACGCGCCGCCGCAAGTGAATTCCCATGAAGCCCATGCGCGGCAGCACTGTTCATCTTCAAGCTTGGGTGAACCTGGTTTACCTGGTTTTCTAGTTTGACCGAACTGGCGAACCAATCCGGTCGGTTCTCAGCCAATATCCAAATATTTTCCATTTTTTAATTCCTAAAGGTTCCTAATCTCCTTCCCTATCGATTTACCTCCTTAAAACTCAAGAAAAACAATCGAAACAAACCTTTAAAGATCAGCCATGGCGACGGTCCCTGCAACCAACTCCTGCCGTCCACTTTGGCCACCTCCAACCTTGTAACCGGTCCCAAACGACTCTCCCATCCTCTAGAAACAAATCCTAACCATTAGAATCAGATGATAACCACTACAAACCAGAAACCACAAATTTGACCAAAACTCACCGTTTTTGGAGTTCTCCAGCCACGGTACACGACGTCCTACGACGTGGCCACCGTTTGACTCCTCTCCCTTCACTCTTTCACTTTCGTCTGAAGTCCAACAGCCATGAATCACGATTGAGGTTTGTTTGTGGGATTGGAGATTCAGGTTTGTGCAGAAACAGGAAAGGTGATCGCGGGAGGGAGAGAGAGAGAAAAGAGAATTATTATTTTAAAAATGGACCAATCAGAGATCCCCTTTTTAGGGAAAAGTCAGCACTGGATGAGTGACACTTGTCACTCATCCAAGGGCCCCACTCGAAAATATCAGCCAATGGGATTAAAATAATATTTAAATACGAATTCTGAAACGTAAATCTTCGATTTCGCTCCCGTGACCATAACTTCTCCGTTCGACGTGTCGCCTGTCTACAGACTCGTATCAACCCGATCTATGTAATGGTCCTTGGCCCTCGACCATCAGACCTCCCGGGTCAAAAGTAAATATTTTACCCACGCTAGTGGTAAAACGGTTATTTTACACCGTCCGATCGATTTCTCTCAACTAATCATCGTTTAACTTCACTAATCTTTGATTAGTCACTAATCTAATCCTGGAATTCGAGACGGGTCGTTACAAGAGTTGTCTGTGAATCCTTTGAAGCCACCCAAATACCACAAGCAACTTGGAAGGCCAAGGAAAAGTAGGAAAAAAGCACCTGATTCCCACAAGACCTCGAATAATAAAATGCCAAGATGTCAGGGCCCACCCCTAATCCCCCGGGATTAAGGGTTAAACCCCGCTCCCTTCTGACTTGCGTATGACACAAGGGCTAAACTGACGTCTAACCTCCATGTGACACGTAAATCGGACAAGGGAGTTTCGACCCAACCGTCCAGAAACTTCCAAACTTCCCAGAGTGCGCAGAGCCTACTGTGGATCGTACGTATGATGTCTCCGTCTCTCCCGACCAACAGCCCGAGCCGCCACAACCTGGAGGGTATCGAAAACACGAAAAGACTGTGAATGGACAAAAATAAAGTTTAAGTTCAAAAACAGTTATCAGAAAAACACATACATTTATACCCTCCGCGTAAAAACCAATGCATGCATATTAATTTACGTCATAAAACAATATACGAAAACCAAACACATTTTCCTTTTCCAATCCCGGGCCTCAGCCCAAAACCACCGAAAACCATTTCATCCGGGCCACTGCCCAAAACATCAGCATCAAGTTTCAGTGAAAACCCAAAACACATTTAAAGTCACATTCTCATCCATCGAACCTGCTGGATCTATCCGAGTCTTTAAACTCCCGAGTCTTTAAACTCAATAACCAGGCCTCAATAATCCGAGTCTTTAAACTCAACAGGCCTACGGGGGAAAGATCAATATATCCGAGTCTTTAAACTCCCGAGTCTTTAAACTCAATCCGGGTCTTTAAACCCAATCTGGGCCCGTCCCCCGTCAATCAATATTCGGGTCTTTAAACCCAATAACCAGATCCATCAAATCCAATCCAAAACCATTTGAAAACCATTTTCCATTTCCATATCCAAATCCAGAACTCATATCCATTTCCTTTCCAGATCCGAGTCCGCAACCATCATTCTGTAAGCTAGCATCCGGAATAATCATTCCGAACCCAAACCTGAAATCCACTTCAAGTCCCGAATCGAATTCCAAATCGTCACCCGGAATTCCGATTCCAAAACCCGAAATCACATTTCCGAAAACACCTTTGAACTGGGCCTCAAGCCCGAAAATACTTTTCAAAATACTTTTACTTTCCTTGAAATCCAACCGTATTTCAAATCCCGAAATCAACCGTTAAAACCAGGTTCAAATCTTTTCTCATAAAACGTGAAAACCGTCATTTCCTCGAAAAACGTGCACAAACCGTAAACCATCACAATCATATATCAAATCATAGAATCAAGTATAGAAATCATATAAAAACATATATGCATGCATCAAGAGTTAGAAAGAAAAGTCCACTCACAGACCATTTCGGTGTCGCCTCGAGACGCGCACACTTACGTCGTCCCCGGCCATTCGCTATCCTCGGCTTTTCCGAACCTGTTCAAATCCCAATAGAAGGTCACTAACTAATTCACAATACTCATACTCAAGCCCCATAATTTTTCCGTATTTTTAACTATTTTTAACCGAGGCCTAACACCTTCGGATTGTCCGAAACATATCGAGCCGATATCCGATTGACTTGAAATCAACGCCAAAATGTTCGTTACATCGTATACTTTAAAAGTCATGTTGGACACTTCCCCACACTACCCTTCACGCGCCCCCACGCGCGTCCAGAATCTCCTGCGCGTGAAACTCACGCGCATGAACAGTGTCACCAGCAACCTCTAGTCGACCCGGTTCAGACCGATCCCTGCAACTCGAACCGGCGTGGCCGGTTCTCCTCCGTCCCTCCACCAATTCTGCTCCTCTCTCCACCATCCACTTCATCCAGTCCTCCAAAATCCATTCCCTTTACTCAGACACCTCAACACGACCCCTATATCATCGTCCCTAACTCGAAGGAAAACCCGATCAATCCCCTATTCTTCATCCCGGCCAACCAACCATTCCCCCGTCACGGCAACCACCGTAGACGGTTCCTAGGACCTCACTGAGTCTCACCCAACTCCCCAAAACTCTCGACTCGTCCTCTAAACCCACGACTCACGGTTTGAACTTAACGGAAAAACAGAGTAACTGAACAGGGGTGAGGGATTACCTGCTGTCGATCGCCACCGTGCACACTGTCGCACTCCTTGGAGTCCACATAGCCATTCTAGTCTTCTCTCGAGCCCAATTGGTTCAACACACGGCCACACCACCGCCAACTCCCTCGGTTCTCCCTGTTTTTCTGGTTTTCCCCGTGGACTCACCCTGCACATCACCGATTTCCTCACACCAAATTACTCTCAATCCACTCATCAATCCTCACTGAATCTCTACTCTCACTTCTTCACTAACCAGCACACACACACTTCCCTCACCGGATCGATTTTCCCTCTCAGCCACACCCTCTGTTTCTCTCTTCTTCGAACACACACACACGACCACACGGCCAAAATAGTTGGAGCCGTGCACACTAGAACCCACTAGACCCTTAGCACGTGTCACCATCCCAAAGCCCCTCTCACAAATGTCCCAATCTCAGCTGTCCACCTGCCCCTGTCCGGTTGCACAAATCCCCAAACAGCCAAAAGACCAAATGTAACGACCCGTCCCGAATATCGGGATTTAATAATATTTAATTGTGATTTACTAATCTGGGATTAGTTGGGCGATTTCGGACGAATTGTGCAAAATGACCGTTTTGCCCCTGGGTGTGGGCAAAACGTTGACTTTTAATTCGGATGGTCAAATGGACTTTGACCGATGACCGTGACGTAGTTCGGGACGTCACGAGTTCATAGACAGGTGGCACGTTCGATTCCGACGTTCGTGGTGAAAGTTATGATGTACGGAAGTCCAGGGGCATTTTCGTAATTTGGACGATGTAGGGGCAAATGTTGACTTTTTGATCGGGATGCCCGATGGCCAAGGACCGAGGACCGTTAGGAAGGTCTCGATGCCCTGAGTTCGTAGACAGGCGGCACGCATCAATCGGAGTTCGTATGACCGAGTTACGGGTCAGGATGCGTGAGGGGCATTTTGGTAATTTACTGCACAAGGGCAGAATGGTAATTTCACGGGTGTTTGAACGGTTACTGTAGCACCGTGGAGGGAACATGGCCAGCGCACGGGTGGTGCGTTTATGGAGCAAATTGATGGCCTAAAACTATTGTTTATAGGTTGTATGGATTGTTTTGTGGCATTGTGCGATGCCAGGCTGTGTGGGACGGTGGATTTGGCCATTAACTATGACTGGTGCACGATGAAAAGCAGAGTGCTTCCCACATGTGTTCAGCCTTTCCAGGGCCCAATTGAGCGGATTGCAGTGGGCAATGTAGTTATGGGACTGAGTGAAGTGTTCTGGGATTGAGAATGAGAGGAAAGGAGCAATTTTGGTGTGGAATTGTTCAAAAACCCGAAACTGGTTTTTGAAGAGTTCATTATCGAATTTCGGTTTTCAGGCCAGCCCAGGGCAAATTGATGATTCATTTTGTTCTCTGGGATCATTTCGAGTCGAACCAGATCAAATGGGGCAAGCTTGGGAGCTCCTAGGGCCGTGAACGGACATGGTGGACGGCCGGAAAACTCGAGCTTGAGTTGTGACGATTGAGGTATTGTCGAGTTAAATTAATGATTCTAATTAGTTCGTTGTAGTCCTTATTAACTTCCTGTGAAGTTAATTTGATTTTGGTTAAGGATTGGAGGAGCTCTGGTGATCGACCCGTTTTGGGTGATCACGGGTTGTCGACAAGATTGATCGACGGTTGATGCTAATCATGGACACAGAACTGAAATTGGTGGATTGGTGATTGTTGTAGGATCAAGAACGGATGGAATTGATATCGAATTGAGGGTGTTTGAAACGGATCCTATCGCGGGTAATCTGACCCGTTTACCAGTCATTCGGGTGAAGAAGGAGCACTGTAGCAGGCGCGTGGCTTTCACGCGCAGCCACTCACGGCGGCGCGTGACGGCGCGTGGGCACGAATCTCGAGGTGAGGTCAACATGACTTTTATCCTATACATTGTAACGAACATTTTGGGATTGGTTTCGTGTCGATCGGACACCGTCTCGATATTGTTCGGGATGTCCGAAGGTTTTAAATCCAATTTAAAAATACTTAAAAATTCGGGAAAATTACGGGACTTGAATAGGATGTTAATGATGAGGTTAGTGATCCTCTAAATTGATTTGAACAGGATTGGGAGTCCCGGTGATAGTGAGGTGGCCCGGGAGGGCCTATGGCACGCGTATCGAGGCGCTCGGTTAAACGGTCTGTGAGTGGACATTGGTTTTATAAATTCGATGCATGCATAACTGTTTCATGATTGTTATAATTGGGATTATATGATTTATTTTGGATATCAGTGAATTTATATGTTTTCACGCTTTTCGAGGCGATTTACGTGTTTGCACGTGAATCGAGGTTTTCTGGATTTGCACTGATTTCCATAAATATGGATGGATATGATTTCATGAAACGGTTACGGATTTGATAAAGTGAAATCGGGCCAGGGGCCCAGTTAATTTGTTGAATCGGGCCAGGGGCCCAATTGAATTATGAAATCGGGCCAGGGGCCCAGTTAACTTATGAATCGGGCCAAGGGCTCAGTTGACTTATGTATGTGATTTCGGGTCGGGGACCCTAAAATGGAATTGAATGAACTATTTCGGATTTGATTCAACTATTTGGACTTATGACGGTTTTATGGAAATTCGGGGCAGGGCCCTTGTGATATTTTGGAAATGAATAATAAAATGTGTTCCATAAAACCATCTCGATATGAGGATATTTATATCCTGGTCTCCTCCAAGTGTCGGGGACACTGGAGAAGTCACGGTGCATTGCCTGCGAGGGCTCATTGTACGGAGCTACCGGACCGTATAGTGATCCAGGAGCAGGATTGCTGGACGTCATGGACGTCAGACATCGGGGATGTCAGAGATATGGACCCGGTGAGACCCCGGGCAGCACGCGTTGCTTAATACCGTGAGATATGACGTCTGGAACGTCAAGCGTCTAGGACGCTAGGCATCGGGGATGCCGGAGATGGAAAAATAATAATGAATATTACTGGATTGATGAAATAACTCTTGGATTTACTTTTGGAAATTGAAACTATGCTTTGGTTTCCGGGCTAAGGCCCTAATGGTTATTTCTAAAGAAATATGGGATTATTGGTTTTGGTGCATGCATATGATTTTACTGAGGGGCATAAATGTCTTATAAATGTTTTAAACAGACTTGTTTATTTTCGTCCACTCACAGCTTTGTTTTCAATGCCCTTCAGGTTGATTCCGGATACGACTGCAGCAGAGACTTGAGCATCGCATACCTCCTCCATCGATCCTTACGCACTCTGGAAGCCCGTTTGGGCAATGGCAATCGGTTATCCCTTGTCTGGCGCCTCTTGTCAGACGGGAGCACGTCACATTCCATGGTAATCCCGGGGGGATTGGGATGGGTCGTGTCAAGTGGTATCAGAGCAGGTTTTGCTCTTTTGTGCGCGAAGGACGAGGGTGTGATGTCTCTTTGGGCTGCTGTTCCGTTGTCGACCTGATAGATAGTTTTGGGTTTGTATGGTGAATTGGGTGTGTTTGGCCCGATACGCCGTGCATGGTTGCGATTCAACCCAGGTGGGGTTGTATACGATTAACTGGTAATGTGGGACCGTCGGTTCGGTCATGAGATGATGGATTGTTGTGCCACTGGGCACAGCTAGGTTCAGGGAACCCCATTTGATTGGAAATGCGAAACTCAGTTGAGTATTGGTCTAAGTTTTGGACCCTAGTAGTGTTGGCTAGTGTACGGGTGTTGGTGCATCGGAGTTAGCCGATGACCTTCGTGGTGGAACCCACGAAGGAACCCACGTTGAATTGACGATTGGATTGGATTGGACGTCTATATGATGTCAGGACCGCAGAGTCGGTCAGGTTGTGGATTTTACTGCAGAAGGCAGTTGGGTTCGGTGGAACCCTAGGGTGTGATTTTGGAACCCTAATTTATAATTGATGGACCGAAAGGTGAACCTTAAGTGAGAACTTGTGCTGCGACGAGCGGCTGAGGTCATGGATGACCATGTGGACGACTCTAGTGAGTCTAGTCTGGATTATGGGATTCGATCCACGGATGCGGTTATGAGATAGAATATGGAATCCCGTGTTGGATCGAATATGAGTGTGAGGTGTGGTTACGGATCTTGACAACGATGACTGTTGGTCGACAGTTGTGTCGAGATAACTGGCTATCGAGGGTAGTTAGTGTGGTTTTAATACTTGGGGACGTTCAGGGAACGTTCATTATCCTGATGTGCCGATGGCAAATTGGAGGTACCCATAGTCGTGGGGTACGGGTGGTGTTACGGGATCGTCGTTCGTAATGAACGAAGATCCAGGGTAACAACTTTGCACACTGTGTGCTAGCATGGATGTTCGTGTGCTATGTATGGATGTTGGTATGGTGATACCTATATGCCAATACTAGTATGGATGCCTGTGTGCTGATACTGGTATTGATGATGGTGCGTTGGTGCTGGTACTAGCGCTGGTGCAGGTGACAGTAATTGTGATGACGATGAGCCACCAGTTGGGGTGTGACTCTGTCATGATGGACAGATGATTGGTATCTGCGACTCAGTGGTGGTTGAGTCTTGGACTGGATGGGATCCAGTGGAGGTTGTGTCGTGTTGGGATAAGTCCTAACAGATATATGACGACAAGTGATGAACGGATAAAATGGTATGATTGAAACTTGGGGAATCTAGGGACGATGTTCCCTATGTCATGCGAGTTGGTGGATTTGGGGAGTTGTGATCAACTCCGAGATTGGTAAGTTTGTGTACTGCTTATATCCCCTGAGAGTACAAGGAAATTATTGAAATTGGAAAAGCCGAGGAAACCATTCGTGGTATTGATGTGGGATTTTGTGATTGTGAATCACTTGGAACCTGAGGATTGAACCTGTTAAGGTCGAGATGTGAGACGAAGGCAGTATGGTATGCACATCCAGGCAGAGTTGTGGATATTCCGTTCGGAATCGGGGTGTGTGCATACATGATTATTGACGGACGTGAGGTCCGAGTAATGAATCGATCTTGGACACGTGGTGATCCAAGTAAGGTATGGACGTGGGCAGTCCAGTGGTTGGACTTGACATCTCATTGGAAGCATGTCTGTTTCCAACGTGGTTGGAACTCCCGTTTCGGGGAGAGTTGTGATTGGGAGACGAGAGGAGTGCTCGTTTCCGCATCAGTGATTGGTATTCCGAAGTCATTAGGGTTGACTTCATATTTTCTGCCGTGGCAGATGATGATTGTTGCTACCAGTACGTTGAGCGTGTATTGGTAGGTGGACCCAGGTTTGGCCTTGGGTCATTGGACACAAGCAGTTGTGTATGATTTTGGATTTGGTGGTGAAATGCGTGGTCATCTTTCCACCAAGGGAAATTTGGCGAAGGATTCAATTGAGGGTGTAAGACCCTACGATCAGCTTTCGGATGGACTGTTAGCTATGTGAGCATGTGTGGATCCTAGGTGGATCTGATTTGTGATGTTGTCGACTTTGGTCGATGTGACGATCTAGGATCGTGATATTACTTGTCGGGTGACGTAGCGATGGATATGGATTGTGATCTTGATGATCCAGATGGGTGGAGAGTTTATCACTCTTACCTTGGTATGTGAGTCGTAAATGACGGGACTGAACTTCTTTTCGGAGTGAAGTCCATATGGTTTGTTACTCGGGTGAGTAGGTTTCCGATGTGGTCGGATCTCGTCAACCTTTGACGTGTGGATATTGGGATTGGCTTCCCTATGAAGTCAATCGAGTATTTTGAGCGGGTAACCGATAGGATCGGTTATGTTACGTCTTGATGGACGTAAACGAGATTTTGGGTTTTGGAATCGAATTTCTGGGTGACGATTCAGGATTCGATTGCGAAGCTCGAAAGTGGATTACTGGATTTGGGTGCGGAATGATTATTCCAATGCTAGCTTACGGAATAATGATTTCGGATTCGGATTTGGACATGGATTAAAATGTGATGTTGGGATCGGATTCGGGATTTCTTACGAAATTGCGGATTCGGATTCGGATTTGGAACTAGATGATGGGTGGAGTTCGTTTGTCTCATGTTGGTTGGGCAAATGTACTCCGTTACTAGAACGTGTTTGGCTATGACCTGGGTGGTTGTAGGTGGATTGATGGATTGAGGTACGTACAGGGTACGTTGTACGAGGATTGATACTGGTTAGGCTGAGTGGTGCCTAATGGCGGTACATGGGATGTACCAGTGGTGTGTAACTAATGTGTTGGTAATCGGATTGGTTCTGATATCATTTGTTTGGCTATATTGTGGACTGGACATTGGATACTGTGCGCTGGGCAGAGTGATTTTGTCAGGGTTCAGTGATTGTATGAGCAGGTGCTCTTAGCCATTGATGGCTTATGGAACCCTAGTATTGAGATGTGTGTCACTGCTGGGCTGGTATTCAATGTGTTCCAGTTACACCACTTGATTGAGTAAGTTGGCGGTATACGTACACTCGGGATGAGTGAGTTGGTGGTCAGAGTAACCACGAGTAGCCTTGCGTGATGCTACTACGCCGTCATATTTTCCAGCGTTTTGGTTCGCTGAGGGAGTCGGCGATTATGGACATTGAGATTTATTTATGTCGCAGGATGGGCTTGCCCTGCGAATTGAGATCATGTGGTTGATCTTGCGCTACATCGAGAGTGATGTAGTACGTGGTGTTGTCACGGATAGACAGATGGTTGGGGCTTTATCAGGGTGGTAAAGTTTTGTGATGACAGTTTGACTAGTGGTGTCAGCATGGACTGACAAATGAGATTTAGTGACTCCCGACAGGAGCAAATGTAAGGATTTATTGGCAATGGAAAGGAACCATCTAGCTGAAGGAGTCAGCTAAATGGTTAGGCGATTTTATCGCGGATCAGGTGATCATTTCCACTCGAGGTGGTCGAGTGTTGTTGCTATTATGACGTATGACTGTGATGGGATGTCTGGGTACAAACGAGACTGGTGTTGTCCCAGTATGTGGGTGTACAAGTGTACACAGATGTGTGGTCGAATTGTTTCCACAAGGTGGTTGTGGAATAAGGTTATTGGTAATTTCGAGGACGAAATTCTTTAAGGAGGGAAGGTTGTAACGACCCGTCCCGAATATCGGGATTTAATAATATTTAATTGTGATTTACTAATCTGGGATTAGTTGGGCGATTTCGGACGAATTGTGCAAAATGACCGTTTTGCCCCTGGGTGTGGGCAAAACGTTGACTTTTAATTCGGATGGTCAAATGGACTTTGACCGATGACCGTGACGTAGTTCGGGACGTCACGAGTTCATAGACAGGTGGCACGTTCGATTCCGACGTTCGTGGTGAAAGTTATGATGTACGGAAGTCCAGGGGCATTTTCGTAATTTGGACGATGTAGGGGCAAATGTTGACTTTTTGATCGGGATGCCCGATGGCCAAGGACCGAGGACCGTTAGGAAGGTCTCGATGCCCTGAGTTCGTAGACAGGCGGCACGCATCAATCGGAGTTCGTATGACCGAGTTACGGGTCAGGATGCGTGAGGGGCATTTTGGTAATTTACTGCACAAGGGCAGAATGGTAATTTCACGGGTGTTTGAACGGTTACTGTAGCACCGTGGAGGGAACATGGCCAGCGCACGGGTGGTGCGTTTATGGAGCAAATTGATGGCCTAAAACTATTGTTTATAGGTTGTATGGATTGTTTTGTGGCATTGTGCGATGCCAGGCTGTGTGGGACGGTGGATTTGGCCATTAACTATGACTGGTGCACGATGAAAAGCAGAGTGCTTCCCACATGTGTTCAGCCTTTCCAGGGCCCAATTGAGCGGATTGCAGTGGGCAATGTAGTTATGGGACTGAGTGAAGTGTTCTGGGATTGAGAATGAGAGGAAAGGAGCAATTTTGGTGTGGAATTGTTCAAAAACCCGAAACTGGTTTTTGAAGAGTTCATTATCGAATTTCGGTTTTCAGGCCAGCCCAGGGCAAATTGATGATTCATTTTGTTCTCTGGGATCATTTCGAGTCGAACCAGATCAAATGGGGCAAGCTTGGGAGCTCCTAGGGCCGTGAACGGACATGGTGGACGGCCGGAAAACTCGAGCTTGAGTTGTGACGATTGAGGTATTGTCGAGTTAAATTAATGATTCTAATTAGTTCGTTGTAGTCCTTATTAACTTCCTGTGAAGTTAATTTGATTTTGGTTAAGGATTGGAGGAGCTCTGGTGATCGACCCGTTTTGGGTGATCACGGGTTGTCGACAAGATTGATCGACGGTTGATGCTAATCATGGACACAGAACTGAAATTGGTGGATTGGTGATTGTTGTAGGATCAAGAACGGATGGAATTGATATCGAATTGAGGGTGTTTGAAACGGATCCTATCGCGGGTAATCTGACCCGTTTACCAGTCATTCGGGTGAAGAAGGAGCACTGTAGCAGGCGCGTGGCTTTCACGCGCAGCCACTCACGGCGGCGCGTGACGGCGCGTGGGCACGAATCTCGAGGTGAGGTCAACATGACTTTTATCCTATACATTGTAACGAACATTTTGGGATTGGTTTCGTGTCGATCGGACACCGTCTCGATATTGTTCGGGATGTCCGAAGGTTTTAAATCCAATTTAAAAATACTTAAAAATTCGGGAAAATTACGGGACTTGAATAGGATGTTAATGATGAGGTTAGTGATCCTCTAAATTGATTTGAACAGGATTGGGAGTCCCGGTGATAGTGAGGTGGCCCGGGAGGGCCTATGGCACGCGTATCGAGGCGCTCGGTTAAACGGTCTGTGAGTGGACATTGGTTTTATAAATTCGATGCATGCATAACTGTTTCATGATTGTTATAATTGGGATTATATGATTTATTTTGGATATCAGTGAATTTATATGTTTTCACGCTTTTCGAGGCGATTTACGTGTTTGCACGTGAATCGAGGTTTTCTGGATTTGCACTGATTTCCATAAATATGGATGGATATGATTTCATGAAACGGTTACGGATTTGATAAAGTGAAATCGGGCCAGGGGCCCAGTTAATTTGTTGAATCGGGCCAGGGGCCCAATTGAATTATGAAATCGGGCCAGGGGCCCAGTTAACTTATGAATCGGGCCAAGGGCTCAGTTGACTTATGTATGTGATTTCGGGTCGGGGACCCTAAAATGGAATTGAATGAACTATTTCGGATTTGATTCAACTATTTGGACTTATGACGGTTTTATGGAAATTCGGGGCAGGGCCCTTGTGATATTTTGGAAATGAATAATAAAATGTGTTCCATAAAACCATCTCGATATGAGGATATTTATATCCTGGTCTCCTCCAAGTGTCGGGGACACTGGAGAAGTCACGGTGCATTGCCTGCGAGGGCTCATTGTACGGAGCTACCGGACCGTATAGTGATCCAGGAGCAGGATTGCTGGACGTCATGGACGTCAGACATCGGGGATGTCAGAGATATGGACCCGGTGAGACCCCGGGCAGCACGCGTTGCTTAATACCGTGAGATATGACGTCTGGAACGTCAAGCGTCTAGGACGCTAGGCATCGGGGATGCCGGAGATGGAAAAATAATAATGAATATTACTGGATTGATGAAATAACTCTTGGATTTACTTTTGGAAATTGAAACTATGCTTTGGTTTCCGGGCTAAGGCCCTAATGGTTATTTCTAAAGAAATATGGGATTATTGGTTTTGGTGCATGCATATGATTTTACTGAGGGGCATAAATGTCTTATAAATGTTTTAAACAGACTTGTTTATTTTCGTCCACTCACAGCTTTGTTTTCAATGCCCTTCAGGTTGATTCCGGATACGACTGCAGCAGAGACTTGAGCATCGCATACCTCCTCCATCGATCCTTACGCACTCTGGAAGCCCGTTTGGGCAATGGCAATCGGTTATCCCTTGTCTGGCGCCTCTTGTCAGACGGGAGCACGTCACATTCCATGGTAATCCCGGGGGGATTGGGATGGGTCGTGTCACCAAAATACCCCTCTTTGAACCCAAAATTACAATTTTGCCCTTATCGTTTTAGACCCGTAACTTACTCATCCTAGGTCCGATGGCCACGTGCCGCCTGTCGTTGAATTCAGGACGATGAGATCTACCTAACGGTCCTAGGTCAAAGTGTCAAAACCCGATTGTACGAAAAGTCAACTTTTCCCCCTAGTTTAGCCAAATTACGGTTATGCCCTCAACCTTCCGAACATCATAACTTCCTCCTCGGATGTCAGAATCGGGCGTGCCATGACAGGACCCGTCCCAACTGGACGTCAAAAATCGAGCCCGGTCCTGCTCCCATCTGACAAGTCAACTAAAGGTCCGAAACTACCCTTCAGTGCTTGCTAGACAAGGGATGTTTGCGCGGATTTCTGCTGCTGTCACTGCCTCACGATCAGTCCCGAATGTCGTACCACGGCCTAGAGGGTCACAAAACAGAAAAGGTGTGAGTGGACAAAAATGACCTCTTATAAAAACATTTATCAAAATACATTCTTACCCTCCAGTTTTCACAAACTTGCATGCATATCGTAAAACATGAGTAATAGTATTAACAGTGGACCGATAAAATCAGAACATATTTTCCCATGGTCCATAAAACTCATGTTCACCAAAACATTTCATGTTATAAACACCAAATCCCGGCTCTCAGGCCAAAACATGTGAAAACATAATCACTGGCCACAAAGACCAAAAACCCGTACTCAATACCAGTACGTCATCACAACAACAACAATCAGCACTAATTACCAGTGCACAAGAAATATATCAATCCAATCAATCCGCACTACTCACAAGTGCATAAAATATCACAAATCACATCTGCACTACTCACAAGTGCACAATCAATCAAACTGCACTACTCACAAGTGCTGCACTACGCGTAGGCCAATATCCAATCACACTCTCGAGAACAGACACCTCTGGGCTCAACCCCCTCGGGCTCAGTCACCTCTGGGCGAACACATCCCCAGGTTCAGACACCTCCGAGTGGTACATCCAGGCTCAGTCTCATCCGAGAAGCTGACTACCATAGGATCAACTCCCGATCCTACAATCACATCCCCCAAGCTCCGGTCGTCTGGGTAATTCCCCCCAAGCACCGACCGTCTGGGAATATCACAATCACAATGAAAACCATCCCGGGAATTACATCCCAAAACATTTCAATCAAATCTTGACTTCATACCAAGTCAAGATCATCCCCAACTGGGTCTCAAAGCCCAAAATACCATTTACACGTATTTCTTTAAAATCACCTTTTAGAACAATAAAATAATCCAGAAATCATCATTGACTTACCAACAAAGTCAAAATATCATTTTAGAAATCATTTAAACTCGGGCCTGGCCCAAAACATCATTTGCACGTTCCTCGTAAAACGTGCCCGAAAGACTGATTAAAATAATCATAAAATCCCAATAAATCATTAAATTCACAATTTCACAAGTGACTCCAAATCCGAGTCCAAATCACTATTCACTTGGGTTCTCATGCCCAAAATAACATTATCACGCAAATCCATGCGTTGCAACCTCCGTTGCCATTTTCACGTAAATCCACAAAATTGATCCTTGACTCATTCCCGAGTCACCACATCATTTTTCAATCCATGACTCAATAATCCGAGTCCAACCATTATTTTCAATCAATTTTAATCCCGGACTCACAACCCAAGTCCAAACATCATTTTTACCAAATTTCGTAATTTCTCGAAAATCGTGCCCAAAATAATAATATAATAATCATAAAACCGAGAAATTACCGGATTGAAACATAAATCAAGCCCAAGCATATAAAATCATATAATAAGGCATTTAAATCATATATGCATGCATCACGGTTAGAAAACAAAGTCCACTCACACACACCGTCCAAAACGGTCCGTTTCCGAGCTGCACGTTTTTCCGTAAAATCTGGAAATCACAACTCCTGTCCAAAATCATTATAGAGGGTTACTAACATCTCAAAATACTTCATATAATTTCCCCCAATTTTTCCGGAATTTAAATACGTATTTTTAACGTAAAACAAAACTTCGGATACGCGAAACATTATCGAAACAATATCCGATTTCATCGAAACCAGTTTCAAAATGTTCGTTACAATGAGAGGATCAAAAGTCATGTTGACCTCACCTTGAGACTAGGCCGGACGCGCCGCCGTGAGTGGCTGCGCGTGAAACCCACGCGCCAGCTACAGTGCTGCTACAGTGCTCATTCTTCACCCGTTTGTCTGGTAAACGGGTTGAAAACCCAGCGATAGAACCCGGTTGAATCTCACCCAATTCGACCTCAAATCGATCCGTTCTTTCCACTGATCCCTTCTAATCCAACTCTAATTAAGTTCTGCAAGTTCAATTACGTGAATCATGGTCTAAATCCTCACGACTCTCGATCGATCCTTGACGGGTTTCCAATTCGGGTTCACCAATTCCGTCCCTGATTTTCAAATTAATTCATAGGGTAAGCATCGTGAGAGTGTATTGAATGTTTTTCCAAGATCAATTTGAAGAATTCTTACCTTTAACCCGTTGAACCCAAGCTCGATTTTGAGCTGCCATGGAAGCTCAGTTCTTCCTCAATCCAACACGGTTTCACTTCGGTTTTGATGCAGGAAGGTTCGTTTTGATCTCAGGAGTCGAATTGAATCCTCAATTTCGATCCTCACAGCTCACAATCTCGAATTCGAAAGTCCCCCAAATTTTCTGAATTTTCGAACCAAAATTCTCCCAGAGACCTCACTGTCACTCGAGTCTCTCTCTCAATTCGGCTTCCTCAGTCTCCCAATTGCACAATGAGACAGAGACAAGGGTTAATTAGCTGTGAAATGGGACAATGATGAAGTCAAGCCTTAATTTGGGGAAATAATGTCCAAAGGTGTATGATTATGTTTCCCCAAATTCCCGTTTCTATGTTAGCTGGGACATGGAAGATGACAAAGTGACAGATGTCACAATCTGGTAGCAAGAATCAAGGTCAAAAGACCATTTTGCCCCTAGACATCCGTGACCCGTAACTTGGTCACCCGAACTCTGTTTTCGACGTGCCGCCTGTCGTTGTATTCGTATCAACAAGACCTACGTAACGGTCCTTGGTCCTCGTCCATTGGACCTCCCGATCAAAAAGTCAACATTTGGCCCCCTAATATGACCATATTAAGAAAATGCCCTTGGGCTTCCGAACGTCATAACTTTCACCTCGAATGTCGGAATCGAACGTGCCACCTGTCTATGAACTCGTGACGTCCCGAACTACGTCACAATCATCGGTCAAAGTCCGTTTGACCGCCCGGACTAAAAGTCAATATTTTGCCCACGCTAGGGGCAAAACGGTCATTTTGCACGTTTCGTCCGACTTCACTCAACTAATCCCCGATTAGTCATTCTAATTCATAATTAATTAATATTCAATCCCGATATTCGGGACGGGTCTTTACATGCCACCTATCTACGGATTCGTGACGTCCTAAACTACGTCACAGTCATCAGTCAAAGGCCATTTGACCGCCCGAACTAGGGGCAAAATCGTCATTCTACCTTAACGACTCTAGCGTCACCCGCTAACCACCGTTTAAGCTCACTAATTCTTCATTAATTACCGTCTTAACTCTAATTTCCGGGACGGGTTGTTACACAAGATATCATGCACAAACAAAATGTAGCAACTGTGGTTCAGTTGGACATTATATGAGCAAGTGCCAGGTATTGTCTTTTACTGTTTTTGAGTTTGGACTGCTCTTTTTCTGTTTATTCTTGTTTTTGAGTTTGGAATGATATTCTAGGAACCAATAACCTCCAAAGCAGCTGCCCAAGCCACCAAAAGACAAGAAGCACGTCGTAGAAGCAAGGAAGCGAAGGAAAAAGCAGCTGATGACATTATAGGGACAAGATCAAAATCAAAGCAGAAAATTCCCCATCAATCAGTTTCTCAAGAGATGTCTTCACAAGCAAGTGTACCTTATCAACCCTTTTCACAACCACCTCCACCCATACAAGAAATGTCACAATTTGGTGGTAGCCAACATGCTCAGTCTCAACCATCAAAACGTCTGAGGTTTAAATCCCCAACAAAGAGGATTAAAACAATAAAGTAGTAGTAGCCTTCATTTAGTTTTTGAAAAGATCTATGTATATAAAGTGACACTAAAATTTTATGAAACCTTTTATGAATTTTCCATCTTCGTTAAATGGAGTCTTCGTTGTGGATTATCATTTTTGTTAAAGGTTATTGCAACTTAATGAATGCAGATTTTTATTCAAATTGTTTTCCAATCTTTTCACTTCAAGGTAAACTGAAATGCACATATTCATAATCCATTTCATATATTAGAATCTAAATACGTAGCCATTCTACATTACATAAATTCCTCCTACAAACATTACATAAGACATTAAAACCTTACAAATACTCTTCAATTCTTAAACATCAAGGCAATAATCAATGCCCAAGAGAACAACAATCCAAGCCACAACTTCCTACACAAAGCATTTTTTTTTTCCGCATCCCTTTGAAGCCTATCAATCTTCCTCAATAATCCAGGTATGATAATTTGAGATCTTGGACACATCTCAGAATCCATCCATTGCCAAAACCCACAACCACCCTGCATAACACAAGTAACCATGTGCAAACAAGTTATTAAGGTCATTATACAAACACATTAACATGACCTCAAACTGCAAAATTATTAAGGTCATTATACAAACACATTAACATGACCTCAAACCACCCTGCAAACAAGTTATTAAGGTCATTATACAAACCCACAACCATCCATTTCCAAAACCCACAACCAGGTGCAAAAAAAAAATCTTACCCTTGGATTTGGACAAATTAGGAACCTCCTTCCTGGATTTTTATCAGTCCAAGAGGTGACAATTTTGCTGGCCTTCCCACAATAGCAACAATTGGGGTGATTGAACGGTCCTTTCTCCATTGTTCACCTTCAGACGAAGAGTAAATAAGTAGCTATTGACTTTGAATAGGGTAACGTTAAAGACATGACCTCAAAGTGACTAAATACATGCATTAAGCACCCTACCTACTTGATTGTAACTTAATAATTTGACTAAACCATTTGCGGGGCGGAAAGCATTGAGAGCATGCATGTGCCATATAGACACCTACAAAATCTTTTTTTTATATATATATATAATGAAAACTTACTCCACTGAAAAAGAAAACAACAAAAGTGAAAATTCCACTCCCCAAATAGTAACACCATCATTGAATTCAACAAAAATGAAAATTAAACTCTGAAGCAGGTCTCCCTCTCGGCCTCACAATCAGTCA
This sequence comes from Prinsepia uniflora, assembly GCA_032719365.1. Lineage (NCBI taxonomy): Eukaryota > Viridiplantae > Streptophyta > Magnoliopsida > Rosales > Rosaceae > Prinsepia > Prinsepia uniflora. The sequence continues at coordinate 23,337,199 of CM064868.1, forward strand.
TCTCCTCAAGTTTTCCAGGTATGTCTGCGGTTTTTTTTTTGGATCAAAGTGTGTCTGCGTTTATTCATCTTACTTTCCTTTCATCAATTTCTTGGTTGAATCACAATAATGTTATTGTAGGTAAACTAGAGTAAAATCCATTTCCTAGGGCAATTAGTCTTAATTTTGTCTTCCTCGTGCTAATTGATTACTACAGTTGAGTTCATGTGACTAGTGATCATCCTCCGCAAATTAAGAAAAGATGAGCCAACTTCGTATATCCGGCTCATAGAAAAAAAAGATAGGCAAGTTGAATGTCCACACCAATAACAAGTATCAATCAATAAAACCAAACAAAACCCAGATGAAAGATTATCATTTTCACCTAGCTATCTAATATCCTACAATCACAATCTATGGGATTTTACTATGTCTCAAGGATTTCAAAAACGATTTTGTTGAGAGTCTTGATACCAGCATGGAGGCATTTGCTTTTATGTTCTTGGGAAATTTCACATTGTAAGATTTCTAGAATTGATAGTTCAGCATGTTTAGGAGTCACCACACGCATTTCTTTTGTAGAACAATCCAATATTTGTGTGGAATATCAATTTTATGTCTATTTATCCTTTGTATCTGGAATAAGTAGTTATATATCCAGAGAACTTAATAAGTAGTTATTAGTTATTTATGTCTGGCATAGTCCACAAGTACTATAACCATATCGAAAGAGTAAGTTCCGAGAGTGTTTCTAGGATAGTTCAGCTACCTTTATATACTGTCTTGTTGGTTCATTTAATGTTGCTTAATCTTGCCAACTAATCTTGGATTCCTGGTGCTGCAGCACTCTTGTTTTCAAGATGTTAATATTTCTCCTTGTACTCTTAGGTGCTGCCCTCTTTAGAAGTCAAAGAACACGAATTTCTGTTGAGGGAACTTGTAATGATGTGGTCAAATTACAAGTTGATGGTAAGGTGGCTATGCAGATTCTTTGAATACCTTGACCGAGATAGTCTTCGTATATCCGGCTCATAGAAAAAAAAGATAGGCAAGTTGATTGCCCACACCAATAACAAGTATCAATCAATAAAACCAAACAAAACCCAGATGAAAGATTATCATTTTCACCTAGCTATCTAATATCCTACAATCAAAATCTATGGGATTTTACTATGGAATGAAAACAAACACTTTAACCCAAAAAGAAAAGACAAAAACTTGGGGCAACAGGAGAAAAGGTTAAGGAATAAAAACCTGGGGCAACAACGGCAGCTGATACCAAACACAGGGTGATAGACACTGCCACGTCCCTTGCTTTTGCAACGTTTAGCCGAAGATTCAGGCGAAATGTGGAGCTCTGATTCCTCAATTTTCATCAAAGGAGCATTTGCAAGCCTCCTCTCTTTACTTTCACCTTCAGCCGAACTCACTTCATGAAAATCAAACAGAAAATAAATTTATAAGTTACAAAAGAAAGAAAAAAATGCCCAATTGCTCTTCCATTTTTTTCCTAGGCTTTCTAAGATACCAGAAAGCAAAAGGGAACCAAAATAAAAATCTCACTGGGGATTGATTACCGAACCTGCCTCTTAACCTCCCAGCGCCTTGAATTGAAGTGTGAGTGCTAGCTATTCCCTTCAATCGATCAGGGGGATCGGCGAGCTGAGCTAGGGTTGTCTGGGTAATTCGCTTTCTTCCTCTGCGGTCGCCTGGGTAATTCACGGGCAATTATCTCTTCAATTTTCATCTCCGCGGGACAATTATGCCCCTGCAAATAACGGACTGGCGTGAATTTTGACTACCAGGAGGCATTTTGAAACGGAAATCGTGTTTAGGAGGTAACTTGGGTCAGAATCATATTCATGGTACATTTTGAGACTAAACTAAATGTTCAGGGGGGCAATTTGAGTAAAAAGCCAAATAATAATGATAAGTACTGTGGTCAAATTTAATGGCTACGTAGTTCCTTGTGCAGTTGTGCTCCTATGTCATGCATTTTTGTCTCGGTATCCATATCCATGCAACAAAAGACAGTAGCACCACTAGCGGAGGTTGCGTGACAATGAGGGACGGCCATGGGTATGGGCCGCCGTATGGCCAGAAATGGTTATGATGAATTTGAGCTCAAAAATGGTTTCTTTAAAACTAAGCAATAGGGTAATAGTAGCAGTGGTTGTATTATTAATTAGTGACTTTGACTGGGCGGGTCTTGTCATTTATGATTTATCCACATTTTACAGCCTGTTGCCGGCCAGATTAAGAAAGCAATTGGTAGAGTAGAAAACAACAAATTAAGGAGATATTTTACGTGTTGGCCAGCCAGCAACTTGAAGCACTTTGATAGAAGATGCGAGTGATGAAATGAGATTTTGAGATATTGACCAGCGCTTTAGCAGCCACAAAAGCCACGTGTAGATAGATAATGTGATATTCAAGGAATGAGTGCGTGCCCGGTTGGTTAAGCTCCACTAAGAGCATCACAAGAGCCACAAGAATGTTACTATTTTAAGTTCCAAATTTTCAGTCCATTCGGCAGGGGTTCATGGCAACAACTAGCAGTACTGAACAAAGTCTGAACAACCTAGTTTTTTCAAGCTTATTAATGTTGTTGACTTCTTGTCATTCCCAGACAGACACACTCAAACGCGGCGACACGCTCGACTATTCTTCCTCAACTCCCTTGGTTTCTTCAGCAGGGAAGTTCACTTTGGGCTTCAATGAATATTCAAGCTACTGCTACCTAGTTATACGGTGGATGGGACAGCCAAATGATGTTTGGAATGCCAACCGTGAGAAGCCTGTTTCGTGCACATCCGCTGCACTCACCTTGGACAAGTACAACACATTGAAAATCACACACGATGCTGGAGAGCCTATGGTTCTGTTCTCCGCCCCAGACGGAAGTGAAACTACCAACACCAATATCAACGTTGTTGCTACGCTACTCGACTCTGGCAATTTCGTACTAAGAGAAGTGGTCAACAGCACCGTCAATGGATCAACAACCGCGAAGAATCAGATGTTTTTGTGGCAGAGTTTCGACTATCCTACAACCGTCCTTCTCCCGGGGGTGAAATTAGGTGTCAACCGTAGAAATGGCCGCAATAGGCTGCTTACATCATACTTAAGTCCGCAGAACCCAAGCAGTGGGCCTTTCACCCTTGAATGGGATCCCAAAGGGCTCGACTTGATAATAAGGCGGCGTGGGGTGGTTTATTGGAATAGCGGAGCATTTAGAGATGGAGGATTTGAATTTCTATCATCTCATGACGAATCAAAGCAGCTCAGGTACAAATTTGTGAGTGTATCAAATGAGAACGAAGCCTACTTCACTTACAATATAACGAGCCAAGTGCTTCAAGGTTATAAATCGGGATGGGTTCTGGCAAGTGACGGGAACTTGATTGAGAACTTGGGCGGTATTATTGCGCAAACAGAGAACTGCTATGGTTTTCAAAGTGATGGAGATGGTTGCCAAACATGGGGCAAGCAGATTTCTTGCAGAAATAATACCATTAAATTCGAGACGAAAGTTGGGTACTTCCAACCAACACCTGGCTCAACAAACAAGTTTGATTCAAATGCAAGTCTCTCCATCAGTGATTGCAAGGCTGCTTGTTGGGAAGACTGTTCGTGTATCGGATTCAGCACTCTGTTCGGAAATCAGAGTGGATGCAAGTTTTACACTGGAAATTGGCAGTTAAAAGGACAAGACCTCTCTGGATATAGTAGTACAATATCTTTTCTCACATCAAATTCATCTCTCGTTCCTGGTACGTCCTACTACCCATTTAGATCATTCCTATAGAAGTCAACACAAATCCAAATCCTTTAGCCATTCAATTTGATACTGAACATCATTGTGTTATCGGACTGCCCTATATTCATCCATGTATTTGATTGTAATGTTACATACTCAAACATAACCCATTTGTATAAATTATGTAAATACTTTTGTAATAAGGGCCTACGAAATAAACGGTCTGATCATGTTATTATTAGTGAGTTGAGCTCAAATGAGTAGTTAATGCTATATTATAATACTAACCAATTGGTGATTAAACGCTCATATATAAGGAGTGAACCTCTTCTTTGTTTCTTCTCATGGCAGGTAAAATAAACCGTGCAAATACAAACAATTGGAAGCAGATCGTAGTGATTACCAGCATTTCCATGGCTACCGCTTTATCGGCAATGGTGCTCTGCATCGCGTACTGCATTCGAAGAAGAAGAAGAAATATAGTTTTGTTAGGTAGAGCGTTCATCAAACACATGAATGTATATGTAAACTTGTCTAGAAATTTTAATCGTTGGCCTATATATGCAGGGGAGAACAGGACAAACGTTGGGAGAGAATTTTGGGACTTGGAAGAATCTGATAGATTCCATGTCAGTGAGCTTCAAAAAGATAGAAACATCGGACAACATGATTTGGGAGTGTTTTCCTATGCATCTATCGTGGCTGCCACCAGCAACTTCTCCAAACAAAACAAGCTTGGTGAGGGGGGCTTTGGACCAGTTTATAAGGTATTGCTTCAAATCTTTGTTAAAACCAACCAAAAGAAATGCCTCTAATATAGATTGTGGCACAAGAAATATCTGACAATGATCGATATTCAGGGAAAATTAATGGGAGGGCGAGAAATAGCTGTGAAGAGGCTTTCGAGTTGCTCAGGGCAAGGAACAGTGGAGTTTCAAAATGAAGTAGTACTCATATCTGAACTCCAACATACCAATCTCGTTCAGCTTTTGGGATTCTGCATCCACGGTGAAGAGAGGATGCTAATTTACGAGTATATGCCCAATAAAAGTTTGGACTACTTTTTATTTGGTTCGACAGACTATCTTTTTTCTTAGCACTTGATTTCAATGTTCCAGAAAAACCCACATATCAGTTGTCAAATATATAGATTGTTAATATGGTTCCCTAACTTCGCATATTTTGGCAGATTCAACAAGAGCTATGGACCTCGATTGGAAGAAGCGGTTCGATATAATCGAAGGAGTTGCTCAAGGATTGCTTTACTTGCATAGATACTCAAGACTGAGGGTAATTCACAGAGATCTAAAACCTAGTAACATACTACTAGACGAAAATATGAACCCGAAAATTTCTGATTTTGGACTGGCAAGGATTTTCACCCATAACGAACTGCAAGTAAATACAAACAGGGTTGTCGGCACATAGTACGTGAAATGCAACTTTATAATGACATGTTCCATCCCTTTTTTATTTTCAAAATTGCGTGCCTTTTTTAACATAGGTACTAATCTTCTTCTTTTTGGTGCGCACAGTGGTTACATGTCTCCCGAATATGCTATGGAGGGAATTTTTTCCATAAAATCCGATGTTTACAGTTTTGGCGTGTTAATGCTTGAAATCATAAGTGGCAGGAAACACAACAGCTTCTACGACGATGATGCCGTCAGCTTAGTAGGATATGTATGTGGACTAGAAGTCAAGATTAATTTTGTTATCTATATATGGCTTGAGCATATTGTGATATAAACTTGCTTTATCAGGCATGGGAGTTATGGAGAGAAGGATCATGGCAAGACCTAATCGATCCAAAATTAGGGGATTCACGTGTTATCGATCAGCTGTTAAGATGTATTCATGTTGCTTTACTTTGTGTGGAGGAAAATGCAGATGATCGACCGACCATGTCAAATGTCATAGCTATGTTGACAAGTGAGAGTACCTCACTAGCATTACCGAAAAAGCCAGCATTTCTACCCAGAACAAGAAGGGTGATCAGGGACAAAGTAACGTCAGATATATCGGTAAACGACATGTCCATTTCCGATTTAGATGTACGTTAAAAGTATTAGTCTTTTGACTTTTAATTACGTCTTCATCTTCAACTGTATTTCAATTTCAGCCAGTGTTACATGGTACATAAAAGGAGACACAAGAGGGAAACAAAAGTAGTAGTAGAATAACATGGGATGTGAGCAACTAAAATCCTAGCAGATTGCATACGATTTTGCGTCATTTTACTCTCCCCTATTCACATTCTAAAACGGAAAAATAGTTGCATATAATCATCCTAACGTGAACTTGCTTGTTTTCACCATTGTTGATTATCGGGAATATGCGCAAAATGTGGTACTCTCAACCAAATTGACGATCGTTTGTTAATATGTACGCCCTTTCTTGAAAGATATACCGAGCTGGGACTTGAGAGTGCAGCAATGTGCATCCGATCAATTATTTTTAAAGATAGATGAAAGCCAGCTAGGGTAAAGTTGTCCCTTCCATGTGCATAACGTTTACGACGTGAATTGCAAGGGAATTAGGATATAGGCCCATGGTTAATTACAAATTTCGGTGCCTTTGGACTGATGGATTTCTAAGTTCTGAAAGATTTAAGTTTTAATCCAAAGAATTAAGAAAAGAGATGGTTATACACATTTAATATGGTCATTGCCAAAATATTTATTAAAACAATACAAGCAACATACTCATGTTTATTATAGTGTACCACAAAATTACACTAACACTTGGTGATCATGGAGTCCAATTTAATGGGAGCTGTACATGCTGTAAACGTGGATGACGGATGGTTTGGTTCAAATGATGTGATTGTCATTGAGGCCCGATTGCTGGCAGGTCAATTTGTTCGAGCTTCTTGCCAGTTCAGACCACGGTGCTGCAACATGGTGGCTCACCATCTCGCTAGGTATGCTAAAAGATATAACAATAATATGATATATATCACCAGGTTAATTGATGATATGATGATAATTAATGTTTGATGATATGATGATATTTGTACGATCAGATGATGTTTCAATGTTAAAAGATATAACAATAATATGATATTTTTGTGGCAAAACTGCACATAAGTAAACAAAACTACCCAGAAAACTTTTCTTTGATGTTAGGGTAACCCAGAAGGAAAACATCCCATGTGGGTCTAGCAAATAAGCCTAGAAGGCTATACGAATGGTCTCAAAATCTTTTGCGATGAAGCCGAGTAGGCTTTGTGAGCATGCACAGCCCACCAGGTACAGCTCACTAGGGACAACCCACCAACCGCAACCCTACCAGGGCGGCCCAATAGGTGTGGCCCAGCTGGTGCAATCCAGCTAGCGCAGCCCATCGGTTTGGCTTAGCTAGCGGCTCGACTAATTTTTTTTCAAAAAAAAAAATAAAAAACAGTATTTCTTTTATATCCTTCCGGTCTTGAAATATGGACCTCAATGCCTGAAGCATGATGTCATTTGTTTAAATCTTCAATGCCAGAAACATTAATTTAAATCATTTCTACATATTACGTAATATTTATTTACTTCGTTTGAATTAGCACTTATTAGGAAATGTATATATTCAAATGAACTAAAAATTTATAAGCAAACTAATAGTAAAGGAATTCAATGTTTACTTCATAAATTCACTATTATATATTTACCCCAAATTAATTATACCATGTTATAGAACCTGCAGTTCTAATTAGTTCCTTATGGATTAGTTTTTCCCAAAGCACTAATATATTGTTACTTCCTCTTTGTAAAGGATGACACATCTCAACAAGCTCGATTTTGATGCATTGGAAGCTTTCGAAAACAGGTATTACCAGTAGACTGAAGATGTGAAACTTCATCTCACTGCAAAAACGATTCACTCAACCATCTAAGAAGACAATGTGACTTCAGAGCATCAAATAGCTAAGCTATGATTCTCATTCGGAGGCACATAGATTGAGCACTACAAGGTGAGTATCTCCTTCAAAAACCTCGAGAACACTATGGGTTTTGCTGGCAAATCAATTTGATCATCATAAAGATATTTTCTTTCTTGAAGCAAGACATGATTAGCACAAGCTTCGGTTTCAAGATTTCAAATTCGTAAACGAATACAACTCTGAAGTATTCCAACTCGAGTCTCTTCTCAAATACTGTAAGAATGAGCTCACTAAGATTGACCTCTTTGATACAACTTTCTCCACATTTCTTGCTTTCATTATTGTCCTTGAGTAACAATACAGGGGAGAAAAATTACCAAGTTTGTGGAATTGATCACTACTCTATTGCTGGCTGAAACAAAGAAAAAACAACATTCTACTAATAAAAAAAATGATCAATCTCGATTGGTTGGCACTAGGACAACACCTTTGCTTGAAGAAAATGTTGTTGCTCGTCTCGATTCAAGCCGTGCGTGGAGAAATGGGGTCATGGTAGAGGCACTGAGCGTAACTTCCCTAGAGGTGATGGATACCTTTACAACCAAGATCAGCCTAACCATAGCCCACGTGGTCGAGGTAATTGTGGTCGAGTTCCACTTGGTGGGAACCACACTCCTTCACCCTTGAAGGCCCAAAATGAGAGGAACACTAGTTTGGCTCGTCGCCAATAGAATCATAACCCATAAAACCTATGATATAGATGTGGTAGACGGGATCATTAGTCTCACACTTGTCGTGCTTTAGCTCAAGTTGTTGAAGAGTATCACTCCGGATGTAGAACTTCAGAGTCCAACTTTTCTGATAAACTAGTTCCCACATATACCACCCTTGAGATTGCTAATTTCTAGACTACAGGTAGACATGACGAGGATTGAGACCTCAAAATACATGGACATGGTCGAGTTTTGATCTTATGGTTTAGCGCTGATAGTGTTAGCACACACACAATCCTCTGAGATAGTATATTTTTCTACAAACATAACTTCTAATCGTGCCCTTGTGACAACTATATCATGCTAATCAAACATGGTTGAAGGGGTAAAGCCCACTTTATGTTTTCCAATGGTAATGCATTTTCCATTAATGAACCTTTGTATTCTCCATATTCTAGAAGAACATTGTTGACTTTAAAAGATATTCGAGTTAATGGCTATCACGTCAAAGCCACAAAAGAAATGGATGTGGAATAATTTTGTATAACGTCCAACATGTACGGCCAAAAGTGTATATTGAAGAAATTAAGATGTCTTTCGAGTGGTCTTTATGCGGCCACTATTAGATCGATTGAGGAAAATCACATGGCTAGCTAGAAAGCACCTAAAACGAGCAACTACTTATTATGGCATGACCGGTTGGGAACTCTAGGTCAAGGTATGATGCGACATATCCTCATTACATCACACGAGAATTCCTTTACTAATAAGCAGCTTGTATTTAGTGAAACAATATACCAAGTTTTTTCGATGGGAAAATTGAATACTAGGCTATCATATGCAAAGATAAGAAAACAATCCAACCCCTTCTTCAACGAATACAAGGGGATATTTGTGGACCTATCTAGCCACCATATAGGCCACTTAAATATTTCATTATTTTGGCTGATGCAACGACACGATTTTCACACCGCAATGTTACATTTTATAAACCCCTTGTATAGATCATTAAACTAAGGGCCCACCGGCATTATCCTATACAATCCATAAGACTCGATAATACCAGAAAGTTTACAAAGTTTACATCGAAATCATTTAATGATTATCACATGTCCCTTAGGACTGATGTTGAACATCTGGTCTCCCATGTACATACCCAAAATGGTCTTGCATAAGCATTCATTAAGCGATTGCAAAAGACTCCATGGACCTTGGTTATGCGCACCAAGCTCCCAATTTATACATAGGAGTATGTAATTTTGCATACATCCATGTTGGTTCGGTTGAGTCCCATTGCTACCCAACCTTATTCCGCTTAACACTTGGTGGCTGGGTACAAACTTGATGTTTAGAACCTTCGTAACATACTCATGTTCAGTTTAGGTGCCAATAGCGCTAGCACAATGTACAAAGATGGGACCTCAACATAAGAGGGGCAAATATGCAGTTATGAATTTCGCTCCACTATACACCATTTAGAGTCATTGACATGAAATCTCTTTATAGCCAAGTTGGGAATAGTTACTTTGATGAAACAGTCTTCCTGCCATTATGGGGAGATAAGAACGTAGACGTTCCCGAAGAACGATGTGAATTGACATGGAATGTTCCCATCATGTCTCATCTTGATCCCAAATTGCAAGGTGAGAACGTAGTGTGGAGAATTCTAGGTCTACAGAGTATAACTAATAATATGCTAGATGCTTTCTCTGAACTAGTTAAAGTGACAAGATCACATGTTCCTACTGCAAATATGCCTGCAAGGATATACGTCAATGTAGAACCTGTCGTCTCAGATGGACGAGGTACAGCTATGACGGCTAACTAATCATATGTCCCTACCTAGAAGCGAGGTTGACCAATAGGTTTGAAGGATTCTCATCTTGGAAGAGGATAAATTTGGCACAATCGTATCCCTTAGACAACTTAATATTAACTAATATATTTCATGAGATAACTCTGTATTATGGGTATGTTTTAGAAGAGACGACATTGGGAAACACTCCAACGTCTGAACCCAATCTCGATAATAAAAAGATATCGATATATTATTCCTACTTATGTGAGATATGGAATCATAATTTTTATTATCATTGATGATATATTTGTATTCACGGTAGCTACCGAAATAATAACTAATAGTGATGTCGAACCTCATTTTGTTGATGAATTCCAATGTAGAGAAAGCTGGCCAAATGTAAAGAAGTAATCTAAGCCGAATTATATTCCGTAACAAAAAGAAATGTGTTTGGACCTGTAATTCCGATACCTCCCCACGTTAAAGCTGTAAGATTTAAATAGGTATTTATAGGTGGATTGTAAGACTCGTGTCTTGGGAAGTAAGATCGGTGAGCAAGACCCACGAGCTTGGGAAGAAAGACTGTTGAGCAAGACCTGTGAGCTTGGGTAGCAAGATCGGTGAGCAATCCCACATCGCTCAAGGAGAGAAAGGTGAAGTGTCTTATATGTGTGGGCACGTATCTTCCTAGCACGAGGCCTTTTGGGAGCTCACTGGTTTTGAATTTGGTTAATTGAGTAAAATATGGATGTGATCAAAATTAGTGAAATCCCTAGTCTGACCCGAGTTGTTAGATGGGAGCAAGATCGGTCCAATTTTTATGTAATTAGGGATGAGTTGTGTCACAATGTACTTCATTAAAACCTTCTTCCCAGCTAATGATAGAAACTGTTCTGACCACCCTGTTGCTTTCACTTCCACGTGGTTCTTGATATCTTCAAATACAATGTCAGGACCCGACCCTCCTCGGTCAGGACCCGACTCATCTAGCAAGATATTGTCCGCTTTGGGCCTCCTTGCCCTTGCCCTCACGGTTTTGTTTTTGGGAGCTCACAGTGCAACTTCGCAGAGGGTCACCCATCATGGAATTGCACAAATCTCAACTCGCTTAACTTTGGAGTTCCAACTGAACCCAAAGCCACTGAGCTCCCAAAAGGCCTCGTGCTAGATAGGTGTGTGCCTACACCTTTAAGGCACACCATCATTCCCCTCCCAGAACATTCCCCCCACGCAAGAATGTGGGATCATTCATCGTTCCCTCCAGGACACGGGTCTTACAATCCACCCCCATTAGGGCCCAGTGTCCTCGCTGGCACACTTCCCGGTCGGGGTCTAACTCTGATACCATTTTGATAGGACCCATCCCCAAAAGACTTTGATAACTGTGTCCGGTCCTGCTCCCGTCTGACAAGTCAACTGAAGTTCCGAATTTACCCTCAGCGCTTGCTAAACAAGGGATAACCACACCTGTGCCCACTCATGCCTCCACCTCTCGAATAGCCTCGATCATCGCGCCACGACCTGGAGGGTCAATAAAACAGAAAAGGTGTGAGTGGAAAAAAATAAACATTTATAAATACCTTTGAGGAAAATCAATCTTACCCTCCAGTTTCACAAACATGCATGCATATCATAAAACATGAGTAATCACGTGAAATCAATCAAGTATGAACAGTGGACCGATAAAATCAAAATATGTTTTCCCATGGTCCGTGAACTCATGTTCATCAAATCAGTTCAAGCTATAAAGTATTTGGACACAAATATCAATAAATCATAAATATAACCAATCCTTAATATCCAATCTCAATATCCAAGTAACTGTCACGATATCAATGCAACGCGTGCAAATTCGAGAGTCTCACGTCCGAGTACATCCCTAGGATCTACGACGTCTAGGGTGATATCATCTCCAGGATCTACGACGTCTAGAAGATATCATCATAATCTCACACTCCTGAGATTGAGCCTCCCTCGGAACTACTCATATCCAGGCAGTGGATCGTGACTACTCCAGGATCTACGACGTCTGGAGGAGACTATCAAATCACAGAGGATGGTATATGTGGAACAGTCACCAAATCCAGTAATCTCATTTTAAAACCATTTATGTCTCAAATTAAATCAAAAACATTTCAACAGGACCTATGCCCGAAACATAGCTTTCACAAAGCAAGTTCCACAAATCCATCATAAAACAATGTCCATAATTCACTTTATAAATCAAAACAATCAATTTAATCATATTCACATGTGACTCCAAATCCGAGTCAAAATCACTATCCAATTGGGTCTTAAGCCCAAAAATATCATTTTCACGCAAATCCGTGCAATCGCAACCTCAGTTACCAATTTCACAGAAATCCATAAAATATATCCAAAAAGCATTACAAATCCATAATCAATCCCTGACTCATAATCCGAGTGAAAACCAATCTCAAATCCCGGGCCTTCGCCCAAAACCTCAGTTTCACAGTTTTCTCGAAAATCGTGCCCAAAACAATATAAAACAAATATTCCCAAAATCCAGAAATCATCATATCGAAAAATTAATCATGCCAAATCATTTCAAATCATATAATAAATCATTTAAAACATATATGTATGCATCACGGTTAGAAAACAAAAGTCCACTCACACACCTTCCAGATTGTTCAGTCTCGAGCTGTTCGCTCTCTTCCGATGTCCTGGGAATATTTCGGCCTATCAAACAAAGTAATTTAAGGTTACTAGACTATCGTATAATCCCACATAAAAATTCCCTAATCATCGAAATTTATCAATATTTATTTTTGTCCACTCACACCTTTAATGTTTTATTTACCCTCCAGGCTAGTGCACAAGTACAGGGGCTGATAACGAGGCAGAGAACTAAGTAGACCGTTGCGCACTCAGACACCTTACAGAGTATGATTTTGATCTCTACTTGTACTATTACCTATGCTCTGTAAACCTGTTGACTAGTCAAACTTGTGAGGTCAACGGTCCTGTAAAACTTAACTATCCCTTGTCTGACAATGTCTGTCGTTTGTTATGTTGGATATATATATATATATATGTGTGTGTAAGGTTACTTTTGGCACTTAAGAGTTATTGTCAGATGGGAGCAGGATCCTTCACGAATATCGAGGGATAATCCGGATGGATCTTGTCAAATAGTCCAAAATCAGCTTGTAACCCCATGTACTTCCCAAATGCAACCTTCTAACTCGTCCCCAATACGGTTGCAATATGGTGCTGGATATGTTGTAGGAAATCCACACTAAACACAACAGAACTCTTTTTGAGATTAATCATTTGCACATAACTCATCTCATACAACTTGAGCGTCTCCTCCAGACAAACTGCATCTACCATTGTAGCTTTGAAAAGGAGAATTGAGTCGTCGACAAAGAAAAAATGAGTCAAGGTGGAAACCCCTAGTGCAATAGATATGCCCCTCAATGACCCAACCTCCTTTCTGCTTAAGGAGTGCAAATAAGGCTTCTACACAGAGCACAAACAAGAAGGGAAATATAGTATCTCCTTGTCTAAGGCCCCAAGAAGGGTAAAAAGGAGTTGTGGGATTTCCATTCATTAGCACACTAAATGAAGTCGTTGAAATATTGACAAGGCCATCCCAAAAACGATTTGATAATTGGGAAAAGTCCTGCTATTTTCTAACAATTAAAACAAAGTTCCAAAAATACGCTCACAAAATAAAATACAATACAACAAAAACTGTTAGAAAATGGATAACCAACTGCTCTTAATCATTAAACTATCAAGATCAACCAATCAACAGTAATACAGAGCATAGGTAATTATACAATAAAAGTACCAAAGCCTACTCTGAATAAGCCAACGAGTGCACAGTGGTGAAGCTATGCCTCCATCTCAAATCAACCTCTGTCAAAAAATGGATAACCAACTGCTCTTAGTCATTAAACTTTTAAGATCAATCAGTCAATGGTAATACAGAGCATAGATAACTGTACAATAAAAGTACCAAATTCTACTCTGAAAAGTCAACGAGTGCACAGTGATGAAGCTATGCCTTCGTCTCAAATCAACCCTTGTCTTTGTGCAACAACCTCGAGGGAATACTAAACCAATAAAAGTGTGAGTGGACAAAAACAATCATTTAAAAATACATTGCCAAGGAAAACAATCATTTACCCACCAGTTATAAAAAGTTTTTAACCATTAATGATCTCATTCAAACATCGATTTCAACCTGTCGTCCGTCTACAGACTTGAAATTTTGTGGCCTACGTAACAGTCTTCAATAAATATGCAAAAAGATCTTCAATCAAAAGGTCAACTTTTGACCAACTATAAACAAGGGTAAAAAAGTTAACTTACATCTAAAATTTTAGGAATTACATTTACTGAATTTTCAGGTCGTTGCGAATACACCCCATAATCCAGTTACAAAAAGTCTCATTCAACCCCAATTGCTGCATAAAAACCAATAAAAAAATTCCATTAAACTTTGTCATATGCCATAGACATATCCAATTTTACTATCATCTCTACCTCCTTTAACCCACGTTTCTTCTGAATGGCATGGAGGAGTTTATGCACAACCAAAATATTATCAGATATGTAACGACCCGTCCCAAATTCCAGGATTAGATTAGTGACTAATCACGATTAGTGAGGCTAATCCGTGATTAGTTGGGCGAAATCGGACGAACGATGCGAAATGACCGTTTTGCCCCTAGCGTGGGTAAAATGTTGACTTTTCGTTCGGGCGGTCAAATGGACTTTGACTGATGACCGTGACGTAGTTCGTGACGTCATGAGTTCATAGACAGGTGGCACGTTCAATTCCGACGTTCGTGGAGGAAGGTATGACGTTCGGAAGTTTAGGGGCATTTTGGTAATTTTGGTTAAATGGGGGTCAAATGTTGACTTTTTGACCGGGAGGTCCGATGGCCGAGGGCCGAAGACCGTTACGTAGATAAGGACGATACGAATCCATAGACAGACGGCACACTGAAATCGGACTTCGAACGAGAGAGTTATGGGTCACGGAAGTTCGATTTCACTATGCACGAACTTCGAGACGGGGACGTTTCGGCGAAATCTGATTGGGTGGATATTTTGGTGGGCCCCATGGATGAGTGACAAGTGTCACTCATCCCATTGACTTGATCCCCCAAATGTGGATCTATATAATTAATTAATATTATTTAATTATTTTTATAATCAAATCCACCAACCATTAATCCTAACCATCCATTTCAACTCATCTTTAAATCCTCACCCTCCATTTCTCTTCTCTCATCAGCCATCCTCCTTCATCTTTGTTCATCCTCCAACCCGAAACCCATAACCCCATTTTTCTTCATTTTCTTCATTTTCTTTCAAAAATCAAAACACACAATCACACTTCACCATTTATCACTTGTATGGGCTGGGAGTGACCGTGGGGGGAGTGTGAAGGGCTGAGGACGGAGAGGGTGGACGGTGGCCCACGGTGGAGGGCACGGCGGAGGAGAACCCGTGAGGTAAGAAAATGTTCAAAAATCCAAATTTGAGTTTTAATGGTTTTTAATCGATTTCTTTAATTAGGTTAGGTTTCTGGGGACCCTAGGAGTAGAATGGGATTAGTTTTGGGGCTTGGGATGGCCGGAAATGGCCGTGAACGGCTGGAGAAAATCCGGCCACCATTGATGGCGGATGGAAGCTCCGTTTCGGGTGGTTTTTCTTAGTTTTAGGGATTGGGTTAGATAGGAAATGAAGAAATAGGAATTTCGAGATTAAAATGGGACCAAACGGACCCCGAATCGGTCCGAAAACTGAAGAAAAATCGAGATGAACAGTAACGGTGAACAGTAACCGTGAATAGTAACTGGTTCAGTTTTGAGGTTGATGCCGATGAACAGTGTTTTCAACTTTCTAGGGGCGCGTGAGGGCCCGTGGGCCATAATTTGGGAAAGTGTTCAACACGGGAAATCTTCTATTCGATGTAACGAACATTTTGGGATTAGTTTCGTGTCAATCGGACACCGTCTCGATATGTTTTGGGGCATCGGAAGGTTTAGGTTTGGTTTTAAAAATAGTTAAAAATACGGGAAAATTACGGGGCTTTAGTGAGAGGTTAATTAAGTAGTTAGTAACCTTCTATTACGATTTGGACAGGTTTGGGAGTCCCGATGACGGTGATCGGCTCGGGGAGCCGTATGGCACGCAAATCGAGGCGGCAGCTCGGACGGTCTGTGAGTGGACCTTGTTTTCTAAATTGGTGCATGCATAAATGTTTATTATATATTTTATTACTTGTTTGGTGATGCCATGGGTGCATTTGTATGTGGTTATGTATAAGCACGTATTTCGAGGTTTCGGCCTTATATGGTGCTTATACGAGTCTGTATTTCTTATTTGGTTTTAATGAAATGGTTTTGGATTTCTAAAAGGATAAACTCGGGTATGAAACCCATTTGGTTTTGTCTCGGGCATATGACCTCAGATATCGGGCACGGTGCCTAGCTGATGTCCTATGTTCGGGCACGAGACCCAGTCACTTTACGGTTTGATTTCAGGTCAGGGAACCTTAAATGGATTCCCAGGTTCATGACGGTTTATGGGAACCGGCATGAACCCTTGTTATGGTATCATGGTTCATGACGGTTTATGGGAACCGGCATGAACCCTTGTTGGTTATTACGGTACATGACGGTTTATGGGGACCGGCATGTTACCTGGTTATGTTATTACGGTACATGACGGTTTATGGGAACCGGCATGTTACCTTGGTTATGAATATGATGGATCATGACGGTTCAGGGGAACCGGGCATGGATATTATGTTATGTATATATATGTTCATCTACCTTCCTTTACTTCTATTATCTCCTCCGGGGAGGGTCGTTGGCCTGGGTGGACCCCGGAGTAGTCACGGAGCACCGACTGAGTGGAGTCACCCCCCAGTTGGGTTCCTTACTCTCAGGAAGGCTATGGTTACTATTACCTCGGGTAGGGTCAGTGGTCTGCGGACATTGACCTTGACTTTGAGATGACTCGGATTGAGACCCGGGTAGCACGCGCGTAGCTTTGGATACCGTGACAGGATTGGTTGTGTGACTTATATGTATATATGATATATGATATGTGGTGTGCACAGGATTTGAGCAGTGGCTCGTGTACTTGGTTTCTTTATGGTTTGGGGCCGAGTCCCTTATGGATTTGGGCAATGGCCCGTATGGTTGTTTTCATTGTGGTCCTTTCGACCTTGGTTTATATCTGCTTTGGGCTTAGTCCCACATATGGTTTGTTTTGGATAAATGGTTTTCGAATGCATGCATGCTTTTTAGTGGAGGGTACAAATGTCTTCTTATTAAATGTTTTTATAAACTCTTGTTTTGTCCACTCACAGTTTTTAATGTTTGACTGCCCTTCAGGTTGACATCGGATGTGGACTGTAGCAGAGACCGAGATATCACATACCTCCTCCCGATCCTGGCGTACTCTGATAGCCCGGGAGGGCAAAGGTCGAAATTATCCCTTGTCTGACACTCCGTGTCAGACGGGAGCAGGGTCATCCCGCACTAATCCCAGGGGGATTGAGATGGGTCCTGTCAAGATATTTGCTTTTCGGCCACAAATGTCGATTGGGAGCTACTAATTACCTTCCTCATTATCCTCTTTAATCTGTTGTAATAATCTTAGCAATGATCTTATAGGATGCATTACATAAAGAAATAGGGCAAAATTGAGATATATGTAAAGGGCACGAAACTTTAGGAACAAGAGCTAAGTAAGTGAAATTTACCTTTCTTAGCAGATATCCCCTTTGGAAAAAGTGAATCACATCTCTAATGATCTCATGGACAACCAACCCCCAATGCTTCAAGAAAAAAATTGTTGTGAATCCATCAGGGCCAGACGATTTCAAGGGATTAATTTGCATAACTACTTGGCAGACTTTCTCCTCATACACTAGCTGGGTCAGCCTTAAGCTGTCTGCCACCTAGAATTTATGAGGAATGCAAGCCGTGGATTCCCCAATGTGGGAGAGGTGAGACGTAACAAAAAGACCCTGAAAAAAACCTTTAAGCATTGGCCCTCATCTCCTCCTCATCTACATGCCACACCCCACTCATATAACCTTTGACATATGTTATGCCTTTGCCTTTTCACCTTCTTCGAATGAAGAAAATTTGTGTTTTCCCCCTCATCAAAACATTGGACCCTAGATTGTAGCTTCCAATAAAACTCATTATCTCATACTACAACCTTAAGCTCAGGTTCTTTAGTCAAGACCCGTGCCCCATCAAACTGTGGCATTTGATTGCACTCCTTCAACTCCGCCTTCAACCCGTCAATAACATTTTGTGCACTTCCACCTGATTTCTTTTTCCAATCCTAAAATCCCTTTTCTTACCCATTTCAACTTTTTAGGGACACAAAAACCTGGAGACTCCACAAGTAGTCTAATGCACACTTTCTTTATGGACCTCCAAACATTGCACATCTTTATTCCATCGGGGATCATAGTTAAATCTGTGTTGTCGCTACCTAGAGATTGGGGTCCTGTAAGGCCGACCATGGCCTAGGGCGGCAAGGGCGACCGCTCTGGGCCCAGGAATAAAGAGGGCCCAAAATTTTTAAATTTGTCATATTTTTATAGAAAAAAATAAATGAATATTTAAAATTTTGAAAAATATTTAAATTGAATTTGAAAAAATATTTTATTAAAAATCGGTCTCATATTCTTGAAATATTATAAGACTTATTCTGATTAATATATAGTTAGCTAGCTTGTCTTATAAAGTTATTAAGACTCTAATTCTAAATTTTTTGATAAAATTTCACCGTTTCTTAAAAATATAATATTGCAAAAATGATTATATTTTCTATATATGATTGATGTGCTTAAATTCTTGATTTTTTTTGGTATATTACTAAAGGATGAAAAAAAGATTGAAATTTGAAATAAATTATTTATTTTGTATATCTAAATATATATTATATGGGCACTTTTATAATTTTCGCCATAAGTCTCCAATTTATTGGACAGGCCCTAGGGTCCTATCTACTACAAGCATAGAATGGTCCAACCCTACCGATAACAAATAGGATACAGTGGCATTAGGGTAGGATTGCACCCAAGAGTCCGTCGCTAATCCCATGTCCAACCGCTCTTGTACAAATCTCGTCTCTCTTGTTCCTCCAAGTAAAAGGATGACCCGTGTAACCTAAATCTAGTAGATTTCCATCAGCCACAAACTCCTGGAACTTCTTCATGCTAGTAGCGGATCTAATATTAGCCTTGGCTTTCTCCTCCTCATTAAGCATGTCATTGAAATATCTTAATAGTAAGTATAAATTTTTTTCTCTATCTAGTCTTTGTCGATAGGATCTTCCGTTGATTTGTCTGTTTACCATCATTTGTACTAGCATATATACAAAATAGCCTCCATTTATGTCCTGAATCCCCATCATGTACCAATATCTCGATCATAAAATCAGCATATTTTACCAACTCCACTGGCCCCAACTCTTTCCAAAAAACACAAAGACCTCTGCTCAAACTTCTAGAGTCCACAGCCTGCATATCTCGGACGTGCCACCTGTCTATGAACTTGTAACGTCTCGAACTACGTCACAATCATCGGTTAAAGTCCGATTGACCACTCGAACCAAAAGTCAACCGTCCGCCAATTCCAGGGGCAAAATCGTCATTTTGCAGCGTCTGTCCGAAAGCATCCAACTAATCACCGATTAACTTCACAAATCCGTCATTAACCACTAATCTAATCCCCGTTTCCGGGACGGGTCGTTACAAAGGTCCACGACTATCTTTCCAAAATCCTACATAAATTCCTCCGCTTAGAGAGTCGCGCCAAGAATCGTCATTCCTCTATCACACTCAGCGCCACCCCATCAACGCCTCTCCATAATTCCTTGAACAGCCTAGTGAATGTAGCAACATTCGCCCTCTTCCTTGTGTGCACTTCTGCCACTAAACAAAACTGAAAACCCAGTGGGACATCGTCCTCCTCTTCTAGCCCCACCCTTCTGCCAGTTCGTTCTCTAGTCGTGAGTTGCAAGTCAGAGCTAAACCGTTGGCCCAGTTCCCCCATGTCCATCTCATCTAAAGTCCCTCGTCTATGCAAGACGCCACTGCAAACTGGTTGCTCTAAGTCCTACACCACGTTAACTTACTATTTTTATTTTTCTTTTTATCCAAACCCTAGCAGATTAGGAAAACCTCTCCTTATGAGAGACAATTGAAACTTTTCCTATAGGTAATCTCCTTTGCAAATTACACTACAAGAAAACTGGTTATTGGGCACAGGTGACTAAGTCACAGACAATTTTTTGTGTCCTTAATTAATTAATACACACATTTATTCAATATTTGTTTCCACTTTAAATAAGACACAATTATTCGTGTCCAATGCTTTTATTAATGAATACCAATGTACTGTTAGGCATGAGACCTGTGGATAATACAAGTGGTGGTCATTTTATCTACAAACTTGTTAGAATCTTTTCCATTGTAGACACAATTAATTGTGTTTATTGTTTCACAACTAAGACAGTCTTATTCATTGGTGTCTTTAAATGGATAAGTGCTTCATTTTATAAGACACAAATATTTGTGTCCTTTATATTATTCAAATAATTTCTCGAGAAATAGTTTTTGAAAACAACCCATCTTTGAATTCAAAAGATGAACTGTTGATAGCGTGCTCAACTTAAAGGACACAAATATTTATGTCTTTAAATTATCCCTTCTATAGAAAATGCAGTGCTTCAACTTATAATATACAAATATTTATGTCTTTTATAATAAAGAAACTAATTAAATATATTACTTTTTCCCTCTTTATCTTTGCCAAAATTCTTTAAATTGAAATCATATTTTTCTCGCTTTTCCCTCTCATTCCAACTCCATAATATTAAAAAACTAAATCTCATTCTTGATACCCAAATCCAAAAATCCTCATTTCCCTCTCATTCATTTTCTTCTTCTTTTTCATTCTTATTGTTATTGATACTTTGCAATCTATATACAACTAATTTTTCATATCTCTTCAAACCCATTTTGTTATTGCAGTTATGAATTCCCGAAAATTGAAATCGACACAAAAATGAGAATCTAAAGAGCGTTATGGCCAATGTCGTCGAGGTAATTGATTTTCGATTCTATTCTTTTGCTTTTCCTCTTTCAATTTGCTTATTTGGATCTTAAGCAACTTTTTTGTTTCTTTTTTATGTTTTGTGATAGAAAGGGATAAAGATCAACAAGGAGAAGGAGTTGAAGCACCTAGGGTTTCTGAGGGTCGCGGTGTATGTTTCGATTACGCGAAGCAGAACTCTGGGCCTCTGAGATTGACGGTGGGTACTGTGGAGGGTACCGTCACCATCGCTGGGTTTTTGTTGCCTTTATTCTAAATTATGGTTTCATGATTGAATTTTGTTGTTGATCTTTGTGTTTTACTTAAATCGATTCATTTTATGACTATAATTTTTGAGTAGTTATATTTTGTAGTCTGCATAGTAGAAAGAATAAAAAAGGTTTGGTTGTAAAACTTTCAAGAGAAATTGTAATGACTCGTTCCAGAAATCGGGATTAGTTTAGTGATTAATAACAGATTAGTGAAGTTAATCGGTGATTAGTTGGACATTTTCGGACGGACGGTGCTGAAAGATGATTTTGCCCTTGGAATGGGCAAAATGTTGACTTTTTAATCAGGCGGTCAAAAGGACTTGATCGATGACCGTGACGTAGTTCGAGACGTCACGAGTTCATATACAGGTGGCACGTCTGATTCCGACATCCGAGGGAAAAGTTATGACGTTCAGAAGTTCAAGGGCAATTTGGTAATTTTGGTGGAATGGGGCAAATGGTTGACTTTTTGGATGACAAGTCACTATCACGTATTTCGAGGACCATTAGGAAGGTCTCGAGTCCCTGATTCCAATGACAGGCGGCATGTGCCATTTGGAGTTCGAGAAATAGAGTTACGGGTCAGGAATTACGAAGGGCAAAATGGTAATTTGCCATCTAAGGGCATTCTGGTCCTTTCTGTGCATAGGTATGTGTGTCCAATAAGAGTGGGAAACTTGGCTGCATTTGAAAGGGGTGACCACCAGGGTTTGGACACCTGGCAGGGTCTGGACGGTGGTAGAAGATTGTACAACCGCCTTAATGTTTATTCAAAATGGGTTATGTCGTGTACACGGGTGGAAAACAGAGGATGAGTATGACCGTGAGTCTGAGTTCAATTCAACCGTTCAAATGGCCTCAGTTGCCCGTGGTTTTTGAAACAAAGTGAGAAAGAAAGATGAGAGGAACATAGTGGTGACCACGATGGCCCACGATGGCGTGTGGCGGTGAAGAAATCGGGAAAACCCTTGAGTCCCCTAGTTGAAATTCAAAATCAGGAACTTTGATTTAGGGGTTGAGGTTCGAATTGATTGATTGAGGAAGGTTTCTGAGGTGGTCAGGAAGCTGGGAAGCTTGGAACTGAGGCTGGCCGTGGACCGTGGCCGCGAAACCCGTGGGAGGTAAATTGTAGTTTGAAAATGGTAAGTCGTGTTTTGTTGGTTTTCTGTGGAATTGGTTAATCCAGGAGGTTTTTGGATGTTGATAGGAACTTTTTAAGCCTGGGAAAAAGGTCTGAGACGACCGGAGGTGCAAGAACACAGAGTAGGGACATTGAAGACAGTTCTTCGATTGTGAGAGGTATGATTTAGATAGAAAGCTTATGTTTTGATCATGTAGAACAATCAGAGACACTTAGAGGAAACTATAGCATCAATTAGAATTAAAAATGGCTCAAAACTGAACGAATTGGATGGTTGAACTGCTCACGCCGGTTTGGCCTAGACTGGACCGGCCTAGACTGGGTTGAAGTAAGGTTGAAGATGACTGTGCTGAGCGCGTGGCTCCCACGCGCAGCCACTTCAGGCGACGTGTGAGTGTGCGTGACACGGCTTTTGAGGATGGTTCCAACACAACTTTTAAAGTATTCGGTGTAACGAACATTTTGGGATTGGTTTCGAGTCGATCGGACATCGTCTCGATAGTTTTCGGGATGTCCGAAGGTTTTAAGCCTCGGTTAAAAATAGTTAAAAATTCAGGAAAATTACGGAGCTTGAGTATAAGCTTTATGAAGTAGTTAGTGACCTTATATTGGGATTTGGACAGTTTCGGGAAAGCCGAGGACAGTGGATTAGCCGAGAAAGTATAAGTGCGTACGTATCGAGGCATCAGAGGAAATGGCCTGTGAGTGGAATTTGCTTTCTAACTCTTGATGCATGCATATATGTTTTTACATGTTTTCTATATGTTATTCTATGATTTGAGTTATGATCTTGATGATTTTCGGTTTTGCACGATTTTTGAGATATTTACGAAATTACACGTTTTACGAGAATATGATGGATGTTGTGATTTGAACATAGTTTTAATGATTGGATTTCAAGATTTGAAATATGATTTGATTTCAATGATTTGAAAGGGATTTCAGCTTTTGGTTTTAAAACTGGATTTTGGAAATGAGATTTCGGATTTGGTTTTGAGACTTGGAAAGGAAATCTAGATCTGGGTTTGCGATGATGGTTCCGAATGCTAGCTTACAGAATCATTGTTGCAAATTCGGAGATAGATTTTCTGTGGTTTTCACTGTTGATTGAAAAACGGTTTTGGGTTTAAAGACCGGGAAAAAGAAAAGAAAAACCGCTGGATCTGGTTTTGAGTTTAAAGACTCGGTTGATTGAAGGGGGGAGGGCTCTGGATTGATATGTTTTGAGTTTAAAGACTCGATATATGTTTTAAGTTTAAAGACTCGTTTATGATACCCCCCGAGGCTTGTGATTGTGTTTTGAGTTTAAAGACTCGTTGATATCCCGGGAAGGTTTGCTTATGCTCATAGTTTTGAGTTTAAAGACTCGGGCGCATTTGAGATCCAGCAAACTTTTATGATTGATATTTTCACTGGTTTTCAGATGTTTTGGGCACTGGCCCGAATGATTTGGATTTGATGAGTTTTGGGACCGAGTTCTTGTACCTTGAGATTTGAATAACTGATTTGATTCGGGTTTTCCAATAATGGTTTTCATTGGTGGGTTGTGATATGAAGTTGATATGATCTAATTTCGTAACATTGATATGCATGCATTGGTTTTGCGTGGAGGGTAAAAATGTAATCATGTTTTTCTGATAACTGTTTTTGAACTTATATATTATTTATTTTTATCCACTCACAGTCTTTTCATGTTTTCGATACCATACAGGTTGTTGCTGTGCGGACTGTTGATCGAGAGAGACGAAGACAACACACACGAGATTCACAGTAGATTCTGCGCACTCTCGGAAGTCTGGAAGTGTTTGGGATGATCAGATCGAGAATCTCTTGTCCGATTTACGTGTCACATGGAGGCTGGACGTCGATTTAGCCTTCGTGTTATGCGTAAGTTAGACGGGAGCAAGATTTAGCCCTTAATCCCGGGGGATTGGGGTGGGTCCTGTCAAATTGGTATCAGAGCAGGTTTCGTGTGCTCTGCGTGAGGTTTAGTTCCCAGAGTCGTTGGCTCGTCGACTTGGGTGTTGTGATACTACTATGGATGTGATGTCTCGATGCGGAACAGCCCGTCAACAACCTGAGTCGGGGTTTGTGGTTAGATCGTTGTGGTGGTTAGGCCGACTTGCGGCCGGCCTGGAGACATTGCTGCTAGGTGCAGTAGAGGTAGTGGATGGTTAGTAGATAACTCTGGACGAGTCCAGTGAGAGTGTGGTGTTGTTGAGCATTTAGTTTCTTAAAGTTGTGGGTTTTGAGGGGTGTTAGTTCTTCCGACCTGAGCATAGATTGAGTGTCTCAGCTCGGTTTGCGCAGAGATGTAGGACTGGTATGTTGTGAGCCGAGATAGGAGATGATGCACCTTGAGCTGTGATACTGGGTCGGATGAGCACACTGAGTTGAGGTTGTGGCTAGTCGTGAGATGCTGGTGTTTGGAAGGAGGAACCACTCACCAACAAGGAGGTGTGAGGACTTGGTAGGTCATGTTTCAGGACGAACGGTCAGGATGTCGATAGGTGGATCAGAGTAGCGCAGCGGAAGCGCGGTGGACCTATGCCTTTTGCTGGATCGGGCCAGGCTTACGTGGTCGGGTTTGACCGATCATGAGGTTGGTTTTAGTAGACTTCCCCCAGACGTGTTGGCAAATGTCGGTCGGTGCCGAGGTTGGCATTTTGTGAGTGGCGACTTCGAGGGTGGTACTTGGGGCGTCTGAGGTCAGTGATTGAGGATTTCGAGAGTTGGTGACTTGTGTTCTAGCAGGTGTCTGGAGTTAAACCTCGGAAAGGTTGGAATGTGATCATTAGAATGCGTGGTGATTGATACTTGTTTGGATGTGTATAAACAGGGATAACCAACAAGTGAATGGTCGGTGAGCTGATTTGATTATGGATACGTGGGTATAATCCATAGAAGTTATGGACCGCCTCAGTGTAGTAGTTTGGACAGATAGTCCGGAAGTGGTACATCTAAGGATGAAGGATCGTGGTTGGAATCTCGGAATCAGGAGATGTAGCTACGGTGTTTGGTTCCGAGGTGGTGAATAGGTTGTGTGGTAAATACTCTGGAGTTTGAGTTGGGAGATTCATTGTTGGGCTGTCAGGATTTGTGACCCCCTTTGATCGTGGACACTTGTGGATGTGTTCAGGAGTAGGAAGAATACTTAATGACGCCGGGTGTGGTTTAAGTGAGCGATAAGTGAGCGATATGAGGTTATTGAAGAGAACCCACAATCTAGAAGTGTGGTACTGTTGGATCGATGTGAGGGTTTTATGCTAAGAATTGAAGGGATAAGAAGTGGGATTCACTTAGGAGTGAGTGGATCGGAATTGAATCGCTTCTGACTCAGGATTGAAGTATGGAGGATTAGGCAGATAAGATAACAAGACAGAGGGTGGATATGTTGGACGTGTAGATGACGAAATTGTCCTGTCTTGTAGTCGTAGTCGTGGCTGAAGATCTTGACCATTTGGGAGTTGTACAAGATGCATGTAGTCCGTCTTGTATACATAAGGATTTTGGTTTTGGATTTAGTGCTGGGTCTACCCTTTAGACATAATGGAAATGTGATAGGACCGTCCATTAGTGAACATTGATAACCGTGTCCGGTCCTGCTCCAGTCTGACAACTTAACTAAAGTTCCCAAAATTGCCCTCAGCACTTGCCAAATAAGAGATTGATGCACATGTGCCCACTCATGCCTCCACCTCTCGATCAGCCTCAATCATCGCGCCACGACCTGTAGGGTCAATAAAAATACAAAAGGTGTGAGTGGACAAAAATAAATTAGTTATAAAACATGTTACAAAAAAGACATTTCTACCCTCCACGTAAAACCAATGCATGCATTCGAAAACCATTTCACAATCCATTCCATTTCTAGTATAAGAAAATCGTGTATGAAAATCAAAATCATTTTCCTTTCCTCAAACCTCGGGCATTAGCCCGAAACCATGAACAAAAGGCCTCAGCGCAAAATTATGAATCAAAATCCAAGTACATAACATAACCCAAAAATCCATCAAGCCATATAAACCGGGCCATTGCCCAACACATCCGAAAACATCAGAAATCAACATTAAGTCACAAGCCAATCAATCTGCTGGATCTCAAGTGCGCCCGAGTCTTTAAACTCAAAACCATGCGCATAATCAGGCCTTCTCGGGATATCAACGAGTCTTTAAACTCAAAACACAATCAATAGGCCTCGGGGGATATCACAGTAACCGAGTCTTTAAACTCAAAACATATCAATCATGGGCCCTCCCCCGTCATCAATCAACCAGGTCTTTAAACCCAAAACATGATCCAGTAATAGTACAGGGTCTTTAAACCCAAAACCATGTGTAATTCACAACCAATCCAGAATCCATCGTAATCCAAATTCCAAAACCAAATCTGATATCACATTTTATCGAAATGAAACTCATGTCCGAATTTCACGTTCAAATCCCAAATCACATCCATCATCCAGTTCCAAATCCGAATTCAGAACCATCATTATGTAAGCTAGCATCCGGAATAATCATTCCGAACCCAAATTCGGAAATCCACTTTCAAGTTTCCGAGACCCGAAATCTCGTTCATCAAAACCACTTTTATGAACTGGGCATTAAGCCCGAAATCGCCTTTTTTCCAAAATCCGTTTTAAATCTTTAAAATCAAATCAAATTTCAAATCTCAAACTCAAATCATCAAAACCATGGTCAAATCACAACATATTCGAAATCTCGTAAAACGTGCAAATCCGTAATAATCTCAAAATACGTGCCAAAACCGTAAATCATACTCACAACCATAATCAAAACATCAAACATGATACACACAAATCATATAAAATCATCCATTAAACCATCATCAAAGCATAGGAGAAACCATAGTCTCGAAATACATGCAATTACGTATTGCATATCAAAATATGTATAAATACGGAAATCGTAATTACCATAAGCAAAAGCATAGAAATCATAAATATAAAGCATAGAAAACGATTATGCATGCATTGAAATTTAGAAAACAAAGTCCACTCACACACCGTCCAAACGGCTCGCTTCCGAGCTGCACGTTTTTTTGTAAATTCCGGGAATCATAATTCCTGTCCAAAATCAATATCGAGGGTCACTAACACTTCAATATACCTCATATAATTTTCCCCAATTTTTTCAGGAGATAAATGCGTATTTTAAACGTATACGAAAACTTCGGATACACTGAACACTATCAAAACGATATCCAATTTCCTCGAAACTAGTGCCAAAATGTTCGTTACATCAAAGGAAGCAAGTTTCATGTTGGACTTACCTCGAGATTCGGTCCCACGCGCCCCCACGCGCCTCTGTGAGTGGTTGCATGTGATGCTCACGCGCTGCTACAGTGCTCGTTCCTGTAACCCGATTTCCTGCAATTTCAACATGTTAGCCCGCGTGTTGACCCGGTTCAATTCCTGCCAAATTCAACTTGTTTTCTTCAATTGATCCATCACATAGCATCGCAACCAACTTAATTAAGGGTCTGTAATATTAATTTCAATCGTCACGACCTCAAATCAGTTTAATTGAATTCAAGGTCCAATGAATGTTCATAGTCCCAGTTCATCAAACAGTCACCGATTTCTTCAATTAATTAGTTAGGGAGCATCGTAGGTTCATCCTAAAGACTATTTTTAAATGAATTTCTAGCTTCATTACCTCTAATTACCTGAACTCCACCTTGAATTTTTGAGGGGTTGAGGACTCCCATTCACGGCCAAGACATCACCGAATTCCTTCGTTCTCGATTGGGTTCGACCAATCAAGGTCCCAGAAATCTTAATCTGACCTTAATTTGACTTGGGCTAGCTTACAACTCAAAATTCAATTCTCGGTCTGTAACGACCCGTCCCAAATTCCATGATTAGATTAGTGACTAATCACGATTAGTGAGGCTAATCCGTGATTAGTAGAGCGAAATCGGACGAACGATGCGAAATGACCGTTTTGCCCCTGGGCGTGGGCAAAACGTTGACTTTTCATTCGGGTGGTCAAATGGACTTTGACCGATGACCGTAACGTAGTTCGCGACGTCACGAGTTCATAGACAGGTGGCACGTTCAATTCTGACATTCGAGGAGGAAGTTATGACGTTCGAAAGTTTAGGGGCATTTTGGTAATTTGGGTGAGTAGGAGCAAAATGTTGACTTTTTGACCGAGAGGTCCAATGGCCAAGGGCCAAGGACCGTTACGTACCTAAGGACGATACAAATCTATAGACAGGCGGCACGTCAAATTTGGACGTTCGACGGCGAAGTTACGGTTCACGAAAGTTTCAGGATACTATTCCCGGCACCACGTTTTACGAGGACCGTCTGTCTTTAGTGGGCACAGTTACTTTTCAGTAACCAATGGATGAGTGACACTTGTCACCCATTGACTGGCCCTTAATTCCCATACATGCATCGATCATCTTCTTGCTTTCCATTCATACAAACACCCACCCGATCTCACCATTTTCTCTCATTCCCGTGCAACCCAAACCCGTCCAAATTGCACCCAAGACCAGGACAGAAGACCAGGAGGCTGAGGGAGTTGAGGTGGCCGGCCTAGATGGCCAGGGCCTCCGTGAACGGCGGCTGGAAGGGACGAACCCATGCGGGTACCCGGTTAGTCCGTTTTCAATCCAAATTCCATTTTTATTGTTATGGTTCATTTTTAATGGTTCTAATGAGTCCATTAGGTTTCTGGGGACTTGTTATGACGGTTTTGGTGAGGTTTAACGGCTGAGAAGCCGTGGGGGACCGATCAGAAAAATGGGACCGTGAGGTCCATTTCGAACCAAGGGGTTTCAGGTAGTTTTCTTAGGTTTTAAGGATTGGGTTAGATAGGAAACACAAAAATAGGAATTTAGGAATTGAAATGGAAGAAAACGGATGAAAAATGAGGGAGAAGGAGGCCTGGACCAGTTATGCCGGTCCAGTTGCAGGGGTTGGACCGGACCGGCCGACCCGGACCGGTTCGATCGCTGGAGCTGGTGACACTGTGCAGGGCGCGTGAGGCCCACATGCAGTGGCTTCATGGGGCGTGTGAGGGCGCGTGGCACACAATTTGAGGAAGGTTCCAACATACGAAATCTTCTATTCGATGTAACGAACATTTTGGGACTGGTTTCGTGTCGATCGGACACCGTCTCGATATGTTTCGGGGCATCGGAAGGTTTAGGTTCGGGATTAAAAATAGTTAGAAAATCGGGAAAATTACGGGGCTTTGGTAGGAGGTTAATTAAGTAGTTAATAACCTTCTATTACGATTTGGACAGGTTTCAGAGTCCCGGTGACGGTGATCGGCTCGGGGAGCCGTATGGCACGCAAATCGAGGCGGCAGCTCGGACGGTCTGTGAGTGGACTTTGTTTTCTAAATTGGTGCATGCATAAATGTTTATTATATGTTTTATTACATGTTGGATGATGCCATGGGTGCATTTGTATGTGGTTACGTATAAGCACGTATTTTGAGGTTTCGGCCTTATACGGTGCTTATACGGGTCTGTATTTCTTTATTGACTTAAATGATTTGGTTTTTGATTTCTAAAAGGATAAACTCGGGTATGAGACCCATTTGGTTGTGTCTCGGGCATATGACGCTATTTATGACCTTCGGGTCTAAATCGTGGTCGCGACGGGTGCTATGTGCACGGCGATCGACGATAGGACGCTCGCCTCCGGATTGAGATGTGTTCCTTCCGGAGAGGTCACGATGCACGTTTCGTGGTTGGGCAGCCTGGGGAGGCTCGACTTCGGAGTGCTGACGGTTAAGGATAGCGATCGGTGATGAGTGCACCATGATCTTGTGGTGGTCGCGTTGGTTGATTCGTTCACGGCGACATACCAGGATTGAGAGCGGTCCTGGATGGATGGTTCCACGCATCACTATGATCGGAGTCGTGACTGACCCTTAGATATCGGGCACGGTGCCCAGTTGAGTCATATGTTCGGGCACGAGACCCAGTTACTTTACAGTTTATGATTTCGGGTCAGGGACCCTACGTGGATTTCCAAGTTCATGACGGTTTATGGGAACCGGCATGAACTCTGGAAAGGTCATTCTAGTTCATGACGGTTTATGGGAACCGGCATGAACCCTTGTTGGTTATTACGGTACATGACGATTTATGGGAACCGGCATGTTACCTTGGTTATGGATATTATGGATCATGACGGTTCAGGGGAACCGGGCATGGATATTATGCTATGTATATATATGTTCATCTACCTTCCTTGACTTCTACTATCTCCTCCGGGGAGGGTCGTTGGCCTGGGTGGACCCCGGAGTAGTCACGGAGCACCGACTGAGTGGAGTCACCCCCTAGTTGGGTTCCTTACTCTCAGGAAGGCTATGGTTACTATTACCTCGAGTAGGATCAGTGGTCTGCGGACATTAACCTTGACTTTGAGAAGACTCGGATTGAGACCCGGGTAGCACGCGCGTAGCTTTGGATACCGTGACAGGATTGGTTGTGTGACTTATATGTATATATATATGATATATAATATGTGGTGTGCACAGGTGTGCACAGGATTTGAGCAGCGGCTCGTATACTTGGTTTCTTTATGGTTTGGGGCCGAGTCCCTTATGGATTTGGGCAGTGGCCCGTATGGTCGTTTTCATTATGGTTCTTTCAATCTTGGTTTTGGGCTTAGTTCCCACATATGGTTTATTTCGGATAAATGGTTTTCGAATGCATGCATGCTTTTTAGTGGAGGGTACAAATGTCTTATAAAATATTTTTATAAACTCTTGTTTTGTCCACTCACAGCTTTTAATGTTTTGACTGCCCTTCAGGTTGACATCGGATGTGGACTGTAGCAGAGACTGAGATATCACATGCCTCCTCCGGATCCTGGCGTACTCTGATAGCCCGGGAGGGCAAAGGTCGGAAATATCTCTTGTCTGACACTTCGTGTCAGACGGGAGCAGGGTCATCCCGCACTAATCCCGGGGGGATTGGGATGGGTCCTGTCACAGTCTCTCAAGAACAGGTTTCGGGTTTTGAGTTTTCCCTTCACCATTTTCATCACTTTTCTTCCTCTCTCAATCTCAATTCTCTGTTCTCCCTCTCTAAGTCTTCTTCAGTTCTTCTTTTCTCTCAATAGGCTGCTGGGGAGGTCGATCAAACTAAGTTGGGGTCTTTGTTTTGTCTCTGTTTTTCATTTCAAACACACCCACAAATAGTTTAAAGTTTCCCACCTTTTAATTGTGACACTACTCAGCATTTTCAAGGTGACAGATGTCACTTAATAGCATATTTATGGCTGAATCAGCCCAATCACCGCTCCATATGCTATTCAATTAACCAAATACCATTTTGCCCTTCTCCTCACAAAATACCAAAATGCCCTTCACACTCCTAGACCCGTAACTTGGTCGTTCGAACTCCGATTGACGTGTGCCACCTGTCTACGGACTCAACGTCTCGAGACCTTCCCAATGGTCTTCTTATTACGTGAAAATTTCATGTCTTTTGAAAAGTCAACAAATTGCCTCTTTTTAATCAAATTACCAAATTACCCTTGAACTTCCGATCATCATAACTTTCTCCTCGAATGTGGAAATCGGACGTGCCACCTACGTGACGTCCCGAACTACGTCACAGTCATCGGTCAAAGTCCGTTTGACCGCTCGAACCAAAAGTCAATTGTTAGCCCAAAGCTAGGGGCAAAATCGTCATTTTCTTCAAATTTTCCAAAATTTCTTTTTTCCGAATTTCCGGGTTGTTACAAAATGTGTTTGGCTTTCATATTGGTCGGGAAACCCAGGAGACCGGGAGACGTGGATGGGACTTGAGTTGGATTTCCCCGGAAGATGTATAATTCAGCTTAGAGGTCGGATAGGGCCGACGGACTGCAAGGTGAAACATGATTAGCTCGTTATCCAGTGGTATTCAGTAGGGTCACGAGGAGATGAGCTACACTGTGAGGGTGACTGGTACACCAGGGTACTGATTGGTTGGAGTTTGGGTGTTAGAGAGCGTAGTTGATGCCACTGTGGTTGATTAGTGGACGTACCATAGAATGACGTTGGAAGTACGTAAGGATATACTTTATGAGCTGTGGTCGAGGTACTTTACAATATCTTTGTTTATTTAGAGTTCATAGGGTTGTCCTTGCGTGTGTGTGGTGGTAGGTGGTGCATTTCCTTGGATTGTGTGAGTATTGGTTATTCAGTGATTGGAACTATTCCGATGCCTTGGACATGCATCGTGATGTTCTGGTATAGGTGTCGGTGATCAGCGTAGTGCCGAGGGACGTTGTGGATAGATGACGATCAACATAGTTTTGATATAATGGATTTTGACAGAGCATGTGGACTGGATCTGGTGATCCAGAGTGATCTGTCGAGGATTACTGACTTGAGCCGGATGCTCAGAGCCATGAGTGGCTGGTGAGACCCCGATATTGAGGAGTGTGATCATGGTTTGACAGGTATGTGATAGGGTCCGGTTGTAAATAGATAGGGTGGAATGTGAATAGTGATCCCACAACTTGCATGAGTTGGTGGTTAATGTAGTCACTGGTGCAAGGATTGGTTAAATTAGGGGAATGGACGAGTATGTTGTGACTCCGATGAGGTCGGCGCGGATCGCTAACGGAAGGGGTATGGATTGTGGTACGAATCTTGCTCCATAGGAGTACCGAGACCGGAATATGACGTCTTGGTTTGGCTTGTAAGGTGAGATTTGTACCTGTTGACTGTAAACTCGCATGATGTACTTGGACATTGGTACGCGGTACGCTCGACTCGGGAAAGAGTCGAAAGTGTTGGAATTGGTAGCAGTGGTGATATGATGGCGTACCTAGGGGTAGTTGAGCCATGAGCGTCGGCTCGCGAAACATTAGAGGTACCTCGGGTACGGATTGGGAATGGGTTACCCCGGTAAGGAAGGAAAGATCTGTCAGATGGACTAAACCTTGATTGATGGTTCGCTTGGCCGAGTTAGGGTGACAGTTTGGGAATTGTCCAGCTACCTTGGATTGACAGGTAATGGCCACCGGGTAGAGGATTTGGTGTGAGATTAGTTGGATTTTCCCCCAGTCGATTACGACAGTATGCGATTCGGAATTTCGGGGACAAAATTCTTTAAGGGGTGTCGATTGTAATGACCCGTTCCAGAAATCGGGATGAGTTTAGTGATTAATAACAAATTAGTGAAGTTAATCGGTGATTAGTTGGACATTTTCGGACTGACGGTGCCGAAATACGATTTTGCCCTTGGAATAGGCAAAATGTTGACTTTTTGATCAGGTGGTCAAAAGGACTTGACCGATGACTGTGATGTAGTTCGGGACGTCACGAGTTCATAGACAGGTAGCACGTCCGATTCCGACATCCGAGGTAAAAGTTATGACGTTCGGAAGTTAAAGGGCAATTTGGTAATTTTGGTGGAATAGGGGAAAATGGTTGACTTTTTGGACGACAAGTCACTTTCACGTATTTCGAGGACCGTTAGGAAGGTCTCGAGTCCCTGATTCCAACGACAGGCGGAATGTGCCATTTGGAGTGCGGAAAATAGAGTTATGGGTTAGGGATTACGAAGGGCAAAATGGTAATTTTCCATCTAAGGGCATTCTGGTCCTTTATGTGCATATGGATGTGTGCCCAATAAGAGTGGGACACTTGGCTGCATTTGAAAAGGGTGACCACCAGGGTTTGGACACCTGGCAGGGTCTGGACGGTGGTAGAAGATTGTACAACCGCCTTAATGTTTATTCAAAATGGGTTATGTCGTGTACACGGGTGGAAAACAGAGGATGAGTATGACCGTGAGTCTAAGTGCAATTCAATCGTTCAAATGGCCTCAGTTGCCCGTGGTTTGTGAAACAAAGTGAGAAAGGAAGATGAGAGGAACATGGTGGTGACCACGATGGGCCACGACGGCGTGTGGCGGTGAAGAAATCGGGAAAACCCGTGAGTCCCCTGGTTGCAATTCAAAATCAGGAACTTTGATTTAGGGGTTGAGGTTCGAATTGATTGATTGAGGAAGGTTTCTGAGGTGGTCAGGAAGCTAGGAAGCTTGAAACTGAGGCTGGCCGTGGACGGTGGCCGCGAAACCCGTGGGAGGTAAGTTGGAGTTTGAAAATGGTAAGTCGTGCTTCGTTGGTTTTCTGTGGAATTGGTTAATCCATGAGGATTTTGGATGTTGATAGGAACTTGTTACGCTTGGGAAAAAGGTCTGAGACGACCGGAGGTGCAAGAACACAGAGAAGGGACATCGAAGACAGTTCTTCGATTTTGGGAGGTATGATTTAGATAGAAAGCTTATGTTTTGATCATGTAGAACAATCAGAGACACTTAGAGGAAACTATAGCATCAATTAGAATTAAAAACGGCTCTAAACTGAACGAATTGGACGGTTGAACAGCTCACGCCGGTTCGGCATGGACTGGATCGTCCTAGACCGAGTCGAAGCAAGGTTGAAGATGACTGAGCTGGGCGCGTGGCTCCCACGCGTAGCCACTTCAGGCGGCGCGTGAGGGCACGTGACATGGCTTTTGAGGATGGTTTCAACATAACTTTTAAAGCATTCGATGTAATGAACATTTTGGGATTGGTTTCGAGTCGATCGGACATCGTCTCGATAGTTTTCGGGATGTCCGAAGGTTTTAAGCCTCGGTTAGCCTCAGTTAAAAATAGTTAAAAATTCGGGAAAATTATGGGGCTTGATTATAAGCTTTATGAAGTAGTTAGTGACTTTATATTGGGATTTGGACAGGTTCGCGAAAGCCGAAGATAGTGGGTTAGCCGAGAACGTATAAGTGCACGCGTATCGAGGTAGCAGCGGAAATGGTCTGTGAGTGGACTTTGATTTTAACTCTTGATGCATGCATATATGTTTTTACATGTTTTATATACGTGATTCTATGATTTGAGTTATGATCTTGATGATTTTCGATTTTGCACGATTTTCGTGATATTTACAGAATTACACGTTTTACGAAAATACGATGGATGTTGTGATTTGAACATGGTTTTAATGATTGGATTCGGGATTTGAAATATGATTTGATTTCAATGATTTGAAAGGGATTTCAGAAAAGTGATTTCGGAAACGAGCTTTCGGTTTTGAAACTGGATTTCGGAAATGAGATTTTGGATTTGGTTTTGAGACTTGGAAAGGAAATCTGGATCTGGGTTCGGGATGATGGTTCCGGATGCTAGCTTACAAAATCATTGTTGCGAATTTGGAGATAGATTTTCTGTGGTTTTCACTGTTGATTGAAAAACGGTTTTGGGTTTAAAGACTCGGAAAAAGAAAAGAAAAACCACTGGATCTGGTTTTGAGTTTAAAGACTCGGTTGATTGACGGAGGGAGGGCCCTGGATTGATATGTTTTGAGTTTAAAGATTCGGTATATGTTTTGAGTTTAAAGACTCGGTTATGATACCCCCCTGAGGCCTGTGATTGTGTTTTGAGTTTAAAAACTCGTTGATATCCCGGGAAGGCCTGATTATGCGCATGGTTTTAAGTTTAAAGACTCGGGCGCACTTGTGATCCAGCAAACTTGTATGATTGATATTTTCACTGGTTTTTTTTTCACTGGTTTTCAAATGTTTTGGGCAGTGGCCCGAATGATTTGGATTTGATGAGTTTTGGGACCAAGTTCTCGTACCTTGAGATTTGAATAACTGATTTGATTCGGGTTTTCCAATAATGGTTTTCATTGGTGGGTTGTGATATGAACTTGATATGATCTGATTTCGTAACATTGATATGCTTCATTGGTTTTGCCTGGAGGGTAAAAATGTAATCATGTTTTTTCTGATAACTGTTTTTGAACTTATATATTATTTATTTTTGTCCACTCATAGTCTTTTCATGTTTTCGATACCCTACAGGTTGTTGCGGTGCGGGCTGTTGATCTAGAGAGACGAAGACATTACACACGAGATCCACAGTAGATTCTGCGCACTTTAGGAAGTCCGGAAGCGTTTGGGACGATCGGATTGAGAATCCCTTGTCCGATTTACATGTCACATGGAGGCTGGACGTCAGTTTAGCCTTCGTGTCATGCATAAGTTAGACGAGAGCAGGATTTAGCCCTTAATCCCGGGGGATTGGGCGTGGGTCCTGTCTGAAAAGGTCCAAACGTAAATTCCTTACTAGATGTTCTCTCACTTCTTCATCCACTCAACCTCTCAGTTTAGTCCATTTTTAGGTAGATTTAATTGTAAGTCAATTGAAGAAGTTGTTTCTTAATTTTTATTAATAGATTTCAATCCATTCAAGTTTCCTTTGATTGGGAATTTGATCCCAGGTTTGTTTGTATGAAATTTTAATATTGGCTTTTTCATCTTAAGAAACACAAAGGTTGCAAATTTTGTAGTAATTTCATGTTAGATATATTGCTTAAATCATTGAATACATGTCTCTGAATTCATATATAATATTGATTCTTCAGCACACTATCAAATGGTTCGATCAGCACTTGATGAGATCTCACTACTCGTGCATTTGAGAGAACTGCTTCTTCAAGCTCTTTGAATTCATATATAGTCAATTTGTTATTGATGTTCTACTTCTTCCAGCTGTTTTTACCATATTGAGAGAGCTGCTTCTTCATGGCTTGATCGTACAATATTTTTTTATTAAATAAAAACAGCCACCCTGTTGAGAATCAGAAATCCAGAGGATGTGTTGCTCTCAGATCCCCACCTGGAAGAACTCGATCTCTTTGTACCCGAGACGATGCTCTTGGTTGATTGCACCAAGTAATTATCTCAAACCTAACTTCTAGCTGAAACGATTTTGGATCGAGACTAGCGATTTTGGATCCAGACTAGCTCGTGTTGGATTGTTTATCTTCTTGGTTTTCTATGAATTTCTGGATTGAATCCGTGAAGAAATTCTTGATGATTATAGTGATAATCTGATGCACACCAGGTGTTTGATATTATGCCTCTATGAATTTTCCTCTCAATTTGAGATCAGATATGACTGATTCTCTCATTTCTCTATTGAACGATTTCTCTCCTTTTTTCAGTTACACTTCACACATACACACCCTTATATTGTGAGCTAGTTGGGATTAATAACAATATGATGTCATCACCCACACACACCCTTGCACAGCTCATCAAATATCTCACACTTACATGTTTAACCATTTTCCACTTTTTCCTCTTACAACTCACACACTTTTGTCCAGCTCATCATTGCCACTCGAGTTGCTAAGTAGGCTGCCAGGTGGACAACTTACATGTTAACACCCCCTTCTCAATCCAAGGTTGAAGATGTTGCAATTCCTGCTTTATTTTGGGATGGAGTGCTTTGCGTGGTTTTGTACTGGTGAGATTATGGGAAGGGCATGGTTGGTGTGTAGCCTCAGGAAGCGTGTTCGGGACAAGTTGACTGTTCCAGGAGTTTTAAGGGCACTCTAGGTACCCTGGGTAACACCCCCCCCCCCCCCCCCCCCCTTCTCCCCATCTCCGATCGTCATCACAACACACTCTAGGTAACCCCGAGCGGGTTATGGTTGTATCCCTAATCTAGCACGCGGTGTCAGACGAGAGCATGACACATCCCACGATAATTCAAGAGGATCGGGATGGGTCTTGTCATCAACATTGTCGTCATGTTGTGGAGGCATTCATTGGTGTCAACATTGCCATCATGGTTGGTGGCTTCTTAAGGAAGTAAGGTTGAAAAGGAAAGATGTCATGTCTAAGAACGTTTTTATCTACAAGTTCCAAGCTTCTGCACTGGAAAAGTATGTAGCTGCTAACTGCAACGTGACCTTTCTTTAAGGATTGAACGTTCAAGTTTCCGATGTTAATGCTCGTATATTTAAGGATTTAGGTCTTCTAACGCAGTAGTATGCATATTATGGTTATTGTTAATGTTTGCATATTTAAGGATTTATTAGAGAAATTAAAAGGACAAAAATTGTTATCTTTCAATTTATAACAAAATAGTTCA
Organism: Prinsepia uniflora; assembly: GCA_032719365.1. Lineage (NCBI taxonomy): Eukaryota > Viridiplantae > Streptophyta > Magnoliopsida > Rosales > Rosaceae > Prinsepia > Prinsepia uniflora. Next base: position 23,375,780 of record CM064868.1, read on the forward strand.
AACTATTTTATCCTGTATCATGTACTGTAATGGTATTTAAAAAAAAAAAAAATCTGGAATGGTGATTGTATACTATAGCACAAAATTTTTTATTTAAAAATTAGAATAGATGATGCAATAATATATTGTGCCTATGAGTATGCAAAACAAGTGGGCCCATATCAGATAAAAGACACTGAACATCAGTATCTTTTGATCTTTGATAATTGATCACAAAGTAAAATATTTGTGTCATTTGATCAAAAGGCACGCTCACGGTGGACATGTGCAAATAATAGTAGATCCATTATTATAGGACACAAATATCTGTGTTTATAGAGTCAAAAGATACATATAATTATTGGTATACTAAGCCTATTTTTCTTATAGTGTATATAATTAGCTTAAGTTTATTTTAGTGCCATAGCTTAAGTTGAAACTTTCTTGCAGGTAGTTTAATAGCTTAAGTGATAAGATAACGTAAGTGAAAAAAGTGAGCTACAGTTAGCATAGGATAAGTGTAAATCTCTCGTAATCTAAAAAAAATAGTGTCACCAAAGCTATATGGTTTATTTTTTAATAGTTACATTCAACAAAAACAAATATTAAAAGAGTTAATCTAATTATTATTATGATTATTATTGCTTTTTGGTGAAGAAAAGAATGAAAACAACAAGAACAGAGGAAGACTAAACAAGTTTATTTATTTATTTATTTTTATTTTTTAAGAAAAGTAAATCCAATTTTCAAAAAAGAAAATGATTTTCATGATGGTGGGCTCTTTCTTGGAGCTATATATTTTGGTCCATGACCAGAACTTTATAATAAGCCCAAAGAAGAATTGAGCCAGCCACGTAGACAAAACCAAAAACTCAAAACGCAGCGCCGCATCGTCGAATTTCGTCGGAGGCTAGGTGTCCTCACAGCGAAGAAAAGACGAAGCTCTACAGAGATAAACAAACAGAGAAAAAAAGAATAGAGCAGCAGAGTGATATAGAAAGAGAGAAATCGGAGAAGGAGAGCATAGTGGCGTTGATCAGACGGTCCAGATCCACTGGTTTTTGGATCTGACGACCTAAAACCATGGCTTCCAAAGGTCCAAGGCCGAAGCTTGATCATGAAACCAGAACTAAGCGCCAAAAGGTTCGCTTCCCAGTTTTATACTTTACATTTTTATTGGAATTCGAGTTCTTCATGGGTTAGCGATCAGCAATTAGTTGTTTCTTTCTTCTCTGAATTTTCAAGGGCCACTATTTTCTTTCTTTTTTATTAAAATATTGTAGTTTTGTTCTCCGAGTGTGCCTTAGCGTACGCTGGAACTTGTACATATGTAGGTATAAAATAGTTTGTTCTTTATGTTACTAGATTTTTCCCTTTCTCTAGCGTGTGTATAGCAGTTAAGTGGTTTTGAACTGTAATTTTGTGTAACGTTAAATTCTTAAGATAGTTATATTCTGGATATCTGATTCTCAGTTTGTTTCAATGAGAAAATGAAATTCATCGGGAAAAAATATTCCACGATTTTTTTTGCTGGTGTTTGGTATTTGGTATTTTTTAGGAGAATTGTTTCTGGGAGATGTTTCCGCAATATGTGGGCCAGTGAGAGTGTGAGCTTTCGTTTTGGCTATTTTCATTTTTGAGTAAAAAATGTTCAGAATACTGTCTCAGTATAGAGTAACTTATTCTTTTTAAAAGAAATGGGGTTGAACCTGTGCAAAAATTTACTTCCATCCAGGATTTTTTCAATATTTGCAATTCTTCCTATGCAATCATTCTTATTATATAATATATAGCTAAACACCTAGAGTTGAAAAAATGGCCTGAACTTAATACAAGGTAGAAGCAGCGAAGGGTTCTGATGAGATTTAATGATTGAGTTTCCTTTAAAAGAAACTAATTTGTAAACTCTTAAGGATCTTCAATTGATTATTGCTGCTGCAGCCCACCTACAGAATATTTTGTGAACCGTTGTGAAATTTATAATGGAGATTATGGAATTCGATGAAGTGAAAAGTTGAAAAATTCAATATTCTGAAGTAAAATGTGCTTTCTTTGTCATGGGGTTGGCCACAAAAGTCATAAAATAACCGTATTTAGAGATGAATTTGGTTTCGTACTGTAGAAAGATATAATTTTCTGATATCATTTACAAGCCAACTAGGCATATTTATACACATCAGTATGGGAGATAAGATGTGACAGTTATCTCCCATCTAAATATGATTAGGACATCTGTCCTAAGTAAGTAACTGCTACAAACTAACTAGAGTACAGGTGTCTAGGTCTAAACAGATGTCTAGTCTAACTGTGATATCCAATGATGTTTGAACAGGTGTACACGGGTCTGTCTTAGACAAGTGTACACTGTTCTGTACACTGTTTAACATCCCCCCGCAAACTAGGCACCCTTTGGGTGATGAGTTTGTTGGATAGGCTGCGATGTCTTGCCACTGGTAGACCTTTGGTGAACAGATCCGCAAGCTGGTGGGCAGAAGGGACAAACTTGACTTGGTGGGTGCCAGAGGCTACTCTTTCACGGAGAAAGTGATAGTCCAAGGCAATGTGCTTTGTTCTGGCATGAAACACTGGGTTGCTGGTCATGTAGGCAGAACTGATGTTGTCACAGTGAAGTAGAATCGGTAGGAGAGGCTGAAGATGGAGTTCTCAAAGTAGGCTGAGAGTCCATAGAGTGTCTGCATAGGTGTAGGCGAGAGCACTGTACTCTGCTTCTGCACTAGAACGGGAGACTGTTTTCTGTTTCTTTGCACACCAAGAGATCAAGTTTGGACCCAAGAATAGGCAAAAGCCAGTCACGGATCGTCTGGTGTCATGACAACCTGCCCAATCAGCATCAGAATAGGCACGGATGTGGAGAGGCAGGGGGCTGCGTTGGATGTGTATGCCTGTACCCAATGTACCCTTTAAATACCGGATGATGCGTTTTACTGCAGTGAGATGAATTTCTGTGGGGGAATTCATGAACTGCGCAACCTGTTGGACAGCATAGGAAATATCTGGTCTAGTTAAGGTTAAATAGAGTAGGGCACCTACTAGTTGTCTGTAGAGAGTGGCATCGGTTAGGAGCTGTCCATCATAGGCAGAAAGGCTGGTTTTGGCAGCAACTGGAGTGGGGGCTGGTTTACAATCAGTGAGCCCACTACGTTGGAGGATGTCGGTGGTGTATTTATTCTGAGTGAGATGAAGGCCAGATGCTGTTTTGGTGGCTTCAACACCGAGGAAGTAGTGGAGAGGACCTAAGTCCTTGATGGCAAATTCACGGGCTAAGGTTTGCATGAAGTGGGAGACTGTAGTGGTTGAGTTACCTGTCAATATGATGTCATCAACATAGAGGAGGAGGAACATTAGGGAGCTGTTGTTGTGGAACACAAACATAGATGGGTCAGCCCGACTTTGAATGAAGCCGTGTTGAAGGAGAAATGAACTGAAGCGTTCAAACCAGGCACGGGGTGCTTGTTTGAGGCCGTAGAGGGCTTTGTTGAGGCGGCAAACATGAGTGGGCCGGTTGGGGTCAATAAAGCCAGGTGGCTGTTGCATATACACCTCTTCAGTTAGGTTGCCATGTAGGAAAGCATTAGTGACATCCATTTGACGGAGGGGCCAGTTGAGGGACACAGCAATGGTAAGAACAACTCGGATGGTTGCTGGTTTGACCACAGGACTGAAGGTTTCCTGGTAGTCAAGTCCTTCTTGCTGGTGGAAGCCTTTGGCCACTAGGCGGGCTTTATATCGCTCAAGTGTGCCATCTGCGTTGCGCTTGATGCGGTAGACCCATTTACAACCCACTGTATTGGCTGTAGGAGGCAGGGGAACAAGAGTCCAGGTGTGCTGTTTGAGCAGAGCACTGTATTCTGTGTTCATGGCTTGAATCCAATGAGGGGATTTAGAAGCTTGCTTGTAGGTGGTCGGTTCTGAGGGGGGGACAAGAAAAGTAGTGTATAGTTGGGGGAGAGGGTAGCGGGAGACATGTAACAGGTTTCGGGACTTGGAGATCCCTGCCTTGCTGCGGGTGATCATAGGGTGGGTGTTTCTGGGGGGAATTTGATTGCTAAAGGGGGATATGGACGAGTTTTCTGTGGTGGTGGGAGATGGTGGTGCTGGAGCAGAAACTGTCGAGGGTGGTGAGGAGGGAGGGACTATTGGAGATAGTGTTTGTGGGGAAGAAGGGTTCATTTATGGCAGCAAGAGAGTCAGCAAGGGTCTTGACATGGGTAAGGTATTCAGAGATGGTTCTGGACCCTTTGGTGAGAGACATGATCTGAAAACGCAGGTTAGTGGCATTTGCAAGAGACTGTTGAGAGAAGTTTTGCCTGAGACAATCCCAGATGGCACGAGAGGTGGTGAGACCCACAACTTGGGATAGAATAGGTTCGGTTAGAGTGGCCCGAAGCATGCTAATTAAGGTCTGGTCAATTTGGAACCAGAGAAGGTAGGCAGGATTAGGCACGGGTACAGGATTTGATGTTAGGGCAGAGTGTTCAGAGTCAGATTGGAGTGAGGTTTCAGGATTCAGGGAAGACAGAATAGTAGGAGGAGGAGGAGGATGAGTGCCATCAATAAAACGCCAGTAATTGTGGCCAATGAGGAAAGGTTTAATTTGACTTTCCCATAGAAGGTAATTGGTTTCACTCAATTTCACAGAAACCAAGGTGGAAACGTTAGGGGAAGAGATAGGAGAGGAACAGGAATCGGCAGCCATAGATAGGGTTTGTGAGGGATCGGTTTATGGTGATCAGACAGATGGCTCTGATACCATGTAGAAAGATATAATTTTCTGATATCATTTACAAGCCAACTAGGCATATTTATACACATCAGTATGGGAGATAAGATGTGACAGTTATCTCCCATCTAAATATGATTAGGACATCTGTCCTAAGTAAGTAACTGCTACAAACTAACTAGAGTACAGGTGTCTAGGTCTAAACAGATGTCTAGTCTAACTGTGATATCCAATGATGTTTGAACAGGTGTACACGGGTCTGTCTTAGACAAGTGTACACTGTTCTGTACACTGTTTAACACGTACGATTCTTAACAAGTGTAGGAAGAGAAGAAACGGTTAGAAAAAAAATGTGTTAATTCTCTGCAAAAGTGGAGAAAACAAAAAGGTTAAGGCACCTTTCCCTGGCAGGAGTGTGCAAACCAATGGCAGAATTTTGTACCTCATGCCTATAGTTCTGTTGCCTTTTTATAATATTTCAACCAAGAGCTGGGCAGACTTCCTTTTACAAGTACCCTACATACTAGTAATCTACCTTGTCCTGGAGAATTCATTTGATTAGGTCATTTTGGTTTAAGATTCTGGTGCTGTAAAAGGTGGTTGAGGATTTATTACCCAAACTTATTATCTGCTGCAAGCTTCTAGTTAGACTCTGGAGAATGTGCTACTCCATTACAGATGGATGGTTTTATTGAGAATTCAAGACGGATAAAATGGATTGGTAGTGTCCAAAAAAGGGTGGTTGAATGAAAGGGTGGCTGAATGTTTTGGCATTGAGAGCAATTCCTTCCAATTACCTTACCCATTATAGTGTGTCTGATTGCTATTTGAGAATTTCACAGCTTAATATTTGCTGCCAAGTGATGAAGAATTTTTCTGGAGACGGGTAGTGCTAGGATAAGGCCTTCTTTCTGTGGGTTATGTTTCAGCTATTTTATGGGACTATATTGGTTTCCGTAACCGATATCAACACTTACTGAAGTTTCACTACTATAAAGGGTGGTTGGATAGCTATAATGATTGAACCGACTTTTTGGGTTTGTTGTCAGGACTTTGAATTGAAGAGGGTTCTTCAGTATATGGTGTGAATTTTCTAGGTTTTTAAGTTCAATAAAAGACTTCGAACTGCTAAAAATCAATCAAGCTTGAATATTTTGTATCAAACCCATATACAAGCACTGGTCCTCAAGCTCCATATTCCTTGGTGATGATAACATTCTATTTATTAAGAACAGTCAGTAATTTGAATGTATTGCTGCAATCCTTTCCTAATTTATTGACTCATTTGCACTTACTGTGATAGGCCCTTGAAGCCTCGACTGAACCTCGTCGGCCAAAAGCTCATTGGGACCATGTCTTAGAAGAGATGATTTGGCTCTCAAAGGTATTTATGAATATATTCCTTGAACTTGTGGAAGTTTCTTTTGGAAATTTTGCACTTTTTTCATCTGTTTGTATGCTTTTTTTTAATTTATATTTTTTATATCAATTTTTATTTTAGAAGTGTGAAATCTTTACAATTGAGTTGAAAAATGTGTGATAATTTTTTTATAATTTTTTTGCTCATGGAACTAGTTCTTCTCAGGACTTCGAGTCGGAGAGAAAATGGAAATTAGCTCAGGCGAAGAAAGTCGCTTTAAGAGCCAGCAAGGGCATGCTAGATCAGGCTACAAGGGGAGAAAAAAAAATGAAGGTTCCATTATTTCCTGACGGAACTTAAATTTACACTTATCATGCTCACATTTTAGATTAAATGTATCTCTATTCACATGATTATTCAATGACATGGTTGTAACATTGTGAATGTCAATTTTGATTAGGAAGAAGAGCAACGATTGAAGAAGGTTGCACTCAATATTTCAAAGGATGTGAAGAAATTCTGGCTGAAAATAGAAAAGCTGGTTGGCATATCTTTTCTTAGTTGATGAAGTCTCCCAGTTATTTGGTTGTTCGTTACTAATGTAATCAATTAATATCCTTATAGTTAGGGCACTGACTGTGTTCACACAATAATGTAATCTAGGTGCTTTACAAGCATCAGATGGAAGTTGATGAGAAAAAGAAAAAGGCCCTTGATAAGCAGCTTGAGTTCCTTCTAGGTCAAACTGAGAGGTGAAGAAATTTTGTCGGTGAACTGATGGGATCTAAATTTTCGTTACTTCTATATGCTATATGTAATTTCTTTCTATATTCTCAGTGACCTTTGTTGTGCATGAATTTTCCAGGTACTCAACAATGTTGGCTGAAAATCTCGGGGACGGGTACAGGCTTGGGCAGCAATATCCCACACAAGATCAACTAAGTATCGGATGTAAAGAGATGGATGTAAATGGAACTAACAATTCGACCAAATTAAATTTCGGTAAGTTAAAGGATGTAATTTCATTGTTGTTATTTGCTTACCTAGAAATTTATTTTACTAAAGTAAACTCTTAAACATTTTAAGCAGAGCCTCAATCAGATGCAGCAGATGTTGATGATGATTATGATGTTCAATCTGATGATAGAACAGTGAGTCTTCCTTTCCTTGTTTACTCTTTATCTATATGATCTCTTTTGAACTCAAATTTTGGTATGCACCTACATGATTATAATTCCAATCAACAAGGAAATTTTTGCATCAGATTATATTGATCAAGAAAACAGTTTACTTGTATGAAGTTGTAGGGATTTGCTATAGAAAATTGCACTATGGCTGCTACCTTTTCTAATACCGTATTTGTTCACACGTGGAATATTATACTGACATTATCTTTTCCATGTTAGAATAAGACAAGAGGAGATGTAGAACCCTTAGAATGGAAGTGGATAATATCAGCTGACATTTATAGGAAGTTGTTGCTGCTGCCTAAAAGGTAGTTTGTAAGTTTTATTGGCCTTATGTGTAATCAGCGTCACCGAACACTCTCCAAACATTTTGTTGTGGCCTAGATCGGTACTACCCGTGGCTCAGGGATGCTGTCGAAGGTGAAAGAAGTATGGTTAGGGCAGTAGCGGGTCACCATTTTAGGTCATTTATACATAAAGATAAACTGACCACTTTGTCTTCTGAACAGTGCAGCTGTTTTCTATTGTGGAAGTTCTATAAAATTAAATTAGGCTTAAATTTTGCTGAAGTTTTTCTGAAATTCTTTTGCAAGTTATGTGAAAAAACTTTCATGAAAGTTTGGAAAAGATATATGATCACAATAAGTTTGGCAATAAAAGATATGCAGCCCTTGTTTTCTTTTATTTGCAACTTGGTGTGTGTCTCTGTAGAAGTTTTTCCTTAAATATGCTATTTAGAGTATGTTTGTATCTGTTAAGTGAATGTATGCTTCCTTAGACTGCTTTGTGTTCTTCTCTGTTCTATTTTGAGGTTTGACAGTTTCCCTTTGTGGATTTATAATTTTATAGGATGTTTTGATATTGCTCTTTATATATAGTTTCTATTCTTAACAGATGTTTTCCTGCATGATGATGCTGTTTTAGGAGGATGATGAGAACACTATTGAGGAAGACGAGGCTCTGTTTACTGGAAAAGAAAGGCAGGAAGAATTGGTTGCTTTACAGAATGAAGTAGATCTTCCACTCGAGGAGCTACTTAAACAATATCCTATGGCGAAAGGTGAATGGCTGTAGTGTTTTCCACAATTATACTTTCCATTTAATATTTGTACTTGTTATTTATTGTTATATTTATTGTGTTAAATTAATATTTTAACCCTATCTTTATATTGTTATAAAGATATCTTATAATTCATATATAATTGTTATATTATACTAAGTATACCCTAGTGAGTATATATATACTTGTATAGGGAATTTATAAGTGTATGTTTTTAATAAATATATATATATTATCAACTTTTAGTGATAGTTTGGATGTCCAAAGTATGGGTTTGAAACTTTCGAACAATTGCCCTGTAAGTCTACTAGATGATACCTAGGTTTCAACAACTCACAATTGGAAGATGCAGTATTGTTCATCTTCCATTCCTGCTTTAGGATTGCACCTGAGTGCAGTTGTTTCCAGATTTTCCAAACTCATCTCTAATTGACCTACTACTTTGGTTCTGAAAGAGCTATGACCCAGTTAGGGTGGCTTTTCCTAAAAGTCTCTTTCTTCTGTAGCCCAATGAATTTTTCACATGTCCTGCATTAGAAATCACAGGGTTGTTGTGAATAAATAGGATTGTGGTATCTTACCAAATCTCTTGTAGGCTAACTGAGCTCCTTTAATTTGTATCAGTAGAAATTTCATAAATCTTATCTGACACATGGACTTTCAGTTAGCCCAAAAAATAATCCAGTAAAGGGTGAAGATGGCATGGATATTCCCTCAGTAGGAGATGATCTAGGTATTTGTCCAGAAGATGTTAAAGATGCGGCAGAAATGTTCACTGTGGGGGTGGGTCATGGTAAGCGTCTAGAAAAGGTTGAAGATGGTGCAGAAATTACCTCAGTGGGGGGAGATCTTGGTATGTGTACCAGTAATGTACTGTGTTATGGAGTGAAACTTACGATTTTTGTCTGAAGAGTTAAGGGATTAATTATGCTGCAGGTGAACAGAGTGATCTTTTTGTTGCCGATAAGACTAATAAAAGCAGCCTAGAAGTTTTTCCTGGTCGTCGTTGTGTAAGTTGTATGTGTTTTACAGTTTCCAATGCTGATTGTGTAGTATATGAATGGTTTGTCATAATGGCTATTTTCCAATTACAGGTGGAAAGTAATGGTGGCTTGTCTGTTTCAGAAACCCATTTATCAGAGAGTAAGATAAATGAAGGCAAAAATCTTTCAGAAGCTTCTGCACGGCTCGCCAAAGGACATTTGCGATATGATTTTAATGATGAACATGTGCGTGCTATTATTTAGATTAATTTTTTCCCATCCCTCCTTGTAGAATTTGCTTAGCAGCATTGGTTCTGTATCATGCAGTTTTATTGATTGGACTTTCTGGTGAGCTCGTCTATATTCTGATTTATGTCTTTGTGTTGTATTTTGCTAGCTCTAATTATTTTTTCGGACTTGTTAGATTAAATGTTGGATGTGTGTATGTAGGTTGCATGTACCACATGCATCTTGAATTAGATTATTTATTGATTTCTACTTTTGGAATCTTAGATATACTTTAGCACAAATTCTATTTAGTTCTCCGTTCATTATTTTAATGTTTGGTTTGTGTATTTGTTTTCATTGTAGAAATAAATTTTGGCATAAGTTAATGCTCACTCTTCTTGTATGATGTAGGAAGATGGTGACTTCATTCTTGCTGCTGGAGAAGAAAAGGTGGGAATGATTTTTATGTCTTCATTTCTAAATTATTGTGAAATTGCTCCTTTGTGTTGGTGCATTATTATCACCAAATTTTGACAAATTCATTGTTTTAGTTGTCTAGCTGGAATTCAGCATTGAAATAGTTAAATTTTGTTGCAAACATGTTTGATTCGTATTGCTACTATAGCCTTTGTTCTATTGATTTGGATTTGACTCCCAGGATGATGAGGCAACCTTATCAGAGGAAGAGGAGCTGGCAAAAGCAGATACCAAGGATCCCATGGATGAGGTGAGGAGTCACTCCAATTACTTTTTATTTGCACCCTTGTACTTTAGGCATATTGGAGGACATTCAAGTTTGACACGTTAATAGATTTTGGTCTAAAGTTATTGGTTGTTTCCATTGTTTTCTGCCATATCTCAGATTGCCTTGCTGCAGAAGGAGAGTGAGGTTCCTTTGGAGGAGTTGCTTGCAAGGTATAAAAAGGTAGGGTCTGCTCTATGCTTCTTGCTCGTAGGTTGACTGGTTCACATCACTTATGATTTTTGTTCAATTATCAAACTTCTTTTCAGGATTTAAGCAGTGATGAAGTTGGAGATGGTGAATCTGAATATGACTCTGCTTTATCAGAGGGATTTATGGATTCTACATCTCATGAAGATGTTGAACCAAAAGAAGACGGTGTTTGTATGGATGAAGATGTTGACTCTGGTAAACACCAGCCTGTTCTAGATTCTCCTGCTGAAGAACAGAGCACTGGGATAGATAAGATATCGGAAGGAGGCACTGAGAACAGACTTGAGGATGCAGCTGCTGCCGCAAGATCTGCACAACCAACTGGAAACACATTCTCCACTACCCAAGTCCGTACAAAGTTCCCCTTTCTTCTTAAGTTCCCACTACGTGAGTATCAGCATATTGGGTTGGATTGGCTTGTCACGATGTATGAGAAAAGACTGAACGGGATTCTAGCTGACGAGATGGGGCTTGGGAAGACAATCATGACAATTGCTTTGCTTGCACACCTAGCATGTGAAAAGGGAATATGGGGTCCTCATCTTATTGTGGTTCCAACTAGTGTAATGCTTAACTGGGAGACTGAGTTTCTTAAATGGTGTCCAGCTTTCAAAATCTTAACTTATTTTGGAAGTGCAAAAGAGCGAAAATTGAAAAGGCAAGGCTGGTTGAAACCTAACTCATTTCATATGTGCATAACAACATACAGACTGGTTATTCAAGATTCAAAAGTCTTCAAGCGTAAGAAGTGGAAATACTTGATTTTAGATGAAGCCCATCTGATTAAAAATTGGAAGTCACAGAGATGGCAAACTCTTCTGAACTTCAATTCCAAACGTCGAATTCTGTTAACTGGTACTCCTCTTCAGAATGATCTCATGGAACTTTGGTCTCTAATGCATTTCTTGATGCCCCATGTGTTTCAGTCTCATCAGGAATTCAAGGATTGGTTCTGTAATCCAATATCAGGGATGGTTGAGGGGCAAGAAAAAGTGAATAAGGAGGTTCTCGATCGTCTACATAATGTCCTTCGCCCATTCATTCTCCGTCGTTTAAAACGAGATGTGGAGAAGCAGCTTCCTATGAAACATGAACATGTCATATACTGTCGACTCTCTAGGAGGCAGCGTAACTTGTATGAAGACTTCATTGCTAGCTCCGAAACACAAGCGACTCTTGCAAGTGCCAATTTTTTTGGAATGATAAGTATTATAATGCAACTTCGTAAAGTATGCAATCATCCTGACTTATTTGAAGGTCGTCCAATTGTCAGTTCCTATGATATGGGTGGTATATACACACAATTGAGTTCTTCTGTATGTTCAATTCTTTCACCTGGACCCTTTTCTGTAGTAGACCTTAGGGGTTTGGGATTTGTATTTACTCATCTTGATTTTACATTGACTTCTTGGGAAAGTGATGAAGCTAAAGCTCTTGCTACCCCATCAAGTTCAATCATGGAGCCTATTGAACTGACTAACCTTGAAGGTGCTGGTGGATATAAACAGCGCAAGAAGTTGCATGGTACAAATATTTTTGCAGAGATCCATAAGGCAATTATGGAGGAGAGACGAAGAAAAGCAGAGGAGCATGCTGCAGCTACTGCATGGTGGAATTCCTTGAGATGTGACAGAAAACCTATATACTCAACAGGCCTAAGGGAACTCGTGACAGTAAGACATCCTGTTTTTGATATTAACTGTCACAAGGCTAATCCTTTGTCATACATGTACTCCTCAAAGCTTGCTGATATAGTTCTTTCACCAGTGGAGCGGTTGCATAAAATGATTGACCTGGTTGAAAGCTTCTTGTTTGCTATCCCTGCTGCACGGGCGCCCCCTCCTGTGTGCTGGTCCAGCAAGTCTGGAAGTTCTGTGTTTCTGCCTCCAGCTTATAAGCAGAAATGCTCAGAAATCTTGTCACCACTTCTCTCACCATTCAGACCTGCAATTGTCCGAAGGCAAGTTTATTTTCCTGACAGGCGACTTATACAATTCGACTGTGGTAAATTGCAAGAGCTTGCAGTTTTACTTAGAAAACTGAAGTCAGAAGGTCATAGGGCATTGATATTCACTCAGATGACAAAGATGCTTGATATCTTGGAGGCTTTCATCAATCTATATGGTTACACATACATGCGTTTAGATGGCTCTACTCAGCCTGAGCAGAGGCAGACATTGATGCAACGGTTTAACACAAATCCAAAGATTTTTCTTTTCATATTGTCAACCCGTAGTGGGGGTGTTGGCATAAACCTAGTTGGGGCAGATACTGTTATTTTTTATGATAGTGACTGGAATCCTGCTATGGACCAACAAGCTCAAGATCGATGCCACCGTATTGGACAGACTCGTGAAGTTAATATTTATCGTTTGATCAGTCAAAGCACCATTGAAGAAAATATCCTGAAGAAAGCAAATCAGAAGCGTGCACTTGATGATCTGGTTATACAAAGTGGGGGCTACAACACTGAGTTCTTCAAAAAGCTTGATCCTATGGAGCTTTTCTCTGGTCATAGAGCACTTCCAGTCAAGAATATTCAAAAGGAGAAAACTCACAATGCAAATGAAGTTTCTTTATCCAGTGCTGATCTAGAAGCTGCTCTGAAGCATGCAGAAGATGAAGCTGATTACATGGCATTAAAGAAAGTTGAGCAGGAAGAAGCTGTGGACAACCAAGAATTTACTGAAGAAGCCATTGTGAGATTGGAAGATGATGAATTGGCAAATGAGGATGAGGTTAAGGTTGATGAACCTGCAGATCTTGGTGGCTGTATGACGTCTTTGAACAAAGAAAATGGGACGATGCTGAATGGGAATGATTCTAATGAAGAAAGAGCTCTTACTGTTGCTTGTAGAGAAGATGATGTGGACATGATGGCTGATGTCAAACAGATGGCTGCAGCTGCTGCTGCAGCAGGACAAGAAATCTCATCATTTGGCAATCAATTACGTCCGATAGATAGGTATGCAATTCGTTTTCTAGAATTGTGGGACCCAATTATAGACAAGGCAGCAGTGGAATCTCAGGTTAGATTTGAGGAGACAGAGTGGGAACTGGACCGAATTGAAAAATACAAAGACGAAATGGAAGCTGAGATTGATGAAGATGAGGAACCTCTTGTTTATGAAAGTAAGTATCTTGTAATCTGGTTTTCATTGTTTTCTTAAATTACGTTCAGCCACATCATAACCTCTTCTATATGAAAGTAAGTAGTGAGTACCTTGTTATCTTTTCCATTGCCGTCTTAAGATACATTCAGGCATGTTATAACCTCATTCTTAGCCAACTCTAATGAGCTTGCCAAGTGGTGTAACTTTGTTATAATATTATGAAACTTTGTTATAATATTATGAAACTTTGTTATAATATTATGAACCTTTATTATCGCTTAAAGCTTACTATACAGTGTTAAGTCCATCAAATTGAGATAGTAATTGAAAAGGTTTTTCTTTACTGTGAGCTAATTATTTCTACCTGGCTCTTAAAATAAAATTCTTTCCACCTGACTGGTAAAGCATCTGTTTGTCAAATTTCCACTTTACTAGGTCAGTGTCATGATATAGTACATTCTGGTCATTGATGTAATGTAAGAAATTCAAACTTGTACTGTCTGATTATTTCCATGTGCGCATGTTGCAAAGTTTGCTAAACTAGCGTATTTTCTACTCAGCATGGGATGCTGATTTTGCAACTGAAGCATATCGTCAGCAGGTTGAGGCCTTGGCTCAACATCAGGTCAGTAGATACGCATTTTGTTGCTTATATTTGTGTCTATGTAATAATAAACTGTGTGCTAAACTTTTTTCAGTTGATGGAGGACCTGGAAAATGAAGCCAAGGTGAAGGAAGATGAAGCAGATGAAAATTGTGATACTACGAAGTAAGCTGACAATCTGAACCTTTCTCCTGATATAGTTGGGCAAATGAATCCTTCTTAACTGTTTCAGATGTAACCATATCAAGTGAAATAGGTGGTGAAAATATTATTGATGTTTATCTCTCTCCATGCTCCTCCTCTCTCTTTCCTTCCCTTTCTCCCAAAAATTCCTATAACTTGCACCCAATTATATATGCTACAAGATTTCCTCAAGCACGCACATGGACACAACATGATATGCCTGCATTTCTGTAGTCTGTAACGCATCTAGAATAGCATTTGGCTGATTCAAGTTTTACGACTGCCCAACTGTCAAATGAAGAAAATAGGAGTACTTATGTTTGAAATACTATATTAATATTGAAACCTATGAATGTAGCTGTTGAGACCTTCTGTTATCCAGTTGAAGATTTAGTACTTAATGAGTTTCTATCCTATAGCAGGAACGAGATGCCTAGTGATCCTAAACCCAAGCCTAAAAAGAAATCAAAGAAAGCCAAATTTAAATCTCTGAAGAAACGGTCTCTAGCTTCTGAACTGAAACCTATGAAAGGGGAGTTGCAAGTGGAACCTATGTTCATAGATGAAGACTCTATCTCTCATGAGATGGTTACCTACTCTGATATGGATTCACCACGTTCAAGTGTGCAAAGAAAACGGAAGGCTGAATCTCGGCCAGTTAGCGAAGAGAAGACTTCAAAGAAGAAGAAGTCTAAGAAATTGAAGAAGTCTACTCTTGAAATATGTTCTTCGGAGTTAGATACCAACCTCTCTACAATGGAGCAGGATGAAGTTACACAGTCAAAACCATGTGAGGGTGCTGTTGATTTTGAGCATAAGCCAGTTAGCAGGAGCAAAATGGGAGGGAAAATATCCATCACTTCCATGCCTGTAAAACGAGTTCTAGTGATAAAACCAGAGAAGCTAAAGAAGACCAACATTTGGACTAGAGATTGTATTCCGGCACCGGATTTTTGGTTGTCACAGGAGGATGCCATATTATGTGCTGTGGTACATGAGTATGGTCCTCATTGGAGCTTGGTTAGCGATACACTTTATGGAATGACTGCTGGTGGATTTTATAGAGGAAGGTATCGGCATCCCATCCATTGCTGTGAGAGATTCAGGGAACTCATCCAAAGATATGTTTTGGCTACGCCGGACAATCCTAATTATGAAAAAGTTAACAATACTTTAGGATCTGGAAAGGCTCTTCTCAGAGTAACAGAGGTACAAATGGTGCTTTTATTTTTTATGTTTGTTCTTTTTTTGTTTTCTAAATTACTGAACTGCATATGTTTTGTCAACCACATAATCACTTCTGTCACTCAACAATCATGGGTTACATTGGTTTGGTTAACATTTCTCAGGGCATTGCAAAAGAAAAGATCCACTCATCATCTTTCATTTTTTCCAGGATAATGTTCGAATGTTATTAAGTGTTGCTGCCGAAATGCCCAATAGAGAATTTCTCATTCAGAAGCACTTCACTAGCCTGCTTTCATCCGTTTGGAAGGTCACATCTCACGAAGACCGCTGGAAAAGTTTGCCATCGTCCCGGAATGGTCTATATTTTGGTGGAAACCTTTTCAATTCGTCCAACCAAATTTCCCAGACTTCAATGAAGGAACGGTCAGAAAGAATGAAATTGACCAATTTTGGACAGGGTACCAAGTTGATAGCGGCTGCACTTAATGATACCAGCAGCAGGCAAGAGGATGCCAGAGTCTTTGCTCCCAACCTGGGGAAAGATTCATCCGCTAATGCAGAATGGTCAGAGCGGTTAGATATAACCCTGGAATTTCAGGGAGTAAAAGATGACTCGATGAATTCATTGCCATCTGTTATAAATTTATCAATATCTGATTCAGACTCCTCTCCGTCTCCAAATGAAGCTACAAAAGATCCTCCTCTTAGAAATTCCTGTGATGCAGATTTAGCTGAGAGTCGCTTCAGGTAAGGTTCTTGCAACTTGAATCCAAAACAATTCTTACATGCAAAATAAACATAGGTGTTTGTTGTTGTGGGTATTGGGAGGTTGGTAATAAGATTCTTGTCTCTTTTTAGGGTTGCAACAACAACTTGCATCGAAGATAATGTAGGGTGGGCGTCATCTGCATTCCCAACAAACGATATCAAGTCTCGGATGCTATCAAAGTTACCTACAACGGGAAAGCACAAACTCGTCTTCTCTGATTCAACCAGACCTTCTAAATCGAAGGTCAAGAAAAGTTCAGCAGAGCATTTTGAGATGCGTAACTCTATTTCTGAGCAGATATTCCAACCTTTTGCGATGGCTTCATCCATGAATCCCAGTCCGAGGTTTGACCTGAACATCCCTCTCAATGAAGTTGGAAATGATGATTTGGAAAGCAGTTCCTGTGCTTACATTGACGAGTCTTTGCTGGAAGTGGAGGGCTTCGGAGATCTGCCACATGAATATATTCCAGGCTTCATTGGAGACCTAGGCCTCGATGATGAATTGCCAGAATATACAGACATTGGGTAGAGCAAACTGTCGGCCAGGGAAACAAGATTTTGGCTTGAGGCTGAGTCTCGTGGTCTCTCTTTCATGAAGTTGCGATTGGTGAGTACTAATCTTAAACTCTGCAATCATTTTTTCATTCTTCCGTCACACGGGGTAGATTATGAAGCAGATGGCGTTTGCAGAGGGACTATTTTGGCACATGTTTCCTGTCACAGAAATTGATTGACTTGAGTGAAGAATCCATGCAGTCGCAATCGCGAAGGAGCCAGCGATTAGGGAGTTAATGATAACGCAAAATTTTTGTAGTTCAATTTTTCACTCGGAGTTGTTTTAATTCGTTTAGGGCTTCCATTGAGCAGCTGTATGGGCAAACATTTACTCCATGGGAAGTAGTGAATAAAATTAGTCTACTAGTTATTAGCAAAGTTCAAATCCTTTTACGCTTTGTGCTTTTGTCACGTCTTTCACATTGAAGCGGAAAAATTGCGTATGATGAGAATGATATTGCTCGAGTTCTCAAGAGTTAGATTCATATGGAAGTGGAACTCACATACAACTCGAAGTTCCATCTTTTTGTTTTACATAACCCTAGCAAAATAATTACGGAGAAGCAACTCCTAACCTTATTTTAAACTTGTTTTTCAAACTGGGAAGGAAAAAAAAATCTTCTACTTTCCTCGGTAATGCGCCGGCATTCATGCCTTAAAAAAGCCATCGTACACTACAAAAAAGCAAGTGTTTTCTTCTTCTCACTTTAGTAAATCATCATTAATATTAACACTCAAACTTGTTATTAGCACTTTAAAAAATCGTTGTGCTCTTATTACTGTTATTTTTTCAATCTATATAATGACTTCTTTAGAGTGTCAATTGCACTTGCAAGCTTGCAGCAGCCTTGGAGAAAACTCCATTTAACAAAATTCGGCGGCTGCAAACAATATCATCATCTGCGTTTCAACTCGTTGGCCTTTCTACCCGAATAGTCGATAGACTCATTGTCCTCCCCGCCATATTTTGGGCCCTTCCACTTCTTGTCCAAACTGGCTCTAATTGTCTAGAGATGGAAAGAAAATCCTTGAGGTTGATAATTAAGTAAACAAAGATGAAGAAGAAAACATCAACTTAGGAAGAAAGCTACCTTCCTGGCCAAATTTAAGGCTACTTCGAAGGTCAACTTTGTAAGAAAACAAAATACTCTCTTTTAGTATCTCTCTGGAGTCCAAACAAACATGGGTAGCTATATATAGCTTTACCAATAAGCTTCTCTATCACAAGATAATGCTCCAACCTAGAGTGAGTGACGAGAGATTGCAACTTCCGAGCACGAACAGTTCTTCCTACTTGATGGATATAATCCTGTGACTCACTTGTTAAATAGCAATACTAGGGATGTCAAATAGCAAGCTTGACCTTTGAATTTTTAGGGATGTCATAATTGAGAACCATATCCACTGATGGAATATCCAATCCTCTACTTGCCACATCAGCGCAGATAAGTACTTGACACTCAAGATTTGAACATATTTAAAGCTCCAAGTCTTTTGGACCGCCAGAAATACTCCATGAACGAGGTTAGAGGGAAGTGCTTCAGAAGAACAATGCAAAATCAAGAGTGCTTCTTGTTAATTTAATGGTATAAACCTGGCTCATCTGGTCACTAATTGGGATGTCCCTCATGCCAAGATTTTGAAGCATCAAAGCCAAAACCCGAGTGCTGTCACATGTACTAGTAAATACCATAGTTGTACACTGACAATTCCTAGTCAGTATATATACAAGACTGCAGTCCTGCAAGCACAAGAAAAGTGAATTTATATCCAGTGGAGTTGGGACATTAAACAACAGGAGCATAAAATGCCAGCAAAGCATTATTTTATGTCCAGGTCGATCATAGGTGGAATAAAAATTTAACATCACAATCAACCACCAAGGTAGAAGCAAAAAGAATTGAAAGAAAAAAAGAAGCATTCCCAAACTTCTCAATGGCCTCAAACTATAATAAAAGGATATTTTTTCCTAGCCAGATTGTTCATATGTCATACTTAATCCAAAACCTGTAAAGGCGGCTATTCATTCATTTTATGTGTACTTATATTGGCAACTTGAACCAGTAGTCTTAGCCATGATATATGATTCATAAACATGAGAACATGTATATAATAATAAAATGGGTAGACGCATAAGCGAAAGGTTTGAAAATTATGAGTAGAAAAGTAACAAGACCTTGTCAATGTCTGGAATTAAACAACATTGTTGCTTTAGTGTGTCAACAGTATAATACTTAGATGCTACTTCAATCTGAGATAAGCCAAAAAAGAGCTTCTTAAAATTCAGGAAAAAAAATTGTGACAGATGAACATGATGAAGCAGACTCTTTCATCATATACCTTCACATAATTCTTTAGGAAAGCCCTTTGTGGTTTCCGGACCTGCAAAAGTACTACTGATGAATAATTTATCAAATGTATGAGATTTAAATAAGGCTTATTACTCACTTCGCTCCCCTAACCGGACATTAAATATTATTTTGCTCCCCGAAACGGATTTAGTTCCAATGTACTGCCACAACTGCACATTTAGTAGCATTGTTGCTCCATCAGTTACCCTATGCTAGTCTAGTGCTTACGTGTCAATCCCTGATTGGTTGGTTACCCGGCCAAATCCCGGCACCCAAATCCCTTCAGTTCCTTCAATCTCCCTCTTAGTTTTGTTCGTCTTCCAGCTATGGTGAACCATACAGACAAGTCGGTGAAGAGCATTAGGGGAACGAACCCGCAGAATCTGGTCGAGAAGATCATGCGGACGAAGATCTACCAGAATACGTACTGGAAGGGGCAGTGCTTCGGATTGACAGCCGAAACTCAGATCGACAAAGCTATGGAGCTCGACCACATAGGTGGGACCTTCGGAGGTAACCGCAAGCCCATGCCTTTCATGTGCCTCGTCATGAAGATGCTTCAGATCCAGCCCGAGACGGAGTTTGTTATCGAGTTCATCAAAGACGACGAATACAAGTGTGCTTCTCTTTCGATTAATTAATTTCTTATTATAATCATTGGAATTTGTTGTCCCATATGATGGTAATTGTGCATGTTTTGATAGCTGGGAGTTAGAGTTAAAGGGGGAAATAGGGGGAATTTAGAGTTTCTTTGTTTTTTTTTTAGAAAATCTAGTCCTCATTTTAGACTTATAATTTCCTTTTAGATGCTAATATTGACGGTTTGCTTCTGGTTTTTGTTCAATTGGGTACGAATATCTTTGAGAAACAAGCTGAAATAAAATCACCTGGGTTGTTTGCGTATATGTGAAAAACGTTAAAGATTTAGCTGATGTACTTTTCCATGTTAGTTGACAGTAAAAGGACGGGGAGGGGATCTATTAGTAGAAACTTTGTCCCTGAATCCAGCAGAGGATTTGGCCGAGGTAGAGGAGTGACGCCGAAATGGATTTGTAGCTGGTGTTGGTTTCTGCCAATGGCTGAGGCAAAGGGGCTGGGAATTCTGGTATATCAAAATACGAAAGAAATCCAGATGTTCATATGAAGGAAGATGAACAATGAAATCCAGATGTTCATCTTCCTTTTTAATTTTTTGTTTTTAAAATTTAAAATTTTAATAATTTTTAGTAAATAATTAACCAACCAATCAGGGATTATCACGTAAGCACTAGACTAACAGAGGGTAACGGATGGAGCAACGGTGCTACTAAATGTGCAAATGTAGCAGTACATTGGAACTAAATCTGTTTCGGGGAGCAAAGTGATATTTAATGTCCGGTTAGGGGAGCAAAGTGAGTAATAAGCCTTTAAATAACACCAGGCTCTATCATAGGGGGCCAGCTGTACGTATATAAGATAAGTTTCCTAAGTGTTTCAGTCCAACACTAAGGCATCAGCTCAATATCTTAACTGTTTACACTAAGGCCGGCTCAACTCAAAAACCTAGAGTCCCAAGTATTTGGTATCTTATTCTATAATCTCTCGAGTATATGTTTAAAAGGGCATAGATCTCTGCAAGGAACTATGGAGTACAAGAACACTTGAAGAGGGAATGGAACCTCATAATACAGTAAAAGTCTCTTTCGCAGATGCTTTGGAAGCTATTGGTAACAGCAGCGTAAAATAATTTTCATCATACACTTTCGAACCCATAGTGAAATTTATAAAAATTATTTCATAATTTGAAATGCTTGTAGCAACTTTCTCCTTAAATGAACACTTCTAAATCATCATATTTTTAGTAAAAAAATAAAACAAGAAAAACATGTCCAATCAACGTATCACCTACGATATTTAATATGCACAAAGGTACAAAACAAAAATAATGGGAACAAAAGAAAGACTTCTTTACATAATTTGAAATGGTTGAATATGTACCTTTCTAGTCATGGTAGCAGAAAATAAGAATGTCCTCCGACCCCGAGGAATGACCTTCAGAATTTCATCAAGTGATTTTTCAAACTCCTCATTAAGTAACTTGTCTGCCTCATCTAAAACCTGTTCCATGGATAAAGAGGTCTCTTAGTATTTCTAGGCAGACCTCAGATTGGAGATTTGAGGACATATCACGAGCAAAAACATATTGTTTTAAGGT
Source organism: Prinsepia uniflora (assembly GCA_032719365.1). Lineage (NCBI taxonomy): Eukaryota > Viridiplantae > Streptophyta > Magnoliopsida > Rosales > Rosaceae > Prinsepia > Prinsepia uniflora. Next base: position 23,397,232 of record CM064868.1, read on the forward strand.
AATCAAATAAGTTAATGTTACTAGTCGAATTGTAGGGAAGGAAGATGGAGAAACAGTCTCAGATAGTGTATGAAGTAGTCACTAATGCTACACCAAAACAATTTGTATGCCATGTCTTTTATAAAATCTACTTTTTCAAAAATGAGTTTCGGGGGATGGATTTATAAAAGTTCACCTATCCTGTTTCTTTATTTCATCCATCCATACCAAGCAACCTTTTGAAAGTTGTCACAGGGAAAAGAAAATTTAATAGGATGGCATAACAAAAATAATCAAATCCTACCAAATATTTTAAAGCAGGAAGAGAAAATCCTTTAGTGTTAGTAAGATGATCCATGAGGCGTCCAGGTGTAGCAACCTCCAATAGATATGTCAAGTAGAAAAAAGGTACTGAACTCAAAGCTCAAGACTCATAAACAAAATTAATGCATAAGTTGTCAATTTATGCAAATTCACACAAAGATTCACAAATATGACCAAGGCTGCCACAGTGAAAATGTATACTTACAATAATGTGTGGCCGTCTTGCAAGCTTGATAGACTACTGCACCATGTCCACTCCTCCAAGAAGCTACAAATAAATAAGGTAAAGCAGCTAAGTAGCATAAAAATGTTCACAAATAATTGAAACACAAGAAGCTTCAATTCAACAATTTCCCAATTGGTATTATTGTTTCTTTTACGATGGCACTAAGCCAAAACTAGCAAACTAATACATCAAATGCTCACCACTGCACACTTGACAACAATCCCCCGCCCCTAAAGCTTCAAACTGCTCTGCAATCTGAATAGCAAGCTCCCTTCGCCGCCACCAACTCCATTCAAAAAAACAAAGTAATAAAAGAATTGAAGCACGTCAAACTTAATTCCAGGCAAGTACGTATCTAACCGTGTCGGTGACAGAAGTCATCAATAATGCTTGCAATATTGGAAGAGCAAAAGCTCCAGTTTTGCCCGAACCTGTCTGTGCGAGTACTATCAAGTCTTTTCCTTTATACACAAATGCCCATTTGTACAATCAGTACACATACATGTACATACGAAAATCTATATGTAAATTTTAAGATTCTAACTTAGGAATTGGCTAAAACCTAGACTAGGAAGATAATTCAGGAATAAAAGAATTCAAAATTTTAAAAATAGGGAAGGAAAAAAAGGAGGAGAGAGCGAACCAACCATCGAGTGCGGAGGGCAAGGATTCGACCTGAATTGAGGTAGGGGTTGTCCAGCCCAATTTTTGACAAGCGTCCATCAACTCGTCGCATATCCCCAAACTCTTAAACGACGGCGTCAGGTGATTCCCTTCGTCTGTAGCCATATTCTCTCTCCGTAACTGATTTGTGCTAAGCAGAAGAAACGGCGGCGGCTTATTAAGGTGACTTGCTCGTCGAAAGCAGAGGAAGAATTGATATACTTTTTTAAGTCCAGTTCTATGAGTAAGTATGTTAGTCGCGACGCGTCGGCTTCCGTAGACGAGTTTCGGCACTTAGGTTTCTACGGTTTTTTTTTTGTCAGTCCTGTATGCCGTGTTGGGGAAGATGAGGACTTCAGACGGGATAAAAGAGGCGGGAATAGTGCTGAGAAAAAAGTGTGGAAGGGGGCAATATTAGATCTTTCATTGGGCGTGACCATAAGAGTTACATGTAGCATTGAGTCATAGTTACTCGTTACACTAATACTTTAATATCAGACTTATCACTTCAATTCGACTGAAAAACTGAATAAGAGCCAATAGAATTCGATCACAAGATTTCTACCCACCAAACCTCATGGGAGTAAACCCTTGCCACTAGGTCATCACCTTCGGTGGTTTCCAGAATCTTATTTTGATTTTCCTTTGTCTTTTTTTGTCAACTAAGAAAACAGCCGATAAACCCTCCTCCTGCTCTAGCCTCACTAACTCCTTTACATCCTTGAAGGGGTGGTCTATACAAAAATAATCCTAAGCTTGTGTCCTTATCACTTGGACCACCTGGTAATTACCCATTTTAATTTTAGAATTATCAGTCTAGTTTTACTCGTCATTTGACACTAGGGCGGTGAAATTGGACTTTCTTTGGCCTACTTACGATAGGAAGAATGTACCAATTTCTTCCATAATTGGTCGGACTTTCTCAATTCAAATTTGATAATTAGACTACAGATTTATATGATTATGATTAGCATAGTTAGTCATCAATATGCATCAATCAAACTAACAAACGACATAAGCATCCTAATTATTACTAAAACCAAATTTTCTTGGTTCATAAGATTACCAACCAATCTTCAATTTGTTAATTTCATGCAAAATTGATTTTGACATATTCTAAGAAATCACCTATTTTAAATATCACACTTGCATATTGAAAATTCAGGGATGAATACAGAATATCTTTCCTCAAATTTTTTAAAAAAGGAAACAATAAGTAAATAGAAATAAAGTTTCTAGGAATCAATAATTGTGACTGTTAATAGGTTTTTTAACATTTATAAAAAGATAAAAGTACAGCACAAAAAACGTTTTCCACTATCAAAATTAGGGAAGAAAAATCTTCAACTTCTCCCCTCAGTCAAAAGAAAATGTCAACGTTTTCCACTATCCATTTAAAAAAATTGGCAAGAGTGCAAACAATCTCATCTCTTTTTGAACTTCTTGGACTTTCCATTTCCTCCTCCACCGCCGCCCTTGTGACCTAAATACTTGTCGATTTCCTCCTCCTCACGATGGTTTTCTCCCTTCCTCTTCTTGCCTCCACTGTCTTTAATTTTCTGGAGAAGCCAAATGTAGATCACGTTAACCGCCAGATAATGGGATACTCCCAGATGGAAACAAAATCCTTGATATATTGACAAGAACATACAAGAGAACACCAACTTGAAAAGTATATTACCATCACGGCCAATCTTTTCGCTTGGTTGACACGTTCTAACATTAGCAAGACCTCTTCTTCTTGAGCAGGAAATTCAGGTAACTTTTTGCCTGAACAATAACCAATTATAAGCATCCAAAACTCGCTTTTAGTACAAGACAAACTTGGGAGACCAAAGCTTACCAATAAGCTTCTCTATCTGTATATAATACTCCAACTCATACTGACTCACTAGAGAGATTGCAACCCCAGACCTTCCAGCACGAGCAGTTCTTCCTACTCGATGGATATAATCCTGTGACACTCTCTTAGTTAGAAATAAGGGCATACAGAAAATAAGTAACACATATCTAAAGGAATCGATCCCCTAAAGAGAATTAACTAAATTTTTGTCTTCTCCTCTTTTTGATCTTATTTCCCTTTGAATTAGAACAGGTTCATGAGTCATGATTTTCAGAGATATTATCAGCAATAGATTGTAAGGGATGAGGGGAGGCATTGGCAGGTGTCAAATATCCAAAACACACAGCTGTAGAAAAAAAATTACTGTTGTCACTGACTGACTAGTTTCACATATTCATTTGAGTGCAATAAAAAGGAGGCATCCACCATGACCGACAAATTTTACAAAAAAACTTAAGAGGGGCTGTTATATAGGGGAATCAAGATGTTTTTGAAGTCAAACATATAAGAAAGATACAATATGCAGCTCCCTGATAATATTAGGTTTTGAACAGTTTTAACTCAACTACAGAAAAAAACACGTCAGAAGTTAAGACCCAAAAACAAGCTGTGGCCAACTTCGCTACAAAATGTGAACAGCAGCCAGTGTAAAAGAATGTAATTCTAACCTTTGAATTTGTAGGGATGTCATAATTTATAACCATATCCACCGATGGAATATCCAATCCTCTACTTGCCACATCAGTGCAGATAAGTACATTACACTCTCCAGCTTTGAACATATTTAAAGCTCCAAGTCTTTTTGACTGCCAGAAACAATCCACAAATGAAGTTAGAGAAACTAAAGGATATAAAAAAATAACATGCTTCAATTGAACAAATCAAAGACAAAGTATTTATGCAATTTTATGGTATATACCTGACTCATATGACCACTAATTGGGATGGCCCTTATGCCAAGATTTCGAAGCATCAATGCCAAGAGGCGTGTATCATCGCATCTACGGGTGAATACCATCGTCGTACACTGAGACTTCTCAGTCAGAATATATACAAGATAGCATTCCTGTAAGCACAATAATTGTAAATCCACTACCCAAGAAAGGAGGACATTAAATAACAAAAGCATGAATTCCAGGATTTTCATGGAAAGAAAGAATGCATGGTCATGATTACATCTTCAGAATGTGTCAAGATGTTGCATTAAATATTGTTACATCTCCCTTACAGTTCATTCTTGGTACAAATACACAAAATCTCTAGCCAGTTTTTTATTCCTTGTATCACTGCTCCATCCATCATTTTATATCTATGTCGTAGCACTATATGTTACCAATGTGATTCAACTCCTAAACATAACTTGTGATGGTTTCCAAGAATCCAATATGACCGCTTAGGTCTACGTTGCCACGATATTGTTCTATGGAAGTGGGCAGGCTGTTAGTTAGAAGTTCGGCCCGGTTTTTTTGGTTTCGTAGGGAAGGGATTGACCTTTCTAACGCATATTCAGTCATACCGGCATGCCCCCACAGATTTGTTTTTTATCGGAGCATCAAGCAACGCAACCCGGTTCTACTTGACTAAGCCCCATGCTCGTCCAAGGAGGGAGTTTGCTTTACCCAACTCCCTTTTTTATAACAAGGCAGAAACCCCCGATCTGACATTCATTAGTTTCAAATGAAGAATGTAGAGTACCCAGCCCCAAAAAGCACCTACTCCTATCAAAATGAAAAGCTTGACTCCTAAACATAACGCTTAAAATCTTACCTTCACTCCACGAGGTATACTCTCATCAACCAGCGCTGTTAGCAGGATAAGGGCTGGACAGATGTTTAAAAGGCAAAGCCAAAACACCAGGTGATCTACTACTCTTTAATAATAAAAATGTACAGATGTAGCGTCGACAAAGGTAATGCTTAATCAGCATTTAGAGTTTTTTTTTTTTAGTACAGAAACAAATATTCAGTTTGAAATGGGAAACAGTTGTTCTTGGGTTTGGATTCACAGAAAATGGTAAAGTAAAGCCTAAAAGGAATTGAAAATATGCTTTCCTGATCTACTCAATGGCGCCACAACATATAATACAATGATATTTTTTCCTAATCATACTGCTCACCTGGTTATCTAATCCAATACCTCTTAAGCAAGATAATTCATCCGTGCGCTTTTATTGCAAATATTAACAGCAGTCTAAACCATGTTATACTTTGGCATATAAATTATAAACATGAGAACATGTATGTAATAACAAAATGAGTAGAAGCATAACCGAAAGGATTACAAATTATGAGTCGAAATATAACAAGACAGGAAGAAACCTTGTATTTGGCTGGGATAAAACGATACTGCTGCTTTAGTGTGTCGACAGTAGAATACTTAGATGCTACTTCAATCTGAAATAACTCAACAAAGAAGATTGTTACAATTCAGGCATTGAACAATGGAGGGTAACATGGTGTAGTGAACTCTTTCATCATACCTTCACTGGGTTTCTTAGACAAGCCCTTTGCAACTTCCGAACCTGCAATGTTACGACCACAACTCTATTAACCATATGATTTATATATTAAATGTTTATGCATGGAAAAAGGATCCAGTGCACATATAGTGTAAACTTTCCTAGAGGTTGCATAACAACATCACCACCAAGAGACCACGACAATTTGATTGACAGCAATTGAAGGGTGAAACTAGATTGATTCATATTTACAATATTACTGGCTCAATTAAATAACCCACTATTAGGATCAATTACCATCTGCTACCATAATCTTTCTTTAAGGCATAGACTTTCTCTGGTTGGAAGCGGGTAGGAATTAAAAGAAACCTGAAGTACAACAGCCTCTAATATGGTAAAAGTTTGTTTTGTAACTTCTCTAAAACCCAACCGTAAAGGAAGCATAAAAGAAATTTCATCAGATGCAGGCCTAATCAAATTTCTGGTTTCTCATGAATCAATTTTATAAGAAGTTTCATTGAAACTTTGTAAATTGGTCCGATAATTTAAAATATGGTTAATATATTTCACCTGATACAAACACTACTTAGATTATTGCCTTTTTTTGTAAAACAAAACAAAGACAAAGAAACCTAGTCACACATGTCAAATAACATACCACTTTATGGTATTTAATGTGACCCAAACCACAGTTGAAAAATAATAGCACCAATTAAAATATTTCAGTGATAAAGTGAGATATTTGAAAATATACCTTTTTAGTCATGGTAGCAGAAAACAAGTACGTCCTGCGATCACGGGGGATGACATTCAGAATTTCATCAAGTGATTTCTCAAAGTCCTCATTAAGCAACCTGTCTGCCTCATCCAAAACCTGCTCCATTGGACATAATAGGCCTCTTAGTATTTCAGGCATAAGACATTCAAGAACATATCAAGCAACCATAGATTGTTTTAAGGTTATGATTTAAGTTATTTACTAGTCTAACTGGATGGGAAGGGAGATGCAAGAAACAGTCTCACACAATGTATGACAGGCATTGGTTGTAATAGATTAAACAATTGACGTATATACTTACGCCAGAACAAAACACCTGTATATGTCCACTATTTAAATCTTTTCATCATTTCATCCCATGTTATCTTTGGCTGAACTCTTCACCTGTCACATTCTTAGTCTATAACCTACCTCTGGTTACAAACTTACAAATGCATGTAGTGATCTACATTTTAAACTACCGTACCATCTTATATGCTGTTTTACAAAGAAAAAATTAACATAAATAGTATAACATACCAAATATCTCAATGCACGAAGAGAAAACCCTTTTGTGTTGGATAGATGATCCATCAGGCGCCCAGGTGTCGCAACCTGCAAGACAAAAAAAAAATGGCATAACGCTCAAAGCAACTATTAATGCATAAGTTGTCAAATTTGTATATTTACACATATTCACATAAATCACAAAGCTGACATGCCAGTAAATAAAAACTTACAACAATGTGTGGTCGCTTTGCAAGACTGATAGATTGTTGTACCATGTCCACTCCTCCAACAAGCTAACAAATTTAAACAAAGTTTAGTAGGAGAAAAAAAGGTCTAGGAATAAATGAACAAAAAAAAAGAGGCTTCAATTCAACTGTTTCAGAGTCTGAAACTCAAAATCTTTAGAATATGGTGAATTCTATTCACTGTATAAAACAAAAACAAAAAATAAGCTATGCGCATAATTTCGTAAGTTTGTCCCTTAACAAACCACAGTGTGCTGGCCTCAACTGCCACAAAATTACACACACATATAGCATATTCAAAGAAATTTTGAGTAACTCAATTAAGTAGAAGCAGTTATCAGAACATAATAGCAATGCTCATACAATACGTAACATGCACTATGCCAAGCTATCAAACTACAACATGAACTGCTCACCACTGCACACTTGACACCAATCCCCAACCCTAAAGCTTCAAACTGCTCAGCAATCTGAATTGCAAGCTCTCTGCACAATAACCAAGTCAGTGTTAGAATCACCTAATACAAAATACTCAAAAAAAATATGACCTACAACAATACCCTCCTTTCGCATTTAATTCCAGACAAGTATCTTACCTTGTGGGGGAGAGAACGCAAGCAAAAAATGCTTGTGGAGCATTTATCAAAGCTTGCAATATTGGAAGTGCAAAAGCTCCAGTTTTACCTGACCCCGTTTGTGCGAGTGCAATCAAATCTTTTCCTTCATACACAAAAATCCATATAAATCAGTAGGCATACAAATACAAAATCCACATCTAGAATGTAAAAGTTCGGACTCAGAAATTAGCTAAAACCTACCCAAATGAAACTTAGCTAAAATTCTAACACATAAAAAAAATCTATCAGTATACCGCTAATGAAACAAAATAAATCAAATTTTAAGAGACGAAACAAATGAAAGAAGGAGAAAACAGGGAAAAAGGGAGAGAACGAACCATCGAGGGCGGAAGGCAAGGACTCGACTTGAATTGGGGTAGGGATTGTCCAACCCAATTTTTGACAAGCATCTACCAATTCGTCGCATATCCCCAAACTCTTAAACGACGTCGTTGCCTCCTTCTCTTCGCCTGTAGCCATATTCTCAGTGCCTGTTTTGTGATAAGCAGTAGAAACGGCTGCTTATAAAGCTCACTTGCTAAGTAGCTTAGGTTTAGGGTTTGAGATGAGATTGATCGGGTACCTGAAGCTGTGTGGCGCGAAAAGGTCAGGTCGGTCGATGGCCTTGGTTCGGCGGTTAGAGTTCTATTTTTGTCGGTCTGTGGGGAGAATTTATCAAAAATTGACAAAATTTGCTATTAAATTCAAAAATGTCACTCCTTAAAAAAAACTTTCTTTGACAAAAAACAACTTTCAATTACAGCAAAAGAAAAAAACATATTTAAATAAACTCAAATACTCTTATAAGTCAACTAAATAAATCTAATCTACCATTATTTTATGGCAAAATTTTGGATCAAATTCAAAATAACTCGAAAAGTATAAATGACTAGCTAGTTTTTTATGTTATCAAAATCAATATCCTTTATATCTAAAAAAGATAAGTTAGAATTTGTTTAAAACTCTTAAAGGATCTCCAGCAAATTCTTCGAATTTAGTTTTGGACAAATTTTACTCAATTTATCCAAAAATAGCCCTACAGTAGACTGACTACATTTAACTTTAAATTTGTCCAAATGAGTAATAGTTTGCTATGACCTCGTTTGGTATGCAGTATTGTACTGACTATTTTAATCGGATAGACTAATCTGTCCACCGGATAGACTGATTATTTAGTTGGGCGTTTGATACTTTTTCGGATTAGAATGCCGACTATATTATACTGACCGGATTATATTATAGTAATTGACGAAATACTTATATCTTAAATATTAATTATGTATGTCATTATTTTTATTATTATTTATTTTAATAATAATAATAATTACTATTTATTATATTTTTATTAATTAATTATTTTTAATTTTATCATTACTATTTATTAAAATATCATTAATTATTAATTTATTATTATTTGTATTTATTACTTTAATACTTTTTATTATTAATATTTTATTTTTATTATATTACTATTTATTATTATTATTATTATTATTATTATTATTATTAGTATTATTATATTTTACAAGATTACTAGTTATCCGACTATTTAATACGGACAATTTCGAGCGTATTATTTTAGCGTGTCTGGACCGTATAAAAATATTCAACTGTATTAACTTATAAGGTGACTAATTAATACGACTGGTACCAAACATAGGTTTCAGATTAATTAGTCACCGTATAAGTTAATACGGTTGAATATTTTTATACGGTCCATACACGCTAAAATAATACGCTCGAAATTGTCCGTATTACATAGTCGGATAACTAGTAATCTTGTAAAATATAATAATAATAATAATAATAATAATAATATAATAAAAATATAATATTAATTTAGTAAATATTAATAATAAAAAGTAATAAAGTAATAAATTCTAATAATAATAAATTAATAATTAATGATATTTTAATAAATAATAATGATAAAATTAAAAATAAATAATTAATAAAAATGTAATAAATAGTAATAATAATAATTATTAAAATAAATAATAATAAAAATAATGACATATATAATTAATATTTAAGATATAAGTACTTCGTCAATTACTATAATATAATCCGGTGAGTATAATATAATCGGCATTCTAATTCGGAAAAGTACCAAACGCCCGACTAAATAATCAGTCTATCCGGTGGACAGATTAGTCTATCCGATTGAAATAGTCAATACAGTACGACATACCAAATGAGGCCACACAAAATAAAAATTGATGTAAAAAACGCAAATTTCCATAAATAAGACTATGAAACTAGAAAGTTGTTCATCTTCAAAATCACACATTTCTAGTACCAAGTGTCAGGACCGGTCCCAAATCCCCCGGGATTAACATGGGACCCGCCTGATCCCGTTTGACACCACGAGTCAGACCAGGGAAAATTTTCATCTCTAGCCCTCGCCGGGGCTATCAGAGTGCGTTAGGATCGTAGGAGGAAGGGAGTGATGTCTCGTCTCTGCTACAGCCCGCATCCGCGATCAACCTGAAGGGCATTAAAACACGAAAACTGTGAGTGGACAATTTAAACATTTCATTTAAAAATCATTTCGCATAAAGACATTTATGCCCTTCATAAAAACATATGCATGCATTCCAAAAACCATTTAGCAAAACATTCATAAAGACATTTGTCAAACATCTCAAAATCATTCAAGGGTTCATGACAGGACCCATCCCAATCCCCCCGGGATTAGTGCGGGATGACCCTGCTCCCGTCTGACACGAAGTGTCAGACAAGGGATATTTTCGTCCTTTGCCCTCCCGGGCTATCAGAGTACGCCAGGATCCGGAGGAGGCATGTGATATCTCGGTCTCTGCTACAGCCCACATCCGATGTCAACCTGAAGGGCAATCAAAACATTAAAAACTGTGAGTGGACAAAACAAGAGTTTATAAAAACATTTTAACGAGAAGACATTTGTACCCTCCACTAAAAAGCATGCATGCATTCGAAAACCATTTATCCAAAACAAACCATATGTGGGACTAAGCCCAAAGCAGATATAAACTAAGGTCGAAAGGACCACAATAAAAACGACCATACGGGCCACTGCCCAAATCCATAAAGGACTCGGCCCCAAACCATAAAGAAGCCAAGTACACGAGCCACTGCTCAAATCCTGTGCACACCTGTACACACCACATATCATATATCATATATACATCACATACATATATATAAGTCACACAACCAATCCTGTCACGGTATCCAAAGCCACGCGCATGCTACCCAGGTCTCAATTCGAGTCTTCTCAAAGTCAAGATCAATGTCCGTAGACCACTGACCCTACCCGAGGTAATAGTAATCATAGCCTTCCTGAGAGTAAGGAACCCAACTGGGGGGTGACTCCACTCAGTCGGTGCTCCGTGACTACTCCGGGGTCCACCCAGGCCAACGACCCTCCTCGGAGGAGATAATAGAAGTAAAGGAAGGTAGACGAACATATATATATACATAACATAAACATTCATGACCGGTTCCCCTGAACCGTCATGATCCATCATATCCATAATCAGGTAACATGCCGGTTCCCATAAACCGTCATGTACCGTAATAACATAACAAGGGTTCATGCCGGTTCCCATAAACCGTCATGAACCACGATACCACAACAAGGGTTCATGCCGGTTCCCATAAACCGTCATGAACCTGGGAATCCATTTAAGGTTCCCTGACCTGAAATCAAAACCGTAAAGTGACTGGGTCTCGTACCCGAACATAGGACACCAACTGGGCACCGTGCCCGGAATCTGAGGTCATATGCCCGAGACAAAACCAAATGGGTTTCATACCCGAGTTTAGCCTTTTAGAAATCCAACACCATTTCATTTAAATCAATAAAGAAATACAGACCCGTATAAGCACCATATAAGGCCGAAACCTCGAAATAGTGCTTATACGTAACCACATAGAAATGCACCCATGGCATCATCAAACAAGTAATAAAACATATAATAAACATTTATGCATGCACCAATTTAGAAAACAAGGTCCACTCACAGATCGTCCGAGCTGCCGCCTCGATTTGCGTGCCATACGGCTCCCCGAGCCGATCACCGTCACCGGGACTCCCAAACCTGTCCAAATCGTAATAGAAGGTTACTAACTACTTAATTAACCTCCTACCAAAGCCCCGTAATTTTCCCGTATTTTTAACTATTTTTAATCCCGAACCTAAACCTTCCGATGCCCCGAAACATATCGAGACGGTGTCCGATCGACGCGAAACCAGTCTCAAAATGTTCGTTACATCGAATAGAAGATTTCACATGTTGAAACCTTCCCCAGATTCCCTGCCACGCGCCCTCACGCGCCGCCTGAAGTGGCTGTGCGTGGGCTTCACGCGCCTGCTACAGTACCTGCTGACGTCATCGCTGACGTCAGCATGGCGTCATCACTGACAACCCCTGACAGTGACACGTGTCACGCTCCCATTGGCCCACTGTCTGACATGTCAGTATGACAGTGTCAGATCTGACATGATGACATCATCCCTGACATGATGACGTCATCAGGATGACGTCATCAGTCATCCCCTACATCGGTTAGACCGGTCCGAACCGGTCCGGTCCGATTTTTCCTGCAACTTGGACCGGCGTAACCGGTCCAGGTCTCCTTCTCCCTCATTTTCGGTCCGTTTGCTTCCATTCCAACTCCTAAATTCCTATTTCTTCATTTCCTATCAATCCTAATTAACTAAACAACCTAAAACCTACGAAATCCGACCGGTCCAATTTGAACCTCACGGTTCAATTTTTCCCGATCAGTCTACACGGCTTCTCGGCCGTCAACCACCACCAAAACCTTCCTAAAATGTCCCTAGCAACCTAATGGACTCATTAAAACCATTAAAAACTAACCATAACAACGAAAATGGAAAAATGGATCAAAATGGGCTAACCGGGTACCCGTTCGGGTTTCTCCTCCTCTCGCCGCCGTGGGCGGCGGTTCAGGCCTCCAAGCCGGCCACCTCGGCTCCCTCGATCTCCCTGGTCCTCTGCCTGGTCATGGGTGATGGTTGGCTGGGTTTGGGTTGCACGGGAATGAGAGAAAATGGTGAGATCGGGTGGGTTGTGTTTGAACGAAGAAAATGAAAATGCACGGTGAAGTGCATGTATGTAATGTGTTGTCCAGTGGATGAGTGACACTTGTCACTCATCCATTGGTTGCTAAAAAGCAACTGGTCCCACTAAAGACAAACTGCACTTTTTGTCTCGTAAAACGTGCCGTCGTGAATAGTAACCGGGAACTTCCGTGAACCGTAACTTCGCCGTCGAACGTCCGAATTCGACGTGCCGCCTGTCTACGGATTCGTATCGTCCTTATCTACGTAACGGTCTTCGGCCCTCGGCCATCGGACCTCCCGATCAAAAAGTCAACTTTTGACCTCCTATTCACCCAAATTACCAAAACCCCTAAACTTCCGAACGTCATAACTTCTTCCTCGAACGTCGGAATTGAACGTGCCACCTGTCTATGAACTCGTGACGTCACGAACTACGTCACGGTCATCAGTCAAAGTCCATTTGACTGCCCGATTAAAAAGTCAACGTTTTGCCACCATCAGGGGCAAAACGGTCATTTCGCACCGTTCGTCCGATTTCGCTCTACTAATCACGGATTAGCCTCACTAATCGTGATTAGTCACTAATCTAATCTAGGAATTTGGGACGGGTCGTTACAACCTTCCCTCCTTAATTAATTTCGTCCTCGAAATTCCAACCGACCTAATCTAACCGTTCTTCCCTCCTTAATTAGTTCCGTTCTCGAAACTCCACTATCCTGATTCCACAACCTCCACCTCGTGGAAATAATTCGACCTACCATGCAACGCGTGTACGCTAGTACACCCACTAACCAGAACAATACTTACTCGTCTGCAGCCAGACGTACCGCTAACATCCATATCGTATCGACTACGTTCGACCACGTCGAATGACAGTAGTCATGCGTTCTGAATTGACACTACTTGTCAAATCTACCGTTTCGTTGACACAACCAACTAGACGGTTCCGTGCTCAACCGCTAACTATCCTAACATCTACTCCCACTGGGAGTCACCAAAACTCACTAACCGATCCACGATGACACCTCCGACAAATTTTCACCACTTGACAGTCGTCAATCGAAATCTGTCACTATACTCACTCGTGGTTACACTAACCAACAATTCACCCGACCTGTGTGTAACTAGACCCATCAGAAATACCATGACCCAATGCACGGTATCCAATGTCCAGTTCACGACCTCGACTAATTCAATGGTATCGGACTAAGCCGACTACCAATACGCTCTCCAACGTACCACTGGTATAACCTATATACCGTCACCAGACATCCCAAGTCTGCCCGGTGTCGTACCTCGAACAACGAACAAGGCACATACATCTACCCATCAATCAGCCTACAACCACCTAGGTTGTAGTCAATCACGTTTCAATTATGGAGTTCATTTGTCCAATCGTATTAGACAATTCGAAACTCCGACCCATTATCCATTTCCAAATCCGAATTCGAATCCGCAATTTCGTATGAAATCCCAAATCCAAATCCAGAAATCATATCCATAATCATGTCCAAATTCGAATCCAAAATCATTATTCCGTAAGCTAGCATTTGGAATAACCATTCCGAACCCAAATCCATAAAAGAAAATCTACAGTCAAGCTCTAGAATCAAATCCTGAATCGTCACCCAGAATCCGATTCCAAAACCCAAATCTAGAAATCCTCTTTCAAGTTCCAAAATCAAATCCTGAATCGTCATCCAGAAATCTGGTTCCAAAACCTGAAATATCGTTCACGTCTACCTAGACGTACCAAAACCAAACCTATCGGTTACCCACTCAACCGATTACCACCATACGATCGATTGACTTCATAGGGAAGTCAATCCCAACATCAACACAACACTAGGTCAGACAAAATCCGACCTCGTCAGACACCTACTCATCGGACAACTACTCAGGCGAGTAATAAGCCATATGGGATTTACCTCGAAAAGAAGTTCAGTCCCATCATGCTTCACTCAACATCCAAGTAAGAGTAATAAACTCTCCACCTATCTGGATACCCAAATCACGATCCAGATCCAACACTACGTCAACCGACCATAGACGTCACGATCGAGGATCGTCTCGCCAACCAAAGTCCTAGACCATTTCCCACATCTTAAATAGATTAGTCTACGACAAGACACGCCGAGACTGTGGGTTCTCACTGATTACCTCGTATCGATCCTTGTCATTCCACCAAGGCAAAACAAGAATGATCGAATAATCCATCCTACGTGAATGCAAACAACACTCGATGCACTCACCACGTCAGGTAACCTGACATCGTCTGCCACCAAGTAGAGAATGAGGAATCTCAGTCACCTAACTTCGATATACTCATCTCCTCCTGATGATTCAGAACAGATCCCGGGTCCACCAACCAATACACGATCAGTGTACTAGTGGCAACCAACAACATCTATATCATCAACGCCATCTACCATCATCAATCATGGTAGAATCCGAGAAGTCACCCAAAACGACTTCGATATACCCGTTACCAATGCGGAAAACCCGCATTCCACTCGTCACCTCAATCGCAACCTCTCGCGATTCCGAAGTTCCAACAAGATTGGAAACAACATACCCGGACATCAACCACGTGTCCCCTAACCAGTTTAACTCTATCTGAGTTCCACTCCTGAACCACAGATACCGAACATATGCCCATTACGACGGAGTCACACCCCGATCCGTAACTCATCGTCATCATGATCACCGGCACCAACACCAGCACTAGCACTAGCACTAGCACGAGTACCAGCACCATCACTACCACCTGTCAGCATCAGCACACAAGCATCCTCACTAGCATCAGTACTGACGCTAGCACACCGTGTGCAAAACTGACACCCTGGATCTCCGCTCATACCAAGCGACGATCGCGTACCTCTGCTCGTATAGGAGAAACTCTGTCTCCCTCGTACCTGACAACTCTGGGTATAGTCACCCTGACAACTCATGCGAGAAAAGGAAAACGTTCCCCGAACGTCCCCGATCCCCAACAATCGTAACTATAACCACTCTCGGTAGTAGCGCCTGCCCCACACTCGTGCAGACCTAACTACCAGACATCGCTATATCCAGACTCCGTATCCAACGGAATCAATCGCCCGTACTAACTACTCTGTATCCCACTCAGGGATTCCATCGACAAGTACCAACCCTGGTAACTTGTCCAACAATCTCTATCCTGTCGTAACTTGACTAAACCATTATCGTCTACCAGGTCATCCACGACCTTAGTTGCACCAACCCACAACTGAAGTGGCACGACAACCAACTCGGTCTAACCGATACGTACAACCCTGACTGCGAAGTGCAGTCCCAATACAAGCTGACATGACTAGACCGACTAACGAATCCAAATCCGAATAGTCGTCCAAGTCAAACCACCAGTCAACTCCCATTTCCGAACCATACACATACGGTAGGGTTCCACGATCACACCTAGAGTTCCCCTGAACCCACCTGCGAAAAGCAGTAAAATCAACAATCTGACCGACCCTGCGGTCCAACATCATAAAGACGTCAATCCAATCCTACCAACAATCCAACTCGGATTCCTCGAATCTGGTTGCTAACTGCCAACTGCAGCAAATCCATTTAACTCAACATAATCTGACCATCTAATGGTCACACTCCTAACCAGTCGTCGGAATCGATCCTACGACATCGTGAAGACGATCCCAACTAACCGTCTCACGATCCAAAACTCTAACGTAATACTACGTTAAGCCTTCCGTAGGGTTCCACACTGCCAACCCTGACAGAACCATGGCAACCCCGGCATCGAGTGCCGAACCAAGGCTTGCCAATCCTACTAACTATCGTACCGGCACCCCGACAATCAGGTTGACCACGGACTACAACCCAATGAGATATCACATCCTCGACCTGCGTACATACCCCAAAAGCTACACGGTTGCTCGACTAGAGACAACCCCGCTCTGATACCACGTTGACAGGACCCATCCCAATCCCCCCAGGATTAGTGCGGGATGACCCTGCTCCCGTCTGACACGAAGTGTCAGACAAGGGATATTTTCGTCCTTTGCCCTCCCGGGCTATCAGAGTACGCCAGGATCCGGAGGAGGCATGTGATATCTCGGTCTCTGCTACAGCCCACATCCGATGTCAACCTGAAGGGCAGTCAAAACATTAAAAACTGTGAGTGGACAAAACAAGAGTTTATAAAAACATTTTAACGAGAAGACATTTGTACCCTCCACTAAAAAGCATGCATGCATTCGAAAACCATTTATCCAAAACAAACCATATGTGGGACTAAGCCCAAAGCAGATATAAACTAAGGTCGAAAGGACCACAATAAAAACGACCATACGGGCCACTGCCCAAATCCATAAAGGACTCGGCTCCAAACCATAAAGAAGCCAAGTACACGAGCCACTGCTCAAATCCTGTGCACACCTGTACACACCACATATCATATATCATATATACATCACATACATATATATAAGTCACACAACCAATCCTGTCACGGTATCCAAAGCCACGCGCATGCTACCCAGGTCTCAATTCGAGTCTTCTCAAAGTCAAGATCAATGTCCGTAGACCACTGACCCTACCCGAGGTAATAGTAATCATAGCCTTCCTGAGAGTAAGGAACCCAACTGGGGGGTGACTCCACTCAGTCGGTGCTCCGTGACTACTCCGGGGTCCACCCAGGCCAACGACCCTCCTCGGAGGAGATAATAGAAGTAAAGGAAGGTAGACGAACATATATATACATAACATAAACATTCATGACCGGTTCCCCTGAACCGTCATGATCCATCATATCCATAATCAGGTAACATGCCGGTTCCCATAAACCGTCATGTACCGTAATAACATAACAAGGGTTCATGCCGGTTCCCATAAACCGTCATGAACCACGATACCACAACAAGGGTTCATGCCGGTTCCCATAAACCGTCATGAACCTGGGAATCCATTTAAGGTTCCCTGACCTGAAATCAAAACCGTAAAGTGACTGGGTCTCGTACCCGAACATAGGACACCAACTGGGCACCGTGCCCGGAATCTGAGGTCATATGCCCGAGACAAAACCAAATGGGTTTCATACCCGAGTTTAGCCTTTTAGAAATCCAACACCATTTCATTTAAATCAATAAAGAAATACAGACCCGTATAAGCACCGTATAAGGCCGAAACCTCGAAATAGTGCTTATACGTAACCACATAGAAATGCACCCATGGCATCATCAAACAAGTAATAAAACATATAATAAACATTTATGCATGCACCAATTTAGAAAACAAGGTCCACTCACAGACCGTCCGAGCTGCCGCCTCGATTTGCGTGCCATACGGCTCCCCGAGCCGATCACCGTCACCGGGACTCCCAAACCTATCCAAATCGTAATAGAAGGTTACTAACTACTTAATTAACCTCCCACTAAAGCCCCGTAATTTTCCCGTATTTTTAACTATTTTTAATCCCGAACCTAAACCTTCCGATGACCCGAAACATATCGAGACGGTGTCCGATCGACGCGAAACCAGTCTCAAAATGTTCGTTACATCGAATAGAAGATTTCACATGTTGAAACCTTCCCCAGATTCCCTGCCACGCGCCCTCACGCGCCGCCTGAAGTGGCTGTGCGTGGGCTTCACGCGCCTGCTACAGTACCTGCTGACGTCATCGCTGACGTCAGCATGGCGTCATCACTGACAGCCCCTGACAGTGACACGTGTCACGCTCCCATTGGCCCACTGTCTAACATGTCAGTATGACAGTGTCAGATCTGACATGATGACGTCATCCCTGACATGATGACGTCATCAGGATGACGTCATCAGTCATCCCCTACATCGGTCAGACCGGTCCGAACCGGTCCGGTCCGATTTTTCCTGCAACTTGGACCGGCGTAACCGGTCCAGGTCTCCTTCTCCCTCATTTTCGGTCCGTTTGCTTCCATTCCAACTCCTAAATTCCTATTTCTTCATTTCCTATCAATCCTAATTAACTAAACAACCTAAAACCTACGAAATCCGACTGGTCCAATTTGAACCTCACGGTTCAATTTTTCCCGATCAGTCTACACGGCTTCTCGGCCGTCAACCACCACCAAAACCTTCCTAAAATGTCCCTAGCAACCTAATGGACTCATTAAAACCATTAAAAACTAACCATAACAACGAAAATGGAAAAATGGATCAAAATGGGCTAACCGGGTACCCGTTCGGGTTTCTCCTCCTCTCGCCGCCGTGGGCGGCGGTTCAGGCCTCCAAGCCGGCCACCTCGGCTCCCTCGATCTCCCTGGTCCTCTGCCTGGTCATGGGTGATGGTTGGCTGGGTTTGGGTTGCACGGGAATGAGAGAAAATGGTGAGATCAGGTGGGTTGTGTTTGAACGAAGAAAATGAAAATGCACGGTGAAGTGCATGTATGTAATGTGTTGTCCAGTGGATGAGTGACACTTGTCACTCATCCATTGGTTGCTAAAAAGCAACTGGTCCCACTAAAGACAAACTGCACTTTTTGTCTCGTAAAACGTGCCGTCGTGAATAGTAACCGGGAACTTCCGTGAACCGTAACTTCGTCGTCGAACGTCCGAATTCGACGTGCCGCCTGTCTACGGATTCGTATCGTCCTTATCTACGTAACGGTCTTCGGCCCTCGGCCATCGGACCTCCCGATCAAAAAGTCAACTTTTGACCTCCTATTCACCCAAATTACCAAAATGCCCCTAAACTTCCGAACGTCATAACTTCTTCCTCGAACGTCGGAATTGAACGTGCCACCTGTCTATGAACTCGTGACGTCACGAACTACGTCACGGTCATCAGTCAAAGTCCACTTGACTGCCCGATTAAAAAGTCAACGTTTTGCCACCATCAGGGGCAAAACGGTCATTTCGCACCGTTCGTCCGATTTCGCTCTACTAATCACGGATTAGCCTCACTAATCGTGATTAGTCACTAATCTAATCTAGGAATTTGGGACGGGTCGTTACAGTTCATGCCCGGCCTCATAAACCGTCATGACCCATAAAAACCCGCATCCGCGCCGGGGCTATCAGAGTGCGTCAGGATCGTAGGAGGAAGGGAGTGATGTCTCGTCTCTGTTACAGCCCCCATCCGCGATCAACCTGAAGGGCATTAAAACACGAAAACTGTGAGTGGACAATTTAAACATTTCATTTAAAAATCATTTCGCATAAAGACATTTATGCCCTTCATAAAAACATATGCATGCATTCCAAAAACCATTTAGCAAAACATTCATAAAGACATTTGTCAAACATCTCAAAATCATTCAAGGGTTCATGACAGGACTAGTGTGCACACTACTCGGGGTCTCACTCCGAGTCTTCTCCCAGGAATCTCCATCTGGGAGGCTCAATCTCTGGATCTAGTCCGAGCTCTCTCTCTGGATCTAGTCCACATATCTCTCCGGAATCTGGTCCGGGACCACATCATAAAAAGTAACCACCACTCCTGGAACGGGATCCCTATGGGGATATCCACTATGGTCTGTGGATCGTGACTCTCCAGGTCGACGTCTGGAGGAGACCATATAAACATATGGAGGGTTTCATTCACATTTCAAATCTCTTTCTTTCTTTCTCAAAACTCATTTCTCAACTGGGTCTCATACCCGATTCATCTCAACAGGATTCCTCGAATCCGATTCAAATCCATTTCACAGGCCTCTGCCTAAATCCTCAGTTCAACTGGGTCTCATGCCCGAATTCTCATTTCACAAACTGAACTGGGACTCAAGCCCGCTATCACAACCAATTGGGCCCTACGCCCGGAACCATAAAGAAACAGGACCTCAAGTCTGATTTCACAACTAACGGGACTTTAAGCTCGATATCTCAACTAAATGGGTCTCAGGCCCGATATCATAAATCAACGGGGCATCAAGCCCGATAATACCACTAACTGGGCCTCAAACCCGAATCGTAAATCAATTGGACCATCGGTCCGATCGTATGGCTCAAATGGACCCTAGGCCCGATTCCTCGTCAAATCAAAGGGACTCCAAGTCCGAGAGTTTGTAAATCAAATGGGTCTCGTGCCCGATTTCATGTTTCTAAATCCGAAATCCATTTATTAAACCCTCGTTCAAAACATGGTACGCAAAGGTACGACATAAAGCCGAAAACCTCAAAAAACGTGCAAATATGTCGATCCTAAGATACCACAACCAAATGCACTCAAGGCATCACAAAATATATTCTAAAACAATTATAAAACATTTATGCATGCATCGAATTCGAAAGAAGGGTCCACTCACAGATCGTCCGAAGCCGCGCCTCTATACGCGTGCCATAACCGTCTCTCGGGTCAAACGTCACCTCCGGGATTCCCCAACCTGTCCAAATTAATTTAGAGGGTTACTAATAGCCCAATTAACCTCTCATTGAAGTCCCATAATTTTCTCGATTTTCTAACTATTATTATAACCGAACCTAAACCTTCGGACACCCTGAAACCTATCGAAACGATGTCTGACTGACACGAAACCAGCCCCAAAATGTTCGTCACATCGAATAGATGATTTCACATGTTGGAACTTTCCCCAAAGGCTTGAACATGCTCCCAAGACAGGCCATGCGCGTGGTCCTCACGCCCCAGGGTACTGTCCATCTTCTTCCATGCGACAGACCGGTCCGGCCGGTTCGACTGTGCAGTCCGGTCAATTTTCCAAAACCTCCCCAGAGGTCTCTCAGCCTCCAATCTCCCTCAAAACCTCCCTAATAGCTTCCTAGTAACCTAATACACAAACTCTAATCAACCAAAACTGATCATAACGTCAAAAATCGAAAATGAGGAAAAATGGCCAAAACCGATACCTTTCGGGTTTTGGGCCTCCGCTGTGCATGGTGGCTCCGTCTTGGCCGGCCACCATCATCCACCATCCTCTCCTCACTCTCTGGTTCCGCAGATGGCCTTATGGGTGAAGGTTTGGATTGGATTAGTTTGGGTTAAAGGGGTGAGATCGGGTTTGTGTGAATGAAGAGGAAGAAATGATCGATGAAGGTGATATGCATGAGGGAAGGGAGATGGCCAGTAGATGGGTGACACTTGTCACTCATCCATTGGTCCACTAAAAAGTATTTGGGCCCCACTTAAATCACTTGCCTCGAAAAACGTGTTATTGTGAATAATACTTCACAACTTCCGTGAACCGTAACTTCGTCGTCGAACGTCCGAATTCGACGTGCCGCTTGTCTACAGATTCATATCGTCCCGATCTATGTAACGGTCCTCGGCCCTCGGCCATCGGATCTCCCGTGTCAAAAGTCAACTTTTGCCCCTATTCAACTAAATTACCAAAATGCCCTTGGACTTCCGAACGTCATAACTTCTTCCTCGGACGTCGGAATCGAGCGTGCCATCTGTCTATGAACTCGTGACGTCACGAACTACGCCACGGTCATCGGCCAAAGTCCATTTGACCGCCTGAATGAAAAGTCAACGATTTGCCCAATCTAGGGGTAAAATTGTCATTTCGCCCGAACGTTCGCTAATCCACGTCTAATCCGTGATTAGCCTTGCTAATCCGTGATTAATTCTTAATTAATCCCGTTAATTCAGGACGGGTCGTCACAATCTTCCCCCCTTAAAGAATTTCGTCCTCGAAATTCAAAGCGACCTGATTCCATAACCAAACTGTGGAATCCCACTTTTTTCCTCGAAACGGATCGTTGCACCCACACGAGAATACTCGTGTAGCAGTACACGTCCAACACACACCGTACTCATCGTACTCGTCCTCGGTACGTACCGTCATCGGAGCCTCCAAAGCTCCAATTCACTCTCGAGAACTATACGTCAGCTCATACGTCTCACTTGAGACAGAATGTCGACACTCGTCGATCTCGCCTGTCACTCACTTGACAGGTCAGCAATACCATACTGACATCAAAACGGTTTTTCAGTCTGACTCTCTGACACTTCCATCTGACAGTCGTCAAGCTGGAAACGCATTCCCACTAAGGGTTATCACCTCTAAGCTGGCGTCCTACTCAGCATTGGATCTGACAACATTCTATGGATCCTGCCATCACAATGGCACGAATCACATCTCGTAGGTCATCCTCAGACCTATGCCCAATAATGCCTCTAAACACTCGCACAAGTCAACTCTCTCAATTTCCTATTCCCCAAAACTGACTCTTCTTAGAGTCCCAACAATCCACACCTATCCGAACTCGTCGGATACCTAACAGTCCAATACCCACACAGGTCACAACCCTCGTGACCAGCTGGCAACTCCAGGCTCCAGTGCGCTACTCTGATCTCGACTCGCTCTCGAGTCTTCATATCGTACCTCGTATCATTCAGCGATACCACTTGTCATCTAGACTCACCTTGAGTCTCCAAACTCACTATCGGATCACATCTGATCGTCACTCATGTCCATCTATAACGCTATCCATGTCAGGGCCCACCTCTAATCCCCCAGGATTAGGGAATAAACCTTGCTCCCGTCTGACTTACGCATGACACGAATGCCAGACTGACGTCTAACCTCCATGTAACACGTAAGTCGGACCAGGGATTCTCGAATTCAGTCATCCGAACTACTGTGGATCGCAGGGGTGATGTCTCCGTCTCTCTCGACCAACAGCCCGCACCGCAGCAACCTGGAGGGTATCGGAAACACGAAAAGACTGTGAGTGGACAAAAATAAAGTATAAGTTCAAAAAATTTCATAAAACAATAAAATTTATACCCTCCGTTTTAAAAACCAAAGCATGCATATCAAAGGTATGTCATAAAACCATGTATGAAAACCAAACACATTTTCCTTTTTCTCAAATCCCCGGCCTCAGCACAAAACCATCGAAAACCATTTCATCCGGGTCACTGCCCAAAACATCGGAAAACCATGATTGAAAACCATATCATATTTCCATTCACCGAACCTGCTGGATCTATCTGAGTCTTTAAACTCCCGAGTCTTTAAACTCAATCCAGGCCTCAATATAAACCGAGTCTTTAAACTCCCGAGTCTTTAAACTCAACAGGCCTACGGGGGAAATATCAATATATCCGAGTCTTTAAACTCCCGAGTCTTTAAACTCAATACGGGTCTTTAAACCCAATCCGGGCCCGTCCCCCGTCAATCATAATCCGGGTCTTTAAACCCAATAACCAGATCCAGCAAATCCAATCCAAACCGTTTAAAACCCTTTTTCCATTTCCGAATCCGAATCCGCAATCTCATCAAGATCCCGAATCCAAACCCAGATCTCATATCCATCTTCTTTCCAGATCCGAGTCCGCAACCATCATTCCGTAAGCTGGCATCCGGAATAACCATTCCGAACCCAAACCCGGAATCCATGTTCAAGTCTCAAATCGAATCCCGAATCGTCATCCGAAAATCCAACTTAAAAACCCGAAATCACGTTTCTCAAAACCACTTTTCTGAACTGGGCTTCAAGCCCGAAAACACTTTTCCGAAATCCTTTTACTTTCTTTGAAATCAAATCGTATTTCAAATCCCGAAATCAATCATTAAAACCAGGTTCAAATCACAATACCCATCAAATCTCGTAAAACGTGAAATACCGTCATTTCCTCAAAAAACGTGCACAAACCATAAACCATCACAATCATAAATCAAATAATAGAATCAAGTATAGAAAACATATAAAAACATATATGCATGCATCAAGAGTTAGAAAGCAAAGTCCACTCACAGACCATTTCGACGTCGCCTCGATACGCGCACACTTACCCCGTTCCCGGCCATTCCGCTATCCTCGGCTTTCCCGAACCTGTCCAAATCCCAATATAAGGTCACTAACTACTTCACAAAGGTCATACTAAAGCCCCATAATTTTTCCGTATTTTTGGCTATTTTTAACCGAGCCCTAAAGCTTCGGACAACCCGAAACTTATTGAGTCGATGTCCGCTTAACCCGAAACCTATCCCAAAAGATTTGTTATAATATTTAGACCAAAAACCTAGTTGGAAGTTTCCCCAGAAACCACCGCACGCGCCTCCACGCGCCGCCCAAAGTGGCTGCGCGTGGGCCTTACGCGCCTGCACAAAGTCACTGTTCATCTTCTTCCTCTCGACAGTCACTGCTCTGGACTGGCGTGGCCGGTTCTCCGCCGTTCGCCGTCCGTTTTCCTTCCCTTTTCCTCCATTCTCTTCGTCCTCAACCCACCAATCCATTTCCCTCAACCAAACACGACAACACGGCCTCAGACTCATCCTCCCAACTCAAACAGAAACCACCCGACCACCCCTGTTCTTGCTTCCGGCCACCCGTGAAATCCCCCGTCACGGCTTCGAATCCCAGAGAGTCCTAGGACCCTACTAAGTCCACTAGAACTCACCAAACACCTCAACTCAGCCCCTAACTTCACGACTTTATCTTTGAAATCCAACGACAAAACAGAGCAAGCAAAGGAAATTAAAGAAATTACCTGTACGCCGACCACCACCGTGAGCTCTGCTGGGTCTGTTCGACTCTCCTCCATCCTCTCAACGTCACCACGGGTTCAATTGATGGTTTAGTCACAGGAAGTGCACAACCGTGCACGGTGGTTCTCGGTTTTGGGTTCTGTGGTTTTGCTCACAGTCCCCGTCTCTCACACACTCACCACCTTCCCAGAACACTCCCTAGCCTTCCACTTAGCCTCTGCTCACTCACTCGATCAACAGAACACAAAAACACACACTACAATCGATCAATTCCTCTTACTGTCTCGCCCTCTGTTTTTCCCTCTTTGAACAAGCACGATGCACACACACACCCGTTTAAAATCACACCGTGCAAACTTGTAGAAACCTCTAGTCCATTGCCACCTGTCACAATCCCATGGTCCCTCTCAAAATATCCAATTGCACCAGTACACTTGTCCTCATCTTATTTGCACACTTCCCAATGCACCAAAAGACCAAAATGCCCCTACGAAT
Source organism: Prinsepia uniflora (assembly GCA_032719365.1). NCBI lineage: Eukaryota > Viridiplantae > Streptophyta > Magnoliopsida > Rosales > Rosaceae > Prinsepia > Prinsepia uniflora. Next base: position 23,422,833 of record CM064868.1, read on the forward strand.
CAAAATTACCATTTTGCCCTTCACCGTTCTAGACCCGTATATCGCCTGTCCAATGTCCGATAAACGCATGCCACCTGTCGTTGAACTCAGGACGACGAGATCTACCTAACGGTCCTAGGTCTATGTACAAAAACCATGTCGTGCGAAAAGTCAACTTTTCCCCCTATTGTAACTGAATTACGATAATGCCCTCAACCTTCCAAACATCATAACTTCCTCCTCGGATGTCGGAATCAGGCGTGCCACCTGTCTACGGACTCGTAACGTCCCTAACTACGTCACGGTCATCGGTCAATGCCCAATTGATCGCCCGAACTAAAAGTCAACTTTTTGCCCATTCTAAGGGCAAAATCGTCAGTCTACGCTAACGGGCCAAAAGTAACCACTAAACACCGATTAGAATCACTAATCCGTTACTAATCACTTTACTAATCCCGGCTCTCGGGACAGGTTGTTACAATCCAACTTACAACGTACTCGTACTCTCGGGCACTCTCAACCCGACATACCGATTGACCGTAGTCAATCCCATTGTCCCATGTGCACAACACACCGGTGCACCCACATCATATCAAAATCGGGGCGTCACCCGACCTACTCAAAGACTGCACTCTGGCAACGTCCAACCACAACTAATGTCTGCACTCCAACCATGGTCCGGACCCCAACCGTCCGTCACCAAGCTAACGTCAGTCCGTCACCTCGGACACTCACTCGTCACATCCTGTGACGCTAACCACCATCTACTCGTCAAGTCAATCAAATTAACCCACAACCTAGGTGTTCGGTTCTTACACCCTCTCGAATTCCTACCTGTCACAACACTCCTCGTCGTCCCACCTAGGAATGAATCCAAAATGGTGAGATTTGATGTCATCGTGGGACGAACTTGATGTCGTCCCTCCCTCATTTTCGGTCCTTTTTCTTCCTAATCGATTCTAAACTTCCTAATATGATGCTAGGAGTATGTTTAGATGATCAAATCCACCTAAAACCCTCAAAAATCCACGGTTCAATTTTGAACCTCACGATTCAATTTTCCAAAACCTCCCCAGAGGTCTCTCAGCCTCCATTCTCCCTCAAAACCTCCCTAATAGCTTCCTAGTAACCTAATACACAAACTCTAATCAACCAAAACCGATCATAACGTCAAAAATCTAAAATGAGGAAAAATGGCCAAAACCGATACCTTTCGGGTTTTGGGCCTCTGCCGTGAACGGTGGCTCCGTCCTGGCCGGCCACCATCATCCACCATCCTCTCCTCACTCTCTGGTTCCTCAAATGGCCCTATGGGTGAAGGTTTGAATTGGATTGGTTTGGGTTAAATGGGTGAGATCGGGTTTGTGTGAATGAAGAGGAAGAAATGATCGTTGCAGGTGATATGCATGAGGGAAGGGAGATGGCCAGTAGATGGGTGACACTTGTCACTCATCCATTGGTCCACTAAAAAGTATCCGGGCCCCACTTAAATCACTTGCCTCGAAAAACGTGTTATTATGAATAGTACTTCACAACTTCTGTGAACTGTAACTTCGCCGTCGAACGTCCGAATTCGACGTGCCGCTTGTCTACAGATTCGTATCATCTCGATCTACGTAACGGTCCTCGGCCCTCGGCCATCGGATCTCCCGTGTCAGAAGTCAACTTTTGGCCCCTATTCAACTAAATTTCCAAAATGCCCTTGGACTTCCGAACGTCATAACTTCTTTCTCGGACATCGGAATCGAGCGTGCCACCTGTCTATGAACTCGTGACATCACGAACTACGTCATGGTCATCGGCCAAAGTCCATTTGACCGCTTGAACGAAAAGTCAACGATTTGCCCAATCTAGGGGTAAAATCGTCATTTCGCCCGAACGTTCGCTAATCCACGTCTAATCCGTGATTAGCCTCGCTAATCTGTGATTAATTTTTAATTAATCTCGTTAATTCAGGACGGGTCGTCACACCAAGCACCTGAATTTCTTCCATAAGTGGATTCTTGGCCTATAATTCATAATTTGATGTCCACGAACAGATTGGCGATGCACGAACGGATTGGCGATGCACTCCAATATCGATTTCAAATCGCGGGACATCGAAGTTTCAAGAAGCGTTACAAAATCTCAACCTCGTAAAATCCAACAATGGCCGCACCACTACTCCTCTCTCTCATCCTCCTTTCAGTCCTCTGTGTCTCCTCTGTGATCCCCTCAAAGGATGTTGATTAGTCTCTCGTCTCTCACATGACGTCCTCCACGCGATGCCACCTTCACATAGCTCTTTCTTTACTGCAAATGCACTTCTGCCCTCTCGATCTTCACAGGGTATTCAGATACTCCAAAAGCAATAAAAATCCCAACCCTTTCTCTCTCGCTCTCTCATTTTCCCACCACTCACCCACTCACTCTTTTCTTTGCCACCATTTACTGTCTTCAAGTTTTATCATCATTGACATTTTCATCTCCTTTTTCTTTTTATCCGATTAATTTTGCAAAAACAACACAGTAAAGAATACCCAATATTTGTTGGGGAAAGTAATAGAATGGAAATAATAACTCAAACCTCAAAAGGATATATATGTAAGGAAATAAAAGAGTAAGGAAATAAAAGAGCAAGGAAATAAAAGAGTAAGGAATAGAGAACACCGGATATAACGTGGTTCGGCAGGATGCCTACGTCCATGGGGCAACAACAACAAGAACCTCCACTAATGAAATTAGGGGTACAAAGAGATGCACAACTTCAAAAACACTACTTGAAGGAAACTCTCTCTCTCTCACACTTGTTTTGTTACCAACACTACAACACTTAACACTCTCAACTTGGAGTGGGCACTCTTCACTCTCTACTTGGAGGAAGATGTTTCTCTTAGATGAGATTGATGGAATGAGTAAATGACCTCTCCTTATATAGACCAAGGAGGAACCATCTAGATGCCTTCATTAATGCTCCATCCATCCACCTACTTCATTTATGGATCCACCTACTTCCTTCATGAACCTTTTACATGCATCTTAGATTCATGCACTTTAGGATTAATCTAGAATCACTTGTTTATTCTAGATAAGCCCAATTATGAAAGCCCAAAAAACCTCGTGTGGATATATGTTGGGCCTGGATATTTTAAAATCTCCCCCTCCAGGTCAACTAGGTCAAAATGACGTGACTTCTACTTGAAGTCCATTCCAGCAGATTTACTGCAATACTCAAACTTCTTCTACCCAAAACCCTTGACAACGGAGTGAGCCTTGAAATTTTTCAACTGTTCATTCTTGTCCATCTTCAACTTGAACACCCACTTATTTTTGAGTGCTTTTCTGCCTTTAGGAAGCTCCACCAACTCATAGGTGTCATTCTTTAATAAAGACTCCATCTCAGACTTCATTGCCAATATCCACTTGTCATTGTCTGCATGAGTCTTTGCTTCCTCAAAATTTTCAGGCTCTCCATCGCCAGTTAGCAGAATGTATCTGCAATACGGGTCATCCCCATCACTAGTCGCGAGAATATACTGTGAAGAAGGATACTTGGTATTCAGTTTTGGAACTTTGTTTGATTTACGAGCTGGTACTTGGACAATCTCTAGCTGCTCCTCTTGGCTTGGCTCCCCCTGATTAGGCTCCCCTTGATCATGATCCTCCTGATCATCATCTTCAAGTTCAGACACTATCTCAGCATCTCATGCTTCGGCCATATCAGGAACATCTTCATGTATAACCTTTTGAGCTCTGTCACTAGGTTCTTGCTGCAGCTGTGATGAATCATAGGTGAGTTGGCCTACATTCTTAACTGTCTCCTTATCAAGATCTGTCATGGTATGATCTTCAAAGAAGTATACATTTCTGCTTCTGAATAGCTTGTTAGTCTTTGGATTCCACATGCGGTAGCCCATTTCTTCATTGCCGTACCCGAGAAAGATGCATGGTGTGCCTTTATCATATATCTTCAATCTTTTCTCATCGGATACACGTGCAAATGCTTTGCACCCAAACACTTTCAAGTGTGAATATGAAACACTTCTTCCGATCCATACGCCTTCGGGAGTCTCAGAGTTCAACGGTATACTTGGTGATCAATTGATAAGGTAACATGTCAGGGCCCACCCTTAATCCCCCGGGATTAAGGGCGAAACCCTGCTCCGTCTAATTTACATATGACACGGAGGCCAAACTGACGTCCAACCCCCATGTGACACGTAAGTCGAACAAGGGACTTTCGATCCGACCGTCCAAGATACTTCCGAACTTCTCAGAGTGCGCAGAGTCTACTGTGGATCGTATGTGTGATGTCTGCGTCTCTCTCGACCGACAGCCCGCGCCGCAACAACCTGAAGGGTATTGAAAACACGAAAAGACTGTGAGTGGACAAAAATAAAGTATAATTTAGAAAACAGTTCAATAAAACAATAACATTTTTACCCTCCACGTAAAAACCAATGCATGCATATCCATTCAAGTTATGAAACCATTTATATCAAAAACCATCAACGAAAAACCTTGTTTATCAAATCGTGTCAAAACCGTTATTCAAATACAGGCCTCAGCTTCAAATCAATCTCAAATCTGGGAACTCAGTCCCAAAGCCATTGAAAATCATTTCATCCGGGCCACTGCCCAAAACATCAGAAAACAATGAAAAACTAGTGAAAATATCAATCATACAAGTTTACTAGATCTCAAGTGTGCCCGAGTCTTTAAACTCAAAACACAATGCGCAAATAGCCAGGCCTTCCCGGGATATCCGAGTCTTTAAACTCAAAACATAATCACAGGCCTCATGGGGTATCATAACCGAATCTTTAAACTCAAAATATATACCGAGTCTTTAAACTCAAAACATATCAATCCAGGGCCCACCCCCCGTCAATCAATCCGAGTCTTTAAACTCAAAACCAGATCCAGTGGGTTTTTCTCTTTTTCCAGGTCTTTAAACCCAAAATCATTTTTCATCCAATCAGTGAAAACCACATAAATTCACAGTCGAATTCGCAACAATGATTCCGTAAGCCGGCATCCGGAACCACTGTCCCGAACCCAAATCCAGACTTCCTTTCCAAACCTCAAAACCAAATCCGAAATCTCATTCATGTGAACAGGGCTTCAGGCCCGAAATCACTTTTCCGAAATTCATTTCACATCATTGAAATCAAATTATTAAAACCACAGTCAAATCACAAGATAAATCGAAACCTCGTAAAACGTGAAATTCCGTAAAAATACCTCGAAAATCATGCAAAATCGTAAACCATCAAGATCATAAAACAAATCATAGAATCACGTATGAAAACATATTAAAACATATATGCATGCATCAAGAGTTAGAAAGCAAAGTCCACTCACAGACCATTTCGACGTCGCCTCGATACGCGTACACTTACGCCGTCCCCGGCCATTCCACTTTCCTCGGCTTTTCCAAACCTGTCCAAAGCCCATAACGAGGTTACTAACTACTTTATTAAGCTTATACTTAATTTCCCCAATTTTTTCCGGATTCTAAACGTAGCTAAACGGGACCCTAAACCTTCAACCTCTTAGAACTAACACGAGACGTCGTCCGATTGTCCCAAAACTTGTCCCAACAGATTCGTTACAACGATTAGACCAAAAGATATGTTGGAAGGTTCCCCAGAATAGCCACCACCACCCTCACGCGCTGCCCAAAGTGGCTGCGCGTGGGCCTCACGTGCCTGCACACAGAGCACTGTTCATCGTCTTCTTCGATGGTCAGACCGATTTGAACTGGCGTGACCGGTTCTCCGTCACTCTCCATCCATTCCTGTTCCTTTCAACTCCCCTAGCTTCGTCCTACCCTAAGCAATCCATTCCCCTACTCCAAACACAACATCACTGCCTAAATCTCATCTTCCCAACTCGAAACAGAAACCCGTCCAAATCCCCTGTTTCGATTCCCGGCCAACCATACATTCCCCCGTCACGGCTTCACAACCAGAAGCTTCCTAGGAACCTACTGAGTTCACTAGAACTCGCCAAACACCTCGACTCGACCCCAAATGCCACGACTTAACGTTTGAACCTAAACTGGAAAACAGAGCAACCAGGGTAATTCAAGAGATTACCTGCTTGTCGACCGCCGCCGTGCTCACCGCCGCGTTCCCTGGAGTTCACAGAGCCGTCCTAGCTTCCCCTCGAGCCCAATTGGATCAACTTGATCACTGATGCTTGCACCACACCCTCGACACCTCTCTGTTTCCCCGAGATACTCGCACACTCCTCACACACAAACACTCACCCCTCAGTCTTCTCAACACAACCCTGCACTCTCAACCTCCCTAATCACACCCACACACTTACAAGACTCACACCTCCCTATAATTGATCGATTCTCACCCTCTGCCCAGTCTCTGTTTCTCCCTCTTTCGAATGCACGACTCACACACAGCATGTTTAAGTTTTTGCCCATGCAACCTAGAACCCACTACACACACCCCACGTGTCCACAATCCCATGGTCCCATCTCAAAATATCCAATCATACACTGCACACTTGTCCTCATCTCTTTTGCACAAATCCCAAGGCACCAAAAGACCAAAATGCCCCTTGTGAGTCCAAATTACCATTTTGCCCTTCGCCGTTCTAGACCCGTATCTCACTCGTCCGACGTACGATGAAAGCATGCCGCCTGTCGTTTTACTCAGGACGTCGAGACCTATCTAACGATCCTTGGTCTACGTGAAATCCAAAAGTCCAGCAAAAAGTCAACAATTTCCCTCTATTTAACCAAAATTACGGTAACGCCCTTAACCTTCCGAACACCATAACTTTTCCTCCGATTGTCCAAATCGGACGTACCACCTGTCTACGGATTCGTGACGTCCCGAACTACGTCACAGTCATTGGTCAATGCCCAATTGACCGTCCGAACTAAAAGTCAACAATTTGCCCAAACTAGGGCAAAATCTTCATTCTACGCCGAATGTCCAAAGAAACCCACGAAACACCGAATAACTCAGCTAATCCGTCACTAATCACTTCACAAATCCCGACTCCCGGGACGGGTCGTTACATAACAAGTGGCTGACACAGCTTCAGCCCAAAAACGCTTTGATAGATTGGCTGTCTTCAACATGCACCTGACCTTCTCCAGAATGGTGTGGTTCACCCTTTCAGCTACACCATTATGTTTTGGGATGGCAGGAATTGTCTTCTCATGCCTAATGCCGTACTTCGAACCATAATCTCTGAACTCGTTCCAAGTGTACTCTCCACCATTATCACTACATATACATTTGAGGGCTCTTCCAGTCTCCCTCTCCACCATGGCATGGAACTACTTGAAGGTTTGGAATACCTAGCCTTTTGATTTCAACAAATATACCCAAACCTTTCGTGAAGCATCATCAATAAAAGTAACAAAATATCTATTACCACCGAGTGATTCAACTTCCATAAGGCCACAAACATCGGAATGTACTAGGTCTAATATATTTTGTTTTCTTGTGAAGGTACTCGAAAAACTAACTTGATGTTACTTGCCATATAAACAATAATCACAAGAGTCTAGTGAAGTACCTTTGGCAAAGGGAATAAGAGACTTGTTTACCAAAACTTGCAATCCCTTCTCACTCATGTGGCCTAACCTCTTGTGCCATAGATTTGGAGAAGAATCGTCCGTGACATTCAACTCTCCTTTGCAAATCTTGCCATATGTCTTGTAGAGGGTGCAACACAACTTCCCTCTAGCAAAAACTAGCGATCACTTGGTAAGCCTCCACTTTTGATCACCTCCATGATGATGAAACCCTTGTTGATCAAGCACGTCGGTTGACATTAGATTGAGACGTAAACCAAGAATATGTCGCACATCTTTCAACAACAGCTTGTTGCCCAAATCGGTCTCGAACAAAACATCACCTATTTCAGATATCTTGGAATAGCTATCATTGCCCATCTTCACTTCTCCAAAGTCTCCAGCTTTGTATGTGGTAAAGAAATCTGAGTGCGCCGTGGCATGGAAAGATGCTCTAGAATCAACTACCCATGAAACGCCTTTATCTTCATCGGCATGTAGGCATTCACTATCAAGAGACAACAACTCACATGCTTGACTAGACACGATAGCAGCAGTAGTGGTTGTGTCCTCCTTCTTTTGGTAGGTTGAGCCATTTTTCCATCCTTCTTGTTATTCTTTAATCTGTTGCAATTCTTCATCATGTGGCCATAGAGATTACAATTATGACACCTTCCATTGAATCGTGTCTTGGAACGGCTTGCACTTCTTCCACGATCTCGACTGGGACCTTTACTCTTGCTCCTTCCTCTATTCTCCGCCACAAAGACTTGGCTATTATCGGAACTTGAGGACTTCCTCATAGTCTCTTCATTTAACATGTCATCTTTAACATTATCCATAGATAACACACCATTAGGAGCAAAGTTACTTACAGTAATGACAAAGGTCTCCCAGTTGTCGGGCAACGATCCAAGAAGCAACAACGCTTGAAGCTCATCCGTGATCTTCATGTCCATAGTGGCCAATTGATTGACAATTCTTTGGAAGTTGTTGAGTGAGGTGCTCAGTCACCCTTACGCCCTCTTTATACTTCATATTGACAAGCTCCTTGATGAGAAACGCTTTCTTAGAAGAGGTCTTTTCCTCGAACAATGACTCCAACTTCAACCAAAGAGCATGGGCGTTAGTCTCGTTGGACACATGGTGGAACACACTATCATCCACCCATTCACGAATGTCACCAATAGCCTTGCGATTCAACTTCTTCCATTTAGCATCTCTCATATTCTCAGGTTTTCCTTCCTCTCCTTCTATGGGCTCATGCAGATCCGTGCAATAGAGAATGTCCTATATTCTCGGCTTCCATGTAATCCAATTGAAGTGGTTGAGTCGAACCATGGTACTCCTTGAGCCTTCCATTCTAACTCTCAACGAACCTGGAGCTCTGATATCACTGTTGGGGAAAGTAGTAGAATGGAAATAATAACTTAAACCTCAAAATGATAAATATGAAAGGAAATAAAAGAGTAAGGAAATAAAAGAGCAAGGAAATAAAAGAGCAAGGAATAGAGAACACCGGATATAATGTGGTTCGGCAAGATGCTTACGTCCACGGGGCAACAACAACAAGAACCTCCACTAATGAAATTAGGGGTACAAAGAGATGCACAACTTAAAAAACACTACTTGAAGGAAACTCTCTCTCTCACACTTGTTTTGTTATCAACACTACAACACTTAACACTCTCAACTTAGAGTGGGCACTTTTCACTCTCTACTTGGAGGAAGATGTTTCTCTTAGATGAGATTGATGGAATGAGCAAATGACCTATCCTTATATAGGTCAAGGAGGAACCATCTAGATGCCTTCATTAATGCTTCATCCACCCACCTACTTCATTTATGGATCCACCTACTTCCTTTATGAACCTTCTACATGCATCTTAGATTCATACATTTTAGGATTAATCTAGAATCACTTGTTTATTCTATATAAGCCCAATTACGGAAGCCCAAAAAACCTCTTGTGGATATATGTTGGGCCTGGATATTTTACAATATTTCCCTCCACCTCTGTATAAATGCCCATAATTTTCTTCCATCGTTTATTCAACTATTTGGTTGCCTTCATATTTATCTCTCTTTTGGGAAACAAAAAAAGAGGGACACTTGAAAAATTGCTTCTTTTTGTTCTACTATGAGAACTAGCAGCATTCTTATGCAGTTCCTCTTTGTTCTTCTTGGTCAAATTGGCATTTTTCTATCATCGAAGGTAAAATAACTTGCGTTTATGTGATTCTAGGCTTTTGTTCTGAGAATTTTGGTAGTTTAAATAGTTTTTGGGTTTTGAGTAGGTATATGTAGTTTTTATGGGAAGCAAAAATAGGGACGACCTAGATGAGATTTTGGCGAAAAAAAAAATTAATGTTCTATGCCTAGTGGAAGGTGAGTATTTCAGCAAGTTCGTGCCTTCATTACATCATTCAAATTAAAATCATTTCTTTTTCTACTTTGGGTTATTGGTGATTTGCCTCAAATGGTTTTGAACAGCATAGAGCAACCAAGGAATCTCATGTTGCTGGTAATGGAAAAAAGGAAAAAGAAATGAAAATAGAAGAAGGATATTCTGAAATGGAGATCTAAAGGCTTTCTTATGTTGTGCCTATTGTAACGACCCGTCCCGAGAGCCGGGATTAGTAAAGTGGTTAGTGACGGATTAACTAGGTTAAGCGGTAATTAGATGGTTACTGTTGGACTGTAGCGCAGAATGACGATTTTCCCCTGGAATGGGCAAAAAGTTGACTTTTAGTTCAGACGGTCAATTGGGCATTGAACGATGACCGTGACGTAGTTCGGGACGTCACGAGTCCGTAGACAGGTGGCACGCCCAATTCCGACATCCGAGGAGGAAGTTATGATGTTTGGAAGGTTGAGGATATTACCGTAATTTGGTTAATTAGAGGGGAATGTTGACTTTTTGCTGGACTCTTAGTTTTCACGTAGGCGGCACGTGTCGATCGGAGTTCGGACGACGAAGTTACTAGTCAAGGAAATTGAAGGGCAAAATGGTAATTTGGACATTCAGGGACAATTTGGTCTTTTGACTATGGACAATGAGATGAGGACACCTGGGCTTGGACGGTTGGATATTTTTGCAGGAAACTACTGAGATGAGGACACATGTCCACTCTCTAGTGGCTTCTAGCCACGTCTCACATGGTCTAAGTTATATGTAGTTTGGTTGATCGATTAAACGAAAGGAAAACAGAGACAGAGAGGAGAGTGATTCAGCTGAGTCGTGGGGGGTGAATTGTCTTGTCTGAGTGAGAACACAGGGACGGGTGGTGACTGGGAAATTGGTTACAGAAAGGATTGAGTGAGGAAGTGGGTGAGCTGTGAGATAAACCTAGAGAAAAAACGAGAGGGCTAACTGTGAACAGCCGTGGACAAACTCAGAAAATCAATCAAACTTATCGACATCTTATTTGGGGTAGTGTTCATGACAGGACCTCCCCCGAAAAGGGCATTGTTAACCGTGCCCGGTCCTGCTCTCATCTGGCAAGACGACTAAAATCCCCAAGTTACTCTCAGTACGTGCCAGACCAGGGATAGCCACACATGCTTACTCATGCCTCCGCCTCTCGATCAGCCTCGAATAATGCGCCACAACCTGGAGGGTCAATAAAAACAAAAAGGCGTGAGTGGACAAAAATAAATCAGCTTACAAAACAGTTACAGAAAGACATTTTTACCCTCCACGTAAAACCAATGCATGCATACAAAAATCATTTCGCAATCGGTTACATTTTCAACATAAGAAAAACCGTGTATCAAATCTCAACATAAAGAAAACTCGCATGAAACTCAAAATCATTTTTCCTTTCTCAACCATCGGTTCTTAGCCCTCAATCATAAACACCGGGCCTCAGCCCCAAACCACGAATCAAACCAAGAACACAACATAATCCAAAACCATCAACCATAAAACCGGGCCACTGCCCCACACATCCGAAGCATCAGAAACTAACAATAAATCACAAGTCAAACATTTTACTGGATATCAAGTGCGCCCGAGTCTTTAAACTCAAAACCATGCGCATAATCAGGCCTTCCCGGAATTTCAACGAGTCTTTAAACTCAGAATATAATCAATAGGCCTCGGGGGTATCACAATATCTGAGTCTTTAAACTCACTAGCCTTTAAACTCGATCCGGGTCTTTAAACCCAATTTTCGGGCCCGCCCCCGTCATCAATTAACCGAGTCTTTAAACTCAATACGTGCTCCAGTAATAGCACCCGGATCTTTAAACCCAAAACAGTTTTCAACGGGTCTTGAAACCCAAAACATTTGTCAATCACAACAACTCGGGATCCATCGTGATCCAAATTCCAATCCAATCCGAAAACGCATTTTTATCATAACAGGACTCATGGTCCGAATTTCCACATTCAAATCACCAAATCTTACTTCACAAAAACATAATCAAATCATCATTAAACACAGGGCATGTATACTCATACCGAATCACTTTAGTAAATCCTCTTTTATTCCCGAATTTGAATTCGCAATAATGATTCCGTAAGCCGGCATCCGGAAGCATCATCCCGAATCCAAACCAAGAATCTGTTTTCAAACTTCCGAAAACTGAAATCTCGTTCATCAAAATTACTTTTATGCCCCGAGCATTAAGCCCGAAATCTCCTTTTTCAAAATCCATTTTAAATCCTTGAAAACACCTCATATTTCAAATCTCAAGGTCAAGACATCAAAACCACAATCAAATCACCCAAATCATGGTCAAATCACAACATACTCAAAATCTCGTAAAATGTGTATAACCGTGAAAAACCTCGAAATCCGTGTCAAAACTGTAAACCATACTCACAATCGCAATCCAACATCTTAATAACATGATACATACAAATCACATAAAATCATTCTTTAAACCATCATAAAAACATACGAGAAACCATAATCTCGAAATACGTGCAACTTCCTAATCATAATCGTAGAAATCATAGAAATATTTATGCATGCATTAAATTTTGAAAGCAACTTCCACTCACACACCGTTCTTAAGGCTCGGTTTCGCGCTACACGCGTTCCCGTAATTTCTGAAATTTTTCAGAAAACTCAAATCCTATCCGAAAACACATTCCAGGGTCATTAAGGTCCCAAATAACATCATGCTAATTTCCCATAATTTTCCGGGAATTAATCGTTAATGAAAAACGTGACATAGACTTTTGGACCCTCGAAACAACATCGAAACGATGCCCGATTAATTCGAAACTAACGCTAAAATGTTCGTTACAATGTGTAGGACAAAAGTCATGTTGGACTTACCTCGAAAATCAGAGCCACGCGCCCTCACGCGTCGCCGCAAGCGGCTGCGCGTGGGAGCCATGCGCTACTACAGTACCCTGCACAGTGCTTCTTCCTGACCCGATCGTCCGTAAAACGGGTCTGGTAACCCGCGAAGTGACCCGGATAGTGTCCCATCAATTCGACACCATTTTGGTCAATTGAACACTCCATTAGCTTCTCATCCAGTCCAATTAGGGATCTGTAACATCCATTGCAGTCGTCATTACCTCTAACTATCTCGACTTAAACCAAATTTCTCGAACGAGTTCCTCGTCTGAATTCATTGTATAACCAAGTAATTCTTCAATTAATTAGTAGTATAGCATCGTAGCCTCATGGTAAGGATGATTTGAGATCTAATTTCACAAACACTTACCTCCAATTGCACGAACACAATGCTCGATTTCCCGGCCACCCACGAGTCTGTCCATGGCTCCAGGAGCTTCAAAGCTTGCAATAATCGATTTGGATCGACTACATGAGGTTCCAGGAGACTCATTCGAGCCTCAATTTGGCTTGGGCTGGCCTAAAATTCAAATTCAGATTCGAATTCACTCAAGAACAGGTTTCGGGTTTTTGGAACTCCCTCTCCCAGTTTCCTCCCTTTCTTTCTTCTCTCCCTCTCATAACTCTGTTCTCACCTCCATGACCCCTTTCCTATTCACAATTTCACTCAAATTGGCCTTTGAAAGGACGATCACACCCTGCACAAAGTCCCTGTTTTTCTCAGTTCAATGGCACTCTCCCCGGATTGTTTCCCGCACTCCCCTTTACCAGCACACTCGTGCCCTGCCTAACTGTCTTTGTTCCTGCACCAAGACAATAAAAATTTGCCCCTAACCGTCCTCAGTTCATCATGGTCTCGGGAAATTGATCAACGTGGGAAGCAGCCTTTGTTTTCTTCCCAATTTCAGAAGCACTAGCAGCACCCCACCATTGCACGTCGTGTACTGCTCCACTCAAGGCCCTAAACAATTCACCTGTGGCTTTAAATTCCACACCAAACTCACACACACTGATCAAAGACGGTTAAACAATTAACACTCTGTCCAACAAAAATTCCACTCACGGCTAAATCAAATTCACAGTAAAGATTACCATTTTGCCCTCACTTGACAATTTACCAAATTGCCCCTCTCGCGTCCTAGACCCGTAACTTGGCCATTCGAACTCAAATCGATGCGTACCGCCTGTCTACGAACTCAGGGCATCGAGACCTTCCTAATGGTCCTCGGTCCTCGGTCATCGGACCTCCCGGTCAAAAAGTCAACATTTTCCCCTTTTCGTCCAAATTACGAAAATGCCCTTAAACTTCCGAACGTCATAACTTTCACCTCGAATGTCGGAATCGACCTTGCCACCTGTCTATGAACTCGTGACGTCCCAAACTACGTCACGGTCATCGGTCAAACTCCATTTGATCGCCCGAATTAAAAGTCAACGTTTTACCCACGACTAGGGGCAAAACGATCATTTTGCATCGTTCGTCCGATTTCACCCAACTAATCACCGATTAACCCCGTTAATCATGATTAGTTACTAATCTAATCTCGAATTCTTGGATGGTTCGTTATAGTTCAGTACGTAGAAGGGGAACTAGAACGGTTGTCTATCCACGGTGGAAGTCACGGTTGAGCACAGAGAGCAGGTAAGTAGTTCGAGTCCTCTGTTTTCCAGAAATAACTCAAAGTGTAACTCGATCGGTTTGCTAGTTTTTTTTTAAGTGGCTCGGTTGATCTTTGTCGTGTATAAGGTTCCTATTGAACCCAGGAATTCGAACCATGGCCGGAAAGGTGGCGGTGGCCGGAAACAGGGGATTGAAAAAAAAACTGGGCGTTTTGGTTCGACCGTGGACGGTATGAAACAGAACCCATTCAGATATTTTAGTTAGTGAATTTAGTTCTAAAGGTTGGGACGCAGTTAATGGTGAAATTAAGATAAAAAATTAGGCTAAAATGGACAAGAACCGTGAACGCCGGTTTGGGTCTGGATCGGGTCGGCCTGGCCCGGTTCGAACCAGGTTCACCCAAGAACAGGGATGAACAGTGCAGGCCCTTGAGGCCCACGCGCAACCCCTTTGGGCGGCGCATGTGGGCGCGTGGTACGGATTCCGAGGAAGGTTCCAACACGACTTTTAAAGCATTCGATGTAACTAACATTTTGGTGCTGGTTTTGAGTCAATAGGACATCGTCTCGATATGTTTCCGGATGTCCGAAGATTTTAGGGCTAGGTTAAAAATAGTTAAAAATACGGGAAAATTATGGGACTTGAGTAGGACTTTTGTGAAGTAGTTAGTGACTTCATTATGGGTTTTGGACAGGTTCGGGAAAGCCGAGGATAGCGAACTAGGCGGGAACGGCGTAAGTGCGCGCGTATCGAGGCAACGTCGGAATGGTCTGTGAGTGGACTTTGCTTTCTAACTCTTGATGCATGCATATGTGTTTTATATGTTTTCTATACTTGATTCTATGATTTGATTTATGATTGTGATGGTTTACGGTTTTGCACGTTTTTCGAGGAAATGACGGTATTTCACGTTTTACGAGATTTGACGGATATTGTAATTTGAACCTGGTTTAATAACTTGATTTTGGGATTTGAAATACGATTTGATTTTAAAGAAAGTAAAAGGATTTTGGAAAGTGATTTCAGGCTTGAAGCCCAGTTCAGAAAAGTGGTTTTGAGAAAGGTGATTTCGAGTTTTGGAATCGGATTTCCGGATGACGATTCGGGATTCGGTTTGGAACTTGAAGTGGATTCCGGGTTTTGCTTCGGAATGGTTATTCCGGATGCCGGCTTACGGAATGATGGTTGCGAACTCGGATTTGGAAATGAGATGGATATGATTCTGGATTTGGATTCGGAATGACGGTTCTGGATGCCGGAAGGGCTTCAGACCAGTGGTTTCGGATTCGGGTTTGGATGTGCATTTTGAAATGGGTTTTCAAACGGTTTTGGATTGGATTTGCTGGATCTGGCTATTGGGTTTAAAGACCCGGATTATATATGACGGGGGACGGGCCCAGATTGGGTTTAAAGACCCGGATTGAGTTTAAAGACTCAGATATATTGATATTTCCCCCGTAGGCCTATTGAGTTTAAAGACTCGGGAGTTTAAAGACTCGGATAGATCCAACAGGTTCGGTGAATGGAAAAATGAGATGGTTTTCAACAAGGTTTTCCAATGTTTTGGGCAGTGGCCCGGCTGAAATGGTTTTTAATGGTTTTGGGCTAAGACCCGGGATTTAGAAAAAAGGAACCTGTGTTCGGTTTTCTTATATGGTTTGTTTAATCGGAATATTGAATGGTTTTATGACATGAAATTGATATGCATGCATTGGTTTTGAAACGGAGGGTATAACTGTCATTGTTTTATGAAATGTTTTTGAACTTAAACTTTATTTTTGTCCACTCACAGTCTTTTCATGTTTTCGA
Organism: Prinsepia uniflora; assembly: GCA_032719365.1. NCBI lineage: Eukaryota > Viridiplantae > Streptophyta > Magnoliopsida > Rosales > Rosaceae > Prinsepia > Prinsepia uniflora. Next base: position 23,439,091 of record CM064868.1, read on the forward strand.
TACCCTCCAGGTTGTTACGGTGCGGGCTGTTGGTCGAGAATGACGGAGACATCACACCCGAGATCCACAGTAGTTTCGGCGCACTCTGTGAAGTCCGGATACTTTGAGGATGGTTCGATCGACAATCCCTTGTCCGACTTACGTGTCACATGGAGGTTGGACGTCTGTTTAACTTCGTGTCATGCGTAAGTTAGACGGGAGCAGGGTTTAGCCCTTAATCCCGGGGGATTAGGGGTGGGCCCTGACACCTATGAGTTGTAAATTATTGCTTAGGAAGGACGATTGAGACTGGTAATAGGAAGTGAGGAGTCATCGTCTTCAACAACGTCGATGTCGTAGGGTTCATCGAAGCCTTCGAAGTGGGAATCGGATAAGCCAGCGGGGAATGAAGAGAGATGGAAGAGGAGGAAGAGAGAAGAAAACTATTGAAATTTCATCATTATGAAGTTCCACAATTACCATTTGTCAATTTAATGTATTTTAATTTATATAAGCGCCACATAGACACTTTAACGCCAAGGGCAACGACGGTAAAGGAAATGATGCTGAGTAGGTCAGCATGGTTGCTTCAGCGTGCTAAGTGAACAAATAACCAGTATATGATGCAAACTATCACAAGTACCATAAAAGAAAAAAATATTCATGTATCCACCCCAATCTTCCCAATTCTCTCCATTTCATGCCCAAGTCTTCGTCTTCTCACAAACCCATTACCACCATCATCTTCATCTCACAAACCCAACACCACTATTGTCTTGAAACATCGAAATACTTCAGCCACTAGCCCTCCATGCCTGCAAGCAATTAAAACCACCAAGCAATTCCATAATACAACCATCTTTACCAGCAACTCAATCAAAAACTCTACGCCCTAAATCGATTAACCCATCTTTGCATACATGTTCATCAAAGCAGTAACCATATAAAAAACAAAACAAACAGAGCCCAAAAGATCCCAACTCAGATTGAGAGATTGAAATGGTGATTGATAGGTATACCAAAAATTTCTAAAATTCGGTTTCAGAAGCCTAATACATATATTATATAGAGTTTCTTCATTTTTGTATTCATTTAAACGTTACAACATTTCGTCATGAATTCCATTCAAGCATTACCTTTTAGAAATATATACATATAGACTTACACCTAGGTGATGGATCAGAAATTGTTGGAAGACTTTGGGAATTAGAGGCGTGTTTGGACAACAGAGATGGCATTACTGCGTAAATGTTTCAATAGGAAGCCGAGATGGGCTTTTTGAGATATGTGATCGATTTTACAGTGTGTTTATTGATTCTGGCTTCTCAATTTCGCGATTCTTTTCCCTTTCAATTTTACAAAAATTATAGAATTTTTTTATGGGCATTCTTAGTTTATACATGCGTATAGATATAGTTCTGGTGTAGCAATGACCACGTTGGGCATCAATGAAAGGCTGAACCCTTCCAACCCACACATTTGCTAGCCCACTATTCGGTCATCGCATGAGTACAATGAAAATATAACAATTTCTCAACTCTTTGTTTCCTTCTTTCTTTCTCTAATCCTTCCCTAAACTCTGGATGCTACCATTATGCTATCAAAGAACATGCCCAAAAACAACCATCCTTCGTCAGCGGCCCTAACGGACCTAGTCCTCAACACCGACTTCACTTTCTCTTAGCTACCATTCCAATACCTTGATGTTTATGATCAGGTTAAGAATTTATTGGCCCAACAGAATAACTTACATTCTACCATTGATGTTATCCGTGACACTCAAACCTCGATACCTCATTGCAAGCTTAACTTAAATTGTAGCTTTCCAGTTTTTAGTCCACCTTCCTCACCCAACTGAAATCCACCTTGTCTTCCTCTGAGGCGCACCCTCTCTAACAGCCCTCGATTTCACACCCATCGCCTATTTTGTCTTGCCTCTTGTCTCAGTTCCCTCCCTACATGCGCTCTTCGCTCACCCCCATTCCCATCTATCCACCCCATTGTAGTCATCTTTCACCCTTGGCCTCTTTCCACTGGTTCATTTTTTATCTAATCAAGCCCAATTTATGCATCATGTTCTCTGACTTTTCAAACTTCTTATACCGCTTTGCCTCCCCAGAGCACTCATTTTTTCCCTTCACACTCATTTTATTCCACCACCCAAAATTTACCTTCCCTAGTTTACTGGTGAGGACCGTTATGATTGGATTGATATGGCTTAACGATATTTAGACTATTATGAGATTCCTTTGGCTCAGGGAGTTTTTGTGGCTTCGTGCCATTTTGGGGTGAACACTGCCATTAGATGCGGTGGTTCGAATAGCGAATCTCCTCCGCCAATTGGAGTCAATTTGTTGACACATTAATTGAACGATTTGTGATTTTGACTCAGCTTCGGAGGAGCCCACTCTTTCCCATCTTCAGCAGCATGGAACACTGAATGATTTACATTACTACCTTCAATTATCTCTCTTGATATGCGATTGAGTGGTCTGAGACCGAACTCAAGTACGAATTCATTCGTGGCCTTAAGGATGACCTCTTTTACAACGTCCTTCTAGCATTCCCTTTCACCCTACTCCTTGCCGCAGTTCCTCGCCCTCACTATCTGCCTACATTTACCTCTACCAAACCTCATTTTTTGGCTACTCCACCACATATTGACATTATTTCAGCATCCTTGGGGGGTCCATTCTGCCACTTAACCTAGGTTGAGGCTCGTGACACACGTTCTAAGGGCTTATGTTTTCACCTTGTTGATGTTATTCTCTAGGACATTGCTATAACTTCCCTTTGGTGGAAATGATTGAGGCTTATTTTTCGAATGAAACTTTTCATGATTGTGGCCAAGTGTTCCCTAAATCTGATGCTCTGGATTTTCCTAACATTCCCCTCATATTACATTCTTTGTTGAGACCCCCTCATGCTCAGACTATGAGGCTCCATGGTACCATTTATTCCTCTCCTGTACCGATTTCCATGGATTCCGTTGCCGCCACAAATTTTTTGCATCCTCACAATGCTTTGCATTTGGGTCTACTTATGGATTCTTCTACCTCAATTTCCTTCTGTTGAAACGGAAAAAGTGGTGACCAAGTCACATAAATATATATATATATATATATATATATATATATATTAATCAATATCTGGTAGCTTCTATATGATAATTGACATTTATAAAAAGAAAAAAAAATAGGAATTTAAAGGCCACAGAAAAAATAACAGGCATTTGAATTCGAAATTAGATATCATCAATATTTTTCAAACAAAGTCCTCATTTAATTGGGCGCTTCAAAATTCAAATTAAAAAATGCTCAATCTTCATTTGATCTGATCTTTTCCCGTTGCCTATATATAGAGACACAAGGGAATGATATGGGGAGGAGGAAGAAAAAGAGGAAATCGGAAAAATTGAGAGAAAGAAAAGTTGGAAAGGTAGAAAAGTTTGTGTGTGTGGGTGTGAAGTGAGGTTAGAAAAAGCAGAGAGTGAATGAGAGAGAGAGGAGAAAAGGAAAAGAAAAAAAGAGAGTGAAAAGTGGGTGAGTCAGGGGAGAAAAAAATCAAAGGGGAAAAGAGAGAAGAGAAGTCAGCAAAGAGAAGAAGAAAGAAAAAAGGAGGAAAGAAAAAAACGCAGTAGAGGAAGCTGCAGGAAAAAAAAGGAAGAAATTTTCCATCAAGCAGCGGGATCCAAAACCCACGAGGTATAAAATAATTTTTATGCTGTCTCATTTTTTTAATGGCATGAATATAGAATTCTTCACGAAAAAAAGAAGAGAAATATTTATATGTATAGGAAAATAATTGTATGTTTACATACATGTATATGTGCATATACATATATTTCGGGAAAGTTAACATGGCAGGTCCAATGCCACAAATATCAAGGACAACAGTCGATCATGATCGACTAGGAAATTGCAATATTCATGAAAATAAATTTATGAATATCAAAGAGAGCGAACAATTATGACTGTTCATGGAAAGGAAGAAAGCAACGTCCATGGCCTTCAGAAAGAGGGACGATCGTGATCGTCCAAGAAGTTCGAGAAGTAGGCAGTGTCACAATCAATTCAAGAGAAGAAGTAAATTGTTCATGAACATAAAGAAATTTGGTCGATCATGATCGGCCAATGTCCGATGAATATCCATCCATACGCAATGAAGTGAGAACTAAAGATAATAATGTGTTCCACGTTCAATTGGCATGAAGAAAGGACAAAGTTTTGCGGAAGAAAAAAAAACGAAGAACAATAAATGAAGTTTGAAGCAAACAACAGCTAGAAGATTGTTTCAAAAAAAAAAAGAAAAAAGAAAAAATGTGTTTGTGATGCTCACGCACCACTTGGATAAATGTGGTGTTCAAACAATCATGCACCTTTTAGGTGAGCTAAGGACAAAAAGAGTGATGGATATGTGAGCAGATGCAAGATAGTAAAAGGAAGAATGATCATGACATATCAAATTCATTCACTTTTTGTTGCTACGGAAAAAACAAGGAAAGGATGATTGTTCACATACAATCATACATCATGGATAAAGGATGAATTCACCAGCACCAAGAGCTACAGACAAAAAAAAGATGAGAGTATTCACCTAATTATCAAATGTAAAGGAGAACAAATAGGTCAATGAGGATGGTGTGTGCACTAGACGCATCAACCTTTCCCCAAGCCGTGCTTTGTGTCCTGTGGAAAAAGGAGTGGAAAAAATGTAATAGTTGAAGACTTGCGTGGCCTACTAAAAGCATGCTAACATATTGTGCAATTTTCATGCAAGGAGTTTGTTGACAAGGCTGCTATGCTTAATTAGCATCAGGATAATGGGAACAGACAAGGGGAAGCTGTAAAATAAAGTAAAATCTGGTGCAAAACTCATTTAGATTAGTCAATGAAGGTGAAGACAAGGGGGAGAGGATTGAAAAATTTCATGATGTTCCCCCATCATTATCTTGCTTCTGTACGAACGGTGGCTTTTGTCACCTCTTAAAAAAAGGGTACTTGCGTGGCTCAATTAAAATGAGTCGAACAACTCATCACAGAGTACAAGTAAAACAAGAAACAAGGGAAAAGAGCAAAGAGCTTGAGGACTATCACATGCGAGAGTTTAAAAATTACTTGCGTGGTAGAAACAAAAAAGGGACTCACCAATGAAGGGCCTTGAAAGGTGTCGTACAAGAGCAGAGCAGCAGACCGAGTATTTGTACGAGAAAGCTACAAGGAAGTAGAGGGCAACGGAAAAAAAGAGGGCCAGTTTGTTTCTTTTATGGACGTTTTTTGAGAGCTAATCTCATCAGCAGATAAGGATATCAGAGACCTAGTGGAAGTAGATTTTTATTTACTTCAGGAGATACACTTGAAGCTTGGGCTCAGATTTTCGTTTAAAGTGGGCTAAAAAAAACAATTAATGAGTCATCAAAATACTCATTAATTAAGCCCAAGGCATTATAAAGACCTAAAATCACTTCTGAAAATTCCCAGGCCCAAAAATTCATTTTTTTCAAAGTCCAAACTCATTTAAAAATCCAGAACTACGCCGGTTTGATCCCGTTAAGGGTACGTAGGCAATCTAAATTATTCTAGATGCAACCACCCCTTCTAAATAAATTCATACTTCTCTGAAGTTAATTCTATTTTTTTTAAATAGCCAAAAACATTTTTTTAATGGGTCATTTACTCATTAAAAATCGAACTACGCCGGTTTGATTCCCGCGAAGGGATACGTAGGCAATCTAGCATACCCACTAGATGCAACCGCAACTATCTTTGAATCACTGGTTATTTCTAACTAAATTCTCCCAAATATACTTCCAAACACATTTCCAAACACAATCCTTATTTTTAACGAGTCATTCACTCATTAAAAATTCTGAAACTACGAGTGGCTTGATTCCGGAGACAGATACGTAGGCAATCTAAGGTTCGACTTAGATGCAGCTGCAAAAAAAAAAACAAATAAACACCTTACTCTCATATTTATTTTTCGTTTGTAAGCAGAATCAAAAGGTTTTGCTCAGTAACAAGAGGATGTAATTAAGAGGCACATTTGCCTTGGATGGGTCATACCCTAAAAATAATAAAACCGCCGGCAATTAGGCATGGTGGTGAGATTATGTTGGGAAGCAAATTTTTCCTCTACATAGTTTTTGGCACTCCTGGTGGGACCCATCTTCCTTTTCATCTCTAATTGCAACGGAAATAACTACTTTTCTATATTTTCCTCACATTTCAGGTATCCAAATGGCACCACAAATCACCGTCTTCTTCCGTAGCATCCCTACAACTCAAGCAGGATGTACCGGCAAAGTTGGTTATCGTGTTTCATTCCATTTGGAGCGAACCCCGATGGCATTCACAACACCCAAGACTGCACTCAATGCACTTAAAGCAAAAGTCGCTCCAACAACTGTTGCGAAGGCCATCAAACTCCAACCAAGGCAGGCTCCATCAAAGTGTGCCCTTTGCAACGCGAGGAAAAGAGCTGCACGCCGTCTGAAGAGAGAGAAGGCGAAGGCAGATGCGATTAGATCCATCTTGGAAGAGGTCACTACAATAGAAACTATCAAACCAAAAAATCAACCAATCACTCCTCAAGTTATCACCACTAGCGATCCTTCAACCACCGTCGTGATTGGTACCATTCCCATCCTCCAATACGTAGGAGAATCTGTACTAGTGACTTCTGCTGATGACGGAACTCAAGAGGCCTACCCTCAACAAGCTGAGAAGGAAGGCATTGAAGCCTCAGAGGTCCAAGGAAACCTAGTTGTTCATACAGCCAGAATACGTGAGAGCACTGACAGAGAAGGAAGTGATACACTTGGATCTCCGCGAACAACAATGAGCGGGAGCAAGGGTTTCCGCCTTCATAAACACGTCGACATATCTCTGCCGAAGAAAGGAGTGGAGCCTACCAATATTTACAAGACAAGAATGACTGTACCTGCAAAGAGGGCGAGGAAGTCTCAAGCTAGTCATGGAGGTCCATTGAATCGTGCCAAGTCTCGAGATATGCTTAGTCTCACCATTGTGGAACTAATAGCCTTACACCCTGCTACCTTGTCTTGGAATCCTCTTTATGATCAACCTCAATCCCCACCGATGAAGGAATGCAATCTGGAGGAGAGGATCCTTGAATCAGAAAGGGGGGGATATAAGCGGAGCGGCTGAAACCACACATGTATTGGTGACAGGTGAGGAGAATCAAGAGGACCAACATCCTAAAAATGTTGAAGAAATGCTCCTATAAATGAGGAGAGAGATTGAGCAAAGATTAGCAGAAAATGACAAGAGGCTAGCAGAGAAAGACGCTGAAATTGCATCACTAGCTGCACAACTAGCCGTTCAATTAAACATGAATGAGCGAAAGAAAGGAAAAGTGGTGGAAGAGAGAGGAGAAGAAAGAAGAAATTGGGGAATCATCATCAAAATCGATGACCCAAATAGACATAAAGACTCTTATTGCTGAAGGAATTCGAGAATTTCAGTTGTCCATGGCTACTCCTGTTCTCGGATATCGAAAGCCATACCCCTCGAGATAAGATGCTGTAGCATTCCCAAAAGGGTACCAACGGCCAACATTCGACAAATATGATGGGATCCATGGATCTCCTCATGAACATTTAGCACATTTCTACTCAGCATGTGGCGAGACGTCGCAATCGGACGCACTGTTAGTTCGACAATTCGTTCAGTCCCTCAAAGGAGCTGTATTCACCTGGTATACACAATTACCAGCTGAATCCATCATAGCATGGGATGATATGCAAAAGGCGTTCCTTGCACAATTTGTGAGTTCAAAGAAGAAAGTATCCATCAGTGAACTCGCCCAGACTATGCAAAGAGTTGGAGAAAGTGCGAATGACTTCATCATGAGGTGGAGGAGCCTCAATTTGCAGTGTCCGGAAAAAATTACTGAACAGTCAGCAGTGCAGATGTGCTATAACAATCTCATTCCTGATATTGCAACGCTTGTGGCTACTGCAGAACCCCAATCATTTGATGAGTTGGTGTCTAAGGCAAGCAATGTGGAGAGACAAATTGCTCGAAAAAATACAACAATGCAAAAGGTACAGATTGGAGAGAAGCCAAATGATAGCAAAAGGGGAGCACAAAAGAAGGGAGAATCAATGGCAACATTTGTCAGGACAGAAAAGAGAAATGACAAAATCAATGACAAAGATCAGACTAAAAGGCCGACCCTTAAAGAACGCAAGGCAGTCAAATATTCCTTTGATGACGACGATGTTGAGGCAATATTTGAAGAACTTCTTCGAGCCCAAGCTATCACTCTCCCTGAACCTAAGCGTCCAGCTGAAGTCAATAGGATGAATGATCCTAATTATTGCCGATACCACAGAATCCTCGGACACACACTCAAGGATTGCTACGTGGTTAAAAATAAAATGCAAGAGATGATCAACAGTGGTGACTTAGAGCTAGACTCATGCACCCCAGAAGCGGCAGCAACGAATGTAATCGAAGGAAACATCATTTCGGAAGCATCACCAGAAGGTGCAATATCCGTAGGTTTTCAGGTAGATGATATGCCGTCTCCTAGAAACCCTCAAGTTCCATCTCGGCATGAATTAATGACCGCCCCATTATTTGAGGTTTGGGTAGATCCCTCGTCCGAGGATTCCATGGAAGGTTGGAAGACATTCATCAAAAAGGCTAAAAATGTAGCCAAGCACCTCCATAATCTTGATTCTTTGGCTCGCTCTGGCATCAAAATCCAAGGAACACCAGCTTTGAAAAATAAGAAGAAGAAAAGGTCACAAAAGAAGACGAAAACGTCAGAAGGAGAAAAAGTATATGAATAACTTTCAAGGGTCCCAGTTACACTCACTGAGTTCTTACCAGTCAAATTTTTCAACATGGAGGCTGAAGGAAATACCTGCTCATGTCAGATGGTCTCCGTGGAGTATCGCGAAGATGACACAAAGGAAGATGAAATCAATTTACTTTCTAATTAGTGTGCATCATCCGTTGGTAAGCAAAAGCAGAACGTCGAGTCAAATGTGTCTCATAAGGTAGATGAGAAGACTCCTTAGGCTTCCACTCATAAAAAGGGTATGACCATCAGAGTTCTATCTGCAAAAGGAAGAACAAGACAACACAAAGAGACATAAAAAATATATGAAGGTAGATGTGATATCTCATCCAGACATGCATGCACCTGTTGTCTAACAACGATAACATTTGATAAAATTGATCTTCTACTGGGGAATGAATTACACAACCGACCTCTTTACGTCACCGGAGAACTTGGGGGTACAAAGATCAATAGAATCCTGCTTGACTGTGGTTCCGCAGTAAATCTCATCCCATTGAAAACATTACACTCTATCGGGAAGAATGCATGATAGTTGTCCCCATCATTATTAACGATTCAAGGGTTTAATCAGTTGGGACAAAAGGCTTTGGGATCTATGAGGATATCATTGCAGATAGGAGAGCTTCATTAAGAGGTTTTATTCCATGTGATCGAGGCAGACACATCCTATAAAGTGTTATTGGGACGTTCATGGCTCCATAGTAATGGTGTTGTCCCTTCCACTCTACATTAGTGCTTCAAGTATGTTACTGACGGAAAGGTTAAAAAGGTTTCTACCGACACCGATCCATTCTGTAGGGAGGAAGTGAACTACTCCGATGCCATGTATTATCAACTTTCAGATAGTACAACATCCCGAATCACTGGGGAATGTATTGTGAAAGCTGACACAAAAGCAAAAAGACAAGTAGAAGTACCTGAGCCACATAAGGCAGTCTGCATCAAAGTGAAAGCTCCCAACAAGCAAGGCATATCAGACTCAAAGGCACCCAAGTATAAAGTCATTGTGAAGCGCCCATCAAAGGTTGCAAATGCACTGACTTCAATAGAAAGTACGATGGAGACATAAATGACAAGCTATACCCGACCTCTGCGGAAAATCAGCCATTCCATACCAACAGACACCTTGATCATCACAACTCACTTTGCAGGAAGTAAGGGCAGGAACAAGAGATTTTTCATACGCAAAGATGCCGGTATTGTACCTGAATCCTCTAGGCCCCTAAAAATAAAGCTCAGAAGTCGAAAAATGAAGAAAAGCGAGCCCACCATTAAAGTCTCCCATGAAAATGGCATGCTCAAAGTGGTCATCCCAAAAGGAGAAGAAATGGTCAATCTAAAGACACCTGAACCAGAAGTTCTCACTAAGTGTGAACAAGGTTTATTCAGAGAAGAAAATGGGGAAAGTCTGAAGCATCGCATATCAGAGTTTCAGCGGCTCGGGAATACAAAGCCGCCACGGATCTCTGTTTTCCAACGACTTGGGAACATTTCTACTCTCCAGGCCGAAAGCATGAAGAAAAATACAAAATGGAAGGTCCGGAGACGAATAAATAAAAGCAGCAAAGTCATTGCTACATACACTCAAGGGAAAACTCATGCCCAAGTAAATTGCACCTCGACATCCGCATGTGAGACATCAGGAAATTCAGATTCAGAAAATGGGTACAATGAAAAATCGGGGGAAGAATACATAGATAGTGTCATACCAGCACCATCACAAATCGAAGATGGAGGTCAGGCTACAGTTGACGATCTTCAGGAAATCAATCTTGGAACAATTGAAAACCCCAAACCAATTTTTGTCAGCGCATTATTGACTCAACAGGAGTTGGGAAACTATGCTCAGATCCTACAAGAATATCAAGATGTATTTGCATGGGGGTATCAAGACATGCCAGGTTTGGATCCAAAAATTGCAGTTCACAGACTAGCAGTGTCAGAAAATAGTCAGTGGGTAAAGCAAGCTCCACGTCGCTTCCGACCAGAGTTGTCAATCCAAATTGAAGCAGAGATCAAGAAATTAAGGACTGCAGGTTTCATTCGAGAAGTAAAGTACCCTACATGGCTTTCAAGAATTGTTCCGGTCAAGAAAAAGACTACATGACAGATCCATGTCTGTGTAGATTATAGAGATCTCAATGACGCATGCCCTAAAGATGAATTTCCGCTTCCAAACACAGAGTTGTTGGTAGATGCCACGACGGGTTTCGCGGCATTATCTTTTATGGATGGCTTCTCAGGCTACAACCAAATAAAAATGGCACCGGAAGATGAAGAACTCACTGCCTTCCAAACACCGATTGGAATATATTGCTACACTGTGATGCCATTTGGTTTGAAAAATGCAGGGGCGACATATCAAAGAGCAATGACTGTAATTTTCGGTGACATGTTTCACAACACCATCGAGTGTTATGTGGATGATTTAGTGGTCAAAACAAAAGAAAGAAACCATCATCTCACTGACTTGAGAAGAGTCTTCGACAGACTTCGCAAGCATCAACTCAAGATGAACCCCTTAAAATGTGCATTTGGTGTAACATCGGGGAAGTTCCTGGGTTTTGTTGTCAGATACAGAGGAATTGAAATTGACCCCGGGAAAATAAAGGCAATCCAAGAAATGCCCTCGCCTCGAAATTTGAGAGAATTACGAGGATTGCAAGGGAGATTGGCTTATATTCGCAGATTCATCTCAAATCTTTCCGGAAGATGTCAACCCTTTTCAAGGCTTATGAAGAAAGATGCACCTTTTATATGGGACAAAACATCCCATAATGCATTCGACAACATCAAACAATATTTTCTGAATCCGCCAGTACTGATGGCACCCATCAAGGGGAGACCATTGATCCTCTACATTGCAGCACTGGAGCATTCACTCGGGGCATTGCTCGCCCAAAATAATGATGATAAGAAGGAAAATGCACTCTACTATCTGAGCAGAACACTAGTGGGGGCAGAACAAAATTATACACCAATTGAAAAAATATGTCTATGCTTGGTATTTTCTATCCAGAAGCTTCGACATTATCTACTGGCCCATAACATCACCTTGATTTCGAGAGCTGATCCTCTCAAGTACTTGATGTCAAAACCAGTACCTTCAGGGCGGCTAGCCAAGTGGTCTCTACTGCTGTCAGAATTTGAGATTGAATATGTTCCTCAGAAAGCAGTAAAAGGACAAGCACTAGCCAAGTTTTTAGCTGCACATCCTACACCAGATAGCATGGAAATCAATGAGGATCTTCCTGATGAAAATGTGTTCTTCGTCGAAACCACACCATGGTGTTTGTACTTCGATAGAGCAGCTAGGAAAAAAGGCGCAGGTGCAGGCATCATTTTCGTCACACCATCTGGGGGTCTAGTTCCATATTATTTCACACTCATGGCTCTATGTTTGAATAATGTGGCCGAGTACGAGGCATTGATTATTGGTCTTGAAATTGCAATCGAAATGCGTATCGACCATTTGCAAGCATTTGGCGATTCCCAGCTGGTTATCAAACAACTAACTGGCGAATATGAAGTGAAAAACGCCAATCTGGCATGATACCACGAACGAGCCAAATATCTAATCTCGCAATTTGGAGATATTGAAGTCAGTCACATCCCAAGATCAGAAAACGACAAGGCTAATGCATTGGCCAAGCTTGCAGCGTCTCTAACACTGCCAGATGAAAGGGAAGTAAAAATCACTATTGGGGAAAGATATTTATTACCACTCGCTCTAGATAGAATAGAAGGGGTTGTTGAATCTAATACCGATACAGTATATGAGATCGAAGAGCACGATGAAGAGATAGACTGGCGCCAGCCAGTAATCGAATACCTCCACCAAAGGAAACTTCCCTCAGACCCAAAGAAAAGAGTTGAAATTAGAAGACGAGCCACTCGCTTTGTGTACTTAAATCACACTCTGTATAGAAGGTCTTTCGACGGAATACTCTTAAGATGTCTGTCAAAACATGAAGCATCACAAGCTTTACACGACACCCATGCAGGGATTTGTGGGGCCCATCAGGCTGGCCCAAAGCTCGCGGCCCAGATCAGAAGACTCGGATACTATTGGCCAACTATGATCCAAGATTCAATAAAATTTGCAACCACTTGCAAGGAATGTCAGCTACACGGAGACTTCAAGCAAAAACCTCCACAAATGCTACATCCATCAATTTTGTCTTGGCCTTTCCAAACTTGGGGTTTGGATGTCATAGGGATGATTAGGCCAAAATCCTCTCGCCTACATCAATACATTTTGGCAGCGACAGATTATTTCTCCAAGTGGGCTGAAGCAATTCCATTAAAGGAAGTAAAGGTCGAGGATGTCACAAAGTTCATAAAAGATCACATTATTCATCGTTATGGGGTCCCATCGAAAATTATATCCGACAATGCCACGTATTTTAGATGTAGGGCCATGGTTAAACTATGTGAAAAATACAAATTTCAGCACTCTTTTTCTGCAAGCTACAATCCTTCATCAAATGGACAAGCAGAAGCTTTCAACATAGTGTTGTGCAACATCCTAAAGAAAATGGTTGCATGGAATAAAAGAGATTGGCATGAGCGTCTTCCTGAAGCACTATGGGCATACCGAACGACTGTTCGTAATGCAACCGGTTGTACACCGTTTAACTTGGTATATGGCTCTAAAGTAGTACTACCACTGGAGGTCCAACTGCCCTCGCTTCGGGTAGCCGTACAATTAACAGATGCGGAAGAAAATACAAAGGTCAGACTAGCAGAGCTCGAGGCCTTGGATGAGAAAAGGCTCAATGTCCAACAAAGGCTTGAAGTTTATCAATCGCAAGTTGCTGGAGCCTTCAACAAAAAGGTCAAACTCAGAGCCTTTGCAGTAGGAGATCTCGTTTCAACTGTTCGAAGACCGATTGTCATTACTAGAAAAATGCATGGAAAATTTGAGCCAAAGTGGGAAGGACCATACGTCGTCACTAAGGTCTTTACAAAAGGGGCCTATGAATTGTCCAACTCCGAAGGAGCCTGCATCTATCAATGCGTGAATGGGAAATTCATCAAGAAGTTCTTTGGTTAATGGGCCCTTTGGGTTAAAACAAAAGAAAATGAAAGGCTGACTCAAGAAAAATTTGGGGGCAAAGAAATGAGTGGCTCGTTGGACTGAAAACCCGCAAAGGGCGGTCCAAGCAAAAATTAAAGCCCCAAAAAAAAAACCACTAAACTACGGATGGCTTGATCCCTCAAAAGGGGTACGTAGGCAATCTGGCCTCAAACTAGATGCAGCTATCAAATCCCCAATTCCCTTTTAAAGCACCCTAAATCTAAAGGGGTGAACTACATTTGGCTTGATCCCTTCACATGGTACGTAGGCAGTCTAACTCAAAATTGGACACAGCCATAAAAATTTCAAAACCCTCGAACAAAGGGATGAACTACGTTTGGCTTGATCCCCTCACAGGGTACGTAGGCAATCCGGTCTAAAAGCTAGATGCAGCCATAAATATTAACTAACTTTATCTCATCATGGAATTTTTGTTGTTGTTGTTTATTTCAGGAATTATATCTTCTGAAATATCATAAAAGAATACATCAGCTTAATGTACCATTAAACCCTTCTTTTCAAAGAGAAAAAAAATCAAATGCACGTTATGTATCGAAAGCCAGAATCAGTGATACAAGTAAACGTGGTACAAACAGGGATGGGCAAAATTTCAAGTTGAAGTGTCCTAAAGAATCATTGCAGCCAAATCAAACGTTATACAAGAAAGTACATCCCGAAGGAAATTAAAAGTTGCCTCCATGACAGTTGGCTATCATTTGCAAATATAGCCAAAGTACAAATGCAAAATCTGATGTTGAAAATTCGTGCTCGCGTAATCGCAACAAGGAATCATATATTAATCTTCATCACACTATCAACAAACAGATTTCTCGATGATATTATGGTACTCGAGGTATTATAATTATTCGGGGGAAGTATGAATGAAGATATTAAAGAAGAAATTCCTCGATCATATTGTAATTGAAATTGCACAATTACATTAAAGCATCTTGAAAAAAAATATTAAGGAGAACTTCTCTCCCATATGGTAGCAAAAAAAAGTACATAGCAGGGAGTCCACTCAACATGGTTCCATATTTATTGAAAAACAAATAACAAAAATGCTATTGAAATCGCTACTTTGGCCCACATGCTAAAGAAGACATCGACTTCATCAACACCTCAAACTCACCTCTGTGAGCCTTGCCAGAAGCTTGAATGCTTGCAATTTGATCATCAATTTGCGCCTTCAGCTCATGCTCCAACTTGTCTTGTGACAGCAGTGACACTTTCAGCTCTCCAATTTTCTCCTCAAATGAACCTTTTGCAGATTCATATTGTTCTCTCAAAAGTCGAGCTCGGTCCTCAGCCTCTATTACAACAAGCTCATTAGCCTTCAAATCATCCAGGCCTTTAACAGAGTTCGAGAGTTCTATATCTAATGTTTTTTTTCACAGTCAAACATTCGGCATGGCGTTGAGACAAGTTGATGTCGACGTTAATCTCTGGCTCGATATCAACACCATTTTCACACAACTGCTCAGCTAATTCGCAACTCTGAGCAACTGTCACTGAGAACCATTGTAACTCGGCCTCTCCCGAACCAAGAATGCCCATCATAGACTTCAAGAACTCAAGAGAACGGAAAATTGCTCTCTTAGAAGCTAAAATCTGGCCAGGAGGCTGACTAAGTCTTTGAAAAATGTTTTCTGCCTCTGAAATTATGTACTTGCATCAGAACTCATTGGTTTCAGAAGCAACAAGGTCGTGAATCGATTTCTCGATCTGAAAGATCGGCATCGGAGCTCTTGGAGACACAAAGTCACCTGCAACAGTAGACCCTACATCAAAGGATTGCTCGTTGGGCTTCGTCATAGTAACAACAGCCTCTGGAGTACTACTCATCTCAACTATAGGGCCGTTGGAACTGCCGGTATCTTCATGACAAACCCTTTTACTGGAGCTAGCTGACTTATTCTCTGATAACTTCTTGGGATCCTTTCCTGTATGGACAATGATCTCTTTCTTTTTAGAGCGAGAATCCCCTCCACTAGGCCGCAAGTTCAGAGGTCGCTTTGTCTTTTTAGCGGCTAAAAGAAGAACCTCTTTGGTCATACCTGTAGAGGTTTGCCTCAAGCTGTCTACAACGAAGGGTCGCTGCTCTTTCATGGGACGATTCTCTAAAGTCAAATAAATGCGAGACACAGAGGGCGCTAAGTAGAGAGCATTTCGCCTAGCCCACCAACGACAATACCACCATGAGCATTCACCTAAGTGAGTAGAGCGAGGGATATAGAATACAGATGTAGTGTCGCTACTAAGAAGCAAGGCCTGTGCTTTTGCCAAATCCTCAATCCCATATTGATCTCTACTTGGAACATTGGAGTCAAGCTCATTTGAAGGAACTCCCTGGTCTAGACCAAATTGTCTAGCAAATCTATTCGCATAATACGGCTCCAACCAAAGATTCTGTCCAACTCGTACATGTAGTAGTGAGGAACGCAGGCACACCAATAAGTCAAATTGCTCACCTGTTAATTTCCCATCATCTACTAGGAAGCGACCAGTCTCTTCAACAAAGGCATGGGTTCGATAAACAACAGATTGGGATACACGGAAGAGGGTTCGAGCTTCAGTAATGTTAAATAAGTTGGGCTCTACACCAGCATAGCGCTTCAAAAGAGGATAATTCTCGGGAAATTCACTATCAGCCCAGGACTTATATAAAGAGGGGAAATATTGTCCCAACCAGCCGATCACATAATGAATGGGGAAGGAGGTACCTGATGAGCCAGGTCCTTTCGGGTTGGTGGCAATGATGCCTAATCCGTGATAAATATATCCCAAAGTCACGGGTGCCACAGAAACTTGAACACCCTGGGTCATCAAGCTGGCCATATAAAAACATTCTGGTCTGATCTGATAGCTGACAGATGGAAGCACAAATCTGCTAAGCCAAAAAGCTAAGTAGGCAGCTAGAGCCCCTTCATCAGAAACTTGTAAAACCATCATCCTAGCAGTCGCAAAGTTCTCATGCTGTTTGGTTGAAAAATTTTTGTGTCCCAAAACCATCATAAAAAAGTGGACCACAGTAAAAGTACCTGAGCCAGTGAGACCAATAGATATGGCTCAAACCATGGAAGTCACACAGCCGAGCATGGATCCTCAAGAGCTCTGCAACAGTTGAGGGATACGAGTCTGATTGCTTCAAGTCGACATTAGGTGGAATAAACTCTTCATAGGGAACCCCACTTATTGGCAACCCACTGATGACCTTCAGATCATATAAAGATATACTCATCTCACCATTCCCTTGGTGAAAAGTATTGGATAATGGACCCCACAGTTCACAAAATGCCTTCCAAATGGCAGAAGAGTAGTCATAAGAGTAGCGGGAGACAGCAACAGCACCATATATCCCGGCTTGATTAAGTTGATCCTCAAAACTCGCTAAAGTAAGTTCAGTCCATTCGAGTAGACCAATTTCAAGTGTAGCTCGTCCGCGAAAATCAAAGCTGGTGGTCCATCCCTCTTTTCTCTGCATCATCCTATAAATAAGAGGGAAGAAATCAGTGTTTACCTCCACCTCTCTATCTCCTTGCCGATTGTTGTTGACCTTTGACAGTGAGTAGCAATCAATAGGATCACCGTGATTCTGGCAGGTCTTGATGACTCCATCATCCGCATCAGCATCAAATTTGAGAAATCCACAATTCAATTTATCCTTGGTAACCTATAATGTGCCACAGGACGAAGCCACATTGATTTTGAGTGACCCCATTGAGGTTGAGCGGGGGTACAAGGGGCCAATTTTAAGTTCCTTCCCCTGCTCGTCAAAAGCCCGTTGAGCACGAAGCTTGCCATGCGGATCCATTACCTGAGAATACACGGGAAAAATGGTCAAATAAAAGAAGTTGGTATCAAGTATTGTATGTGCAAACCTCTCACACATACAACCCTTGAGGGGGCATCTGTTGAAACGGAAAAAGTGGTGACCAAGTCACATAAATATATATATATATATATATATATATATTAATCAATATCTGGTAGCTTCTATCTGATAATTGACATTTACAAAAAGGAAAAAAAAATAGGAATTTAAAGGCCACATAAAAAATAACAGGCATTTGAATTCGAAATCAGATATCATCAATATTTTTCAAACAGAGTCCTCATTTAATTGGGCGCTTCAAAATTCAAATTCAAAAATGCTCAATCTTCATTTGATCTAATCTTTTCCCGTTGCCTATATATAGAGGCACAAGGGAATGACATGGGGAGGAGGAAGAAAAAGTGGAAATTGGAAAAATTGAGAGAAAAAAAGTTGGAAAGGTAGAAAAGTTTGTGTGTGTGGGTGTGAAGTGAGGTTAGAAAAAGCAGAGAGTGAATCACAGAGAGAGGAGAAAAGGAAAAGAAAAAAAGAGAGTGAAAAGTTGGTGAGTCAGGGGAGAAAAAAATCAAAGGGGAAAAGAGAGAAGAGAAGTCAGCAAAGAGAAGAAGAAAGAAAAAAGGAGGAAAGAAAAAAACGCAGCAGAGGAAGCTGCAGGAAAAAAAAGGAAAAATTTTTCCATCAAGCAGCGGGATCCAAAACCCACGAGGTATAAAATAATTTTTATGCTGTCTCATTTTTTTAATGGCATGAATATAGAATTCTTCACGAAAAAAAGAAGAGAAATATTTATATGTATAGGAAAATAATTGTATGTTTACATACATGTATATGTGCATATACATATATTTCGGGAAAGTTAACATGGCAGGTCCAATGCCACAAATATCAAGGACAACAGTCGATCATGATCGACTAGGAAATTGCAATATTCATGAAAATAAATTTATGAATATCAAAGAGAGCGAACAATTATGACTGTTCATGGAAAGGAAGAAAGCAACGTCCATGGCCTTCAGAAAGAGGGACGATCATGATCGTCCAAGAAGTTCGAGAAGTAGGCAGTGTAACAATCAATTCAAGAGAAGAAGTAAATTGTTCATGAACATAAAGAAATTTGGTCGATCATGATTGGCCAATGTCCGATGAATATCCATCCATACGCAATGAAGTGAGAACTAAAGATAATAATGTGTTCCACGTTCAATTGGCATGAAGAAAGGACAAAGTTTTGCGGAAGAAAAAAAAACGAAGAACAATAAATGAAGTTTGAAGCAAACAACAGCTAGAAGATTGTTTCAAAAAAAAAAAAAAAAAAAAAAAAAAAGGTCTTTGTGGCTCACGCACCACTTGGATAAATGTGGTGTTCAAACAATCATGCACCTTTTAGGTGAGCTAAGGACAAAAAGAGTGATGGATATGTGAGCAGATGCAAGATAGTAAAAGGAAGAATGATCATGACATATCAAATTCATTCACTTTTTGTTGCTACGGAAAAAACAAGGAAAGGATGATTGTTCACATAACATCATACATCATGGATAAAGGATGAATTCACCAGCACCAAGAGCTACAGACAAAATAAAAAGATGAGAGTATTCACCTAATTATCAAATGTAAAGGAGAACAAATAAGTCAATGAGGATGGCGTGTGCACCAGACGCATCAACCTTTCCCCAAGCCGTGCTTTGTGTCCTGTGGAAAAAGGAGTGGAAAAAATGTAATAGTTGAAGACTTGCGTGGCCTACTAAAAGCATGCTAACATATTGTGCAATTTTCATGCAAGGAGTTTGTTGACAAGGCTGCTATGTTTAATTAGCATCAGGATAATGGGAACAGACAAGGGGAAGCTGTAAAATAAAGTAAAATCTGGTGCAAAACTCATTTAGATTAGTCAATGAAGGTGAAGATAAGGGGGAGAGGATTGAAAAATTTCATGATGTTCCCCCATCATTATCTTGCTTCTGTACGAACGGTGGCTTTTGTCACCTCTTAAAAAAAGGGTACTTGCGTGGCTCAATTAAAATGAGTCGAACAACGCATCACAGAGTACAAGTAAAACAAGAAACAAAGGAAAAGAGCAAAGAGCTTGAGGACTATCACATGCGAGAGTTTAAAAATTACTTGCGTGGTAGAAACAAAAAAGGGACTCACCGATGAAGGGCTTTGAAAGGTGTCGTACAAGAGCAGAGCAGCAGACCGAGTATTTGTACGAGAAAGCTACAAGGAAGTAGAGGGCAACGGAAAAAGGAGGGCCAGTTTGTTTCTTTTATGGACGTTTTTTGAGAGCTAATCTCATCAGCAGATAAGGATATCAGAGACCTAGTGGAAGTTGATTTTTATTTACTTCAGGAGATACACTTGAAGCTTGGGCTCAGATTTTCGTTTAAAGTGGGCTAAAAAAAACAATTAATGAGGCATCAAAATACTCATTAATTAAGCCCAAGGCATTATAAAGACTTAAAATCACTTCTGAAAATTCCCAGGCCCAAAAATTCATTTTTTTCAAAGTCCAAACTCATTTAAAAATCCAGAACTACGCCGGTTTGATCCCGTTAAGGGTACGTAGGCAATCTAAATTATTCTAGATGCAACCACCCCTTCTAAATAAATTCATACTTCTCTGAAGTTAATTCTATTTTTTTTAAATAGCCAAAAACATTTTTTAATGGGTCATTTACTCATTAAAAATCGTTTCGAACTACGTCGGTTTGATTCCCGCGAAGGGATACGTAGGCAATCTAGCATACCCACTAGATGCAACCGCAACTATCTTTGAATCACTTGTTATTTCTAACTAAATTCTCCCAAATATACTTCCAAACACATTTCCAAACACAATCCTTATTTTTAACGAGTCATTCACTCATTAAAAATTCTGGAACTACGAGTGGCTTGATTCCGGAGACGGATACGTAGGCAATCTAAGGTTCGACTTAGATGCAGCTGCAAAAAAAATCAAATAAACACCTTACTCTCATATTTATTTTCGTTTGTAAGCAGAATCAAAAGGTTTTGCTCAGTAACAAGAGGATGTAATTAAGAGGCACATTTGCCTTGGATGGGTCATACCCTAAAAATAATAAAACTGCCGGCAATTAGGCATGGTGGTGAGATTATTTTGGGAAGCAAATTTTTCCTCTACATAGTTTTTGGCACTCCCGGTGGGACCCATCTTCCTTTTCATCTCTAATTGCAACGAAAATAACCACTTTTTTATATTGTCCTCACATTTCAGGTATCCAAATGGCACAACAAATCACCGTCTTCTTCCGTAGCATCCCTACACCTCAAGCTGGATGTACCGGCAAAGTTGGTTATCGTGTCTCTTAACATATAGGGTTAGCAATTGCAGACTTCTTTTGCTCTTTTGGCTATGGCTACTTGTGATGTTCTGCTTAGTGCTGAATGGTTGGAATCCTTGGGATTCATTGCTTGGAATTTTAAAAAACAAGGTTATTGTTTTCTTCTAGTGGCCACCTTCATCAACTTCATGGGATTACTTCCCCTATTCCCCCTTGGCCCTCCTCTCCACCTACTATCTCTGTCCTCCACCCTCATACATCCCCAGTTTCCTGTCTTTCTTGTTTCCTCTCCCACCTTCAACAACTACAAGGGATTACTTCCTCGTTGCAGACCTATTGACCATTGTATTCCCCTCATCCCTAATTCCAAACTAATAAATGTCTGGCCTTATCAGTGCCCTCATTCCTCAAAATCAGAAATTGAACACCAAATTGCTGCTATGTTACTTTCGAGTGTCATTCATCCCAGTACTAGTCATTTCTCTTCCCCAATTCTCTTGGTTATCAAGAAGGAAGGTACTTGGCCAGCACTTATATGTGAACTATAAGGCGCTCAACACTATCACAGCCAAGTATCGCTTTCCAATTCCGATTGTAGACAAACTGTTAGATTAATTACATGGTTCTGTCTTGTTTACTAAGCTGGATTTATATTCTGGGTACCACCAAATTCGTATGCATCCTAACAATTTTCACAAGATAGCATTTCGTACTCATGATGGCCATTACGAGTTTTTGGTTATGCCGTTTGGCTTATCCAGCGCTCCCACTACATTTCGGTCCTTAATGAACTCTAAATTCAAGCCTTCTCTTTGTAAGTCTATCTTGGGTTTCTTCGATGATATTTTGGTATTTAAGCACTATTTTGAAGCCTATTTAAACTATTTACAATATCTATTTGCCCTATTACAAGCCCATCATCTTGTGGTAAAATGTCCAAGTGCTCATCTGCTCAGTCCATGTTAAAGTATTTGGGTCACTATATCTATAGCAATGGTGTGGAAGTTGATTCAAAAAAGATTGAGGCCATTGCTGCCTAGCCCAAACCCACCACATTCAAGAACCTACATCGATTCCACGATATGGTAGGTTACTATCGCAAATTTGTCCCCCGTTTTGGCTCTATTGCACGACCTTTGACTGCCATGCTTAAGATTGTCAGGTTTCATTAGTCCATTCAGTTGACCAAGCTTTCCCACAATTGAAGTGCGCTATGTCCATCACACATGTCCTTAATTTACCAGAATTTTCTCAACCTTGGAGTCTAATGTTTCCAAATGCGGAATTGGTTACAACATGGGGGCCACCTAATTGCCTTTCACAGTAAGCCTTTGCCAGGTCGTAACCTTGATCTCTCTATTTATAATAAAGAACTACTTACAATTGTCTATGCTATGTAGCCTTGGCGCAATTATTTGCTCGGTAGTCGGTCCTACTTCACTATCAAAATTAACCAGCAGAAATGACAGCATCCGATCCTAAATTATTTTGATAATCGCGCTCAATCCTATTCCTATATGACGAGCAACCCAAAATACTGAGATTACCCTCAACTGTCGTCAGATAAGGGATACTCGTACCTTCTTCAGTTCATGCTACTGTCTCTCGAACAACCTAGATTTCCATGCAACGGTCTTAGAGAGTTACCAATACCACGAAAATGTCTGAGTGGACAAAATAACATTTAAAATCATATTTCGAAAACATAAATCATTTACTCTCCATTTTCTAAAACTATGCATGCATATGTAAACCGTGACAACGAACAATCAAACTTCAGTTGAGGACAATATTTCCTTGAAAATTTAGTTAGAAAGTCCCAAAAACAAAAATATCCGTAAATCAAACTATGGAAATAAATCATATCAATATCAAGAAATGAACTCATATAAAAAAATATATCAAGATACCACATCGGTAATCACACATAGCTAACCCTTCGTTGACACTCGAGTATCAATCATAATCAACCGCACTACTAGTAGGCAAACCACTCAGGAAACGAAGTCCAGCTCGACGTCTGAATGAAAATCGACTCAGAAAACAGAGCACAACTCGACGTCTGAGTCATCATCATGATACTAATCTCAGGAAATAGAGACATGCTTTGGACGTCTGAGATTAACCAATAACCCGCTCTGGGATACAATATCTGAGCGCTAACTACATAATCCACTAAGGGATACAACATCTAAGCGTTAACTATCAATATGAGGAGGGTTGTCTACAAACACAACAGTTCACAAAATATTGAGAAAACTTACGTTTATAACATATACCAATTCTTTAAACCAAATCCATATTACGAAATTCGGGCATAAGCCCAAAACATAGTTTATGCAAAATCTCGTAAAACATGTACTTTAAATAAATCTTGTAAAATCATCAAAAATCATATAAAAATCATAACCGAACCATCATCATATAAATCATATAATAAAGCAATTAAAATAATTAAATATGCATGCATAATAATTTAAAGAAAAAGGAACGTCCGCTCACACACCGTCCACGCAGTCGAATTCCAAGTTACATGCTTTTCTGTAAATTTCGGGAACCCTATTGCTTGTCATAAATCATTACTAAAGTTCACTAACGTCCCAAATATCTTTATATTTAATTTTCCTAATTTCCAGGATTAAAAACGCATTTAAAACCGAAGCATAACACTTTGAACAGTTAAAATTTCCCCGAGACAATGTCTGTTCACCTCGAAAATTGTATCAATATGTTCGTAAGATCGAGTAGTACAAAAGTCACGTTGGTCAGAATCCCAAAATATGGGCCACGGGCCCACACGGGCTTTCGTCATCCTCTGCAGGGGGCCTCACACGCTTGCGTAGAGGTTGTCTTCTAGCTCAGACAGACCCAATTCTTTGTAACTCGGGTCGCCTGACCCGATCGCTATGACTTGATTCAAAATCCAGCACTTCTTAACCATTCTTTATGTTTCAAACGTCCAGATTCATCTAATGGACTCCAGAAGAATATCTATGATATCAAAACCAAGAAAACTTACATCATTAACACAGTTCGATTCCATGAATTTTTTTCCATGGTTCCAAAATCCTTTATACAACCTTTCCACGTCCAACCTTCATCTTTTTTATCTTTTAATGTTCTCAGGCACTCTATCAGCACTCCGAAATACTTGGTTAGACATTAGGAAGCTTCAAACAATTTGATTATCCACGGGCCAAAATTGGACTTTCACGGTTTTGGGTTTGGAGGTTTTCCTTCCTCTCTTTCCCCCACTGTTTTCTCTCGGTTCCTCTTATCTTCCCTCTTTTTCTCCCTGGTTTTCTTCTCTTTTCTCTCTCGTTTATCTTTTTCTTTTCTTTTTCTTCTTTTTTGATTCCTCTTCATCGAACCCATATACACACCAAACACACCTATATATACAAGGGTAAGTTAGTGATAGAAAGGGATAAGGGAGGGAAAATAAAAGAAGGTTTTAGACTACCCTAGCTCCCTCTTGAAAAATCACCAAAATACCTTTATGTCCAAAATTACCAAAATGTCCCTAGTCACTTTTGACCTATATCGAATCTATTCGATCTTCAATTTTGATATACCGCCTGTCTATAAACTCAGGAGTCCGAGACATTCGTAATGGTCTTCAAAGAATGTCCAAAAAGTGTCATGGTCAAAAAGTAAAGGGAAAAACCATCATTTCTTTTTTATTTTTTTCAAATTTACTTTTCTCGAATTTTTGGGCTATTACAACCTACCCCCCCACCCAAAAAAAAAAATACTTGTCCTTGAAATTTTAAACAAGTAGATGTGGAAACTATGTGTGCATCAATGCTCTGGGCTTCCACGTGGCTTCTCCGACATTGTGATTTCGCCATGACACTTTCATCAGGGGAAGCGTGTTCCAACACAACACCTTATCATCGGTCTGAAATCTCTATAGATTACTTCTCAACCCTTAAGTCATCTTGAAATTCAATATGCTGCTATTTTAACACATGTATCTTATCATGTAAGTACTTTCTAAGCATAGAAACGTGAACTCATCGTAAGCTCGAGAGAGTTCTTGGGGGGGGGGGGGGGGGGGGGGGTAATGCTATTGAACGTATCCTCTTACTAATCTCATATGGCTTAATATAGCGGGGACTCAATTTCCCGCATTTACTAAACCTCATAAGATCCTCATCACGTTTTTCAAGATCTGAATGGTCCTCTCAAACTGACCATTCATATGAGGGTAAAAAGTAATGCTAAAACACAATTTTGTTCTAAAGGACCTCTGCAAACTTTTCCAGAAACTCAATGTAATACTTAGATCTCAATCAACATAATTGTCTTTGGAATTTCGTGCAATCTTCTACTTTCATCAATAAACTTTTTCGCATAGTATTCCATGCGAAAATCATCTCTTACTGGTGAGAGATAGACTATCTTATGATTTATCCAAGATCACCCATACCTCATCATAGACTCTCCAGATCCTTAGAAGTTGAAGTACAAATTTCGTCGTTAAATGAATCTCATTTCCACTCAGAAATCAGAAGCAATTACCGAATTTCCATCCGACTACTACCTTTCAATCCTTTTCCTATTGGCATATCATAATATCTATCAACAACTTTGATATCTAACATTTCAGGCTAGCCTGCCAATACTGTTTCCTGAAAGCATGACACATGTTGATTTCCTCATGATGCATCGTATAAGTTGAGACATATAATTTGTAGACTTTTTGCTCAAGGTACTAGCCATCACATTGGCTTTCTTTGGACATTATTCAATAGTATGCGCATAGTTCTTAACCATCTCTACTTACCTCTGTTGTCTCTAGTTTAAGTCCTCTACGTGAAAAAATACTTTAAACTATTATGGTCCGTAAGAGTCCTGTACTTCTATCCATAAAGATAGTGCCTTCAAATATTTAATGAGTGTACCACTTTAGCCAACTCAAAGTCATATGTAGGGTAGCTTAACTCACAAGACTTCAATTATCTGAATGCATAAGCAATTTCCTTTCTATGATGTATCAATACACATCTACATCTTGTAACGATGCATCATTATAGATCTAAAACTCCCTGATATCATCAAGAATGGTCTACCTTGGAGCGGATGTTACCTGTCTCTTTAATTCTAGAAACTTTGGTCATAGTTCTCACCTTAAAAGAACTCCACACCCTTCTTAATCAAATAAATCAACGAAGTTGCAAGCGTAGAGAACTTCCTAACCACCGACACTGTCTTTGATTGACCCAATCCGCCACTATCTCTATTTTCTGGGGGTTCACGCTGATTTCGTCAGCTGACATCACATGCCCCCAGAAAACTAATACTAGTTAGCCAACTTAACATTTACTGAACTTGCATACAACTGATTCCCTCTTAGTGTATGGATCATTATAACAAATCGATCCAAGAACATTCGAATTACCTTATTCATTAAATCCATGAATGCCATTGGGGGCATTATTCAATCCGCATAACATAACCAAGAACTCATAATTACCATATCTTGTCCGAAAATCTATTTTCAGGATATCATTCTCCTTTATTCAAAATAATGATATTCGGATAGAAAATCCATTTTCAAAAATTACCTAGCCCTTCCCAACTGATCTACCAAATCATCTTTCCAAGGCAGCATATATTTATTCCATACTGTCACCTTGTTGAGCTGCATGTAATCCATACATAAACTTAAACTTATCTATCCAAAAACTAGAATTAGTGGTCCCATAAAGACCAACTTGGGTTCCATTGTGAACCCTCATTCTATTCGGACTATAAACAATAATTTCATCTTCTCGCTCGTTCTTGAGCCTTAATCCTTACTTTCGACTCTTTTCGAGTCCTAGTCCACTATCCTGACTCATACCCGAGTCCTAATTCAATATTTGTAACGCATACCATCACTGACATGCTTCGTCATCATTCACATCAAATTCGAAAAAGGATATTTTCAATGTTTCAACACCTCAATTACTCATTTAACCAAAAATTTATTCTTCTATCATATCTAGGTTCATTTCTCTCGTACATTCTGTAGTTTTCACTTCTGAACCTTATTAATTATTCGGACCCACACAACTTCTTCTATATTTGAGTGTAACCTTCGCTATTCGACCTAATAGTCTAGATTCACTTCCAACCATATAACTAGCATGGGCTCATGTACTCGCCTTATTACCAGGCCGTGCACGGGGCTCACATCTCGGAGGCATGACATCAGCAAGCACAACTCAGAAACCTTATGCTGGTATCAAATTGACAAGACCTACTCCTAAATTACTTTGATAACTGCGTCCAGTCCTGCTCCTATTTGGCAAGCAACCCAAAATACCGAGATTACCCTCAACATTCGTCAGATAAAAGGATACTCATGCCTTCTTTAGTTCATGCCTCCGTCTCTCGAACAACCTTGATTTTTAGGCAATGGTCCTAGTGGGTTACCAAAACTACGAAAACGTGTGAGTTGAAAAAAATTACGTTTAAAATCATAGTTGGAAAACATAAATCATTTATCCTCAATTTTCTAAAGCTATGCATGCATATGTACATGTAAACCGTGACAACAAACAATCAAACTTCAGTTGAGGGCAATATTTCCTTGAAAATTCAGTTAGAAATTCATATAAAAAAATATCCGTAAATCAGGCAATGGAAGGAAATTGGATCAATATCAAGAAATGAACTCATATAAAAAAAATATATCAAGATACCACATCAGTAATCACATATAGCCAACCCTTCCTCTATGCTCGAGTATCAATTATTATAAACCCCACTACTAGTAGGCAAACCACTCAAAAAACAGAGGCCAGCTCGACATTCGAGTGAAAACCGACTCAGAAAACAGAGCTTAGCTCAACGTCTGAGTCATCATCATAATACTAGTCTCAGGAAATAGAGCCCTGCTCTGGACGTCTGAGACTAACTAATAACGTAATCATGAATACAATATCTGAGTACTAACCACATAACTCGCTCAGGGATAAATCATCAGAACGTTAACCAGCAATTCGAGGATAGTTGTTAACAAACACAACATTTCACAAATATCGAGAAAACATACATTTATAGCATATACCAATTCCTTAAACCAAATCTATATTTCAAAATCTGGGCCTAAGCCCAAAACATAATTTATGCAAATCTCATAAAACGTGTACTTTAAATAATTCTCGTAAAATCATCAAAATCATATAAAAATCATAATTGAACCATCATCACATAAATCATATAATAAAGCAATTAAAATAAAAAAAATATGCATGCACAATAATTTAAAGAAAAAGGAAAGTCTATTCACACACCGTCCACGTAGTTAAATTCCGGCTTGCATGCTTTTCTGTAAATTCCTGGAACCCTATCACATGTCATAAATCACTATTAAAAGTCACTAACATCCAAAATATCCTTATATTTAATTTACCTAATTTTTGGGATTAAAAACGCATTTAAAACCGAAGCATAACACCTTGAATAGTCAAAACTTCCTCGAGACGATGTTCGTTCACCTTGAAAACTGTACCAATATGTTCGTAAGATCGAGTAGTACAAAAAGTCATGTTGGACGGAATCCCAAAATCTGGGCCATGCGCACACCCATGTTGTCTACCACCTCCACGTGTGGGCCTCACGTGCTTGCACAGTGGTTGTCTTCAATCTCAGACATACCCGATTCTTTACTACTTTGGTTGCTCGACCTAGCCGTCATGACCCAATTCAAAACCCATCATTTCTCAACCGTTCCTTATGTTCAAATGTCCAGATCCATCTAATGGACTCTAGAAGAAGATGTATGATATCAAAACCAAGAAAACTTACCTCGTTAATACGGTTCAATTCCATGAATTTTTGGCCATGGTTTTGAAATCCTTTCTACAGCCCTCCTATGCCCAACCTTCATCTTTTATATATCCTGATGATCTCATGGACTCTATCAACACTTTGAAATTCTGGGTTACTCGTTAGGAAGCTTCAAATAATTTGATGATCCATGGGCCAAAATTGGACTTTCACGGTTTCGAGTTTGGAGGTTTCCTCCTCTCTTTCCTCTCTTTCCTCTACTGTTATGTCCAAAATTAACAAAATGCCTCTAGTCGCTTTTGACCCATATCGAATCTATTCGATCTCCGATTTTAGCAAACGGCCTGTCTGTAAACTCAAGAGTCCGAGATCTTTATAATGGTTCTCCTCGAATGTCCAAAAAGTGTTCTAATCAAAAAGTTAATCTTTG
Source organism: Prinsepia uniflora (assembly GCA_032719365.1). Classification (NCBI taxonomy): domain Eukaryota; kingdom Viridiplantae; phylum Streptophyta; class Magnoliopsida; order Rosales; family Rosaceae; genus Prinsepia; species Prinsepia uniflora. The sequence continues at coordinate 23,468,334 of CM064868.1, forward strand.
ACCTCTCATGAGAAAAACTGTCATTTCCTTTTTTTTTTCCAAAGTTATTTTTCTCGAATTTTCAGGCTGTTACAAGAAATTTCGCAACTTCCTTGATCAACTTATTTACACTCTTACTGAACATATATTGCTCACTAAACTTCTATGTTATGATTTCACAGTGGAATACCATGCCAGATGCCTTGTCCCCTCATATGAAGTTCACCTACTTATGGGTCTCTATTCTCACATTTTTTTTATTGTATGTAGAACATTTATGCTGCATACTCTTCTAACGCTGTTACCATAAAAACCCTTGACATCATCCATCAATCTTCATCTCCCCCAAAACACTTTAATCTTCAATCTGATACTTTATGCCACAAAAAGAGAGTACTTGCTCCCTTGACTTCCAATCTCCGACATACTATCTTTGAGGCTTTTCACTCTTCGAAAAAGGGTGGCCATTCATGGTTTCTTCTAACTTACAACCGTGTTTCGCGAACTTTCTCTTGGCCAGCACTTCGCAGGGATTAAAGGCTTTTGTGGCTGCTTGTGATAAATGCCAGACCCTAAACTGTGAAACCTTCATCCTCCTAGTCTCTTACACCCAAATCACTTTCCCAACAACATTTGACAAGACATCTCCATGGATTTTGTGGAAGGTTTAACAAAGAGTGGCCATTTTTTCCCCATTATCCACCCTTATACAGCTGCCTAGATTGCTGATATCTTCATTCAGCAAGTTTTTCGATTATATGGCATGCTTCAAACTATTATCAATAATAGGGATCCTATTTTCATGAGCCATTTTTGGGAGGCTTTCTTCAAACTTCAAAGGTACTAAGCTATATTGCTCATCTGCTTATCATCCCCAAATAGATGGCTAATCGGAAGTTCTCAATAAGGTGATAAAACTCTACCTTCACTATTTTGTTGCTAACAAGCCAAGCACTTGGGGTTTCTTTATTACCATTGACTGAGTATCGGTACAAAACTGCTTACCAATCTTTTATTCGCATGACTATATGATAGGACCCTCCCTAAAATTCCCTCGATTCTCTTGAAAAGACCTCCTATCGTCTAACACAGATAGTTTATGTAACGACCCGTCCCGGAATTCAGGATTAGATTAGTAACTAATCATGATTAATGGGGATTAATCGGTGATTAGTTGGGTGGAATCGGATGAACGTGGCAAAATCACAGTTTTGCCCCTAGTCGTGGGTAAAACGTTGACTTTTTATTCGGGCGGTCAAATGGACTTTGACCGATGACCGTGACGTAGTTTGGGACGTCACGAGTTCATAGACAGGTGGTACGTTCGATTCTGACGTTCGAGGTAGAAGTTATGACGTTCGGAAGTCCAGGGGCGTTTCTGTAATTTGGACTAAAAGGGGGAAAATGTTGACTTTTTGATCGGGAGGTCCGATGGCCGAGGGCCAAGGACCGTTAGAAAGGTCTCAATGCCCTGTGTACAACGACAGGCGGCACAGGTCGAGCGAACATCGGGTGACCAAGTTACGGGTCACGGAAGTTGGAGGGCATTTTGGTAATTTTCTTCACAAGGGCAAAATGGTAATTTCATGGGTGCAGATTGGTTTCAGCCGTGAGTGGGTGTTTGGATTAGAAAAACAGAGTATGGGCTGCATGAATTATTTAACTAGGAAGGATTAGTGGCTGGTTGGGCAGCGCACTAATGAATTTGTTTATGCAAATGAGTGTTTGAGCTTAGCACGGGTACTGTGTTGATGTTTTAAAAATTGACAAGAAACAGAGTGTGGCCATGGTTGTGTGCACGGTTTGAATTGTTTATGCATTGTGTGGCGTGACCTGAGCTCGGGCAGACAAGAGTAGGGTGAAATTGGGACTTGGAACTGAGTGGTGGTGGTGTTGAATGGAACGAACAGAGCACGGGTAATGGGTTTTGGGTCCTTTGCGGGAAACAAAATTTCAGAGAAGCCAGGATGATTCCCACGACTTGTTTGCTGCCCGGTTTGAAAACAGAGAGATTAGTGGACATTGGGGAGTCTCTGAGGATCATTTTGGTGAGGAAAGAACTGAAGAACAAGAGAGAAGGACAGAATCGAGAAAACTGGGAAAAACGGAGGGAAAATCCAATTTTGATTTGCAGGCCAGCCCAAGCCGATTTGAGGGTGGAAACACTCTTCTGGGAATTCACTTGGTCGATCCAAATCGTGGGATCGAAGCTGGACGCCCTGGGAAGCCAAGGACGGACACGACGGAGTTCAGAAAATTTGAAGATTGAGTCGTGGTGTTTGAGGTGAGTTCTTGTGAAATCAATTGTGAAATCGTCCTTAGGGTGACCATATGAAGCTTCCTAACTAATCAATTGAAGGAAAACAATGCATATGTGATGAATTGGAACTTCGAACCCGATTAGGACCCATGTTCAATTGAGTTGGTTTGAGGCTGTGTTGACTTGAATGAGTGGCACAGACCTTTAATTAAGTATGTTGCGAGTCTATCTGGATGAACAATTGAAGAAATTGGTTAGTTTATCGCAGGGATTGAATCGGGTTCTGACGCGGGTCAAATGGCCTGTTTACCAGGTGGCCGGGTGAAGAAGCAGACTGTAGCCCACTGTAGCAGGCGTGTGAGTCTCATGCGCAGCCGCTTGCTGTGGCGCGTGAGGGCGTGTGGGACGGTTTTTCAAGGTGAGTTCAAAACGATTTTTATCCTAAACAATGTAACGAACATTTTAACGTTAGTATCGAATTTATCGGACACCGTTTCGATGTTGTTTCGAGGGTCCGAAGGTTTAGATTATGTTTTTAATTAACGATTAATTCCCAGAAAATTATGGGAAATTAGTAGTTGCTATTTGAGACCTTAATGACCCTGGAATGTAATTTCGGACAGGATTCGGGTTTTCTGGAAAATGCCAGAAATTACGGAACCGTGTGCAGCGCGAAACTGAGCCTTAAGAACAGTGTGTGAGTGGACGTTGCTTTCAAAATTTAATACATGCATAAATATTTCTATGATTTCCATGATTATGATTATGAATGGTGATTGATTTCGATTTCCGTATTTATACCTATTTTGGATATGCACGCGAAATTGCACGTATTTCGTGATATGGTTTCCCGTATGTTTTGGATGATGATTTAACGAATGATTTCATATGCTTTGTGCGTATTATGTTTTTAAGATGTTGGATTTCGATTGTGAGTATGGTTTACGGTTTTGACATGTATTTCGAGAATGTCACGATTTTGCACGTTTTACGAGATTTCGAGTATGTTGTGATTTGATTGTGATTTTGGTGATTTGATTGTGGTTTTGATGTCTTGACCTTGAGATTTGAAATATGAGGATGTCTTGACCTTGAGATTTGAAATATGAGCTGTTTTCAAGGATTTAAAACGGATTTTGAAAAAGGTGATTTCGGGCTTGATGCTCAGGGCGTAAAAGTAATTTTGATGAACGAGATTTCGGTTTTCGGAAGTTTGAAAAACGAATTCTTGGTTTGGGTTCGGGATGATGCTTCCGGATGCCAGCTTTCAGAATCATTATTGCGAATTCAAATTCGGGAATGGAAAAGGATTTAATAAAGTGATTTGGTATAATTATACATGCCCCGTGTTTAATGATGATTTGATTATGTTTTGTGAAGTACGATTTGAGGATTTGAATGTGGAAATTCGGACCATGGGTCCTGTTGTGAAAATGTGATTTCGGGATGGATCCCGCGTTGTTGAGATTGATAAATGTTTTGGGGTTTAAAGACCCGTTGAAAACTGTTTTGGGTTTAAAGACCCGGGTGCTATTGCTGGAGCACGTTTTGAGTTTAAAGACTCGGTTAATTGATGACGGGGGAGGGCCCTTAATGAGTTTAAAGACTCAGTTATTGTGATACCCCCGAGGCCTATTGATTATGTTCTGAGTTTAAAGACTCGTTGATATCCCGGGAAGGCCTGATTATGAGCATGGTTTTGAGTTTAAAGACTCAGGCGCACGTGATATCCAGCAAAACGATTTACTTGTGATTTATTGATGTTTTTTGATGTTTCGGTTGAGTTGGGCAGTGGCCCGATATGTGGTTGATGGTTTTGGATCATGTTGAGCATTTGGTTTTGATTCGTGGTTTTGGGCTGAGGCCCGGTGTTTATTATTGCGGGTTAAGACCCGATGGTTGAGAAAGGAAAAATGATTTTGAGTTTCATATAAGTTTTCCTTATGTTGAAATTTGACACATGGTTTTTCCTTTGTTAAAAATGTAACCGATTGCGAAATGATTCTTTTGTATGCATGCATTAGTTTTACGTGGAGGGTAAAATGTCTTTCTGTAACTGTTTTGTAAACTGAATTATTTTTTTCCACTCACACCTTTTGGTTTTTATTGACCCTCCAGGTCGTGGCGCGTTGGTCGAGGCTGATCGAGAGGCGGAGGCATGACTAAGCACGTGTGGCTATCCCTGGTCTGGCAAGTAGTGTGGGTAACTTGGGAATTTCAGTCGTCTTGCCAGGCGGGAGTAGGACCGAGCACGGTTAACAATGTCCCTTCGGGGGCGGTCCTGTCAATTTGGTATCAGAGCGCTAGGTTGCTGATTCTGTTGCCACATCATGCCTCTGGAGCGTAAGCCTCGTGCGCGACCTGCGTAACACCCCGAAAATTCGAGGATTATAATAATGTAATTTAATGTATGAATTGACGTTTTTTACCCCTGTGAATGGTATTGCCAAATTGTTGACTTTTTGATTTGAGGGTTAAATGGACTTTGACCAATGATCGTGACGTAGTTTGGGACGTCACGAGTCCATAAACATGTGGCACGTCCAATTCGGACGATCAGGGCAAAAGTTATGACTATCGGAAGTCCAGGGGCATTACCGTAACTTGGACGATAGGGGCGAAAATGTTGACTTTTCGTTTGACAACTAATTTTCACACGACTCAAGGACCGTTAGGTAGGTCTCGATGCCCTGAGTCCGTTGACAGGCGGCACGTTGAAATCGGACTTCGGATGGCTGAGTTACGGGTCTGGAAAGTGAAGGGCATTTTGGTAATTTCTAAACTAGGGGCATTTTGGTCATTTCACCCCTGGTCACTGTAGCAACCACGGGGGAACAATTGCTACACCACCGTGTGCGGTGGTTCTGAGTCCCAATTGTTTAATCAGTGTGTGAGTTGGAAAGCTGGGATTGTTTAAAGCCCTATAGACATCAGAACGTGGCTGATCATGGACACCATTTGTTAATTCAAGATTCGAACTTTTGCGGGAAAACATTTCTCAGTGGACAGTGAGGCTTCCACGAGCTGTTGGCTGGTAAGGATTGTTTAAACTGAATGGGATTTAAGTGTGCTTCACTCTGCTGCAGTGAGGACTGAGAATTGGAGAGGAAAACAAGAGAAAACCATTTCTGGAAAATTGGAGGGCAAATCGAGTTTTGATTTCTGGTGATTGTTGGATCAAACCAAGGCCTGGTTTAGTCTTCTGGGAGTATTTGGAACTCAACCACATCGAAGTCGAGGGGAAACCAGCCACGGTTGAGCTGGGACGGAGGCTGCCGTTTTCATAGAAATTGCAGAGCTTGGGACGACAACCTTCAGGTACTTTCAGGGACAATTGATCATTCATTTTAGTTCGTTTTTGATCCTATTATGCTTCCTGTGAAGTTAATTGGAGAATGGGTTTGAAACCAGGGAGTTTTGGTGATTGACCCGTTTGGTTGATCACGGGTCGAGGGTCCATTTAAGGGACCAGTGAGGTTGATTTTTGACTCAGAACCTAAATTGGATAGTTAATGAACATGTTAGGATCAAATACGAGTGAAATCGAGTGGAAATTAAGGGTCAATTAACCGGGTCAAGCCACGGGTGGCAGGCCCGTATTACAGATAAACGGGTGAAGGTGGTGACACTGTAGCTACAGTGTCAGGCGCGTGACTTTCATGCGCAGCCACTTTGGGCGGCGCGTGAGGGTGCGTTGAGCCTCATCTCTGATCACGATCAACATGACTTTTATTCCTCTCATCATTCTGAACATTTTTGGTGATTTAACCAGGTTGATCTGAGATAGTTTTGATGGGTCAGTTTAGGGCCGGTTGTCTCGGGAAACGTGTTGGACGGTTTCCCTGAGCCAGTTTCTGTTTCAGACTTTTTGGATAAATGTTTAAGGACTTGTAGTGACCCTTACGTGTGATTTGGACTGACAGGAATTGTACGATAATCCTGGTACGGGTCCGTACGCGCAGATTCACCGCGGGATCGTACTGTGAGTGGGCCCGATTTCATTAAACCCTTGCATGCTTAAATGTTTTTTGATTTACTTATATTCACATGCTGGAATCATGAAACGGTTTTGATGATATTGAAATTATGGTTATGGCACGTTTCAAGGTATTTGGGTTTGAAAACCCGTCTGATGAAACTTAAAGATCGATTTGGATTTTATCTTGTATATATATATATATATATGTATGTTTTGCATGTGGATATCAATAAAATGTATTTGGTACTGCACTGTATAGATCCATTCTTGTGATACTGTCTCCTCCGGATGTGGTACCCCGGAGTGGTCATGGCGCATTGCCTGCGAGGGGTCATTCTACGGAGGAACCGGACCGTAAAATGACTCAGGAGCAGGATTGCTATAATTGGACGTCAGGGACGTCGAGCGTCTAGGACGCTAGGCATTTGAGATGCCGTACCCGGAATCGGGAAATGGTTTTGTGGCGTCCTGGCATCCAATGAAGAATGTTAGGATGTTAGTAGACTTTTTAAGGCCATTTTGAGACAGGAATGTAAATTTTTAGGTAAGGAAACGACTAGAGAAGCACTAGAGCCATGGCCAAAAGTTCAAGAATCCAACCCGCAATTTCAAGGTGAGTTTCCTGTTTTAAGACCACAGATCTTCTTCTAGGATTGTTAAGGTATAATTCAATGATTAGACCATGAAAAAAAAGACGTAGAAAAATAGGATTTAGAGCGAGGTCAGAACCGCGGGCCGGGTTACCCGAGTTCCAGAGCACCGGGTCGACCCGTTGGAGGTAGCAGGTGACAGGCCGCACATGAAGCCCACGCCTTGAGACCTTTTGGTTGTCCATGAGCGCGTGTGCGACGTTTTCTGGAGGAATGATCAACACAACAAATGTTCCTCTTGATGTTATGAATCTACTGGCATAATGTTGAGTCAATTGGATATTCTTTGAGTATGTTTCTAAAGTTATGAAATTATGTGCTTATGTTGAACCTCCAAGATTAAAATGGGGAAATTAGGAAAACTAGATAATTATAATATCTTGGGCAATGAATTCTTTTGGTTAATTATGAGGAGTAAAAAGAGTTTGCATAGGTAAATATAATGATTGAATTAGTGAAGTCAATATTGTTGAGGATTTACAAGAGGACATGGATATTTGTGTAAGACCGGCGTCCTAGAGGGAACGGTGAACGATCCCACATTCCTGAAAGGGGGGAATGGTCTGGGAAGGGAATGGTGGTGTGCCTTAAAGGTCTAGGCACACGCCTATCTAGCACGAGGCCTTTTGGGAGCTCAATGGCTTTGGGTTTGGTTGGAACTCCAAAGTTAAGCGAGTTGTGGTTGGTGCAATTTCATGATGGGTGACCCCCTAGGAAGTTGCACCGTGAGCTCCTGAAAACAAAACCATGAGGGCAAGGGTAAGGAGACCCAAAGCGGACAATAGTCTATGGAAATTATAGATTTTGTTTGAAATGTATAGTAATGAATTGAAAAACTTAAGGGGAAAACTAAGGAAATTTGGTTACTTAAACAATACATGTAAGTCGGGTCATAATTCACTTACTATAAGGAATTTGTACTGTATCAGGCAGATTTTACTATAAATAGGGGGCACAAGAGTGATGGGATGACATGTGAAGATGAATTCATGAACTTCACATGTAATGAGGATGATGATTTTGACGACATTTTGATGATAGCATTAATGACTACAAACGACCTAGACGAACATAAAGTTAGGGGAGTATGGGGAGGTTCGATTGTTACAAGAAGTAAGTGTTTAAACAAAATGTTTTTACTTGAGATGAATTATGCATATTGATCCTAGATATGTGAAAATCTATTTTTGATGTTCTTTCTATATTTAATATTAACTATGGGATTACTCCTAAAATTGTTTAAATTTAGTAATGCGGAGTTAGTGGGCTAGATGTGAGCAGTACCCCATAAGGAATAAAGGTTATTTGGTATCGTATTAAAAGACATTAAGGATAGGAAAATCTCTTGTTTGATATGAATTGTCATACGGAAGCAGGACATGTCCAGTTTTCACGGAATTTAGGGAAGGGTCCTGTCAACTTGGTATTAGAGCTTGAGTTTTGATTTAATTATTGTTCTGTCCTAATCTCTATGATAATGGATGGTTAAATGATTCTATAATAAGGAAAAGATGAATATGATTTTCTATAATTTTTTACAGAAATAGTTTTAATGCACGATTTACAAGATTGTAAATTGCTTTTAAAAAATAGACATAAGTTGAACTGATTTGAGTATGATAGTCAAACGCATATTTGTTGGTTTTTGAAAGCTATGATATTCACATGAAAATAGTACAATGATATATGATGTATGATAATCATGAAATTATGAGAGTATGATTATGCTAATACAATGTTATGATGATGTCGTGATGTCTTAAATAATGTTATGATGGAGTTAATGTGATGATATGACATAATGAAACATATGTTGAAAATAATGATAATATATGCTAAGGATGTGATATGTTGAAGATAAGAATGATGAGATAGTGTTGTGACAACATGATGATATGATGATATCTGATGGTGATTGTTTGTTCTGCAAGCTTTATCAAGTTTCAATCTAAAGTTGTTTTGGGTATGGACCGAATGTTGAAAAAAATGGATTTGAGGAATTATGATTTGTTAACAGTATATGGTTTTTTTTATTGCGTGCTTGGTTGTATTTTTGGACAGTTTCTCCTTAGAGGGTTGGTTAACGCTCAAATGTTGTGTGCCTAAGTAGATTATGGACAGTCATAGGCATCAGGCTGGGCCCCCTTTCCTGAGACTGGTGTTGTGGGATGACCACTAAGACGTTGAGCTGAGCTCCGTGTTCCATGAGTGGGTGATGTTGGTTAGTCTCAGGACGTTGAGTAGTGCTCCAAATCCTGAGACTAGTAATTGTGGGTGGTTAGTCTTAGACGTCAATCAGGCTCTGTATCTTGAGGGCTAACGCTGACCTCAGGCGTCGAGCAGGGCTCTGTATCCTAAGTTAGTATACACTCGAATATCGAGCTAGGCTCTATATCTTGAGTGGTTTGTATATGGATATTGGTTAGTTTCAGACGTCGAGCTGTGCTTTGTATCTTGAGACTAGCATTGTTGTGACGACTCAGACATCGAGCTGGGCTCTATATCTTGAGTCGGTCCCCACATGGACAATGGTTGACCTACGGTAGTACGAATACTCCCGGGGGAATGTTGTTTGGTATGGTGATTGGTACTACTTTTGGATTGACTCACATGATGCTTGAGTGATGGCCTACGCGTAGTTCCGTTATGTGGTGTGTGATGTGGATGGCGCTTGAAATAGTATTTGGTTGAGTTTGATTATGGATTGATATAATACGAGTTACGTGGTAACTGGGAAAAGAGCCGAGTGTGAGATGATTAAGTTAAGAATAAATAGGATCCCAACATTATCAATATGTAAGTGAAGTTGTGAATGGGAACAAATGAACATGGTAAGTTAATTGTTGGAAGCAACTCAATTGTCCAATTTGAGTTTGAACATAAGATGAGGTTTGTACTGAAATCTCAACAACAAATTATTTTTAAGGAGGGTAGATTGTAATGACCTGGGATGTAACGGCCCGTCCCGAATTCGGGGATTAGATTAGTAACTAATCAAGGATTAGTGAGGTTAATCAGTGATTAGTTGAGCGAAATCGGACAGACGACGTAAAATTAGGGGTGGCAATGGGTCGTGTCGGGTTTGTGTCGTGTCATGAATTCTGTTTTACCCATTTATGCCCAACCCGAATCCAACCCGTTTAATAATCGTGTCAAGAATGTCCAACCCGAACCCGACCTCTTAATGACCTGTGTAACCCGTGTAACCCGTTTAACCCATTTAATAAACAGGTCATACTCAAAACCCAATTAACCTATGACCCATTTGACCCATTTAACCCGTTTAACATGTTTAACCTATTTAAATTATAAAATTTAATAGATATTTAGGTAGATAAATTGGTAGATATATGGGTTAGTAATGACATATTTATTAAATGGGTCAATATATAAGTCAATATACGGGTTAACCTGTTAACCCGAAATCTACCCCATTTATTAAACGGGTTAATAGGTCATTATACGGGTTAACAGGTTGATCCAAAATCCATCCGTTTAATAAAAGGGTCATAACGGGTTGACCCGAAAATGACCCAAAATTTTAATCTTGCGGGTTGACCCGGATAAATTTCGTGCAGGTTTCGAGTCGTGTCAAAAATTGCCACCCTTACGTAAAATGACTATTTTGCCCCTAGTCGTGGGCGAAATGTTAACTTTTGACCCGAGAGGTCCGAGGGCCAAGGACCGTTACGTAGATCGGGTCTATACGAATCCGTAGACAGGCGGCACACTAAAATCGGATGTCGATCGAAAAAGTTATGGTCACGGGAAGTTCGATTGCACTATGCATGCAGTACGAGGCGAGGATGATGTGGCAATATCTGATTGGGCAGATATTTAAGTCGGACCCATGGATGAGTGACAAGTGTCACTCATCCCATTGGTCACTTCCCTAAAAAGTGGATCTAACTAATTAAATATTATTATCCTACATTGTTTTATAATTTAATTTCACCCACCTCCCATCCTAACCCTTCATCTCATCCAATCTCTAATCCTGACCGTCCATATCTTCTTCTCTCTCGCCTGATCATGAACCATCCTCTCTGTTTCCATTCACAAACCTGAACCCCAACCCTCCCCATCCCCCCCCCCCACCCTCCCCCCCCCCCCCCCCCCCCCCCCCCCCCCCCCCAATTCTCCATTTTTCCTTTGAGCAAACAAACACACACATGAACCACCTCACCACCATGACCATCTTGTGTTCTGTGAGAGACCGTGAGTGAGGGAGTGGTCTGAAGGGCAGAAAGACGACGGGAAACGGTGGTCCACGGCGGAGAAGAACCGAAACCGCGAAGGTGAGTTTGGTTTAAATTTTTGAACTTCTGTTTTAGGTGTTGTTGGTCGATTCTATTGATTGGGTTGGCTTTTTGGTGATCTAAGGGGAAGGTTTGGATTGATTTCAAGGGCTGGGACGGCCGGAGACGACGGGTGTAGGTGGTTGCAGGTGGTCGTTTCATCCTTCAATCGTGGAGGTACGATTTCGACCCGTATTTCACTTTTTTAATGGCTAGATCGATTAGGTTTGTTGCTAGGAACCTTTACGTATAAAAATGGACAGTAATGGATAAAAAAATAAGAGGATTGAAGCACTGAACCTGTAACGACGCAGAAATTCGAAAAAGGAAAATGTGGAAAATTTGAAGGAAATGACGATTTTGCCCCTGGAATAAGGCGAACGGTTGACTTTTGGTTTGAGGGGTCAAACAGACTTTGACCGATGACTGTGACGTAGTTTGGGACGTCACGAGTTCATAGATTTCGGAAGTTCAAGGGTAATTTGGTAATTTGATTAAAAAGGGGCCATTTGTTGACTTTTTGATCGGGATCGTGTTTGGACTTTTTGTAAGTACCGTTGGATAGGTCTTGAGACGCTGAGTCCGTAGACAGGTGGCACGCGTCAATCGGAGTTCGGACGACCAAGTTACGAGTCTAGGAGTGTGAAGGGCATTTTGGTAAATTGTAAGAAGAAGCGCAAAATGGTAATTTGAGTTGGGCGGTTAAATGGCTGATTCAGCCATGTATTAAATGGAATTAAGGGAGACCTGTGCTTGTTAATTGAGATAAGGATTTTTTGCTTGTGACATCTGTCACTGTGTTAATGAAGGTTAATGGCTTAAGTGCTGATGGTGCAAGCAGGATGGGCGGTGTGAATTTAAAACTGGGAAACAAATTGTGTGTACAATTGTGAAGAAAAAGAAAAACAGAGCAGTAAACCATTCATTGAAATTTCCCTGTCTGATTGAGCTTTGTGAGGGATAGAAAGACATGAGATTGAAGGAAGAAAAACGTGAAAAATTTAAAGGAAAGGGAAGGGAAATTGTGAACAAAACCCAGGAACCCGAGACCCAAACCTTTCGAATTTTCAAATTGATCAACAAATCGAATTCGAAACTTTGAGCCATAAACACTGAAATTAACCTTGGATTGAGTCTCCTGAGCTCAAGACGAACTGAACCCAATAAAAAACGACGGCAATTGGTGTCGTTTTGGTCGAGAACAGACATCGTGGGGTTTGGAACATTCGAAGATAGAGTTGTGGAATTGGAGGAGTTGAACAATGAAATTGGACCTGGAAGTGTGTTTCTATGGATCCTACGAAGCTTCTGACTGAATCAATTTGAAGGAATCGATGGAAATTGAAAGGGTCGGAGGTTGAACTTTCTACGAAAAAACTCAAGGTTTGATCGAATGGATTAAGGTAATGAATCTTGTAATTTAATGCACAGACCTTTAATTAAGGATTGAACGATTGTATTAGTTGATTCAATTAAAGAGAAAGAGTGGAAATGGGTAGGAATTGAATCGGGTCATTGCGCGGGTTGCAGGACCCGTTTACCAGACAACCGGGTCGAGAAGATGAACAGTGTAATGTTACTGTAGCAGGCGCATGAACTCACGCGCAGCCACTCACGGCGGCGCGTGGTGGCTTATCTCAAGGTGAGGGTCAACATGACCTTTGTCCCATTTAATGTAACGAACATTTTGGCACTAGTTTCGAGAAAATCGAACACCGTTTCCATATTGTTTCGAGGGTCAGAAAGTTTATGTTACGTGTTAAATAGGTATTTAAATCCCAGAAAAAATTGGGAAAAATTATGGGAAGTATATTGAGATGTTAGTGACCCTAGATAATAATTTTGGATAGGAATGATGACTTCCAAAAATTACGGAAAAACGTGCAGCTCAAAAAGCCAACGATATGGACAGTGTGTGAGTGGACTTTTGTTTTCTACCCTGAATGCATGCATATATGTTTTAAATGCTTTATGATATGATTTGAAATGCTTTGGCATGATTGATGTGACGACCCGTCCCGAATTAGCGGGATTAATTAAGAGTTAATCACGGATTAGCAAGGCTAATCGGAGATTAGACGAGGATTAGCGGACGTTCGGGCGAAATGACGATTTTGCCCCTAGAATGGGCGAATCGTTGACTTTTCGTTCAGGCGGTCAAATGGAATTTGGCTGATGTCTGTGACGTAGTTCGTGACATCACGAGTCCATAGATAGGTGGAACGCTCCATTCCGACGTTCGAGGAGGAAGTTATGACGTTCGGAAGTTGGAGGCCAATTTGGTAATTTGGGCCAAAGTTGACTTTTGACCCGGAACGTCCGATGGACGAGGGCCGAAGACCGTTACGTAGATCAGGATGATACGAATCCGTAGACAGGTGGCACGTCGAATTCGGACTTTCGACAGCGAAGTTACGGTTCACGGAAGTACGAACGTACTATTGCACAAAAGTCAAGACGGATGCTTTTTGGAATTAAGTGGGGCCCAGATATTTGTTATTGGACCAATGGATGAGTGACAAGTGTTACCCATCCTCTGGCCATCTCCTTTCATTCATGCATATCCTCCCCTTCAATTTTCATCGATCATCCTTCCCCATTTCTAAACAACCCGATCGAACCATTCTCCCCAAAACCAATCCCTTACCCCTTTGATCATCCTGGTGAGGCCCAGAGGCTGAGAGGAGGAAGTGAGGATGTTGGTGGCCGGAAGGAAGCCACGCCGCCGTGGACGACAGCCACAAACTCGAGCACCATACCCTGTTAGACCGAATTTCTTCCATTTTTCGATTTATGCATTATGGGCTGTATTGGATGATTGGGAGATGATTAGGGAGTTGCTAGGAAGGTTTTAAGAGGATTTGGAGGTTGGTTCACAGCGGAGGAAACCGTGAAGGTGGCCGAGAAAAACAGGGTCGTGAGACCCTTTGATTTTGGTTAGGATTTAGGTGTTTTTGGTTAGGTTTAATGATTGGAATTGATAGAAAACTTGAAAATAGGAAGAATGGAATCAAAAAGGGAAGAAACGGACCGGATTTGAGGGGTCTGGAGAGCCTAACCGGTCACGCCGGGCCAGGAAACCAGAAAACCGGACCGGCCGGTTCGCGGCAGGTTGAAGAAGGCACTGTGCATGGCGCGTGAGGCCCACTCGTAGTCCCTTCTAGGGGCGCGTGTGGGCATTTGAGGGGATTTTTGGGGGTGGTTCCAACGTGTAATTTCATCTATTCGATGTAACGTACATTTTGGTACTGGTTTCGTGTCAATCGGACATCGTTTCGATAGGTTTCGGGGTGTCCGAAGGTTTAGGTTCGGTTTTAAAAATAGTTAGAAAATCGAGAAAATTATGGGACTTCAATGAGAGGTTAATGAGGCTATTAGTAACCTTCTAAATTAATTTGGACAGGTTCTGGAATCCCGGAGGCGACGATTGGCCCGGGAGACAGTTATGGCACGCGTATCGAGGCGCGACTTCAAACGGTCTATGAGTGGACCCTTCTCTCAAACTTGATGCATGCATAAATGTTTATAAGTGTTTTAATGTATGTTTTGTGATGCCATGAGTGCATTTGTTTGTTAGCCTAGGATTTACGTATTTGCACGTATTTCGAGATTTCTGGTTTTATACGATGCATATACGTTCTAGGTTTTCAACAAGGGTTTAATAAATGGATTTCGGATTTAGAAACATGAACTCGGGCGTGAGACCCAATTGATTTACAAACTCTCAGACTTGGAGTCCATTTGATTTGATGAGGAATCGGACCTAGGGTCCATTTGAGCTGTACTGACACGACCCACCCCGATTATCGCCTCGATAATCGGGAAGCATCCTGCTCCCGTCTGACAATCGAATCCAAAAGACCGGAAAACTAAATAATATTACATCACACCCATTGTCAGACCAGGGAGATTAAAACAAATACATCCGACTGGACGTCAAGTCCACAGTTTCACAGAGCATAATATTACAAAACAGGTTAAAGAACAAATCCTACTCTGTGAACTAACTACTCCGCAACGGAAAACTTTATGCCTCTGCCTCTGCCTCGGCGCTTGCCCCCGCACTTGTACCACGACCTGGAGGGAATTTAAAACAACAAAGTGTGAGTGGACCGAAACATAAGTTTTACAGGAAAACAGTTTTCCGAAATCGGGGTCGCCTTCTAGTTTTGTAACACGCATGCATAACTAGATATTCGAAAAGAAAACCGCGTATTTAATCATTCGAAAACTCTTTTCCGAAACATGTGTAAAACGTTACAGGAAATCATCACAGCTCGAGTAAAATGATATAATATTACCAAAATCCACAAACCGTCGTCTGGAAACATCATTTACGTAAATCAAGTAAAAAAAATGCATCAACAATCACAATTAAACAGTTGGATCCATCCGAGTCTTTAAACTCAATATTAGGCCATCCCGGGATATCAACGAGTCTTTAAACTCAAAACATGATCAATAGGCCTCGGGGGTATCACAATAACCGAGTCTTTAAACTCACGAGTCTTTAAACCCAATTTTTGGGCCCGCCCCCGTCATCAATAAACCGGGTCTTTAAACCCAAAATCAGATCCAACAATCAACCGGGTCTTTAAACCTAAAACCGTTTTTAAACACAATATACCAGGATTCATCATAAACCGTTTCCAACATCATTCCGAATGTCCGAATTCACATGCAAATTCCAAAACGTGCAATTTCCGAAATCACTTCACAATTATAATTAAACATCATAAATTCGTAACATGCATAATCATATCCAGATACTTCATCAAAACATCATTCATGCATAAGCGAAAACCATAACCTCGATATGCGTGAAATACGATGAATATCTCGAAAAGCGTGAAAACACGTAAAACTGAATATCATATCACCATCATAAAATCATATGTAAAACCATAAGATAAATAAGTAAAATAGTCATGCATGCTCGGTTTAGAAATCAAAAAGTCCACTCACGGTTTTAGGACGCGTCAATCGCGCCCCGTGCGCTCCTCAGTAGCTTCGGAAATGTCTGGGCCTGTAAAAATGTACAAGAAGGGTTACAAACATCCTCAAATAGCTCGTATGATTTTCCCCTAATTTTTCCGGATTTTTCGACGAAATAAACCTTAAGGACCTAAACTTCTGAACCCTCGAATTTATCCCGAACGACTCCCGATCGACTCGGACTCTAAAGGTAAAATGTTAATTACATTAAAATGAATAAAACCTCAGTTGACCGTGATTGGAAAAGACCTCACATGCGCCGTCACGCGCCGCCCAAAGTGGCTGCGCGTGAAGGCCACGCGCCCAGCTACAGTGCTGTCTTCCTCACCCGAATAGCCTGATAAACGGGTCTCCAACCCGCGTGTCCAACCCGACCAATTAACCATCCAATCAAACTCAATTGTTCCCATTATTGATCCTAACGTGTTCCATAATCAATTAATTAGAGTTCTAAGTCGATTGATTACTTCGACACACCCCAAATCGATCAACCCAGACCCGAACAGGCAAACGGGTCGTCACTCAGAACTCACCCAAACCAGTGCCATTATCAAATTAACTTCACCAGCAACTTAAGGGAACCTAGACGAACCAAAACATCCAACCAATTAACTCCAAACTAACCTGGAAGTCGTCGTCCTCAAGCTCGACAATACTCAGAACCAGGGGCCTCCGTTCTTGGCCAATTCGTGAGTGGTGTCCTTCGAAATCGATGTGGTTGGTTTCCTTTTGCTCCCAGAAGACTAGAACGGCCCTTAGTTTAGCTCGAATGTCCCCACGATTTGAACTTCGATTTTTCCCTCCAACTGGTTTTCCCTTCGAACGGGAACTTGGGTTCCTGGGCAAAACGGGTTCCAATCTCTACAACTCTAGCACCGTCGTGTTTCTGTCACTCCCAGAAGTCTCACTATGTGTTTAGATTTGCCTCAAAACCCGTAGGAATTGAACTCTGAGTCCCCCCCCCCCCCCCCCAAAAAAAACCTGAAACTGTTTTCTCACCGTCTCTCTCAACCTCAGCTCTCACACTGATGCCCAAATGACCCAACTGAGTCCTCTCCTCACTCTCTTACTCTTTCAATCGATTCAAACAGCCAGCACCCGTGGGAGACCAACTGAGGTCTCTGAAATCGGTCCCCCGCAAACACAGAAACCATGGCCGTTATTTTATCCCAACTCGTGCTCTGGACTCTGATCAGTCTCCCATGTGTGCCTCCCACTGCCTCAAATCCCATAAACAAGTCCACTGATCAATCCACTAAGGCCATATACAAATTGAACGCACAAAACACCACGGCATGGCCATGTGCTATGTTTTTCACGGTGATACTACAGTAACCGCCGTGAAATGACCAAAATGCCCCTCTGTGCAATAATTACAAAAATGCCCTCTAGCTTCCGTGACCCGTAACTCGGTCACCCGATGTCCGTTTCAAGCGTGCCGCCTGTCATTGTACTCGGGGCGTCGAGACGAACCTAACGGTCTTCGAGTCATGTGAAAACCAATTGTCAAACGAAAAGTCAACTTTTTCTCCTTACAATGTCCAAATTACGATAATGCCCCTGAGTTTCCGAACGTCATAACTTCCACTCTGTTCGTCCGAATCGGACGCGCCACCTGTCTATGAACTCGTGACGTCCCGAACTATGTCACGGTCATTGGTTAACGTCCGTTCGCCCTCCAATCAAAAAGTCAACAATTTGACCATACGAATCACAAGGGTAAAAACGTCATTTTATTCATTATTTTACAATATTACATTTTTCGAATTTCCGGGGAATTACAATCTCCCCCCCCCCCCCCCCCCCCCCTTTAAGAAATTTCGTCCCAAGGAAACAAGTAGGGGAACTGTTCTCGCATCTGCGCCTTGGGTTCCCATGTGGCTTCCTCCACATTCTGGTTCCTCCAGAGAACCTTTACCAGAGGAACGGTCTTCCGACGTAATACTTTATCCTTTCGGTCTAAAATCTGCACCGGCTGTTCTTCAAAACTCAAATCCTCTCGGAGTTCAATGGGTTGTTCCTCCAGTACATGAGATGTGTCGAACACGTATTTCCGCAACATCGACACGTGGAAAACATCGTGGGCCTTCGAAAGCTCTGGAGGTAGTGCCAACCTGTAGGCCACCGGGCCAATCCTCTCAGTGATCTCATAAGGTCCGATGTAACGAGGGCTCAACTTTTCTTGCCTGCCAAATCTCACTACACCCTTCCAAGGGGACAGTTTCAGAAATACCCGATCTCCGACCGCAAACTCAAGATCTCGAATCCGATGGTCCACATAGCTCTTTTGTCTGTCTTGGGCTGCCTTGAGCCGATCTCTGATGAGTTTGACCTTCTCCGTTGTCAGTTCCACCAATTCGGATTTAGTCAGCTTCCTTTCACCCACATCCGTCCAACACAACGGGGTTCTACACTGTCGTCCGTACAAGGCTTCGTACGGAGCCATCCCAATGCTCGCCTGATAGCTATTATTGTAGGTAAATTCCATCAAGGCTAGATGTGATTCCCAATTGTCCTGAAATTGCAGAACGCAAGCTCGCATCATATCCTCCAATATCTGGATGGTCCGCTCAGACTGGCCGTCAGTCTGAGGATGAAATGCAGTACTGAAACGGAGTTTCGTCCCAAAGGCTTCCTGTAGACTTTGCCAAAATCGAGAAGTAAACCTCGGGTCTCTGTCGGAAACTATGGATTCCGAAGTACCGTGTAACCGGATGATCTCATCGATAAACAATTGGGCCAATTGCGTCATCCTGAAGTTCTCTCGCACCGGCATGAAATGAGCTGATTTCGTAAGTCTGTCGACAATCACCCAAACTCCATCGTGACCTCTGGGTGTCCTAGGAAGTCCAAACACAAAATCCATCGTTAGGTGATCCCATTTCCATTCCGTAATAGGTAGTGGTTGCAAGGCTCCATAAGGTCGTTGTCTCTCAGCCTTCACTTGCTGGAAAATCAGACACCTGCTGACAAACTCGGCAATCTCTCGTTTCATACCCGACCACCAATAATGTTCTCGCAAGGTACGATACATCTTGGTCCCACCAGGATGCATCGCGTAGGCCGAACTATGAGCTTCATCCAAGATCTCCTTCTTCAGTGCCTCAACGTCGGGCACACACAACCGTCCTTCTTTTAGCAAAGCTCCATCCTCTCTGACTGTGAAATCTAGCCGCTCACTGGCTTCCACTTCAATCCGAAGTACACACGAGACAGGATCTTGAGATTGAGCCTCAACGATCCGATCGATTAAGAGTGGTCTCGAAAGTTAGCCAGCAAGACACCTTGGCTATCCAGTCCCAAATCAATGCTAGTCTTGCGGAGTTCAACCAAAAGTGGCAAATGAACCGTCCGTAGGTGTGCTACAGAATGCGTCAACTTCCGGCTTAGAGCATCTGCCACCACATTGGCTTTCCCAGGGTGGTACTCAATTGTGCAATCATAATCCTTAATTAGCTCTAGCCACCATCGTTACCTCACATTTAACTCCTTCTGAGTGAACAAGTACTTCAGGCTCTTGTGATCCGTGAACATTCTGCAAGTCGCACCATACAAGTGATGTCTCCAAATTTTTAACGCATGCACAACATCAGCTAACTCCAAGTCGTGCGTAGGATAATTGCGCTCATGCGGCTTCAACTGGCGCGAAGCATAGGCAATCACTTTCCCATGCTGCATTAGCACACATCCCAAACCCTGTAAGGATGCATCACTGTACACCTCGAATTCCCCACTGTCCTCAGGAAGGGTCAGTATAGGAGCAGATGTCAACCTCTCCTTTAACTCCCAAAAACTGCTCTCACAATCGTCATCCCAGACAAACTTGACTCCCTTCCTCGTCAATCGCGTCAACGAGGCAGCAATGGTAGAGAAACCCTCTACAAACCTCCTGTAGTAGCCAGCCAAACCCAAGAAACTTCCAACCTCAGTGACGGTCCTCGGTTGTTCCCACTTCGCCACTGCCTCAATTTTCTGAGAATCCACACTGATCCCGTCAGTTGAGATCACATGCCCCAAGAAACTCACGCTCGTCAACCAAAACTGACACTTGCTGAGCTTCGCATACAACTGGTTTTCCCTCAAGGTACCTAGCACCATCCTTAAGGGCTCCTCGTGCGCTTCCGCACTCCTCGAGTAGACTAGGATATCGTCAATGAACACGATGACAAAGTGATCCAAGTATGGCTGCAACACTCGGTTCATCAAGTCCATAAACGCTGCGGGTGCGTTGGTCAAACCAAATGGCAACACAAGGAACTCATAATGACCATATCGGGTCCTAAAGGCTGTCTTGGGTACATCCTCATCCTTAACCCGCAACTGATGATACCCATAACGAAGATCAATTTTGGAGAAGTACTGCGCTCCTCGCAGCTGATCGAACAAATCATCGATCCGAGGCAACGAGTATTTGTTCCTGACTGTTACTTTATTCAGTTGCCTGTAATCGATGCAGAGTCGCAAACTCCCATCCTTTTTCTTCACAAACAGCACCGGGGCTCCCCAGGGGGATACACTCGGTCGAATAAATCCCATCTCAAGTAATTCTTGCAACTGCGCCTTCAATTATTTCAACTCGGCTGGAGCCATACGATACGGAGTCCGAGAGATAGGTTGCGTACCTGGAACCAGATCGATAGTGAACTCGACATCTCAATGCGGTGGCAATCCCTGTAGATCCTCCGGAAAGACATCCGGGAACTCCCGTACTATCGATATATCCTCCACCCTCAATGGTGCAGCTCGTGCGTCCATCACTTGAGCTAAGTTTCCCTGGCACCCTTTCCTCAACAACTTACTTGCCTTCAGAGCGGAAATCACTCCGACATGAGTTGCTCGCTGAATTCCCTGAAAAGTGGTCTCAGGTAACCCAGGGCTCCGAAAAGTAACCTTCTTATCGACACATTCGATAGAAGCTTGATGAAGCGTCAACCAATCCATCCCTAGAATGACATCAAAGTTGTGCAAGTCCAAGAGTATCAAGTCTGCTACCAATCCAACGTCACCTACCATTACGGGACACTCCTGCAACACTTGGTTCACCACAAATACATGTCATGTGGGTGTACTCACACCCAAGTCACAATCCAAAGCGGACACCTCTCTAACCGCCAACAACTCACAGTCCCGTGATATAAATGAATGAGTAGCTCCGGGATCAATTAAAGCACAAACATCATGCCCAAAGATCGTGAGTGTACCTGTCACAACACCAGGTGCTGCCCTAGCCTCCTACTGCGTAACAGCAAAAACTCGGGCATGTGGTCCAGCTGCTCGCCCACGGCCCCGGCCCCGCTGTCCATTAGCCGCTCCAGTACCACCTCCTCTAGTACTCCCAGTCCCAGAAACTGCAGCTGTGCTCCGTCCCTGCTCTGCTCCACCCCGACCTGCGCCACTACCCTGTGGCAAAGATGGACACTCCCTCCGATAGTGGCCCCGCTCGCCACAGAAGAAACAGATAACACTGGAAGCATCGCGAGCAAAACCACCACTCTGCCGTCCTGTGGAAGCAACCGAAGTCGCGCTCGCCTGCGGAACAGTCTGCGCCCTAGGTGCTCGGAATCCGGCACTCTGATAGTTACCAGGCCTTCCATAACGATCATTGCCTGCAGATGAGGCTCCACCATAACGTCCTTTCTTCGGGGCTCTCTGACCATACGATCCAGGATAGGAACTCTCGACGCTGTCCACCACCAGAGTACTGTGAACGTGTCGGGAGGCTGGCCTCAACCCGCACCGCGGCATCAGATAACTCCCTGAGAGTAGCAAAATCTCCGGCCTCAACCAATTAACTCCAAACTAACCTGGAAGTCGTCGTCCTCAAGCTCGACAATACTCAAAACCAGGGGCCTCCGTTCTTGGCCAATTCGTGAGTGGTGTCCTTCGAAATCGATGTGGTTGGTTTTCTTTTGCTCCCAGAAGACTAGAACGGCCCTTTGTTTAACTCGAATGTCCCCACGATTTGATCTTCGATTTTTCCCTCCAACTGGTTTTCCCTTCGAACTGGAACTTGGGTTCCTAGGCAAAACGGGCTCCAATCTCTACAACTCTAGCACCGTCGTGTTTCTGTCACTCCCAGAAGTCTCCCTATGTGTTTAGATTTGCCTCAAAACCCGTAGGAATTGAACTCTGAGTCCCCCCCCCCCCCCAAAACCCGAAACTGTTTTCTCACTGTCTCTTTCAACCTCAGCCCTCACTCTGATGCCCAAATGACCCAACTGAGTCCTCTCCTCACTCTCTTACTCTGTCAATCGATTCAAACGGCCAGCACCCGTGGGAGACCAACTGAGGTCTCTGAAATTGGTCCCCCATAAACACAGAAACCATGGCCGTTATTTTATCCCAACTCGTGCTCTGGACTCTGATCAGTCTCCCATGTGTGCCTCCCACTGCCTCAAATCCCATAAACAAGTCCACTGATCAATCCACTAAGGCCATAAACAATTTGAACGCACAAAACACCACGGCACGGCCGTGTGCTTTGTTTTCACGGTGTGCTACAGTAACCGTCGTGAAATGACCAAAATGCCCTTCTGTGCAATAATTACCAAAATGCCCTCCAGCTTCCGTGACCCGTAACTCGGTCACCCGATGTCCGTTTCAAGCGTGCCGCCTGTCGTTGTACTCGGGACATCGAGCCGAACCTAACGGTCTTCGAGTCATGTGAAAACCAATTGTCAAACGAAAAGTCAACTTTTTCTCCTTACAATGTCCAAATTACGATAATGCCCCTGAGTTTCCGAACGTCATAACTTCCACCCTGTTCGTCCGAATCGGACGCGCCACTTGTCTATTAACTCGTGACGTCCCGAACTACGTCACAATCATCGGTCAACGTCCATTCAGCCCTCTAATCAAAAAGTCAACAATTTGACCATACGAATCACAAGGGTAAAAACGTCATTTTATTCATTATTTTACAATATTACATTTTTTGAATTTCCGGGGCGTTACATGTACGATCGGACCTAGGGTCCAGTTGATTTACGATTCGGGTTTGAGGCCTAGTTAGTGGTATTATCGAGCTTGATGCCCCGTTGATTTATGATATCGGGCCTGAGACCCATTTAGTTGAGATATCGGCTTAAAGCCCCGTTAGTTGTGAAATCGGACTTGAGGTCATGTTGCTTTATGGTTCCGGGCGTAGGGGCCAATTGGTTGTGATAGTGGGCTTGAGTCCCAGTTCAGTTTGTGAAATGAGAATTCGGGCATGAGACCCAGTTGAACTGAGGATTTAGGCAGAGGCCTGTGAAATGGATTTGAATCGGATTCGAGGAATCCTGTTGAGATGAATCGGGTATGAGACCCAGTTGAGAAATGAGTTTTGAGAAAGAAAGTATTTGAGAAAGAAAGAAAGAGATTTGAAATGTGAATGAAACCCTCCATATGTTTATATGGTCTCCTCTAGACGTCGACCTGGAGAGTCACGATCCACAGACCAGAGTAGGTATCCCCATAGGGATCCCGTTCCAGGAGTGGTGGTTACTTTTTATGATGTGGTCCCAGACCAGATTCCAGAGAGATATGTGGACTAGATCCAGAGAGAGAGCTCGGATTAGATCCAGAGAGAGAGCTCGGATTAGATCCAGAGAGAGAGCTCGGACTAGATCCAGAGATTGAGCCTCCCAGATGGAGATTCCTGAGAGAAGACTCGGAGTGAGACCCCGAGTAGTGTGCACACTAGTTTAGAGATGATATCGTGACATTTATCGGGGATGTGTTCCCTAGAGGCTGTGTGCCCCGAGTTGGCATCTTCTCCGGAAGTGCCTAGGATGGGTTATACGTACGAGTACGTATGTGATTCGGACAATGTTTTGGGGCGAGACCCTGTATCGATGTTTTAGAAATGATTTGGGGGCGGAGACCCCGTATTGTACGTTTGGTATTTCACTGAGAATGATTTGGCTGAGTTCCCACATATATGACTTTACGGGTGTTTGTGATTTCGGGTCAAGGACCCAAATGGATTTACGGTTCATGACGGTTTATGGGAACCGGCATGAACCCTTGAAAGGTTTTTATGGGTCATGACGGTTTATGGGGTCGGGCATGAACCCTTGAATGATTTTGAGATGTTTGACAAATGTCTTTATGAATGTTTTGCTAAATGGTTTTTGGAATGCATGCATATGTTTTTATGAAGGGCATAAATGTATTTATGCGAAATGATTTTTAAATGAAATGTTTAAATTGTCCACTCACAGTTTTCGTGTTTTAATGCCCTTCAGGTTGATCGCGGATGCGGGCTGTAGCAGAGACGAGACATCACTCCCCTCCTCCTACGATCCTGACGCACTCTGATAGCCCCGGCGAGGGCTAGAGATGAAAATTTTCCCTGGTCTGACAAGTGGTGTCAGACGGGATCAGGCAGGTCCCACGTTAATCTCGGGGGATTTGGGACCGGTCTTGACACTTGGTACTAGAAATGTGTGATTTTGAAGATGAACAACTTTCTAGTTTCTTAGTCTTATTTATGGAAATTTGCGTTTTTTACATCAATTTATATTTTGTATATATTTATATTTTGCTTCTTAGATAATTTTTACATCTTCCATTTTTATTTTGTATCTGTTTATATTTTTCTTCTTAGATAATTTATACTCTTCAATTTTTATTAATTTTGTTTCTATTGTGTGGATGTGGATGTGGATGATGGTGTAGATACAATGATGCCTGGTAATTAATCTTTTCTATCAAAACAAAAATATTAATTTTTCAATCATCTTTACACATAAACTCTTACATGGCTTAAGTGTGTGCGTATCAAAATATGTAATTTTGTTATTATTTTTCACGGCCACTTAACACATGTAATAGAAATGAAGCGGAGTGTGTAAATTCGTCTTTTTTAGGGTGTTAAGTGAACGAGTAACCAGTTTATGGTGCCAAGTGTAACTTGTGTGTGAGTTCATAGTGCACTTAACCTAATAAACCTTAATTTTTTGACAAAATACTCATCTTTTAGCTGCCGTTAGTATCAAATTATAAATTTTAGTACAACGGACTTGACAAAATGAGGGTTCAGAGAGTATATTGTTACAATTTTGCATTGGGGGAACAAATTGAGACTAGATATTTTGTTCAAAGAGTATTTTGAGTAATAAGACTTTTTTTTTATACCTAATAAAATTTTCAAATTTTAATAATTTACTCTCTATATGGAACAATCTACCAAATATACCCATCACCTCTAATACATATAGGGTGTGTTTGGTATGCCGTATTACACTCCGGATAGGCTAAATAATCTGAAACCTGTGTTTGGTACCAGTCGTATTAATTAGTCACCGTATAAGTTAATACGGTTGAATATTTTTTATACGGTCCAGACACACTAAAATAATACGCTCGAAATTGTCCGTATTAAATAGTCGGATAACAAGTAATCTTGTAAAATATAATAATACTAATAATAATAATAATAATAATAATAATAATAATAATAAATAGTAATATAATAAAAATAAAATATTAATTTAGTAAATATTAATAATAAAAAGTAATAAAGTAATAAATACTAATAATAATAAATTAATAATTAATAATTAATGATATTTTAATAAATAGTAATGATAAAATTAAAAATAATTAATTAATAAAAATATAATAAATAGTAATAATAATTATTATTAAAATAAATAATAATAAAAATAATGACATACATAATTAATATTTAAGATATAAGTATTTCGTCAATTATTATAATATAATCCGATCAGTATAATATAGTCGGCATTCTAATCCGGAAAAGTACCAAATGCCCGACTAAATAATCAGTCTATCTGGTGGACAGATTAGTCTATCCGATTAAAATAATCAGTCTATCGGGCCTGAGATCCATTTGGTTGAGATATCGGGCTTAAGGCCCCGTTGGTTGTGAAATCAGACGTGAGGTCCTGTTGGGTGATGGTTTCGGGCTTAGGGCCCAGTTAGTCGTGATATCGGGCTTGAGGCCCTGTTGATTGTGAAATCGGGCTTGAGTCCCAATTCGATTTATGAAACGAGAATTCGGGCATGAGACCCTGTTGAACTGAAGATTTAGGCAGAGGCCTGTGAAAGTGATTTGAATCGGATTCAAGGAATCCTGTTGAGATGAATCGGGTATGAGGCCCAGTTAAAAAGTGATTTGAGAAAGAAAGAAAAGAATCGAAATGAATGAACCCTCCATATTGATTATATGGTCTCCTCCAGCGTCGACCTGGAAAGTCACGATCCACAGACCAGAGTGGGTATCCCCATAGGGATCCCGTTCCAGGAGTGGTGATTACTTATTATGTTGTGGTCCCGGACCAAATTCCGGAGAGATATGTGGACTAGATCCAGGGAGAGAGAGCTCGGACTAGATCCAGAGATTGAGCCTCCCAGATGGAGATTCCTGGGAGAAGACTCGGAGTGAGACCCCGAGTAGTGTGCACACTAGATAGATTGATGCCATCGTGACTATATCGGGGATGTGTTCCCTAGGGGCTATGTGCCCCGAGTTGGCATCTTCTCAGAAGTGCAGCGGATGGGTTATACGTATGTTGATACGTATGATGTTTTATGGAAAAGTGATTTGAGGGCGGAGACCCTGTGTTTTATGACTTAGAAAGTGATTTGGGGCGGAGACCCCGTATTCGATGTTTTAGAA
This sequence comes from Prinsepia uniflora, assembly GCA_032719365.1. Classification (NCBI taxonomy): domain Eukaryota; kingdom Viridiplantae; phylum Streptophyta; class Magnoliopsida; order Rosales; family Rosaceae; genus Prinsepia; species Prinsepia uniflora. Next base: position 23,495,125 of record CM064868.1, read on the forward strand.
ATGATTTGGGGGCAGAGACCCCGTACTTGATGTTCTAGTATTTCACTGAGAAAGGTTTTGGGCTAAGACCCACGTGATGTGATTTAGGCTGAGTCCCTATTGATTTGATCTACGGGTTTTGAATTGTGATTTTGGGTTAGAGACCCAAATGGATTTATGGGTCATGACGATTTATGGGGCCGGGCCTGAACCCTTGTAAAGTTTTGGGAATGTTTTCAAGTGTTTTTATGAACATTTGCTAAACGGTTTTTAAATGCATGCATATGCTTTTATTGAAGGGCATAAAATGTCTTTGTATGAAAATGTTTTTAGTGCAAATATTATTTTTGTCCACTCACAGTTTTCGTGTTTTAATGCCCTTCAAGTTGATCGCGGATGCGGGCTGTAGCAGAGACGAGACATCACTCCCCTCCTCCTACGATCCTGACGCACCCTAGAAGCCCCAGCGAGGGCTAGAGACAGAATTTTCCCTGGTCTGACACGTGGTGTCAGACGGGATCAGGCGGGTACCACGTTAATCCCGGTGGATTTGGGGCCGGTCCTGACAATTGATGTTTCTATGTGATGATTTCTGGATTTTGGGAATATTATATTTTTTTAGCACGATTTTTGAGAAAACTATGAAACTGTTGTTTTGGGCGAAGGCCCGGGATTTGAGATTGGTTTTAACTCGGATTAGGAGTCGGGAAATGATTTGATGAATTTGTGATGCTTTTGGCTATCTTTTATGGATTTATTTAAAAGTGGCAACTGAGGTTGCGATTGCACGGATTTGCGTGAAAATGACATTTTGGGCTTGAGACCCAATTAGATAGTGATTTTGACTCGGATTTGGAGTCACATATGAATATGATGAAATTGATGATTTTGATTTATAAAGTATATTCTGGACATTGTTTTTATGATGGATTTGTGGAACTTGCTTTGTGAAAGCTATGTTTCGGGCAGAGGCCTTGTTGAAACGTTTTTGACTTGATTCGAGATTTGAATGGTTTTAAAATGAGATTACTGGATTTGGTGACTGTTCCACACATACCATCCTCTGTGATTTGATGGTCTCCTCCAGACGTCGTAGATCCTGGAGTAGTCACGATCCACTGCCTGGAGATGAGTAGCTCCGAGGGAGGCTCAGTCTCAGGAGTGGGAGATTATGATGATATCGTCCAGACGTCGTAGATCCTGGCAATGATATCACCCCAAACTTCGTAGATCCTGGGGAGGTACTCGGACATGAGACAACCGAGTTTGCACGCGTTGCATTAATATCGTGACGAGTTACTTGGATATTGAGATTGGATATTGAGGATTGGTGGTATTTTGATTTATTGATATTTGTGTCCAGATACTTTATATCGTGCACTGATTTGATGAACATGAGTTTTATGGACCATGGGAAACATGTTTTGATTTTATTGGTCCACTGTTCATACTTGATTTATTTCACAGTATGACTCATGTTTTATGATATGCATGTATGTTTGTGAAATTGGAGGGTAAGAATGTATTTTGATAAATGTATTTCTAAAACTTTGTTTCGTCCACTCACACCTTTTCTGTTTTATTGACCCTCCAGGTCGTGGCGCGATGATCGAGGCTATTCGAGAGGTGGGAACATGAGCGGGAATAGGTACGGTTATCCCTTGTTTGGCAAGTGCTGATGGTAATTTCAGAACTTCAATTGACTTGTCAGACGGAAGTAGGATCGGGAATGGGTATCTATGTCCTTTGGGGACGGGTCCTGTTAGAACCGGTCGTGTCGATCCAGGCCGGTCCGGTCGGGGTTCAAAACCAGAGAACCCGGTTCACCCAAGGTTAGGGGTGACACTGTTCACCAGCGCGTGGGCTTCACGCACAGCCCCTTTAGGTGGCGCGTGAGAGCGCGTGGAGGGTAATTTGGGGATGTTGTCAACATGACTTTTAATCTATTCGATGTAACGAATATTTTGGGATTGGTTTCGTGTTGATTGGACACCATCTCGATAATGTTCGGGACATCCGAAAGTTTAGGATCGAGTTTAAAAATAGTTAAACATTCGGGAAAATTACGAGACCTCAATGAGAGGTTAATAAGGTAGTTAGTAACCCTCTAAAGTGATTTGGATAGGTTTGGAAGTCCCGGTGGCGGTGATTAGCCCAGGGAGGCTTACGACACGCAAATCGAGGCGGAAGCTTAGGACGGTCTATGAGTGGACCTTGATTTCTAAATTGTGATGCATGCATAAATGTTTTATATGGTTTATAGATATGATTCTATGATGATGATTTGGATGATTGTGATTTACATGGTTTCACGCATTTCGAGGCAATTTACGATTTTGCACTGATTTTTCGTGGTTATAGTTTTGGAAATGGTTTCATGAAATGGTTTTGGATTTGAAAAGGTAAACTCGGGTTCAAGACCCATTTGTTTTGGAAACCCTCGGAATCGGGCACGAGACCTATTTGATTTACGAACTCTCGGACCTGAAGTCCATTTGTTTTAACAAGGCATCGGGCCGGAGGCCCAGTTGGTTTACGTACCAGGCTCGAGGCCCAATTGGTTTGCGTATCAGGCTTGAGGCCCAGTTGACTTACGTATAGGGCACGAGGCCCATTTGGTTTACGAAATCGGGCATGAGGCCCATTTAGTTTACGAAATCAGGCATGAGGCCCTGTTGGTTTATGAATTCGGGCTTAGGGCCCAGTTATGGTTCATGACGGTTTATGGGGACCAGACATGAACCCTTTAAAGGTTTTGAAAATGCTTTCAAATGGTTTTTCATATACCTGATAACGCCCAAACTACGCATTAAATTAAATACGTAATTCGAGTATTATGCAATTTAAACCTTTTTTGTGTAGTTATAGTATTGGTAAATAGGGATCGTTCTTAACCGGGGAAATTGGGGAACATTAATAATATGTTAGCTAAAAAGAATAATGAATAATCAAAGAATAATGAATTAAAGAATTAAATAATTAAAGAATTAAATAATTAAATAATAAAGAATTAAAGAATAAATGAATTAAAGAATAAAAGAATTAAATGGGGGGTTTGAAAGATTGTAATCATATAATAAAGAAAGCAAGTAAAAATAATTAAGAACTTAATTCTACTTCCACTTTATCTTTTGTGCAAGTGAACTTTCTTCAAACACATATTTTTACTAACACTCTAACATCATGCTCATATTGAACCAATCACGAAATCCTACCTTAATCATCTCAAATACATGCATACATTTTTCAATATTATAAATGCACCGAACAGCGGTCATAAACACTTAAAATACGATTCATCTTACGTTATTGATTTCAATGTGTGTTAAACATTTAAATCTCTTCAATTTTCTACTAAGTGCACCGAACAGCTTGTCATAAACAGTTAGCGTAGAATTGAAGTTTAAGCACTAAAACATATGAAGTAAAAGAAATTCAAAAAGTAAAACACATGGAGATTGCTTTCTTACTTACAAATGTTAGAAAGAAAATACCAACACATATATTGAATTATAAGTAAAACCAAAACAATAACAAGAATTTAAGTGAAGGGAATAAAGTTACACTTTCGAAACTCAAGAACAACTTGTGATTCCGAAAGTGGATGGAAACAATGGAATGTTATTCATAAGGAACATCGAACAGCGGCTAGAACCTTATGAAGATGGAGGATAAAACATAAGAATGTGGACTTAAATTCTAGAATTATTTCGGAAATACTTGGCCTAGGTATTTCTTAAGGAAAACATAAAAATGTGTTTTAAGAGATCTCAAAGAAAAATCACAAGAACAAAGTAAAGAAGAAATGAAATTAAGAAATAACATAAAAATAACATAAATTAAGAACAAGAATTAAAAGGAAACTAATTAATAAGAAAATCTACAAGAAGTTAAAATGTTCCCCAAAAATAAAGAATAAAAAGAAAGAAGATGAACTAAAAGGAGAGAAGAACTAGAGAGAAACTACAAAAAGAGAAATAAAATGGGAGAATTGAGGACCCCTTTACAAGTGAAATGGCCTCCCTATTTATAGAGGGAGGCCTAAAATATTCAAAATAAAAATACAAAATAAAATAAAATAAATGAAATGATGATCAATGATGGAAAATGATGATTTTGGGCTGGTTTGGTGCAGGAAAATGGCAGAAAAATGCAGAAAATCTGAAAAAGTCATGCTGAAAAATTGATGCAAAGGAGCAGTTGAGGAGTTGGTGGCTAGCTGCTGAATTCCAGACTCTGAATTCGGTGGCAGTGGGCTAACAGAGTGGGTGAAGAGTTGGTGAGGAGCAGCTGAAAAGGAGTTTTGATATTCAGCGCATGCGCGCCGAAGGTGGAAGCCTGGTTCGGTACACGCGCGCCGAGCTACTGGAGGAGAAGTCAGCGCACGCGCGCTGAAAGGAGGCCGGTTCATTCGGGAAGCACGCGCCGAAAACAAAATACGGTTTTCGATAGGCGCCGATCGATGACCTGCTGCTGGTCTGGGTTGAGACTTGGGTCGCGGGCTTGGCTGTGACGCAGGCTGGGTTTTGCTGGGCCTTCTGCTTGGGCTTGAAATGGATTTTGGGCTGCAAATAAAATGTTTTGGGCTTTTAAATTACTGAATTAATTTAAATTGCAAATTAATTAATATTTTCACCGAATTTCGTCCATAATTTCTTTGTTATAATTTCGATCGGGACGATTCTTTCGCCAAAATGCTCCAAATTACAAACTTTATTTATTTAAACAGAAAAATCACAAAATAAATTATTTTATCTAATTATTTATTATTTTAATATTAAAAGTTAAGTATAAAGGGTATAAAATAATATAAAATAATGCTTATTTGAGGACCTATCAATACCGTGCTATATATATGGATTGTCTCATCCGGGGAGGGTCGTTGGCCTGAGTGGATCCCGGAGTAGTCACATAGCACTAAATGAGTGGAGTCGCCTCCGTTGGGTTCCTTATTCTTAGGAAGGCTATTATGAATCATAACCCCCAAAGAGCGTCATTGATCTATGGACATTGACCTGGGTGGACCCTGGGGAGATTTGGGATTTGAGGCCCCGGGTAGCACGCACGTAGCTCTAAATACCGTGATAGGATTGGTTATATGATTTATGATAAACATGATTTCTTATATTTGCGAAATTGTGTTTTTAAGAATGATAAATGGATTTAGGTTGAGATCCCACATATGTTTACTATGTGATGGATTTGTATAAATGGTTTTGGGCCGGGGGCCTGTGTGATTTGAATTTACGGAATTTGGGGCTGAGACCCTATAAATGGTTGTTTAAACATATGTGGTTTGATAAATGGTTTTACTATGCATGCATGCTTTTTAGTGAAGGGCATAAAGGTTTTTTTATGAAATACGTTTTTATGAACTCTTTTATTTTTCGTCCACTCACAGTCTTTCTGTTTTCAATGCCTTTCAGGTTGACTACGGATGCGGACTGTAGCAGAGACCGAGACATCACACTCATCCTCCGGATCCTGGCGTACTCTGGTAGCCGGTCGGGCCAAAGGTTCAAATTTTCCCTGATCTGACACTCCGTGTCAAACCGGATCAGGAGCGTCCCTCGTTAATCCCGGGGGGATTGGGGCGGGTCCTGACACGGGACGTTGAGGTTAAATAAAAAATTTACAATTTTGCCCATGAAGGCCATAAAGTTGACTTTTTTTTTCAAGATATTTTCTAGGCAAACAGTGAGGATCTTTGTGTAGGTCTCAATACTCTAAGTTTGTAGATAGATAGGTTTCGATACGAGTCTAAAAATGTTACATGCATTTTGGTAATTTTGGCAAAAAGGGTAATTTGGTAATTTGATAATTTTGGCACATGAATCATATGGGATAGTGACATATGTCTAGATTACTCTAGTATTTTCCCTCATTTTCTCCACCAACTGACCCAATCTATAAAATGGGTATGTGTGTGTAATGAAGGAATTCGACAAGGGGAAGCTGAAAAGAGAAAAATGTGAATCTATGAGAGAAAAATGTGAATCTATGAGACAGAAGAGAGGTAAAGAGGGAAATAAGGAGGGGGAACTGAAGCTGAAGGGAAGGAATGGAGAAATGGGGGAAGGTCTGGGATAAACCCAGCACCTAAACCCGTCGAGCCCAAGATGGGCCATGAATCGGGAAATGGTTTTGTGGCGTCCTGACATCCAACGAAGAGTTAGTCTAGTTTTTAAGGAGATTATGAGACAAGAATGTAATGGTTTGGGCGTAAGGGAATGGCTGGAGAGCGCTGGAGCCATGACCGAAAGCCCAAGAATCCAACCCGCAGTTTCAAGGTGAGTTTTCGTGTTTTTAAGACCATAGATCTTCTTTTGGGATTGTTAATGTATAATCCAATGATTAAACCACGAAACAAAAGATGTAGAAAACATGATTTAGAGCCAGGTTAGAACGGCGGGTCAGGTGCCCTGAGTTGTAGAGCACCGGGTTGACCCGCTGGAGGTAGGAGGTGACAGGCCGTGCATGAAGTCCACGTGCAGAGGTCTTTTGGCCGTCCATGCGACATTTTCTAGAGGAACGATCAACACAGAAACTATTCCTATTGATGTTATGAATCTATTGGTATAATGTTGAGTCAATTGGATATTATTTGAGTATGTTTCTGAAGTTATGAAATTATGTGCATATGTTGAACCTCTAAGATTAAAATGGGGAATTTAGGAAACTTAGAGAATAATAATACCTTGGACAATGGACTATTTTGGTTAATTATGAGGAGTAAAAAGAATTTACATAGGTAAATATAATGATTGAACTAGTGTAGTCAATATTGTTGAGGAATTACAAGAGGACATGGATATTTGAGTATTAAATGATTAAAGGATGATTATAGATAATAGTGTATGGAAATTAGAGATTTTGATTTGAAATGTATAGTAATGAATGAAAAATCTTAAGGGAAAACTAAGGAAATTTGTTACATAAACAATACATGTATATTTCCATATAAATAACCTTGTATTTTGATGTTATGCATACTAGTACATATACGTTGATGACAAGAGTGATGGAATGATGTGCGAAGATGAATTCACGAAGTTCACATGATATGAGGATGATGATTTTGACGACATTTTGATGATAGTATTAATGAGCACAAATGACCTGGATGAACATAAAGTTAGGGTAGTATTGGAGGTTGGATTGTTACAAGAAGTAAGTGTTTAAACAAAATGTTTTTACTTGAGATGAATTATGCATATTGATCCTAGATCTGTGGAAATCTATTTTTGACGATCTTACTATATTTAATATTAGCTATGGGATTATTCCTAAAATTATTATTCATATTTATTTGATTAAATAGAAATTCACATAAAAATCGAAACATTGTGATATATTGTGTTTGAATTTAGTAATGCTAATTAAGGTTTAGAAGGGAGCTGAAATAATAACTTTTGTTACTTAACTTTTGTTATTTGGTATCACATTAAAAGACCTTAAGGATAAGAAAATCTCTTGTGTGATAGGAATTGTCATACAGGAGTAGGACCTATCTAGTTTTCACAGAATTTAGGGACGGGTCATATCACATTATATATATTGAGTATTGGTATCAAACTTTACAAAAGTTAAGTTTAAAATCTCCAACATAATGTGTGAAAAAGAATATCATTAGGCTATACACTCTAAAAACATTATTACGTATTTCTTGTGTATATTTTCACCAAATGCAGTATGGTCGTTTTTACAACACATATATGTTATTTTTTATTTATTTATTTTTACAGTTTTTATTAGTTAACGTATAATAGCCTATAAGTAAGATTGTTTTACTTAGGGGTGTCAATCAATTTTTTAATTCAATTTTTTTTTTCCGAAACCAAAACCAAACCGATTACAAAACCAATTTCGGTCTCGTTTGGTTATATGCCCCAATCCCGATTTAAACCGATGCGGTTCGGTTCTTGACTGGTTTAACCAATTTTTTTTCTACACAATGATTGAGAGCGAGTAGGAGATGCGAGGGTTCAATTGAGATTGAGACTGAGCGATGGAGGTAATGGTTGATGGGTTTTGACTTTCGATCATTCGAGATAGAAACCGTGGAGACAGAGTTCGAGATTGAGATTAAGGGATGAAGACGAAGACAAAGAGATTGATGGAGAGAACAATACTCACGATGGGTTCAACCATTCGAGACTTTGAGGCTTCGAACGATGGTTGGCAGTGCGAAGCCAAGGCAAATCAGGCGATTGGTGCGAGGCCAAGGCCATCAATGTGAGTTGAAGACAATGGGTGCGGGTTGTGCGGCTGTATGCATAAGATGTTGAGATGAGGTCTAATTTGGTTTGATTTGATGAGGATAAGGCGTGATGGTGTCTTCGATGATATCGAAGAGGAGAGGGAAATGAGGATTCAGTGAGGCAGTGACTCGTGAAGTTGTATCTTCGATGATATCGAATAGGAAATGGAGATGGAGAGTAGGGCATTGAATATGAGAGGAGAGGGAGACAATTTGTCCTTGGAGAAGTGGTCCAAACTCCAAAATAATGTTGTTTGAATAAAATAAAGGTTTACTATGTGGTCTGGTTTGGTCCCATTTTTTTGGTATTGGAAAACAAAACTAATTTCTTAATTTCGTTGGTAATATTGGCCTGAATTTCTTAATTTGGTCATTTGATACAAAATTTATGAGATATTGAAAATTGGCCTCCAAAATTGTTTCTATCAAAGATATATGTGACATACATTGGTTCGACCCTCTACGATTTAGGTGGCTAAAGACTTTAATTTTTGTGTGTTTTTACTATAGATGCACCAAGAACATGCCAGCATGTCACAAAATGCATCAACAACTGAAATTCGTTACACTTTGCATAAGGAATGGATGCAACGTTAGGTCTGTTGCACCATTTAACTAACAGACGCACTAACGATGTTTATGGTGAGGGTATTTTTTTCCCAAAATTGTAATTGTGGCACTAATGTGGTGTATATGGGACCTATTTGTTGCGGACGTGTTCAATGAGGTAGAATTCAAAATCGCGAGCTTGAGAGAGAATCAAATTGGGGCAAATTGTCAGGACTCGTCCCAATCCCCCCGGGATTAATGCGGGACGTGCCTGATCCCATCTGATACGGAGTGTCAGACAAGGGAAGTTCCGACTTTAGCCTGGTCGCGGCTTCAGAGTACGCCAGGATCCGGAGGAGGTATGTGATGTCTCGGTCTCTGCTACAGCCCGCATCCGCGATCAACCTGCAGGGCAATCAAAACATTAAAAAGATGTGAGTGGACAAAACAAAGAATTTATAAAAAAAATTTCACAAAAAGACATTTATACCCTTCACTAAAAAGCATGCATGCATTCGAAAACCATTAACCAAAACATTAGGGCCTTAGCCCCAAAATTGTAAATGAAACCAATCATATGGGCCACTGCCCAAATCCATGTGGGACACAGGCCAAAACCAGTACGTATACCGTATATCATATACATAAATCATACTACCAATCTTGTCACGGTTTCGAAAGCTACGCGCGTGCTACCCGGGGTCTCAAATCCCAAGTCTCCCCAGGGTCCACCCAATACAATGTCCGTAGATCATTGACCCTCCCTGGGGGTTACAATCCAATAGCCTTCTTGAGAGTAAGGTACCCAATGGGGGCAACTCTACTCAGTTAGTGCTCTATGACTACTCAGGGGTCCACCCAGGTCAACGACCCTCCCCGGAGGAGACAATCCAAATAAAGGAAGGTATATGAATATATATATATATATATATATATTGAAAACATTCTTAAAATCTTTCAAGGGATTCATGTCCGGTCCCCATAAACCGTCATGAACCTAGAAATCCATTTAAGGTCCCCGACCCGAAATCATAAACGTAAACTAACTGGGCCTCTTGCCTGAACTCTTGACTCAACTGGGCATCGTGCCTGATATCTCAGGGTCAGTCACAATTCCAATCGTAGTGATGTGTGCAACCATCCGTCTTGGACCGCTCCCAATCCTAGTATGTCACCGTGAACGAATCAACAACGTGAGCACCTCTAGATCATGGTGCACCCATCGCCGATCGATATCCTGAACCGTCAACTCCGAAGTCGAGCCTCCATTGGCTGCTCGACAATAGATTGTACATTGTGACCTCACCGGAAGGAACACATTCCAATCCGGAGGCGAACGTCGTATCGTCCGTCGCCGTGCACAAAGCACTTGTCGTGACCACGACTCAGACCCATAGGTCATCAATAGGGCCACATGCTCGAAACAAAACCAAATGGGTCTCAAGCCCGAGTTTATCCTTTTTAGAGTCCAAAACCATTTCATTAAAACTATCGTAGAAAGCATAGTACGTATAAGCATCGTATGAAGCCGACAACCTCGAAATACGTGCAAATACATACATACTAATCTATCAAAAACAAATGCACTCATGGCATCCCTAAACATGTATTAAAACACTTATAAACATTTATGCATGCATCATGTTAGAAAGCAAGGTCCACTCACAGACCGTCCGAGCTGCCACCTTGATATGTGTGCCATACTGCTTTCCCGGGCCAAACACCGTCACCGGGACCTCCAAACCTGTCCAAATCGTAATATAGAGGGTTCTAACTACTTAAATAACCCCTCACTAAATCCCCGTAATTTTCTGGAATTTTTAACTATTTTGAAAGTCGATCCTAAACCTTCGGACAACTCGAAACCAATCGAAACGATATCCGATCAACACGAAACCAGTCCCAAAATGTTCGTTACATCGAATAGATGATTTCACATATTGGAACCTTCCCCAAAAGTGGCCTCACGCTCACCCACGCCCGGCCTAAAGTTCTTGCACGTGAAACCCACACACTAGGAACAGTGGCGTCTTCAACCTCTCGCCAGTCGGTCTGAATTGGAAGGTTTGGTCCAATTACACAGTCGGTTCACCTGAACCGGCATGATCGGTCCAGCCTTGTATCTCCTTCATTTTTCATCCTTTTTCATACATTCCAACTACTATGGCTTCTTAACAACATTTCCAATCCAACCATGTCCTCAAAACCTAGAAACCAAGCCTAAAACCTATTGGTTCAGAAAACCATTTTGAACCAAAACTTCCATTCTAGGTTTAGGGCACTTCTAGGGGTCCAAGATTCATCCTAACGGTTCCACTAGGTTCCTAGGATCACTAGAAAGAGATTGGGAAGATCGATTTGGCCTAACTTGGCCGGAAATGGAATTCGGTGGGTAGCCACCGAAAATCCTCCAGCCGTTGTTCCTGACTTTCTCAGCCATCCTCAGCCTCCAAAACCTTCTCCTAGACCTTCTACCAATCCCATAAACCCATCCTAACCAACATCTAAGCTCCCTAATGTCCAAAACCCGAAATTGAAATTCAAAATGTATAGGGGAATTGGTTTTACCTTTGCCGTGCAATCCACCGCCGTCCACGGCGGCTGGCCATCCTGCCACCATCTCCACATCCTCTTATTCATCCTCAGCTCCTCTCCTGGCCTCAGATTCAAGGAATGGGAAGGGTTGGTGTTTGGGTTCACTGGGTTTGGGTTTGGATCAATCGAATGAACACAGAGGGAGGAGGTGTGGGTGCATGTGTCTGTGTAAGGGAATCAATGGATGGGTGACACCCCTCATTCATCCATTGGGCATGGGGAAAAGATCTGGGCCCCACTCAGGACAAAAGTTCACTTTTGCCTCGTAAAACGTACCACTGTAAATAGTACCTCGCCACTTCCGTGAACCGTAACTTTTTCGTCGAACGTCAAAATTTGACGTGCCGCATCTCTACGGATTCGTAATGACCCGATCTACGTAACGGTCCTCGGCCCTCGGCTATCAGACTTCCCAGGTAAAAAGTCAAAGTTTCGCCCTCTTTCAGAGGCAAAATTGTAATTTCGCCCTGAACGTCCGTTAATCCTCAGCTAATCCCCATTTAGCCTCACTAATCCGTAATTAGTCTTAATTAATCCTTTAAATTAGGGACGGGTCATTACACAAATTCTGGGCTACTAGGGTTTTTGGGAAATTTGGGGAAGGACAGAAATTGAGCGATATTTTTCTTGGGAATTATAGGGGTTTCAATCAGACGATAATGCGATCTTAAATAGGTTGGAGCTGGAAGATGCTGAATCGTAAAGAACCTGAAGGAGTTCCACCCAATTCTGGTATGTTTTGAAGCCAGATTTCATGTTTCTGCTGTGGTTAGAGACATATATAGAAATTGAATATTTTTGTAATTGTTTACTAATATTGATGTTAATTGGAGATAGTAATTGAATATGATTGTTAATTGTTTTCTGGTGTGTCATCTGATTAAGGATAGTCTTTGTTTACTGATATTGATGTTAACTGGTGTGTGTTTACTTGTCGTGTTTTGTCTTATCTTAATGTCGCTTTGTGTTGTTTTGCCTTTGAAAACTTGTTGTGTGGATGTGAATTGAATAATGTTCAAAAGGTCAGTGGGGTGGTATGTGGCCATAGTGTGGCTATAGTGGAGTGTGTTGACTTGTATGTTAAAAGTTCGAAATAGCATTTTAAAGTTTTGGGCATTGACTACGGTTGGCTATATGTGTTGTTTGATGGCTGGCTATGTTTGAAAAAGTTTTGGGTATTTTTTAAAGTTTTGGGTGTTTGCTGGCTGTGTTTGTTGGCTATTTTTGTTGGTATTGTCAAGGTTAAATCATTGTTGTATTATAATCAAGTGCAGGGTTAATGTTTAGGGTGTAATCAAGTTGGTTTTTCGGTTTAGGTGGAGCTAATGATGAAGTGTCCATTGGCTTACATCATGGTGGACAGTCCATAAACACGAAGGGAAACTGGACATATGAGGGTGATGGCATGGCTTGGTGCGATTGGTGTGCTTGGGATTACCCATCTTTGTTGAAGTTGAATGGCCTATTGAAGGACCAACAGTATGTTGGAGACATGTTTCATCTGGAAAAAGGGGAATTTTACTTTAAGAAGGGAGGGAAGTTCTTCAAGATTGGTAATGATAAGAAACTTCTGGACATGGTTAAAAGGTCGGCCCATACGAAAGCCAAGAGTCTCAATGTATATTGCAGACATGTTGTGGAGGGGGGTAGTAATGAAAAGGTTCTTGCCACCATAGAATACGGGTCAACTATCCATGATCAAGAGCATGTTGTTGAACCAGATTTAGTCCATCATGAAGAGGCGCCTATTGAGCAAGAGACCATTATTCAAGTGATCGTTACTCAAGAGACAGTTGCACAAGAGATAGTGGTTCAAGTGCATGCCCATGAAGAACCAATTTTTGAAGAACCAGTTTTTGAAAAACCTGCCCATCCTCAAAAATAGGCTGGCTCGTGTTTCCATTCCTGGTACAAAGTTGAACGAATTTCCATTCCTGGTATATTTTGTGTAACGACCCGTCCCGGAAGTCTGGATTAGATTAGAAGTTAATGACGGATTAATGAAGATGATCGATGATTAGTTGGATACTTTTGGACGGACGGTGTACAATGACGATTTTGCCCCTAGAATGGGCAAAATGTTGACTTTTAGTTCGGGCGGTCAATTGGACTTTGACCGGTGACCGTGACGTAGTTCGGGACGTCACGAGTCCATAGACAGGTGGCACGTCCGATTCTGACACTCGAGGAGGAAGTTATGACGTTCGGAAGTTCAGGGGCAATTTGGTAATTTAGCTTAAAAGGGGGGCGATTGTTGAATTTTCAAACGACATGGGACTTTCTCGTAATTCGAGGACCGTTAGGTAGGTCTCGAGGTCCTGAGTACAACGACAGGCGGCACGCCGTCATCGGACGTCGGACGGCTTACTTACAGGTCTAGATAATTGAGGGGTAAAATGGTAATTTGGAAGTTAAAGGGGCAAATTGGTCTTTTACTCTCTAGGTCTATGTGCCCAGCCGGATGAGGACATCTGTCCTTACTGTACAAGATATATCACCAGACAATTGGGAGATTGAGGACACGTGGGCCACTTCTGGTTGGTTCCACCGTGTTCTCTCCTTAACCCACATTGATCGATTTAAAACAGAGGGGAGACTGGGTAACCGTGCTCTGTGTCCAGGAGTAAGACGTCTAGGGTGTGAGTTGAGTGAGGTGAAGCACGGGGAAGACTAGACAGTGAGGGTGGTGCCACCATAGTAAAGTGATGTTGACGGCGGCCCTAGAACGGTGAAGAAAAAACAGAGAGCCGAGGAAGCAACAGTGAAAATCTAGAGAGCTAAACACTTTCAAACGTGATCTTCTGTGCCTAGGTTGTGATTCGTAACGAAAGAAAAAGAGGTGAGACGACTGTGGTGGAAACCACGGCAGGGCACGACATGGTGATAAGGTAAGGTCTCGTGCGATTTTAGTTTAAATTCGAAAATGGGATTATAAGTTTAAGTGGGCATTGATCGTTACTGATGGAAGCACTTTGTTTAGGAAGTTTAGGGGAGCTAATGAAGATAAATTTCGCGGCTGATGGTGGTATGTACTGGCCGGACAGAGGAGAGGAAAAACAGAGGAATTAAGGATGATCGGGAAGGTAATCACCTAGCCTAACTACGTGTTTTTAATTAGTTAGAATAATTATAGATGATGGGACGAACCTAATAGATTAACAAGGGATGAAAACGGACCAGAATTGGACAAAAACCGTGCTCGCCGGTTCGATTAGACCGGCCTGAACTGAACCGGTATGGACCCGGTTCGGCAGAGGTTGAAGATGAACAGTGCTGGGCGCGTGGCTCCCATGCGTAGCCCCTTTGGGCGGCGCGTGTGGGCACGTTCCACGGTTTTCGAGGAAGTTTCCAACACGACTTTTAAATTATTAGATGTAACGAACATTTTGGCACTGGTTTCGAGTCAATCAGACACCTTCTCGATAGATTTCGGGATGTCCGAAGGTTTTAGGGTTCGGTTAAAAATAGATAAAAATAAGGGAAAATTATGGGGCTTTAGTATGACCTTTGTGAAGTAGTTAGTGACCTTAGTATGAGAATTGGATAGGTTCGGGAAAGCCGAGGATCGCGGAATGGCCTGGAACGGCTTAAGTGCGCCCGTATCGAGGCGACGTCGGAATGGTCTGTGAGTGGACTTTGTTTTCTAACTCTTGATGCATGCATGTATGTTTTTATATGTTTTCTATACGTGACTCTATGATTTTATTTATGATCTTGATGGTTTACGATTTTGCACATTTTTCGAGGAAAATTTAAAATCAATGATTTGAAATGGTTTTCGAAAAATTGTTTTCGAGCTTGAAGCCCAGATCAGGAAGTGATTTTAAGAAACGTGATTTCGGATTTTTAAATCGGAATTCCGGATGACGATTCAGGATTCGATTTGGGACTTGAAAGTGGATTCCGGGTTTGGGTTCGGAATGGTTATTCCGGATGCCGGCTTACAGAATGATGGTTGTGAACTCGGATCTGGAAAGGAGATGGATATAAGTTCTAGGTTTGGATTCGGGATCCTGATGAGATTGAGGATTCGAATTCGGAAATGGAAAAAGGTTTTCAAATGGTTTGGATTGGATTTGCTGGATATGGTTATTGGGTTTAAAGACCCGGATTATGATATGACGGGGGACGGGCCCGGATTAGGTTTAAAGACCCGGATTGAGTTTAAAGATTCGAGAATTTAAAACTCGGATTTTATGATTTTCCCCCGTAGGCCTGTTGAGTTTAAAGACTCGGGAGTTTAATGACTCAGATTATATTGAGGCCTGGATTGAGTTTAAAGACTCGGGAGTTTAAAGACTCGGATAGATCCAGCAGGTTTGATGAATGGAAATGTGGTATGGTTTTCAATAAAGGTTCTCCGAGGTTTTGGGCTATGCCCCGATGAAATGGTTTTCGATGATTTTGGGCTGAGGCCCGGGATTTGGAAAGGAACCTGTGTTCTGTTTTTCCGGATTTTTATGACGTGAATTTGATATGCATGCATTGGTTTTGCGTGGAGGGTATAAATGTATTTGTTTTATTGAACTGTTTTTAAACTTATTCTTTATTTTTTTCCACTCACAGTCTTTTCGTGTTTTCGATACCCTCCAGGTTGTTGCGGTACGGGCTGTTGGTAGAGAGAGACAGAGACATCACAACCGCGCTCCACAGTAGTTCGGTGCACTCTGGGAAGTCCGGTTACTATTCGGATGGTTGGATCGAGAATCCCCTGTCCGACTTATGTGTCACATGAAGGTTGGACGTCAGTTTAGCCTTCGTGTCATGCGTAAGTTAGACGGGATCGGGATTTAGCCCTTAATCCCGGGGGATCAGGGGTGGGTCCTGACATTTTGAGAGACGCTAGCATGTTCTTAGTGTATCTACAATAAAAAAGCCATTTTTTTTATTCTATCTTCATGTCTTACTGTGAAGATTCAAGAAATGGCTTTTTGGGTTTGGTTTTAGTGGGTAATTAATTAGGTATTGTTATTTTGTTTACCCGGTGAAGGTTAAGTAGTTATGAGTAATTTAGTTAGTTTCTAGAATTGCTATTGAAGTTGAATGAAATAGTTGTGTTTGTGGTGGCATTGGGATTGATGTCCATTGTCAGTGTGGATATGAGTTAGAGAAGGAAGAAACTAGAAAATTAGAAGGGAATAAACTAGAAAATTAGCATGTGCTATAGGTGTGAGAAAGTGAAAAAAATTAAAAAAATCATTTATGATCTTAGGATTAATTTGAATAGCTAGGATTAAAAAGTTTCTACTATAATTGATCTTGGGTATGATGGTGGTCTGAATTAAGGATGTTAAATTTTAAAATTACCCTTAAAATTGACGGTCACTTAACAATTTTAACAAAAAAGAAGCTAAGGGAAACGAGTCGGTCATTTTAAGGTACTTAGAGCATCTGTAGTAAACTCAACAAATATAACTTTTAGACAAATTTAATCAAAAATTTGGCCAAAACTCTAAAATGAACATGCAGGAGACTCAATAAATTTAACCAAAAATTTAACATTTTTTTTTTTTGGATGTCCAAAACTCTAAAATGTCCAAAACTCTAAACGACTAGGTCATTTTTTGCAAACTATATTCATTATTTGGTTTGATATTCGTGCGTTTCATATCTCTTGCATTTTCTCATTCTGACTTAAAAGTAACTGAAATATGGTAGTTGTTCAATATGAATCTTGAGTGCCGATTAGTTCGATAATAAAATGGCGTAACTATATTCATCATCCGATTAGTTGTTAAACTCTCGGATGGCCGAGAGTTTGAAAAATAGCACAGTTGATCCCAATGAAAGAGTTCTCTTATCCAATAAATGATGTTCATGCAAACTTTGGAAGCTTGTTGCTATTGAAGAAAAGGCAGACCCACAGGTATTATCGATAGAAGTGAATGACCATTAGGTTTGAAGTTGAACAGCATATTAAAATTAAGAACTGAGAGTTGAAGAAAAATCCCGCAGGGTATTGAAATTTGTCAAGCACAACAAAGCCTCGAGTAGTCTACAGCCTGCCATTGCTAAATTGTTCTTTGATCTCCAACTACTCCACTTCAGCCAAGTAGTCTTCAATCTCGGCTGGTGCAAGTACCCTGCAACAATATGATCACAATAAAAATAAATAAACACGTTAGCTAATACATATTGGGTGAAACAACCAATTCCCAATGAAAATAAAATCAATGTTTTGAAATGAGGTTTTTATCCAGGGAAGACGGTCATAACTGTGAACATGACATGTCACTGAATAACAGAACAGAACTAACGAAAACTAGAGCTTTATTCTTGAGCTTTTCTCACACTCAAAACCTGCTTGTTCAAAAATACATTGCTCATTTCATAGATTCTTATTTATGTTTGAATTGAAATTCTACAAACTTATGTTTTGCAGTTTTAGTTGCGTGTATAGAAACAAATCTGCATCTATGCATATGAATATCCTACTTGCACGTTGCCAAGTGAGCCAGATTTAATTAACCCTCACTGTCTCAGCTGAAACAAAGCTCCTCTTGCAGCAAAGCTGGTCAAAATCAGCACCCAAGTTTGACAACGTCAATTCCCTCCCCCCCCCCCCCCCCCCCCCCAACCAATCTTCCATATTTTAGCCGAAAAAGAAGCAAAAGAAAGACAACAAACCAATAAGTACAGAAATCATCAACATAGGAACAAAATTTTATTATGCATAACCAGGTCGTACAGTGAAACTTGCCTGAATTTTTTGTCAGCACCAATTATTCCAATCTCAATGTTTTTTCCAGAAATTTGTCCTTCAAACCTAAAACCAAATGCAGAAAAAAAAAATGTAACCAAAGAGCCAACTTAAGTTTGTAATGGTACAATAGAGAAAGATGGTCAGCTGTAATTAAGACTATGGAATGGATTGTGTATCCTAACTTTCTACTGATACACAATCATGGCAAAGAAGAGACAAGCCACAACTCCTTTGTCCTTTTAGTATTATAAAAATCCCTTTGGCAGGACACATGTATGGTATGCAACAGTGAATACAACTTAAATTTAAAACACTGAGTCACAATAGAGTAACTGGTACTCATACGGTTGCACTTGATGTTTAGATGAGAAGTGAGAACTTACAAAATTATGACAGTTGTTCCATTTAGGAAGAAAATTTAAAAATAAAATAAAAAGTGACGGATAAAATGCTTACCCTTCTTTCAGGGTCAATATTGCCGTGTGGACAGCATCATCAAGTTCCATGTCCTCAGTATACCTACAAAAAATAAAAAGGAACCATCGAACCCAAGAGCAGGATAAAAATAAATAATTGGAAGTAAAGGATTAAGAATTGATAATTACAGGCTTCCAATAAACAGGAGATCTGTAGGATAGAATGACAAACATTTTTTAGAGTAAAAAATTATTGACTATCAAACCTACCACAGGTTTATGATCAAGATTATTGAGTTCCCAAAATTTGCTCTAACTTGGTTCATAAAAAGTACAGTCAAAATTTCAAGAACCTTGTCGTTTAATACCTTAGTTTTGAAATTTATAGAAAAGGAATACCAAACAGCAAAAAGTTTTGCTAAACTGTGACTGCTACTTACCTTTTCTCAAGAAATGTTTTTGCATTAGAGACATTTTTCCCCATGGCAGAAGCCTTCCAGGAAAAGTATGAACCTGACGGGTCAACCTACAGCATAACAAAAGTCATGCACAAATCCAACGGAAAACAGAAACCAGAAAAAACTTTTTCTAAAAAGATTTGAACATAATAGAGCCAAAAAAGTCTAGACCAGGTGAGGACAGAATTCCCATACCTGATATAGTTGTGGTCCTTTGTCATCAAAGCCAGCAACCAGCAGCGAAACTCCAAAAGGCCTTACACCACTAGCAAAACAACAAAGAAAATCTGAGTTTCTAAAGGGGAACAGGAACTGAAATTAACTGTATACTCAAGTTGAATAAGCAAAATATGCATCTGCCTATTTTCGAAGTCTAATTTCTATCCCTAGTCCAATTTTTATTGAGTTTAAGATCTTTAATTTCAATCACATAATTTAAAATTGTAATTTTGCAAATTATAAATCACATTTCATGTATTAGCCATATAAGCAACTCGAGCATTTAAACTATACACTCCCTTCAGACCAAGATGGATATCCAAATACGAGCAATAGCATAGTTAAGAAAGAAAAGTACGGTTATGAGAGAAACAATAATTACCCCGACTGTGTGAACTCCTGCATAACAGCAGCTATTTCCCTCACAAGTTGTGTAACTGGGATTGGTTCCTGAAAAATGCACACCACATCACATTGTAAGTTAAGTTAGTGAAAGATGCAAATTACTGTAATTGGCTGAGTGATTATAGAAAGTAACAAGGAAACTCAAGTTGAGACTCCATATAACAAATTGGAGAACAGGAATTCAAAGGGCCAAAGGCCAAAATATTGTGGCATCAATCATGGATAGCCCCATCACAAGACCAAAACAAATTCATTCACTATATCAATAAGCTCAAACAACAAATATATTAAGAATAAAACTTTTAAAGCAAAAAGACAATGCTAATTGGTGTGGCACACAGTTGAAGATAAATTGGATTCAATATAACCTTCTGAACTGAACTCCAACACCATATTATCAAGAGACAATATTAATAATACGAATCGAAATCAACGAATAAAAGATGAAAAATAGAGAATGTGTGCTGTACCTTGTACAACCGATGATATTGCTCTGCCTGTTTCCTACTTTTCCGGACCAAAACTCTGAAATCTGGACCCATTCCACTGCATAGAAAACAGTATATATCAGTTAACAAATACATTTCATATATATATTTTTTTCATCAATAAAATAAGAAGGGTGGTATACAGAAGGGAGTCTACTGTCATCAACACCCCATCAATTAAAACCCGTTGTCATCAGGATAAAGTCTTAGATACAACAGACTGATAACAGCATGGCATGTTGCCCTTATTAGTGGAATTCATATCATTTTTCAAAGGGACCACCTCATTTATGTCATGTGAGTCCTCCAAAATAATATGGATCCCACTAACAGTAACTATTTTTCTTTTTATTATTAATTTTACCAAACCAACATGAAGACATGGAACAACCTTTGTCACTACCATTTTCCTTCGCATTAGATATTAGTATTACTGAAGCAGTATAACACCAACAACACAATAGTACTATCAAATATGCCACAACTTAAAAAAATAAAGCTTGTATTACGACAAACCTGTAAACGACTCCAATATTTGGGGTCAACAACTGAATTTTCTGAATCTGCAAAAAAAAATTTGAAAGGTCACAAGAAGTCCCAAGTATATGACTTAATTATCGCA
Source organism: Prinsepia uniflora (assembly GCA_032719365.1). NCBI lineage: Eukaryota > Viridiplantae > Streptophyta > Magnoliopsida > Rosales > Rosaceae > Prinsepia > Prinsepia uniflora. The sequence goes on from CM064868.1 coordinate 23,515,819, forward strand.
GAGGAAATGTCATAAAAATCGAAAGAAAACAAGCTCAAAAGTTTTTATACAAAGAAAGTCATAAGAGCACAAGTTGTAAATGAATGCATATAAAAGTTCAAAATCCACTAGCAGCATATAACTAGTAACAGAAATCTTTGTAAAGAGTAGAGTATTCACTCACAGACGTTTCGTCAACTAAGATAGATGGCAGTTTCTTCTCTGTTGCAATGACAACTCCATTGGCAGCTGCAACCAAATTGATGTTTCTAAATTAGAAAACCAATAACACTGAACATTAGTTGTATTACGCTTGAACCAATTAAACAAGATATAGATCTACGAGTTAATAATTACTGGTGATCAAGAATATTATAGTTATTTTGCTATCACAGTTAGTATCAGGAGGGTAACTGTAACTTAAGAAAGAGCTCTTACTTCTCCTTATTAGAGAATCTCTACCACTAATAGAGGAATCTCTTCTGTAATTATTAGTAGACGCTTTCTTACCAAGAGTACCTTAAAACAAATTCCATAATCCAAACCCCAAAAGTACAGTAAATATACTAAAACTAAAAGCCCTTTCATTTCAACTGAACCTGCCCTTTCGTTTCAACTGAACCTAACACTAAACGCTATCATGTCGAATCCGAGTATCTGTATCCCACTACCCTGTATACACTGGTTTCAACTATACTCGTTTTCTTCCCTATACATTTACAATAAATAAGCACTCAGCTTCTAGTGAAGTCATTTACCATTCATCGCTGAGAACAAAGTTCCAATTGATTTGTTGGAAACTCGTTCATTTACAATCAAACTAATTATCCATTTTTACCAATATGGAAAAAAAAAATAATACTTAATGGAAGTCACCATAGAATTCTTCAATATAGTTTAACATGTAAATACCTTTAATCCCTAAAGAAGTCTGGCCAGACCCAACTGCTGTTAGAGCACGTTCAATCTGAACAAGCTAAATATGCGGGCATGCAAATTCTAATGTATTCAACTATTCGAAAAGAATTGAGAAAATGCATAAGAGTTCGTTTGCAAATACCTTTAATCCCTAAAGAAGTCTGGCCAGACCCAACTGCTGTTAGAGCATGTTCAATCTGAACAAGCTTCCCAGAAGGACTGCATCAAAATAAACCCAGTAAAAATTCTGCCAGATAATCCAAGTTTAATCGCCATTTTCAGTATAAATTATGAAATTGAGTTCACAGGTCCGTACCTAAAAGTGGTAAGAGAAAATGAATACTGACTATCCCCCATAATACGACACAAGCAAAGAGAACCTGCAAATACAGAAATCAGGACGAACCCATCATTTTTCAAGAACACCGAAGCAGGAAAACAAACACATACAAATTACTGAATTTGATTGCTCAAAACAAGAAAAAGGAAACAACAGATTTCATTGTTACTTGACAAGTAGTATATTCGCTTTGCAGTGAAGTAGAAAATTTGGTTTGGTAACTTAAAGTTGCGATCTTTTGAGGCTTACCACGGAGAAATTCACAAGTCCAGTACCGCCAGCGAGAGAGATTTCTTCAGGAGAGCGTCCAATGTTGGTTGTTGAAGAAGCTAAACGGACGACGCCATATTGACTGGTATTTATTACGGGTGGTAATTTTTGACACGACTAGACACACGACTCGAAATCCGCACGAAATTTATCCGGGTTAACCTGCATGATTAAAATTTCGGGTCATTTTCGGATCAACCCGTTATGACCCGTTTATTAAATGGGTGAGTTTCGGGTCAACCTATTAATCCGTATAATGACCCGTTAACTCGTTTAATAAATGGGTAGATTTCGGGTTAACAGGTTAACCCGTATATTGGCTTATATATTAACCCATTGAATAAACGTGTCATTACTAACACATATATCTACCTATTTATCTATCTAAATATCTATTAAATTTTATAATTTAAATAGGTTAAACATGTTAAACGGGTTAAATAGGTTAAATGGGTTAAACGGGTCATAGGTTAATTGGGTTTTGAGTATGACCTGTTTATTAAATGGGTTAAACGGGTTACACGGGTCATTAACAGGTCGGGTTCGGGTTGGACATTATTGACACGATTATTAAACGGGTCGGATTCGGGTTGGGCATAAATGGGTAAAACAGAATCATGACACGACACGAACTCGACACGACACGACCCATTACCGCCCCTAGTATTTATGCTATTTTGCTAATTTTCCCTTTTAAATTGTATGGATCTCCTTGGAGATTTGCTCGACTTTTATGTCAGCCCTTTCAGCCAACTCCCTCATCATTTGACCCAGTAGCTTACGGGTTTATGGGTACCCGATAGATCCGATAACAAAAGCCTGACTTGGCCCAATATGAGTCGTGGGCTGGCTCGGCCTGCATGTTGACGGGCTGGACTTGGGCTTAGGGTATTCAAGCCCGCTGGGCCCGATAGGCCAGAACCCGATAAAGCCCAGTAAGCCCAGCCCGACCTGCCCAGGTAAACCCGACCCATAAACCCGAAAATATAAAATAATTATAAATTAAGAATTGATACTCAATCCAGTCTTGTTACTACTATCATAGCCAAAATCCAAAACACCAACCAAATCTCAACCAAGTGTCATTTAAAAGCCCAATGCCCAAACCAAACCCTAACCCTAAATCTCGGCTTTATGGTCGAAAAGTTAAGTCAATTCTCCAAATCCAATAGTACCCCTCCTTAGCTTATTTCAATATTCGATAATAATATTTAAGCTCTACTCATTTTTTTTTTTACAATTAGGTAGGTACAAATGGGCTTAGTAGGCCCGACCCGTAAAGCCCGATAAAAGCCTGGCCCAAACCCGACCCGACAAAGGGCATGAGTTTTCATATTTATGATCAAGCTCGCCCGATCCGGTCCGGTATTTTTTAAATTATGAAATAGACCCGGCCCGACCCTCCCGGTTCCTTTGAAATTATTAATCGAATCGTTTCAATTTTCTACTTATTTAATGATTTATTTTTATGAGATAAATGTCAATTAGTTTGAGCCCAAAAAAAAGGAGGTGATGATGAGATTAAACTTCCGGGGCATATGAAGACTGAAAATGAGACTATGAATACGAGGAAGGTGAGGTGCAAGGAGAAGTTGGCCAAAGAAATCGATTCATTCTTCTTCTACTGATAGTGATTCAAAGACTGAAATTGATGAAGATAGTAAAGTTACTGAGTGAGTTGAGGATGAGTATAAGCAAGAGGATAAAGTTAACATTGAAGAGTATGATGAGAACTTATTTTCAGCATATGTGGATGTTGAAGATATTGAACATGATAGTGAGGCAGCCCAAGAAAATGAAGCACCTAATTCTTCAAGACTCAATGTATTTGAGGTAGAAGCAGCTGGTAGTGAGGAAGATGAGCCTCCTAAAAACTATCAAGGAGGAGGAAATCTATTGGGCCATTTAGAGAGTTTAACATTAAGGTTAATATGAAAATTTCACAGTTTTATCTTGGAATGAAGTTTTCAAGTGGTGCGGTTTTCAATGAAGTTGTGAGAACATATTCTATCAATATTCAGAAATAGATTGTGTTCAAGGTGAATAAATCAGACCAACTTAGGGCCAAGTTTGTCGAAGCAGAAGGATATCATTTTGTGATATATGCCTATAAGGTACATATGAAGGAATACCTGTAAGTCAAAACTTACAATGGTGTACGTTTATGTGGCTAGGGTACTATCAATTATCCTAATAACAAATAGATGAAGGTGAAATATAGAGGCACTTACAAGAAAAAAGTGGGATGTTGGTGAATTTTAGAATCTGGTTAATTAGGAAATTGGATATAGACATGTTGGGACTCAATTTTATAGGGCAAGAAGGATAGCTTTTCAGATTCTTGAGAGGACCTTCTTGTCCCAATATGAGAAGCTCATGGACTATTGTGAGGAGCTGGTTAAAGTGAACTGTGGCAGCCCAATGAAAATTAAGGCTGAAATGGAAAGTGATGGGCAGTTTAATTTCCAAAGGGTATATGTGTGCTTGGGTGCTTCCAAAGAGGGTTGGATGAACGATTGTAGGCCTTTCATTGGGTTAGATGGTGCTCACAAAAAATGTCCCCACAGTGAAAAAATATTGAGTGTTATCTCAATTGATGCAAATAATGGTATGTTTCCTGTTGTTTATGCCATTGTGGAGGTTGAGTGCTACTCCTCTTGGAAGTGGTTCCTTGAACTGTTGCTAAGGGATTTGATGATTCAAACCAGGGAAGGATGCCTTTTCATCATAGTTTGAAAATGCTTGGCTTAGGTTTTTGTAGTTGGAATTATTTTGATGTATTTTGTTATGTTAGGTATATGACTTTAGGTGTATGGATGTTTAATGTATGCTAGTTGGTGCATGCTTGTTTGGTGTATGCTAGTTTTGAGTTAAAATACACCTTGTACTCGCATTGTTGTGTCATATTGCACCTTGTACTCGCGCTTTTGAGTTTAAATGCACCCTGTAACAAACAAAATGGCCTACTTATGCAAAAGTTGACAATGTTATTATATCCAATCTTCTTCAATTGTTGTTTTTGTGTAATGAATGGTATTTTCAATTTCAATTTCAAATTCTTCTCTTCCTTACAGATTTCATGATTAGTTCATTACATACATTTGTTCAATTAAGCACATCATGTACTCGCACTACCATGTCACTTTGCACCTTATACTAGCGCTTTTGAGTTTAAATGCACGATGTAACGAACAAAATGGCATGCTTATGCAACATTTGACAATGTTATTATATTCAATCTGCTTCAATTGTTGTTTTTGTAATGAAAGGTATTTTAAAATTTCAGGTTTTTGTCTTCCTTACAGATTTCAGGATTAGTTCATTACATATGCATGTCTAATAAAACACACCATGTACTTGCACTGTTGTGTCACTTTGCACCATATACTATAATATTCGTGTTTAAAAGCATCATTTGGAAGCCTAGTTATGGTGTTTTTGTCATTCTTTGCACCCTGTAACAGGGTAATTGGCTCAATTTCACACATATATCATTGCATTCTCAAGAAATACCCATCGTTCATTATATTGCCAGAACAATCCCAAGATTACATGCCAAATTACATTGTCATTATAACTTAATTCTTAGCATCCATTACAAAATTGGATTGTTAGGCAGTCCTAAACCCTAAACTTCAATTTTCTTAAATATCACCACAAGTTAGATTATAATTAGCGCAACCCATAACTTCCTTGTCCAAGCTCTACTCTTCTTCAAATCCTCTTCCAATTTCCCAGTTTTCCTCAACAATCCAAGTATAATTGTCTTGCACTAATGACACATTTCAGGATCAAACTATTCTCAAAACTCATAATTATTTCTTTTCATTTAAACACACCTAATTATAAGAAATTTACACATAATCACAACAATCCAAGATTTTTCTTCGTAAATTCAAAAATTAATACAATTTATGATTTTTCATTACCCCAAAACATTGACACACTTGAAATCTCCTACTTGGATATATGTCAGTCCAAGACGTCTTGATTTTATATTCTTCCCGTATTAGCAACTTCTCACTTCAAGCTCATTCATCTCTTTTTCTTCTTCGAACCTCGGTCACGTCGATGTAGGAAGGAAATTCATGGGTCACATCAACGAGGGAAGGGAAGAAGCTGGGTCGCATTGAATTGGGTAGGGAGGACCTGGGTCACTTTGAATTGGGAGGGAAAGAATGAATACCCGAGTTACAGTTGGGGAAGAATACTTGGGTATGCTCTTTTTCAAATTATGGTTTCATTTGGGATTGTCCAATTCAATTTAGGAATTAAGGGCGTCAATTGTGAAGTTCCACAATTGTCGTTTATCAATTAATTGTATTTTAATCCATGTAGGTACCATAAAGACACTTCCAGGCTAAAGGGAATAGCTGTAACAAAAAATGGAATTGAGTGGGTAAACTTGACCATTTGATAGTGTTAAGTGAACGAATACCAGTTTAGGGTGCAAAGTGTGACTAGTATGTGAGTTCAGGGTGCATTTAACCTAAAAACCCTAAAATGAAAGATGAAAGATGACATGATAGTACACATCAGATGCCACATGTGTTGGTATAAAAAAATTTGGGAAAGTAGTGGGTGTCGTAAAAAACTTGATAGGAATAAAACCAGCATACAAATGTGTAACTAATTCAATCATAATTAAAATCCTTGCAAGTGTACAATGTCGTAGGAAATAGTAAAGTAATAGGCAAGGGTCGATTCCTTAGGGACTCGAACAACGTATGAACAGTTAATTAGACTCTTGATTCAAATGAAGACTAAACAAAAGAGAAGATGTATGACTAAAAAACAACAAACAACTAAAGTAAACATACAAATGAGGGGTTTTGATGACATTTGGGTTGCAAGTAACTGAAAACATAAACTAAAAGTAAACACAACTAAAAGGTAGCACGAAGTGAAACAAAGGTTCTTAGGTGAATTAAGGCGAACCAAGGCTAACTATCTACCACTAACCATTTGAATTTATAACGTATTCCCCGGATTAAGCCACTATGAGCATATAAATTTAATGCATATGTAGGGGCCCTGATGTTGAGTCACCCTACACATTTATTCCTCCTAACATAGAAAATCCTAGGCACGATGTTTACCTTAGGATGTTTATTCAATTTTAATAATCAACACATTATAATCAAAAGGAATTTCATGACATACACTACCCTTTGAAACTTAAGAAAGCCGAAGGGGTCATGGATTGGATTACAGGTAAGATGTAAGCCACTACCTTTGGTCCTAATAACTACACGAGGGTGATCAATCAAATGCAGTCATTCATCAATAATCAATTGCATTAAGTAACCATTCAAAGGCGCTCAATTACATAAACATGGTAATCACAATCATATCCAAAACATTCATATTAACAGTAATCAAGGAAAAACCACATTATTCAACTCTCATGGTTAAGACTTCAAGCAGCTCTAGTTCAATGGAAACTAGTCACTCATATTGATATAAAACAAATACATGGTGAACAAAGTTTGCATTAAAAACGTAAAAGAATAGAGTTTAGGAGAACAAATCAACGGAAAAATGAAGTCTAGCAGAGAACACGAGCAGGTCTTCTTCTACTGAGCAACACGTCCAAATCCTGAAACCAAACTCGGAACAAGGTTGAAAACTCCAACTTTTTTTTTTGCAGCTCATTAGAATTTTGGGTAGAGTTTTGGGGCCAAAAAGAGGGACCTAGTGTAACGACCCTACCCATAATTACGGGATTAATGAGGTTTATCGGGGATTTTTGGGATTTTTCAGAGATTTTATGGAATTAATCGAGTGGATTAGACGATTTTGCCGTTGGGATTTTAGTTAGCTTTCTACTTTAGGGAAGGTCATTTTGGGTAAGGGAATTTATGGAGATATTTTGGGAAGTTTGGATAAGGATTTCCTGATCCTCATCACTATAAAATCTCTCTCTCTCTCTCTCTCTCTCTCTCTCTCTCTCTCTCTCTCTCTCTCTCTCTCTCTCTCTCTCTCTTTCTCTCTCTCTCTCACTCTCCATGCCCGTGAAAAACAAACACACACACACAAATAACATACAATCATACCACCTAGCTTTTGAGTTGGATTTGGACCAAACCATGGTTGGAAAGCAAGTTCTAAGGAAACCCAGGATCACGTGGAGCTCAGGGTTGAAGGTGGTGGTGGCTGAGATTGCACAGTTGGAACAAGGACAGTTTTTCCAAAACTTTGGGAGCCTGTATCTTCAAATATAGGTACGATTTCTAAATTCTGGTCTCATTTTTGGCTTTTTGGGCTCGAGTAGATGAATTTTGACTATTAGAACGTCCAATTTGGTTGGAAAATAAGGGAGATATGAAGGTCTGAAGTTTGGATATGCAATTCTGGTTATCATGATGTCATCTGACATGTGACAGGTTCCACGTGGTAGGTGCCACGTGGTAGGTGTACCACGTGGCAGGGCATGGTTGGTGCCACATGGTAGGGTTGTCAGCATCTGTCAGGTGCCACGTGGCAGGTGGGTTCCACGTGGTAAGTGGTCAGTGGGCCACATAACAAGGGTGCCACGTGGACGGTGGTGGTTGGTGCCATATGGCATGTCTCAGTGGGTGCCACGTGGCAGATTGTATTAAGTTATCAATGACTCGTGGCAGGGACACGTCAGCCTTGAACTGCCATCAGCAGGTGACATCAGCAGTTGACGTCACGGCGGCGCATGAGCGTTAACTAGCATTTTGATCGTCAAATGGCGGTGCGTAAGTGGAAATTTCGAGGTGGGGCCAATCTTGTTTTAAAGGTTTCAATATCTTGAATTCAATAGAGGTGGTTTCACGTCGATCCGAGGTCGTTTAGTTAGAGTTTAGGCATTTTTCTCCCTGGGAAGCATGTTCGGGACGCGTTTTCCCTTTCATGGTTTAGGGTTTAGGGGTGTTTATGTATGGACTTGTGTGGATTTTTAGTGACCACTGCATGTGACTTTGACAGGCCAGGACGTCCTGGAGGCCTCAGATAGGATTACAGCTCGGGATTTGGACAATCGGCTATACTGTGAGTAGACAGTTTATTTGATAAATGTGATGAATGCATAATTATATGTTTTTACTAGTTTATGGTGTGGTTTGGCTTGGTTATGGATATGGTTATGGTTTCTAGATAAATGATTGGTTTTGGGATGTATTTTCGGTTACGGTTTATGGATATAGGTTGATGGTTTTTGGAAAACCGGGTGACAGGACCCGTCCCAACTGGACGTTGATAACTGTGTTCGGTCCTGCTCCTGTCTGACAAGTTGACTGAAATCCCGAAACTACCCCTCACACTTGTCAGACAAGGGATAACTGCACTGATTTCCGCTCATGCATCCGCCTCTCGATTAGCCCCGAACGTCGTGCCACGGCCTGTAGGGTCATCAAAACATAAAAAGTGTGAGTGGACAAAAACAATATATCATTTAAAAATACATTTCGAATACCTCATTTACCCTCCAGTTTATCAAACCATGCATGCATAGGGTAAAACATATGTATAACAATCACCGGCTTTCCAGCCAAATCACATGACAAGTATCAAATCCCGGCTCTCAAGCCAAAACATATGAAAACATAATCACCAGGCCACAAAGACCAAAACCCGTACTCAATACCAGTACGCAATTACAATCAACATCAAATAGCACTATTCATAAGTGCACAATCAATCAATCCATCAATCCGCACTACTCACAAGTGCACAAACAATCACACAGTCACATTCGCACTACGCGTAGGCCAATATCCAGCCATAATCTCGGGATCAGACACATCTGGGCTCAACCCTCGGGCTCAGTCACATCTGGGCGAACACATCCCCAGGCTCAGACACATCCGAGTGGTACATCCAAGCTTAGTCGCATCCGAGAAGCTGGCTTACCATAGAAACAACTCACAATCATATCCCCCAAGCTCCGGTCGTCAGGGTGATCCCCTAACTTCGACCGTCTGGGCACTCACAATCACAATAAAAACCATCTCGGGATTACATCTTAAAACATTTCAATCAAATCCTTGACTCACCAATTAAGTCAAAATAACCTTTTTGAAACCTTTTTTACTCCGGGCCTAGCCCAAAATATCAATTGCCCATTCCTCGTAAAACGTGCCCAAAAGATCGATTAAAATAATCATTAAATCACAAATAATCATGCCAAATCACCATGACATCATTTCAATTCAAATCATGCAATCAATCATGTAAAACATTTAACTGTGCATGCATATCAATTTATAAAACAAACATCCACTCACACACCGTCCCAACCGCTAGCTTTCTGAGCTGCACGCGTTTCTGTAATTTCCTGTACTTTCCAGGAATCTCGAATCCTTTCCAAAATCATTATTCAGGGTCACTAATGACTCAATTAACATCATATTAATTTCCCATAATTTTTTGGGAATTAATTACGAATTAAAAACGTAACATAAACTTTCGGACCCTCGAAACAATATCGAAACGTTGTCCGATTAACTCGAAACTAACGCCAAAATGTTCGTTACATTAAATGGAACAAAAGTCATGTTGACCTCACCTTGGTAATCGTGCCCACGCACCTTCACGTGCCACCGTGAGTGGCTGCGCGTGAAGTCCACACGCTGCTACAGTGCATGCACTGTTCATCGTTCTCACCAGTTTATCTGTAAAACGGGTCCGGTTGGCCCGCGTCTTGACCCGGCTAAATTCCTGTTAATTATGCATTGATTCCTTCAATTGAGTCATCTAATAGCATCGTTAGGAGTCTAATGAGGGTTCAGTAATCCCAATTACACTATAACTTACCTCAATCCATCAGTTCAAACTCGATTATTCGAAGAACACCGAACACTGTTCATTCATCGAACTCCATCAATTCCACTTAGTTTTCTTCAATTAATCCATCTAAAAGCTTCGTTGGACCCTCAAAAGCATATTTCCAAGGCCAATTTCATCCTTCAACCCCCTTTAATTACTCGAACACAATCTTGAAAATCCAAAGTCCTCATCTTTTTGGTTCTAAGGCAAAACGACCTCAATTCGCATCAAATTTGAGCTGATCCTAATCGAATCGATCCCAACAGGCTCAATTCCATCTCTGTTTGAAGCATCTCGAGCTCTAAATTCCAGTTCGAATTTTTGAAAGGTAAGAACTTCACGGGTTTGGATCTTCGGGTTTAGGGGTTATTGTTTTCCTTTCTTTTTCTTATTCTGACTCGTGTCTCACTCTAGTTCCTCCTCTCATTTCTTCTCTTTATCCCTCTCACAGATCGATCAGATAGGGAGATTGAAGTCTGCTGTCTGATGCTCTGTTTTTCCTTTTGTACAAACGGTTTAATTCATCAATTCAAACCTCATCACCAATTGCCACTAATTGTCCCCTTACAGTGACAGATGTCACTAAGCAACAAATCCTCATCCAATTAGCAGGCACAGGTGTCCTTATCTTCGTTTAATACATGGCTGAATCAGCCAGGACTAGTCAAATTACCATTTACCCCTGCACACATAATTACCAAAATACCCCTCATAATTCTAGACCCATAACTTCCGCGTCCGAACTCCGATCGACACATGCCACCTATCTACGGATTCCGCGTCTCGAGACCTATCCAACGGTACTTACGGAAAGTCCAAAAAGGTCCCAATCAAAAAGTCAACTTTCGCCCCCTAAAACCAAGGGAAAATTGTCATTTCCTTCAAATTTTCCAAATTTTCCTTTTTCGAATTTCCGGGTCGTCACACCGGGTTTTAGGCTGGTGCCCGGGAAGTAAATGTTTTGGGGTGGTGTTTAGGGTTGGAAACTGTTTTGGGCTGGTGCCCAAGTAATAACTGTTTTGGTTTGGATATTATTTTATGGTTTGGTCAACCTCAGGCAATTAGATCGCTATTCTGGAGTTGGACTCCGATGATTCCTAAGGACAGACTCAGACGTGGTTTGAGTTGGACTCTATGGATCTGTGGTTGTTTATTGGTAGTACAAATGGGATGCTAGTAGGACTAACGGGTTGGTTGGACCAACGGGACGAGGTTTGACTTATGGTTGGTTGAACTAGAGGGCTGGTTGGACTAGTGGGATGGTATTGGTTTTTATGACTGGTGGTGTGTCCTGGGGTTTTCAAAATGGCTTAGAGCCAGTGATTTCAAGGAAATGTGGGTCAGAGTTTTTTTATGTGTTTTCATGTGATTTGGGTTGGACCTTGATTTCTATGCTTTATGGATTTATCCGGAAACAAAGGTTTATTCGGTTATGCATGCATATTTTCATAAAACGGAGGGGAAAATGTTGATTTTGGAAAACGGTTTTACAAAGGCTTATTTTTTGCCCACTCACAGTTACGATGGTTCTTGGTACTCTCCAAGTTGATCGCGGGCGGGGGCTCTATAGAGGCTGAGGCATCACGTGGGTCGGCACACTTTGGTTATCCTGAGTAGGATGTGGTAGTATCCCTTGTCTAACACGCGGTAAATATGTCTATTTCTGGTTGAGGGTACTTTGGAAAATTTATAGTGTTGGTGTAAGACGGAAGCAGGTCCTCTCACGTAAATCGAGGGGGATTACGTGGAGGGTTCTGTCACCTCGTGCAAGGCGTTGCACAACCCTTAAATAAGATCAACTTCCCTAGATTTTAGGGAAGTTTCTAGAAGGAAAATCTTGTGCCAATCAGAATAGGAGAGTAGTCTTAATTCAATGTGGAAAACCAATCCGCAAAAAAGAAGGAATCTTGGATTTCATGGGCGGCAAGAAGGAGATAAGTGCCATCACATTTTTTGGAACGTTCAGACTATTTCTTACTTAAAACTAAGGAAGATCTAAATTTCATATATTTTGGACTTGAGACATGCCCCCTGCTGGCAGAAGATCACAACCCAAAGTCCATGGGCAATAAGGAATTCAATTTCGACCAAGAAATAAAAAACCTTTTTCTTGGTAGACCTTGGACTAAAAGACAACTATAAGGCTATGATTAGGACACCTGCAGTCCATATGAATCGTTAGACTATGCCCTAGACACTGAGAGATAGCTGAAACCAGCTTAGGGCCACACAATACCTCAATTGGCCCTTTGAAATGATTTAAATTCCAAAGTCCTTGGAATTGGACCCTAATTTAGCGGTTAGAAAGAAGGTTGAAAGTGTAGCGTACTGTAAGAAAATCGCACCCAAAGCTCACTCCCAACTTGCTGAACTGAAGAGGTCAAAACTGGCTATCGTTGGTTCAAGGGTTGTCACTAGGCTAGAATTCAGGTACACGGGCTGGCTAGTGCCCCGCTCCGGTGACAAGGTAGTGACAAGGTCCAGTGAGCATGCAGTGACAAGGCAGTGACAGTACAATGAGAAGGTCCAGTGACAAGGCAGTGGCACTTTTGTGACATGGTATAGGCGCATGGACTTGGTGATATGGTCCAGTGACATGAACCTTGGTTGGGACCTTGACTCCATGTTGGGGCCATTTCTTCGTTCCATCTCCAATTTAAGTCATTAACATTATTCTTTTTTTAGTTTTTAAAAATAAAGAGAAATGAAAAAAATACAAAAATAAAAGTGAATGTGAGAAGGGGAGTAACTACCCACTTGCTTCACTTGAATATTAGTTATTTAAAATTAATTAAAATCTAATTTTAACATTTTTGTTTATGTTTTCTAAATCATCTTTTTTAAGAAGTTTTATTGAATAAGGGCATTTTGGTTAGAAAACTTTGGTGAAACCTTTTGATCCTCCTGATTTTATAATAATAGAGATAACCAATTTACCTTTGCTCAATTGTTTTTTTGAGTATAGTAGAGGGTAGAGCCCTGAAAACAGAGAACAACTAGATGGGCACATGTAAGACCCGTGTCCTGGAGGGAAAGGTGTAGGCACACACCTATCTAGCACGAGGCCTTTTGGGAGCTCAAGTGGCATTGGGAGAGGATTGGTGGTGTGCCTTAAAGGTGTAGGCACACACCTATCTAACACGAGGCCTTTTGGGAGCTCAAGTGGCATTTTTGGGTGGGGGGGGGGGATTGGAACCCCAAAGTTAAGCGAGTTGAGGCTGGTGCAATTCCATGATGGGTGACCCCCTAGGAAGTTGCACCGTGAGCTCCCGAAAACAAAACCGTGAGGGTAATGTCAAGGAGGCTCAAAACGGACAATATTGTGCTAGATGAGTCGGGTCCTGACCGAGGAGGGTTGGGTCCTGACAGAATGGTATCAAAGCCAGACCCCGACCAGGAAGTGTGTCAGCGAGGACGCTGGGTCCTAAGGGGGGGTGGATTGTAAGACCCATGTCTTGGAGGGAACGGTGAACGATCCCACATTCCTGCGAGGGGGGAATGGTCTGGGAGAGGATTGGTGGTGTGCCTTAAAGGTGTAGGCACACACCTATCTAGTACGAGGTCTTTTGGGAGCTCAAGTGGCTTTGGGGGGGATTGGAACCCCAAAGTTAAGCCAGTTGAGGCTGGTGCAATTCCATGATGTGTGATCCCCTGGGAAGTTGCACCGTGAGCTCCCGAAAACAAAACCGTGATGGTAATGGCAAGGATGCCCAAAACGGATAATATCATGCTAGATAAGCCGGGTCCTGACCGAGGAGGGTTGAGTCCTGACAACACAACCCTTAAATAGGCTCTACTTTGAGAGTCAGCGGTAAGAATATTAGCAGCCAAGGGGGAATTTTCTAACAAATGAACACCAATATCAAGACTATGTCCCCAATTGGCTAGAAAGTTAGCAACATAATTCTTCTCACGATAAACATGATAGAGGTCACATTTCCAAGAATGCTTCATTATCATTCTTCAATCATAGATAAGGGAGAGATGAGGATGGCATATATCAATATGGTTCAGAATGAGGGCATTAGCGATAAGAGAATCACATTAAAAAATTACAGCTCAAAATCCAATCTCCCAAGCCATGCATAGACCTATATAAACCCCCTCTCTCAGAGTTCAACTTCCAAATTGTTACCTCAACCAAGGTTAGTGGTAAAACCCTTGATCCATATTGAAACCGTGAGCTTGGGAAGTAAGAACGGTAAGCAAAACCAGTGAGCTTGGGAATTAAGTGATTGTGGAGGAAGTAAGAACGCTAAGCTTGGGAAGTAATAACGGTGAGTAAGGCTGGTGAGTAAGAACGGTCCTACTCTATGAACCTTCATTTAAATAAAGTGATTGTGGAGCAAGCAAGTATCTTGCTTGCGATGTTCTTTTATATGCCTTCTTCAAAGACTTTAAATATTTTCTTTTGCACCTAGTTCAAGTTCGTTTTATGGTGTGTTGAAGTTAGTAGCCTGTAAATTAAGTGGAGTTAGACAAATCAATCCCTTCAAGTTAGAATGATGATATTGGACCAACCACAAAGATGGTTCTATGACTTAGTCAGCCATAGAACATATTGGTTGGTATATTCTAAGTATCTAGATCAAACTTGAAGAAATCAATTGTATTGAGATAAAGGTTAAGTACAAACACTTAAAAGGTAAATTTCTTGAATACTTAAAGTGAGAAATGAATTACAAGTGATGCGAGTAAACTATCTCTAGATTAAGTCGTGGCCTGAAAAGTAGGCCGAGAGACCATCAATTGGATGAACATTCGTTGGAAGCATGCAATAGGTTGGTAGAGCAGTAGGAATGACGTGATGATGTCTTGGGAGTGGGAGTGGGAGTGTGAGTATCTCAAAGACTGGTTTGAGGTAGTAGAAATGAGTTGGGTGTTAGGTAGCCTTCAAAACAAGCTATGAAAGTAAGTCGGGATGAAGTCAAGTGGTTAGGAAGTCTTCATAATTGAACTTGGGATGTAAATAAGAATGAATGAAAGCTTGGTGTTATTGGAGTAAGAACTGAGAAAGGTTGAAAGGAGAATTGAATCTTGATCCAAAATCGAAAAAACAGGTTTTTCCAAAAGGACGAGTTTTTGAGTAACAAAGAAACTTTTGAAGGTTTGAAATTGTTGAAATTGATTGAAATGTGATCAATTTGTATGTTTGATTGAATTGTTGATTTTTCTTTGAGAATATGGATTCTTTTCTTTTTATAGGCAGTGTGAGAGTGAGGCTGGTCGATCAGTGCATCCACACGTGCTCCTCCCTCACGACGACTTTTTTCGCACATCACATTTGCTTTCTGACGGTTTCAGTGCCGTGTTAGTGTTATTGTGCTAATCACGCTCGCAATTTCCCAAGTGGATGCTAGTTGGGCTTGGACCTTTGTTGGATTTGGTAAATCCTTTACTTCGGCCCTTAGTGGATTTTTTCGAGTGTAGGCAATAATGTTATTTTGAATTACAAATTTTAGTTATTGTCAATACCTATTTAGTGAATTTGGTTTAGCTGGAGAGCTCTATTGACAATAGAGTTGATAAGTTGAAGGGCGCTAAACTACTTTGGTTCAGCTTGAGGGCTCCAAATTCAATTTAAAACTTGTCATATCTAATAAGTAAATCTGTTATAAAATTTTGAAAATTGTTATTAACATTCCAAAATAGTAGAATTTTTTCTTCTTGTTCACATTAAATATGAAGTTGTAAATGTAGGATCCAAAGTTCTAGAGCTATAAAAAAATATCAATGCCTTATTTACTGTAAATCATAAAAGTCAAATGGGTCCGATATGCAAAAACTAAGTATTAAATTAACACTTATTGAAAACGCATACAATTTAGAAACCCTTTTTTTTTTTTGTAGATGTAGCATTGGTAAATAGAGATCGTTCAGGCACATGTGTCGAATCTGTTAAGTGGGGATCGGTTGGCGGCTGCCGAACTGGTTTATGGGTTGTTTATATGAGTTCGGTAGCTTCCTACCGAAATCCTGAGTATGTTTTGGCAGCCTCGTTTGTTTCAATCATAACTTCTTCAATATAACTCTGATTAAGGTGATTCTTTTTCCTAAAATCTCGTAATTCCAAGCTCTATCAATTCTGCACAACTCTCACAAAATATATTATTTCCTACAATTGTTTGGTATTTAAACATTAAAAGATAAGCATAAAAGGTATAAAATGATGCTTAATTTAAGACTTATCAAATACCCCCACATTTAGATTTTGCTAGTCCCTAGAAAATACCAAAACAAACTAAGAATTGACAACACCATTTTTTTTTTGTTCTTTTTAAAACAACTAATTAAAAAACATTAAGCCATAATTGAATTTAAAAAAAGCAAACCCACAGTGATTCCCCCACACTAGAACTTTGTTAGGCCCTTAGCAAACAAAACAAAAGAAACAAACAAAGACTCTAATTTTTTGTTTTTTTTTTTAATTTAGTAAAACAACTCCAAATCCCTTAACCAAATGTCTCCGAAATTATTATAAGTATATGACATTATGATATCCAACAATTATGCATAGGGAATTCAAAAGATAATAGAAATATAATCATGCCATGAACAAGTATGACTTGAAGAAAACAATGGTGAAATTAAGTCTGTGCATGCTTCAAACAAGTTAAGATCACCTCACAATGGATGCACTCATAGTGTTTCGCTCATGAAATATGGTTTCACTCAAAGATATATGTAAGAATAGTACACATATATCAACAATAAAAGCACTTAAACAATACCACAATGATTAGAATGAATTACTTGCACAAATGAACCCAAACCATATACTTACTCACACAACTTACTCAATAGATCAAAAGCTACTTATCTCATGGATCATAAAGGTCTTTAATTAAAGGTTGTAATGGGGCTAAGGCTAAGGCATTCAGATTTTTGGATATGTGGTGGTAAAGAACATTCCAAAGACTTAATCATCGCACCAAAACTTAATCAATTTCGAGCACATTTTTCTCCATAGAGTCACCAAGAGCATATGGAAGCCAAATATCATCTTGTAATCAATCCAAAGACTTACATTCAAAACAATTTGCCGGAGAGCTAAATATTATTTTCTTTTGAAACTCTTTCTTGCTCTCATACTCATTTATTTTTATTTATTTATTTCACTTTTTTTTCCTTTTTCAATCTTTTTCTTTTTCTTTTCGGTAATCACACAATACATCAAGTAATGGGACAAGCCTATTCCCATACACACATCATCACTGTGAATAGAACATCTTCATGCCATCTTCATGTATACTAGCTTCGAAATCTTTAACCAAGTCTTTAGAACAAGGATAAGGATACCTATACTAGGCGAAGAGTTTAGATATGCATGGTTAAGAAAGAAAAGGCTATGCATAGGCTCAAAGGGGCAAACTAAGGGTGTCACAACTCGTGCGCACAGAAGGGACACATGGCTATTTGGCAAAGTGGTGGAAAACCTAGGTGCCTTCAATGATATCCACAATCAAAGTATGTATTAACTATAAGCTTTGCAAGTTAATATGAATAAGTTCTAGCAATCTCTAGTTCATTAAGGCTATTGCAAGTAATCATATGAGGCATGTATAAGCTATAAATGATTTACATTCAAGAAAGAAAGAACATATAGCTCAAAAGCTCACAAGGGTTAATTGTGATTCAAAACATAATTCTAACATGTGAATTATGTACCAAGTTTTACAAACCATATCTACTACGAGTAAGGATGAAAATGTCGATATCGATGGATATATCGCTAGTTAAATTTACGGATATCTCGCCTCAAATATCAGTATCGATATCGATATCGTTTACGGTCAAAAAAAATGACGGAAATTCGGTCTAAAAGTTGGAAATTTGGAATGAAACTTTGAGAAAAACTTAGGTATCCAATAATAGTTATATAGGACTAATAAAAACTATAAAATGACTTTTATATAATAAATATATGATGAATAATATGATTCTGACGATGACTAATAATATAAAATCTTAAATATAAATATAAATTGAAGTGAGTTACTATAATTGAATGTTAAAATGGTTAAAAACATAACAATAATCATACAAAAATTCAATGTAAGGAAAATGATAAAATAAGTTTAATATATTTAAAAATTGGAAAAAAAAGAATGAAAAAATAGGGTCAAATTTTGTTAAAAAATTGAAAGTAATGGATATATATAAAATTGGACAAAAAGTGAAAAAAAAAAGACTAACTTTTGAAAAATTGGAATAAATGAATAAAAAAGGAAAAAAACATAAAAAAACAATTGTCATTGGGTTTGGGGGGTCGAACCCAAGACACCCCCCAAAAGAGTTTAAAAGCCCACGCCAACTCTACTGGGTTGCATTTTGTTAATTTACATAATGTCAATTATATATGTATACAGATTCATCTGCTAACAACAGTCTACCCCTATCTCCCGCCGGGTCTGTAACTCGGGTTTTCCGACCCGGTGGCATGACCCGATGAAATATCCTTCGATTTACGTCTGATTTTCAAGAATTAATAGTGTATGTTCATCGTTTTAATCACAAGAAAAAAATCGGTGGACTCAAAACATGACAATTGTTCGATATTTTGGCGAATTTCTTTGTAACGACCCGTCCCAAATTCCTAGATTAGATTAGTGACTATTCACGATTAGTGAGGCTAATCCGTGATTAGTTGAGCGAAATCGGACGAACGATGCGAAATGACCGTTTTACCCTTGGGCGTGGCAAAACGTTGACTTTTCAATCGGGCGGTCAAATGGACTTTGACCGATGACCGTGATGTAGTTCGTGATGTCACAAGTTCATAAACAGGTGGCACGTTCAATTCCGACGTTCGAGGAGGAAGTTATGACGTTCGAGGAGGAAGTTATGACGTTCGGAAGTTTAGGGGCATTTTGGTAATTTTGGTTAAAAGGGCCAAATAGTTGACTTTTTGACCAGGATGTCCAATGGCCGAGGGCCGAGGACCGTTACGTAGATCGTGACGATACGAATCCATAGACAGGCGGCACGTCGAATTCAGACGTTCGACGGCGAAGTTACGGTTCAAGGAAGTTCCAAGTTACTATTCATGATAACACGTTTTACGAGACAAAAAGGAGAGTTTTGTCTTTTGTGGGCCCAGTTACTTTTCAGCAACCAATGGATGAGTGACAAGTGTCACCCATCCACTGGCTACCATTCCACATACATGCATAGCATCCCTTGCATTGCATCGATCATTCCCATTTTCCCCAAAACCTGATCTCACCCTCCCCCTTAAACCACAACCCATCCATTCGATCATGATGAGAAGCCAGAGAGTGAGAGGGTGGTTGAGGAGGCAGAGGATGGTGGTTGAGAGTGGCTGGACCGCCATACACGGCGGAGAAGACAGGTAACCCGATTACCCGATTAATGCCCATTTTTCCATTATTTTGAATATGACGTTATGGTTCATTGTGGGTGATTGGGAGATGATTAGGGAGTTGCTAGGGACATTTTAAGAGGATTTGGAGGGTGCTTCACGACGGAGGAAGGCTGGAAGGTGGCCGGGAAAAGCAGGGACCGTGGGGGGTGATTTTTATGGATCGATTTAGGAGGTTTTGATTAGTTTAGTTAATTGGAATAGATTGGAAAGGAGAAAATAGGATTTTTAGGATTGAAATGGGACAAAATGGACGAGATTTGAGGGAGGAACCAGGCCGGCCCGGTCACGCCGGTCCAGGAGAACTAGTGAACCGGCCAGACTCGGTTCGATCGCTGAGGACGATGCACTGTTCACCGGCGCGTGAGCCCACGCGCAGGGGCCTTTGGGTGGCGCGTGGCAGCGCGTGGTGGGGTTTCTGGGGATGTGTTCAACACACGAAATCTTCTATTCGATGTAACGAAGATTTTGGGACTGGTTTCGAGTCGATCGAACATCATTTCGATAGGTTTCGGGTTGTCCGAAGGTTTAGGATCGACTTTAAAAATAGTTAGAAAATCGAGAAAATTATGGGACTTCAATGAGAGGTTAATGAGGCTATTAGTAACCCTCTAAATGAATTTGGATAGGTTTGGGAGTCCTGGTGAAGGTGATTGACCCGGGAGACGGTTATGGAATGCGTATCGAGGCGCAGCTTCAGACGGTCTGTGAGTGGACTTTGATTTCTAAACTGTGATGCATGCATAAATGTTTTATATGGATTATGATTGTGATTATATGATATTGATTTGGGAATTTGTGAATTATATGGTTTCACGTATTTCGAGGCGATTTACGTGCTTGCACGTAAATCGAGGTTTTCCGGTTTTACTATGATTTTCCATACTTATGGTTTGGGATATGATTTCATGAAATGGTTTTGAATTCGAAAAGGTAAACTCGGGTTCGAAACCCATTTGATTACGGAATCGGGCCAGAGGCCCAATTGGTTTACGATTCGGACCGGGGGTCCAGTTTCTATATGGATTCGGGTCTAGCGCCCAGTTATGTGTTACAAATGGTTTTTATCGTTCATGACGGTTTATGGGAACTGGCATGAACCCATGAATGGTTTTATGATTCATGACGGCTTATGGGGGCCGGGCATGAATCTTGGAAAGGTTTAAAGAATGATTTCAAAAGGTTTTTCATATTCCATCCTTTATATATGATTGTCTCCTCCGAGGAGGGTCGTTGGCCTGGGTGGACCCCGGAGTAGTCACGGAGCACTGACTGAGTGGAGTTGCCCCCCAGTTGGGTTCCTTACTCTTAGGATAGGCATGGTTCGTTACCTCTAGGGAGGGTCATTGATCTACGGACATTGACTTGCGTGGACCCTGGAGAGACTTGGGTTTGAGACCCCAGTTAGCACACGTGTAGCTTTATTTTACCGTGACAGTTTCTGGATATGAATATAATGGATAAACATGATTTCAAGTGGTTTGGGAAATTGTGTTTTATGATTAGAAATTGATTTGGGTTGAGATCCCACATATGGTTATTATGTTATGGTTTTCAGTAAACAGTTTTGGGCAGGAGCCCGTATGACTTGTATTTACGGAATTTGGAGCTGAGACCCTAATTATGGATGTTTTAACATATATGATTGGATAAATTGTTTTACTATGCATGCATGCTTTTTAGTGAAGGGTATAAAGGTCTCTTATTAAAATGTTTTACGAAACTTATTACTTTTTGTCCACTCACAGTCTTTCTGTTTTTAATACCCTTCAGGTTGACATCGAATGTGGACTGTAGCAGAGACCGAGATATCACATGCCTCCTCCGGATCCTGGCGTACTCTGATAGCCCGGGAGAGCAAAGGTCAGAAATATCCCTTGTCTGACACTTCGTGTCAGACGGGAGCAGGGTCATCCCGCGTTAATCCCAGGGGGATTGGGATGGGTCATGTCATTCTTTCCCCCTTTCTTATATGCCGCCGGCCCAAAATACCGAAATTTCGGCGACATTCATCGATATTTTCATCCATGACTACAAATCATAATAATAAAAATATCTCAATTAGCACAAGAATTCCAATAAAGTGTTATGCAAATGCCATAATATTATTGTTTGTTCCAATTCATCATTGACTAGTTAAGGGCATCCTAAGACTTTTGAAATCAAATACATAAAACAAATATTTTTTTAATTTTTTTTTTGAAAAAAGTAACAAATGTTTTTTCTTTTTATTTTATTTTGAAAACAAAAAAATTAAAAGTATAGAATCAAGTATGAGATAGAGTTTAACAAAAATAACTAAGAGAACAAAAGTAAACGAAAATAAAAGATAAGGGAAGAGAATGCAAATCTGTTGTAGACTCCTCCATTGGATTGCTTCCCAACAAACGCTTGAATTTAACGGCTTCAGCCTAGACGGAGTACTTCAATCAACTCATTCGATGCAAGGTCTATGCACTCTTTCAAACTCCACATCGTGCTCACCAATTGTCTCTAGGTAAGGCGTCAATCCATCTTGAATCCGAGGGCCGAGTTCATGCGCGATTTCCTTGACTAGGGCATCCTCAAGTCTTGTTCATGGGCCTTAGATTAAATGAATGTCATATAGAGTGTTCCTTCAAGAGAGTTAGGTGAGAATATGTACAGGAAAAGAAAACGAGACATAGAAAAGAATATACATAAGAAATAAAAAGTATTTATAAGTAAGTATGGTATTTATGCACAAGTAAGATATTTATATTATAAACATATTTACACAAACGAAATCACACAAAAAAAATTTCAATCCCCGGCAACGGCGCCAAAAATTGATATGCAAAAACTAAGCATTAAATTAACACTTATTGAAAACGCATGCAATTTAAAAACCATTTTTGTGTAGATGTAGCATTGGTAAATAGAGATCGTTCTGGACAGGGGATTGAGGGTACCTAAACATGATTGTCGTTTGATTGGTTAATTAGGGGTAAATATTGATTTTAAATTCCTAAGTAATTAAAATAAATCTAAACTAATTTAATCTATTATTTACATGTGGTCAACTCATCTTTAACCTAACTCATTCATAAATTATGCCAATTCCAAAATTTATGAAATTCCATAACCTTAGTTGTACGAAATATAAGCATATTGTTTCAAGTACGTGCCGGGAATTGCCCTAGACACTTTCAATGATCTAGACTCGGGACCCCTTATATCTAATCAAGCATTAAACACAACATACAAGTATAACAAAAACCAAGATATTGAAACACATGGAAGATTATTGAAATTCATATAAGATATATAACCAGAATTATATTAAAGATTAATCCAACAAAATGATATTCAATATAAAACGACAATTACAGGGTAAGGGGATCGTGTTACATTTTTTATCTCGGTAATTGCCCTAGGGATGCAAAGTGGCTCGACACTCCTTGGTGAGACAACAGAGAATTGCCCTAGATTGTCGCGGATGAAGGTGTTTGTAGTGGAGTATGGTGTAATTGGCTATTACGAAGGAAATCTCGAATTGATGAAAAGAGAAATTTGGTTAAGCAAAGCTTTGATACAAAAATTGGCGACCCTTTTACAAATAACTTAAGTCTCTCTATGTATAGGAGAAAATTAATTCTCAAATAAATAGGAGTTCACAATTTAATTTTAAAAGAAAAAGGTTTAAACTAATTAAATTAAAATCCTAAAGGTAAAATGTATTCTAAATCCTAATGAAAGAATAAATACAAAAAATAATTAAAACGGTAATAAAAACTCCTAATTTAAAAAGGGAAAACAAATCCTAATTAAAAAGAACAATTTTCCTTAAAAATGAAGGAAAATACTTGCTGGAATTAAATAGGAATAGGCTCAATAGGAATCAGCTCATGGTTCACGCTGTCGGGACACGCGCGTCGAATTTGTTAAGTGGGGATCGGTCGGCGGCTGCAGAACTGGTTTATGGGCTATTTATATGAGTTCGGTAGCCTTCTATGGAAATCCTGAGTATATTTTGGTGGCCTCCTTTGTTTCAATTATAACTTCTTCAATATAACTCCGATTGAGGTAATTTTTTCGCCTAAAATCTCGTAATTCCAAGCTCTATCCAATTCTACACAATTCTCACAAAATATTCTACAATTGTTTGGTATTTAAACATTAAAAGATAAGTATAAAGGGTATACAATGATGCTTAATTTAAGGCTTATCAGGGTCCCAAAAAAAATATGAAACAACAATTATTCACTTAAACCATATCTAGCACTCATTTTAATATGAACTAAAAACCAAAATTTAGGAGTTTTTGGTCAAAGTCCATCTAAGCAAAGTCTTAAAACATGTCTAAGACCATCTCTTGCAATATGGTCCTAAATGACTACCTAAATTAAAATTTAGGACTCTAAAAATTAGTTTCTTAATAAATAATATAGAGTTATATTTTACCATCGCCAGTAATGACAGGTTATGCTATATTTTGTTCAATATTTTATTACTTTAATATCTATTTTACTTTAATGAATTAATAAACAAACTAAAGTTACATTTTAACTAATTTTTGGATATGTGACCAAATAAAAATATTTTGTATGAGATTATTTTGTGTAATATGTCAGTTCGTGAAATTAATTTAAATTAATTTTTTTTATCATTTATAAATATATGAAAAATTGTATGAGTGATAAATATATAAAATTTTGTATTAGTGATAAATATATAAAAAAATTTATGAATGAGAAAGTTTTTATGTCAACGTACTTAAAGATTTGTTGAAACTTGTTTAAGTCATAAAATTAGTTTGGAAAAATAAACCTTATTTTGCTCAATTTTATTTTTTCAATAAATTTTTGTAATAGCAGCACCTTCTAAATTTAGGGAAAAAAATAAAAAATTTAACTTTGATGCATATGCCAATAGAATAGTCTCATAAAAAGAAGAAAAAAATTAAAACAGCAGCTTTTGTCACAAAAAGTTTGATAGCTAGGATCTACATTTTTGCAAATAGTATTTGGTCATTTCTAGAGGGCTAGCTAAATATAGTTAGTCCTTTAGACAATTGATCAATTTTTGGCCCTTCAATTTAGATTTAAAATATTTACTAGAGATAAATTTTAGTCTAAAATTTCTAAATTACATAAATTTCTGAAATTTGTCGTTTAACCTAAATTTGGTC
Organism: Prinsepia uniflora; assembly: GCA_032719365.1. Classification (NCBI taxonomy): domain Eukaryota; kingdom Viridiplantae; phylum Streptophyta; class Magnoliopsida; order Rosales; family Rosaceae; genus Prinsepia; species Prinsepia uniflora. The sequence continues at coordinate 23,540,650 of CM064868.1, forward strand.
TTTGGCTAAAGATAGTTTAAAATACCAAAATTTAGCCTATGGACTAAAGACTATTTGCATAGGAATTGGGGCCCACTATTAGTTGTTTTTCCCCAAAAAACTGCCATTTTAATTTTTTAATCTTTCTCCCATCAAGCAGCCTTTTCTTCTCATTGTTGAAGCCGAAATTGTACACACTCGCAAAAACCTCCTTGATCTCTGCAAACAGTACACAAGAACCTATTGTTTGCCCCGATCAAAGTTCTGGGGGATTGTTCGACCAAGAATACTTTGATACTTAAGTCATATTTTAAGAGAGAAATCACAAGAGCTTAAAAAGCAATGAAATGACTTACCCTGAAAGTTAAATAAAATTTACTATTTATAGAGAAATCTTGCGAGCCTCGAAACATGCTGATTGATAGATTGATTTTGTAAATAATAATATATTTTTAATAAAATATAATATTTAATAATTATAATAATTTTTCATTATTAAGAAGAATGATGACTATTATGATGATTTAACATTAATAATAATTTTTCATTATTAAGAATAATGCAATTAATTCTCGAGGAGAATATTAATATCATTGAGGCTTTAATCCGATTCAATAATATATTCAGATGGTAAATATATTATTTAATGTGTTGGTGTATATGAGCCGTAAATGTCATTACTAGGGACAATTTGGACATTATATGTTTTATGGTGATTATAGTTTCATAAATGCCTCCACATCACTTAAGAATTCGGGGAATCCTACAGCTTGTAAGTTTTGGTAGTCGCAATAAATTATATTTGGAGTAGGACTATGTCTTATCTTGTATTGTTCTTGTGTTGGATAAATTCTACTGGGTCAGGATGTTACTTCAAAAATCATTTGAGTAAACATTGAGCATGAGCTTGTGTGATTGGGTTTAGCATGCTATCCGTCTGTAATTAACCCCTGTGTGTATGAATTTTAATATTTATTTAATGAAATTTGTAACTTTCATTTCATAAAGATTAAAACTCCTCCGCTGTTGATGAGGAATATATATGTAGTGAGGTGAATTCAATTGTAATCAATTCACGACATTCACCCATTAATTTGTGGGATTTTTTTTTCTCTTTAATAATAAGGTTCTACAGCCCCTAATCTAAAAATCTCCATTACCAGAAATCTAAATTTCTTTCTTCATGTGGTGCGGCTAGAAAGTTGAGGAAGAAGAAAATTTTATTTTGATCTTTTTCTCCTTATCACATATGGGTTGTAGAGAAGAAAAATAAAAACGTATTCTTCTCTCTGCTGTTTCATAATAACAATAGGGAGAGGTGGAGTCTCAGGTCGGCTTAAAGTGCTGGTGGGGACAGAAAAAGGCATGTGGGAATGCTGACATCTGATTGCTATTGTGAGGTAAGGAAATATTTTCAATTTTCCCTTCCTCCTTGTTTCTAGTCTACAGGTGGAAGTGGAATTCCAGATGAGGTTCGTTTTGTAGGGATGATGCAAGCAGAAGGCTTGTTTTGACCTTGATCTTTCCTTTGTCTCTCTGGCCTGATGCAATAGAAGAATCCCTTTATGCCTTTTTTTTTTCTTTTTTTTTTGCATTTTTTCTTTATTGTTCCCCTTGTTGCAGATGAGGAGAAGATGGAGGATGTGCCAAGGCTAAGGTACTACAGACGCAAAAAGACTTGACCTTTTGTTTATCGCATAGTGCACTCCTCGTGCTTGTTCTTTACTTGTTTTCTTATATATATATATATACATATTTACTTGGGTGATCGTTCTTTTTCTTGTTCTTCCTGTTTAGTAAGAACATTGATTGTATTATCATTTATAACATTAACTATTTTGCAACAATTATCGTTGCAGCCAAAGCTTATATCCGGGGAGTCAGATTGTTGACTATCATTATCTGTAGTGGAATGTGAACTCCAATCGTCAGTGTGTTCTTATCAATATCGAAGACAATATACTCCTGAACAAAGAGAACTAGTTTGGGCCGCTTGGAAAAAAATTATGTTACAAATTCGATCAAATATATATATAATATTATTATATCTAATTTCAGAAATTAATATATATAATTTCTTTTTTCAATTACGTCGTTTCGACGATTTTGGGAGCTGCAGGAAACTAGTTGCAGTGATTCAAGCAATGTAATACTCTATTTTTAGATACGATCATTTCAAGATGCAGGAACGCGTACTTTCGGTGAAATTTTGAAGTACTCATTTTGTGGGAGTTTCTAGTTGGTAGATATGGGGGCTGGCATCTGTGTCTTCTTGTTAAGCACGGTGGTAGGTTGGTGCGGAGAATATTCTGCGACTGATATCAGTATTGCGAGGGAGCTGATGTTAGCATGGATTGCACTCTCTTGCGACGGAGGTTGACGCCTGTGTTTCCTTGTCAAGCGTCGCGGTAGGTTGGTGCGGAGAACATTCTGTGACTGACATCAGTATTGCGAGGAAGCTGATGTTAGCGTGGTTTGCAATCTCCTACCGCGGAGGCTAGCGCCTGTGTTTCCTTATCAAACGAGGTGGTTGGTTAGTGCGGAGACCATTCTGTGGCTGACGTCAATATTGCGAGGGAGCTGATGCCAACATGGTTTACTCTCCTGCCATGGTTAATCAATCGACACAGGTGGATTCTAGTTGTCATCGGCAATCTTCTTGTCAGTCCTATGGTTTAACAATTAATGGATACAAGCAATTGATTTATAGAAAATTTCGACAAGACTCGACAATTTCGTTCCTTCCTATGTGCGCATGTGACTTGGCTTACTTGGAGGATTTGTACACCAGAGAGTAAGTGGGAGAGCTGGAGACGAGCCAGGTAGAGAAAATGTTTCTCGAAAGAACAAAGAGGTATGCAAGGGTTGTTTGGCTTATCCCTTCCTGTCCTTGTTAGAAGAATGGCTTTCGGTTGACCTCAACCTTGCAATTGGGTGGCATCAGTGTGATTCTTGTGCTTTAGAAATGCATTGGACTTGCCACTGTGCGAGGTTCCACTTGCTATAACGCATGGTTAGAGTTCTTCTAGTTTGGGGTGTAACTTTCTTTAGCGTTGGATAGAGATTTGATCTTGAAGGCCTTGTTGAATTTGAAGTAGGGTGGCACCAAGGTGGGACTTGATAACTGAGGATTGGATGTGTCCCATGTGAAGCTCGCGATGTCGCTCTTCATTATGCTAGCTGTTGATACCATATCGACCAACCAGGCTACATACGAGCAGCACAGCCAGGTGATCGGCATGCCCACCAGTTTGTAGGCAATGCTAGTTGTGTTAGTCGACAGGCTATTTAGGAAAAGTCATTCGGCAACCAACACAGATGGTTCCAATCGGCAGGCGTACCCAAGTACTCCACTCAACACCAATTCCATGTCACACCAGGAAGTTGGTTGGCACCTAGCACACATCCCAAATCTGCGGGGCACGTGGAAACATCTCCTATTGTAACTTGGAACCTACTTCTTTCATAAAGGTAACTCTCTCTCATAACATCTCTCTCTAGAACACACACAAGCTAGACTCTACAGTCTTTGTGTGGTGATCTGCCTATCAGGTGTTCCATATGCTCACTGACTAAAGCATCAAAGCCTCTTAGGCTAGCACGCCACCGGTGTCTAGTGTTTCTTTTCTGCCTTGCAAGTCCCTCGATGTGTAGAAGTAAGAGATCAATTAGCACCCTCAGTGGGTCTAGATACCCTTCAGCTGGTGCTAGATTCCCCAACGGATCTCATCACGTTAGATCCATTTGGGGACTAAATATTTGGCGCTGTCTATGGGAACTCTGACTAAGTTCCTCCTACTAGCTCACATACATCTACTCTAGCTACCTGCCGATTCAAATGTCTGCCGAGCAAGATGGTGGTGAGCTCAACAATACTCCATAGGGAGATCGCAACATAACAAGAATCGACGTGCCTTCTGAGGTCATGCTCATGCTCAAGATGTTGAGGACCCTCCATCATAGGTAGCGGAACTCATGAAAGGAAATGCTTCTATCGAGATCAGAAACCATGTGTGGGGAGATCAACATGGAAGCACCCTCGTTATCCTCCAATCCACAAGGGAAGAACTGAGGGAGTAGTGAACGGCAACGAAGTGGTTCATGGTTGTCGTTGTCGATTGGTAGGTGGTCGATCCTTGCCAACTAAAAGCGACGGGAGCCTACCGATTGAAACCATCTAGGTGCATGCGATTCCACCAAATAGATGCAGCTGGACCTTCAAGGACGCATATTTTCCATAACGCCCATGAACTACTCAATAGGAGGACTACGCAAGCCCAGAGAACTTAACTAACCTACCCAACGAACGATCCTAGAATCCAAGACTAGCCACCTCTGCTCCTCTTATTACAAAAAGGCCATTTTCAATCAAGATCAGCCCTGAGGATAACACAATGTTAGAAAGTACTAGCCCAACAGTCGAAAGATTAGATGATGCTGACTCGACAACTATTGTGTTTGACAGAAGGTGAAAGCAGACTGAACAGCCGAGGAAGAGTACCAGTAACGCAAGTCGTCTACCCGTCGCTGGAAGACTCGGACCACTATCCAAACCTTCCTAATCAGATAACATCGTTTAGGAGCTTTTTCAGCGCGTTCGTGAATTGGAGAATGACAAGTAGAAAACCAAGTCTCCAATGAAGATCAAGGTTAATATCGACCCCTTCAAAGAACGTATTCTGTAGTATAGACACGAGACGGAGGTCAGACCCCTCAAGATGCTTTGTACACCAGGAGGGAGATCCTCTCACTCACATAAACAACTACCAATCTACCATGGAGTTCAAAAACCTCTCTGACGAAGACTAATGCTTAATCTTTAACTGCACCCTTATGGAAGCTGCACTGAACTAGTTTTACCGTTTAGAACCACAGACGATTGATTCCTTCCACCAGTTGCACGCGGCCTTCCTAAACTAGTTAATGATCCAGATAGATCGATTACTAACCACAGAAGATCTAGGCATTATTTGATAGATGGAGAAATGTTTTCCTTATCTGTTTAACGTTTTGTTGTTTGGTAGGAGCAGTGGTGTGGTTAGTCGTAGTTTCCCTTATGTTTTGTATTTGTAAATGTCAGAGTCCGACTCAACTAGTGGATCTTGGGGCAGATCCCCGCAAACTTTTGGTGTTGAAACACCTTCTCACTCAACAAGTGATATGCCAAGTGATAGGAGCGTTTCGTCAACCTCTAGTGGGTCCTCGTCGATCGATAGTAGCTCTGCATCGTCCACTTCGATTGATAGCTTAGATATAGCTTTAAGGTTGCCGAGGAAAGAATTAAGAAACCAAGTGAGGGTTCCGACTAGAGTAAAGGCATATAGGAGAGGCAGAGTGCCAAGTGGCAACCAAACATAGAGGATAGATGGGGTGCCGAACGACAACCAAATATAAAGACTAGGCAGGGTACCGGTTAGGAAGCTTCAACGTTAAAACCTCTCGTGATCCAACTTGAAAGTGATCAGGAGGAGGGCGAGATGGAAGATAGGTCTGGGACTGAGTCAGATGGCGAGCACAGTCTTCCAAATGCCATTCCGATCATAAAGTCGGACTATATTGTTTACCATGAAGGTAATGCCATTCGGCAAGCAGATCTTGACAGGTTCCGAGAGTTGTACAATGTGCCGATGGAAATAGTGATGACCACTTCGCCGTGGGTCGCAAGGCCGAGCTGTCCCCTAGAAGGTACCATCCTATTGTATGTGGACTGCTTTAAGCATGGTGTCTTCCTGCTATTGCATCCTTGGCTGTCGGACATGCTGGCGAGGGCCAAGATTGCTGTCAGCCAGCTCAACATGAATGAGTGGATCACGTTGATCATCGTCTACACTGCCTTCCAATTGGGAGGTCTACCAGAACCGTTCGAAGGCCAGCTCTGCTACTTGTACCAATTCAAGAAATAGATGAATAGCCTGGGTTGGGTGCAGATGGAATGTGTGAACAAATTGGCATGCGATGCATTCATTACTGATATACCAACCTTCTAGAAGAGTTGGAGGCATCGGTTCTGCTGGGTTTCTAGGGCTTGGGAAGGAAACGTCAGCCAAGCCAAAGATCAGATACAAACTCATTTTCAATCAAAGAGGTTATAATGCATGCCGATTGACCTTTTAATTTATCCTATAGAGTGAAATTGGGCTTGCCGAGTGGGAGACTTATGTGTTTTTCTTGTGCAGGGGATTTCAAAGGGACTTGGTGATAACGCCCAAACTACGCATTAAATTAAATACGTAATTCGAGTATTATGCAATTTAAACTCTTTTTGTGTAGTTGTAGTATTAAGAAATAGAGACCGTTCTTAACTGGGGAAATTAGGGAATATTAATAATATGTTAGTTAAAAAGAGTAATGAATAATCAACGAATAAACTAATGAGTGAATTAATGAAGATATAAATAGATAACAAATTAATTAAAGAATAAAACAATAAAAGAATAAAAGAATAAAAGAATAAAAGAATAAAAGAATATGGATGGGCGGTTTTTAGGAATTGTAATCATACAAAACAAGTAAAAACATAAATAAACTAATTCTATTCCTATTTTATCCTATATACAAGTGGACTTTCTTCAAACACAAATTCTACCACCACTCTAACATTTGCATAATTTGAACATATTATAAAATTCTACTTTCACCATCTTTCACATGCATACATTTTCTTAATAATATAAATGCACCGAACAACGGTCATAAATACTTATAAAATGATTAACCTAATGTTTATGATTTGAATGTGTGTCAAACATTTAAATCTCTTCAATTTTTTATTAAGTGCACTGAACAGCAGTCATAAACACTTAGCATAAAATTGAAGCTTAAGCACTCAAATGTATGAAGTAAATGAAGTTCGGAAAGTAGAACACATTATAATGATATTCTTGTCTACAAAAGTTAGAAAGAAAATACCCACAAAAATATTGAATTAAAGAAAATAAAACCGAAACAATAATGAGAGCTTAAGCAAGGAAAAACAAGTTACACTTTCGGAATCTAAGAAAACTTGTGATTCCGAAAATGGATGGAAAAAAATGAAATGTTATTCACAAGATTTTCTGACAGCAGAAGAAACCTTATGAAGATGAAGGAATAAACATGAGAATGCGAACTTAAACTCTAATTGCAATGGAAATACTAAGTCTTGGTATTTCTAAAGTAAGCATACAATTTGTATTTAAAAGCTCTCTCAAAACAAAGTTCCCTAAACAAGTGAAATGAACCCATATTTATAGGGAGAAAAAGCTACTAAAAATTAAAATAAAGTAAATAAAAATTACAATAAAAAATAAATAAAAATGAAATGATGAATAATGATGAACAATGATGATTAATGATGAAATTAGGAATGGTTTGGAGCTGATTTTGCTGATTTTCTGATGCAAAAAGGGAGTGGTTTGGAGTAGTTTTGTGCAGAAAAAATGATTGAAAGTGACTGAAGAGGGAGAGCAGGTGAGATTCGGTAGGGGAAGGTTGAATGGGAGTGCAAAGGGTTGGTGAGTTGCTGCTGAGCTGCCGTACAGAGGTTCAGCGCACGCGAATTGGCTGGAAATCTTCATTTCGGGACGAGCGTGCCAAAAACAGATGTGCGTTTTCAGTAGATGGCTACAGGCGCTTCTGGGCTGGAGAGAAGCTGGGCCGCAGGCAGAATGGATTGGGCCTGAGCTTTGGGCTGGATTCAGATTAATTTGGGCTTGGACGCAATCTCTAGGCTACACACAAACAAAAAGTGGCTAAAATATGAATTGGGCTTACCAAATTAATATTAATTAATATACATAATTCAATCGAATTTCGTCCATAATTTCTTCGTTATAATTCCGATCGGGACGATTCTTTCGCCAATAAACCCTTAACCATTTGTCTCAAAATTTCATCAATATTATGGCATAAAAAATTTTCACTATAAGGCATTTAAGCATATGGAATTTAAGAGTTAATAAATGGTAACAAAATGTTTCAACAAGTAAGATAATGAGTAAATGACAGGACCTATCCCAATCTCCCCGGGATTAACGCGGGATGACCCTGCTCCCGTCTGACACGGAGTGTCAGACAAGGGATATTTCCGACCTTTGTCCTCCCGGGCTATCAGAGTACGCTAGGATCCGGAGGAGGTATGTGATATCTCGGTCTCTGCTACAGTGCACATCCGATGTCAACCTGAACGGTATTAAAAACAGAAAGACTGTGAGTGGACAAAAATAAAGAGTTTATAAAAACATATTTCATAAAGACCTTTATACCCTTCACTAAAAAGCATGCATGCATAGTAAAACCATTTATCCAATCACATATGTTAAAACATCCATATTTCGGGTCACAGCCCCAAGTTCCGTAAATCCAAGTCACACGGGCTCCTGCCCAAAACCATTTACAGAAAACCAGAACATAGTAAACATACGTGGGATCTTAGCCCAAATCCATTTATCATTATAAACACAATTTCCCAAACCAATTGAAATCATGTTTATCCATTATATTTCATATCCAAGAACCTGTCACGGTAAAATAAAGCTACACGTGTGCTAACCGGGGTCTCAAACCCAAGTCTCTCCAGGGTCCACCCAGGTCAATGTCCGTAGATCAATGACCCTCCCTGGAGGTAACGAACCATGCCCATCCTGAGAGTAAGGAACCCAACTGGGGGGGGGGGGGGGGCGACTCTACTCAGTCAGTGCTCTGTGACTACTCCGGGGTCCACCCAGGCCAACGACCCTCCCCGGAGGAGACAATCATATATAAAGGATGGCATATGAAAAACCTTTTGAAATCATTCTTTAAATCTTTCAAGGATTCATGCCCGGCCCCCACAAGCCGTCATGAACCATAAAATCCTTTCCAAGGGTTCATGCCAGTTCCCATAAACCGCCATGACCCGTAAATCCATTTCAAGGGTTCATGCCGGTTCCCATAAACCGTCATGACCCATAAAAACCATTTTATAACACATAGCTGGGCCCTAGGCCCGAATCCACATACAAACTGGACCTCAAGTCCGATTCGTAAACCAACTCGGCCTCCGGCTCGATGCCTCGTTAAATCAAATGGACCTCAAGTCCGAGAGTTACCGTTTTCAAATCCAAAATCATTTCATGAAATCATATCCAAAGCCATAAGTATGAAAAATCAGTGTAAAGTCAGAAAACCTCGATTTACGTGCAAGCACGTAAATTGCGTCGAAATACGTGAAACCATATAATTCACAAATATCCAAATCAACATCATCAAATCACATTCATAATCCATATAAAACATTTATGCATGCATCACAGTTTAGAAATCAAAGTCCACTCACAGACCGTCCGAGCTGCCGCTTCGATTTGCGTGCCATAGGCTCTCCCGAGCCAATCGCTATCACCGGGACTCCCAAACCTGTCCAAATTTTAATAGAAGGTTACTAACTACTTAATTAACCTCCTACAAAAGCCCCGTAATTTTTCCAAACTTTTAACTTATTTTAAGCTGATCCTAAACCTTCGGACAACCCGAAACATATCGAGACGATGTCCGATTGACGCGAGACCAATCCCAAAATCTTCGCTACATCGAATAGAAGATTTAATTTGTTGAACACTTCCCCAAATTATGGCCCACGCGCCCTCACGCGCCCTAAGAAGGTTGAAAATATTGTTCTTCGTCTCCTACCTCCAGCAGTTACTGTGCAGAACCGGTTCACTGTTCATGCAATGTGCTGAACCGGCGTGATCGGTTCAGTGCTTTTCCTCCCTTATTTTGGTCCGATTTCAACCCTAATTAATCCTATAATTCATATCTCTTCATTCCCTATCAATTTCAATCATCAAAACAACCTAAAACTACACAAACCCCATGGTTTAATTCTTGAACCATACGGTTCAAGGTTCCAAAACTGCACCCACGGCCTCACAGCCGTCCAACCACCCTAGAAACCTTCTTATTAAGTCCCTAGCAACCTAAAAATCACTTCCTAGGCACCCAAAAGCAACCATAATGCAAGAATTGAAAAATGGAAAGGATTGGGCCTAACCGTGAACCTCTCGGGTTTTTGGCTCCACCGCCCACGGCGGTGCTGTCCTGGGCCGACCACCTCATGCACGGTCTTCCTCTCACTCTCTGGTCCTCCCAGCTGGTCATGGGTTGAAGGTTGGATGGGTTTAGGTTGTACAAAGATGGAGAGAAATGGTGAGATCGGGTGGTTTGAGTTTGCGTTTGAAATGAAGAAAATGAAATGGATGGTCGATGCATGAATATGTGTGGGCTGTGCAATGGATGGGTGACACTTGTCACTCATCCATTGGGCCTCCATAAACATCTGGGCCCCACTAGAGTCCAAAAGTTAGTTCGTTTCGTAATTCGTGCAATAGTGCACTTGAACTTCCGTGAACCGTAACTTCTCCGTCGAATGTCCGAATTCGACATGCCGCCTGTCTATGGATTCGTATCGTCCTTATCTACGTAATAGTCCTCGGCCCTCGACCATCGGACATCCCGGTCAAAAATTCAACTATTTGCCCCTTTTAACCATAATTACCAAAATGCCCCTAAACTTCCGAACGTCATAACTTCTTCCTCGAACGTCGGAATTGAACATACCACCTGTCTATGAACTCGTAACGTCACGAACTACGTCACGGTTATCGGTCAAAGTCCAGTTGACCGCCCAAACGAAAAGTCAACATTTTACCACGCCTAGGGACAAAACGGTCATTTTGCATCGTTCGTCCAATTTCGCCAAACTAATCACGGATTAACCTTACTAATCGTGATTAGACACTAATCTAATATAGGAATTTGGGACGAGTCGTTACAGTAAATATGGTGAATTGGATCTCAACATGAATAAGACAAGTATGAATTACCTCAGAAGGATATGCACTCATAAATTCACTCAATTTGTAAGGGTTTGTGTTTGCACTCAAAATATGTGAGAAAAATGCTCACATAATAGAAGTAAAGTACTTTTACAAAATCTCAAACAAACACCTCAAAATTAAACATACTTGCACAAATGAACCAAAACCATAAACTTACTCAAGTGATAAACCCAACTAAACAAATTTTACCATCTTAAGGATCATAAAGTCTTTATGAAGGTTGTAATGGGGCTAAGCTTAGAGGCCAGGAAAATATTGGACAAGTGGTGCTCAAATTTGTTCCAAGACTAAATAGATTCCCAAAACATAACATAACTTTCCAACCTTAGTGCAATGATATCATGAATTCATCCCTTCGAATATAGGCCAAATTTCAACATGTTCAATCATTCAGATTACAAATGTAAAGAACTTAACTTAAATATAATCAAACTTTATTACCTTGATAGAGACTCAACATTTTTTTTTCATATATCAAGGTAATAACATAATACAACAAAGTTTGAGTAAGTAAATCCATACACATAAAAGTCTTCAAAACATTATCAATTTCTCTTCACACCAATTTCATGTCTTCAATCAAGTCTTTGGAACAAGGATGAAATATGTCTATACTAAGCTCAAGTGTTTAGATAATCATGGTGATGAAAGAAAGGTTTAATGTGGGCTCAAAGGGGTTAAAACTAAGGGAGTCGCAACTTGTGCGCACAAAATAGGAAACATGGATGTTTGAATTTATGGTGTTAACCCTAATGCCTTAATCATATCCAAAATCAGAGAGTTTAATGACTTAAAAGCTTTGAAAATCACATAGAATAAGTTCTAGTACTCTAGAGTTCATTAAGATCTATTGCAAGCAGTTATGATGCATATGTATATCAATTTAAACAAAGAACTTATTAATCACTTATCAAAGATGTATATATAGTTCTAAAGCTCACATAAGATTCAAATAATTCATACTTATCTTAACATGCTCGTTTATGTACCAATTTACATGCATTATCTAAAAGTTATAACATTTAATCACAAAGTATTAACAAACGAATTCAAGTTATAGTGATCATCTTTATAGTCATAACATACTTATTCCCTTCATTATTATCATTGACAGGTTAAGGGGCAACTTAAGTCTCGAAAAAAAACGAAAAGACTCAAGAAAGCCGAAATATTTATTTATTATTATTATATTATATTTTTTTTTGTGAAAAAATGTAAATCCTTCCCCCACACTTAAACTCTACATTGTCTTCAATGTAAGAAAGTAGAAGTGAAATGAACATAGACTCTAAGTAAGGAAGAGGATTTACGAAAATAAAATAAGAAAAGCACTAAAGAAACAAAATAAAGGAGAGTTAAGGGATTAAAGAGAGCAAATCTGCGGTGATGACTCCTTCACGACTCGGAAATACATTGGGTTGCCTCCCAAAAAGTGCTTGAGTTTAATGTCCGATCAGCCTAGACGAAGTGCTTGAATCAATTCATATGATGCGGGGTCGTAGCACTTTTGCTGTTTCCACATCGTGCTCTCCAAATGCCTTGATGTAAGGTTTTAGTCTGTGGCCATTAACTTTGAACTCCTTCCCAGTTTCAATGCTTTTGATCTGTATGGCTCCATGGGTAAACATATTAGTAACAAAAAAAGGACCTACCCATCTAGAACATAACTTACCAGGAAAGAGTCTAAGCTGGGAATTGAATAACAAAACTTTCTGTCCAGTGTCAAACGTTTTACTCTTGATCTGCTTGTCATGAAATGCCTTAGTCTTCTCCTTGTAGATAATAGTGTTTTTGAATGCATCATTCCTGATTTCCTCAAGCTCACTCAGCTGGAGCTTTCGATACAAACCGGCGTCATCTAGCTTGATGTTGAAAGTCTTGACAACCCACCATGTTTTGTGCTCCAGTTCCACCGGAAGGTGGCATGCTTTTCCATAGACCAACCAATAGGGTGACATCCCTATAGGCGTTTTGTAGGCCGTCCTGTAGGCCCAAAGTGCCTCATCCAATCGCTGGCTCCAATCCTTGCGACTAGGGCCCACGGTTCTCTCTAAAATCTTCTTAATCTCCCTATTGCTGACTTCGGCCATTCCACTCGTTTGAGGATGATAAGGTGTAGAGACTCTGTGAGTGACACCGTATCATTTCATTAAGGCTTCAATGGTCTTGTTGCAGAAGTGACTTCCACCATCACTTATCAGGACCCGTGGGATCCCAAACCTGGAAAAAAATGTTAGTTTTGAGGAAATCTGCAACAATTTTGGAGTCATTAGTCCTGGTGGCTTTAGCTTCCACCCATTTCGAGACATAATCAACAGCAAGTAAAATATAGAGATAACCATTAGATTGAGGAAATGGACCCATAAAATCAATACCCCAAACATCAAATATTTCAACAGTTAAAACATAATGTTGTGGCATTTCATCCCTCCGTCCTAAGTTTCCTGATCTCTAACATTTATCACAGGCTAAACAGAATGAATGTGCATATTTAAAAAGTGTGGGCCAATATAATCCAGATTCTAAAATTTTAAGTGCAGTTTTTCTAGATCCAAAGTGACCTCCACAAGCATGGTTATGGCAGAACTCTAGGACTAACCTATGTTCAATATCAGGGAAACATCTCTTAATCAATAAATCTGCACAGTGTTTCCATAAATATGGTCCATCCCAAACATAGTACCTAGCATGCTTCTTGAGTTTATCTTTTTGTGCACGAGTGAGAGTGGAAGGTAACTGCTTGGTGACTAAGTAATTTACGATATCAGCATACCAAGGAGTACTTACCTGGATTCCGAAGAGTTGTTCATCCAGAAACATCTCCTGAATCGCCACGGTATCTCGTTCATGTGCTATGCAACTCAAATGGTCTACCACCACGTTTTCTACACCTTTCTTGTCCTTAATCTCGATGTCAAACTCTTGAAGAAGAAGAATTCACCGGATTAGCCTTGGTTTAGCTTCCTTCTTGGCTAGAAGATACTTTAGTGCTGCATGATCAGTGTAAATAATGACTTTAGTTTGAAGTAAATAAGAGCGAAATTTATCTAAAGCAAACACAACAGCAAGCAACTCCTTCTCGGTAGTGGTGTAGTTCATTTAGGCATGATTCAAAGTTCTGGATGCATAGTAGATGGTGCAGGGCTTCTTATCCCGCCTTTGTTCGAGTACCGCACCAACTGCATAATCATAAGCATCACACATTAGTTCAAAGGGTAAGGACCAATCCGGGGCACAAAGAATGGGTGTAGTGGTTAAAAAAATTTTAAGCTTCTCAAAAGCTTCCTGACAGTCTGCATCCAAGACGAAGGGTGTCTCCTTCTGAAGCAATCGGCACAAGGGCCTTGCAATATGGGAGAAGTCTTTGATAAATTTTCTGTAGAAACCTGCGTGACCAAGAAATGAACGGATCTCTATCACAGAAGTGGGAGAGGGTAAGTGGCACACAATATCAACTTTAGATTTATCAACTTCAATTCCTCTTTCAGAGATAATATGACCTAAGACTATCCCTTGTCTAACCATAAAATGACATTTTTCCCAGTTAAGTACTAGATTAGTTCCGACACACCTTTGTAAGATAAGTTCTAAGTGTTCTAATCATGCATCAAAACTATCCCCAAAGACACTGAAATCGTCCATAAATACTTCAACTATTTTTTCGACATATTCAAAGAAAATAGAAAGCATGCATCTTTGGAAAGTACCTGGGGCGTTGCATAAACCGAAGGGTATTCTTAGATAGGCAAAAGTGCCAAAAGGACGAGCGAAAGTTGTTTTTTCTTGATCATTTTGAGTGATACAAATTTGATTGTACCCGGAATAACCATCATGAAAACAGTAATATGAGTGACCTACTAACCTTTCAAGCATTTGATCAATGGAGACAAAGGGAAGTGATCCTTCCTAGTTGCTCTGTTTAGGCATCGATAATCTATGCAGACTCTGTATCCGATCACTGTTCACTGGGGCACGAGATTACCTTCGTTGTTCGCAACAACTGTGACTCCACTTTTCTTCGGGACTACTTGGACTGGTGAGACCCATTTACTGTATGAAATTGGGTAGATGACACCACAGTCCAAGAGTTTGATGACCTCTTGTTTCATGACCTCCATCATCGGAGGATGGAGGCGATATTGAGCTTCACGAGAGGGTTTTGCATCATCTTCTAACAAGATTCCATGCACATAGGTTGTAGGGCTAATTTCCTTGATGTCTGACAAAGTCCATCCAATGGTTGTCTTGTACTTCATCAAGACAAGTACCAATCTATCTTCCAGTGATCTGGTTAGCGCAAAAGACACTATGACAGGAAAAGTGTTGTCCGTGCCAAGATAGGCATACTTCAGGTGGTCAGGTAAAACCTTGAGCTCAAGAACGGGGGCCTAAACCACTAAAGGAAGAGTGGCATTAGTACTAACTGAAAATGACAAGGGTCCATGAGGATTCACCATTCAGGGGGCCTCATTGAGGGTCATGAATTCTTCCCAAATTCGAGGCTCTAGTTCATAATCCGTGTCGTTAACCAAGGCATCCCCCGATTGAGTTAGGCCAACTCCTTCCTGGATTACCATATTGAGCGTGTCTTCTCGAATTGACTCAAGATGTTTCTCTACAAAAGAAGTGCACACATCAATAGAAAAAGTAGTTTGAGTTGTGGAACTAGGGTACCTCATGGCATCAAAAATGTTGAAGCCAATTTCCTCTTCATCGACTTCCATAGTTAATGTACAATTGAATACATCAATCTTCGTTTTGGCAGTTCTCATGAATGGTCTTTCTAACAAAATTAGTGGAGCTTGATTTGTAGGGGAATCCTCCATGTCCAGGACATAAAAATGCGCGGGGAAGATGAGCTGGTTAACCTGCACAAGAACATCTTCGACGTATCCCTTGGGATACACATTAGAACGATCGGCTAATTAAATGATAACATCATCATGCTGTAGTTTACCTAAACCTAGGGCAACATATAACGAATACGTCATAACATTAATGGATGCACCTAACTCTAGCATGACTTTATCAAAAGACTTGTTACCAATCACGGAGGGAACAGAAAAACTCCCTCGATCCTTCAACTTTGGGGGTAGCCGACGTTGGATTACAACAAAAACTGTTTCACTCACCATTACACCCTCATTCTCCCTCATTTGGCACCTTGGAGTGCATACTCTTTTAGAAATTTTGCGTATTTCGACACTTGTTTAATGCACTCGATCAAGGGCATGTTTATTTGCACCCTTTTAAAGATTTCCAAGATTTCCATATCGGATTCATCCTTCTTAGATTTGGCAAGCCTACTTGGAAATGGTGCATGGACAAACGGGAAATTAGTAACAACCAAACTTGAAGGGATTGGGTCATTACCTTGTGTGTGGGTAGGTTGAACTGGCGGTTGTGCCATGGTGGTCTTAGTGTCCACCTTGTGCTTTTCATCCTTAGAAACGGCTAGATTTGGCTCTATTTCACCGGGCACTTTACCACTTCGAGTGATAATCGCATTGGCTTCAGGTCTTGCATTCAGGTTGGGTGTAAGTTGAGGTGGAAGCACCCCGCTAGCTTGGATCTTATCCATGATGTAACAACCCGTCTCGAGAGCCGGGATTAGTAGGTGTGATTAGTGAGGGTAATCAAGGGTTAGGTGGTCCCGAGGGGTCCGGGAACTTAGAATGACGATTTTGCCCCTAGGTCGGGCAGAAATGTTGACTTTTATTTCGGGTGGTCAATTGGGGATTGACCAGTGACCAGGACGTAGTTTAGGTCGTCACGAATCCTTAGGCGGGTGGCACGCCTGATTCCGACATCCGAGGAGGAAGTTGTGATGTTCGGAAGGTTGAGGGCATGACCGTAATTTGAGTAAAGTAGGGGGAATAGTTGACTTTTTCTACGGACGAGTTTTGGTACGTTGACCTAGGATGGTTAGATAGATCTCGTCGTCCTGAGTTCGATGACAGGCGGCACGTATGCATCGAACTTACGATGAGTGAGATACGGGTCTAGAACGTTAGTGGCGAAACCATAAAATGAGTTAAAAAGAAGGGTAAATTGGTCTTTCTGCACATTGGGAATTGTGCAGAAAGAAAGAAATGGACGGTTGAGATTGGGCCATGTGGGAGTGCTTGGATGGAGGATGGTGACACATGGCAGGTGTGTAGAGGATTCTGGTGGAATCCTGTACGTGCGCGGTCCTAATTAACTGGGGTGCACCTGTGTGTGCCCGTGTGTTTGTTCTTCGACACAGACAGAAACAGAGTGAGCTGGTGAGGAGAAATTGAGGAGTGATTGTGGCTGGTGATGAGTTCTGGTGAGTGAGGGAGAGACAGGGAGGTCAGTGTGAGCTGGTGGTCGTGAATTGGTGGAGGAATCGTGCACGGCGGCACGGTGGAGGTGCGGCAAAATTCTGGGGAAACAGGGAGGCCGTGAGACTGTGGTGGTGGCTACGCCGTGAGGTGGCTCAATTCAAGGTAGGGGGAGCTGTAGGAGGTTGCAGGGGACCCAACGAACACCGTGGCACGCGGCGGTGCGCACGGCGGAGCTGCAATCGAAAGGTGAGGCTTCCTGCTCTGTTTTCCCGTGAAATTTCAGTATGGAAGTCGTGAGTCTAGGCTTAGTGTCGATGGGATTGGAGGTCAGGGTTATGTTCAGGGAGGTCCTAGGAATGATTTGTGGTGGTCGCCGTGACGGGGGTGTCCACGGCGGAGCTCAGTCGCAGAGGGGTGCTCTGTTGCTCTGTTTCGGCCGTGAGCTTCGAACTCAAAGTCGACGAGTTTGGGGCTGAGTCGAAGGTAAAGGAGGTGTGGTCTAGGTTCAGTGAAGCCTTAGGGATCGTCTGGTGTTGCCACCGTGACGGAAGGTGACCGGAGTAGCCGGATCGGGAAACAGGGGTCTGAGGGCCGTCTGGTTCGAGCTTCAGTCGTGAAGCTGGGAGTCGAATCGAACCAGGAGAGTGAGGGGAATGGATTCGTGGTGTCTAGACGAAGCTGCAGGAGAAGAAAGGGAGTGCAATGGTGGCCGGACGGCGGAGAACGCTTCTCGCCGGTTCAGCCTGCGACGGCCGGTTCAGCACAGGTTGAAGATGGTACTGTAGCTGGCGCGTGGGGCCACGCGCAGCCACTTTGGGCGGCGCGTGGGGGCGCATGCGGCGGCGTATGGAGGAACGATCAACTTGACTTTTGGTCTAGGAGTTGTGTTGAGTTCAATGGAGTTGGTTTCGAGTCAATCGGTTGTCGTTTGAGTTTAGTTCCGCGAGGGTGAAGGTTTAGGGTCCCGGGGTTCTAGGTCTTCGGTTCGGGGATTTTTGAGGAAATTTAGGAGGATGTTTGTAGACGTATTAGTGACGTAATTTGACAATGTTTGACAGGATCGGGATTACCCGAGGAAGCCGAGGAACGGGCTGGACGTTCGAGACGCGAGTAGGGCTCAGTACTGTGAGTGGACCCTTTCTTTAAACTCGATCATGCATAACTGTTTTTATATACGTTTTTGATGGTTTTACTCATACACCTATGTTTCTTGACTATGTTATGATGGTTTTACGTGATTGCACGTTTTTCGAGAAAAAGACGGTTTTGGCACGTTTTTCGAGAAAATGTTGGTTTTCGGATTTTGATGCCATATTTGGGGATTTCCACCTATAAAGGTTTTCTGATAATGATAAATGGGTTATGAAATGTGATTTGTGATTACATGGGGTTTTGGTATGAAAATGGATATTTTTCCGGATTTGGGTTCGGAATGACGGTTCTGAACGCCGGAAGGGCTTCGGACCAGTGATTTCGGATTCGGGTTTGGATGTGGATTGGTACATGGTTTTCAAATGGTTTTGGGATTGGATTTGCTGGATCTGGATATTGGGTTTAAAGACCCGGATATATGTGACGGGGGACCGGCCGGATTGGGTTTAAAGACCCGGATTGAGTTTAAAGACTCGGGAGTTTAAAGACTCGGATATATATATTGATTTCCCCCGTAGGCCTTGAGTTTAAAGACTCGGGAGTTTAAAGACTCGGATATGATTAAGGCCTGGATTGAGTTTAAAGACTCGGGAGTTTAAAGACTCGGATAGGTCCAGCAGGTTTGATCGAGAAAATGATGATTTGGTGGTTATGGTTTTGATACGGTTTCTGATACTCATATTATGGTTTCTTATGATCTTTTATAGTGTTTCTGTTTCTTATGATGTTTTAGAATGATTATGTTATAAATGTGTTCATAACTGTTGGTTATGCATGTGGTTTCAAAACGGAGGGTTTAACTCGGTTTTCTTATAAAATGGTTTTTGAACTTTTGTACCTTATGGTCCACTCACATTTTCTGTTTTATTTGCCCTCCAGGTTGTGGAGCTAGCGCGGGGTCTTAACGTCGAGGCAGAGTCCGAGGCATAGAAGTGACGTGAGGGATCCTAGAAGAGTTTAAAGGCTTCTGTGTGCGTATACTTTATCAGTTTTTATTTTCCTTGTAATTTAGTGCTATGCTCTGTAAACGATAAGGTTGGGATATTTTGTAATTACTCCTGCGTCTGACTGGGTTAGAGTGAGTTTTACTTGAGCTTTGTGTCGGGGAGTCAGACGGGAGCGGGATTTACCTCGGGTTTCGGGGTAAAACCGGGGTGGGTCCTGACAATTGGTATCAGAGCATAGGTTTGTCGCGTTTGTTGGGTCTGTCGGTTTGTGAGGTTGTGTTTCAGTTGTTTGACTACTTCTATGCCTTTTTCAGCGTGCGGTTGACGATGCCTCCGAGACGTAGACCCTCTCCACAACCTGAAGAAGTAGCAAGAGAGACGGAGAGTGCCACGATTGAGCGAGCCCAGCGGCTCGGGGCTACTACTTTTAGTGGTGGGGCTGATCCTGAGGAAGCCCAGAGGTGGATTACCAGACTGGAGCGGATTTTCGCGGTGATGCATTGTCCGCCGGGGGAGCGAGTGTTGTTGGCCACCTTTTTACTAGATGGTGCGGCGTATGAGTGGTGGTATACCCTCGAGTTGTCCGGTTGGGATGTCCATAGTGTGACCTGGGAGACGTTCAGGGAACGGTTTCTGGAACAGTATTATCCTCGTTCTTTCCGGGATGCCAAGGAGGCGGAGTTTCTGCAGCTCCAGCAAGGGAATATGACAGTGGCAGAGTATGAACGGAAGTGGCAGAGTATGAACGGAAGTTCCAGATGTTGTCTCGGTTTGCTCCTGCTTTTGTGGCCACTGAAGCCGAGAAATGCCGTAGGTTTGAGTTGGGTTTGCGAGGTGAGATTCGAGCCGTAGTGACGGCTGGATCTTTTGCTACCCTTCGAGACTTGTCGGATGCTGCGGTGCGAGTTGAGGCTAGTTTGCCGGTGCGACGCCGGGAACCATCTATTCCTGGAGCTTCGAGCCAGCGGACACCGAAAAGGGGTAACTTCGGTGGAGCGTCATCGTCGGGCGATGATCGTTTTGGTAGGCCTGGCAGTGCCCAGAGTTCAGGATTTTGGGGTTACCGAGCACCGCCGACTCCGCAAGCGAGTGCGACGTCGGTAGCATCGACAGGGAGACCGGGCAGTGGACCAGGCTGGAATGTGTGTTTCTACTGTGGGGAGCGAGGTCATTTTCGACGTGAGTGTCCCCAGTTACCACATGAAGGTGGTGTAGGTAGAGGAGTAGCGGAGTCCGGGCAGAGTACAGCGTCAGGGACAGCGGGCACTAGAGGAGGTGGTGGCACAGCCACGAGTAGTGCGGGGGGACGTGGTAGAGCGTCGGGATCTCAGGCCCGGGTGTTTTCGATGATTCAGCAGGAGGGTCAGTCGACACCAGATATGGAGACAGGTACTTGTTTTACTTTTGGTTGTTCTGTCGGTTTGGTTGTTGGATCCCAGGGTAGAGTTTAGGAGTTCGCCTAGAGGACTTGGAGTGTACAGTCAGTTCCGTAGCAGGTTGACGGGAAGTATAGGAAAGGAGTGACTATAACTGATCGATCGGAGACTATGGAAGGAGAGAACCCACAAGCTAGAGCTTGCCTTTAGGACGTTGTGGAGTTAGTCCGACCGTGGCCGGAATAGTAGCCGAGGGGAGATGGGTGGACGATTGTTTGGGTTAGTAGTCGAGTTGGTTCGGGCAAGTAGAGTGGTTGTATACGAGGATGTACTCTATGACTTCTGTCGGGTACTGTGAAATGAGGTATTTTACAATACCTTTGTTTTCTGTTCATAGAGTTTCCCTTGCGTACACCATGCAGTTGTTACATAGCTAGGGTTGGCTGTGGTAACAGTAGTTGGGGGTGGAATGAAATACCCAAGGTGGAGATGATAGACAAGAAACCTAGGAGAGGTTGTTCTTTACCGGGTAGGAGACCCTAGGTGTCGGGAACTAGCTGTGGAATTTCGGGGACGAAATTCTTTTTAGGTGGGTAGATTGTAACAACCCGTCTCGAGAGCCGGGATTAGTAGGTGTGATTAGTGAGGGTAATCAAGGGTTAGGTGGTCCCGAGGGGTCCGGGAACTTAGAATGACGATTTTGCCCCTAGGTCGGGCAGAAATGTTGACTTTTATTTCGGGTGGTCAATTGGGGATTGACCAGTGACCAGGACGTAGTTTAGGTCGTCACGAATCCTTAGGCGGGTGGCACGCCTGATTCCGACATCCGAGGAGGAAGTTGTGATGTTCGGAAGGTTGAGGGCATGACCGTAATTTGAGTAAAGTAGGGGGAATAGTTGACTTTTTCTACGGACGAGTTTTGGTACGTTGACCTAGGATGGTTAGATAGATCTCGTCGTCCTGAGTTCGATGACAGGCGGCACGTATGCATCGGACTTACGATGAGTGAGATACGGGTCTAGAACGTTAGTGGCGAAACCGTAAAATGAGTTAAAAAGAAGGGTAAATTGGTCTTTCTGCACATTGGGAATTGTGCAGAAAGAAAGAAATGGACGGTTGAGATTGGGCCATGTGGGAGTGCTTGGATGGAGGATGGTGACACATGGCAGGTGTGTAGAGGATTCTGGTGGAATCCTGTACGTGCGCGGTCCTAATTAACTGGGGTGCACCTGTGTGTTCCCGTGTGTTTGTTCTTCGACACAGACAGAAACAGAGTGAGCTGGTGAGGAGAAATTGAGGAGTGATTGTGGCTGGTGATGAGTTCTGGTGAGTGAGGGAGAGACAGGGAGGTCAGTGTGAGCTGGTGGTCGTGAATTGGTGGAGGAATCGTGCACGGCGGCACGGTGGAGGTGCGGCAAAATTCTGGGGAAACAGGGAGGCCGTGAGACTGTGGTGGTGGATACGCCGTGAGGTGGCTCAATTCAAGGTAGGGGGAGCTGTAGGAGGTTGCAGGGGACCCAACGAACACCGTGGCACGCGGCGGTGCGCACGGCGGAGCTGCAATCGAAAGGTGAGGCTTCCTGCTCTGTTTTCCCGTGAAATTTCAGTATGGAAGTCGTGAGTCTAGGCTTAGTGTCGATGGGATTGGAGGTCAGGGTTATGTTCAGGGAGGTCCTAGGAATGATTTGTGGTGGTCGCCGTGACGGGGGTGTCCACGGCGGAGCTCAGTCGCAGAGGGGTGCTCTGTTGCTCTGTTTCGGCCGTGAGCTTCGAACTCAAAGTCGACGAGTTTGGGGCTGAGTCGAAGGTAAAGGAGGTGTGGTCTAGGTTCAGTGAAGCCTTAGGGATCGTCTGGTGTTGCCACCGTGACGGAAGGTGACCGGAGTAGCCGGATCGGGAAACAGGGGTCTGAGGGCCGTCTGGTTCGAGCTTCAGTCGTGAAGCTGGGAGTCGAATCGAACCAGGAGAGTGAGGGGAATGGATTCGTGGTGTCTGGACGAAGCTGCAGGAGAAGAAAGGGAGTGCAATGGTGGCCGGACGGCGGAGAACGCTTCTCGCCGGTTCAGCCTGCGACGGCCGGTTCAGCACAGGTTGAAGATGGTACTGTAGCTGGCGCGTGGGGCCACGCGCAGCCACTTTGGGCGGCGCGTGGGGGCGCGTGCGGCGGCGTATGGAGGAACGATCAACTTGACTTTTGGTCTAGGAGTTGTGTTGAGTTCAATGGAGTTGGTTTCGAGTCAATCGGTTGTCGTTTGAGTTTAGTTCCGCGAGGGTGAAGGTTTAGGGTCCCGGGGTTCTAGGTCTTCGGTTCGGGGATTTTTGAGGAAATTTAGGAGGATGTTTGTAGACGTATTAGTGACGTAATTTGACAATGTTTGACAGGATCGGGATTACCCGAGGAAGCCGAGGAACGGGCTGGACGTTCGGGACGCGAGTAGGGCTCAGTACTGTGAGTGGACCCTTTCTTTAAACTCGATCATGCATAACTGTTTTTATATACGTTTTTGATGGTTTTACTCATACACCTATGTTTCTTGACTATGTTATGATGGTTTTACGTGATTGCACGTTTTTCGAGAAAAAGACGGTTTTGGCACGTTTTTCGAGAAAATGTTGGTTTTCGGATTTTGATGCCATATTTGGGGATTTCCACCTATAAAGGTTTTCTGATAATGATAAATGGGTTATGAAATGTGATTTGTGATTACATGGGGTTTTGGTATGAAAATGGATATTTTTCCGGATTTGGGTTCGGAATGACGGTTCTGAACGCCGGAAGGGCTTCGGACCAGTGATTTCGGATTCGGGTTTGGATGTGGATTGGTACATGGTTTTCAAATGGTTTTGGGATTGGATTTGCTGGATCTGGATATTGGGTTTAAAGACCCGGATATATGTGACGGGGGACCGGCCGGATTGGGTTTAAAGACCCGGATTGAGTTTAAAGACTCGGGAGTTTAAAGACTCGGATATATATATTGATTTCCCCCGTAGGCCTTGAGTTTAAAGACTCGGGAGTTTAAAGACTCGGATATGATTAAGGCCTGGATTGAGTTTAAAGACTCGGGAGTTTAAAGACTCGGATAGGTCCAGCAGGTTTGATCGAGAAAATGATGATTTAGTGGTTATGGTTTTGATACGGTTTCTGATACTCATATTATGGTTTCTTATGATCTTTTATAGTGTTTCTGTTTCTTATGATGTTTTAGAATGATTATGTTATAAATGTGTTCATAACTGTTGGTTATGCATGTGGTTTCAAAACGGAGGGTTTAACTCGGTTTTCTTATAAAATGGTTTTTGAACTTTTGTACCTTATGGTCCACTCACATTTTCTGTTTTATTTGCCCTCCAGGTTGTGGAGCTAGCGCGGGGTCTTAACGTCGAGGCAGAGTCCGAGGCATAGAAGTGACGTGAGGGATCCTAGAAGAGTTTAAAGGCTTCTGTGTGCGTATACTTTATCAGTTTTTATTTTCCTTGTAATTTAGTGCTATGCTCTGTAAACGATAAGGTTGGGATATTTTGTAATTACTCCTGCGTCTGACTGGGTTAGAGTGAGTTTTACTTGAGCTTTGTGTCGGGGAGTCAGACGGGAGCGGGATTTACCTCGGGTTTCGGGGTAAAACCGGGGTGGGTCCTGACAATTGGTATCAGAGCATAGGTTTGTCGCGTTTGTTGGGTCTGTCGGTTTGTGAGGTTGTGTTTCAGTTGTTTGACTACTTCTATGCCTCTTTCAGCGTGCGGTTGACGATGCCTCCGAGACGTAGACCCTCTCCACAACCTGAAGAAGTAGCAAGAGAGACGGAGAGTGCCACGATTGAGCGAGCCCAGCGGCTCGGGGCTACTACTTTTAGTGGTGGGGCTGATCCTGAGGAAGCCCAGAGGTGGATTACCAGACTGGAGCGGATTTTCGCGGTGATGCATTGTCCGCCGGGGGAGCGAGTGTTGTTGGCCACCCTTTTACTAGATGGTGCGGCGTATGAGTGGTGGTATACCCTCGAGTTGTCCGGTTGGGATGTCCATAGTGTGACCTGGGAGACGTTCAGGGAACGGTTTCTGGAACAGTATTATCCTCGTTCTTTCCGGGATGCCAAGGAGGCGGAGTTTCTGCAGCTCCAGCAAGGGAATATGACAGTGGCAGAGTATGAACGGAAGTTCCAGATGTTGTCTCGGTTTGCTCCTGCTTTTGTGGCCACTGAAGCCGAGAAATGCCGTAGGTTTGAGTTGGGTTTGCGAGGTGAGATTCGAGCCGTAGTGACGGCTGGATCTTTTGCTACCCTTCGAGACTTGTCGGATGCTGCGGTGCGAGTTGAGGCTAGTTTGCCGGTGCGACGCCGGGAACCATCTATTCCTGGAGCTTCGAGCCAGCGGACACCGAAAAGGGGTAACTTCGGTGGAGCGTCATCGTCGGGCGATGATCGTTTTGGTAGGCCTGGCAGTGCCCAGAGTTCAGGATTTTGGGGTTACCGAGCACCGCCGACTCCGCAAGCGAGTGCGACGTCGGTAGCATCGACAGGGAGACCGGGCAGTGGACCAGGCTGGAATGTGTGTTTCTACTGTGGGGAGCGAGGTCATTTTCGACGTGAGTGTCCCCAGTTACCACATGAAGGTGGTGTAGGTAGAGGAGTAGCGGAGTCCGGGCAGAGTACAGCGTCAGGGACAGCGGGCACTAGAGGAGGTGGTGGCACAGCCACGAGTAGTGCGGGGGGACGTGGTAGAGCGTCGGGATCTCAGGCCCGGGTGTTTTCGATGATTCAGCAGGAGGGTCAGTCGACACCAGATATGGAGACAGGTACTTGTTTTACTTTTGGTTGTTCTGTCGGTTTGGTTGTTGGATCCCAGGGTAGAGTTTAGGAGTTCGCCTAGAGGACTTGGAGTGTACAGTCAGTTCCGTAGCAGGTTGACGGGAAGTATAGGAAAGGAGTGACTATAACTGATCGATCGGAGACTATGGAAGGAGAGAACCCACAAGCTAGAGCTTGCCTTTAGGACGTTGTGGAGTTAGTCCGACCGTGGCCGGAATAGTAGCCGAGGGGAGATGGGTGGACGATTGTTTGGGTTAGTAGTCGAGTTGGTTCGGGCAGGTAGAGTGGTTGTATACGAGGATGTACTCTATGACTTCTGTCGGGTACTGTGAAATGAGGTATTTTACAATACCTTTGTTTTCTGTTCATAGAGTTTCCCTTGCGTACACCATGCAGTTGTTACATAGCTAGGGTTGGCTGTGGTAACAGTAGTTGGGGGTGGAATGAAATACCCAAGGTGGAGATGATAGACAAGAAACCTAGGAGAGGTTGTTCTTTACCGGGTAGGAGACCCTAGGTGTCGGGAACTAGCTGTGGAATTTCGGGGACGAAATTCTTTTTAGGTGGGTAGATTGTAACAACCCGTCTCGAGAGCCGGGATTAGTAGGTGTGATTAGTGAGGGTAATCAAGGGTTAGGTGGTCCCGAGGGGTCCGGGAACTTAGAATGACGATTTTGCCCCTAGGTCGGGTAGAAATGTTGACTTTTATTTCGGGTGGTCAATTGGGGATTGACCAGTGACCAGGACGTAGTTTAGGTCGTCACGAATCCTTAGGCGGGTGGCACGCCTGATTCCGACATCCGAGGAGGAAGTTGTGATGTTCGGAAGGTTGAGGGCATGACCGTAATTTGAGTAAAGTAGGGGGAATAGTTGACTTTTTCTACGGACGAGTTTTGGTACGTTGACCTAGGATGGTTAGATAGATCTCGTCGTCCTGAGTTCGATGACAGGCGGCACGTATGCATCGGACTTACGATGAGTGAGATACGGGTCTAGAACGTTAGTGGCGAAACCGTAAAATGAGTTAAAAAGAAGGGTAAATTGGTCTTTCTGCACATTGGGAATTGTGCAGAAAGAAAGAAATGGACGGTTGAGATTGGGCCATGTGGGAGTGCTTGGATGGAGGATGGTGACACATGGCAGGTGTGTAGAGGATTCTGGTGGAATCCTGTACGTGCGCGGTCCTAATTAACTGGGGTGCACCTGTGTGTGCCCGTGTGTTTGTTCTTCGACACAGACAGAAACAGAGTGAGCTGGTGAGGAGAAATTGAGGAGTGATTGTGGCTGGTGATGAGTTCTGGTGAGTGAGGGAGAGACAGGGAGGTCAGTGTGAGCTGGTGGTCGTGAATTGGTGGAGGAATCGTGCACGGCGGCACGGTGGAGGTGCGGCAAAATTCTGGGGAAACAGGGAGGCCGTGAGACTGTGGTGGTGGCTACGCCGTGAGGTGGCTCAATTCAAGGTAGGGGGAGCTGTAGGAGGTTGCAGGGGACCCAACGAACACCGTGGCACGCGGCGGTGCGCACGGCGGAGCTGCAATCGAAAGGTGAGGCTTCCTGCTCTGTTTTCCCGTGAAATTTCAGTATGGAAGTCGTGAGTCTAGGCTTAGTGTCGATGGGATTGGAGGTCAGGGTTATGTTCAGGGAGGTCCTAGGAATGATTTGTGGTGGTCGCCGTGACGGGGGTGTCCACGGCGGAGCTCAGTCGCAGAGGGGTGCTCTGTTGCTCTGTTTCGGCCGTGAGCTTCGAACTCAAAGTCGACGAGTTTGGGGCTGAGTCGAAGGTAAAGGAGGTGTGGTCTAGGTTCAGTGAAGCCTTAGGGATCGTCTGGTGTTGCCACCGTGACGGAAGGTGACCGGAGTAGCCGGATCGGGAAACAGGGGTCTGAGGGCCATCTGGTTCGAGCTTCAGTCGTGAAGCTGGGAGTCGAATCGAACCAGGAGAGTGAGGGGAATGGATTCGTGGTGTCTGGACGAAGCTGCAGGAGAAGAAAGGGAGTGCAATGGTGGCCGGACGGCGGAGAACGCTTCTCGCCGGTTCAGCCTGCGACGGCCGGTTCAGCACAGGTTGAAGATGGTACTGTAGCTGGCGCGTGGGGCCACGCGCAGCCACTTTGGGCGGCACGTGGGGGCGCGTGCGGCGGCGTATGGAGGAACGATCAACTTGACTTTTGGTCTAGGAGTTGTGTTGAGTTCAATGGAGTTGGTTTCGAGTCAATCGGTTGTCGTTTGAGTTTAGTTCCGCGAGGGTGAAGGTTTAGGGTCCCGGGGTTCTAGGTCTTCGGTTCGGGGATTTTTGAGGAAATTTAGGAGGATGTTTGTAGACGTATTAGTGACGTAATTTGACAATGTTTGACAGGATCGGGATTACCCGAGGAAGCCGAGGAACGGGCTGGACGTTCGGGACGCGAGTAGGGCTCAGTACTGTGAGTGGACCCTTTCTTTAAACTCGATCATGCATAACTGTTTTTATATACGTTTTTGATGGTTTTACTCATACACCTATGTTTCTTGACTATGTTATGATGGTTTTACGTGATTGCACGTTTTTCGAGAAAAAGACGGTTTTGGCACGTTTTTCGAGAAAATGTTGGTTTTCGGATTTTGATGCCATATTTGGGGATTTCCACCTATAAAGGTTTTCTGATAATGATAAATGGGTTATGAAATGTGATTTGTGATTACATGGGGTTTTGGTATGAAAATGGATATTTTTCCGGATTTGGGTTCGGAATGACAGTTCTGAACGCCGGAAGGGCTTCGGACCAGTGATTTCGGATTCGGGTTTGGATGTGGATTGGTACATGGTTTTCAAATGGTTTTGGGATTGGATTTGCTGGATCTGGATATTGGGTTTAAAGACCCGGATATATGTGACGGGGGGACCGGCCGGATTGGGTTTAAAGACCCGGATTGAGTTTAAAGACTCGGGAGTTTAAAGACTCGGATATATATATTGATTTCCCCCGTAGGCCTTGAGTTTAAAGACTCGGGAGTTTAAAGACTCAGATATGATTAAGGCCTGGATTGAGTTTAAAGACTCGGGAGTTTAAAGACTCGGATAGGTCCAGTAGGTTTGATCGAGAAAATGATGATTTGGTGGTTATGGTTTTGATACGGTTTCTGATACTCATATTATGGTTTCTTATGATCTTTTATAGTGTTTCTGTTTCTTATGATGTTTTAGAATGATTATGTTATAAATGTGTTCATAACTGTTGGTTATGCATGTGGTTTCAAAACGGAGGGTTTAACTCGGTTTTCTTATAAAATGGTTTTTGAACTTTTGTACCTTATGGTCCACTCACATTTTCTGTTTTATTTGCCCTCCAGGTTGTGGAGCTAGCGCGGGGTCTTAACGTCGAGGCAGAGTCCGAGGCATAGAAGTGACGTGAGGGATCCTAGAAGAGTTTAAAGGCTTCTGTGTGCGTATACTTTATCAGTTTTTATTTTCCTTGTAATTTAGTGCTATGCTCTGTAAACGATAAGGTTGGGATATTTTGTAATTACTCCTGCGTCTGACTGGGTTAGAGTGAGTTTTACTTGAGCTTTGTGTCGGGGAGTCAGACGGGAGCGGGATTTACCTCGGGTTTCGGGGTAAAACCGGGGTGGGTCCTGACACATGAAGTCCATGACCTTGCCCATTTGGTCCTTGAGGTCAGCGATGTCTTTTTGCTAATTTTGCTGACCTGTGACAAGAGCCTAAGTCAAAGCCATTAGTGTTTGTTGCCCTTGGGAAAGAGCAGCCAGCATTTTATCATAATCAGGATTGGAAGTTGAAGAGATATGATTATTTGCATGATTATGAGGAAAGTTAGAAAATGGAACTGGGGGCCTTGGTTGCCATGTGCCTCTTTGGAAATGCTGAGGTTTCGGGGCACGGTTTGGGCCTGTCGACATGTGCTGAGGGTTTAGGAAATTGTTCGGATCTCTCCAACTATAATCTTGGGTCCTTGGCTCTCCTTGAAATCCTCCAATGGCGTGTGCCATTTCAGTCCCAGGGTCTTCCTCCCTTGCAGTGTAGGGGCATTGGTCCTCAAGATGGCCTTGGGAACATATAGAACATATCGGGGCTACCTGCTTCTTTAGTTCCAACACATTCGAAAGCATAGATGTGATCTTATCTATCTTAGAAACATTAATAACATGGGAACTCGCCTCATGTACCTTTATTGGAATAGGCTCGGCACCTTCGTATTGTGCATCATTGAGTGCACGACTTTCATGTAATGCACGACCGTCTAATAAACTCTGAGCTAAGAAACTTCCGTTAGCTGTAGCATCAAGTAGTCCTCTATCCCATCATTTGAGTCCTTGGTAGAAGTAGGTTAAGAGATAGCCTTCAGTGATTCCGTGAGTCGGGCATGAAGCACAAAGTTCCTTAAACCTCTCATAGTACTAGCTGAAATTCTCATCATGCTCTTTTTGCTTGATTCTAGTGATCTATTTTCTTAAAACCGTAATCTTTGAGGCAGGAAAGTACTTGGTACGAAATTCTTGAACCAACTTCTCTCAAGAGTCAATATGAGTGGGTGGAAGACCCAAAAGCCACACCCGTGCTCTATCTTCCAAGGACAATGGGAAAGCTTTCAGCTTCATGATTTCCAAGTCCGCATCATCGGGACACATACTGCCAATAATGAATTGGAACTCCGTTAAGTGTTTGTGTGGATCTTCGTTTCTAATTCCATGGAACTTGGGTAGCTGATGAAGGACTCCACTCTTAAGCTCAATATCTTTCTTGTTGGTTCTAGGCTCGGGATACTGGATGCAGAAGTTTGTAGTGCCACTTATGTTTGCACATGTCTGCTCCCGGATACTTAGATTTCTTGCCATGACTACTGGTGTTCCGAAAGTCTGTTCCTCGTCTGAATTACTCTTCTCACTTATTAACTCACCGAGTATTGGGGATGGTGGTTCGGATGAGCCGGTTTGCTTAAGTGCGTCTCTGAATGTTGCGTTGCTTGGTGAGATGTCAAGTTGCTTTCTCAACCGATCAAGCTTAGATTGATGAGCACGCATTCATAGGCACGTACCTATATTAAAAGTAAACACTAAGTTAAAAGGTAAGTATACACAAGTAATTAGCTAGTAAAAGTTAATTAAAACAAGATAGTTACTACAAGAGTTAGGGTTAGTGTTGGGAATATAAGTTAAGAAAATCACAATTAGCAAGAAAATGTGAGGTATAAACAAGTATGACTGCATAAATTTAAACCGGAATTAACATATACACAAGAAGAGATAATAAGAGTATGAGAGTATAGATTGCATAAAGTGTGGCATAAATAGAAGCTAGAATTAACAAAAAGTCACGGTAATAGCAAGAAAATGCACAAGTTCCAAATGCATCTAAACTAATGCAACACAAAAGTATCTATATGAAGAATGGTGTGAATGCATAAAAGAGGAATTATTAGAACCTGCACAAGACATAAGAGTTACGTGACAATTCATGAAAGAATGGCCTACACTTTCGATCTCACTTCCCTATATTCACTTAGTCTAGGGGGCCCAGTGATGAAATCCAAGCATCATGAAATCTCAGGGAGGGTATGCAACTATTAATGCAATAAGTAGAGCTTTAGAGTGTCATGAATAACTTTCCCCTTCCGCTTTCCTGGGCGTACGACCTGCGCGTACTCATAACCACCCTTCCACCATTCAAAGTTAATCATGGCCAATTGGGATAGATGTAACGCGAGAAGCAAGGATAATTTTGAGAGCACTACGAGGCTAGCTTGGCATATACTCCATTGATGTTACCTTTCTTAATCCAAAACTTGTCACCAGTCATAACCCTTCTAGACACCATAACCAATCGATGGAAGATTTGGTGAATTACCAAACCCGAGTGTTTACAAACTCCGCCCTAACCTCATGCTCATAGATTCGAGTATATGGTGTGTGGTGATGAAATCCACATATCATGAAGGGTTAAGGAGAAAATAAACAAAAGAGGCGTTATCTATTCCCGAAAGTAAAATTTTGATGAAAAATGGGCCTTGAGATTCATGCATCTCTAAAACATTTAACAGGAAACAATATTTATATTTTAGGAAAGTCACATATATATATATAGTTCCTTAATTCTTCTTCTTATTTTTTTTTAATTTTATTATTATTATTTTTATAATAACAAATAAATAAATAAATAAATAAAATAACAATAGAATAAAATGAACTAGCATAATATACAATTCATGAACTAACACAATATAGGCAATAAATAAAATTTATGAAAAAGTATATTATGAACATTGTGAACTAATATAATATGGAAAGTATCAAACATAAAAGTTATGAATAAAAATGTATATACAAGTATGAACACTATAACTCAAGTATGTAAAATTATAAACAAAGTATGAACAAGTGTAATAAGAGTTTGGATTTACAAGTATAAAAATACAAAATATGAACAAGTATAACAATTATGAACAAGTATGAAGAATAACAAGTAACATAATACAACATTTTTATGCTAACACAATAAAAGATATGAACACTTTTATGTATAGGTAATTATAAACAAGTAGGAACAGTTAATAAACATAGTAAAAAAGAATATTTAAAACACATTCTTAAATTAAGTATGCAACATTATAAACAAATTAAATCAAGCCTAATATACATATATATACACATTTTCTTTTTTGTTTTTTTAATTCCGAATTTAATTGTTTATTTATTTATTATTATTATAATAAATATATATTTATATTTTTTTTCCGAATTTTTTTTTTGAGTTTAATCAAAATAATAAATAGAAAAATAAATAAAAATAAAATAAAGTAATTGTGAACAAGTAATATACATGTAATACTATGAAAGTAAACAAATAAAATATGAACAAGTAGCATGACATCAAGTGTACACATAAATAAATAAATAAATAAAATTTAAGAATATGTATACTTAATTCACAAATATGAACATTTCAAATATAAACATTTTTATACATACTAACACATTAAGAATGATTTTTAATTTCCCCGACAACGACGCCAAAAATTGATAACACCCAAACAACGCATTAAATTAAATACGTAATTCGAGTATTATGCAATTTAAACCTTTTTGTGTAGTTTTAGTATTGATAAATATGGATCGTTCTTAACAGGGGAAATTAGGGAATATTAATAATATGTTAGTTAAAAAGAGTAATGAATAATCAAAGAATAAACTAAAGAGTGAATTAATGAAGATATAAATAGATAACAAATCAATTAAAGAATAAAAGAATAAAAGAATAAGAGAATAAAAGAATAAAAGAATAAGGATGGGGGTTTTTAGGGATTGAAATCATACAAAACAAGTAAAAACATAAATAAACTAATTCTATTCCTATTTTATCCTATATACAATTGGACTTTCTTCAAACACAAATTCTACCACCACTCTAACATTTGCATAATTTGAACAAATTATAAAATTATATTTTCACCATCTTTCACATGCATACATTTTCTTAATATTATAAATGCACCGAACAACGGTCATAAACACTTATAAAATGATTAACCTGATGTTTATGATTTGAATGTGTGTCAAACATTTAAATCTCTTCAATTTTCTACTAAGTGCACTGAACAACGGTCATAAACACTTAGCATAAAATTAAAGCTTAAGCACTCAAATGTATGAAGTAAATGAAGTTCGGAAAGTAGAACACATTATAATGATATTCTTGTCTACAAAAGTTCGAAAGAAAATACCCACAAAAATATTGAATTAAAGAAAATAAAACCGAAACAATAATGAGATTTTAAGCAAGGAAAACCAAGTTACACTTTCGGAATCCAAGAAAGCTTGTGATTCCGAAAATGAATGGAAAAAAAATGAAATTTTATTCACAAGATTTTCTGACAGCAGAAGAAACCTTATGAAGATGGAGTAATAAACACGAGAATGCGAACTTAAACTCTAGAATTGTAACGGAAATACTAAGTCTTGGTATTTCTAAAGGAAACATACAAATTGTGTTTAGGAGCTCACTCAAAACCAAGTTCCCTAAACAAGTGAAATGAACCCCTATTTATAGGGAGAAAAAGCTACTAAAAAATAAAATAAAGTAAATAAAAATTACAATAAAAAATAAATAAAAATGAAATGATGAATAATGATGAACACTGATGATTAATGATGAAATTAGGCATGGTTTGGAGCTGATTTTGCTGATTTTCTGATGCAAAAAGGGAGTGGTTTAGAGTAGTTTTGTGCAAGAAAAATGATTGAAAGTGACTGAAGAGGGAGAGCAGGTGAGATTCGGTAGGGGAAGGCTGAATGGGATTGCAAAGGGTTGGTGAGCTGCTGCTGGGCTGCCGTACAGAGGTTCAGCGCACGCGAGCTGACTGGACGTCTTCATTTCAGGATGAGCGCGCCGAAAACAGATGTGCGTTTTCGGTAGATGACTGCAGGCGCTTTCGGGCTGGAGAGAAGCTGGGCCGCGGGCAGAATGGATTGGGCCTGAGCTTTGGGCTGGATTCAGATTAATTTGGGCTTGGGCGCAATCTCTGGGCTGGACACAAACAAAAAGGGGCTGAAATATGAATTTGGGCTTACAAAATTAATATTAATTAACATATATAATTCAATCGAATTTCGTCCATAATTTCTTCGCTATAATTCCGATTGGGATGATTCTTTCGCCAAAATGCTCCAAATTACAAGCTTTATTTATTTAAATAGAAATATCACAAAATATGTTATATTATCTAATTATTTATTTATTTAATATTAAAAGTCAAGTATTGTTTGATCCTGAAATGACCAACACGATGAGACCCGCTGGGGGTTCTGGGACCAGCCGCGTGGTGTTTCGGGTCCGCTGGGGCGTGGCCGTTCGGCGAGTATCCTGCAAGGACTAGACACCGGTGTGGTGCCGGCCGAAGGGGCTCCGATGCCTAAGTTAGTATCTGAGTGCCGAGAGGCAAATAAATACAGTGCTCTGGATCGGTTCTTAGTGTCTTACCTTTGTGAAGGGTTTCGGGGTATTTATAGTAGCCATAACTGCGGTAGGTGGGCTACTGTTTCGGGAGCAGGTGGTGCTTGATGGCTGGGAGCCGCCTGACAAGCCCTGGATATCCGGAGGAGGCGCCAGCTGGAGTCCCAACCTGCCTCCGTCAGGGAGTTGGTGTGACAGAGTTGGTTAGGTGACTGTCGCAGCCAGCTGTCGTCTGTTCACTGTCAGGTGCCGAATGGCGGGTCTGCAGTGCGGTGCCGGTCGGCGGGCCGTGGGCCGTGAGGGTGCCGATCAGGCGATCGGTCGGCGGCCTTCCTGTCCTGGTGGGACCTGTGCTAGGGTGGTCGATCGATATGGTATCAACATAAGTCCCCTAAGTCTTTGACTGAGGTGGGGTTCCTCGGTCGAGGACTTGATATGACGGCCGGTATCTGTCGACCGACCTGGGCGGTGCACCCTGTATCCCTAGTAGCCCCCCAAGTCATGGAGCGAGGAAGTGCACCGTATGTCCGATTAGCAAAGGAGCCCCGTTGCCGAGTTCCGGAAGCGGCCCACCATAAAGACCGAAAGATCGTGGAGAGGCGGCCGTGGGGAATGGCGGGGAGACGTCGGTAGCAGTGTGCTTGCCGACGAAGAGGGGAGGCGTGCCGTCGGGAAAGAGGCCGAGAGGCTCCGGTCGGCAGGCGGTATGAATACATACCGGTGAGCGACGTACGTATGTACGTATGTAGTTGAAAATGTACGATACCGATGGGTATATAGTACAAGGTATTCGTAGCCGAAAGGTGGCCGTATCGGCCTGGTGACCGTCAGATCGGAAGCGCCCATCTCGAGGCGGGCCAGGGGCCTATAAAAGGGGCGAAAGCTTTCTGTCTTTTTCACTTTTTGACTCAGAGCATCAGTGGAATAATTGCGAGTGCCGACTGAATTGGAGACTGCCGATTAAGAAGAGGACGCACGTGGAATCAATTCGACCGAGCAAAACGTTGAAAGGTATACTTCCTGCCGTTCGGCATGTATGCTTAGCATGTGTTCCGTAGCGTAGGTGCTTAGTTGTAGCTTCTTTTCTTTTGGTAATTGTAGATGTCAGAGTCAGAGTCAAACAGTGGATCTGGGGTTAGGTCCCCTCAAGCTTTTGGCGGGGAAACACCGTCCAGTTCGGCAACCGACGGGCCGAGCGGGCGCAGTGGGTCAACGTCCACTAGTGGGTCCACTAGCGGCACGTCGTCGTCCAGCAGTGGTGACAGCCTGGATGAGGCTCTCAGGTTGCCGCGGAAGGAGGTGAGGCAGCAGGGCGGGTGCAGCACGTCGGGTGCCGATCGGCCAAGTGAGAGGAGGACGTCTCCCCGTACGCCCCCCGTCGCCACCGTCGATTCCGAGGCGGAAGGGAGCGGTACGGAGACGAGCTCGCCGATGGAACTAGATGCCGATGGCGTGGTGAAGGTGGAGTATGCCGTGGACTACGAGATGAACACCATTCGGCAGTCCGACCTGGACCGGTTCCGGGAGCTGTACAACGTGCCGGCGGAGATTAAGATGACGGTACCCCCGCACAGCAAGAAGCCGAGCAGTCCGCTGGAAGGGTCGACATTATTTTACGTCGATTGCTTTGAACACGGCGTGAGGCTGCCTCTGCACCCGTGGCTTCAGGACATGATGGCGAGGGCAAACCTGGCCTTGGGGCAGCTGAACGCCAACGGCTGGATCATCCTGATCAGCCTGTACACGGCATTCCGATTGGCGGGACTGCCGGAGCCGATTGGGGCCCTGTACCGCTTCAAGCGGCAGACCTACGGGTCGGGGTGGTACCAGATGGAGTGCCTGCACAAGAGTGCGCGGGGGGCGTTCATCACTGATGTGCCGACGTCGCAGAAGAGCTGGAGGCATCGGTTCTGCTGGGTAGCGGGGCCGTGGGAAGGGGACATCAGTGGGGTCCGCGCGAGGATTCCCAGTTACTTCCAGTCCGGAGGTTGTTGGTCTACCGTTCGGCTAGTAGGCGTAAGGCGTCAATTGTGGCTACCGAGGCGGAGACTGATGGAGTTGTTGTGTGTGCAGGTCCGTCCAAGGCAACGGTAACAGCAGGGGATTGGGAGGCGTGTAACCTGGTGCGGGAGAAGCTGTCCGACCTGGAACGCAGCCGGTGCGTCCTGAAGCTGCCGTCGAACCTGGTTGCCGTGGGTCTCATCTCGCCACCTGGTAAGCAAGTAGTGCTGAAGTTATAGTGTGTAAGCATGCCGGGGCACTAACAGTTTAGTTTTGCAGTGCACCCGCAAGTTGAACAAGCCGCTCAGAAGAAGATGAGTGAGGCGGCGGCGAAGCATGGCTCGGCTGCCGAGGGAAAGGGCAAGGAGCCGGAGGCAACCCCCCCACAGCCACGAAGGCAAAAGACCGTGGCGTTGAAGCCCAGGGGTGCTGGCCGAGAGGAGCCCCCGTCGGGGTCCAGTATGGGTGTTCGGCCAAATGGGCCGCCGAAGCCGACGAGGCCTGATCCGCGGCAAGGTGCCGAGCAGGCGAAGAGTCCCGTCCTGGGACTGAAGCGGCCCCTCATCGGCGGACTGGACCAAGCCCGGGAGCGCCAGAGGAAGCTGAAGGCGGCGCGGCTTAGGCAGTCTCCTCCGGCGGCAGGGGTGTCGGAGGGGGAGGGCTCCGACCGTCGACGCAAGAGGGAGGCGGCCCTCAAGGCTCCCGAGGCGCCGATGGAGAAAACCAAGGAGGGCAGGGTGGAGATGCCGCCGCCGGCCAAGGAAAGGGTGCCGAACAGCGTACCCGGCATTGCGGCCGTCTTCATGGATCCCGTGGAGACGGGGGAGGTTGTGAGGTCGGCAAGGCCCGGGGAGGCGTGGGTGCCGGTCACACAGCAGGTGCACAGGTCATTGGCGCCGGTTGTCAATGCTTTTGTGCTCGGCTCCCAGGTGACGCCGGCAGAGATGGAGCAGATCGGTACCGGCTCCCACCCGGGTCGGTTCGCGGCCCTGCTCGCCGAGCAAGCCCATGTGAGTAGTTGTGTGAGTTGGGTTTGGTTTTGGTTTGTATTGATTGGATATATGTTTGCTGACAAGTGTGCACGGTTCGGCAGTGCTTTGGGCAGACCTACGTGGCCCTGCAGAGGGCCTCCCGGCACATGCAGAGGATGGAGGCGGAGTTGGACGTCGCGCGGCAGAGGGAGGAGAGGCTACGTGCCCGGGAGAAAGAGGGTCACGCTGCGCGGAGGCGGGTTGCGGAGCTGGAGAAGGAACTCCAGCGGGAGAAGGCCCGGGCAGAGGCGGCCGAGAGGGGAATTGCGGACCGGGAGGAAACGGTGCACGCCTTCTCCCAGCAGCTGAACGAGCAGGAGAAAGCCATGGGGGAGCTGCAGGGGGAAGTGGAGCGGCTGCGCGTCCTGCTATCTGCCGATCGGCAGAAGACCCTGGAGGACTTCATGGCGGACCCGGTGTATGCGAATCATCTCGACCTGGCGCTTGCCGAGGTGGAAGATGATTGCGTACAGCGGGTGTTGTACTTCAATCCAGGGGTCCCTCTCAACTTCCCGTGGCTGGATGAGCCCCCCGTGTTGACCAAGACTTTCTCGCTGGACGGGCAACCGTCGAATGCCGAGGGCGAGCGGCCGGCCGGCGCGGAGAAAGCGACAGAGGCGTCCACTGCCGACCAGGCTGAGGCGGCAGACGAGGAGGTAGTGGTGGTGGTGTGAGGCCGAGGGCCGCGTAGATAGTTTTTGTATGGTTTTTTTTTTTTTTTTTTGTAATCCGGGGGATGCCCCGTGTAGCATGTAGTTCGGATGTTTAAAGAGTAATAAAATTGTTCTTGGCAAAGGTGATATGTAGCACACTGGGCATTTTTTTTTTTTTTGAAATGAGAACTGCCGATAGGCGAGTACTTGGCATTTTTGGCATATGTGTAGGCATGCCGATCCACGGTCATGACCATAAACCCAGACCGTACTGGGCGTAACCACCGAATAAAATTGTAATGAATGTTTTGCGGCGGTATGCAAAGTAGGTGCCGCGTTGGTCACCGGGAGTGCCGATCGGCACTGGTGAATAGGCCACGTTGTAGTTGAGTATGAGGCTAACACTTGGATTTATAAAAGAACATTGTGCCGGAAAGGCAAGTTCGACTGGAGATAGCCAAGTCGAATTACAGTAAAGCATAACGTAACGTACATGGGGTGTGTTCTAATTATGAAATAACTTGAGATGATCCGCGTGCCACGGGTGTGTAAGCAGACGTCCATCTGCAGTCTGAAGCTCATAGGTGCCTGGTCGACAAATTCGGGTCACGAGGTAGGGGCCCTCCCATGTGGGCCCGAGTGTCCCGTCAGCACGCTCCTTAGTGGCCAAGCTGACCTTGCGAAGGACCCAGTCACCGACCTGGAAACTGCGTTCGCGAACGCGAGAGTTGTAGTAGCGAGCAACTCGCTGTTTGTGTGCCAGGTTGCGGAGGGTGGCTTGGTCGCGGCTTTCCTCAATAAAGTTGAGATTTTGTGTGAGGAGCTCCGCATTCTCCTGTGGATCATAGGATAGGACTCGATAAGAGGTCTCTCCGATTTCCACGGGGACGACGGCTTCCGTCCTGAAAGTCAAGGCGAAGGGTGTCTCCTGTGTCGATGTCCTGTAGGATGTCCGGTAGGACCAGAGAACATCGGATAGGAGGTCGGACCATTGGCCTTTCGGGGTGTCGTGGAGTCGAGCCTTGAGGTTGTGTTTGATGAGCTTGTTTACGGCTTCCACCTGTCCGTTAGCCTGTGGATGTGCCACCGAGGCGAAGCAGAGCTGGATGCCATAGGTGTCGCAAAAGTGTCGGAAACGGGCAGAGTCGAACTGAGTGCCGTTGTCCGTGACGATCGTGTGGGGGATACCAAAGCGACAGATGATGTTCTGGTAAACAAAGCTCTCGACCTGGGCGGCCGTGATTGTTTTGAGGGGCTTTGCCTCGGCCCATTTAGTGAAATAATCCACTGCAACGATTGCGTGTTCGACGCCGCCCTTTCCTCGCGGCATGGGGCCGATGAGATCCAGACCCCATTGAGAGAAAGGCCAGGGGCTGAGCATGGGAGTAAGGCGCTCAGCGGGAGAATGAGGTACAGGGGCGCACCGTTGGCATGGGACGCACCGTTGGGTGATGGCTATAGAGTCGGCGCGCATTGTGGGCCAATAGTATCCCTGCCGGAAGGCTTTATGTGCGAGGGACCTGGGTCCGGAGTGGTTACCGCAGATTCCCTGGTGAATTTCTCGGAGCACCGCAATGCCCTGGTCCGTAAGGAGGCACTTGAGGAGGGGGGTGTCGAATCCCCGTCGGTATAGGTGGCCATGCGCCATGGTGTATCGTGCGGACTGGCGTTGGATGCGTCGGGCCTCGTTGCGGTTGGGCGGGAGTTCGGCCATGGTGAGGTACCGGACAATGGGGTCCATCCAAGAGGCTTCCTGTGTTGCGGCCAGGACAGGTTGCTCGTTTGTGCTTGGGGATGCCAAAAATTCGACGGGAACACGGCGGCCTATCTTGTCGTCGATGGAGGAGGCCAGGCGGGCCAGGGCATCGGCGTGGCTGTTTTCCGACCGCGGTACCTGGATGATCTCGTAGCCGCGGAAGTGGCGGAGTAGGGACCGCACTTTTGACAAGTATCGGGTCATGGAGGCGTCTTTGGCATCATAGAGGCTGTTGATCTGTCGGACAACGAGCTGGGAGTCGCTGTAAATCTGCAGCTGTTGTGCTTGGAGGTCGGTGGCCAAACGGAGGCCAGCAAGGAGGGCTTCGTACTCAGCTTCGTTGTTGGAGGCCTGGAACCCAAAACGCAACGCGTACTCCAGCCGTCCGTGGGTAGGCGTGCTGAGGACGAGGCCGGCGCCGGAGCCGGTATGGCAGGAGGACCCGTCCACGTAGAGAGTCCATATCGGTTTGGCGGGGTCCAAAGTGGACGGGGTTGACGACTTGCGGATAGGAGCGGCGGGTGCCGCGATGTTGGGGTCCGAAGTGTCAGGCATGTGCTGCGTTGTGTTGTAAGTGAACTCGGAAAGGAAGTCGGCGATGACCTGTCCTTTGACAGCCGGTCGCGGGGCGAAAGTGATATCGAACTCACTAAGCTCTACCGCCCACCTGATGAGCCGCCCCGAAGTGTCTGGCTTTTGGAGCACCTGGCGAAGGGGTTTGTTGGTGAGGACTAACATGGGATGTGCTTGAAAGTATGGGCGGAGGCGCCGGGCCGTCACAATGAGGGCAAAGGCCAACTTCTCCAGGTCGTTGTACCGGGTTTCTGCGTCCTGGAACGCCTTGCTGACGTAGTACACTGGGAACTCCGCGCCGTCCCGACTGGTGACGAGGACGGAGCTGACAGCGGATGTGGAGACAGAAAGATAGACGGTGAGCCGTTCCCCGGTGGTAGGTCGGGTAAGTAGGGGCGCGGTGCTCATGTAAGTTTTGAGAGCTTCGAAGGCAGCGTCGCACGTCGCGTCCCAGTTGATGTGCCGGCCCTAGGTCTTCATGACCTTGAAGAATGGTAGACACTTGTCTGTCGCCCGAGAGATGAACCGGGTGAGAGCGGCGATCCGGCCAGTAAGGGTTTGGACTTCCTTGAGTGTGCGCGGGGGCTTCATGTCCAGGATGGCCTTGATTTTTTCGGGGTTAGCCTCGATTCCCCGCTGGCTGATCATGTAGCCGAGGAATTTTCCAGAGCGGACACCGAAGACGCACTTGGCGGGGTTGAGCCGCATCTTGTATTGCTTCAGGACCTGGAACATCCTGTGGAGGTTAGGTATGTGCTGGTCGGCTGTCCGGCTCTTGACGAGCATATCATCTACGTACACCTCCATGGTTTTGCCAATCTGATCCGCGAACATGAAGTTGACAAGCCGTTGGTAGGTGGCGCCGGCGTTCTTGAGCCCGAAGGGCATAACATTGTAGCAGTAGACTCCTAGATTGGTGCGGAAACTGGTGTGGATCTGGTCGTCGGGGTGCATCCGGATTTGGTTGTAGCCAGAGTACGCGTCCATGAAGCTGAGAAGTTCATGGCCAGCTGTGGCGTCGACCAAAAGATCGATCTTAGGAAGCGGGAAGCTATCCTTCGGGCAGGCTTTGTTGAGATCCGTGAAGTCGATGCACATCCGCCAGGCTCCGGAGGGTTTCTTGACGAGTACGACGTTTGCGACCCACGTGGCGTAAATGGCCTTGCGCACGAAGTGAATGGTGCTGAGCCGAACGATTTCTTCTTGCATGGCCAGCTGTCGTTCTGCGTCATAAGTCCGCTGCTTCTGGGTGACTGGTTTGAAGGAGGGGCTGATGTTAAGCCTGTGGCAGATGACGTCCGTGGAGATGCCAGGCATGTCGGCGTAGGACCAAGCAAAGACCTCGCTGTTGTCCCGGAGGAATTGGGTGAGTTGTGACCTGATTTCGGGAGCGAGGGTGCTTCCAATCTTCACTTGCCGCTCGGGGTTATGCGGGCAAAGGGTGACCAGCTCCGTATCCTCCACGGGGTGCGGCTGCGAGACAGTGGAGAGGTCGCGCGGGTCCTCGGGGGGACCTGCCCGCATTTGTTCAAGGAGCTCGGAGTCGACAGGGTCGGCCTCGTAAGCAGCCTCGGCGACGGTCATGGTCTCCCGCTTGTTGTATGGGTTGAGCTTTGTCAGGGCGGTCTGATAGCAGGAGCGGGCGGATTGTTGGTTACCGCGGACTTGGCCAGTGCCCATGACAGTCGGAAACTTCATGAGAAGGGCCCGGGTGGAGATGACGGCACTGAGCTGGTTAAGGAGTCCCCTTCCCAAAATGACGTTATAAGCAGTGGGGCAGTCGACTACCAGGAAGGTGGTGATGGCGGTTGCGATCTTGGGCGCGCTCCCCAGGGAGATAGGCAGGGAGATGGTGCCAAGGGGCATGACAGAATCGCCCGAGAAGCCGAGTAGCGGGGAACCAGCATGGGTGAGGTCCGTGGAGTTTATGCCCAACTGGTTGAAAGTGTCCATGAAGAGGACGTTCACAGAGCTACCCGTGTCCACCAGGATCCGCCCAACATCGAAATTGGCGATCTGAGCGCGGATGATCAATGGGTCATCGTGGGGAAAGATAACTCCCCGCTCTTCTTCCTCGGAGAAAGCGATGGGCGTCCATCCTGCCCGGGCGATCTTGGCCGCGCGTCCATCCGTGATGTTGAATATTTGGTGGTTGGATGTCGTGGCGCGCAAAAAGTTCTTCTTAGCCCGATTGGAGGTGCAGGAGGAAGAGATGGTAGGGCCCCCGCTGATCGTGTTGATCTGTGGCAGTCCCTGTCCGGGGCGTGCGTGTTGGAGGAACTGGTTGATCTTCCCCTCCCTTACGAGTGCTTCCACAATGTCGCGGAAAGCCACGCACTCGTCGATGGTATGGCCATTGAACTTGTGGTACTGGCAGTACAAGTTGGATTGGACGCCCGGGCGGGGGCCGGGTGGTCGTGCCCGTGGCTTGGGGATGGTGTCCTCGATGCTCATCAAGACGTTCTCGAGGGAGGTGTTCAGGATTGAATAGGTTTCGTACTTTGAGGCTGGCCCCGGGTAGGGTTTGCCTGCTTGGTGGTGGCCTGATCCCTGCCCCTTGTTGTGGTACTTGTCCCTCCCACGATGGTCATTGTTGTACGTCCCTTTCCGCTTAACGGAGTGTGAGTCAGATCGGTGATCTGTATGTGCGTTAGTGGTCGGCGGAGGCGACCGTGCCTGCCGGTTACTGGGAGGTGGAGGGCGCGAGCCATTTACGTCAGGCCGGGATGCGACCTGGGGAGAGTTGAAGTGCTCCGCCTTGGCGTGTATTGCTGCCTGTCGCATGAGTTCGTTGTAATCGTCCCAGCCCTGGGCGAAGGCATGGTACTTGAAGGTGGACTCCCGCAGCCCGTTGCGGAAAGCGCGGTAGGCGGCCTTGTCGTCCGTCTCGTGGCATTTGGAGTATTCCAGGCTGAAACGTGCGGCGTATTGGCGCAGGGGCTCGCTATCTCCCTGCCGGAGGGTTCCCAAGTCTTCGGTTGTGAGCAGTCGATCCGTCTGGATCATGAACTGGTTCAGGAATACCGTGTGTAGGCGGTCGAACGAGTCGATAGACTGTGGTTCCAGGCGATAGAACCAATTGAGTGCGGCCCCAGTGAGGGTAGAGCTAAAAATCAAGCACTGCGCCTCGTCAGAGAGATTCCTGAAGGCGAGCGCTGAGTTGTAATTGTTGATATGGGTGTCTGGGTCGCCTTGTCCATTATATGGAGCAATTTTCAGGGGCTTGACCTCCGTCTCATGGCGGTACCGCATGATGCGGTCCGTGAAGGGACCAATGTTGGGCCGGGGTCTGGGCAGTGTCCCAACCTTGGGTCTGGCGGCCTCCAATTCCCGCACGCGCTGGAGGAGT
This sequence comes from Prinsepia uniflora, assembly GCA_032719365.1. Lineage (NCBI taxonomy): Eukaryota > Viridiplantae > Streptophyta > Magnoliopsida > Rosales > Rosaceae > Prinsepia > Prinsepia uniflora. Next base: position 23,584,377 of record CM064868.1, read on the forward strand.
TCCCGAATCACCTCGTTTGATTGGTCGGGTCGATCTGCCCCAATCGGGTGGTCGCCAATTGGATGATTTGCGCTGCCGCCTCTGGGCTTCTCGGGTTGTACCGGTCGCCGCCCGGACGAGGCCGTGGTTGAGCTGGCGTTGTCCTCCGGCTGGTGCCTGCCGATCGGCGAGGAGGGATTACCCTGGGGCTGAGGGGAAAGCGGCGGGGGCTGTGTGGGTCGGCGTGCCGATCCAGACCGCGACCGGGCACCCTGGGATAGCACGGGAAGGGGCGGTTGCGCCTGGATGCGGGGGTCGTGAGTCGGGTAAGTCAGGCGATTAGCCGGGGCCTGTGTCTGTCTCTTGTCGAGCAGTTCGCGAGCGTCACGGTAGATCTGCGTTCCCGAGGGGCCAGGTAGGTCGGTCTGGTGGAAGAGTAAGCGCCCGGAGGCCTCTGGCCGGCAGGTGTCACTGATCTCGACCCGGCAGGCGTCGAAACCCCGCCGACGCGACGCAGCGGCCAAGGCCCGTTTGGTTGCCTCCCGCTGTTCCTCCAATTCCTCGCGTGTAGATTGCAGGATGGCCAGGGTGCTTCCGTGCTGCTCCCCCCACACGTGGTTCCTGCTCTCGATGGCAGCATTGCTCTTCCTGAGTTCGGCAACCTCCGACCGGAGGGTTCTCAGCATCTCGAGCATGTCATCGGAAGGTAGGCCGGCTCGGGTTCGGTTGCGATCTCCCTGGGGTGTGTTGTTGAGCTCACCGTCATCCCGTTCGGCAGACATTGTTCGTCGGCAGCAGGTTGAGCAACGGTATGTGAGTGAGTGGGTGTTTACAATTCTCTTCCCACAGACGGCGCCAATGTTTGATCCTGAAATGACCAACACGATGAGACCCGCTGGGGGTTCTGGGACCAGCCGCGTGGTGTTTCGGGTCCGCTGGGGCGTGGCCGTTCGGCGAGTATCCTGCAAGGACTAGACACCGGTGTGGTGCCGGCCGAAGGGGCTCCGATGCCTAAGTTAGTATCTGAGTGCCGAGAGGCAAATAAATACAGTGCTCTGGATCGGTTCTTAGTGTCTTACCTTTGTGAAGGGTTTCGGGGTATTTATAGTAGCCATAACTGCGGTAGGTGGGCTACTGTTTCGGGAGCAGGTGGTGCTTGATGGCTGGGAGCCGCCTGACAAGCCCTGGATATCCGGAGGAGGCGCCAGCTGGAGTCCCAACCTGCCTCCGTCAGGGAGTTGGTGTGACAGAGTTGGTTAGGTGACTGTCGCAGCCAGCTGTCGTCTGTTCACTGTCAGGTGCCGAATGGCGGGTCTGCAGTGCGGTGCCGGTCGGCGGGCCGTGGGCCGTGAGGGTGCCGATCAGGCGATCGGTCGGCGGCCTTCCTGTCCTGGTGGGACCTGTGCTAGGGTGGTCGGTCGATATGGTATCAACAATGAGCATACGTAGTCGCGGTTTTCCACAAACCCCATTGGTCTTCTACCCCACTTCTCTCTACCAGAAGAAGCAAAGCACTCACCATTGGGCTGTAGACCGACTGAGATGAGGGGAAGAACTGCAGCGCCACCACGTCGCCGTACCTCCGTCGAAGGTACTTCCGCCCACGCCATCGCGGGAAAGAACCCAGATCTTGGCCGCCGTGTAGCCACCGCATGACGTGCGACCGCGACGTCACCAGGGCTCGATCTTGCCTCCAGTTCGACGGCGACCAGTTGTCGTCCAACAACATCTCCTGCACCGTTCGGCTCACGATGGTTCAACCTGCAACCGCGCCTCCTGGGTCGTTCATCGTCGTCGGAGGTGGCAGACATCCTCTCCTTTGCACGCTCAGCCCCTTCTCGAAATTGCCGTTGGTCATACACTGCTGCAACTCTCCACCACCATGATATGTGTGTGATAAGTCGGGGATGAGGTTTGAAAGAGATAAGTTGCTTGAACCTTGCTTTTTGTTTATTTCTTATTTCAATATTTTATTCATTCAATCATATATGTCTGATATGCACATGGCCCTTATTAATTAGTTAGCCTTTACCATGACTTTTAAAAGGGCATCCAATGCTTTCTGATTTATGTGCCACCACGTGTTTTTACATTGGGTTTTGGAAACCATTTGTTGAAACGGAAAATACTACACAGTACAATGCAATTGTCTAATCTATTGAATACATCACGCATATCAATATTATTATTATTATTGATATAACTATATTATTATATGGATTATTATTACATCTTGTTTGTATGAGTGTGACATGTGGCATGCATTTTCCTACAAATCATTTGCTTCTTCACTCTTCACGTGACTTTTTATGAATTGACATACCATATGGCATGAAGGCATCCAATGTACATTTATTTATTTTATTTAGTGATCAATTAGACCCACAACGTATTATTGAATATTTTAAATATTTTTGTATCACATGTTGATTGATCCATGCAACTATGCTCATAAAATCGAATACATATTATTTGAGCTTATTATATTATTTGGTTTACTAATCAATACAAATATGTCATGTTCCCAGGAATGACTGAGTTATTCAAATGCCGCCAAACACGAGCAATTAATCTATTTGCCCATGGCAATGCTTGCACCCATGTGCCCCTCGGTAATTCACATTGAATGCCCACTTCACTATGAGTTAATACTCACGATGAACAGTGTCTCTAGTCGAGCTATTTTGTAATGGATGATATCTCTGGTCGAGCCGCCTCCATGAGTGGATTGCCTCTAGCCGAGCCGCCTCGCACGGAGCGACCGCCTTCTAGCCGAGCATCCTCGCACAGAACGGTCGCCTCCAGCCGAGCATCCCTCGCATCGAGCAGCCTCGCATAGAGCGATCACCTCAAGCTGAGCAGCCTCCGATGAGTGTCTTCCCTTACCGAGTAGCCTCGCGATGAGTACAGCCTCTAGCTGAGTATTACTTCATGCTGAATGTCGCTTCATGTTGGGTTCGAGCCAGATCAGCAATTACTTAGTTCGGCCCGTATTCGGTCTATTGTTCAAGTCCCCATCGAAGACACTATCTTCAATGAGGACTTGGGGGACTACTGTTCGTGCGGGATTTCACCCCGCACTTGGGCCGGGCCTAAGTCCAATACGAAGCCCATAATGTAATGGAAACCCTAGTCTTTGCCTATTTAAAGAGGGCATCCCTTTTTTGTAAAACAGGCTCACAATTTCACAACATTATTTGGAGACATCCTCTCCACATTTACTTCAATGGCTCAGGGCCACAAAGATGTAAACACTATTATTATCAATAATACTATCTCGGAAAGTTTGTCCCGTGGACGTAGCCCTATTCGGGTGAACCACGTACGTGCCGGTGTCTTAATATTCATGCGTCGTCTTCTCGGTCTCGTTGGTGCCATTTTTGGCATCAACAAGTATAAAGGGTATAAAATAATATAAAATAATGTTTAATTAACGACATATCACTTGGACTGTCAACAAAGAGAAAACCTACAAGTTTTTTAGGTGGAAGTTTAGTGAGCAGGAGAAAAGTCGCCGCGTGCTAAGATTCCCGGACAACTTGACCAAAGTTGATTTGATCAAATTTCCTAGTAACTGCCATTTAGAATAGGTGTTGATTTAGTGTAATACTCATATGTCGATTGACACTAGGTTTTTTTTTGTACAGTTCATCCATTTGTTGAGAAAATGCCTGCTAAGAAAATGAAAGAGATAATCCATAAGTACGCCCAGATTGCCGAGCAAGACAAGGGGGCCAAATCGGCGTCGAAATCAAGGAACGATGGGTTGGCCCAACCGCGGGGTGGTGGGTTGCTGTAGGAATAATTCTATTGCCAACAAGCCCAAGCCGGCCATAAAGGATGATCGGCATGAGGGACAACCGAGTGGCAGTCAATGGGAGGCGCAACCGAGTGGCGACCGGACGGAACGACATGCGAGTGACAATCGATCGTCTAGCCATGTGGACAAGAGCCCTTTAGTCAGCATAAAATGGCCTTCCATTGGGGGGCTAGACCAAGCTCGCATCCATCGGTAGAAGCTCATAGAGGCTCAAAAGTGGTGATTGCCCCTTGCCATCAAGGTATCTAGGGATGACGGTGCCGAGCGGCAGCAAAAAGAGGATGGCCAAGGCGAAGTGTCACCACCCCATTCCCCCCGGGATTAACACGGGATATGTCATGATCCCGTTTGACACAAAGTGTTTTGCCAAGGTTAATTTAAACCTTTAGCCCGACCGGCTTCCAGAGCGTGCTAGGATCCGGTGGAGGAGTGTGATGTCTCGGTCTCTGCTACAGTCCGTATCTGACTTCAACCTGAACGGCATTAAAAACTAGAAAAGACTGTGAGTGGACGAAAAGCAATAGTTTAATAAAACACATTTCATAAAAAACCTTTATGCCCTTCACTAAAAAGCATGCATGCTTAGGAAAACCATTTATCAAACCACATATGTTTCAATAACCGTTAATAGGGTCTCAGCCCCAAGTTCCGTAAATTCAAGTCCTACGGGCCCCTGCCCAAATCCATTTACTCAAATCCATAATCATATCAAACATATGTGGGAACTCAGCCCAAATCCATTTATTATTCACAAAACGCAATTTCACAAATCTAAGAATCATGTTTACCATATATCATATAACCAATCCTGTCACGGTTTCTAAAGTTACGCGCATGCCCCCGAGGTCTCAAATCCCAAGTGACAGGACCATCCCCTGAGGAACATTGATAACTGTGCCCGGTCCTGCTCCCGTCTGACAAGTCAACTGAAGTTCCCATATTACCCTCAGCACTGCCAAACTAGGGATAGCCACACACGTGCCCACTCATGCCTCCACCTCTTGATTAGCCTCGATCGTCGCGTCACGACCTAGAGAGTCAATAAAACATAAAAGGTGTGAGTGGACAAAAATAAATCAGTTTATAAAACATGTTACAGAATAGACATTTCTACCCTCCACGTAAAAACCAATGCATGCATTCGAAAATCATTTCATAATCCATTTTATTTCTGATATAAGAAAACCGTGTATGAAAACCAAAATCATTTTTCTTTTCTCAAACCTCGGGCCTTAGCCCGAAACCATAAGTACGGGGCCTCAACCCAAAATCCTGAATTAAAATCCAAGTACAAGAACATAGCCCAAAATTCATAAAACCATATAAACCGGGCCACTACCCAACACTTCCGAAAACATCGGAAATCAATAGTAAATCACAAGTCAATCAACCTGCTGGATCTCAATCACTGAGTCTTTAAACTCACATATATCAGGTCTTCCCGGGATATCAACGAGTCTTTAAACTCAAAACATAATCAATAGGCCTCAGGGGATATCACAATAACCGAGTCGTTAAACTCAAAACATATCAATCAAGGGTCCTCCCCCGTCACATCAATCAACCGGGTCTTTAAACCCAAAACCAGATCCAGCAATTGTACTAGGTCTTTAAACCCAAAACCACGTGTAATTCACAACAAATCCAGAATCCATCGTAATCCAAATTCCAAAACCAAATCCGAAATCACATTTTATCGAAATGGAACTCATGTCCGAATTTCACGTTCAAATCCCAAATCATACTCACAAATCATAATCAAAACATCATCAAAGCGTGATACGCACAAATCATATAAAATCCTCCATTAAACCATCATCAAAGCATAGGAGAAACCATAGTCTCGAAATACGTAATATGCGATAAATCACATTAAAAAACGTGAAATCACGTAAAGCGGAACATCATAATCATAATCATGAAATCATATATAGAAAGCATAGAAAACAATTATGCATGCATTGCAATTTAGAAAGCAAAGTCCACTCACACACCGTCCAAAAGGCTCGCTTCAGAGCTGCACGTTTTTCCTTAAATTCCGGAAATCACAATTCCTGTCCAAAATCATTATCGAGGGTTACCAACACTTCAATATACCTCATATAATTTTCCCCAATTTTTTCTGAATTTAAATACGTATTTTAAACGTATACGAAAACTTCGGATACACTGAACACTATCGAAATGATATCCGATTTCCTCGAAACTAGTGCCAAAATGTTCGTTCCATGAAAAGGAGCAAGTTTCATGTTGAACATACCTTGAGATTCGGTCACACGCGCCCCCACGCGCCGCCGTGAGTGGCTGCGCGTGAAGCTCACTCGCCAACTACAGTACTCATCCCTGTCACTCGTTTCCTACAAATTCAACCCGTTAGTCCGCGACACAACCCCGGTTGGAATTCCTCCAATTCAACCTCAATTCCACTAATTAAAGCATCCATTTGCATCGTCATAATCTTAATTAGAGGTCTGTAATTTAAATTACACCAATACTTACCTCAATCCTTCAAATCGAGTTCGATTTTTCGAAGAACATAATCGTACTGTTCATCCTCCAATTTCACTTTATTTCACCTGTTTTCTTCCAATTAATTTATCAAAAAGATTCCTGGGAATCTTATAAACGTGTTTCCAACCTCAATTGCAACTGTAACTCCCTCCAATTACACACCCAACCTTCGAATCTCTTCACCCCCCGCCATGTCCGTTCGTAGCCAACAGGACACCAATTTCTTTCGTTTTTGCACTGGTTCGACTTGAATTGATCTCAGAAGACTCAATTAAACCTCAATTTGCATCATCATGGCCTACAAACTCAAATTCGATTTTTGGGAGATTTGAATTTCAACCGACTGGGTTTCGGGTTCGTACAGCTACTTCTCTCCTTTCTTCCCTCATTCTCCCTCGTTTCTCTTTGTTTTTCACTCAGGATCAGTTCTCTCCTCTCAGAATCACTCCCCTGGATTCAATTGATCACACATCGATGGATATGGTTTATCACCGTTTGTAAATCAAGCGGCAACAATTGCCACTAATCCTCATTTGTAAGTGACAGGTGTCACTCTAGGAACAAACTGAGGCTGCATCAGCTAATAATCAGCTACCCTGCCAATTGACCTTTTTACCCCTGCTTTAACAAATTACCAAAATGCCCTTTACATTCCGAGGTTCGTAACTTGGTCATCCGAACTCCAATTGACGCGTGTCGCCTGTCTACAGACTCAGTGTCTCAAGACCTGCCCAACGGTCTTTGGATTACGTGAAAAGTGCATATCGTTTGAAAAGTAAACAAATTACCAAATTACCCTTGAACTTTCGAACATCATAACTTTCTTCTCGAATGTCGGAATCGGATGTGCCACCTATCTATGAACTCGTGACGTCCCGAACTACGTCACAGTCATCGGTCAAAGTCCGTTTGACTGCTTGAACCAAAAGTCAACCGTTTGCCCAATTCTAGGGGCAAAATCATCAGTTTCTTCAAATTTTCCAAATTTTCCTTTTCCGAATTTCCGGGTCGTCACATCAAGTCTCCCCAGGGTCCACCCAGGTCAATGTCCGCAGATCAATGATCCTCCCTGGGGGTTATAATCCATAATAGCCTTCTTGAGAGTAAGGTACCCAACAAGGGCGACTCCACTCAGTTAGTGCTCCGTGACTCCTCCAGAGGTCCACCCAGGCCAACGACCCTCCCCGGAGGGGACAATCCATAAATATATATGGATGGTATATGAAAAACCATTTTGAAATCATTCTCAAAACCTTTCAAAGGTTCATGCCCGATCCCCATAAACCGTCATGAACCAGAAATCCATTTATGGGTCCCTGACCCGAAATCACAATCGTAAACCATAACTGGGCCTCAAGCCTGATTCTGTAAACAACCTGGGCCTCGTGCCCGAATTCGTAAACTAACTGGGCCTCGTGCCCGATTTCGTAAACCAAATGGGCCTCATGCCCGATTACATAAACCAATTGGTCCTCACGCCTCATTATATAACCCAATTGGGCCTCAAGCCCGATTTCGTAAACCAACAGGGCTTCTAGGCTGATTCATAAACCAACTAGGCCTCCGGCCCTATGCCTTGTTAAATCAAATGGACTTCAAGTCCGAGAGTTCGTAAATCAAATGGGACTCATGCCTGATTCCATATTTTCAAATCCAAAATCAATTCACGAACCAATTGGGCCCCTGGCCCGATAACGTGACTAAAATGGACTTCGAATCCGAGGGTTTCCAAACAAATGGGTCTCATGCCCGAGTTTACCTTTTCAAATCCAGAACCATTTCATTAACCCATTTCTGAAACCATAAGCACGTATAATCAGTGCAAAACCGTAAACCTCGATTTACGTGCGAATATGTAAATTGCCTCGAAATACGTGAAATCATGTAAATCACAAATATCCAAATCATCATCATAGAATCACATATGTAAAACATATAAAACATTTATGCATGCATCACAATTTATAAATCAAGGTCCACTCACAGACCGTCCTATGCTGCCACCTCGATTTGCGTGCGGTAAGCCTCCTCGGGCTAAACACTGTCACCGGGACTCCCAAACCTGTCCAAATCACACTAGATGGTTACTAACTACTTCATTAACCCCTTATTGAAGCCCTGTAATTTTTCCAAATTTTTACCTATTTTTAAACTCGATCCTAAACCTTCGAACATCGCGAACTATATCGAAACGATGTTCACTCGGAACCAGTCCCAAAATGTTCGTTACATCAATTAGATGAAAAATTGTGTTCAACACTTCCCTAGGAACAGTGCCACGTGCCCTCACATGTCGTCCAAAGGGGCTGCGTGTGGGCCTCACGCGCTTGCACTGTTCATCATCCCCTACCTCCAACGAACTCGGTTCACTGGTTTCGACCTGACCAGACCGGTCTGGACTAGCGCGATAGGTTCAGTGTTCTAACCTCTCCGTTTTTTATCCTTTTTCCATAATTTCAGTTCCTATATGTTCCTAATAACAATCCCTATCAATCTACGACCTCAAAACATGGGAAAAGCAAACAAAACCATACCTCCCATGATCAAAAAGTAAGCTTGACCTTCAAGCTCGGTTTCCAGTCTTTCCTGCCTCTCATTTCCTTCGAAATTGATCTCCATCGAGTCGTCCTGGTCCCTAGGTCGTGTTAGAATCGAAAGGGAGTCAAAACAACATCTAAAACTTAAACTTCTAATTTTGAAAACTAACGGGTTCTCGCGTTACCTGGGCTTTACGCTATCGCCGTCGTCCACGGCGGCCAGTCGTCCTGTCCCTTGCCACACAGTCTATAACGACCCGTCCCGAATTCCATGATTAGATTAGTGACTAATCACGATTAGTGAGGTTAATCGGTGATTAGTTGGACGAAATCGGATGAACGATGCAAAATGACCGTTTTGCGCTTAGTCGTAGGTAAAACATTGACTTTTTGTTCAGGCGGTCAAATGGACTTTTACCGATGACCGTGACGTAGTTCGTGACGACACGAGTTCATAGACAGGTGGCACGTTCAATTTCTACATTCGAGGTAGAAGTTATGACGTTCGGAACTTAAGGGGCATTTTGGTAATTTTGATAAAAAGGGGTGAAATGTTGACTTTTGGACTGGGGTGTCCGATGGCCAAGGGCCGAAGACCGTTACGTAGATCGGGACAATACGAATACGTAGACAAGCGACATGTCGAATTCGAACGTTCGACGCCGAAGTTACGGTTCAGGGAAGTTTCAGGGTACTATTGCACGAATTAGGAAACGAGTTAACTTTTGGATTCTAGTGAGGCCCAGATATTTGATGGAGGCCCAATGGATGAGTGACACTTGTCACCCATCCACATGCCACCCAAATTGATACATGCATCGACCATTTCCCTTGCCTTCACAAACACCACCCAATCTTATCCTTTGTACCCAAACCAATCCAATCCAAACCTTCACCCATGGCCATCTGAGGAACCAGGAGAGTGAGTGGAGGATGTTGGATGTTGGTGACCGGCCTGGATGGCCAGAACCGGCGTGGACGGCGGCTTAGAGGAGGCAAACCCGAGAGGGTACTCGGTAAGGCTCAAATCCCATTTTAATTCAATATATGCATTATGGTTTGTTTTGGATGTTTCTAATGAATTAAAAGGGTTAGTAGGAAGGTGTTAGAATAATTTTGAGGATGGTTAGAGGTTGTAGGACACCAGGGACGGTTTTGGGAAGCTTGAACCGTGAGGTTCAAAATGGAACAATGAGTTTTAGGGAGTTTTGATTAGTTTTAGGGATTGGAATGGATGAGAAACATCAAATTAGGAATAATGGAATCGAAAAGGAAGAGATTTGAGGGAAAATGGAGGGTCTAGAGTAGTGAACCGGTCACGCCGGTCCAATTGGACCGGCCAAACCAAGTGAACCGGTCGACTGAAGAATGATGGTGCAAGAATAGTGCAGGCGCGTGAGGCTCACGCGCAGGCCCGCGTGCCTCACCTTTTTGGGAAGTGTTCAACATATGAAACACTCTATTCGATGTAACGAACATTTTAGGACTGGTTTCGTGTCGATCGGACATCGTTTCGATAGGTTTCGGGGTGTCCAAAGGTTTAGGATCGACTTTAAAAATAGTTAGAAAATCGGGAAAATTATGGGACTTCAATGAGAGGTTAATGAGGCTATTAGTAACCCTCTAAATGATTTTGGACAGGTTTGGGAATCTCGGTGGCGACGATTGACCCGGGAGACGATTATGGCACGCGTATCGAGGCGCGGCTTCGGACGGTCTGTGAGTGGACCTTGATTTCTAAACTGTGATGCATACATAAATGTTTTATATGGTTTATTAATATGATTCTATGATTATGAATTGGATGGTTGTGATTTATATGGTTTCACACATTACGAGGCAATTTACGTGCTTGCACGTAAATCGAGGTTTTTTGGTTTTACACTGATTTTTCGTACTTATGGTTTTGGTTATGATTTCATGAAATGGTTTTGGATTTGAAAAGGTAAACTCGGGATCGAGACCCCTTTATTTCGGAAACCCTGGTACTCGATGTCCCTTTTAGTTACATTCTCGGGCCGGAGGCCCAATTGGTTCTTAAATTGATTTCGGATTTGGAAATATGGAATCGGGCACGAGACCCATTTGATTTACGGAATCGGGCACAAGGCCCAATTGGTTTACGATTTGGACTGGAGGTCCAGTTTGTATGTGGATTCGGCTTATGATGGTGATTTCGGGTCAGGGACCCTAGAAATGGTTTTTACGGGTCATGACGGTTTATGGGAACCGGCATGAACCCTTGAAAAGGATTTTATGGTTCATGATGGCTTATGGGGGCCATGCATGAATCCTTGAAAGGTTTCAAGAATGATTTCAAAAGGTTTTTCATATGACATCCTTTATATATAATTGTTTCCTCCGGGGAGGGTCGTTGGCCTGAGTGGACCCCGGAGTAGTCACGGAGCACTGACTGAGTGGAGTCGCCCCCCAGTTGGGTTCCTTACTCTCAGGATGGGCATGGTTCGTTACCTCCAGGGAGGGTCATTGATCTATGGACATTGACCTTGGTGGACCCTAAAGAGACTTGGGTTTGAGACCCCAGTTAGCACGCGCGTAGCTTTATTTTACCGTGACAGGTTCTTGGATATGAAATATAATGGATAAACATGATTTCAATTGGTTTGGGAAATTGTGTTTTATGATGATAAATGGATTTGGACTGAGATCCCACATATGTTCACTATGTTATGGTTTTCTGTAAATGGTTTTGGCCAGGAGCCCGTGTGACTTGTATTTACGGAACTTGGGGCTGTGACCCTAAATATGGTTGTTTAAACATATGTGATTGGATAAATGATTTTACTATGCATGCATGCTTTTTAGTGAAGGGTATAAATGTCTTCTTATGAAATGTTTTTATAAACTCTTGTTTTGTCCACTCACAGCTTTTAATGTTTTTAATACCCTTCAGGTTGGATACGGTGTGGACTGTAGCAGAGACCGAGATATCACATCCCTCCTCCGGATCCTGGCGTACTCTGATAGCCTGGGAGGGCAAAGGTCGAAAATTTCTCTTGTCTGACACTTCGTGTCAAAAGGGATCAGGGGCGTTCCTCATTAATCCCAGGGGGATTGAGGACGGGTCCTTACACAGTCCCTCTCCCAGTCTCTAACAATGGCACACACGAACACAGATGTGAAATGGTGATGGGGTGGTGTGTTTGTTTGTTTAGAGGAAGTGAAAATGGTGATCGGGTTTGGAGGAAAATATAATAGATGAAGGATGATGACTGATAATCAGATGAGAGAGAGAGAAAGATGGATGGTGAAGATGAGAGGAAAAGGTAGAGATGAATGGCTGGGATGAGAGGTGGGTGGAAAATATATATATTTTAATACAAGTGGCCCAATCACAATTTAGATCCACATTTTAGGGTTGATGGCTAATGGGGTGAGTGACCATGGGTCCCACATAAATATCTACCCAATCAGATTTAATTATTATTTTATTCGGATCCCAAGACGTAAATCTCCGATCTCACTCCCGTGACCATAACTTTTCCGTCCGACGTCCGATTTCGACGTGCCACCTGTCTACGGACTCGTGACGTCCCGACCTACGCCACAGTTATCGGTCTTCGTACATTTGACTCTCTGAGTCAAAAGTCAACATTTTGCCCACAACTAGGGGCAACATGGTCATTTTGCGTTGTCCATCCAATTTCGCTCAACTAATCACCGATTAATCTCACTAATCCTTCATTAGTCGCTAATCTAATCCTTGAATTCGGGACGGGTTGTTACATGAAGGCTATTGAGGATGCCAGGGAGAAGGTGTCTAAGGAGCCAAAGCTGGATTTGCCTCTCCTAGACAAGCCGAGGTTGTTGAAGAGATCAATCTTTAACCATGGGCTCCGGTTCTGCTTTGTCAAACTGACCGATGCTTCCGATTTTTTTCGGTCGGCAAAGGTTGATAACAGTTGGACCGAGGTGACTGATTGCATGCCTCCCACTATGGCGACGGTTGTCAACGCCTTGGCTCAGGGTTCTCATAAGTCTCTTACCGAGATAGATGAGATATGCACCTTCAGCATCTCGTCAGTACACCAAGGTGATTACCAAACATTCCCATGTAAGTGTTATGTAACCCTTCCGATTAAGGTTATCGTTTGGCATATATATGTTTGTGATTTCTGACAAAGTATTGGTTGACTAGCAGTGCTTTGGTGAGATATACATTGCCTTCCAGAAGTTCTCCAAGCAGGCACAACGACTGGAGGCTGATCAGAAGGTGGTTCGATAGCGGAAGGAGCTGCTCAATGCCAAGGAGTAGGCAGTTCAGGATGCCCTTAAGAACTCGGCAGAGTTGGAATGGGAGGTTCAACAACATAAATAACGTATTGAAGAGGTCGAGAAGGCGGTGGCCGACCGGGAAGATACGGTATATGCCTTCCAGATTGAACTAACTAATTGGGAGAAGTGTTTGGGCAAGGCTCAGGGTCTAGTGGAGGAAGTTAATCAGCTTCAAAAGTGTCTTGCGGCCAGTCGACAGGAGACGCTAGAGGCCTTCACGGTCGACCCGGTTTACACAAACCATGTGGACCTTACACTGGCCGAGGTCGAGGATGATTGCATGCAGCTGTTTTTCAATCTTGGTATGGCTCTACAGTTCCCTTGGTTGGACGAGCCCCTAGAGCTAACCAAGACCTTCGAGTGCCTCGAAGGAGCCAAAGAACCCTACTACCGAGCAAGAAAAGAATATCGATGATGAGATCAAGTGCTTTCAGGAGGAAGGCTTAAAGTGCTTCCAGGAGGAAAGTTTGAATTGATTCTCGGAAAAGGCTTGGAATGCTTCAAGAAGGAAGGCTTTGAGTACTTCTAGGACGAATGATTGAAGTGCTTCCAAGAGGAAGGCTTGAAATGCTTCCTTGAGGAAGGCTTGAAGTTCTTTCAGAAAGAAGGCTTGAATTGCTTCATAAAGGAAGGTTTGGGTGCTTCTTGGAGGAAGACTTTGTTGCTTCGTAGAGGAAGGCTAGGATAGTTCGCGTGGCGAAGGCTTGGATACTTTACAGGGCGAAGGTTTGGACGCTTCATGAGGGTGAAGTCATGAATGCTTCGTAGGGCGAAGGTTTGGATGCTTCACCATGGAAAATGCTTGGATGCTTCGCGAGGAGATGGCTTGGATGCTCCGCATGGCGAAGAATTGGATAGTTTGTGGGGGCAAAGGTTTCAATGCTACGAAGGTGGAAGGCTTGGATGATTCGCGAGATCGAAAGCTTGGACACATCGCGAGGGTGAAAGTTTAAATGCTTTGCGGGGTGAATACTTGGACGCTTCACGAGGGCGAAGGCTTAGAAACTTCGCGAGGGCGAAGGCTTGGACGCTTCGCAAGAGCAAAGGCTTGGACGCTTCGCAAGAGCAAAGGCTTGGATGCTTCGAGGGAGCAAAGGCTTGGAAGCATCGTAAGGGAAAAGGCTTGAATGCTTCGTAAGGGAGGAGGCTTGGATGCTGCAGCTCCATATGCAAGTAGTGGGATAAGGAAGTCAACAATGGGAGTTAGTCCCTGTGTCCCGATGGGTGTCAGTATTGTCACTTGGCGTGTCCGGCAAGGAAATTAGTTTAGTTGTTCATCCCAATCCGTAGCGTGTGTTTTGCTTCCAACTTGAGTTGTAGAGCCAAAAACAGCGATTTTCGATGAACAAACTAATCTTCATGTTCTCGACATGTTAAGAGCGATGAACAAAGTTTAAAAACGACGAACAAAGTCAATGAATGACGAATGATGTTGATGAATGCCAACAAACTAGAGAGCATTACTTAAGGATTTCTCATTTCAACTCTCAATGGACGTTTCACGGGGTGAATGCTTTTGTGATTTCTTGGAGTCACAGTGTACTCCACTCCTAGTCTGAGGTGTAGAGGCTAAACCACTACCTTGAATGATCGAATGGATCATCGTGCCCTAACCATGCTGAATCGCGAGGATTGAATGGAAAGTTCTGATTAACGATGAGCAACGTTCAAGAACTTCGAATACAGTTGACGAACGCCGAACAAAGTATAATGAATGATGAACAAAACTGATGAATGATGAATAATGTTCAAAAACTTCGAACATAGTCGATGAATGACAAACAAAGTATAATGAACAATGAAAAATCTGATGAACGACGAACAACATTCAAGAATTTCTAACATAGTCAATGAACGACGAACGAAGTATGATGAACGATGAACAACCTTCAAGAACTTCGAACATAGTCAATGAATGATGAACAAAGTATGATGAACGATGATCAATCTAGAGAGCTCCTCTTGAGTATTTTTCAATTCGGCTCTCAATGAAAGCACTAATTATTGAAGCCAAAATCATACACACTCACAAAAGTCTCCTTGATCCATGCAAGCAGCAAATAAGAAACTATCGTTTGCCTCGTTCGAAGCCCTAGGGTGTTATTCGATCAAGAACACTCCAATACTTAAATCAGCTTTGAGAGAGAAATCACAAGAATTTAAGAAGCGATGAAACGACTTACTTTGAAAGTGAAATAAGCTTCACTATTTATAGAAAAAATCTTGTGAACCTCGAAAAATTCTGATTGATCAATTAATTTTGTAATTAATAATATATTTTTAATAAATTATATTTAATAATTATAATAATTTTTCATTATTAAGAACGATGACAATTATGATGATTTAATATTAATAATAATTGTTCATTATTAAGAATAATGACAATTAATTCTTGGGGAGAATATTACTATCATTGAAGTTTTAACCCGATTAAATGATATATTCAGCTAGTAAATATATTACTTAATGTGTGAGTGTTTGTGAGTAGTAAATCTCATTTACTAGGAGCAATTTAGATATTATATGTTTTATGGGTCACATGTCAGCTCCATAATATTCCGGTGATTTATGGTTTCACACTTATATAAACTCTTTTCTCATAATCCAATAATCCAACATCTAATGCCTAGATCTATTTTTAAATCTGTAAAAAATTTTATTTTATTTTATTTTATTTTTTAAAAAAAATTGGGAGAAAAAACATACATTGTTCTTATAATTATGTTTATCATTGTCAAGTGAGTCTAGTTCATTTGGTTCTAGTGTTGATTTATAAATAATCGATCTCAAATTCAAATCCCTATGACATATTGTATGAAAATTTTCCAAAAATTCACCATTCCCCAATAATAAAAAAAAAAAACTATGTTTATCATTCATACATATATTTCACATATTTTCCATTCTACCTATTCTTCTCCTACAGTTTGACTTTATTCTTCCCGTTTCCATTTTGTTGGAATTTATGTTTTATGTTTCATTTGTTGTAGTTAATTTCTAATCCTTAATCTGTTCATTTAAATTTTTATGTTTAAATTTTTGCATTTCAATTAATATAAATTTTAATATTAGCTTATCAATTTTTTTTAAAAAAAAATAAACGATATTTTATTTGATTAGATACCCAAAAATTAGTTAACATGTGAACTTATTGTATTTATTAATTTATTAAATTAAATGATATATTAAAAATAATAATATATTAAATAAAATTAACATATAACCCATCATTTTGATTTAATAAAATTTTGAGGGCTAAATTTTGATTTAATAAAATTAACATATAACCCTTTAGGCCTCAACGGCTAGAGATGGCCTTAGTGCCTAATACGTCAATCCCTGACGTTCAATCATTACACGAGCTTGAGCCAAGATTTTAAGCTACATATAAATTTGTTCGAACTGCTTCATCTCGATATTCCAATTTTTTTTCCAGCTACGGAATGAAATTAAGCTACATATTGCAATGTTTAGTTTAGTGACAAAATATATAAACCTTCCCTGGGTTGATGGGTTTCAGCAACTCTAAGGTATCATCTACCGTTGCATTTCACCCTTTAATTTTCCAGGCATGGGCACACCGGGGCCCGCTTGCAATCCCCTCGTAGTATTTGGATTCAAGCTTTCGTTTGTTCCATACTTTCACAAAGTCCGAAAATAGTTTCCGAGCGGACTCTGAAGAAAGGTCAGAGAAGAACACATCTTTCTCTTCTTTCAGCCACGTAGAAAACTCGTTGTTCTTAGAGAAATAGTCATCACTCGACAGCTCTTTGATGTCAATTTTCTGAAAGAGAGAAGATATTCCTAAGTCCTAACCATCAGAAAAGTAATGCTCAAGAAACAGATACATTGAAAAACTTGGTGGTGCATCAAGTAATCGATCCTGAAAGCCACAACGCCTATGCCAAACCGGTTAACTTTTCAAGACCTAACTCTACTTTGTATTTTTATCTTCCCTTGGTATGGTCTTAAATCTTAATGCAAACAAACTTAGGAGCGGACATTCGCCGCTTTACACAGATATCTTGTCTAGGTCTTCTTTGAGCATCACTGCCAACCTTTCTATAGGTTGAGCACCAAGCACTCTTACTCACAGTGAGAATAAATCCAAACATAACTAAAGTAACACTAGTCCATGAGTAATATAACTTTCATCCAAGAAGAGACAAATGATAACAAAAAGTGTATCCAGGAAGATCTTATAAATAGCTTGTTTTCTGGCAACTTCAAGAGAAGGTAACCACAAAACCTATTTCTTCCAACCTCCCTGTTCCAGGATTTTCTTTTTATTCCTGGTGTATAAAAACTTTGGATAACCTTTCATCTCTAGTTAAAACTGATATACCAAAAGAAGAACCGCCCATCAAAACCAAAATGCTGCCAGCTTTAGAAAATCTATGCAAAATTTACACTAACATTACGCGGTTACCTAACTTCTTCAATATTCCAGATTAGTTGAATTACCCTAAGTTACAAGGACTTCTGCTAACATGTTTAAGCAATTTGGATTATTTAACACTAAAGAATGACAGGTTAGCATTTATTGTAAGCATTTTTCATGAACTTTGACAATTTCTTATTGATTCATAAGAAATTGTAAGAAGCACAGATAAAATTCAAATTATACGGTATTACAGTCACAGAGGGGAACACAGAATTTGACATAGTTATTGATAATCATAAATAAGAAATCTTACCAAGTGGCGATCACCTTTGTGATGTTTACTTTTGTGCTTATCCTTTGTCTTCTTCTCTGAGGAACAATAGCACATTAATACAATAAGTTACTTCCCACTGAGAACCTCATCCTCAATAGACTAAGAAAACTACTGCAAGACAAGTTAAAGTATGTAATTTTGTCTAATCTAATTCCTCTCCTAGTTTTGTTCACTTTTCCGATGTCAAAACAATAGGTCTAATAAAGTTTTTCAACACACCAAATAAAGGATGTGCTGATAAAGCTATACTAATGCCATTGACATAAACTGGTCTGAAACTTGAAGCAAAATTTCACTCACAATCCAAGAAGTAGGCTTGTATGTGTCTGATAGAAAAATAATGATAGCAATGCCATTACACAAATTGGACTGCAAACCGAACATAACTTGCACCATCATTCAAACTAATAGGCCTATATATGAAGGCATCTTGAGGTCAGAACATAATCAATTCGTTGTCATATTTTGTTTTGTTTCAATGAATCTTTCGAAGTGACATTAGCTTAAAGACCCAAAACCAATTGAAAATTCATCTTAAACTAGTTTTACGCTCACATTCATTTGGATATATATACCTTTATCAGAATGGTGTTTGGAGTGCTTATATGACCTTTTCTTGTCCTTTAACTTCTCCTTCTTATCACTCCTTCTGCTCTTCCTTTCCTCATCTTCTAAACTTCTAGGCCTCTTACCTCTTCCCTGATCTGTATTTCCACGAAGCAAGACAAAAAAACCACAAAAATCCAAAAAATAAAGTGAATAATATGGAAACCAAC
This sequence comes from Prinsepia uniflora, assembly GCA_032719365.1. NCBI lineage: Eukaryota > Viridiplantae > Streptophyta > Magnoliopsida > Rosales > Rosaceae > Prinsepia > Prinsepia uniflora. Next base: position 23,603,017 of record CM064868.1, read on the forward strand.
TAACATTCCAATATGTTCACTGAGAATGAAATTACACACATTTGAAAACCCACCAAGAAAAAAGGGACGCTTTCGTAATTGGAAATCTAAGAAGAACGAAGGCCAACCACGAACCCAATTATTACACACCTACATGGCCCGTTTGGGATTCGCCCGGATTAACAAAAACTACGAAATTATGTGAGTAATCTTTTTCGGTTTCTATTTCGTTTTTCATTTTTTTTTTCACAGCAACCAAACAGAGAGAAGGAAAAAGGGAAGAGAAATTTGAGTACCTTCGGAGTCTGGAGAAGGGCTTCTTTTCCTACTTTTCTTCTTCTCCTCGGATTTCCTGTCGCTTCCCATTTGGAATTGCAGAGATAGAGGGCAGGGCGACCTAAGGGAAAAGCCTGGTGTACGCGGGCCGGAGAACGGTTAGTCAGTTTGGTTTGATCGCCAATGGACTTTTTAGCCCTCCTGATTGGGGTGGGTCGGACAAGCACGTCCCAAATTTTTTGAACTTGGGACCGGCCTATCTCAAAATTTGAAAAATTTCGGACCGAGTCCGGTAGGTTTGATTACAAATATGAAAGCCTATCGGGCTGGATTTAGACTAAGTTTTTATCAGGTTTTATGAGTCGGACTTAATAAACTCATACCCACTGAACTTTCACATGATTTACGAAGTGATCTAAGGGGAGCCCCAAACTCACTCTTAGACCTCTTGAATTGATCTTCATCAACAACGCTTCTTCTATCATCTTTTGTTTGAATGCCTACATCTGCTGCTTCTTCTAACCGTGAGGTGCCAACTCTAGAAACTCAGTCCAGATCGGGTGGACCTGCCATATTCCAGTGCCCTCAGCTTGCACCAAACGCACATCAGCTTGCACCAAACGCACATCTTTTGGCATTTCCGTGGCATCTTGAAAGCTCCTTACTGAAAAAAAAAAACGAATTTGGAAGTTGTCCGGTGGTTAATCATTAATCATAGTTCTAGGACAACTTGCAGCCTATACCAATTCACCTTACATGGAAATGTGCATGTAATTGTAGGGGCAAAGTAGAAATAAAGGAGTATATCTTTACTTCTACTATCCCTACTTTAACATGATAGAGAGTAATTTAACTTAAACAACTTAAATTATAGAAGCATCTGAAACAAACTGGTGAAAATATATAGCAATGACATAAGAATATACAATTTTAACGGGAAAGTAAATCGTATGAAAGTTTAGTGGGTGCATATGAAAAGTTGTTTAAATAAGTGGACATTAGGATTAGGTTTGTTTGGTTTTGAGTTTTTTAAAATAAATTAGGTTGGGGTTCGGGCTGGAATTTGGTTTTGGGCTGAAATATTATTATTAAGAATGGGTTGAAATATTATTTCTAATTAATAATTATTTTATATTTTCGGATTTATAGGTCGAGTTTATACGGGCTGCCGAGCTTGACTTACCAGACTTTATTGGGCACGGACCTATCAAATTTGAATACCCTAAGCACAAGTTCAGTCCATTAATTTTCAAGTCGGACCAGTTCATGACTCATAGCAGCTCGAATCGAGTTTTTTTATTAACGGATCTATCGAGCATCCATAATTCCATAAATTTTTGTGAAAAATGGTGAGAGCTAGAACTTTTTATTAAAAGGCCCGAAGATTGGGTGGCTGATCACAACCGGATCATGAATTGATCAATTAAACGACACTTCACCCTTTCTGCATGCTACTAGCCACTTGGCATCCACAAACGTGTGTGTCAATTTGTTTTTTTTTTTTTAATTTGTTAAAAATTTTACAATAAAAAATAAAGTAACTTCTAATAGTTTTAATGGAAGGAAAAACCACGGGAGTCCTTATCCATTTATTTACTCCCTCTTTATTCCATTAACCATTAATTTTTTTTAATTTAATATTTTATTATTAAAATCTGAATTTCATTGATAATAAAAAAAATACAAAATTTGGGCAACAACTTAAGGGAGGTTGTATTAAAAAAACTTAAAGAGTCTCATTTAAACCTCACTTTAAAACCCAGCTGATATGTGAGAAATTGATTGAGAAAAAAGAATGATCCACCCCATATAAAATGCATTAATCTATTACATCCAAATCGAGAAGAACATCCAACCACGGTGGAGCAGCTGCAATCCAGCTAACTCGATTTTGAGAATAAAGACTTTGTGATCCCAAAGATGAAATGCCCAGAAGACATGAGTGTAATGACTCGTCCCGAATATCGGGATTGAATATTAATTAATCATGATTTAGAATGACTAATCGGGGATTAGTTGAGTGAAATCGGACGAAACGTGCAAAATGACCGTTTTGCCCCTGGTGTGGGCAAAATGTTGACTTTTAGTTCGGGCGGTCAAATGGACTTTGACCGATGACTGTGACGTAGTTCGGGACGTCACGAGTTCATAGACAGGTGGCACGTTCGATTCCGACATTCGTAGTGAAAGTTATGATGATCGGAAGATGAGGGGTATTTTGGTAATTTGGCATAGTAGGGGCCAAATGTTGACTTTTTGATCGGGAGGTCCGATGGACGAGGGCTAAGGACCGTTACGTAGGTCTCGTCGATACGAATCCAACGACAGGCGGCATGCCGAAATCGGAGATTCGACGACGAAGTTATGGTCACGGAATCGGGCTCGATTAACCGAACGAACCGGGATTAAAATAATATTTTAATATGAACAGTACCCGGTGACTGTGCACATTCGGATGAGTGATAAGTGTCACCCATCCCCTGAAATCTGGTCCATGTTTCCCTCCCAACACCATCATTACAACATCATCATTTATCCTTCATCATTTCCTCCATTTTCTCCTTAATTTTCTCCTTCTTTGTTCTTCTTACCCGTGAGCATTGAGCAGCAGAATTGGAGAGTGTTTGCTGCCATTTCTAACTGGTTTTGAGGGCAAAATCGAGTGTTTGTTGAGACTAACTCAACTGGGTAAACACGGGAGGTTGAGAGTGGCTGAAAACTAGGAATTCGAAATTGGGTTTTTGGGAGGAAAAATCAAATTGGATGAATTGAGCCTTGTTGATCGAAATTGGGTTCAGTTTCTGTCTTCTGGGATTACTACGATCCATTTTGTAGAAGGAACTAAGTGGAATTGAGGTCGAATTGAGGTAGAACTGAGGAAGGAAACTTTCAGAAATCTCGAGGTTGAGTCGAGGGAATTGAGGCTTTGTTTGACGAAATTGATGTGGGGATTGTGTTCCTGAGGATCCCACGATGCTTCTGGGTTCATCAATTGAAGGAAAACGCTGGAGATTGACTGAACTCCATGGTTGCACAGTGACGAAGAATCGAGTTTGAGTCGTGGCGTTTGAGCCACGAATTGATGCAATTGAGTTGGGGAAAATGCTTACCTGAGTCCCTTGATGCTGCTGGATTAATCAATTTGGGGAAATCGTGTGACGGTGAAGGTTTTGGAATGTTGAACAATGGCCGGAGGACCTTCGATTGATCATCTGTGATCGTGGGGTTATAGGTAATGTTGTTCGTAATTGAGTCCACAGATCTTTAATTGCACTTAATTCGAAGCTGACTGAATGTTCAATTGATGGAAACAACGTCGAATTGGTAGGAAATTAACCGGGTCGCCTCGCGGGTTAAATGGCCCGTTTTACAGACAAACGGGTGAGGACGAGGGTACTGTAGCAGGCGCGTGGATTTCACGCGCAGCCACTCACGGCGGCGCGTGGGGGCGCGTCCGGCCTAGTCTCAAGGTGAGGTCAACATGACTTTTGATCCCCTCAGTGTAACGAACATTTTGACGTTGATTTCGATGAAATCGGATATTGTTTCGTTAATGTTCCGCGTATCCGAAGTTTTGTATTACGTTAAAAATACGTATTTAAATCCCGGAAAAATTGGGGAAAATTATATGTTGTATTTTGAGATGTTAGTAACCCTCTATAATGATTTTGGACAGGAGTTGTGATTTCCAGATTTTACGGAAAAACGTGCAGCTCGGAAACGGACCGTTTTGGACGGTGTGTGTGAGTGGACTTTGTTTTCTAACAGTGATGCATGCATATATGATTTAAATGCCTTATTATATGATTTTATATGCTTGGGCATGATTTGTGTTTCAATTCGGTAATTTCTCGGTTTTATGATTATTATATTATTATTTTGGGCGATTTTCGAGAAATTACGAAATTTGGTAAAAATAATGTTTGGACTTGGTTTATGAGTCCGAGATTGAAATTGATTGAAAATAATGTTTGGACTCGGATTATTGAGTCATGGATTGAAAGATGATGTGGTGACTCGGGAATGAGTCGAGGGTCAATTTCGTGGATTTATGTGAAAATGGCAACGGAGGTTGCAACGCATGGATTTGCGTGATAATGATATGTTGGGCATGATAACCCAAGTGAATAGTGATTTTGACTCGGTTTTGGAGTCACTTGTGAATTTGATGAAATTAATGATTTTTGTGATTTTATGATTATTTTAATCAGTCTTTTGGGCACGTTTTACGAGGTACGTGCAAATGATGTTTTGGGCTAGGCCCGAAGTCTAAATGATTTCTAAAATGATGTTTTGACTTGGTTGGTGAGTCAATGATGATTTTCGGATTATTCTATGGATTTAAATGTGATTTTAACGGTTTATGTGTAAAAGGTATTTTGGGCTTGAGACCCAGTTGAGAATGACCTTGACTTGGTATGAAGTCAAGATTTGATTGAAATGTTTTGGGATGTAATTCCCGGGATGGTTTTCATTGTGATTGTGATATTCCCGGACGGTCGGTGCTTGGGGGGATTACCCAGACGACCGGAGCTTGGGGATGTGATTGTAGGATCGGGAGTTGATCCTATGGTAGTCAGCTTCTCGGATGATACTGAGCCTGGATGTACCACTCGGAGGTGTCTGATCCTGGGGATGTGTTCGCCCAGAGGTGACTGAGCCCGAGGAGGTTGAACCCAGAGGTGTTTATTCCCGAGAGAGTGACTGGATATTGGCCTACGCGTAGTGCAGCACTTGTGAGTAGTGCAGTTTGATTGATTGTGCACTTGTGAGTAGTGCAGATGTGATTGGTGATATTTTATGCACTCGTGAGTAGTGCGGATTGATTGGATTGATATATTTATTGTGCACTGGTAAGTAATGCTGATTGGTATTGATTGTGATGATGTACTGGTATTGAGTACGGGTTTTTGGTCCTTGTGGCCAGGTGATTATGTTTTCACATGTTTTGGCCTGAGAGCCGGGATTTGATGTTTTATAACATGAACTGAATTGGTGATCATGAGTTTTATGGACCATGGGAAAATATGTTTTGATTTTATCGGTCACTCATGTTTTACGATATGCATGCAAGTTTGTGAAAACTGGAGGGTAAGATTGTATTTTGATAAATGTTTTTATCAGAGGTCATTTTTGTCCACTCACACCTTTTCTGTTTTATGACCCTCCAGGCCGTGGTACGACGTTCGGGACTGATCGTGAGGCAGTGACAGCAGCAGAAATCCGCGCAAACATCCCTTGTCTGGCAAGCACTGAAGGGGAGTTTCGGACCTTTAGTTGACTTGTCAGACGGGAGCAGGACCGGGCACGGGTTTTGACGTCCAGTTGGGACGGGTCCTGTCAATGAGCCACTTTCGACCTACCATCACCAGAACTGAAAATAATGAAGATGATACAGAAAAAACAAGCAGAAAATTAGGGTGAGTAAATCACCCGCGTAAGAAGCGCTCTCATAATCCATTCAACGAGTGCATAAAGTATTTTGAGAGCAACACAAATCCACGACTCGCCGAGGAAACTCATAGGCAAGAGTAGATAATGAGTTTAGAGGCGGAGATTAGTGGGGGAAAGTCCAAGAGGCATGGTGTTGAGAGCCATGGGCAAGGATTGACAAGGTGATTGAGGCAAGGTGGATAAAATTTGAAGTGGAGATGGAAGTCTAGATCCTGAAGATGCTAGAAGTCTCCATAGAAGGAGAAGCTCCACAAGGGGAGGGCCCGGATAACCCACAAGGGTAAAGGGAAGTAGACAAAAAAGAAGAAAAAAGAAGGAAAAAGAAGGGGAAAAGGGAAATCTGAGAAAATGATTGGGGCGGGGAAAAGAATAGGAGATGGGAAGAAAGGGAAAGGGGGTGCTGGACTGCCACTAACCCCAGTCAAAAACTAGGGTTGGCGGTAAAAGAAGGCGGTTTAGTTGTTCGCATAGTAAAGAAGAGAGAGGGGAGAACGCAGCTCGTGGCTAGGATTTTCTGTGATTTCCAATGTGATTAGTGCGCTGTCATCCCAAGAGCTCCCAGCGGCCTTAATCGCCTTCCACTGCAGCTTTGGCATCTATCTCAACTGCAAAGTGGCGTTATCCCTATTGCTACCTAAATGTCAAGCCTTCCTTGATTGCCTCAAGTTTTTAGATTTGATTTTGGTATTGTATCATTTAAAAAAAAATTATTTTTTAAAAGTTATTACTCTTCTGTCTGAACATTTTGGTCAAGTGTATTCACCTCCTTCCTTTACAATAATAGTGACGAATAAGGATTGAATATCAATATCGACAGATATATCGCTAGTCAAATTTATGGATATCTCATTCTAAATATTTATAACAATATCAATATGGTTTACGGTAAAAAAAAATAACAAAAATTTAGTCTAGAAGTTGGAAATTTTTAATGAAATTTTGGAAAAACTTAAGTACTCAATAATGGTTATATAGGACTGATAAAAACTATATAATGACTTTGATATAGTAATATATAATGAATAATATGAAACAATATGGTTCTGACATATAAAACATATTATATAATACTAATTTATATCAATTAACCATTCAACATATAAAACTTATTATATAATACTAACTTATATCAAATTAACCATTCAACATTTTCTTATATCAAACACTAATTTAAATATAAAATATATTATATCGGAAATTTAGAAATATACTAATATGGCACCCAATTAACTTAAACGTTGTACCATTAAACTCAAAGTTAAAAAAAAAATCATGTTGAACGGACGACAAAACAATGCCGCACGCGCCGCCACTTGTCGGTGATCGTCTCTACGCGTGGTGGCCACGCGCCTGCATAGTGTTGTCTTTTTCCTCCAGCCGGGTCTGCAATTTTGGTTTTCTTACCCGACTCAAACTCTTTTGTTTTACATCCAATTTGCACCAATTAATAATCCATCTTCATCGTTTTGATCCCAGAAAGAGACATGTGGGATCAGAACAAGAAAAATCGCTGAAAAATCAATGAATTTCTTCCCCCCTAGGTGTCGCAGGTTGGAAAATCCGATATATCGAGCGAAACATCGGCAATATAGACAATATTTTCATCCCTAGTGATGACAATAAAATTATGTGTTCTCAAAAAAAAAAAGAAAAATCAACAAGTGTCGAAACTTCTCTCACCTTAAATCATTTAGACAAAATTACCCTTCACAAATAACCTTTAAAAAATTATTTAAAAATTATTTAAAAAATAATAATACAATAGTAAAATTAAATATTAAATTTATAAATTAAAAAAATAATGGTTGATTGAGGAGTGGAGAGTAAAAAAACTGGGTAGTACTCAAGGAATTACTCCTCCTATTTTTCTTAAAAATTAATTTTATTTTAATTTTTATAACAAGAAGAAAAAAAAAAAGCAAATTGACAGATGCCAATAGACAAGTGCAATTATAATGTAGACTGCATTTGACTAAAACATTTTAATGGGAAGATTCAAAAGAAATGGTTGAGAAGAGATTCAAAATTTTATTAGTAGAGTCCAACAATACATGGCAAATATAAGTAGAGTATAATATCTTGACGACTTTAAAATTGCGATTTAATGGGTGCGTTAAAAACTAATTGCTGTGATTTAAAGAAATTTTGTCCCTTAAAAAAATCTGGCCTTAAGAGAAAACTAGCCTCATTGCAGGCGGCTTCGTGCTTGCATGAAATTATATCTTTCGTTATTCGAGATTAAATTATTTCCTATTTATAATTTTAGAGTCTAAAAATAACAAAATCATATAATAAAATTGAATCATGTACAAATTAAATTTCACATTAAAAAAATACCTAATTAGGGAGATTTTGAATTTTCCTTTACATAAAAAATGCCTACATTAAAAATGAAAATTCAAAATCTCTCTAGGTAGGCATATTTTTTATGTGAAATTTAATTTGTAGATTACGTAATTTTATTATATGATTTGATCATTTTTATACTCGAGAATTATAAATAAGAAATAACGTAATCTCAAGTAACGGAAGATGGCGCACAGAGCGCAACGAAAAGCCTTCCGCAGGCGCTTCTGCGCCTGCAGTGAGGCTAGTATTTTTTATGTGAAATTTAATTTGTACATTATTCAATTTTATAATATGATTTAGTCATTTTTATACTCGAGAATTACAAATAAAAAATAACGTAATTTCGAGTAACAGAAGATGACGTGCTCCCTTCACGTAAGCGCATAGCTGCCTGCAGTGATGCTAGTTGGATTTTGAATGCAAGAAGAAAGAAATGATATAAGAAACCAATTAAACACAATACAAAGTCCCCTTATTGCACCAACATGGCCAAAATGCGGTACCTGGACAAGAGCAGTAGCATAAATTAAAAAGCAATGCGGGGTTTCACAGATATTAAAATTTATGCTTGTGTTGCCGCACATTACATATGATACATGATATTTTGGTCGCATTAGACGGTGCTATTTACAAAACACATATGAACCATGTTTCTGAAGCCTTAGAAGTACATAACTAAGCCAACCTCAAACTTAATTTAACTCAGCAGCCAAAATTCAGAAACCTCTCGCACAATTACTTTATTGAGCATGATTTGCTGCTACGGGTTTGAATGTAAAATAAAATGAAAATGATAAAAAAGAATTCAAAATTGTGTTACCATCAATGTACATATTAAATTTTACATCAAAAAATGCCTAGCTAGATAAATTTTAAATTTTCATTTCCATAAAAAAAAATGCCTACATCAAAATGAAAATTCAAAATCTCTTTATAATCAAATCTGTGAAACTGCCATCAAGTCATCAAGCAACATATCCAAATACCAAAACTTAGCAATTTACACTTCTGAGAGACAATATCTATGCAATTCTCATATGAGGAACATATTATATATGTATTACATTTTGAGAGTACCTCCTCGTATCACCTTTTAAATTTATCGAATTATTTTTTTACATATATCTTAATAGGAACCATTCATTTTTTAAGTCATCATTTCAAGATCTTCTACGTAAAAAAAAGTCAACAAGATTAGAGTTCGTTTATCTATTCTATGTATCAATTAAATCAATGGTTTTGGTGACAACTAAGATTTCATGGAGAATCACCAAATTGGATACATATGAATGACTAAATAACTTCAAATTTAGTTGATTTTTGCGCGTAAATGATCTCAAAATGATGATTTAGGAGTTAGATAGTTTAGATTATGCAATAAATCAAAACGGTGGTATGATGAGGTACTGCCAAGCTAGGATGCATGTAATGACCTGTCCCGAATTCCAGGATTAGATTATTGACTAATCATGATTAGTGAGGTTAATCCATGATTAGTTGGAAGAAATCGGACGAACGATGCAAAATGGCCGTTTTACCCCTAGCCGTGGGTAAAACGTTGACTTTTCATTCGGGCAGTCAAATGAACTTTGATTGATGACCGTGACGTAGTTCAGGACGTCACGAGTTCATAGACAAGTGGCACGTTCGATTCTGACATTCGAGGGAAAAGCTATGACGTTCGGAAGTTCAACGGCATTTTGGTAATTTTGGTTAAAAGGGGTAAATAGTTGACTTTTGGACTGGGAGGTCCGATGGCTGAGGGCCGAGGACCGTTACGTAGATCGAGAAGATACGAATCCGTAGACAGGCGGCATGCTGAAATCGGACTTCGAACGGGAGAGTTATGGGTCACCGAAGTCGGTTTCACTATGCACGTACTTCGAGACGATGATGACTTGTCCTATCCTGCTTGGTCAGATATTTTAAGTGGGAGCCATGGTCACTCATCCCATTGGCTAAAACCCCTAAATTGTGGGTTTAACATAATTAAATATTATTATTTTAATTATTTTATAATTAAACCCACCCAACACTCAATCCTAGCCCTCCATCTAATTTAATCTCTCAATCTACACCATCCATCCCATCTCCCTCTCATCTGATCAGCCTTCATCTCCTTGGGTTTGAGACCCCGGGTAGCAAACGCGTATCTTTGGAAACCATGACAGGATTGGTTGTGTGATTATATGTATATATGATATATGATATGTGATCTACAATATATGATATGTGAAGTGCACAGGTTTTGGGTTGAGACCCGTATGGATTTGGACAGTGGCCCGTATGGTTGGTTCTTTATGGTTTCTTCGGTTATAGTTTTGGGCTTAGTTCCCACATATGGTTCTTTTGATTAAATGGTTTTCGAATGCATGCATGATTTTTAGTGAAGGGTTCAAATGTCTTCGATTAAATGTTTTTATAAACTCTTTGTTTTGTCCACTCACAGCTTTTAATGTTTTGATTGCCCTTGAGGTTGACAGCGGATGCGGACTGTAGTAGAGATCGAGATATCACATACCTCATTCGGATCCTAGCGTACTCTGATAGCCCGAGAGGGCAAAGGTTGGAAATTTCTCTTGTCTGACACTTCGTGTCAGACGGGAGCAGGGTCGTCCCGCGTTAATCCCGGGGGGATTGAGACGTGTCCTGTCAAAGTGGTATCATAGCAGGTTTATTCATGTTACTCTGAATTTCAGAGCGGGGTTGTCTCTATTCGAGCAACCGTGTAACTCTTGGAGTGATGCGCAGGTCGAGGATGTGATGTTTCAATGGGCTGCAATTCGTTATCAACTTGATAGTTAGGATGCCGATACGGTAGTTAGTAGGATTGAATCGTGGAACATCTTGGTTCGGCATTCGATGTCGGGGTTGCCGTAGTTCTGTCGTGGTTGACAGTATGGGACCCTATGGAAGGATGAACGTAACAGTACTTTAGAGTTGTGATCGTGTGACGATTAGTTGGGAACGTCTTTCACGATGTCGTAGGATCGGTTCTGACGACTGGTTCAGAGTTGTGACCATCGGATGGTCGGATCTTGTTGAGTTGGTGGCTATACTGCTGGGAGCAGTCAGGTTCGAGGAAACCTAGTTAGATTTACGGTTGGATTGGATTGACGTCTTTACGATGTCGAGACTGACTGATGGTCATATTCGGTCATGTTCGGTCTAGTCATGTCAGCTTTAGTGATGGGACTGCACTCTGCAGTCGAGGTTGTACTTATCGGTTAAACCTAGATGGTTGTCGTGCTACTCTAGTTGTGATGGATTGTTGGTGCGACTAAGGTCATGGGCTACCTGGTAGACGACTTTGGTTAAGTCGAGTTACGACTGGTTAGAGTTGGTTGGACATGTTATCAAGGTTGGTACTTGTCGATGGAATCCCAGAAGAGTAGTTGGTATGGGCGATTGATTCTGTTAGATGCGGAGTCTAGATCGTGATGTTTGATGGTTAGGTCTGCAGGAGTTTGTGGCAGACACTACTACCGAGAGTGGTTGTAGTTACGGTTGTTGAGAATCGAGGACGTTCAGGGGACGTTTCCTTTTTCTCGTATGAGTTTTCAAGGTGACTGTACCTAGAGTTGTTGGGTACAAGGGTGACAGAGTTTCTCCCATTCGAGCAGAGGTACGGGATCGTCGCTCGGTATGAGCGGAGATCCAGAGTTGTCTGATTTGCACACTTTGTGCTAATGCTGACAGGTGGTGTACTGGTACTAGTGCTGGTGCTGTGCCGGTGATTGTGATGGCGGTGAGTCACGAGTCGGGATGTGATTCCGTCGAGATAGGTGTATGTTCATTATCTGTGGTTCAGGAGTGGATCACGGATAGTGATGGACTGGATTGGATCCAGCAGTTGTTGAGATTCGAGGTACGAGATGCGAGTGTTGGAGGCCGTTTAGTTACATCCGTAAATAGTATATAAGGTTTAACCTTAAGCCGCTTGAATTCCACTCGGAATGAATGTACCTACATATACGGTCGTAAATGGGTGTATGAGTTGATTGTTTACGGACACGTGGATGATGTCCGAGTATATTGGTTCCGGCATAATTGGAATTTCGGAATCGCGAGAGGTTGTGATTGAGGTGACGAGAGAAATGCGGGTTTTCCGCACTCGTATTGGGTATTTCGAAGTCATTAGGGTGACTTCTCAGGTCCTGCCATAGCAGATGATGGCAGGTGCTGGCAGAGGATGGTAGATGTTGGATGTTATCACCAGTACATTGGTTGTGTATTGGTTGGTAGACCCGAGATTTGTCTTGGGTCATCAGGTGAAGTTGAGTATATTGAAGTTAGGTGAATGAGATTTCTCATTTTCTACTTGGTGGTAGATGATGTTGGATTACATGGCGTGGTGAGTGCAGCAAATGTTGTTTGCATTCACGTAGGATGAGTATTCGTGTCATCGTTTTGGATCATCCTTGATTTTCTAGGTGGAATGCCAAGGATCGATACGAGGTAATTGGTGAGAACCCACAGTCTCGGCGTGTCTCGTCGTTGACTGATCTATTTAGATGTGGGAATTGGTTGATGAACGATGTGCTAGTATGCAGATTCGTTGAGGGTATAAGACCCTATGGTTTGAATCTGGTAGTTAACTGTGTGGATCCTAAGTGGAGTAGGATCGTGACGTTTATAGTCGGGTGACTTAGTGATGGATCTGGATCGTGATCTTGGTGATCCAGATAGGTGGAGAGTTTATTACTCTTACTTGGATGTTTGAGTAGAGGATGATGGGACTGAACTTCTTTTCGAAGTGAATCCCATATGGCTTATTACTCGGGCGAGTAAATGTCCGACGAGGTCAGATTTGGTCAGCCTAGATGTGCGGATGTTGGGATTGACTTCCCTATGCAGTCAATCAAATGTAATGTGTTAATCGCTGAGCAGGTAATTGATAGGTTTGGAATTGGTGCGTCTCGGTAGATGAGAACGAGATTTCGGGTTTTGGAATCAGATTTCAGGATGACGATCCATGGTTCGATTTTAGAACTTGAAAGTGGATTTCTAGATTTGGGTTCAGAATGGTTATTCCAGATTGCTAGCTTACAGAATAATGATTTCGAATCTGGATTTCGAAATGAATGTTGAGTTGGAGTTTGGATTTGTCTAGTACTGGATTGAACAGATGAACTTCAAAAATTGAAACGTGGTTGGCTATGACCTAGATGGTTGTAGTCTGATTATTGGATAGATGTATGTACCTTGTACATTGTTCAAGGTACGATACCGGGTAGACTTGTGGTGTCTGGTGACGGTGTATTGGATATACCAGTGGTACGTTGGTGAACGTGTTGGTAGTCGGTTTAGTTCCGATACCATTGGATTAGTTGAGTTTGTGAACTGGACATTGGATATTGTGCACTCCGTCATGGTGTTTCTAATGGGTCCAGTCACACACAGAGCAAGTGTTTTGTTGGTAATTGTGTACTCAGGTTGAGTGAATTGGTGGTTAGTGTAACCACAAGTGAGTATAGTGTCAGTTTTCGACTGGCGACAGTTTGTCGGATGTTTCAACGTGGATAGTTGTGTGAGGTCTGATGACTCCCAGTGGGAGCAGACGCCAGGATATAGTGGTGATTGAGAAAGGAATCGTCGAGTTGCTGTGTTAACGAAATGGTAGATTTGACAAGTGGTGTCAATTCGGAACGTGTGGTTTCTGTCATTCGACGTGGTCGAATGTTGTCGATGTGACGTGAGTATTAGTGGAACGTTTGGGTACGAATAAGTTTTTTGTTGACTAGTGGGTGTACGAGTGTACACGTGTTATGAGACCGAATTATTTCCACGAGGTAGTTGTGGAACCAGGGTAGTTGGAAATTCTAGAACGAAACTAATTAATGAGGGAAGATCGATTGGAATTAGATCGGTTGGAATTTTGATGACGAAATTAATTAAGGAGGGAAGGTTGTAAAGACCAGTCCCGAATTCCAGGATTAGATTAGTGACTAATCATGATTAGTGAGGTTAATCCGTGATTAGTTGGACGAAATTGGACGAACGATGCAAAATGACCATTTTTCCCCTAGCCGTGGATAAAATGTTGACTTTTCATTTGGGCTATCAAATGGGCTTTGACCGATGACCGTGATGTAGTTCAGGACGTCACGAGTTCATAGACAGGTGGCATGTTCGATTCCGACATTCGAGGGAAAAGTTATGACGTTCGGAAGTTCAAGGGCATTTTGGTAATTTTGGTTAAAAGGGGTAAATAGTTGACTTTTGGACTGGAAGGTCAATTGGCCAAGGGCCGAGGACCGTTATGTAGATCGGTACGATACGAATCCGTAGACAGGCGGCACGCTGAAATCGGACTTCGAACGGGAAAGTTATGGGTCACGGAAGTCAGTTTCACTATACACGTACTTCGAGACGATGATGACTTGGCCTATTATGATTGGCTAGATATTTTAAGTGGGACCCATGGATGAGTGACAAGTCCCATTGGCTAAAACCCATAAATTGTGGATCTAACATAATTAAATATTATTATTTTAATTATTTTATAATTAAACCCACCCAACACTCAATCCTAGCCCTCCATCTAATTTAATCTCTCAATCTACACCATCCATCCCATCTCCCTCTCATCTGATCAGCCTTCAACTCCTTTGTTTCTCACAAACCCGAAACCATATCCATACCTTCATTCTCCATTTTCTTCAAACACAAACACCACCCCTCACCACCAACATCAACCTTAGCACAGCGTGACCGTGAGAGAGTGATGAGGACACGACAGTGACGTGATGAACGGTGGCTCACGGTGGTGGACGGCGGAGGTGAGAAATCGAGAGCCTTTTTAATATTCAAAAATTGGAAATCGGTTTTTTTTTTTTGTCTTTGATCGAAACTAACGATGTGGTTAGGTTTCTGGGGGTCTAGTGAGGCAAGTGGAGTTGTTTTCGAGGCTTAGGACTGCCTGGACTGGACGGTGAACGGAGGTGACAGTCACCACCGCCATGGCCGAGTATGAAGGTACGAGTTTTGGTGAGTTTCTTACGCTTTTAATGGCTTAATAGATAGCAAATGAACGTAGGATGAGAGTAGGATGAAAATGGGTTGAAATGGACCAAAAATGGACGAATTATGACCTTGAACCGGTCCAAACCGGTTCGGCCCGATCCAGTTGCAGTAAACGGTTCAATGCGTGGGGAAGATGATGAATAGTGCTTGGCGCGTAGGCTCACGCGCAGGAACTTCCAAGGGCGCATGGGGGCGCGTGACCAATATTTTGGGAATGTGTTCAACACGTGAAATCTTCTATTCGATGGTTATGAACATTTTGGGACTGGTTTCGTGTCGATCGGACATCGTCTCGATAATGTTCGGGGCATCGGAAGGTTTAGGATCGGGATTAAAAATAGTTAAAAATTCCAGAAAATTACAGGGCTTTAGTGGGAAGTTATTTAAGTAGTTAGTAACCTTCTATTACAATTTAGACAGGTTTGGGAGTCCCGGTGACAACGATTGGCTCGAGAGAGCCATATGGCACGCGTATCGAGGCATCAGCTCGGACGGTCTGTGAGTGGACCTTGTTTTCTAAATTGGTGCATGCATAAATGTTTATTATATGTTTTAATACTTTTTTGGTGATGCCATGAGTGCATTTGGGTGTGGTTACGTATTGGCATGTATTTCGAAGTTTCAGCCTTATACAGTGCCTATACGGGTTTGTATTCCTTTATTGGTTTAAATGGAATGGATTTAGATTTCCAAAAGGATAAACTCGGGTATGAGACCCATTTGGTTTTTTCTCGGGCATATGACTCTATTTATGACCTGTGGGTCTGAATCGTGGTCGCGGCGAGTGCTTTGTGCATGGCGACCGATGATAAGATGCTCGCCTCCGGATTGGGATGTGTTCCTTCCGGAGAGGTCACGATGCACGATCTGTGGTCGGACAGCCAATGGAGGCTCGAATTCGGAGTACTGACGATTCAGGATATCGATCGGTGATGAGTGCACCATGATCTTGTGGTGGTCGCGTCGGTTGATTCGTTCACGGCGACATACTAGGATTAAGGCTGTCCTGGATGGATGGTTGTAGGCATCACTATGATCGGAATCGTGACTGACCCTGAGATATCGGGCATGATGCCCAATGAGTCATATGTTCGGGCACGAGACCCAGTTACTTTACATTGATGGTTTCGGGTCGGGGACCCTAATTGGATTTCCAGGTTCATGACGGTTTATGAGAACCGGTATGAACCCTTGAAAGGATTTTATGGATCATGACGGTTTATGGGAACCAGGCATGAATCTCTTGAAAGATTCTAAAGATGTTTTTCTATATGTATATGAATGGCATGAATGAGTTCGTTATATATATATATATATATATATATATATGTATATATATTCATATACCTTCCTTTACTTGAATTATCTCCTCTGGGGAGGGTCGTTGGCCTGGGTGGACCCCAGAGTAGTCACAGAGCACCGACTGTGTGAAGTCACCTCCCAATTGGATTCCTTACTCTCAGGAAGGCATGGATCGTAACCTCAGGGCTGGTTATTGGTCTACAGACATTGACCTTGGACTCTGAAAGACTTGGGTCTGAGACCCCGGGTAGCACGCGCGTAGCTTTGGAAACCGTGACAGGATTGGTTGTGTGATTATATGTATATATGATATATGATATGTGATCTACAATATATGATATATGAAGTGTATAGGTTTTGGGCTGAGACCCTTATGGATTTGGGTAGTGGCCCGTATGGTTGGTTCTTTATGGTTTCTTCGGTTATGGTTTTGGGCTTAGTTCCCACATATGGTTCTTTTGATTAAATGGTTTTCAAATGCATGCATGCTTTTTAGTGAAGGGTACAAATGTCTTCGATTAAATGTTTTTATAAACTCTTTGTTTTGTCCACTCACAGCTTTTAATGTTTTGACTGCCCTTCAGGTTGACAGCAGATGCGGACTGTAGCAGAGACCGAGATATCACATACCTCCTCCAGATCTTGGCGTACTCTGATAGCCCGAGAGGGCAAAGGTTGAAAATTTCCCTTGTCTGACACTTCGTGTCAAACGGGAGCAGGGTCGTCCCGCGTTCATCCCGGAGGGATTGGGACGGGTCTTGTCAATGCAAGTATGATATGATCCGAGAAATACTTGCATCCCACTACCCCTGATGGTAGTTCCTCGTACCATCCATTTGATTTATCGAATTATTTGTGTACATATAAGTCATAATTGGAGCAGTTTATTATTTAAATCACCACGTCAATATCATCTTTATAAAAAGTAAATAAGATTGAAAGTCACAAATTACATTTTATTACTCTGTGTTTTTTATAGGTCTTTAATTAAGCATTATTTTATATTATTTTATACCTTTTATACTTGGATTTTAATATTAAATTAATAAATAATTAGATAAAATAATTTATTTTGTGATCTTTCTGTTTAAATAAATAAAGTTTGTAATTTGGAGCATTTTGGCGAAAGAATCGTCCCGATTGGAATTATAACAAAGAAATTATGGACGAAATTCGATTGAAATATATATATTAATTATTATTAATTTTGTAAGCCCAAATTCATCTTTAATTTGAGCCCATTTTGTTTATTGTGCAGCCCAGAAAAATTGCCCAACCCAATCCATTGAAGCCGGCCCAAGCAGCTAAGAATGAGCCAAGCCCAGAAGCGCTAGCAGCCGGCCCATTCCAAATGGATCCATTCCAAATGGATCCAGTCCAAAATCAAAGCAGTAGTCCTTGACTCGCGCACCTGCTAGCCAGCCTGCGTCCCCAGCTCTAGCAACCCGCGCCCACGGCCCGCGCTAATTAGAAGCTCAGTCCGTACGCCTGCAACAAGCAACATCCCATCACCTAATCTGCTGCCTAGGGTCCAGTCTCATCAATTTGTAGCCCAACCACTTCAAGCAACTCATTTTCCTGCACACAACTACTCCACCCACTCCATTTGTACTTCAGAAAATCAGAAAAAATCAGTTCTAAACCATGCTTAATTTCATCATTAATCATCATTGTTCATCATTTCATTTTTTTTATTTTTATTGTAATTTTTATTTACTTTATTTTATTTTTTTAGTAGTTTTTTTCCCCTATAAATAGGGGTTCAATTCACTTGTTTAGGGACTTTGTTTTGAAAGAGAGCTCCTAAACACAAATTGTATTCTTCCTTTAGAAATACCAAGACTAGTATTTCCGTTGCAATTCTAGAATTTAAGTTTGCATTCTCGTGTTTATTGCTCCATCTTCATAAGGTTTCTTCTGTTGTTAGAAAATCTTATGAATTACATTTCATTTTTTTCCATCCATTTTCGGAATCACAAGCTTTCTTGGATTCCGAAAGTGTAACTTGTTCTATTCCTTGCCTAAACTCTTATTGTTGTTTCGGTTTTATTTTCTTTAATTCAATATTTTTGTGGGTATTTTCTTTTTAACTTTTGTAGACAAGAATATCATTAGAATGTGTTCTACTTTTCGAACTTCATTTACTTCATGCATTTGAGTGCTTAAGCTTCAATTTTATGCTAAGTGTTTATGACCGCTGTTCGGTGCACTTAGTAGAAAATTGAAGAGATTTAAATGTTTGACACACATTCAAATCATAAACATTAGGTTAATCATTTTATAAGTGTTTATGATTGTTGTTCGGTGCATTTATAATATTAAAAAAATGTATGCATGAGTGAGATGGTGAAAGTAGAATTTTGTAATATGTTCAAATCTTGCAGTTGTTAGAGTGTTGGTAAAATTTGTGTTTAAACAAAGTCCACTTGTATATAGGTTAAAATAAGAATAGAATTAGTTTATTTATGTTTTTACTTGTTTTGTATGATCATAATCCCTACAAACCCCCCACCTTTATTATTTTATTATTTTATTATTTATTTCATTAATTAATTGATTCTCTTATTCATTAATTCTTTTATTCTTTTATTCTTTTATTCTTTGTTATTTAATTATTTAATTATTTGATTATTTAATTCTTTCATTCTTCAATTCATTATTCTTTGATTATTCATTATTCTATTTAACTAACAAATTATTAATATTCCCTAATTTCTCCAGTTAAGAACGATCCCTATTTACCAATACTACATCTACACAAAAAGGGTTTAAATTGCATAATACTCGAATTACGTATTTAATTTAATGCGTAGTTTGGGCATTATCAGGTTTACACCTTATAACAGATTCATACATAAATTTTCAAATGTTACAATTTTCACACTTGATTCTTCAAATTATTACACTTTGACCCCACTGTAAAAATTTATGTCAAATCTGAAATAGGACCCACAATTTTAAACAATAAAATATTAATTTAAATTTATAAAATGATTTATTTATAAAAAATATTTTCACATAATAAGAAGTAAAAAAAAATTTACAAATGTACAAAAATTTAAAAAATTATTTATATCGAAGGTAATTTGTCTCTCTCCATCATCTTTAATTATTTTTACTAAGGCCTTATTTCACAAAAAAACTATTTATGGAGAGACAAATTACTTTCATACATCAATAATGTTTTTTAATTTTTTAATTTTTATTATCTGAAAATAATTTTTTGGATTTTTTTTAAATAAATAATTTTTAAAATTTTAAATTAATATTTTATTGTTTAAAATTATGGAACCCAAAATCGCCTAAAAATTGCGGAGCTGCCACGTGACCCATAATTCTCAAAATGCTCAAATTATCCCTAGTAATGGCATTAATGACTTACAGACACGCGCACATCAATTAATGTATTTCGAGCCAAGTACATTATTAAAATGAGTTAACACCTCGATAATATTGATATTCTCCGAGAAATAATTGATATTCATAATAATAAACAATTTTTATTAATATTAATTATCATTATTATCATAATTACTATTAATGTTAATTATCATTATTATCATAATTATTATTAACATTAATTATCATTATTATCATAATCACTATTAATGTTGATTATCATTATTAACATTAATTATCATTATTATCATAATGATTTCATTATGAATATTAAATAATATTTAAATATATTATTTAATTACAAATTCAACCGACCAATCAGAACGCTCTGAGACTCTCACGGCTTCCCTATAAATAACGGAATTCATTTCATTTTCAAGGTAATTCGGTTCAAAGCTACTTAAACTCTTGAGATTTCTCTTTCAAAGCTGACTTAAGCATTGGAGCATTTTTGTTTGAATAACCCCCGAGGTCTTGATCTTGTATGAACGATAGCTTACTATTTGCTGTTTGCAGGGATCTTGGAGTCTTTTGAGTTTAAAGGACGAATTCTGATTCAACAATTGGTGCTTTCATTGAGAGCCGATTGAGAAATATTCCAGAAGAACTTTCATGATCGTTCATCTTACTTAGCTCATCGTTCATCAAATGTTGTTCGAAGATCTTGAACGTTGTTCATCGTTCGAAAAGAACTTTCCGCTCAATTCTCGCGATTCAACATGGCCATGGTTCGCAGATCCGTTCGATCAGCCGAAGATGGTGTTTCAACTTCAACGGCACAGAGCAGGAATAGAGCTCACATATAGACGCCCGAGGTGCGCCCAATTCGCCCTCGACATGTATCCATCGAAGCTCCCATGGAGACGCAAGGGCGAATTCCAACTTTCAACTTTGGAACTTTACCTTCTCCCACAACTCAGATACCTGCTACAAACCAGTGAGCGATAGGTGGGAGAACCAATAGGGCAGAGTCAGCCCAATGCGAACATGGATCTGCGAGATTTCCTAGATGGGCACCATGACATCTCAAGGAGGAATCACCACCAACCATATCATGATAACTTGGCACAACAAGTCGAAAGGTTAAGCAGCCAAGTTAAAAAACAGTCAGAGCTTTTGCAATGGCTCTTGGCAGAGAAAATAACTCAGGAACGTGAGAAACACTCCACCTCGCGTGTAAGGCAAGAAGACTTTCCAAGGCATCCGGGAAAGGAAACGATCTGATGCCGAACGATGTCTCGGGACACCTCATTCAGTGATTCTGGAGAAGAAAGTTACACCAACAGAGGAAAGAGCCCACAACGCCCAAGGCCATCAGTGCATGAACGGCTTGGAAAGCGGGTGAGGGCAACTTCACAAGTAGAACACTTACATGGGAGCAGGGGGCAGTATCTGGCTTCCCAGAAAACCCCAAGACGATCTGCCCATGGTAGTGAGGGGGAGGAGGAGGCTTACTCACCTACGCGACCTCAGAGGTCAATGGTGGAAACTCAAGCAGGTTTTCGACGATTAGGGCGAAAAGACTCTCTACCTCGGCAAGGTGCACTGCAAGCTGATGATGTCCAAAAGATGCAAGATTGACACCTCCGTGCTCAGCGTGATGGCGGCCTAGAAGACGATCTATGCCACCAAATTCAACAATCCACACCCTTTGTGAGAGATATTGAGGAGGAGTCGTTCCCTCATAGATTCGCGACGCCGAACTTCAATCAGTTCAAAGGAACTTCTGACCTGGTAAAGCACATAGCTTACTAGCAGGGAGTCTTGGTTCCACATAGACATAATGACGCACTCATGTGCAATGTGTTTTAAGCCTCTCTTCAAGGCCAAGCCATGACGTGGTTCAATCATCTCCCCCGGAGGTCGATCACTTCTTTTGAAGAGTTAGCTCTGGCGTTCGTGAAGGAGTACTCGCAACTTCGTACGGTTGAGGTAAATGAAGACCATCTCTTCACTATTCGAAAGCGAACAAAAGAGAGCCTCCACCAATACATTCGGAGGTACTGCGAGGAAAAGTCATGAATTGTTAGCTGTAGTGACCTTGTTGCTGCAATGGCATTCAAATAAGGACTTCCCCAGGATAGCCAGATCTACGGAGACATTGTCATGGGAAATGCACGAAGTCTCACCAAGATGTTCTTTCTAGAAGAGCGTCATGCATGCTGGGAGGATGAAAATAGTGCTGCACAACCACCAGATCATGCCGAGAAAAGCGAGAAAGCCTCCAAACTGTCATCACCATGCAAATAGGATGTTAGTGGCAAATTTTCACACGAGGGGTTCAACAAACAAAAAGTGAACCAAAATCCTAATGCCTCAACCATCGAGAAGCCTAATATGGAATTCTCAATACCAGTCCACCAGATTCATAATGAGATCAAGGACAAGACTTGGTTCAAAAAACTAGGACCCATCAAGGGCGATCAGGAGAAAGCTGATAAAACCAAATGGTGCGCTTATCATGAATGCCATGGACACAATATCAGAACATGTATATCTTTCAAAAAATATCTCCAAAATCTCATGAAGGAAGGACATTGCACAGACTACATTAAAAAGAAGACTGCATATCACATGGTGAACAAAGAACCTAAGGAGCCTGCATCAAAAGTTATCTGTATCAACTAGCTGCATGTCAAAATTAGAAGGACATAGAAGTCTAAGGAACTTTCCATTTTTCTTTTTATGTTGTCTTCAAAATTCAAGTACCATGCATTTGAATTATCAATAAGATTGACAATTTTTTTTCAATTCATACAAACATATTTGTACATCATATGAAATCTTCAAACTTCTTCGAATAAGTGCTAAAAACAAACCTAAGTCTTCCTCCGAGAAGCATCATGAACCTCTCATAGGAAGCACTAAAGCATCCCATTAAGTAGCACTTCAAACCTTTCTCTCGAAATCATTCAAGTCTTCCTTTGGTGAGAAACTAAGCATTCATTCTAGAATCAAAGCCTTCGCAATGCAAAGCCTTGAAGCCTTCACCCTGTGAAGCATCCAAGCCTTCGCCATACGAAGCACCCAATCCTTCGCCATGCGAAGCACCTAAGCCTTCGCCATGTGAAGCACTCAAGTCTTTGCCATGCAAAGCACCCAAGTCTTCGCCATGCGAAGCATCCAAGTCTTCGCCCTACGAAGTACCCAAGCCTTCGCCTTACGAAGCACCCAAGCCTTTGCCATACAAAGTATCGAAGCCTTCACGCTGTGAAACATCCAAACCTTCGCCCCCACGAAGGATCCAAGTCTTCGTTATATGAAGCATCCAAGCCTTTTCCATGCGAAGCATTAAAAGCCTTCGCCATGCGAAGAGTCAAACCCTTCTCCATGCGAAGAATCAAATCCTTTGCCATGCGAAGTATCAAAGCCTTCGACATGCGAAGCTTCTAAGCCTTTGACATACGAAGCATCCAAGCCTTCGTCATACAAAGCACCCAAGCCTTCATCCTGCAAAGCATCCAAACCTTCGCCCCCGTGAAGGATACAAGCCTTCGACATGCGAAGCATCAAAATCCTTCGACATGCGACGCATCAAAGCCTTTGCCATGCGAAGTATCCAAGCCTTCGTCATACTAAGCATCCAAGCCTTTGTCATACGAAGCATCAAAACCTTTGCCATGCGGACCATCAAAGCCTTCGTCATACAAAGCATCCAAGCCTTCGCCATGCAAAGCATCCAAGTCTTCGTCATGCGAAGCATTAAAGTCTTCGATATGCGAAGCATCTAAGTCTTCGCCATGCGAAGCATCCAAGCATCGAAGCCTTCGTCATGCGAAACATCAAAACCTTCGCCATGCAAAGCATCAAAGTCTTCGTCACGCGAATTATCCAAGCATTTATCTGGAAGTCGCTCTAAAACCTTCTCTGAAAGGCAATTGGAGTCAAAAAGCTCTCAGTGGATGCTCATGGCGGCAATGAGAGCATTTGACAAACCTACAAGTTCATAAGTTAATAAAAAGTTTGTAGAATAAACTTCATACATGAATTCAAATTCTGTATGAGAAAATTTTTATTTCTTTATTCGAAAAATGGTTGGCAAATCACATGTCGATTGCTCAAACCAAGTATTCAATACTAGAATGAAAATACAATCATCAACAATTTCCTATGGCACGGGAGTGAAGCAAAAAAAAAAAATACCGACAGACATGGAAACATTAAATCCAAAAAAATGTACACCCCTTAGGATTCCCTGAATTCCTAAGCGATGTGGGGGCATTTGTGGAACCCAAAATCGCTTGAAAGTTGCGGAGCTGCCACGTGACCTATAATTCTCAAAATAACCAAATTACCCCTGATAATGGCATTAATGACTTACAGGTAAGCGTTGGAGCGTTCCTTGTCGAACAACCCCCGGGGTCTCGATCTTGAACGAACAATATCTTACTGTTTGCTGTTTACAGGGATCTTGGAGTCTTTTGAGTTTAAAGGACGAATTATGCTTCAACAAAAATATGAGTCTCATTTCAAATTTGATAAAAAAAATTAACAAATGGGGTTAAAGTGTAACGATTTGAAGAGTTCGGGGTGGAAATTGTAACATTTGAAGACATAGGTATGAATACATTATAAAATGTAGACCACAAGATAGTAAAGTGTAATTTATCCTATAATAAAGACAAATTATATAAAAGTACCCAAATTATAGGATTTATTTCATAAAGGTACCAACTATACAATTGGATTTTTTGTACACAAATTATACTGTCAATTTCAAAAGAGTACATCCGTAATAAATTCCACCCAAATTTCTGTTAACTGTTTCTGTGGCAAAAAGAAAGGCAACTCAACATCTGATGTGGCAAAATCTGGATGGGCAATTTGGGAATAATCCTAATTCATCATCCTCTTCCATTTCGCTTCCCCCAATTCATCATCTTCATCAATCATCAATCATCATCTCAATTCACACACTCAAAACCACGACCACCTGCAAATCATGCCCACTAACTTTGATAAACTAAAATAAACTAAATAAGAAAATGACTAAAATAAACTAAACCTTAGCACCATCAATCTTCATCAATCATCAGTCTTCTCTATATATCTATACCTAACCCAACAATTCTTAGCAAGTTCTCTCTCTCTCTCTCTCTCTCTCTCTCTCTTCAGAAATCCTCATCTCAGTAAGAACTCATCAACAGAAGGACTTTGTACAATCCACATCGACCGCAACCTCATGATCAGGAGGCATCGAATACGCGTAAGTCGTGGCATGGGAGTCTCCGTCTCTGGCCCATTTGACCACAACCACGACAGATGGAGTGTAATGACTCACCTCGTAATTTGTTAAACTAATTTGGAAAAAGGACGTATTTACCCTTGATTGAATTAAGGGTCCAAAAGTCAATTATATTTTGAAAAACATTTTTAAAGTTTCAATTGGACTGATGTGTCCATCTCGAACTCACGAGTTCATCAACAGACAACACATAGAGGATGGAGATAGTACAAAAAAATTAAGGGTCTAAATGTCCAAGGGCTTTTCCGTAATTGTGATTAAACATGGGTATTTTGGTCATTTGTTACCTTGTTTTTTGAGTCAGGAAAGTGTTGCTAGCTCATTTGGATGGTGACACATGGCACTAGGAAAGGGAGCTTGGTATCTACCACCATCCGGATATCGTGTTTAAAAGGGAAATTGATGAAAACAAGTGGGGAGGACTTGTAACGACCAGTCCAAATTCCGGATTAGATTAGTCACTAATGAGGGATTAGTAAGATTAATCGATGATTAGTTGAGTGATTTCGGATGGACGGTATAAAATGACCTTTTTTCCCTTGAGATTGGGTAAAATGTTAAATTTTGACTCGGCGAGTCAAACGTACGAGGACCAATGACCGTGACATAGATCGGGACGTCACAAGTCCGTAGACAGGTGGTACATCAAAATCGGAAGTCAAACGGAGAAGTTATGGTTCACGGAAGTTCGGGGAAACTATTGCATGAATTACGAGACGGATTACATTTGTCCTCATGTGGGCCCAAATATTTGTTTCAGGCCTAATTGATGAGTGACAAGTGTCACTCATCCCATTGGTCCTTAACCCCAAATTGTGGATCTCAATTGTGATTGGATAGTTTAGGATTAAAATAACATTATTTTGATTATTTTATAATTTCCTCACATTTCTCTCTCACTCCCATCCGTCCATTTTCCTCAGCCCACTCATCCTCACCATCCATTCTATCTCATCTGATCATCACACCAAACCTCATTTCTTCTTCTTCAAACCGTGCACAACCATTTCTATACAAACACACCCCCTCCTCCCCCCCCCCCCCCCCCCCCCCCCCAACCCTCACACCATGATTTTCTTCTAACATCCCCTGTGATCACTGTGAGACCGTGAGATAAGGACTGAGAACGGAGGGACGACGGAACACGACGGGGACCCACGACGGAACACGATGGGGACCCACGATGGAGATAAAACCCGTAACCCGTGTTTGACCCAAAATTTGGAAGCCTGGTTTTTTATGTTGTTTTGAGTTTCTATTGACCCTAACATGACCTAGGGACCAAGGTGACTCTGTGGGGATTTTTTTCGAAGGAAAAAGGCTGGCTGGAATGGCTGAGAATAGAGCTCAAAAGACGAGAAAATGGGGAGAACCGATCTCGCCGGTCTAGTCAAACCAGAGTTGCAGAGAACCGATCTGGACCGAGTCTGCGAGAGGTTGACGATGCACTGTTCACTACGTGGAGGTAGAGTTTAGGGATGTTTTCAACATGTGTTTTCATCTATTCGATGTAACGAACATTTTGGGACTGGTTTCGAGTCGATCGGACATCGTTTCGATATAGTTCGAGGTGTCCGAAGGTTTAGGATAGAGTTTTAAAATGTTTAAAAATTCGGAAAAATTACGGGGCTTCAATGAGAGGTTAATGAGGTAGTTAGTAACCCTCTAGTATGATTTGGACAGGTTTGAGAGTCCCGGTGAAGGTGATTAGCCAGGGGAGGCTTATGACATGCATATCGAGGCGGCGACGTAGGACGATCTGTGAGTGGACCTTGATTTCTAAACTGTGATGCATGCATAACTGTTTTATATGTTTTTTATATATGATTTTTATCATGATGATTATGGTATTGGTGATTTACATGATTATACGTATTTCGAGGCGATTTACGTATTTGCACGTATATCGAGGTTTATGGTTTTACACTGATTAAACGTGTTTATGGTTTCGGTGATGGTTTGATGAAATGGTTTTGGATTGGAAAAGGTAAACTCGGGCATGAGACCCATTTGTTTTGGAAACCCTCGGACTTGAAGTCCATTTGAGTTATATTACCCGGCCAAAGGCCCAATTGGTTCATGGAATGATGATATGATTCGGATTTGGAAATATGGAACCGGGCTTGAGGCCCATTTGATTTACAAACTATCGAACTTGGAGTCCATTTGATTTCATAAGGCATCGGGCCAGGGGCCCAGTTGGTTTACATGATCGGGTTTGAGGCCCAGTTGGTTTACATGATCGAGCTTGAGGTCCAGTTGGTTATGATATCGGGCGTAAGTCCCATTTATGGTTTATAAATGTGATTTCGGGTTCAGAGACCCTAAATGAATTCGGATTTAGAAAAAGTGGATTTCTGGATTCATGACGGTTTTATGGGAAACGATTTATGGATTATCTCCTCTGGGGAGGGTCGTTGGCCTAGGTGGACCCCGGAGTAGTCACGGAGCACTAACTGAGTGGAGTCGCCCCCGTGGGGTACCTTACTCTCAGGAAGGCATTTATAGATTATAACCCACAAGGAGGGTCATTGATCTGCGGACATTGACCTGGGTGGACCCTAGGGAGACTTGGGATTTGAGACCCCGAGTAGCACGCGTAGTTTTGGAAACTATGACAGGATTGGTTATATGGTAAATGATAAACATGAATTATTGGATTTCAGAAATGGTGCTTATGTGTTTTATGGATTTGGGCAGTGGCCCATTTGGATCTGGATTTACGGTTTTTGGTATTCTATGGTTTTGGGCTGAGTTCCCACGTAAATGGTTGAGACCCTAATAATGGTTATTTGAATAAATGGTTTGGTAAATGGTTTTCGAATGCATGCATGGTTTTTAGTGAAGGGCATAAATGTATTTTTGAGATAAATGAGTTTTATTAAACTATTTATTTTCGTTCACTCACAGCTTTTGTTGTTTTTAATGCCCTTCAGGTTGATCATAGATACGGGTTGTAGTAGAGACCGAGACATCACACTCCTCCACTAGATCCTGGAGCACTCTGGAAGGCTCGTTCGGGCTGAGGTTTTGGGTTATCGCTTGTCAGACACTTCGTGTCAGACGAGAGTATGACACATCCCTCGTTAATCCTGGGCGGATTAGGATAGGTCGTGTCAGGAATGGACCTGACTGGTTTTTTGATGGTAAGGGAAAAACCACAAGGTCTCATCATCTTCACTGTTTCATAGCTATGAGGGATGTGTTAATAGGGTGAGGATTTCCCCACGATTCACTAAGTGTAATCTAGGCTAGTCTAGGTGTCGTCGTGGGTGAATAAGTCGGAATAGGTGTGAGAACGTGGCTTCCCAGAAAAGAGGGAAGAAAGTAAAGTTGATTCAATGGAAACCAAGGTCGGGAACATGTTACACTCAGCATGGCAGGACCCGCCCGAAGTTCCCGTGAAAACCAGACCGGTACTGCTCCCATTTGACAACTCTTGTCAGACAAGGGATATTATTCACTTAACCATGACCAAATTTATTCAATTAACCAAACCAAGTCCGTCATAGTGGGGTTACCGCCCACATCCTAGCCACTAACCTCGACAAGCGGCAGAAATTACTCCAAGATTCAATCTTAGCTAACCCAATTGATTTACTATAATTTTCTAATAATGAGTATGGGACTAGAACAATAATTATATATATATAGATATATATGTATTCAAACTAGAATACTCTTAGCTCACACCATGATATCCATTGTATTCTTTAAGATTATTTAGTAGCAAATCTAGTCATCTGTATTTCATAAATGCTTAAATATTGTTATCCATGCTCAACTCGCTTATGACTTAAGTATCATGAACCACACAAGTATTATTCAATAATCAATCTTTATAAATATATAACAATCACTTATTTCTGGAATTTACCTTATTAAGTCACCACATACTTAATCTTAAGTAAGCACAACAATTCATTAATTACCCATAATATTAAGGAATTAAATAAATAAACATAAAAATTCATAAATCCAAAACACATTCATATGGTGGCCAATGTTCCCAAACTTTATATCAATAAACTCATAAGAGGAGATGATCATTTCCTATGATGGTCGTTTCCCCAAAAAACCACTGCACACTCCGTCGAAAGGCCTTTGCTTGTGGTGCCCAGGCGCCTGATCAGTTATCCCCTTCCTCGCGACGGATCGACCTGTTTACTGGTTTCCGATCGGCCGACCCGACTCATTCCTTCTTGTTTTTTGATTAATTTTAACAATATAAACGTAGAATATACTAATCTAGAAAGAG
The DNA here is from genome assembly GCA_032719365.1 of Prinsepia uniflora. Taxonomy (NCBI): domain Eukaryota; kingdom Viridiplantae; phylum Streptophyta; class Magnoliopsida; order Rosales; family Rosaceae; genus Prinsepia; species Prinsepia uniflora. Next base: position 23,632,305 of record CM064868.1, read on the forward strand.
ATCTAAGACCTAAAAACTCAAAAAATGTACCTTAAAGTCATGGTCTAGGAAACCTGGTTCGTGGCCATGGCTACTAGGACTGTAACCCATCGTCCATACACGTATTCCTTTTTTTCTTTGACCACATAATGGTCTCACGACCTCAGTCATCCCTCTGGAACCTCTGGTTGGACGTGGAATGCTCGAATCCGAACTCCACAACCTTCGGCCAAAACGTGGCTCACGGATCTTCCATGGCTTCCTGTGTTTCCTTCCTTCATTCTCCTTAGTTTCCTTCTATGTTTCTTTAGCTTTTCTTTTCCTTCCTTTTTCTCTTCTCTTCTTGACCTTTCTCCCTCACGGTGGTGGCTGCTTTTGGTTTTCTTCCCTTTCGGCCACCACCCACCGACCCCTAATTACAAACATACATACATATATATAAAACTTGCATGTCGGTGGAGTTAATTGGGAGAAATCTCAAAAAAAATTCTAGATATAAGCACATGAATTACATGCTAACAAAAAAAATTACCAATTTACCCTCAAAGCTAAAATTACCAAAATGCCCTTGATCTCTTTTGACCCATAATTGTCTTATCCGATTTCCGATTGTAGCATGCTACTTGTCTAAGGACTTAGGAGGTCGAGACCTTCCTAACTCTCGGTATATCTATACGATACCCCGATAAAAAAAAGTCAACATTTTGACTTCTTAAGGGTAAAATGGTCATTTCTAATCTTTTGAAAGTCTCGGGCGTCACAATCTCTCCTCTTTAAAAATTTTCATCCTCGAAATTTCTGACTAACTCAGAGTTAGATACCGAGACTTATGTGTGACTATGACCAAATATCTAATTAAACCAAAACTTATCCTTATCTATCACTATTAGGTTCATAATCCAAATCATACCCAACCCATTCCCGATGCATAATATTAATCATCAGAATAGTTCCCATATCGCAAATATCGAGGATTCACATATCTATATAACTCGAAAACATGGGCTTATGTCCACAACATAATCTCATCCTCGTAAACATGTCATCAAGGTATTTATTTATTTAATTTATTTTTTGAAAAACCGTCCACAAATCATATGAAAATTATCAAGACCTATATAGTATACTATCATAGGTCATATTCAATTTAGACCCACAATCGAAACGATATTCGATAATCGAGTCTGAAAATAAAAACATACTTTATACTAAGGCTTCTACCAAGATTCTGGTAATTCCAGGATTCTGTATAACCTCAACTTATGTTCCACCATTCCTTAATCCAAACTCAATCAACTACTATTGATACACAAGTATAAACTGTTACCTAGACACAGTAATGATTTAGAATACAATATACCCAATTTCCTCGTTAAATGCGTTATTAAAATATTACTTTAATATTCAATCCATCGCAAAAGCCATTAAAGGTTTCAACCAATAAAATATCACTAAAACACATAGAAGGCCAATAAAATACTCCGGTACACATGCATAAGTTTTAAAAGAAGTCCATTCACAAGCTCAATCACCACATTTCACATATCACGAACCCCGAAAAACATTTACTCACTTTGAGGACTACACAACACAACGTTCGAGTCATTCCCAACCACTTATATCGACACGGAATAGTCTAAATTTCATTGTCATACAATAGTTAGAGTCTCAATTTCTTCAAATGAACCAATTTTACTTTTTCGACTTCAAGTCATCATGACTTACTTATGTAACTAATAGCTCAATTAATATTATGAATTTGTTACTTAGATCATCACTCCTATAGGTGGTAGTTTCAGACCACCGCCATAATTAGTACCATCCATTATAATCATCACAATAATCGTCAGGTCAATATGACAATCTTATACAATTTTTATATCATATCTTAATCAAACCCGTAAGCAGTATTTTGAGTTTGGACAAAGGACACAACTTGATGTCAAACTCTGTAAAACGTGCCACCCAAAACATCCAAGACACCAACCAGAAATAAAACCCATCATAGTCTAATACCATACAATTTCATGTCGCAATCAAGAATACAATATGCATCAGAAGTCACAACCATCAGCACACCAATCACACAATAGTCAATCACAGGATTCACACAGTAGTTATCATGATAATCACCAGGATACCTTCGTAGTAATGTTGCATATCCGAACCATAACCAGTATCACCTAAAACACAGTTCATAGCAATACTTCAACTTGGGCCAAACGATAATAATCATATTTAAGACAGAACCCAAAACACAATTCATTACAAAATCGTATACTACAACCCATCCACAAATCATCTCAACAATTTTACACAGAAGCTATTCAACAGTCAATTATGATAGACAATAAGACCACACATGTCTTAATTGCCAATCTTCAATGCAAAATTGCAAACAACAAATCCATACTTCACATGTAGGCATATTATGAACTCACCCATAACTGGTCCACTAATAATACACAAGTACCATATCGCATCATAACTCAACATAGAGTATTTCTAGAATCAAAATATCGTCACCATTTCATAACCAACTCAATGAATGACTTTCCGCACATTCTAATCGTATCACACTACGACACTACTCGTAGGCCATTACTCTGTTCATTTTGTGAACCCATTCCAAAGATAGTACCATTCATAATATCAAACAGTTTCCCCCGAGTGTATAATTTGTTCTACATGTAGATATGTCACTCGGGAACTACGAAGCATTACCTTGATGTCTGAGACACGGTCCCAGTCTCAGGAACTACGGAGCATTACCTCGACGTCTGAGATTGCCCACTAGTCTCGGGAACTATGGAGCATTACCTCGACGTCCCAGACTTCCCATCACAATATCAGTCTCAGGAACTACGAGGCATTACCTCGACGCCCGAGACTGTTCATCATGACACCGGTCTCAAGAACTACAGAGCATTGCCTCGAAGTCCAAGACTATCCTCCACCACACATAGCTACTCGGAGTACATTATCCGAGGATTAACTCATATTCCAACATCCCAGCACACAAAGATTCATATTTCCACACACATATATATATATATATATAAGTTGTCAAACTAGATTACTCTTAGCTCGCACCATTATATCCATTGTATTCTTTAAGATTATTTAGTAGCAAATCTAGTAATCCTTATTTCATAAATTCTTAAATATTGCTATACATGCTCAACTTGCTTATGGACTTAATTATCATGAACCACACAAGTATTATTCAATAATCAATCTTTATAAATATATAACCATCACTTATTCCTGGAATTTACCTTATTAAGTCACCACATACTTAATCTTAAGTAAAGACAACAGTTCATTAATTACCTTAATATTAAGGAATTAAATAAATAAACATAAAGCTTCATAAATCCAAAACACGTTCATATGGTGGCCAATGTTCCCAAACTTTATATTAATAAACTCAGAAGAAGGAGATAATTATTTTGTATGTTGGTTGTTTCCCCATAAACCACCGCACGAGCCGCCGAAAGGATTCTGCGTGTGGTGCCCACGCGCCAGATGAGTCATCCCCTTCCTCGCGACGGGTCGACTCATTTACTGGTTTTGGGTCGCCCGACCCGAGGGCCGACTTGACTCATTCCTTCTTATTTTTCGATTAATTTTAACAATCTAAACATAGAATCTCCTCTATACTAATCCAAAAGAGATCTAAGACCTAAAAACCCTGAAAACGTACCTTAAAGTCGTGGTCCAGGAAACTTGGTTCGCGGCCATGGCTGCCAAGACTGTCCAGTCCTCCCTACACATATTCGTTTGTTTCTTTGACCACATAATGGCCACATGACCTCAACCATCCCTCTGGAACCTCTAGTTGGACGTGGAACGCTCGAATCCGAACTCCACAAACTTCAGCCAAAACGTGGCTCACGAGTCCTCCATGGCTTCCTGCGTTTCCTTCGTTCATTCTCCTCAGTTTCCTTCTATTTTTCTATTTTTTTTCTTTTCCTTCATTTTTCACTTCTCTTCCTGGCCTTTCTCCCTCATGTTGGTGGCTGATTTTAGTTTTCTTCCCTTTCGACCACCACCCACCGACCCCAAATTACAAACGTACATGCATATATATATATATATAACCTACATGTCGGTGGGGTTAATTGGGAGAAATCTCAAGAATTTTATAGATATAAGCACATGAATCACATGCTAAAATGACAAATTACCAATTTACCCTCCAAGCTAAAATTACCAAATTGCCATTGATATCTTTTGACCCATAACTGTCTTGTCCAACCAATGATTGTAGCATGCTACTTGTCTACAGACTTAGGAGGTCGAGACCTTCCTTACGGTGCTCTCGATATATCTATACGGTACCTCGATCAAAAGTCATCATTTTGACTTCTCAAGGGTAAAATGGTCATTTCTAATCTTTTGAATGTCCGGGACGTTACACAGCATGACGAGTTGATTGAGGCCATCCTCAGAGTGGGGGATTCACAGTAAAGGGTTAACTAAGTTCAGTTGAAAATGTGAGCTTTCACGGTCGTAATTCTTGCCAAATCAAGTGCTTTTCTTTAGAATTAAGTATTTAACTGAGTTACTGATGATGAGAATATACATTTCGATGTAGAATTCACGAGAAATGGTTGAGAATTAAGAGATAAAGGTAAATGGGTAATCAGGTACCTAAAACTAGGGAAACAAGTCGACCTGCGCAATCAGTTGGAGGTAGCAGGTAAGTACGCCTGTGATTGTGGTAGTAGGCCCATGAGGCCCATGTACAAAGAACCTAGTTGGCACATGGCGCAGCGTACGACGGATCCTCCAATTTCGGCTAATATGAACTTTGATGTATTCAATGTTACGAGTCTATTGGTATAGGTTTCGGGCCAATTAGAAAATGTTTAGTGGTAGTATTGTGCATCCAAAGTGATGGTATACGAATTAAAGTACATGAAAAACTTCGGAAACTTCAGGCATCAGGATGTGGGTTTCTCATATAAATTAGGATAACATGATGGGACTCTAGTCAGGACATCAGTGTAAGGCTCGACAGAGCTGGGATATCAACTTAGGGCTCGAGAAGAGCGGTGTAACAGGTAATGTATTTTTCAAGGGTTAGTGGGTTGGATGTGGGTGGTGACCCCATAAGGACGATTTCTGTTTGGTTCATATATCTAGATATTAATTCTAACAGGGTAAATGTATATCCCTTATTTGACGGGTTTTCTATTTTTTGTATAAAAAGTGTTCACAGTATTTAAGGTACATTGATTGAGGTGGCAGACAATAGTAGGACCAAACACGATTATCAAAGTATTTTTGGAGCGGGTCGTATCATGGAAGCCCAAATATTGTTTGTTCTCGACAGTCGTGTCTGTCTCTAGGCCATTCGTCTATAGTACGTGCTTCAATCGTTTTTCCCCCTTCTCGTTGACAAATCGGTCTACAACGAAATCTTCGAGACAGTAAATAATCTTCGAGTCCTTGATTGCAAACAGTTGGAATCTAAATAGGGGGCTTGATGCAGATGCTTTCGCAGACAATGGAATTTATCAACGACATTTGTTCCATATTGACCATAGTGATGTTTTCGTCGTTGGGTCTAACAACATTAAGCTTCAACCAGGTTATTCTATTCCACCTCTTAGAAAGAAAAGAACTTAAATCAAAATACTTAATAGCATGGTGATACATTTATACAAAACTTAGATTTCTAGATTTCTTGGGCCAACTATGCAATGAGGTTACCACCCGCACGCCCAATCGACTTGATGATATTGGCAAGCTTAACTCTTAAGATACTAGGCAAAGAAACCCACAATAATTCTGGATTTTTTGCCCTTGAAGTTTCTGGATTGATTCTCTTGGAACATATGGGTAGGTAAGGTAAGTGTTCAATGAATTGAACTAGAGTTTATTTAATTTCAAGTGATTCATTGTCTCTGATTCATAGAAACCCAGATGATGTGGTGGGATGAATTAGGGAGGAGAAAATATCGAATTGAGATGATGATTGATGAAGAAGATGAATTAGAAAAGAGGAAGAAGAGAAAAGGATGATGAATTAAGATTATTGACACACTCCGACTTTAAAATGACCACTTAGAACATGAAGATCAAGGAGTGGTGGTCGATGAAGATCAGGTGAAATTTAATTGATGAAAACAAATCAGCTTTCACCCAATAACGGAAGCAGAGAGCATGGAAGAAATTAGATGATCATATCCTACACATTACCTGCCATTACCCGATTACTCCGTTGGTTCACTCCAAGCCTAGGAGTAAGTGTTCGAGCAGCAACCGCGCCTCCTCAAAATACGTGTGTTCCAACGAGACCTGAGGGGTTTAAAAATACAATGGTGAGTGGGCCCAGTAGCTTATTTCAGTCTAAATCTATTTTCAGTAAATAAACTTTAACCCCTCGTTTTATATCAAAACTTGCACGTAATCATGAATATGTCACAATGTCAACTAGCTAAATAATTGCTCTTGAGTCTCTCGAGTCTCACACTCATAACTAAAACTGGGTATTCCACTCGTGTACCATAACCACGTGAAGAACTGGGTGCAATGCACCATCACCATGAGTCCCCTAGAGCTCGGGGATATGACTAGTGGTTTTTAACTAGTATAGCGAGTAATGCGAGTGAATGATCACGTGGAGGAATGGTATGTGGCCTACAGACGGGTACTATATACCAGTGACTCTTAAGTGGATTCTAACACTTTATCTCATCATTTGCCCTGGGGACTACTATGCAATGCAACATGTGACTCGACTATTGTACATACATGCATAACCATCGTATCATAGCCCACTAGTGTATCCATGTAAGCATCATAAATAAAACATCACAATCATACCCCACAAGTAATTCATATAGTAACTCATGCATGCTCGATAAATCACATAAACATAAATATCGTAAAACATGCGAGTAAATAGGATTAGAAAATAGGTTTAGGGAAGGGGGTCCATTCACACACTTTTCCAGGAGTTAAAATCACCCGACCTAACAAGTTATCACATGCCCCAAGTCCAAATAACATTAGACAAACAACCACAAAGTTCATAATTAACTTACAAATCATCAAAAGCATCAAACCCATATAGGGTACCCCAAAACGGGGCTTAGAATCACTTAATAAGAATCCAAATACGTTTAAGAATGTATGAAACCCCAAAAAACAGTGTCCACGCGCTAGCAGGGATCGAAAAACAATGCCTATGCGCTGTTGGGAACTGAAAAACAGCTTTACACACCTTTTTAGGGTTGCAAAATAACCTTAAGCTCCTCCACGGGCTGTAAAATAGCCCTACGCATTGCCACACGTTGACTTGGGCTCGGGTAAGCAATTCACACGCAATCATGCCCCGACAGGAGTCCACACGCGTCAGCCACGTGCCCCCAACGCAACCTCGTGCCCCCATGCATGGTCACGCGCGCACGTGTGTGTGTAGTCACATGCCATTTGTACCTGCCACAATGCTCTACATGTGTCACACGTATGCCCCACATGTGTAAAAATATGTTCTAGAACATTCCAAAGAATATTCTATTAGTTTGACTATTAGTACTGGTGTTGACCAACCGTTGACTAACGGTTAACTAATGTCAGTTGACTGTTGACCCACAGTCACCAGAGCTTCGCACAAGATGATGACTAGACCACTACAGCGCCGTCGTCCACGGTGGTCGGATTCTGGAATTTTCGCCGGAAAATTCCTAGAATCTGATGCGATCTAATTTCGCCTAAACTACACAAGTTTCGACATGCAATTAGTCGATTCGACTTTTCTCAAAGTGAGGAATTCAAATATCGAGTTGAAAGTTCGAGATTCTACCTACTCTACTCATTAGGTAGCTGGAAAGGCCACAATTCTACAACTTTCAGTGTTATGGTCGTCATCGCAACCTGTTCGAAAACAACGTGAAACTAGATCAAGAGAAAACTCTCGACATTGGGATCATTATTGTCTAGGTTACAGAGTTAAAGGTTACGTGAAACACAGCTAAATTGTGGTGGGTGACGATCAGGCCATTTCGGGTCTAAGTCGGGTCTCCATTGTTCCTCACACAAAATCACATGCAATTGGGTGAGGGAATCATCCATAATGTGAATAAGATGATGGTGAGGTTCGAGGAGTCAACTTACTTTGAAATTCTTCAAATCTGCATGTACTAGAATCGGGTCACAGCCGGGTACACCTCGAGTCTATTTGTAGGCCAAGCATCTCTCGCCAATTCAAAGTGATTACTCGCATTTCAAACACGAAAAATTCCAGTTATATACCCAAATAGACTCCTAGAAATCAACTAGCACAGAATGGGTTCAAATTCTCACCTTTTGGGCTCAAGAATCCATTGAGGGCTCTCGGCTTCATTGAGACTCACCTTCTCCATGCTTACATCGCGGTGGCCAATGGAGGTCCAGGGTGTTGGTTCTGGTTTCGTCACTTTGAAGTGGGCTTATGTGCACGATAATCTGTTATTTTCCCATCTCAAACGTAGTAAGGGGGCTAAAGGGAAGGAGTGAGCATGTGGGTCAAATTTGTGTGTTCAAATTGAGAGTGAGAGACAGAGTATGGATTAAGAGGTTATGAGGGATTTTGGGCTTGGGCTGTTGGGTTAGTAATAGAAAAGGAATTATTAATAGGCTCTCTGTTTGGATGAAAACCCTCTTATGGGCTTAAAACACTCTATGGGCTCACTAGTTTGTTTTGGTTTTACAAACATGCACAAACTCCACACCCATTCACTCCCTTGCCGAGTAAACCAATCACACTGAAATCCTTGCCCAATAGCACCCGTGAGGGTAAAATTATAATATTTTCATTTTTGTTTTCTAAATTTTGATACGTGATGTATCAGTCTACCTGACACGACCTATCCCCAATCCCTCGGGATTAAAGGATAAGCCATGCTCCCGTCTAATTTACATGCGACATGAAGGTTAAACCGACGTTCATCCTCCATGTAACATGTAAGATGGACAAGGGATTCCCAAGTGAACCGTCCAAAAGCTTCTGGACTTCCCTGAGTGCATAGAACCTACTGTGGACTGCGTATGTGATGTCTCCATCTCTCTAACAACAGCCGACACCTCATCAACCTGAAGGGTATCGAAAAACAGAAAAAATTTTGAGTGGAGAAAAAATAAATAATAAGTTTAGAAAACTATTTATAAGAAATTACATTTATACCGTCCATTTAAAAACCAATGCATGCATATAAAAGCTGTTTCATAAAACCATTTCATCCTCAAGCTAACGTAACCATTTGTGAAACCAAAAGCCAGAATCATTTCACTTGCTTAAATCCCGGGCCTCAGCTCAAAGCCATCAAAATCCATATCATCCGGGTCATAGCCCAAAACATCTGAAAACCATTATTGAAAACCATCATCATTGAAAACCTTCAAGTTATCAAAAAAATCCAAACATATTTGAAAACACTTTTGAAACCCATTTCAATCAATCGAACCTGCTGGATCTATCCTAGTCTTTAAACTTAATATCAATCCGAGTATTTAAACTCAATATCAATCCAAGTCCTTAAAATCAATCCAATCCTCAATATAATTTGAGTCTTTAAACTCTCAAGCCTTTAAATCAATAAGCCTACATCCGAGTCTTTAAACTCCCGAGTCTTTAAACTCAATTTGAGTTTTTAAACCCAATCTGAGCCCGACCCCGTCATATCATATCCGGGTCTTTAAACCCAATAACTAGATCCAGCAAATCCAATCCAAAACCATTTTAAAACCATTTCCAAATCCAAGTCCAAATCCATAATCCACTTTTCAAGTTCCAAAACTGAATCCCGATTCCGAAATCTGATTCCAAAACTCGAAATCTCGTTTATCGAAATCACTTTTCAAAATCCATTTATAACCTTTGAAATCAAATCATAATTCAAATCCCAAAATCATAGTATCAAAATCATTATCATATCATAGCATAAAAGCATAATCTCGTAAAACGTGCAATTATGTAAATATCTCGAAATACGTACAAAATCGTAAATCGTCAAGATCATATCATAAATATAGAAATCACGTATAGAAAACATATAAAAACATTTATGCATGCATCATAAGTTAGAAATCAAAGTCCATTCACATACCGTTTACGCTGTTGCCTCGATATGCGTGCACTTATGTTTTCCCGACTAATCCACTATCACCGGCTCTCCCGAACTTATCCAAATACCATAAGAAGGTCACTAACTACTTCAAAATGTTTATACTTAAGCCCCGTAATTTTCCGTAATTTTTAACTATTTTTAAACGAGCCCTAAAACTTTCGGACTTCCCGAAACATATCGAGACGATGTCCGATCGACTCGAAACCAGTTCCAAAATGTTCGGTACATCGAATACTTTAAAAGTCGTGTTGGAACCTTCCTTAAAAGGCATGCCAAACGGCCCCACGCGCCTCCCAAAGGGGTTGTGCATGGGCCTCACGCGCCAGCACAGGTTGTCTTCAACCTCGCGTGCACCAGGTTCGAACCAGCCCAGGCCGACCCGGTCTAGACCCAAACCAGCGTGGGCAATTTCCTATGTTTTCAGTCCAATCTCAGTCTGATTTCAACCATTTTAATCCTATTATCTTCATCTATGAATTCCATATCTACCTACGGTGTCAAAACATCGATTTGGGCACAGGAAACTACCTTTCCGATTTGCAGAACGACCGGCCCTCCATCGATCCCTGTCTCCGGCCACCACAGACGGCCTCGGGCCACGACTACAGGTCCTACTCGTTCCTTGCATCCTCCAAAGTAGTTTCCCATGATCCCCATCGATCAGTAGTTGCTACAACTCAAGTTATTATTTTCATATTAAAACAGGACTGTCAACGGTGTTCGACTGTACCTTTGCCGTCGTGCCCCGACGTGGGTACCAGAAGCATCCTCTCACCTTCCCATTCGTATTCCCATTCAAGCATAACAAGAAAATGAGGACGTTTGATGTGGTTGTATGGATTGCATTCACGGGTCCCCTGTTTTCTGTTTTCACAGTGTCGTGGCCACCGTCCACGGCGGCCCGTCGTGATAGCACCACCACCCTCCTCATTGTTTGGTCCCTCGATTTCCTTCTCCACTGATCAACACTCATCACAGGTTGAGGGTTCAAGAGGATAGCTCACACGATCAACTGTTTCTTTTTTTTTCTCTGTTCAACCCAAAACCATGCAAAGTCACAGCCCATTGCCTTTTTTTTTATTTAAATGTGTGAGGCGGCAGGGATCCACAAGCATCCAGATAGGGCCAAGTGTCCAATTTTCTGTGGGCAACATTTCCAAGAACAGCCAAGTGTCCAAATCCAACTGGGCACAGATCCCAATGCATCAAAATGACCAAAATGCCCCTGCCCTACAAATTACCATTTGGCCCTTGTATTCCAAGACTCGTAACTCTGTCATTCGAACTCCAATTCACGCATGACGCCTGTCGTTGTATTTAGGGGATCGAGACCTACCTAAAGGTCCTCAAAATACGTGAAAAATCCATGTCGTATGAAAAGTCAACTATTTGCCCATTTTCATCCAAATTACCAAAATACCCCCAAACTTCCGAATATCATAACTTTTTCCTCGAATGTCGGAATCGGACGTGCCACCTACCTATGAACAAATGACGTCTCGAACTAATCGATCAGAGTCCATTTGATTGTTCGAAAGAAAAGTCAACCGTTCGCCCATTCTAGGGGCAAAACCGTCATTTCGCACCGTCCGTCCGAAATAACCCATCTAATCGCCGATTAATCACACTAATCCATCATTATCCACTGAAATAATCCCAATTTTCGGGACGGGTCATTACACTACCCGCCTTAGGGAAATTTCTTCCCTGAAATTTGGTCAATGTTGGCCAAGGGTACATCTCCCAACTATTATCTGAAAGGCTACTGGTGTGTCTCTTTGATTACAATAATCAATCCAACAAATATTGTCTCTCAATGATACAACAAATAAGATGCTTCCTGAATAGTTTTTGAATGTCCTATATGAATTCGTCTATCAACCACTAGTCTCTTCCATGTAAGGGCAGAGGTGAACCTCAATACAAAAATTTAGATAGGGTTCATAGTGACTCACTAGTTAGTACGATCCACGAAACGGTTCTCCCGAATAACAATTTAAAGCGTACAACTGGTATTACTATAATAAATCCCGAACGGGCCTTGGGGCTTGAAAGGTAACCCAGTAAAAGCCTTCGTTATATCAATGGTCAAGGTTGAGAGTAGGAACAAGTAAGCTCAATCAATTACTAGTACTGAGGGTAATAAGAATGCCACCCAAATGTTTGTTCCGTGGTACATCAAACAACTGACTTAACCAAATGATTCTTCTAGTCCAATGGTCCAACACAAGGACACAAAAAACACCAATTACGGGGTCTGATTCGTTTAACCTTTAGGAAAAGAAGAGATAAAGTGACACGTCTCAAGTCAAAAATTCGTAGCTAATAGTCATCCTAATAGTCAACAAGTCTTGATTATCGCCTCAACAAGGAGGTATCGAATACCGTGAAGGTCCTCGATTACTCGTAAATCCACACTGATGTAAAACTCTTGACAACCATTACTACTCAAAACACGAAGAAAAAAAAAAGCTCTCGAAAGGGGTGGAGTGGAGTAATGACGCCAAAATCCTTAACTCATAATAGGTGATGGCTGTAACGACCCGTCCTGAATTTCAAGATTAGATTAGTGACTAATGAAGGATTAGTGAGATTAATTGGTGATTAGTTGAGCGAAATCGGACGGTGGTGCAAAACTACTATTTTGCCCCTAGTCTTGGGCAAAATGTTAATTTTTGACTCGGGGAGTCAAACGTACGAGGACCGATGACGGTGACGTAGATCAAGATGTCACGAGTTCGTAGACATGCTGCACGTCGAAATCGGACGTCGAACAGAGAAGTTACGGTCACAGGATCAAAATCGGGATAATTAACGTCTCGGGATTCGCATTAATAATTAATTAATTGTGTTTGGCAGATATTTTATGTGGGGCCCTTGGATGAGTGACAAGTGTCACTCATCCCATTAGTCCTTGCCCTTAATTCATGGATCTGTGTTGTGATTGGGGGAGGGCAATATTTTATTCATTCATCTCTCCCTCCCGCATATCACCATCTTCATTCCTCTCTAATCGAACACATAGCACAACCCGACAAACAGCCTTCAATCCTTAACCATGGTTGTTAGGCCGTGAACAAAAGTGATAGAGTGAGGGGAGACGAGTCGAATGGTGGTAACGACGCAGGTCGCCGTGGACCGTGGACAGAGAACACGAAACAATACGTTTTTTATTCAAAATTCGAAGATTTGTTTTTGATGGTTTTCGATCAAGCCTAATGATTGGAGCTTGCTTCTGGAGGTCGTATGAGTCGAATGGGACCGGTTACGAGGATTGTGGTGGCAGGAATCGAGTACACGAAGGAGTTGCAGGTTGGCAGGTTGTTCATCGATCGAGGAGGTATGATCTAGCTTGGTTTTTCATATTTTGACATCGTAGATCAATAGGAAACAGTGAGACAAAGATGTAGGATTTGAAATGGGTGAAAATGGACTAAAATTGGACAAGTTATGGTTTGAACCGGGACCGCCGGTTCGGTTGGACTGAACCAGTCTGAACCAGTCTGGACTGAGGTTAAAGATGATGAATAGTACTGCACGTGGGGTTCACGCGCAGCTGCTTGCGGCGGCGTATGGGGGCGCGTGGAGAGGTTTATGGGAAAGTGTTCAACATGTAAAATCATCTATTTGATGTAACGAATATTTTGGGACTGGTTTCGTATCGATCAGACATCATTTCGATATAGTTCGGGGTGTCCGAAGGTTTAGGATCGAGTTTAAAAATGTTTAAAAATTTGAGAAAATTACAGGGTTTTAATGAGAGGTTAAAGAAGTGGTTAGTGACCCTTTAGTATGATTTTGGACAGGTTTGGAAGTCCCGATGATACTGATGTGACTCGGGAAGGCTTATGGCACGCGTATCGAGACAGCTGGGTAGGACGGTCTGTGAGTGGACAAAGTTTTCTAAACAGTGATGCATGCATAACTGTTTTATATGTTTTATATATGTGATTTCTATAGTGATGATTGTGGCATTGGTGAATTACATGGTTACACATATTTCGAGGTAATCCCGTATTTGCACTTATGTCGAGATTTATAGTTTTACTGTAGTTTTACGTGCATGTGGTTTCATTGATGGTTTGATGAACTAGTTTTGGTTTTGGAAAGATGAAATCGGGCATGAAACCCATTTGAATTATGTGATCGGGCCATGGGCCCAGTTGGTTTACGAAATCAGGCTAAGACCCATTTGAGTGACATGATCAGGCTGGGGGCCCAGTTGGTTTATGAAATCGGGCATGAGGGTCATTTGTGATTTATAAATGTGATTTCGGGTCTGGGACCCTACGTTTCATAAAAGTGATTTCGGGTCGGGGACTCTAAATGGATTTGTGATGTTTCATGGAAATTTTAGGCAAGACCCTTTGAGATTTTTTGAAATGGATTTATAAAACTATTTTCCATATACCATCTTGATACGAGGATCTGTGGATGGTCTCCTCCAAGTGTCTGGGACACTAGGGAAGTCACGGTGCATTGCTTGCAAGGGGTCATTATACGGAGCGACCGAACCGTATAGTGACTCAGGAGCAGGATTGCTATGATTAGACGTCTGGGACGTCAAACATCTGGGATGTCAGAGATATGGACCCAAAGAGACCCCGAGTAGTACGAGTTGCTTATATCGTGAGATATGACGTCTGGAACGTCAAGCGTCTGGGACGCTAGGCATCTGGGATGCCGAGGATGGTTATGTGGTAAATATGGATTATTGGATTTGTGAAATGGTATTCGGTGTCTATGGATTTATGTTTATGGATTTTGGCAATGGCCCACTTGGTTCTAGATTTACGAATTTTGGTATACTACGGTTTTGGGTTGAGTTCCCACTCATGTTTGGTTTTACGGTTTTGAGCTAAGGCCCTAATGGTTTATTTAAGTAAATGGTTTGTTTACTGGTTTTTGTATGCTTGCATACTTTTTAGTGAAGGGCATAAATATCTTTATGAAATGTGTTTTTATTAATTATTGATTTTCGTCCACTCACAGTTTTTAATTGTTTTAATGCCCTTCAGGTTGATCACGGATACGGGCCGTAGCAGATACCGAGACATCGCACTCCTCCATCGATCCTGGCGCGCTCTGGGAGCCCAGTATAGGCCGAGGTATGAAATATCCCTTGTCTGACACTTCGCGTCAGACGGGAGCATGACACATCCCGCGTTAATCCCGGGGGGATTGGGATAGGTCGTGTCAATGACTTTCATCTTAAGGGTAACTACGTCTTCATTAAATAAGGTTAAAGACACTCAAAGTTTGATTCCTAAGATCCTAAAGGGTAGGGAGGTGTTCAAAGGAATAGGGGTGTCACTTTACTACTCATGTTGTGTCTAGAGAATATAGGAGTGAGGTTATCTAAGATAGAGTTTAAACAATTACTATCAGGACCCGGCCCTCCTCGGTCAGGACCTGACTCTAGCACGATAATGTCCACTTTGGGCCTCCTCGCCCTCACGGTTTTGTTTTTGGGAGCTCACGGTGCAACTGCTCAGGGGGTCACCCATCATGGAATTGTACCAACTTCAACTCGTATAACTTTGGAGTTCCAACCGAACTCAAAGCCACTGAGCTCCCAAAAAGCCTCGTGCTAGATAGGTGTGTGCCTACACCTTTAATGCACACCGCCATTTCTCTCCCATACCATTCCCCCCTCGCAGGAATGTGGGATCGTTCATCGTTCCTTCCAGGACACGGGTCTTACAATCCACCCCTCTTAGGATCCAGTGTCCTCGTTGGCACACTTCCTAGTCGGGGTCTGGCTCTGATACCATTCTGTTAGGACCCGACCCTCCTCGGTCAGAACCCGACTCTAGCACGATATTGTCTGCTTTAGGCCTCCTCCCCCTCGCGGTTTTGTTTTCGGGAGCTCACGGTGCAACTTCCCATGGGGTCACCCATCATGGAATTGCACCAGTCTCAACTCGCTTAACTTTGGAGTTCCAACCGAACTCAAAACCACTGAGCTCCCAAAAAGCCTCGTGCTAGATAGGTGTATGCCTGCACCTTTAAGGCACACCGTCATTCCCCTTCCAGACCATTCCCCCCTCACAGGAATGTGGGATCGTTCACCGTTCCCTCCAGGACACGGGTTTTACAATTACTGGGGAGAAGTGTGGTAATAAAGTAAAATGCAACCCTTGGACTCAGGGTCAAAGTGTAGTCAAACGTTCCTGAGTAAATATTAGTAACTTATTCAAGGAATAAAACTCACCAAAACAAACTAGTGAAGGTATGCCAGTAAAAGGTCAAAGAGGTATGCGCGAATAGCGACACAATTTCTCCAGAATATGGTCCTTATCAATTGGGGTGTGAGTTCCGGTCGGTTAATCCGTCTTCCATTTATATTTCCAATGAAACAACCTTGTTCTAAGTTAATGTTCAGTTGTAAACCTACAATCAAAGGCTCGTACTAGCTCGTAGTACAAGTTTACCCAAGTAGTAGGACCACCAAAATCTGCTCGTTCGTTCAGCAAATCCTAAAAAGGTTCCTAGGCATGGTCAAAAAAAAATTCTCAGGTCAAGTACTAGTTTGACCAACTAAAGGTAGTGTAAGACCCGTGTCTTTGGAAGAACAATGACAATCTCACATCACTCGTGGAGGGGAATGTGAAGTGCCTTATATGTGTGAGCACGTAACTATCTAGCATGAGGCCTTTTGGGAGTTCACCGGCTTTGGATTCCTTGGGAACTCCAAAGTTAAGGGAATTTAGGCTGGTGTAATCCCAGGATGGGTGACATACGGGGAAATTGTACGTGATTTCCAAAAATAAATGTGAGGGTTATGCCTGAAATGACAGTTATGCCCTTGAAATGGGCGAAATGTTGACTTTTGATGCAGGTGGTCAAATAGATTTGGGACAATGATTGTGACGTAGTTTGGGACGTCACGAGGTCATAGACAGGTGGCATGTCCGATTCCGACATTCGAGGTGAAAGTTATGATGTTAGGAAATTCAGGGGTATTTTGGTAATTTGTTTGAAAATGGGCAAATTGTTGGCTTTCTATACGACATGTCTTTTTCACGTAATTTGAGGACCGTTAGGTAGGTCTCGATTCCTTGAGTACAACGACAGGCGGCACGCTATCATCGGACTTTGGACGGCTCGGATTTTGGTCTAAATACCTTAGGGGCAAAATGGTAATTTGTGCGACAAGGGGCATTTTGGTCATTTTGGGCCTTGGGATCTGTGCCCAGTGATAAGTGGACACTTGGCTGCCTTGAGATGGTTGTTTAATGAGATTGGGACACTTGTCCCATCTCTAGAGGCTTGTGGAACCTTTCTCAGCCGCCTCAAAATATTTGAGAAACAAAGGGGATGAAGGTTGCACAAATTGGGAAGAACCCAGAGAGAAAATAGAGGACAGTGAACCCCAACCCCTTCAACTATCTCTAAATCCCTTTCTTTTCCTCTGACGTGTGAATAAAAAAAAGAGATTAGATGATGGGGAAGGAGGTGGTGCCACCGTGGAGAGTCGTCCACGACGGTGACCGTGGAATTTGTGAGAAACAGAGTGAGTGTGTGCTCGTGAAATCCCACCCCAATAAACCCCCCTTAACTTCATCTATTGCTTGTAAGGTGTAAATGAGAATTGGACAGGAGGTTGAGACGACGTCAACGGTGGCTATGCCGAAGCTCACGACGGTGAGAAAAGGTAAGGAATCGTGGAGGTTTGTTTTGACTTCAAAAATGGAAACCCGTGTTTTGGTAGTTAGGACTTGACTTGGTTATTTGGGTGAGCTTCTAAAGGATGTAGGGACTCGATTGGGAATAAAAGCGAGGCTGGAAGTGGCTGGGATCATACAGGTACGACGGTCGAAGGTTGGCCGGTCTGTTCTTGATCGGGAAGGTAAAATTCTGACCTAGACTTCATGCTTTCAAGTTGTAGGTCGAGTCTATAGGATGGGACGAAGCTTAGGGTAAAAACAGAATCAAAAATGGGTTAAGAATGGACAAAAACCGGCTACGTCATTTCGGGCTGGACTGGACTGGTCTGGATCGGGTTTCCTGAGGTTGAAGATGAATAGTAGCAGCACGTGAGGCCCACACGTAGCCCCTTTGGGAGGTGCGTAGGGGCGTGTGTCACATCTTTTGAGGAAGGTTTCGATGTAACGAACATTTTGGGATTGGTTTCGAGTCGATCGAACATCGTTTCGATAGGATTCGGGATATCCTAAGGTTTAAAGGATAGGTTAAAAATAATTAAAAATTCGGAAAAATTACGGGGATTTAATATAAGCATCTTTAAGTAGTTAGTGACCTTAGAATGTGATATGGTCAGGTTCAGGAAGTTCGGTGATAATGGATTAGGCAGGAAAGAGTAATTGCACGCGTATCGAGGCAACGCCGCGCATGGTCTGTGAGTGGACTTTGCTTTCTAAATTATGATGCATGCATAAATGTTTTATATGTTTTCTATATGTGATTTCTATGTTTATGATATGATATTTATGGTTTACGGTTTTGCACGTATTTCGAGATATTTACGAAATTGCACGTTTTACGAGATTATGGTTTTATGCTATGATTTGATAATGATTCTGATGCTATGATTTTGGGATTTGAATTATGTCTTGATTTCAAAGGTTTATAAATGGATTTTGAAAAGTGATTTCGATAAATGTGATTTCTGTTTTGGAATCAGATTTCGGAAATATGATTCGGGATTCAGTTATTCTGGGTTTGGATTCGGAATGATGATTCCGGATACGAATTAATTCGGAATGATTATTTCGGATTCGGATTTTGAAATGGATTTATGGATTTGGATTTGATAAAATGGTTTTTAATTGGATTTTCTGGATCTGGTATTGGGTTTAAAGATCCGGATATGATGTGTGACAGGGGCGGGCCCAGATATGTGATTGGGTTTAAAGACCCGGATTTAGTTTAAAGACTCGGGAGTTTAAAGACTCGGATATTGTGATTTCTCCCGTAGGCCTATTGAGTTTAAAGACTCGGGAGTTAAAGACTCGGATTATATTGAGGCCTGGATTGAGTTTAAAGACTCGGATAGATCCAGCAGGTTCGATTGATTGAAATGGGTTTCAAAAGTGTTTTCAAATATGTTTGGATTTATGTGATAACTTGATGGTTTTTAATAATTAAGGCTTTCAAATGGTTTCCAAATGGTTTGGGCTGAGGCCCAGGATTTGAGAGAATGACATGATTTTTGGCTTTCGGTTTCATAAATGGATTGAATATGAAATAGTTTTATGAAATGGGTTTTATATGCATGCATTGGTTTTTAAATGGAGGCTATAAATTTCTTTTCTTATAAACTGTTTTCTACATTTATCCTTTATTTTTATCCACTCACAGTCTTTTGTGTTTTTCGATACCCTCCAGGTTTGATGCGGTGCGGGCTGTTGTGAGAGAGAGACGGAGACATCACACACGCGATCCACAGTAAGGCTATGAACTCTGGTTAACTCAAGTTGGTTTTTGGTACGTTGACCTGGGTATCCCTTGTCTAGCTTGTGTGTTCCACGGGGGTTGAACAGGTGTTTAGCCTTCGTGTCACATGCAAGTTAGGCGGGAGCATGACTTATCCCTTAATCACGGGGGATTGGGGGTGGGTCATGTCATATATCAAGCCCTAAGGTAGGGTTGGGGGAGAAGGTCTAATCACTCACATATCCACAAATTTCAGCGAATCCCGTGCATACCATCAAGCATTCAAAGGCACCACAAGCACATGGTCCACGTGTTAGCGTAACAAATGTAACTATAAGGTCAAGTGTGCATTACTCAGAAGTAACCTAATGCCCGAGAGCAAAAGACTAATCAAGGTAGGATGAAATGTAGTGATCGAGTCTAGTTAGGAGTTTCCTCAATTCCAAATTAGGGATCGATGATCCAAAACATCGAAACGATAAAGTACTCATATTACGACTGAGAGAAGAAGACTAGTATACAAGAAGTGATGAATTCGTCACAATCTCAATAGTCATCGATAAGCGTGGGTAACTAACCCCGCAACTTCCCAACAGACGAACCAAAGTTGTTAAGAAAGGTCTAACCTGCAATCACGATGGGTTCAAATAATATTCTAATCAACGACTCAAGGGGTTGCGAAAATCAAACATTACATTAGAGTAAAAAGGGTGGAACAAGAAGAAACTAGCTTAAGGATAAGGCTAGTAGATTAACACCCAAACGTAAGGAGAGATTAGGATCGTAAGGCGACTTGCACAAATTGGGCATCCGAAAATCAAATTTAAACACTTCACATTCGAAAACACCTAGAGCACAAAAGCCTTCTCAAAAGTCAAAGAAGCCAAATCGAAAAAATTTGTTCTTGAAAATGAAAGTTAAAACTCAATGATTCCGAAATTTCCTTACATAAACATTTGTTTATAAAAATAATGGAGAAGTCTCAGATTTGCCCGAATCCTGAGGACACGTAAATCATCGAATAGGGTGAGGAAAAACTGTAGGGTAAATTTAAGCACGTGACATGAGGCACAAATACCAAAACATGAAATTAAGTTGAGCAACTTCAAAACGTTTACTAAATCTGCGGGAGATGAAATTTATCAAAACTGATCTATCCTCAAAAGTCAAAAGTAGTAACTGGAGGCAATTCCAAAATTTTGGTTTAAATAATTTAAGAAAAAAAGCAATGAATAGGTGATGTGACCCCGGGCTGTAGAAATGTGTGGTTTAGTTGGATAGTAAACCGAGTCGTAAATAAAATTTAGCAAACAAGTTAGGCGATTTTAACTGGCGCCAAGATGTATCACATCACAATATGTGACATAATCATGTCACAAGGATGAAGTTCATACAAAAGGTTTACGTCGCTGGTAACCCAGTGGTACAACAAAAGCAATGGTAGTAAGGCTAAATTATTTGTAGAAAACCCATTAACTCGTTTAAAAAGCCTGGGGAGGCAATTACCAAGTTTAAAACAATACTTACAATAAAAGCGTATCAAGTAACAACATTTAGACGAAGTGACTTGGAATGTTCCCAAGGTGCGTACCAGAAAGGTTTGAGTCGTATTAACTACAAAAATGGAAAATAGGGTTTTCAAACTAATGACCACACATCCAAGAGTACGGATAAGGGTTGAGTTAAGAAGTTCACTTCTCAAACTACTGGGAGGTCCACCACGTTTAGACAATATGAAACCCACGATAGGTTGCAAGATCTCGAAACCGAAGTAAAAGTCTCTCGGACATGAAAAACGAGAAATAATCCGCACAGTAGCCATCAAGGAATAAAAAATATGTGAATAAGATTGCTTGAAAAACCTTCACAAATTTTCTAACTTTCGGCTGCAGCTTTGGCCGACACACCTAAATCCAACCTTCGCCTAGGCTGGTCTGGGCGGGGGAAATTGACTTTCACCATGTTGGCCTGGGCTGAAGGGAATGGATTCTTATCAACTCCCATTGGGTTTTTTCTCCAGAAATTACAAAATCTTCTTCTCAATTAAATCCTGTACAGCATTGTGAAAAACCAAACAATATTAGTTCCATGAGTCCACACATTGTGCCATTTGCAATCTGTTTTATTTTTCAATTCACTAGCCGATGGAATAACATGACCAGATGATAATCTTATGATATTTTCTTTTAAAAGTTGGTCAAAAATTTTCTTGGCTTTAGATATATCGAAGGTGTAAGTTTTATTCCCAACCCATTTTTGAAAGCTACCACTAAATTTTGAGACCTGAGCCAATGTCTGCTGTTGGTCCTTCGTGGCCTTCGACAATACCTTACACATATGCGGCCCATTAATAAAAATTTCAGCCAAATTCACTTTGCCTGACTCATCATCCAGCTTGGATGGAATCTCCTCCAACTGGTCGATCGGCTCCTCATCATCCACCTCTACGGCGTGAACAGCTGTCGTCCTAGTCGCGGTTGGCTTAGGCATATCTTTATAAAAGGAAGGCCCAGAGGCGATTTTTCTATTTCTCTTCCTTTAGGAGACCCTCATATCGGTCGACCCTTAAAAGGAGATCGTTTATATCATGAAACTCCATTCCTTAAAACTTTTTCCTAAGGTCTAATGAAAGTCTGCCTTGAGCCAGCTTCACAAACTCATGTTCTGGCATGGAGACCTTACATTTGGTCCTAGCCACCTTGAACCTGGCCAAGAATTCTTGAGCCGACTCATTAAAAGTTTGTCTCATTTTGGCCAAGTCAGCCATAGACACCTCTGGCTCGGGTCGATCAAATTGCTCATGAAAGACTTGCTCCATGGTCGCCCAATTCAGAATGGAATTCTATGGTAGGTTCACGTATCAGGTGAACACAACCCCCATGAGAGTACTCAGGAAGAGTCTTAATATAAGACCTTCAAAGTGAGCTATTTTCGCGCATTGAGCCGAAAATCGGCCTACATGCTCCACCGTGGATTGAAGTCCATCATGGAAATTCTTCCATGTCAAAGTGTTGAGGATACGGCCTCCTGTACACAGGTCGGCCGACTCTCCTAGCTAGAGTAACCATCTCCTGGATCATTTGCTCGACCACACCCCGGTCGAGAACCCTTTGTTGGCCGAGTCCATTATCATGAACATTCAGATGATTTCCTCCATGGTTTCCCCAACCACCTAGGAAGGAAATCTGATTTATGTATGGGCCAACAAAGTTGCCCCGGCCGCTGGGTTAGCCTGTGGACGAGCCTGGTGGAAAGCTTGATATGAGTTCGGCCCAAACTGATTGTTCCAACCTGGAGGATTATTGTGATTTGGGATATTAGCACCATGGGTTGTTCCCCATTGGATTGTTACCGGGTTGTTCGTTCGCTCTAAAATTCCTAACTTGAGCACCTATTTGACCACCGACCGCTGGGTGTCCATTTTGGACAGGCTGTTGGTTGAGTCTATCGTTCACCTGAGCAAACTAGTTGCGAACATCCAGTCGTTGATTGTTCATCTCAGTAGTGAGCTCATCAAGCCGTTGGTTGGTCGCTCGATTTTTTACCTCCAACGTCCAAATCAATTGTTGGAAGTCCAACGAGGTCGATGGATTTGGCTGGAGAACCGACTTTAAAGGTCTGCGGGTAATCTCAACTGAACTTGTACCTATTGTCATGGCCGAGGTTCGACCAACTTGTAATTGGCCACTATGGCCTGCTTGAGAAGTTGTCATACTAAATGGCTGGGTCGACATTGGGAGTGTGCCAACCATGTTTCTTCTCCTTCGCTCGACTACTAAATTGGGTGGCTAGATTTCTTGGTCGTTTCTAGGATTCCCCCTAGTGCCAACGACCATGCAATATCAAAACCTAGTGTGTCCCACCGGGCGTGCCAAAATATGTTTCCCTCAATTTGACTTATCAAATCTATAGAAGGGATTTTGGTCCTTCTTCGAATAAATGCACAGGCGTGCCACCACTCGGCCACAAATTGGCCCGAATGGAATTGTAGATGTTGGGTGTGTCCTTAAGGCCTACTTCTGACCTTGCGATTGTGCAACCAAGCAAGGAACCTTTTCTTGTTCTGGGTTCTTTCACTCCCTCGGGTTCAAGGGTGCTTAGGCTTTGAGCTTATATATTTTTATATATTTTTTTATGTGATTGAAATGCAAGCACAATAATTAAATCGAGTAAGAAAATTAACTATGATTAAAGAAAATTAACTTAAACGTAAAAGTAATAAATTGATACTTAAAAGAAAAGCAATAATTAAAATTAAAGACAAGGATATTAAACTAAAATTAACTAAGTGATTAAGTAAAACTATTAAACGAATGCTAATGAAACAAACATGAATCAAAATAGAAATTGAATAAAAATAAACTTGAATTTAAAACAAACTAATTAAAAGTATTCTGAAAAAATAAACTTACTCTAGAAAATGAAGAACTTGACTAACTAGAACTTGAATATGAAAATCTAGTCTAAGAATTGAAAAGGTGCAAGATAAGAGTAAGTTTCTGTGTTCATGTTGATGTCTCTTTCTTCTCTTCATCTTGGCTATTTATAGGGTTCAGCCAACCCACAAACTGGCCATACTTGGCCTCTACTCTTCTAACTTGAAAAAACTTCCTTGTTGAACCACCCAAATCATTCCAAGTCGAGTTGGAAAAAACTTTCCTCGTTAAGCTCAATTGATTCAAGGTCGAATTGATATCGAAATATTTGACTGAGATTCGATCAAAACCTTCTCTTCCGGGAAGATTCTAGGTTGACAAAATCTTGGCTTGATTTGTTTCCTACTTTCAACCATTTGAAGAACAAGGTCGGGTGAGGATTGACGAGAACTCGGCCCGCATCCATATTTTCTTTCAAGACTTTGGGTCGGGTCGAAGAACTAAATTTAGTAACACTAAAGCCCAACCCCAATTTGATTGAGTGTCATTAGACCATTAGTGGCCACCACTTTACTTCTTGGTCTAAAAGCCATACGACCTGGTCAACAATCAAACCACATGGTTGACCTGGCCAAGGAATTTTACTAAGGTCGACCAGCCAAGGACGTTTATCAAGGTCGACCAGGCCAAGAAATTAATTATCCAGGCCTACCATGTGACCCGATTAACAAAAAAAATCTCATACATATTTTTTTTTGTATTATATATATATATAAACCATTACTGCCACAAAAGTGGCGTGTGGCTTTGGGGACAATTCAAACCTTTTGAAATGTCAAGGATATATATATATTGTTTGAGCCAGGTCGCAATACCTCGTCAAATTCAAAATCTGACAATTGGATACTTTTGGGCCCAAAACAAAAGGTTAAAGGCCGAAAATCCGGTTAGAAACCCAAAATGATAAATCCGGCTAATCATATATAAAAAAAATTAATTACGGCCGCATCTCAATTAGAAATGTAATTAGAGAAAATGAATATATGAGAAAGATAATGAATCACGATTTAAGGTCAAACATTCATTTATGTTTGAACTCACAAATGGAAGAGAATCATGATAATCCGAATATAATGTGGTAAATATCAACATGAAAATGAGATCAAATCATGTCTCAAATCAAACATATCCAACAATTATGGAATTAAAGCCAATTTTGGATAGAATGGTTTAGATTGAGGAATCAAAAATAGTCAACATCAATCATCTCTAAACAAAGAAGTAATCCTGCTAATTGAATTACTTGTCGAGTTGGAATGTATCCAAGCCTTATAAATATCATGCTTTGAAGAAGAGAAGGGACATCTCCAACACACCACACAACTTGTCTTTTTTCATGCTCTTCAATTCTATCGTAGGAGTAGCATAATGTAATTTCTAGCATAGTTTTCGTTTTTCTCATTCTAGTTTCTTTGTCTTTTCATTCTTACATTTATGCACTTTAAATTTTGTACTTGTGTTTCAATTATTTATTTTATTCAAAATTTAATTCATGCACTCCTAAGTAATTTATTTTCTTTATGCAATTAAAATTTTTCACTTGTCTTTATATTCTTTATTTTAAGCACTTTAATTTATATCGTTATTTTGATTGCACTTAAATTATAGCATGTTACTATTTTGCACTCGTTTTTAATTTAATTTATAGTTCTTTCAATTTATTTACGCTTTATCGTATTTACTTCCTACTTTCTTTATTGTCTCCTTTAATTTTTGTTTTCAGAAACTTCGTATCAATTGATTGTTCATTTGAAGCCTTAACTCGAGCTAGTGAAAGAACCTAGGCCAAGATGAGGTTCCTTGCTTGGTCTAACAATCACTTTGTTAGAAGTCAAATTTACGGACGCGCAATACACTTTTACCCATTCACATTTCCACTCAAACTAATTTGTGGCTTGGTGGTGGCACGCCTGCGCACTTAACAGAAGAAGGACCAAGATCCCTTCATTGGCGGTCATCCAACCGAAAAAAGGGAAACATATATATATATATATATAAGCAAAAAACATTACTGGGTGGCATGTGGTTTTGGCTTTGGGAACAATTCAAAACTTTTGAATTGTTAAAAACATATATATATATATATATATATAGCGCAAAGGGATTTGGTTGTTGGCTTTGAGTTGCCCAGATTCGCCACGTCATGTGCATATTAATGAAGAGAAAAAGTAAAGGCAAGAAACAAACATCAAATATATATATATGGTCATCATCTTCTGGCATTAACTATTTCCTCCTTTGTGAGTCAAATTTCACGCATCTTTCGATAAAACAAATCCAGCCAAACTTTAAAAATAAATCCAGCCAAACCTCCATAAGAAATCTAACCAAAACCCTCCTTTTCCACCCAAAAACACAAGCAAAGATAGGGGAAAATGACACAACCCACCTCCAATCCTCCCGGATTAAGGGTTAAGTCATGCTCCCGTCTAACCTACGTGCGACACAAAGGCTAAATACCTGTTTATTCCCCGTGGATCACGTAAGCCAGACAAGGGATCCCAGGTCTACGTACCAAAAACCAACTTGAGCTAACCAGAGTTCGCAACATCACTGTGAATCGCGTGTGTGATGTCTCCATCTCACTAACAACAGCCCGTACCGCATCAACTTGGAGTGACAGGACCCGTCCTCGAGGGACATAGATAACCGTGTCCGGTCCTGCTCCCTTTTGACAAGTCAACAGAAGGTACGAAATTACCCTCCAAGACTTGCCAAACAAGGGATAAGTGCACATGTGCCCACTCATACCTCCACCTCTCGAATATCCTCGATCAACGCGCCACGACCTGAAGGGTCATTAAAACAGAAAAGGTGTGAGTGGAAAAAAAAAGAAGTTCGATAAATACATTTATCAAAACACATTCTTACCCTCCAGTTTCCACACACGTGCATGCATATCGTAAAACATGAGTAATAGTATTAAATCATTCAAGTATGAACAGTGGACCGATAAAATCTAAACATATTTTCCCAAGGTCCGTAAAACTCATGTTCACCAAATCAGTTCAAGTTATAAAACATCAAATCCCGGCTCTCAGGCCAAAACATGTGAACACCATCACCTGGCCACAAAGACCAAAAATCCGTACTCAAAACCGGTACGTAATCACAAACAACATATTTCTAAATTCCATGTCCACATTTTCCTTGAAACTCATTTTCATCAAATCAATTTAAATCTCAATAAACTCATGCTTTCCTTAAATCATTTTATATTTAAACCACGGTTTCCTCAAAAGCATTTTCCATAAAACCACGGTTTCCTCAAAAGCATTTTCCATAAAACCACGGTTTCTCAAAATCATTTTCCATAAAACCACGGTTTCCTCAAAATCATTTTCCATAAAACCACGGTTTCCTCAAAATCATTTTTCATAAAACCACGAGACTTATTTCCATATCATGTTGCTTATAGTCACGTTTATCCCTGCAACGCGTGCAAATCAAATAGGCTCAAGGACCGCTCAAAATCCGAGCATCTGTCGCTGTGAAAACCTCACCAGTCGACAATCCAGATCTCGTGAACACATCACTTACCGATCTATATATAATCCAGCACATCTCTGGTATGAGTCGAGCCTCTCTCGGCTGCAGGACAACAGACCGTGCTACGTGACCTCTTCGGGGTAAACACTTTCCTCCCGAAGGCGAGCGTTATCTCCAGGGTGCACTCCGGGGAAAAACATATTTCCACCCGAAAGCCCTAAATATCCGCAACATATCACCATTATGAAAACCAGTGAAAAACAGTTGCATTGAAACCAAATCATTTATCAACACAAGGTCTCAGCCCCAAAATATAGTTTCCTCAAATCCAGAAAACCAAAGTCCCGATTTATTTTATAAATCCGAAAATCATCAATATCATCATATTCGCATGTAACTCCAAATCCGAGTCAAATTCACTATCCAATTGGGTCTCAAGCCCAAATCATCATTTTCACGCAAATCCATACGATCGCAACCTTAGTTGCCATTTTCATATAAATCCATAAAATCAATCCCTGACTCATAATCTGAGTAAAAAAAAATCCATTTTCAATCACTGACTCATAACCTGAGTCCAAACATCTTTTTCAATCCCTGACTCATAACCCGAGTCAAAACATCATTTTCAATCCCGGGCCTACGCCCAAAACATCAATTTCATATTTCTCGAAAATTGTGCCAAAATATAATATAATAATCCATAAAATCGAGAAATCATCGGATTGAAACATCAATCATGCCAAAGCATATAAAATCATATAATAAAGCATTTAAATCATATATGCATGCATCACGGTTAGAAAACAAAGTCCACTCACACACATCGTCTAAACGGTCCGTTTCCGAGCTGCACGTTTTTCCGTAAATTCTGGAAATCACATTCCTGTCCAAAATCATTAATGAGGGTCACTAACATCTCAAAATACCTCATATAATTTTCCCCAATTTTTCTGGAATTTAAATACATATTTAACACGTATAACAAAACTTCGAATACGCGGAACTGTATCGAAACGATATCCGATTTCCTCGAAACCAGTGTCAAAATGTTCGTTACACTGAGAGGATTCAAAGTCATGTTGACCTCACCTTGAAACAAGGCCTCACGCGCCCTCACCCGCCGCCGTGAGTGGCTGCGCGTGAAACCTACACGCCTGCTACAGTATCGTCGTCCTCGCCCGTTTCCTCTGCAAACGGATCCTGCAACTCGCGTGACGACCCGGTCTGTTCTCTGTCAATTCGACACCATTTTCAACAATTGAACATTCAGTTAGCTTCGATTTAAGTCCAATTAGAGTTATGTAACGTTAATTACACAAAACCTTACCTTAAACCTTCAAATCAAAGATGAACATTCGAAGAACATCTGGGCATTGTTCCCTCTTCGAAGTTCATCAATCTCAACCGATTTCCTTCAATTGATCCACCCAGAAGCTTTAATTGACCAAGAGAAACAGTTTCCCTTCATCAATTTCGTCGTTTGATCACTCAATGATCACGACTCAAGCTCAAAAATTGCTCACTGTTACCAGGCCCGTTCAGAGCCAATTGGGCCTCAATTCCCTTCATTCTTGATGTGTATCGACTCGTACTGACCACAGGAAGCTAAATGAAGCTTCAATTTCGATCCTCAAGGCCCCAAACTTGAATTTCATATTTTCCCTCCAAACTTCCAAATTTTCGATTCGCAGTCACTTTCCCTTTCTTTATCCCTCGTGTTTCCCCTGTTAAATCAGTCCTCAAATCACTCAATTTTTCCCTCACAATGTCAGCTGTGGAAGGAAATGGAGATGGGAAGAAGACTCACACTCCCTCTGTTTTTCAGTTGTTCACGGTTCAAAGAACAAAGAGGAAAATATTTGAGTGATGCCTAATGATGATGATTAAACATGATGATGAGGATTAACGGGAAACATGGAGCAGATTTTAAGCCTCAAATCAAGGGATGGGTGACACTTGTCACTCATCCAGGTGTGCTCAATCATCCGTCACTATTCACAATAAAATAATATTTTAATCGAAATCTCGGTTTGTTCGGTTAATCGATTTCGTTCCAATGACCATAACTTCGTCGACGAATCTCCGATTTCGGCATGCCGCCTGTCATTGGATTCGTATTGACAAGACCTACGTAATTATCCTTGGCCCTCGTCCATTGGACTTCCCGGGTCAAAAGTCAACATTTGGCCCCTTTTCAACCAATTTACCAAAATACCCCTCAACTTCCAAACGTCAGAACTTTTGCCCACGCCTAGGGGCAAAACGGTCATTTTGCACATTTCGTTCGATTTCACTCCACTAATCCCAGATTAGTCATTCTAAACCATAATTAATTAATATTTAATCCCGATACTCGGGACGGGTCATTACAACCTTCCCCCCTTAAAGAATTTCGTCCCCGAAATTCCAACTATCCTTATTCCAAATCCACCTCGTGGAAAAACAAATTTGCCTCACAACACGTGTACACTTGTACACCCACTGACCAACACAAAAACTCGTCTGCACTCAGATATCACATCACAGATTCACGTCGTACTGACTACACTCGACCACCTCGAGTGAAATTGATCACCTGAAATTGACAATGTCATCATCAAGCTGGCTCCTTCAGCTTGATAATTCCTTTCAAACACTAATATCTCCTGACCTCCGCTCCCATCAGGAGTCACCAAATCTCACTTGTCAGTCCATGCTGACACTACTAGCCAAACTGTCACCACCAAGCTTTACCACCCTTGTAAAGCTCCAATCATCAACCAATTAGTGACATCACCTCGTACTACAACGTCTTCAATATAGCATAAGATCAACAACATGATCTCACCTCACAGGGAAAGCTCAATTCTGCGACAAATACCAACCTCAGTATCTACAACTGTCACCCCCTCAGCGATCCAAGATGCTGGTAAGGTCACGACATGATAACATCTCGCAAAGCAACTTGTGGTCACACTAACCACCAACTCACTCATCCTGAGTATACGCATACCGTCATCTCACTCAATCAGATGGTGTAACGGGAACACATTGAACACCATCCTAGCAGTGATCACACAAGTTTCACTAGCCATCCATGGCTAAGAGCACATGCTCATACAATCACTGAATTCATCAAAATCACGCTGCCCAGTGCATCGTGTTCAATGTCCAGTTCACGTTCACAACCAAAACCAATGGTATCGGAACTAAGCCAAATACCAACACGTTCATCCACACACCACTAGTACATCCCATGTACCGTCACTAGGTATCAAGTATCATCATCCATACGATACTGCAAATCGTACACCAAGCATGATCCTACAGTTGGACCCTAGTAGTCCAAATGATCAAAAATCATGTATTACTCCAATCTCATGGAGTTCCATTAATAACAGGATTCCACTTCTCCTTACGTTATCAAAAATTTTAACTCTCAGCTAAGTATATCGGCTACCTCGCTAGCCGTACCGAAATAATACCCGACCCAACTATATGGTCGTAATCTCAAAATCTCCTGACTATCACCTTCGCACACAATAGGCCTTTCTATTTAACATCCTTTACTATTCCTGATGGTCGTCCTTTCCATAAGTATGACCTCGGCATACTCGACCCATAGCTCAATATGGTCGATCCCAAACCAGGTAGGGAAAAAGTAAAACTCATGAGGGTTTAGCCAACATCTACAATCCTTGTCCTATGCTACACAAAAAGACCTCACCAAATCACAACTTTCATAATCAGACATCAACGTGTCCACAGGAAAGAACATCTGTTTCTCCCGGGATTCACACTAACCCCGGCCACTACTAACACTTATGTCACAAGTCTACTTTGGTCGACTAAACCTAACACCACTAATTTTTCTCTTAGGATAATCAACACATTCATCAAGCACATCACATGCCCATCCGTAGATGTAGGCACACCAACATGTATCCATCATGTTATCATAACCAATCCAACTATGGCCAGAATACCTGTCTCATCAACTCACAAGCATAACCGGTTCATTTGCCCATCCAAAGGCATCTCCATCGACTAACCATAGTCGTATCAAATTCAAACCTTAGCTTGTCCTCTTTTACTCATAGCTGATAGTCATCATCCTGTTGGCCATTCTCCATAGGCCCAATAATCACACTTTTCCACCGAACCACAATCATTAGCTCGTGATATGGGATACTTATCCCGTACCAATACCTGATTAAGTTTTTCAATAATCGACATGTAAGCTCGGACCATCATTCCTTTCTCCTCTTTAACAACACTGAGTTCCCCACGGGGACACTCAGCCGAATGAACTCGTATTTATCAAGTTCGGTACTTGCACCTTCAGTCCTTATGACTTCGTAGGTGTCACATACCCAAGTGTCCGAGAAACAACTCGTATACTCGACACGATTTCCATTATCAACTCAACCTCTAATCCTGGCAGAAACCTCAGGAAATATTTTGAGGAGTCCGTACATCCTCAGCCCTCACTGGGCATCGCAAACACTACCCACAAGTATCACACTTGTGCCCAGTAATTACCCTTGGGAATCCTAGACTCCACATATCACTCTCTAATCGACATACTCGATAGAGGTATCTTGAGTCATTAACCAATCCATCCCAAGGATTACGTCCAAATCAACCCAAGTCTAGGAATACCCAATTCCGCCACTTGGCTAGTATCGTCAGTCATCCTGGGTATCTTTACATAAGATGGGTCTACTCCCTTCTAGATCACCAAGTTTACCAATACTCACCAAGGTGACCACATGGAAACCATCAAATCTATCATTTCCGTAACTTCAGTCGGTTCTCCGACTTCCATACCTTAACAAATCACAGATCTTTCCAAATCCATCCAAATGTATAACTCCGAGACACAGAAGAGTAGATAGCCTGGGACCTACCAACTACACATGTCATGACCACAAGTAATAAACATCTAGGTCTTCACTCCAGGGGCGACTCAAGCCTCCTGCTCAGAATTTATCAATCCTCAAGTACATGGTCCCAACTCCGACCATGCCTCAATGGTCCATCATGGGTCCTACCAACTCTTCCCTCGCCTGTCACATCAGTAGCCAATCCACGTGCCAATCTTTGCTCTATTGCATTCCAATCAGTGCCTCTATCACTTTTCCAGTTTATATAGCCATTTCTTTAGGATGTGACCAGACGACCCACAATTAAGAGCATCACCATGCAATTAACTTTATCACTTAATCCCCCAGTGGATCCAACTGGTGTTGCACTGAAACAGACTACCTCTAAGTCCCAATCTTTGTGTACTACGGGTCTCTACCTGAACCTTTAAGCACTAAGTGAAACTGACACGACCCATCCAAATTCAGAAATTCAAGACACAGGGTTAAGTAATACCAATTCATAAACCCATACCCCATCAATGTCTAACTTTACACTAATCCTTGGCATCCCAGGTGCCAAACATTTCGCAATCACATGGGCCGGTCGTATCAAAAACCATATCATGTTCAACCTTTCCGGCTCTTCCCAAGCCCTAATACATTACCATGACTCGTCTCGAGTCCTAATCAAAATCCTGACTCACTTTTAGTCCAATCATGACTCCTCCTGAGTCCAATCTTATCTCAATCATCCATGCCATCCTTGGCATACCCGGTCACCTAGCAATTACCGATGGTGAACCACATCTTATACCACTTACAAAGCCTAAGGGATACCCCATCACACCCTAGACTCTGGAACACACATTCCACTTAAGGAATTACTGAGAATCATCTCATCCCGGGTCCAAACTACCCAATTTTGCTACCTTTCTAGCCTCTGGGTTCAATCATTCATGGGACCCACAAAAATTTGGGTTCAACAGTTAGTAATTCACATTCACAGTGTACACTGATTAACATCTGACCCCCAAACCAGGGTCAATTTCATTCCGAGATCTAACCCGAGGTCTCAAGTACCCTAATACCCTAGTCTCACTAACAGGTCGTTCACGAGGCTTACGTTTCGGAGGTATGGCGTGACAACAGAATTCAGCAACCTAGTGCTATGATACCAATTTGACAGGACCCATCTCCGAGGGACATAGATAACTGTGCCGGTCCTGCTCCCGTCTGACAAGTCAACAGAAGGTACGAAATTACCCTCCAAGACTTGCCAAACAAGGGATAAGTGCACCTGTGCCCACTCATACCTCAACCTCTCGAATAGCCTCGATCAACGCGCCACGACCTGAAAGGTCTTTAAAACAGAAAAGGTGTGAGTGGAAAAAAAAGAAGTTCGATAAATACATTTACCAAAACACATTCTTACCCTCCAGTTTTCACAAACGTGCATGCATATCGTAAAACATGAGTAATAGTATGAAATCATTCAAGTATGAATAGTGGAACGATAAAATCTAACCATATTTTCCCAAGGTCCGTAAAACTCATGTTCACCAAATCAGTTCAAGTTATAAAACATCAAATCCCGGCTCTCAGGCCAAAACATGTGAACACCATCACCTGGCCACAAAGACCAAAAACCCGTACTCAAAACCGGTACGTAATCACAAACAACATGTTTCTAAATTCCAAGTCCACATTATCCTTGAAACTCATTTTCATCAAATCAATTTAAATCTCAATAAACTCACGCTTTCCTTAAATCATATTATATTTAAACCACGGTTTCCTCAAAATCATTTTCCATAAAACCACGGTTTCCTCAAAAGTATTTTCCATAAAATCACGGTTTCCTCAAAATAATTTTCCATAACACCACGATTTCCTCAAAATCGTTTTCCATAAAACTACGGTTTCCTCAAAATCATTTTCCATAAAACCATTGGACTTATTTCCATATCCTGTTGCTTATAGTCACGTTTATCCCTACAACGCGTGCAAATCAAATAGGCTCAAGGACCGCTCAAAATCCGAGCATCTGTCACTGTGAAAACCTCACCAGCCGAAAATCCAGATCTCGTGAACACATCACTTACCGATCTATATATAATCCAGCACATCTCTGGTCTGAGTCGAGCCTCCTTCGGCTGGACGACAACAGACCGTGCTATGTGACCTCTTCGGGGTAAATACTTTCCTCCCGAAGGCGAGCGTTATCTCCAGGGTGCACTCCGGGGAAAAACATATTTCCACCCGAAAGCCCTAAATATCCGCAACACATCACCATTATGAAAACTAGTAAAAAACAGTTGCATTGAAACCAAATCATTTATAAACATAGGGTCTCAGCCCCAAAATATAGTTTCCTCAAATCCGGAAAACCAAAGTCCCAATTTATTTTATAAATCCGAAAATCATCAATATCGTCATATTCACATGTGACTCCAAATCCGAGTCAAAATCACTATCCAATTGGGTCTCAAGCCCAAATCATCATTTTCACGCAAATCCATGCGATCGCAACCTTAGTTGCCATTTTCATATAAATCCATAAAATCAATCCCTAACTCATAATCCGAGTCAAAACAAATCCATTTTCAATCCCTGACTCATAACTTGAGTCCAAACATCTTTTTCAATCCCTGACTCATAACCCGAGTCAAAACATCATTTTCAATCCCGGGCCTACGCCCAAAACATCAGTTTCATAATTTCTCGAAAATCATGCCAAAATATAATATAATAATCCATAAAATCGAGAAATCACCGGATTGAAACATCAATCATGCCAAAGCATATAAAATCATATAATAAAGCATTTAAATCATATATGCATGCATCACGGTTAGAAAACCAATTCCACTCACACACACCGTCTAAACGGTCCGTTTCCGAGCTGCACGTTTTTCAGTAAATTCTGGAAATCACAATTCCTGTCCAAAATCATTAATGAGGGTCACTAACATCTCAAAATACCTCATATAATTTTCCCCAATTTTTCTTGGATTTTAATACATATTTAACACGTATAACAAAACTTCGGATACACAGAATTTTATCGAAACGATATCCGATTTCCTCGAAACCAGTGTCAAAATGTTCGTTACACTGAGAGGATTCAAAGTCATGTTGACCTCACCTTGAAACAAGGCCTCACGCGCCCTCACACGCCGCCGTGAGTGGCTGCGTGTGAAACCCACGCGCCTGCTACATTGTCGTCGTCCTCGCCTGTTTCCTCTGCAAACGAATCCTGCAACCCGCGTGACGACCCGGTCTGTTCTCTGTCAATTCGACACCGTTTTCAATAATTGAACATTCAGTTAGCATTGATTTAAGTCCAATTAGAGTTCTGTAACGTCAATTACACAAAACCTTACCTTAAACCTTCAAATCAAAGATGAACATTCGAAGAACATCTGGGCACTGTTCCCTCTTCGAAGTTCATCAATCTCAACCGATTTCCTTCAATTGATCCACCCAGAAGCTTTAATTGACCAAGAGAAACAGTTTCCCTTCATCAATTTCGTCGTTTGATCACTCAATGATCACGACTCAAGCTCGAACATTGCTCACTGTTACCAGGCCCGTTCAGAGCCAATTGGGCCTCAATTCCCTTCGTTCTTGATGTGGATCGACTCGTACTGACCTCAGGAAGCTAAATGAAGCTTCAATTTCGATCCTCAAGGCTCCAAACTTGAATTTCGAATTTTCCCTCCAAACTTCCAAATTTTTGATTCGCAATCTCTTTCCCTCTCTCAGTCCCTCGTGTTTCCCCTGTTAAATCAGTCCTTAAATCACTCAATTTTTCCCTCACAATGTCAGATGTGGAAGGAAATGGAGATGGGAAGAAGACTCACACTCCCTCTGTTTTTCAGCTGTTCACGGTTCAAAGAACAAAGAGGAAAATATTTGAGTGATGGCTAATGATGATGATTAAACATGATGATGAGGATTAACGGGAAACATGGAGCAGATTTTAAGCCTCAAATTAAGGGATGGGTGACACTTGTCACTCATCCAGGTGTGCTCAATCATCAGTCATTATTCACAATAAAATAATATTTTTATCGAAATCTCAATTTGTTCGGTTAATCGATTTCGTTCCCGTGACCATAACTTCGTCGTCGAATCTCCGATTTCGGCATGCCGCCTGTCATTGGATTCATATCGACAAGACCTACGTAATGGTCCTTGGCCCTCGTCCATTGGACTTCCCGGGTCAAAAGTCAGCATTTGGCCCCTTTTCAACCAAATTACCAAAATACCCCTCAACTTCCGAACGTCATAACTTTTTTCTCGAATGTCGGAATAGAACGTGCCACCTGTCTGTGAACTCGTGACGTCCCGAGCTACGTCAAAGTCATCGGTCAAAGTCTGTTTGACCGCCCGAACTAAAAGTCAACATTTTGCCCACGCCTAGGGGCAAAATGGTCATTTTGCACATTTCGTCCGATTTCACTCCACTAATCCCAGATTAGTCATTCTAAACCATAATTAATTTAATCCCAATACTCGGGACGGGTCATTACATGGAGGGTATCAAAAAACAGAAAAAACTGTGAGTAGATAAAAATAAATAATAAGTTTATAAAACATTTCATAAGAAAAGACAGTTATACCCTACACGTAAAACCAATGCATGCATTCGAAAACCAGTTCATTTTCATCATAAGAAGACCATTTCATTTCCAAGATAATAAAAACCATTTATGAAAACCGAACTCATTTCCTTTTCTCAAATCCCTGGCCTCAGCCCAAAACCATCAAAATCCATAACATCTGGGTCATAGCTCAAAATATCTGAAAATCATTTGACAACCATCAGTGTATCACAAAAATCCGAAACACATTTAAAACACATTTCCACCAATCGAACCTGCTGGATCTATCCGAGTCTTTAAACTCAGTATATATCCGAGTCTTTAAACTCAACAGACCTCAATATCAATCTGAGTCTTTAAAATCTCGAGTCTTTAAACTCAATAGGCCTACAGGGGAATTCACAATATCCGAGTCTTTAAACTCCGGAGTCTTTAAACTCTGGAGTCTTTAAACTCCGGAGTCTTTAAACTCAATCTGGGTCTTTAAACCCAATCACATATCTGGGCCCGCCCCCCTCACATATCATATCCGGGTCTTTAAACCCAATACCAGATCCAGCAAATCCATAAATCCATTTCCAAATCCGAATCCGAAATCATCATTCCAAATCCAGAAATCACGTTTATAAAAATCACGTTTCAAAAACATCTATTTATAAACCATTGAAATCAATCATAATTGAAATCCCAAAATCATAGTATCAAAACCAATAGCAAATCACGACATAAAAGCATATCTCGTAAAACGTGCAATTACGTAAAATTTCTCGAAATACGTGCAAATCATAAATTAGAGATATCACAATCATAAACATAGAAATCACGTATAGAAAACATAAAAAAAAAATTTATGCATGCATGATAAGTTAGGAAGCAGAGTCCACTCACAGAGCATTCCCGATGCTACCTCGATACGCCTGCAATACGCGTTCCCGACTAATCCACTATCACAGGACTTCCCGAACCTGTCCATATCACATTTTAAGGTCACTAACTACTTCATAAAGATTCTACTAAATCCCCGTAATTTTCCCCATTTTTTTACTATTTTTAAATCCGATCCTAAACCTTCGGACATCCCAAAACATATCGAAATGATGTCCGATCGATTCGAAAACAGTCCCAAAATGTTCGTTACATCAAATACTTAAAAACACATGTTGAAAACTTTCCCAAAACATGCCTCACGCGACCTCACGCGCCGTCCAAAGGGGCTCCGCGTGGGAGCCACGCGCCTCAGCACTGTTCATCTCCTACCTCAGGTCGACCCGGTCTGAAGTGGTCCGATCCAGCCGAACTGGCGAGGGCAGTTTGACGCCGTAATTCGTCCATTTTTAACTTGTTTTCAGTCCTAGTTCCACCATTAGTTTCTTCCTCTCATTACCTATTTATATATGGCCTCAAAACTGGGAATTAAGACCTGGAAAGTACCTTCCAAATCGAAGAATAGACCGGCCACTGTCCGTCGTCGAGTTTCCATGTTCCCGGCCACCTCCAGTCGTGGTTTCAGTGCCAGGAGTTTCCTTGCAACCTCCAAAACCTATTCCAATTCACAGAATCGATCAACAACTTGTTAAACCACGTTTTCCATTTTTGAATTCCAATAGAGGCCTCACGGGCTTCAACCGTACCTCCTCTCATTCCGGCCACCACATGCCACAAAATCGATCTCACTCGACCTGTACAACCTCTAGAAATGTTTTCCCATAAACCAATTCAATCATCTCGTCCTTAAAACACAAATTTTCAGTTTGAATGAAAACATGGCATTTCACGGGAATTGTCACATACCGTCGCCGTCGTGCATCGCCGTGGCCACCAGGAGACTCGCCTAGACCGTCTCTCCATCTTTCATTCACACTTCACGGCCAAAGGTTGAGGTTTGAGGGGTTTTCTAGGGTTGGTTTCTCACGGTGGCGCACAGTCACCCTGTTTCTCCCAAAATCGTGTAAAATCATGTTTAAAATTGTGAGAGGCGGTGATGGAGAGTTCCACTGCCTTCTAGAGAGGGACAAGTGTCTAACATCTGGTGGGCATAATTCCCAAGGTAGCCATATGTCCAATTATAATTGGGCATATCAAAAAGACGAAATTGCCCTCGCCCCTGCAAATTACCATTTTCCCTTTAGCAGCTTTAGATCAAAACTCGAGCTATCCGAAGTCCGATGATAGCGTGCCGCCTGTCGTTGTACTCAGGGGATCGAGAGCTACCTAACGGTCCTCAAACTACGTGAAAAATATCTGTCATATAAAAAGTCAACAATTTGCCCCTTTCAATCAAATTACCAAAATACCCCCGAACTTCCAAACATCATAGCTTCTTTCTCGAATGTCGGAATCGGACGTGCCGCCTGTCTATGGACTCGTGACGTCCTGAACTACGTCACAATCATCGACTAAAGTCCGTTTTAGCTCCCGAATCAAAAGTCAACATTTCACCCATTATAGGGGCAAAACTGTCATTTCGCCCATTATAGGGGCAAAACTGTCATTTCGCACCGTCCGTCCGCAATCCCCAACTAATCACCTATTAATCTCACTAATCTGTCATTACCCACTAATCTAATCCCGAACTCCGGGACGAGTCGTTACAAAAAATCTCCTTCCTTCCACCCAAAACCCACACAAAATCCAGCCGAAACCCACCAAGAAAATCCAGCCAAAAATCTTCCTTTGCTTCATATATTGGGTGAGTGGGAAAATTCTCAACACCACCAAACATAATCTAAAAATGATTATTTATGATTTAAACTGTTTCGATTGTAATATATTTACATATAATGATAATTAGATAGATTGAAATAAAAGTGAGAATGTATCACTAAAATAAGATGTAAATATTATTGTTAAAAAAATCTTAAACTCGAACTAAACTAACTATTTAACTCATTTTTCCCATAAACAAAATTGAAAAAAAAAAATATTAACCAACCCATTCACTCATTATTGTTAAAAAGGGTCTCAGCCCCAAAACTGGAAGGCGGATTCAGTTATTCATTTCCCGCTTCTATTCTCTCACTGCTCACTTCTAGTCACAAGAAAGAGTGAGCGAGGGAGAAGGAAGATGATAATGAGTACCATGAAAGGGTGGGTCTTTGCTATGGTGGTGATCTTCTCAGTGCTGTTTTCCTGGAGCTACCCAAGAGGGGGCTAATTAGAGAGAGCCCTTCTCTCTTTCTCGTCCCAAGAACCGCCAGTTAATATAGTATCTCTGCTTGCTTCTTCTTCCGATGGAGGGCCAAGATTTCTTCATGGAGATGACGGATATTTCTTCAGCATCACTTGAGTATGATTTTTACCGGGATACTTGCCCTAGAGCTGAGGATATTGTGAGGTCGGAGATGGCTCGGGTTTACTCCCAGCACAAGAATGTCTCGGCTCAGCTACTGCGCCTCTTCTTCCATGATTGCTTCATTAAGGTATACCAACAACATTATTTTCTTCTTCTGTGCGGATTTTTCTCAAATGGGTTGCGTGTTTTAAATCTTGATGGCTGTTTTCTTCATATGTGTTGGTTTATCTCAAGTGGGTTTTTTTTTTTTTTTATTGCTCTGGGTTCTGCTTTAATCTTGATGATGGTTTTTTTTCATCCGAAATGTGGTATGTTGCTCTGGGTTCTGCTTTAATCTTGATGATGGTTTTTTTTCATCCGAAATGTGGTATGTTGCTCAGGGTTTTCTAATTTAAATCTTGAATCTTGATGGTCCTTTGCTTCGCCTGAGATTTTCACTAGGCGAATCTTATGATTTCGAATTTACTTTAAATTTTTGAGGTACATGGTTCTTCTTACATGATATTCGTGAGTGTTTCTCAATCAGTTGTTATTGTATTCTATGAATGTTAAACCTCTGGGTTGTTGTCAAGCTCATGTAATAGTTTTTTTTCTTTTGATTTCAATTCTTCGGACTGGGAATTCGATAAGAATCTGAAGTTGATATATACGATGCTTTGGCATGATAATTATGAGTTTTCTCAAGTGGGTCGTGGTTTTCTTTGGGAACTTTTGGCACTAACCTTAATTGGACTATTATACTCCCTTACCTTATCTAAGGTGGTTTCTGCCTTAATCAAGCATGCTTTAACATATTTTTATTTCCAATGGGTCTTAATCCTCTGTGTTGACTCATCAGTTTGGTTGGGCATTGAGGTCATCGAGTCCATGTCATGGGGATTCTTGACTCCTAGGAATTTCTCAGATGGGT
Organism: Prinsepia uniflora; assembly: GCA_032719365.1. Lineage (NCBI taxonomy): Eukaryota > Viridiplantae > Streptophyta > Magnoliopsida > Rosales > Rosaceae > Prinsepia > Prinsepia uniflora. The sequence goes on from CM064868.1 coordinate 23,673,388, forward strand.
TTCTTCTGCCTTGAATAATATCAATATCATGCTGTTTGTGACCTGGACCTTTGTATCATGTGGTTCCTTCATAATCTAATGAAGCTTGTTAAGACCCTCAATTGTCTTATTATCACCAATTTCTGGTTATGGCTTTGTGTTCTCAGCTTTATCATTTATGGCCCTTATCTTGTGCTTAATATGATGCCTCTGTGGCTTGGTGTAATGGGAAGTTTCTTATTGAACTTTATTGTATTATTTTCCTCTTTTGTTTAAGCTTTCTGATCAGGGGGAATTTTTCTGTTAGTAACTTTATAGATGTTCTTAATAGTTTCTTAACTGTTATACTTCAAGAATTTTTTTGATTCCTTGTCATTGTTAATGTTTATGGGGTTTTGAATCAGGGTTGTGATGCTTCAGTCCTCTTGGATGACAGCAATGGGGATAGAAACCATTCCATAGAGAAGCAGGCTATTCCAAATAAGACCTTGAGGGGCTTCGATACAATTGATAAAATCAAAGACGTGCTTGAAAATGCTTGTCCAGGAGTGGTATCTTGTGCTGATATAGCTGCTCTTGCCACTAGAGAGGGCGTTGTTCTGGTATGTTTTGCTGCTCTTCTGGAGTCTCCTTGACAGGTTATTTGCTGCATGCTTTCATTTCAGAGTTGAATAGCTTGTTTAAATATAGTTTCTGGCCTGCACTTTTAGCTGTTCTCTTTTCCGATGTTTGGTATATCTGAAATTATATGTAGGCCGGTGGCCCATTTTATCCACTTCTGACCGGTAGAAGAGACAGTATGACTTCCTACTTTCATGAAGCAATGGCTGGGATTCCGAGACCTGATGATAATATCAGTCGGACACTTCACCTGTTCTCAGTCAGAGGTTTTACTGATAGAGAAACAGTCAGTCTTCTAGGTAAGTTCACACAAGCTTCGTTCCTTCTTTATTTCTTGTTCTTTGCAATCAAAATAGATGAGTCTAGCTAATAATTTAATTGCTCGGTTTCACATCTGAAGGAGCCCACAACATTGGGAACATTGGATGTGAACTCATTCTGCCTCGCCTCAACAATTTCCAGAGGACAGGGAAGCCCGATCCAAGTGTTTCTCCTAGTTTCCTTAATGAGATGAGACGTTTCTGTGAAGATAACAATGACAACACAAACAGCCAGACGGCAGGCGTATCAGCTGCACCAATGGCATCAAGAAGGCGCTTGAGTAGTGAATTGAGGGCTATGCCATACTACCAACAGCTGTCTTCATCGGTATCATCGGGTGCAGGTTTTGACACTCACTACTACCGGAGCTTGTTGAAGGGCAGAGGGCTCCTGTTTGCTGATCAGCAGTTGATGTCAAATGAGAGAACTTCAAGACTGGTGAGGGCTTATGGTTCTGATGATGGATCAACCTTCCGGATGGACTTTGCCGCGGCTATGATGAAGATGTCAGGATTTAGTGTTCTTACTGGATCTCAAGGTCAGGTCCGATTGGCCTGCTCTTTACCAGCTGCCTCTAGCTAGCTACCTGCAGATGATGATGAAGATTCATACATGCCACATTCGTTTTGAAGAGAATTTGGGTGAAATTTTTACTCTCTGCTTGTGCATGCAGTAGATAACTTTTGAGAGATGTTAGATAACTTAGACCATTGATGAGGCTAACTTTGAGTGTTTTGTGAATTGTTAGTAGTAAAAAGCTGAGATATTCTTCAAGTAAATTTCAGGACATATATTTTGTGATGTATATTACGTGGTGATCAAGAACATTATTATTACTAGGGATGAACATCTAAGTACATACTAACTTGAGCCTAGCAAGCCGAGAGCAGTTTATATTGAACAAGTTATGGGGGAGGCTTATGATATCAATCCCACCAACAGCTTTGTAGCTAGTTGTGACAGCATGAATAATAGGATTTTTACCTCGAATGCCCCTTAAACTTACCACTCAATCTTAATTTCCCCTTTCAATTAAACTTACCACTCAATCTTAATTTCCCCTTTCAATTAAAGTTTGTCTTACACTATCCCATGAACATGGCTTCTGTTAGCTGGATTACCCAATTTCCATCAAAACACTCTAACTTCCATTAAGTTCTGTTTTGTTTGCTGATGTGGCATAATAAGCTCCACTCCTTTATTTCCATGTGTATTACCTTAAAAGTAAACCCTAGTTAAAATTTAAATTAAGAATTATAGATACTAAATCTAAATAGAAAGAAAATAAAACTCTGGGTGGGTGTTAATAGTCCACAGACACCATATACCTCCAAGCGTCACCGCCACACCGTGTTTCGAAGCCCCCCAATATGGCATCCACCACACAATGAAGTAGCATGTCCCCATCGGATCGCGGAATGAGCTTCAAAACCTCTATCGTGAGGTATGTCGATCCTTCCGATGATCAAAGGGTGCCCAGGCTCCAACTGGTGCAGGTCAAACCCATGTCCGACCCTAAAAGGCAACACCTTGGACAGAGTGGCCGCAGCTAGGATTTGGTCCACCTCGAAGGTCGTGTTCATCGAGGCACAAACAATAGGTTTAGGTGTCGCATTGCGGGTCCCAAAGAGATGGAGAAGACGAGAGTCCATGACTGTAGGGATTTTGGGTGGGCAAGTGCGAGCGAGGAAGAGAGTAAGATAGTAATTGGTCCTGGCGTTGGTGGAGATTGAAAAGGAATACACATATGTAGCTACCATGGCCATTGCTGAAGGCTACAAGCAGTGGCGTAGGAACACGGTGCAGCGGTGCTTAGAGGTATACGGTGTTTGCAGACTGTTGACTCCCATCCAAAGTTTTTTTTTTCTTTCTATTTAGATTTAGTTTTTATAATTTTTAATTAATTTTTAATTAGGGTTTACTTTTAAGGTAGTATACATGGCAACAAATGAGTAGATCTTATTATGCCATGGAACTTTAACGGAAATTAGAGTGTTTTGACGGAAATAGGGTCAGCCAACTAACATAAGCTAGATTTAAGGGGTAATGTGAGAAAAAATTTAGTTTAAGGGGAAAATTGAGATTGAGTGGCAAGTTCAAGGGAAATTCGAAGTAAAAAGCCTCAACAATATAATGCACCTTCCAAGTTCGAAGTCATCCTCATCATAAGCCTCTTACATTCAGAGATGGAACTTCTGGATCACCCTTTTCCCTATAAGTAGACTAATTGCCCTGTAAGCACACATGATTACATACGAATATAGGTCACATTTATTTTTGGGTTAGTTGGAATGATATTCCTGAGCAAGATGCAAAGCACACGAGGGGGACATGGAAATTAGCATTTCTTTTTTGGGTTAGTTGGAATGTTATTCCTGAGCAAGATGCAAAGCACACGAGGGGAACATGGAAATTAGCATGAAATGAGTGGATACATGTGGCCCACATGGAAATTACCATTTAGATACCTTATTAGTAATAGTAGGTGGTGAGAAGAAACACATTTGTCTTTCGAATACCACTATAGCAGCGCTCTCCAAGCGATGTCTAAGACTTTTTTTTTTATTCAATTCAGAAGGATTCTTCAGCATCACTTGAATACAACTACTTCACAGTGAAGGAAGAAAGCAAGAAATATGTTGGAGGCCTTCTCAGAGAAGCAGATGCGATCGAATCTTACTCTAGCAATGTTCGAGGCTTGATGAAGAACCTTTCTCTGATTCAATTCAATGATTCATGGGAAAGATTCTTCATCAATCAGACCTTGAATGAATACAGTGCTTAATTTCAAGGGTAAATATTATTTGTGAGTGTTTCTCGATCGACTAATTTATTGCTGCATGTTATTGTATTCTATGAATCTTGAAATTAACTCTATTGTTCTCAATCTGATCATGTAATCTTCTTACATGTTTCCCTTGTTTTCAACAGGGTACTTTACTAATTTGGAATCTGAATTCTTATCTGGATAGTTATGGCTTCTTCAAAGTCATGGGTACGTTATGATTTCACACTGTTGCACTTAAGTTACCTATGTTCAGGCCTTTAGGTCCCAACGTTACAATGTTTAAAATATATGTTGGTGTCACTTAGTGTTATGACTTAGTAGTATTTTTGAGAAGTGTAGAGTTCAATTTTTGTAAAAAAAAGAATACTTGTGAAATAACAAAGCACCCCACTTTTCTCTCTTCTCTCTCCTACAAAACACGACCATTCTTACCCTAACAGACACCGACCATGGCTTCTCTCAAAGAATACTTGTGAAATAACAAAGAATTTGACTTTTCATTCTTCTCTCTCCTATGAAACACAACCATTCTTAACCTAATCGCCACCGACCCTAGCTTTAGTTGGGGTTAGTGGCTATCATTTCTTCTTTTCTTTACTTCCTTGCTTTCTTTCTCCCCCTTTCCTTCCCGACCATTTTTCCTTTTTGCTTTATGGAGCTCTCGATTGCGACTGTGGCTCCGGCTGGAGGTTGTGTGTGCCTTATTCCCCATCTTTTGTGTGGCTATCCGGTTTCTCTAGTATGCCTCTCTCATTTTTGAGATCCAATTTTTGGCTCATTCTCCATCTACCTCCTCTTATCTTTCATTTAATTTTAGTCTTCAAGATTCACTCATCTCCTCTTCTCATCCACATCCTAACACCCTGAACCTCCGCATCTCTCTCTTTCATCCAATCTTATCCCCATTTCCTAAAATCCCTAATCCCCCTATTTTCCATGCCTTAGCCTGTCACCGAATATCTAATCCTCTTGGGTGGGTTTACTCAAAAGTCATGGATGTCCTAATCATTTGAGTATGTTGTCTGTTAGCAAATTGCTCCTCCAACACCATTCTCAATTGATCTCCTCTCTAGACTACTTTTTTCGTTTGTTTCTCGGTGGTAGTGACAACAGATCTAGATGTGGCTATGGTTGCTATCCTATGTTGATGGGTGGTGTTAGGGTTTTGATGATTTGGGCTTTTGTTATTTGGGCCTATTTAGCTCATTATTGTGGATTATGTATTTATTTCCATTTAATTGTCTTTTTGTTTGTTTTTTACTAAATATATATACATATGTATATATTTGGAATCTTTTGAGTGTAATTCTCTTACCTTTTAGTTAATGAATGGCTACCTATTGATTAAAAAAAAAAAAAAAGAGGTGCAACGGTGTATTTGATTATGGTCGAATATATGTACTCAATGAGTCAATGTCCAACGCCTCCTCGACGACTAACTCGACCTTCGACGGCATCCCCACCACCCAACTTGTCCTCTCTGTGGCTCGCGCCGCCTCTCGCCCTCACGGTCTCAGTTCTCCGCCGCCTCACACCCTCACGGTCTCAGTCCTCTCCAAACAGACGCGATCCATCGAAGGGTTAAGTAAAATAAATATACCCAACTGAATGAAACACTGCGTGACAGGACCCGTCCCCGAAGGACAAAGTTAACCGTGTCCGGTCCTGCTCCCGTCTGACAAGTCAACTGACAGTCCGAAACTACCCTTCAGCACCTGCCAGACAAGGGATATTTGCGCCTGTGCCCGCTCATACCTCCATCTCTGGAATAGCCTCGATCAACGCGCCACGACCTGAAGGGTTAATAAAACAGAAAAGGTGTGAGTGGACAAAAATGACCTCTTATAAAAACATTTGCCAAAACACATTCTTACCCTCCAGTTTTCACAAACTTGCATGCATATCGTAAAACATGAGTAATAGTATGAAATCATTCAAGTATGTACAGTGGACCGATAAAATCAAAACATATTTTCCCATGGTCCATAAAACTCATGTTCACCAAATCAGTTCATGTTATAAAACATCAAATCCCGGCTCTCAGGCCAACACATGTGAAAACATAATCACCTGGCCACAAAGACCAAGAACTCGTACTCAATATCAGTACGTCATCACAAATAACATCAATCAGCACTAATCACAAGTGCACAATAAATATATCAATCCAATCAATCCGCACTACTCATAAGTGCATAAAATATCACAAATCACATCTGCACTACTCACAAGTGCACAATCAATCAAACTACACTACTCACAAGTGCTGCACTACGCGTAGGCCAATATCCAATCACTCTCTCGGGAACAGACACCTCTAGGCTCAACCCCCTTGGGCTCAGTCACCTCTGGGCGAACACATCCCCAGGCTCAGACCCATCCGAGTGGTACATCCAGGCTCAGTCTCATCCGAGAAGCTGACTACCATAGGATCAACTCCGGATCCTACAATCACATCCCCCAAGCTCCGGTCTTCTGGGTAATCCCCCCAAGCTCCGACCGTCTGGGAATATCACAATCACCATGAAAACCATCTCGGGAATTACATCCCAAAACATTTCAATCAAATCTTGACTTCATACAAAGTCAAGATCATTCCCGATTGGGTCTCAAAGCCCAAAATACCATTTACACGTACTTTTTTAAAATCACCTTTTAATTCAATAAAATAATCCGGAAATCATCATTGACTCACCAACAAAGTCAAAATATCATTTTAGAAATCATTTAAACTCTGGGCCTAGCCCAAAAACATCATTTGCACGTTCCTCGTAAAACGTGCCCGAAAGACTGATTAAAATAATTATAAAATCACAATAAATCATTAATTTCACAATTTCACAAGTGACTCCAAATCCGAGTCAAAATCACTATTCACTTGGGTTCTCAAGCCCAACATACAATTTTCACGCAAATCCATGCGGTGCAACCTCCGTTGCGATTTTCACGTAAATCCACGAAATTGACCATTGACTCATTCCCGAGTCACCACATCGTTTTCAATCCATGACTCATAATCCGAGTCCAAACATTATTTTCAATCAATTTCACTCCCGGACTCATAAACCAAGTCCAAACATTATTTTTACCAAATTTCGTAATTTCTCGAAAATCGCCCAAAAATAATAATATAATAATCATAAAACCGAGAAATTACCGAATTGAAATACCAATCATGCCAAAGCATATCAAATCATATAATAAATCATTTTAAATCATATATGCATGCATCACGGTTAGAAAACAAAGTCCACTCACACACACCGTCCAAAACGGTTCGTTTCCGAGCTGCACGTTTTTCCGTAAAATCTGGAAATCACAACTCCTGTCCAAAATCATTATAAAGGGTTACTAACATCTCAAAATACATCATATAATTTTCCCCAATTTTTCCGGAATTTAAATACGTATTTTAAACGTAAAACAAAACTTCGGATACGAGGAACATTAACGAAACAATATCTGATTTCCTCGAAATCAACGTCAAAATGTTCGTTACACTGAGAGGATCAAAAGTCATGTTGACCTCACCTTGAGACTAGGCCGGACGCGCCCTCACGCGCCACCGTGAATGGCTGCGCGTGAAACCCACGCGCCAGCTACAGTACCCTCGTCCTCACCCGTTTGTCTGTAAAACGGGCCATTTAACCCGCGAGCAGACCCGGTTGGTTCTCTGCCAATTCGACACCAAATTCAACAATTGAACATTCAATTAGTTTCGGTTTAAGTTCAATTAGAGTTCTGTAACATCAATTACATGAAACATTACCTCAATCCTCACGATCAAAGATGAACATTCGAAGAACACCCCGAACACTGTTCATCTTCGAAAGTCGTCAGTTTCAAGAGTTTTCCTTAAATTGATTCATCAAGAAGCTTCAATGGACTCTGATAAACACTTTCCCCAACTCAATTGCATCAATCCATGGCTCAAACTCCACGACTCAAGCTCGATAGCCGTACACTGTGCAATAATGGAACCTCATCAATCTCCAACGTTTTCCTTCAATTGATCCTTCCAAAAGCATCGTGGGATCCTCAGGAACATAATCCCCAGTTCAATTTCGTCAATCAAAGCCTCCAATTCCTCGACTCAACCTCGAATTTCCTCCTCTGTCACCAAGTGTGTTCAGAGCCAAAACGGCACCAATTCTTCTCATTTTTTATCTGGTTCCACTCGTCACAACCTCAGGAAGCTAAATGAAGCTTCAATTCCAATCCTCACGGCTCAAATCTCATTATTCGAATTTCCCCCCAATTTTTCTAAATTTTCGAAACCCAGAATTCAGCACACTCACAACCCCTCGTGTTTCCCTTGGTATCTCAATTCTTTAATCCCTCATTTTTCTCTCAACGGCAGAGGAACGGAGCCAATTCTCCCAGTTCATTCCCCCCCCCCCCCCCCAATTTGTGCACGGTCTGAAAGAAAATACAAAGAAAAGGAAGGAAAATGATGAAGGAGGAATGATGATGTTGTAATGATAGTGTTGGGAGGGAAACATGGAGCTGGAAACAAGGGATGGGTGACACTTGTCACTCATCCGGATGTGCACAGTCACCGGGTACTGTTCATATTAAAATATTATTTTAATCCCGGTTCGTTCGGTTAATCGAGCCCGATTCCGTGACCATAACTTCGTCGTCGAATCTCCTATTCCGGCATGCCGCCTGTCGTTGGATTCGTATCGACGAGACCTACGTAACGGTCCTTGGCCCTCGTCCATTGGACCTCCCGGTCAAAAAGTCAACATTTGGCCCCTAACATGCCAAATTACCAAAATACCCCTCAACTTCCGAACATCATAACTTTCTCTATGAATGTCGGAATCGAACGTGCCACCTGTCTATGAACTCGTGACGTCCCGAACTACGTCACACTCATCGGTCAAAGTCCATTTGACCGCCCGAACTAAAAGTCAACATTTTGCCCACGCTAGGGGCAAAACGGTCATTTTGCACGTTTCGTCCGATTTCACTCAACTAATCCCCGATTAGTCATTCTAAATCATAATTAATTAAGATTCAATCCCGATATTCGGGACGGGTCATTACACTGCGTTTCATTTGTTTTGCTTTTTTTTAACCTTTTTTTTATATGTTTAAAATTTTAAACCTAGATTATTATTTTCACCATTTATGCTTAAACATATACTAGTAATCCTTAACCTTGAGTTAACCCCTTTTTTATATATTACTTTTATCCTTAACCCCCTTTTTATATGTTATAATTTAGAATATTGAATATATGTTTTAATGTAGGAATATATGTTTTAATTGAAATAATTAAAATAACGTGATTATAATTTAGAATTATTATTATTATTATTTGTATTTTTATTATTATTATTATTTGTCATTATCAAAGTTTAATTATTTTTCATTTAAATTAGACGGTAAAATATGTTATAATTTAGAATATATGTTTTAATTCAAATAATTTAAATAACGTGATTATAATTTAGAATTATTATTATTATTTTATTATTTGTATTTTTATTATTATGATTATTTGTCATTATCGATATCGATACCCAAAGTTTCATTCCAAATTTCCAATTTTTAGACTGAATTTCCGTCATTTTTGTTGACCGTAAACGATACCGATATTTAGGGCGAGATATCCTTAAATTTAACTAGCAATATATCCGTTGATATCAATATTTGAATCATTGGTTGTTACCGCATGAGTAATTTTAATATGATGGATGGATGATATCATCCTCATCATAAGTCTTTTTAACTTAGAGATCCAACTCATGGATCACCATTCAATAAAATAAAAGGCTTATTACGCTAAGTGCACTAGGAACACGCCACGAAATCTCAAAATCCATTAGGAACGAAAATTTGCCTCAATGTGCTGCGGGAACGGTAACATCGTCAATACTGTTACACCAGCCATCCATCTCTGTTATTAACATCGTGAAAACTGATGATGTGGCAGTCATATTACAAACTTTTAAGGGTAATTTAGATATTTGATGTCTTTTATTAAATTTTATATTAATTTCTCATCTCTCACTCTATCTCCATTTCTCTCTCGAAGACAACACCATTTTCTTCATCATTCTTCTCAGACCAGAGGGAGACCCAGCAACCCATCTCCATTGCATCTCTCTTTCTCTATGCTAACTCTGTTTCCATTGCATCTATCTCTCGGATTTGTAGTGTTGTTCTTAACATGGTAAACCTTGGCAAAGGTGTCGTGGCCTAACAATTTGCCGATTTCGAATCAACCCAGAAGCAGAGCAGAACTATTTTTTGATTTTCTAGTGGGGGTAGATAGGGAAGTTGGGGTGGAAGAGTCGTCGTTATCAATAGGGTTGGTGGCGGCGAGGTCTGTCATTCCTCCGGGAATGGGCGGTATGGAATGGGCATGCTTAAAATACTAAACCAGTTCAGCACGACGATGAAGACAACAACAATTGTAGTTAAAAGAACACACAATATCTCTAGGAGAAAATTATGGTTCCTTAAGAATTTCTCAATATTTGAGAAAGAAGAGCCCTCTTGAAAAGTAGATTCCAAGCCACCAATCTCCAGACCATCTTCTTTCTCAGTGAGAGAAATGTTTCTTATCAGCTTATGGGCCTCAATTTTGATTAGTTTTGCCACCAGTGGTTGTAAGACATTCCCGTGAAAAAGGGACATTCTAGAATATCCATCACTCTCGACTTTATTTATGTTGTTCTCCAGACACCAATTTAGCGCTTCAATATCCAAATCCAACCCTACAATAGTCCTTTTTTTGTCAGTGCAGAGCCTTTCTGCACTGTCAAACATAAAGGTAATGTTAGATCTGAAAACTATGCCTGGAACTTAATGTATCTATACTTACGATCAATTTACAACACCAAGTTACTGCTAACTCATACCTTGATTGTAACTAAAAACTGAATCAATAGACACTCACCCCATGATAAAAGCTTATATTAACAATAGAAGTCAACTTGTACACAAATATATAACGCCTGAAAATTTAAAGTAAGCCAACCATGATGTTGTAGAACAATTATATCTTCTTTTAACTTGACTCCAAAACCCAAATGCACTAATCTTCTTAACCCATAACAGAGGGCAGCAGTGGATACATTCCCTGTCGTATTTGCATCCATTCTGGAAACTAACTGTTAACGGTGCCCATTCCCGGAGGAATGGCAGACCTTGCCGCCACCAACCCCGTTGATAACCGCGACTCTTCCACCTCAACTCCCACATCTACCCCCACCAGAAAATCCAAAAATAGTCCTGCTCTGCTTCTGGGTCGATTCAGAATCGACAAATTTTTAGGCCATGGCACCTTCGCCAAGGTTTAACATGCCAAGAACATGACTGCAAATCCGTGAGAAAGAGAGGCAATGGAAACAGAGTTAGCATAGAGAAAGACACAATGGAGATGGGTTGCTGGGTCTCCCTCTAGTCTGAGAAGAATGATGAAGAAAATGATGTTGTCTTCGAGAGAGAATGGGAGATAGAGAGAGATATGAGAAATTAATATAAAATTTAATAAAAGACATCAAATGTCTAAATTACCCTTAAAAGTTTGTAATATGACTGACACGTCATCAGTTTTCACGGTGTTAATAACGGAGATGGACGGGTAGTGCAACGGTATTGACGGTGTTACCGTTCCTGCAGCATATTGAGGCAAATTTCCATTCCTAGTGCATTTTGAGATTTCATGGCGTGTTCCTAATGCACTTAGCATAATAAGCGCCTGCTTTTAATGATCATTTTAATGTATCTTCTCATATCATCATTTTTATGTATCTTCTCTTGGCGTGTTCGTAGTGCACTTAGCGTAATAAGCCAAAAAAAAAGAGGAGAAAACAAAGTTCTTCTCTAAAAAAAGCTCTGCCTTCTCTCTAAAACACCAAACACCAAAAACTAAAAAATCAACCCTAGCTGCCAATACCCTTTGGAGTTGGCAACAACACCTATTCTCCTCCCACCTTAAATGTTCCACCTTGCCGACCTTGCTCTAGACAAGTTTCTATTGCGATCCGCTGGCAGAAGTTGGTGGAGCCGCGTTTTTTAGTGTGGTGTTTAGCTTGCCATTGAGTTGGCTCATCCGATCGGCTTGCCACAGGACTCGTAATGTGAACTAGTGTTGGATTGGTGATGATGGAAACCCAGATCTATCTGTAAGCTTTGAGGATAACAAGATCGAGCTGCGATGGATGTTGATTGCTCGCGTGTTTGCTACTTTGGCGGTGATTGCGACGACACTGCGGTGGCCATGGTGCTTGTATGTGAAGGCGATAGTGTGAGGATTTGTTGTGGCTGCGGCGACGTTTAGGAGGCCATGTTAGTGCAATTGAGACGAGGCGTGGACGTTGCACTGCTACAATTATGATAATGCTTGGGGCGGCATTTTGTAGTTGCAGCGGAGCTTCCTTGACATGCTGCGACGACGGTATGTGCTCCAGACACCAATTTAGCGCTTCAACATCCAAATCCAACCCAACAGCATTCCTTCTTGGGTCAGTGTGGAGCCATTCTGTACTGTCAAACATAAAGGTAATGTTAGATCAGAAAACTATGCCTGGAACTTAATGTATCTATACTTACGATCAATTTACGACACCAAGTTACTGCTAACTCATACCTTGATTGTAACTAAAAACTGAATCAATAGACACTCACCTCATGATAAAAGCTTATATTAATGAATAGAAGTCAACATGTACACAAATATATAACGCCTGAAAATTTAAAGAAAGCCAACCATGATGTTGTAGAACAAATATATCTTTTGTTAACTAGACTCCAAAACCCAAATAATCTAATCTTCATAACCCATAACAGAGGGCAGCAGTGGATACATTCCCATGCGTATTTGTATCCATTCTGGAAACTAACTGTTAACGACGCCCATTTCCGGAGGAATGGCAGACCTTGCCGCCACCAACCTCGTTGATAATGGCGGCACTTCCACCCCAACTCCCATATCTACCCCTACTAGAAAATCAAAAAATAGTTCTACTCTGCTTCTGGGTCGATTCAGAAAGGAGCCTGAACCGGGTCTACCGGTTTCGCTGGACCGGATTGTAGGAACGGGACTGAACCGGCCGGAGGTTGAAGGAGATTGTGCAGGCGCGTGAAGCCCACACGTAGGGCCTTCAGGCAGCTTGTGCCGGCACGTGGGGAGGATTTTTGGGATGGTTCCAACATGTGAAATCATCTATTCGATGTAACGAACATTTTGGGACTGGTTTCTAGTCGATCGGACATCGCCTCGATATAGTTCTGGAGGTCGGAAGGTTTAGGATCTCGTTTAAAAATAGTTAAAAATTTGGGAAAATTACGGGACTTTAATGAGGGGTTATTTAAGTAGTTAGTAACCCTCTAAAATGATTTGGACAGGTTCGAGAGCCCCGGAGATGGCGATTGGTCTGGGAAGGGCGTATGACACGCGTATCGAGGCGCGGCTTCGGACGGTCTGTGAGTGGACCTTTCTTTCTAACTTGATGCATTCATAAATGTTTTATAAGTGTTTTAGAACATGTTTTATGATTCCATGAGTGAATTTGTGTGTGTTTATGTATTTGCACGTATTTCAAGATTTTCGATTTTATACTTACATATACGCATTTGTGGTATCGGTTTAAATGTAATGGTTTTGAAAAAGTAAAGTCGGGCATGAGACCCATTTGGTTTTCACTTGGGCATATGGCCCTATTAATGACCTACGGGTCTGATGCTCGCCTCTGGACTAAGGATGCGTTCCTTCCGGAGAGGTCACGATGCACGTCCCGTTGTCGAGGAGCCACTGGAGGTTCGAATTCGGAGTGCTGACGATATAGGAGATCGATCGGTGATGTGTGCACCATGATCTAGAGATGGTCGCGGCGGTTGATATGTTCACGAGGACATACCAGGATTGAGAGCGATCATGGACTGATAGTTACAGACATCAATATTATCGAAATCGTGACTAACCCTGAGGTATCGGGCTTGACACTCAGTTGATCTTGAGCTCGAGCTTGAGGCCCAGTTAAATTGTGAAATCGGGATAGAGGCCCAGTTGAGTCATGAGTTCGGGCTAGAGGCCCAGTTGACTTGTGGTGTCGGGCGTGAGTCCCAACTGTAGATTTTCATACTAGTATGTATATAACCTCCTTTATAAGCGGTTTGGTCTCCTCCAGACGTCGTTGATCCTGGAGAGTTACGATGTTAGGACCCGTCCTCAATCCCCCCGGGATTAACGAGGAATGCCCCTGATTCCGTTTGACACGAAGTCATACAAGGGAAATTTCCAACCTTTGCCCTCTCGGGCTATCAGAGTACGCAAGGATTCGGAGGAGGTATGTGATATCTCGGTCTCTGCTACAGCCTGCACCGTATCCAACCTGAAGGGTTTTAAAAACAGAAAGACTGTGAATGGACAAAAAGTAATAAGTTCGTAAATACATTTTATAAAGACCTTTATACTCTTCACTAAAAAGCATGCATGCATAGTAAAAACATTTATCCAATCACATATGTTTAAACAACCATAATCATACTGGCTCCTGCCCAAACCATTTACAGAAAACCACAACATAGTAAACATATGCAGGATCTTAGCCCAAATCCATTTATCATCATAAAACACAATTTCCCAAACCAATTGAAATCATGTTTGTCCATTATATTTCATATCACCAAACCTGTCACAGTAATATAGAGCTACGCGCGTGTCAACCGGGGTCTCAAACCCAAGTCTCTCCACGGTCCACCCAGGTCAATGTTCGTAGATCAATGACCCTCCTTGAAGGTTATGAACCATGCCCTTCCTGAGAGTAAGGAACCCAACTGGGGGGCGACTCCACTCAGTTAGTGGTCCGTGACTACTCCGGGGTCCACCCAGGCCAACGACCCTCCCCGGAGGAGACAATCATATATAACGGATGGCATACGAAAAACTTTTTGAAATCATTCTTTAAACCTTTCAAGGATTCATGCCCGGCCCTCATAAGCCGTCATGAACCATAAAATCCTTTTAAGGGTTCTTGCCGGTTCCCATAAACCGTCATGAACCCTAAAATCCTTTCAAGGGTTCATACCGGTTCCCATAAACCGTCATGAACCATAAATTCATTTCAAGGGTTCATGCCGGTTCCCATAAACCGTCATGAACCATAAAAACCATTTGTGGGTCCCTGACCCGAATCACCATCGTAACATATAACTGGGCCCTAGGCCCGAATCCACATACAAACTGGACCTCAGGCCCGATTCGTAAACCAACTGGGCCTCGTGCCCGATTTCGTAAATCAAATAGGTCTCATGCCCGATTCCATATTTCCAAATCCAAAATCAATTTAAGAACCAATTGGGCCTCCGGCCCGAGAACTTCATTAAAAGGACTTCGAGTCCGAGGGTTTCCAAAATAGATGAGTCTCGACCTCGAGTTTACCTTTTCAATTTCAAAACCATTTCATGAAATCATATTCAAAACCATAAGTATGGAAAATCAGTGTGAAACCGGAAAACTTCGATTTACGTGCAAGCACGTAAACCACCTCGAAATGCGTGAAACCATATAATTCACCAATATCCAAATCAACATCATATAATCACAATCATAATCCATATAAAACATTTATGCATGCATCACAGTTTAGAAATCAAGGTCCACTCACAGACCGTCATATGCTGCCGTCTCGGTTTGCATGCCGTAAGCCTCACCGGGTAAATCATCGTCACCGGGACTGCCAAACCTATCCAAATCAATCTAGAGGGTTACTAACTACCTTATTAACCTCTCATTGAAGCCCCGTAATTTTCCCAAATTTTTAACTATTTTAAATCTCAAACCTAAACCTTTCGATGCCCCGAATATTATCGAGACGGTATCCGATCGACACGAAATCAGTCTCAAAATGTTCGTTACATCGAATAGAAGATTTCACGTGTTGAACACTTTCCCAAAAAAAAGTTGGACCCGCGGCCCCATGCGCCCAGGGAAGCCCCTGCGCGTGAAGCCCACGCGCGGGCACTATAGCATCATCTTCAATCCGCAGCGAACCGGGTTCACTGGTTCTGGACTGACCAAACCGGTTTGGATCGGTTCAAGGCCCAAACTGTCCATTTCTAATCCCATTTCGTTCCATTTTGATCCTAATTCCTTCCTAACCTTGTTTCCTATCTTTTTAGCTCTTAATAACATAAGAAAGCCCGTGAAAATCATACCTCCAAGACCAACCATGGCGGTGGCGGGTTCCTCCGCCGTTCACCGACGTTCCTGGCCGTCCTAGCCACTTCCTTTGATCCCAACAGGTTCTTACAACCTCCAGACATCCATTTTCATTAATGAAATCCACTCAATCCTTCTAGAACCCAAAAACAAAATTTTGAAACCATTACCTCACGGGTCGACCTTCCCCGCCGTGGCCACCGCCGTCCCCAGTCGTGGCTCGCCATCCCAGTCTCTCAGTCCTTCCCTCCATTCACTCAAGGTCACACACAAGCACATAGGTTCATGGTGGTGAGGTGTGTGTTGTTTCGGTTTTTGAAGGAAGAAGAAGAAAATGGAATGGTGGCTTTCGAGTTTGAAGAAGAACAAAGAAGATGATGTTAATCAGATGAGAGAGGTGAGGATTAGATGAAGGGTGAAGATTTGAGAGATTGAATGGAATGGAGGGCCAAGATTGAGTGGTAAAAAGATTAATTATAAAATAATTATTATAATAATATTTAATTAATATAGATCCGTAATTTTGGAGTTTTAGCCAATGGGATGAGTGACACTTGTCGCTCATCCATGGGTCCCACTTAAAATATCTGCCCAATCAGATATTGCCAAATCATCATCGCCTCGAAGTACGTGCATAGTGAAACCAAACTTCTGTGACCCATAACTCTCCCATTCGAAGTCCGATTTCAGCGTGCCGCCTGTCTATGGATTCGTATCATCCCGATCTACGTAATGGTCCTTGGCCCTCGGCCATCGGACCTCCCGGTCAAGAAGTCATTTATTTGCCCCTTTTAACCAAAATTACCAAATTGCCCTTAAACTTCCAAACGTCATAACTCCTTCCTCGAATGTCGGAATTGAACGTGTCACCTGTCTATGAACTTGTGACGTCCTAAACTACGTCAGTGTCATCGGTCAAAGTCCGTTTGACCGCCAGAATGAAAAGTCAATGTTTTGCCCACACCTAGGGGTAAAACGGTCATTTTGCATCGTTCGTCTGATTTTTCCCAACTAATCACGGATTAACCTCACTAATCACGATTAGTCACTAATCTAATCTAGGAATTTGGGACGGGTCATTACACACGATCCACTGCCTGGAATGAGTGACTCTAAGAGGGAACACATTCTAGGAGTGAGAGATATGGTTTAGTCTCGGACTAGGTCCGTAGACCATCCTCCAGACGTCGTACATCCTGGATTTTGGACGATTCCTCCTAAACGTCGTAGATCATGGGGATAGACTCTGAGTGAGACCCCGAGTAGTGTGCACACTGATAGATATATGGTGACGGGTTGTTGAGTAGATATCAGAGAATGTCTAGGATGGGTTATAAATGTATATATGTATATGAGATGGTTTTGGGCTGAAACCCATGTGTGTCGGATTTGGGCTGAGTTCCCACTTGATTGGATTTGGGCTGAGTTCCCATATGCTTTGGTTTGGATTTTGGGCAAAGGCCCAAATGAATATTTTGAGAATTGGTTTTTGAATGCATGCATGTTTTTTTAGTGAAGGGCATGAAAGTCTTTTTGTGAAATTTTTTTTATAAATTATTTATTTTGTCCACTCATAGCTTTCAATGTTTTAATGTCCTTCGAGTTGATCGCGGATCCGGGCTGTAGCAGAGACTGAGACATCACATTCCTCCTCCGGATCCTGGCGCATTCTAAAAGCCCCAAGTGGGCTGAAACGAAAATTTCCCTAGTATGACACTTCGTGTCAAACGGGATCAGCCACGTCCCACGTTAATCCCGTGGTATTTGTGATGGGTTTTGACAAGTGGTATCAGAGCGTGTTTTGCTCTCAGAGTGATACACAGGTAGAGGATGTGATGTCTCTGCAGTGGTAACAACCCATCATCAACCTGATAGTTAGGGTAAGAGTAGAAGGATTCAGTGGAATCGAACCCCAGTAGATTACATTTGGCACGAGGTGCAATGGATTAAGGTCCGATTGGCATAGGATTCTGTGTGTTTCGAGGAAGTAGATTCCGAGTAGGATCGATTTTTGTGCGATTCCAACAGCTTAGAGCTGCATAGTTACTGAGATAGGACTTAGTGAACCAGTAGACACCGTATGACAACCCGAGAGTCGGGACTGTCGAGTAGTCATGACGGACGTGGAATAGAGCAAAGTGGGAACAATGGAGGTCGGACGTTAGGGTCGTCCACGATAAATGTGTCCGGATCGGAAATTTTGTTGTTAGGAGCAGTCAGGCGCGCGAGGACCTTGGTTGCGACTGGTTGGATTAGGAACGTTGATCCTATTTGGCACAGAGTATGGCCAAGTTCTTGTGAAGGCAGCAGATGGGAACCGTAGAGTTACGAGGGGACGAGATCCTCAGAGTGTGGTTACTGGTTGTTTGGACACCAGTAGCGGAAATAGGATGACTTTTCAAAATCAAGAGTGATGGATTGGTCAGGATGAACGTGCTGTAGAGAGCTGCCGGATTCACAATAATCCTAGTTGGTGAGTGATCGGATGAGCGACCAGGAGAGTGATACTTGTCGATCGGATCCTGAGGTGAACCGATCGGTGGATGTTGTGTGTTGAGTGGTTGGTACCGGCGGTGAGTAGACCGCATAGGTTCGGACTTTCGATGGTGATGTATGTGGGTTGTGTCCACACGAACTCGTGGTAGGTACAAACATAAAGGCTGGATTTGGTGTTGGTTTTTGAGAATCGAGGGATGTTCGGGGAACGTTCATCCTCTCGTTTGGAGGGTCGAAATGGTCGTACCCGGAGTTGTATGGTACGAGGGAGGCAGACCCTTCCAACCCGAGCAGAGATTAGTAACGATAGCTCGGTACGAGCAGGGTTTTAGGATTAGTTGATTCACACTCCGTGTGGCGGTGATGCGATGACGATAACGAGGAAAGACGACGAGCCACGAGCTGAGGGTATCTCAGTCGTGAGGTGCTCGTGGTTAATATCTACCGCTACACGACGACGAGGATTTGTTGGCTGGTGTTGATTCTGGGAATGATGTCGAGATGACAGATTTGATGAAGGTGAACTGGGTGGAACCCAGCGGTGATTGGACTGGAAGGGGATTCTGTCCCAATAGTGACTGAGCGATGGGTAGACAGCTAGGATAAATAGACGAAGGAGTACTAGTTGGTGGTATGCAGAGGTTTGACTGCAGATCATAACAAGATCCTGTTGTGACGCTTCAGTCGAGCGGTACATCGGATGTAACGCCCCGGAAATTCGAAAAATGTAATATTGTAAAATAATGAATAAAATGACGTTTTTACCCTTGTGATTCGTATGGTCAAATTGTTGACTTTTTGATTGGAGGGTCGAACGGACGTTGACCGATGACCGTGACGTAGTTCGGGACGTCACGAGTTCACAGACAGGTGGCACGTCCAATTCGGACGAACAGGGTGGAAGTTATGACGTGCGGAAGTCCAGGGGCATTATCGTAAATTGGACGTTATAAGGAGAAAAAGTTGACTTTTGTTTGACATTTGGTTTTCACTTGACTCGAAGACCGTTAGGTTCGTCTCGACGCCCCGAGTACAACGTCAGGCGGCACGCTTGAAACGGACATCGGGTGACCGAGTTACGGGTCACGGAAGTTGGAGGGCATTTTGGTAATTATTGCACAAAGGGGCATTTTGGTCATTTCACGGCGGTTACTGTAGCACCACCGTGAAAAACAGAGCACACGGCCATGCCGTGCTGGCTTGTGCGTGCAATTGTTTAAAGTGTTAGTGGAATGGCTCAGACGATTTGTTTATGTGGATTGAAGCAGTGGGAGGAACTTATGGGAGACTGATCAGAGCTCAGTGCACGGGCTGGATTTTAAAATGGCCGTGGTCTCTGTGCTTGTGGGAAACCATTTTCAGAGACCTCAGTTGGTCTCCCACGGTTTGCTGGCCGCATTGATCGATTAACGATGTGCCTTTGAGTCTGGGAGCTCATTTGGAATCGTTCTGCTGTGGAGAGACTGAGAGGGATTGAGAGGAACCGTGAGAAAACATTTTCTGGTTTTTGGGGGGAAAACTCAGAATTCGATTTCTACGGGTTGAGGGACCAATCTAAACACTTAGGGAGTCTTCTGGGAGTGACAGAAACACTGCTGTGCCAGCGTTGAAGACTTTGGAGCACGGATTGCCCAAGAACCTGAGTTCCAGTTCAGAGATGAACCAGTTGGAGGGAAAAATCAAATTTAATTCCTGAGGCTTGTCGAACGAAACCAAGGGTCGTATTAGTCTTCTGGGAGCAAAAGGAAACTGACCACATCGATTTCGAAGGACAGCACTCGTGAATTGGCCAAGAACTGAGTTCCCTGGTTCTGAGGATTGTCGAACTTGAGGACGACGACTTCCAGGTTAGTTTGGGGTCAATTGGTTGGATGGTTTGGTTCGTCTAGGTCCCCTTAAGCTACTGGTGAAGTTAATTGGATAATGGAACTGTTTTGGGTGAGTTCTGAGTGACGACCCGTTCGTCTGTTCGCGTCTGGGTTGGATCGATTTAGTGTTAGTCGAGGTCAATCGTTAATGCAGACCTAAAATTAATGGATTAGTGGAGAAGTTAGGATCAAAGCGAGAGGAATTGATTGAGAATTGAGCTTGAACTGGTCGGGTTGAGTCGCGGGTAATAGACCCATTTATCAGTCTATTCGGGTAAGGAAGAAGGTACTGTAGCTCGGCACGTGGCCTTCACGCGCAGCCACTTTGGGCGGCGCGTGACGGCGCGTGTGATGTCATCTCCGATCATGGTCAACATGGAATTTGTTCCTTTCAGTCTAATTAACATTTTACCTTTAGGATTCGAGTCGGTCGGGGGTCGTTCGGAATAATTTCAGGAGTTCGGAAGCTTAGGTCCTTAAGGTTTATTTCGTCGAAAAATCCAGAAAATTTAGGGAAAATCATACGAGCTATTTGAGGATGTTTGTAACCCATCTTGTACGTTTTTACATGCCTGGACATCTCGGAAGCCACTGAGGAGCGCACGGGGCGCGATTGACGCGTCCTAAAACAGTGAGTGGACTTTTTGATTTCTAAACCGGGCATGCATGACTATTTTACTTATTTATCTTATGGTTTCACATATGATTTTATGATGGTGATATGATATTTCGGTTTTACGTGTTTTCACGCTTTTCGAGATATTTATCGTATTTCACGCATTTCGAGGTTACGGTTTTCGCTTATGCATGAATGATGTTTTGATGAAGTATCTGGATATGATTATGCATGTTACAGATTTATGATGTTTTGATTATAATTGTGAAGTTTCGGAAATTGCATGTTTTGGAATTTGCACGTGAATTCGGACATAAGTCCTATTATGACGAGATATGATTTCGGAATGATGTCGGAAAACGGTTTATGATGAATCCTGGTTTATTGTGTTTAAAAACGGTTTTGGGTTTAAAGACCCGGTTGATTGTTGGATCTGGTTTTGGGTTTAAAGACCCGGTTTATTGATGACGGGGGCGGGCCCGAAAATTGGGCTTAAAGACCCGGATTGAGTTTAAAGACTCGTGAGTTTAAAGACTCGGTTATTGTGATACCCCCGAGGCCTATTGATCATGTTTTGAGTTTAAAGACTCGTTGATATCCCGGGAAGGCCTGATATTGAGTTTAAAGACTCGGATGGATCCAACGGTTTAATTGCGAATATTGATTCACTTTTTACTTGGTTTGCGTAAATGATGTTGCAAATGACAAATTCTGGATTTTGGTAATATTATATTGTTTTACACGAGTTGTGATGGTTTTTCTGTAACGTTTTACATGGGTTTCGGAGAAAGAGTTTTTCAAATGTTAATACGCGGTTTTCTTGAATATCTGGTTATGCATGCGTGTTATAAAACTGGAGGGCGAACCCCGATTTCATTAAATTGTTTTCTGTAAACCTTTGTTTCAATCCACTCACACTTTGTTGTTTTAACTACCCTCCAGGTCATGGTACAAGTTCGGGGGCTAGCGCCGAGGCAGAGGCAGAGGCATAAAGTTTTCTGTTGCGGAGTAGTTAGTTCACAGAGTAGGATTTGTTCTTTAACTTGTTTTGTAATATTGTGCTCTGTGAAACTGTGGACTTGACGTCCGGTCGGATGTATTTGTTTAATCTCCCTGGTCTGACAATGGGTGTGATGTAATATTATTTGGTTTTCCGGTCTTTGAAATTCTATTGTCAGACGGGAGAAGGATGCTTCCCGATTATCGAGGCGATAATCGGGGTGGGTCCTATCAATTGGTATCAGAGCCTAGGTTTACGATTCGTGTCTGGCACCCGGGTGTGCCTCGATTATTGTACTAACTTATGCCTCTTTCAGAGAAGGACGATCGGCCATGCCTCCGCGACGCGAACCCCCTCCACGACCTGATAGTGATGCCGAGAGTGCTTCGATCGAGCGAGCCCAGCGTCTTGGGGCTACAGTGTTTAGTGGTGGAGCGGATCCCGAGGATGCTCACCGTTGGATTTCTCGGTTCGAGCGGATTTTTGCTGTGATGCACTGTCCTCCTGAGGAGCGAGTTGTATTGGCTACCTTTTTGCTTGATGGATCTGCTTATGAGTGGTGGTATACTCTGGAGTTGTCGGGTTGGGATGCCCGTACAGTGACTTGGGAGACCTTTCGTGAACGGTTTCTGGATCAGTATTATCCCCGTTCATTCCGTGATGCTAGGGAGACCGAGTTTCTGCAGCTCCAACAGGGGAGCATGTCGATAGCTGAGTATGAGCAGAAGTTTCAGATGCTAGCCCGTTTTGCTCCTACCTTTGTATCTACTGAGGCTGAGAAATGTCGTAGGTTTGAGCTTGGCCTACGGGGTGAGATACGGGCCATTGTGACGGCCGGAGCTTTTACCACTCTCAGGGAGTTGTCCGATGCCGCAGTGTGAGTTGAGGCCAATCTCCCAACACGTCCACAGTACTCTGGTGGTGGACAACGTCGAGAGCGTTCATATCCTGGATCGTATGGTCAGAGAGCCCCGAAGAAAGGACGTTATGGTGGAGCCTCATCTGCAGGCAATGATCGTTACGGCAGGCCTGGTAACTATCAGAGTCCATGATTCCAAGCGCCTAGGGCGCAGACTGCTCCGCAGGCGAGCGCGACTTCGGTTGCTTCCACAGGACGGCAGAGTGGTGGTTTTACTCGAGATGCTTCCAGTGTTATCTGTTTCTTCTGTGGCGAGCGGGGCCACTATCGGAGGGAGTGTCCATCTTTGCCACAGGGTGGTGGCACAGGTCGGGGTGGAGCAGAGCAGGGACGGAGCACAGCTGCAGTTTCTGGCACTGGGAGTACTAGAGGAGGTGGTGCCGGAGCGGCTAATGGACAGAGGGGCAGGGGCCGTGGGCGAGCAGCTGGACCACAGGCCCGATTTTTTGCTGTTACGCAGCAGAAGGCCAGGGCAGCACCTGGTGTTGTGACAGGTACACTCACGATCTTTGGGCATGATGTTTGTGCTTTAATTGATCCCGGAGCTACTCATTCATTTATATCACGGGACTGAGTTGTTGGCGGGTAGAGAGGTGTCTGCTTTGGACTGTGATTTGGGTGTGAGTACACCCACAGGAGATGTATTTGTGGTGAACCAAGTGTTGTGGGAGTGTCCCGTAATGGTAGGTGACGTTGCACTGGTAGCAGATTTGATACTCTTGGACTTGCACGACTTTGATGTCATTTTGGGAATGGATTGGTTGACGCTCCATCATGCTTCTATCGAATGTGTCGATAAGAAGGTTACTTTTCGGAGCCCGGGGTTACCGGAAACCACCTTTCAGGGAATACAACGAGCAACTCCTGTCGGAGTGATTTCAGCCCTGAAGGCAAGTAAGTTGTTGAGGAAGGGGTGCCAGGGATACTTAGCCCAAGTGATGGACTCACGAGCCGCGCCATTGAGGGTGGAGGATATACCGATAGTACGGGAGTTCCCGGATGTCTTTCCGGAGGATCTACCGGTATTGCCACCTCATCGAGATGTCGAGTTCACTATTGATCTGGTTCCAGGTACGCAACCTATCTCTCAGACTCCGTATCGTATGGCGCCAGCCGAGTTGAAAGAATTGAAGGCGCAGTTGCAAGAATTACTTAAGATGGGATTTATTCGACCGAGTGTATCCCCCTAGGGAGCCCCAGTGTTGTTTGTGAAGAAAAAGGATGGGAGTTTGAGACTCTGTATCGATTACAGGAAACTGAATAAAGTAACAGTCAGGAACAAATACCCGTTGCCTCGAATCGATGATTTGTTCGATCAGCTGCGAGGAGCGCAGTACTTCTCCAAAATTGATCTTCGTTCTGGGTATCATCAGTTGCGGGTTAAGGATGAGGATGTACCCAAGATAGCCTTTAGGACCCGATATGGTCATTATGAGTTCCTTGTGATGCCTTTTGGTTTGACCAACGCACCCGCAGCATTTATGGACTTGATGAACCGAGTGTTGCAGCCATACTTGGATCACTTTGTCATCGTGTTCATTGACGATATTCTAGTCTACTCGAGGAGTGCGGAAGTGCACGAGGAGCACTTAAGGATGGTGCTAGGTACCTTGAGGGAAAACTAGTTGTATGCGAAGCTCAGCAAGTGTCAGTTTTGGTTGACGAGCGTGAGTTTCTTGGGGCATGTGATCTCAACTGACGGGATCAGTGTGGATTCTCAGAAAATTGAGGCAGTGGCGAAGTGGGAACAACCGAGGACCGTCACTGAAGTCAGAAGTTTCGTGTGAGTATCGAGGTCGATTAAACCTGCGGCATAGGTTTGAGAATGACCCGCGAAACAGGATTCGTGCCATAGTGATGGCAGAATCCGAAGAATGTTGTCTGATTGGATGCTGAGCTGGATGCCAGCTTGGACGTGATGACTCCTAGTGGGAGTACGTATTTCAGCCTGACAACTGTAGGTTGGAACGTGGTAGAGCGGGAGACTGAAAAGGATCTGACATTAACTTAGTATAACCGACCTGTCAGAGTGAGTGACAGGCAAGATCGACGAGTGTCGACGTCTCGAGTGAGACGTACGAGCTAACAAGTAGTTCTCTAGAATGAGTGGGAGTTTTGGAAGCTCCGGTGACGGTACATACCGACGAGTACGACGGTTAGGCCGGACGTGTATGTTTACACTAGAGTACCCGAGTAGTGGGATATACTTGGATTTCCACAGTTTGGTTGTGGAACTGGGTCAATTCGAATTTCGAGGACGAAATTCTTAAAGGGTGAAAGTTTGTAACAACCCGTCCCAAATTATCTGGATTAATTAAGAATTAATGACGGATTAGCGAGGCTAATCGGGGATTAGCCAAGGATTAACGGACGTTCAGGGTGAAATTACGATTTTGCCTCTAATGAGGGCAAAAAGTTGACTTTTGACCCAGATGGTCTGATGGCCGAGGGCCGAGGACCGTTACGTAGGTCGTGTCGATACGAGTCAGTAGACAGGTGGCACGTCGAAATCAGACGTTTGACAGAAAAGTTACGGTTCATGGAAGTTCGAATGAACTATTGCACGTTTTACGAGACGAATGCCATTTGGCATTAAGTGGGCCCCATATCTTTCCCAGGCCCAATGGATGAGTGACACTTGTCACTCATCCATTCCCCACCATTTTCCATACATGCATATCCATTCCCTTTTCTGTTCTATCATTTCCCCACCAAACTGAGCAACCTTTTTGACCCCAATCCAATCCCTTCCCCATCTGATCATGTGTGAGGCCAAGAGAGTGAGGTGGGGGCGTGAGAATGGTGGCTAGTCAAGGACAGCGCCACCGTGGACTGCGGAGGAACCCCGTGCCGAGATAAAACCCAAACCCGGTTATGCTCAATATTTCCTATATTGTGATTTGGACGTTAGGGGTTGTATTGATCGATTGGATAATGGTTATTAGGTTAGTAGGAAGGTTTAGGGATGGTTTTGGGTGGTGGATGGTGGCTGAGGAGCCCAGGGGGAAGTTTGAAAATTGGATTGTGAGGGGAGGAATTGAACAGAGAGGTTCCAGGGGATTTTTCATGGTTCTAATCACACCAATAGGTTTATAGGGATTAGATAGGAATTGGACCAGATTGCAGGAATTGGACCAGACCGGCTAGTCGGCTGGAGGTTGAAGGAGACTGTGCAAGCGCGTGAAGTCCACGCGCAGGGCCTTCAGGCAGCGCTTGACGGCGCGTGAGGAGGATTTTTGGGGATGGTTCCAACATATGAAATCATCTATTTGATGTAACGAACATTTTGGGATTGGTTTCGAGTCGATCGGCCATCGTCTCGATATAGTTCGGGAGGTCCGAAGGTTTAGGATCGCTTTTAAAATTAGTTAAAAACTCGGGAAAATTACGGGGCTTTAATGAGGGGTTATTTAAGTAGTTAGTAACCCTATAAATTGATTTGGACAGGTTCGGGAGCCCCGAAGACGGGGATTGGCCCCAGAAGGGCTTATGACACAAGTATCGAGGCGCTGCTTCAGAGGGTCTGTGAGTGGACCTTTCTTTCTAACTTCATGCATGCATAAATGTTTTATAAGTGTTTTAGAACATGTTTTGTGATGCCATGAGTGCATTTGCGTGTGTTTACATATTTGCACATATTTCGAGGTTGTCGATTTCATACGTGCTTATACGCGTTTGTGGTATCGGTTTAAATAAAATGGTTTTGAAAAGGTCAAGTCGGGCATGAGACCCATTTGATTTTTTTTTTGACTCGGGCATATGGCCCTATTAATGACCTACGGGTCTGAGTCATGGTCGCGACGGGTGCTGTGTGCACGGGGATGGACGATACTACGTTCGCCTCCGGACTGGGGATGTGTTCCTTCCAGAGAGGTCACGATGCACTTCCCGTTGTCGAGCAGCCACTGGAGGCTCGACTTCAGAATGCTGACGGTATAGGAGATCGATCGATGATGTGTGCACCATGATCTAGAGGTGGTCGCGGCAGTTGATATGTTCACGGTGACATATCAGGATTGAGAGCGGTCCTGGACTGATGGTTGCACGCATCACTATGATCAGAATCGTGACTGACCCTGAGGTATCTGGCTTGACGCCTGGTATATCTTGAGCTCAGGCTTAAGACCCAGTTAAATTGTGAAATCGCGCTAGAGGCCCAGTTGAATCATGAGTTCGGGCTAGAGGCCCAGTTGACTTGTGGTGTCAGACGTAAGGCCCAACTGTAGATTTTCATACTAGTATGTATATACCCTCCTTTATGAGCGGCTTGGTCTCATCCAGACGTCGTTGATCCTGAAGAGTCACGATCCACTGCCTAGAATTAGTGACTCTAAGAGGGAGCACATTCCAGGAGTGAGAGCTATGGTTTATTCTCGGACTGGGTCCGTAGATCGTCCTCCAGACGTCGTAGATCCTAGATTTTGGACGATTCCTCCTAGACATCGTAGATCCTGGGGGTAGACTCGGAGTGAGACCTCGAGTAGTGTGCACACTGATAAATATATCGTGACAGGTTGTTGAGTAGACATCAGAGAATGTCTAGGATGGGCTATATATGTATATATGTATATGAGATGGTTTTGGGCTGAAACCCACGTGTGTCGGTTTTGGGCTGAGTTCCCACTTGATTGGATTTGAGCTGAGTTCCCATATGCTTTGGTTTGGATTTTGGGCTAAGGCCCAAATGAATGTTTTGAGAAATGGTTTTCGAATGCATGCATACTTTTTTAGTAAAAGGCATGAAAGTCTTTTCGTGAAAATATTTTTATAAATTATTTGTTTTGTCCACTCACAGCTTTCAATGTTTTAATGCCCTTCGGATTGATCGCGGATCCGGGCTATAGCAGAGACCGAGACATCACATTCCTCCTCCGGATCTTGGCGCATTCTAGAAGCCCCGAGTGGGCTGAAGCGGGAATTTCCCTGGTCTGATACTTCGTGTCAGACGGGATCAGCCACGTCCCACGTTAATCTCGGGGGATTTGGGACGAGTCCTGACATTAACGAATAGAAGTCAACATGTACAAAAATATATAACGCCTGAAAATTTAAAGAAAGCCAACCATGATGTTGTAGAACAAATATATCTTTTGTTAACTAGACTCCAAAACCCATATAATCTAATCTTCATAACCCATAACAGAGGGCAGCAGTGGATACATTCCCATGCGTTTTTGCATCCATTCTAGAAACTAACTATTAACGGTGCCCATTCCCGGAGGAATGGAAGACCTCGCCGCCACCAACCTCATTGATAACAGCGGCTCTTCCACCCCAACTCCCTCATCTACCCCCACCAGAAAATCCAAAAACAGTCCTGCTCTGCTTCTGGGTCGATTCAGAATTGGCAAATTGTTAGGCCATGGCACCTTCGCCAAGGTTAACCATGCCAAGAACATCACTGCAAATCCGAGAAAGAGAGACAATGGAAACGGAGTTAGCATAGAGATAGACGCAATGGAGATGGGTTGCTGGGTCTCCCTCCGGTCTGAGAAGAATGATGAAGAAAATGGTGTTGTCTTCGAGAGAGAAAGGGAGATAGAGAGAGATATGAGAAATTAATATAAAATTTAATAAAAGACATCAAATGTCTAAATTACCCTTAAAAGTTTGTAATATGACTGACACGTCATCAGTTTTCACGGTGTTAATAACAGAGATGGACGGGTGGTGCAACGGTATTGACGGTGTTACCATTCCTGCAGCACACTGAGACAAATTTCCGTTCCTAGTGTATTTTGAGATTTCGTGGCATGTTCCTAGTGCATTTAGCATAATAAGCGCCTACTTTTAATGATCATTTTAATGTATCTTCTCATAGCATCATTTTAATGTATCAAATTGTCTTTGTATTTATATTAATCAAAGTTATTTTTTCTTTAAATCATCATGTTAAAATTATTTCCGTAAAAATTGTAGGCCATTTAAAAATTCATATATATACGCTAAATAGATGGTTTGTCATGAAGATTTTAATTGTTATCAAAATCGTTGATTTATTTTATAAATATGAGACTAAACGATCTCTAGCTTATTGAGTTTTTACGGAGATAATTTTGACATGATATTTAGAGAAATAACGATTCCAAATTTTGACAAATGTACAACGATACATTATGAGATAGGAACTCTGTTGGAGTACGATTTTATTTGAAAATCCTCAACTTGGCTAAAACATATATTTTAGACACTATTGTAGATGCTCTATTCACTGATGAAAATATCGCCGGAATCGGCGATATATCGCTAATTCCGGCCACCGGCACATACAGGGGGGGTGAACATTTTTCTTCCACCAAAATCGTCGATATTGAACAATATCGACGATTTAGGACTGAATTAGAAAACAACCGAATAAGCAAATTAAAATCGAAAGGAGACCACCAAAATAAAGCATACAAATGAAGAGCACGGGTTAAACAGAGAATCAACTTTCCAATCGTCCAATCATTCAAACATTCACGGACTCATCCAATAATTCAAACAATTTTCACATTCACGGACGAACAATTGGGAAGAAAACAAAAAAAAAAAGGAATTCACGGACTCAATTTGGGGCAGAGCATAAAAGGAATTCATGGACTCACCTCAGGCAACCACTTCTGCTCGAACTCGAAGTCTCGAACGGCCGAACTCGAACCACCTCTCGTCAGTCGTCACCACCGTCGTCAGAGATCTCGAACGGTCGAACATCCCTCGAAGGCTCGAACCACGTCTGGCCTCGTCTCTTTTCGTCCCGTCCTCCGTCGCTCGAACCTCCATCGAAGTCGTCCCTCACGCCGCCCCTGACCATCACCCTCACGCCGCCCCTGAATCTCACTCACGGCCCTCACCCTCACGGCCTCACCGCCTCACGATCGATCGATTTCCCCAAAGCCCGTGACCTCGACTTCGAGACAAACTGAGAGTCTGAGAGCCCTTCGTTGGGTAAATAAGAAATGGAACGAAACGATGCGTTTCGTTTCATTTCATTTCTTTATTTTTTTTAATTACATATATTATTTAATTATTTGTCAAATATGTATTTAAATAATTATTTGGGTATAAATATTTGTCAAATAAATAATTATTTGGTATAAATATCATTTTTAATTACATATATCATTTATTATTTGGTATAAATATTTGTCAAATAAATAATTATTTAAATTTGATCTTAAATATAGTCAAATTCATATATTCATATATTTGGTATTAGGTAAACAATATGCCATAAACGTTTTTTTTAACAAAATTCAAAATTTATTATTAGGAAAATAATATGGTTTAATTCATATATTTAGTAATATTTGGTAATATACTTGGTAATCATTTATTAAAAATAAATTTATCATTTATTAGTAAAATATGTTTTAGTAATGTATGTGCTAATATAAAATATTGTTTAATTCATATATTTGGTAATATATTTGGTAATCATTTAATAATAATAAATTGATCATTTATTACTAAAAATATGTTTTAGTAATGTATATTTTAATATAAAATATGAGGTAATTCATATATTTGGTAATATTTGTTTTAATTTTTAATATATGTTTTATTTTAGAATATATATTAAAATTATGAATATATGTGTTTTTGCTTCTTAATTTTTTATCATCAAAGTCTAACTTAGAATATATGTTCTAATTGATCAAATTTTATTATTATTTGTATATAATATGGCTTAATTCATATATTTGGTAATATTTGGTAATATATTTGGTAATCATTTATTAATAATAAATTGATCATTTATTACTAAAAATATGTTTTAGTAATGTATATTTTAATATAAAATATGAGGTAATTCATATATTTGGTAATATTTTTTTTAATTTATAATATATGTTTTATTTTAGAATATATATTAAAATTATGAATATATGTGTTTTTGCTCCTTAATTTTTAACTTAGAATATTTGTTCTAATTGAAATAATTTTATTATTATTTGTATTTTTATTATTATTAATTGTCATTATCAAATTCTAAGTATTTTTCATGCAAATAATATGGCTTAATTCATATATTTGGTAATATATTTGGTAATCATTTATTATTAATAAATTTATCATTTATTACTAAAATATATTTTAGTAATGTATGTTTTAATATGAAATATGGGATAATTCATATATTTGGTAATATTTCTTTTAATTTATAATATATGTTTTATTTTAGAATATATATTAAAATTATGAATATATGTGTGTTTGTTCCTTAATTTTTTATCATCATCAAAGTCTAACTTAGAATATATATTCTAATTGAAATAATTTTATTATTATTTGTCATTATCAAATTCTCATTATTTTTCATGTATCTTAGATTTTATAAAATGGCTAGTGGAAGTGCAAGTGATAGCCGCCCAAGACCTGGACGAGTTGACCCAGCATGAAAATATGTCATTGCAATTCCTGGAAATAAAAACGGTGCCATATGTTCGTTTTGTCAACATCAGTTTCAGAGTGGAGGCATAACACGATTAAAGTTTCATTTAGCAGGTTTTGATCGGAAAAAAATGTTCAAAAATGCAAAGACGTACCTAAAGCTATTAGGGATGAGGTTAGAGCATGGATCAAAAGTAAAGATACTGTTAAACATGCTAAGAATATGCTTGGGGAGAATATACGAGCTAGCTTGAGAGGAGACCCACTGGACACTCAACAGAGCATTCAGATTAACGATAGCGATGATGAAGAGGATGATGATGGATTCACTTATCCACCAGATGTGCATAGATCTGAGAGAGCAGCATATCGCTTTGCTGTAAATGCATCGAGAGATGAGGCACGACGAAGTGTCGACAATTATGGAGTTGGGTCCATGTGTGGTACTCAAGGAGGCAGTAGCAGTCGTCAACCACCGCAACAGATGCGTCGATCACAAAGTTTGCGTGATCCATTTTCAATTCCTCCTGAACCAAAACTCTACAAAACCGCACGAAGTCAACAGAAGACTGTAAAATCGATGTGGAAAGGGACGAAAGAGAAGTTGGGTCGATACATAAGCAAATTTTTTATATATGAAGGCGTGGCTCCAAATAAAGCCAACTCTCATCATTTTAAGAATATGATCATTGAAGCCCAACGAGCAGGTATTTAATAAATTTATTTATTTATGATACATGTTTATTTAGCTTATGAAATAGCATTAAATGCTAACTTATGTTTTGATTTGCAGGTGAAGGCGTGTCCACTCATTCTCCATATGAAGTGAAAAATAAATATCTTCCTATGGAGTACGAAGAAATGACGGCGTATGTGGAGCAACAAAAGCGACACTGGGAAACTTATGGATGTACCATAATGTGCGATGGTTGGACCGGTCCAACGAAGTTATCCATAATGAACTTCATGGTATATAGTAAGGGTTCAACTGTATTTCTCAGGTCAGTTGATTCTTCCAAATTTCATAAAGACTATGTGTACATAGGAAATTTGTTGAAGCAAGTTGTTCAGGAGGTTGGAGTACAAAATGTTGTACAGATTGTTACTGATAATGGGTCGAACTTCAAAAAGGCTGGAAAAGAACTGATGAAGACTTATCCGCTCTATTGGACTCCTTGTGCAGCCCATTGTATCGACCTAATATTTGAAGATATTGGGAAGAATGAGACAATGGCGCTCATCATAAAAAAATGCTAGGCATGTAACTAACTACATTTATAATCATCTATGGTTACTTGCTCAGATGCATGAATTCTGTCAAGGAGACTTGGTTCGTCCTGGTGCAACTCGGTTCGCAACCAACTATATTTGTATAAACAGTATAGTTAAGCATAAAGTTGGCCTTAGAAGGTTGTTTACCAGTGATCAATGGCATGGTAGCCCATTGAGTAGGAAAGTGGAAGGCAAGAGGGTTGAGGCTCATATCCTCGACCAAAGCTTCTGGGAGTCCTTGGAGATGATGCAATCAATATATGAACCATTATATTGCATCCTCCGAATTGTTGATACAGAGGTAGTCCCAACCATGCCAATCCTGTATGATATGTTCAATCGAATGAAAGAAAAGATAACCCGTCTTAAAGGGAAGAAGTGGGTCCTTAAAATCATACAGGAGCGATGGGAAAAAAACATTAGTGCATCCCTTACATGCCGCTGGTATATTTCTATCTTATTGAACTTATTAATATTTTATTTTATTGTTGTTTACTGAGCAAAGTTCATTCATGATTTGCAGCTTATTACTTGAATCCTCGATATCAATATCAAGCAGGTGTTGGGCATGACTCCTTTCTTGTCCAATCAGTTCAACAAGTATTCCTCAAACTGAATCCAAATGGACAAGTGGGTTTACAAAATTTTGGAGTAGACGTAAGTTCACTACCATATATGAACCTTGATGAGTTATTTTGAATCTTGATGAGTTATTTCGAATCTGTACATCTATGACGTTATATTAACATCAGCCTTAATGTAGTTGATCAACTTTAGAGATGGTCGGAAAATATTTCGTTCACCTATGGCTGTACAATCACGAACGAAAATGCCCCCAGGTATATTACTTGCATTTAACTTGATATTCTATGACTTAGCACTATATAATGCCTCTTACATTAAACTTGATATTGACAGCTGAGTGGTGGGAACTATATGGCCAAGCTTCTCCCAGCTTGCAACAAATTGTTGTTCGTATATTATCACAAACGGCATCATCTTCGGCATGTGAGAGAAATTGGAGTACATTTGCTTTAATTCATACAAAGCAAAGAAATCGTCTCGCATATTCTAAGTTAGAACAACTTGTTTTCTGTTATTACAACATGAAACTCAAGTTAAGAGATGAAGAAGCCGAAGCCGGTAAAGTTGTGGAAGAAGACTACGTTGACCTGTTGGAAATTGCAGGTCAACATGTGGAAGGTAATGAGGCTGATCCACTTCAAGCATGGATTATGCCAGCTCACTTGGATGATGATAGTGGAAGGCCTGACCCTCGAGTAGCTAGGGGTGGCAATGGGTCGTGTCGTGTCGGGTTCGTGTCGTGTCATGAATTCTGTTTTACCCATTTATGCCCAACCCGAATCCGACCCGTTTAATAATCGTGTCAAGAATGTCCAACCCGAACCCGACCTGTTAATGACCCGTGTAACCCGTTTAACCCGTTTAACCCATTTAATAAACAGGTCATACTCAAAACCCAATTAACCTATGACCCGTTTGACCCGTTTAACCCATTTAACATGTTTAACCTATTTAAATTATAAAATTTAATAGATATTTAGGTAGTAAATGGGTAGATATATGGGTTAGTAATGACACGTTTATTAAATGGGTCAATATATAAGCCAATATACGGGTTAACCTGTTAACCCGAAATCTACCCATTTATTAAACGGGTTAACAGGTTATTAAACGGGTTAACAGGTTATTAAACGGGTTAACAGGTTGACCCGAAACCCACCCGTTTAATAAACGGGTCATAACGGGTTGACCCGAAAATGACCCGAAATTTTAATCGTGCGGGTTGACCCGCATAAATTTCGTGCGGGTTTCGAGTCGTGTATCGGGTCGTGTCAAAAATTGCCACCCTTACGAGTAGCACACCTTGCTAGTGAACACGGTGTTAATATCGATAAAGTGCTATCTGAAGAAGTGGGGAGTGAGGACGTAGGAAGTGAGCGGTCAATGTCTTCATGGGAGAGATCAATGCTTGGTTCTACCGGTAGACGTGACTTACGAGCTGATGCTACTAGTAAGGGACTTCATCAAAATGAATCTCCAGATGATGATAATGATGATGATGATGATGCTGATGATGGAGGAGATGATGTTGAGACAAACGATGAAGACAAGGATGACGGAGGGGATGATGACGGGGGAAATGAACATGTAACCGATACATATGTACCCTTGAGCCCATTTACTGAAGAGGCGGATTTCACTCATGCCACACAAGATTATGATCATGGGTGTAGAGAAGGAGGAGTAGGAATCGGTGGTGTCGGAAAAGATTACACTCGGACAGAAAACATATATGAAGGTTATGGAAACCCATCTTCTGAGGATTCCATGGCAATTAGTTTTGAGTCAATAAGTTTAGGCACCGATCCTAGTAACAACTCAAATGATCCATATGCTTATGGTTCATATCGTCACCCCTTATTAGACAACCATCTCCCTCAAATGTCATATGAAGATTATGGAGAAGTTAGTTGGGTAAATCCGAACTACCCTATCTATGGAGGAAAAGTAGGCCATTCAAAGGAGATATACGATACTATGTCCAACAATACATTTCCTTTTGGTCAAATAGCATCAATTGGCAAAATTTTTGTGTCTTGGTAGATCAAGAGATTCAAGACCAATCTAATTTTCAAGCTGGTCGACATTCTACTTGTTTTTTATCAAGTTCAATGTGTACAATATTGTTAATGCAATATTATCAATGAAATTATGTTTTAATTTAAGTTTATCTTTAAGATTTTATACTGTTAGTGGTCGGCAGATCTATATTCTATCATATGATTCATCATATATTTATCATATCAAAATCATTTTATAGTTTTTATTAGTCCTATATAACCATTATTGGGTACTTAAGTGTTTGCCAAAGTTTCATTCCAAATTTCCGTCATTTGAACCCAATTTCCGTCATTTTTGTTGACCGTAAACGATATCGATATCGATATTTGGGGCGAGATATCCGTAAATTCGGCGAGCGATATATCCGTCGATATCGATATTTTCATCATTGGCTCTATTGAAGTATCTTGGATAAAATTAAAATTCTTAACACAAATGAAGCAGAAAATTGCATTATTGCCATAGTGAATTGCCCATTCCAAAAACTTCAAATAAAACTACCATTTCACTAAGGGTTTGGTATGTTTTTTTAAAATAAAAATTATTTAATATACAATTACTTATTATAATAGAACAAAAATAATTTTGCTAAAAAGTAGAGTAGATGTAAATTTTCAACAAAAGACAAGAATACTAGAATGGAGTCTTTAAAAAAATAAATTAGAATGTAATAATAAAATAAAATATTATATTTATAAATTAAAAACAATAAATAATGGTTAAGAGAAGATGGTAAAAAAAAAAGGGGTATTACATAGAGTGCCTGATAAGTAATAGAAAATTTATAATCACCAGCTCCCAACAACGCAAAACTGGGGCTAGCACAACAAAACAAAAGGAGTTATAGCCTATAAACTAATTTATAGTAAACTAAAAACTGGGGCTAACACACGCATCAAAATCCAAAACCCTAATCTGAAACCCTCTGAAATTTCATTTTTGTTTCGTCCAAAGTGGCCATCTGCTTCCTTTTCTTGGCAAACCCATTTTGCTCATCTGTGAACTGGGCAGCTGTCCGAGCTCGTAGTTCTTCCAAGCTCTCGCCTTCCTTTGCTTTCTCCAGAACCTGTAGTTGATAAGAAGCAGTTAATATAGATGATTTCTACCTTATAAAGGAGAATTCTCTGAGTCGCAGCTTTCAAATACTTCAATCCTTACCAGATGCCGACCATACATATGCGTGCTTGAAAGGGCTTGAAGGGCATTTTCCGCCTCTTGCTTTGTGATAAACTCAACAAATGCAAAGCCTCTATGCTGTCCAAACTTCATCGGCAATCGTAGGCTTTTAATCTGACAGAGAAATTAATGTCAATGTAACTAATATTGTAATGCTTTACATTTTCAGGTACTATCAAGGCTCAGGCGAACTAAAACTCAGAGGCTATTGCACATTTGGCCATTGTCCACGAGGTGCCAAAGACACATTTACAATTATTTATAGAAGCATATCAGCAGAGAAGATATTAGAGTATCCCATTCAGTCAATAACTTGTCAAAGTTTAGTAATTCACCTGGCCAAATGGACTAAATAGCTGTCTCAGTTCTTTCGCTGTAGCCTCAAACGCTACATTTTTCACCAGTAATTTTGTTGAACTTTTATCTTTCTCAACTTTTCTTGGCACTTCATCTTTCTTGGCATGACAATGTTGCAAAATAAGAGCGTGCCCATCCAAAACAGTTCCCTAGAAAGCGGAAAATATTAGTTGCAATGTATTCCCAAACTTGCATATTGAAGCAAATAACTTTGACCAGATTCTGGCTTTACCTGGAAATCCCTGCAAGCATTTGCGGCTGTCTCCACAGAATCGAACTCTATAAAACCAAAACCCATTGAGACATTTTTCCCGTTTTTCAAGTGTTTCTTTACCTGCACATGGAGAACGAGGATATAGACAAAAGAACCAAGAAAAATATCAAGGAAATAAAAGTAATGCTTGTAGGCAGCCGAATCATCACCTTGACACTTAATATTTTTCCCCCCTTCATTTGTTCACTAAAGTGATTTTTCAGGCCTTCGTCAGATGTCTTAAAGCTCAGATTCTTGACATATAGAGATCGTGACTGGATAAAGTTAAACAACAAAGATGGTAAGCATTATAATGCGCAGACAAAACAATAGGCAGAACGTAACACAAGAAGGACAAACAGGAGAAAAATAAGCCAGAAGTGTTAGCAATAACGAAACAAGAAAAGCAGCATATATGCAAAGCTATGTTAAAGAACACTCCTATCCACTAGCATTACTTCGTAACAGAAGTATCAATTAAGCTTCGTAAACCTGCAGAAAGAATACACAACTTTGATTGAACATAAAATGGCAGTTAAAGGCAAGATGAATTGCACAATAATGGAAATTCACATATTATCAACAAAAAAACTAGAATTGTGTCTTGCAGTGATAAGATGAACAATGCTTTGATGTGATTCCTTTTGGAAACCAAATAAAAACAAAAATGAACTCATATTTCAAAATAATAGTTGAAAACTATATCATTAAATAAATATCTCATAGCATGAACTTCATCCAGTCACTTCAAAAAAGAAAAATAAACTAACAAATTACACCAGCTATATGCCTTGTACCAAAACATATGAACATATGATACACACTTCAAATATATATATATATATATATATATATATATATATATAAGGCTCTATGGAAGACTACACCAGCAATTAGCTAAGGCAGCATTATAAGGCAGTCTCCCAGCAATACTAATTGTGTATAATCGTGCCAAGCACCAAAGAGTTGTGCCTAGGATTGCAAGTAAACTTTCTCGAGCTGCAGTTAGGAAGTAAGAAGTGGCAAACCAGTTTGTTTTCTATATAAACTGATGTGGAGACAAAAGAGAGAGTAGATAAGCTAAAGAAGAAAAGACAAGCATATGAAACCAAACCTCAACTCTATCAGGATCAGCATCCACATCAGATATTCCTTCCAAATATTGCTCTAACATAACCCTTTTGACATCATGCTCACCAACCACGGTAGTTTTAATTTCAGTGCTCTCATTTTTTGAACTTTGGCTAAGAACATTGTCAGGTGCCCATTCCAGATATAAAGGACCATCCCTGTGTCATTGTGAATTGTAGGAAAAAGTGTTTATATTGTGACATAACTGTGTACCAATGTGAATTGCAGCTATTGGTAGAAAAAAAAAAAAAGACAACAGAAAGAATTGGCCACTGAGAACTCATCAAGCAATTCCTTCAATGACGATCCAGTAATTTTGACATATTGTTCTAATAAGCGCCTGCTTTTAATGATTTTTCTTTGAAAAAAAGAAACCTGCTTTTATAAAAGGCATAATATGCCACAACACTTTACAGATAACCTACACAAGAAACCCAAACACTTATCCAGAAACATAATAAGTGGCATTGGAAGGGGAGGAGGTTACTGGATGATGGGACCAGCTAAGGTGCTTGAATAGACTTGTCTAGATGCTAACTCAACTTCTAAATTATACACTGGCCAATTGCTTTTTTTTTTTTTGTCAGATTAGATTGAGGCTTTAAAATTTCACTGGACATGAGGTATAAATCTGGGCCTTATTGTGCTTGGGACTTAATTTTAATTGGTTCTAGCACTGGTCCAAACAAAAAATTATCAGAAGTTAAAATAAGTAAGCTGTTGAAGTGAATAGGCCTCTACTTTACACTCATATACACTATGTATCTTGTATCTGAACTCGAGGAAGAAGATAAAGACCTCGAATCATTACTAGACAATGAGAATAAAAGTAGCCCCTCCCCCAAATTTTAAAAATAAAAATCCATACAATGCACAAGGACTTTGAGAACAAGTTGAAAAGACAATACAACCATAAGGAACCCAAGCTGCAACAAACCTACAAGATTTTGCAACACTTACTTGTAGCGCTTGTATGCTAAACCTTTAAAGGCTGCTCGAGCCTCAGCAGGTTCAAGAAAAACAACCTGAAGATTAACAATTCAAGAAAATGATTAGTAGAAACCACTAACCAACAACACTACATCATGGTAAACTAACATCATCAGCCATTTCTTCTACCTCTTTGAATTATCAAAAGCTTGGGATAATAGAAGCACATAATAATACGTCTGATTGACTAAGTGTCAAACAGGAGAAGAAAACCCCAACTATTAAACAAAATCAAAAGCAAACTGTCAAATACCCTATTACACCAGAAATCAACTTTTTAATACATGATAGTTGCAAGCCAAGTATGGCTGCTCAACGAAGATCTTAAGTCTTGATGACGTAAGAATATCTTCATGTCTACCCTTCCATCTATTTAGTATGAATGACTAGAATCAAGCTATGTTGCAAACCCGGCAAAACTGAGTACAAGACAAAAACCTCCACTCTCTTAATCGACCTCATGCTTACTCATCCACTTTATGATCACTTAAAAAAAAATTCTAACAGCAATCGATAGTCTTTGATGGAAGAACACATGAATGCATACCAAGGCCAATGTCTTTGTTGGCGGGAGAACAACCTTTTCCAAACTCCCAAATTTTCCAAACATCTCCACAAGTTCACCATTAGTAGAACCATACGGCAAGTTCTTCACCAATATAACATGGTTGCTTCTTTTAATACCATCCGTTTTCCCGCCAGCAAAATTTTCTAAAGTTTCTATATTTACTCCAGCATTTACAAGAGCCTTCTTTGTCTGGGCAATCACTTGAGTTTCTCCCAATGCAATACGTACAGCGAGATCATCAGCATCACGGTCAAGCAATTCACCCTTACTCACACCATACTTCCTAGCTATGTTCTCAACAACCTGTTGGAAGAAGACATAAGATTAGACATGGAGCATCACTGAATAAAGAGTAAAATGTAACTAAAGAAGGGAAGCAAACATAATATTCTATTCCTACCAGTATCAGGTGATCAATGCAAAGACAACCAATTAGAGTTTCCTATGTGCTAGAGAAGTATAAAAATTACAGAAGTATGGAGGATGGCAAAACAATCTCAAGATCAGAATAGATAAACCAACATTTTTAACCATCATCTCTTTCTGCAAACTGTGTATACTGTAACTGTGTTTAGCATACCGTATCAGGGCGCATAAACAAAGTGTTCCACGCTCTTGTATCTCCACTAGCTTCGGATGCTTTTCTCTCATCCACCCTTCGTTGCTTAAGAGTTTTTGGAACTTGGCTTGTCGAATCATCACCACTATAGAGTGAGCAATGCCAAATTCAATCATACAATACAAGTAGAAACTCAAGACCAATTCCAATAAAGATAATCACAATAAAAAATTTCTAGAAAATGAAGTTGGGAAAAAAGACCAATCGAGGATAACTACTTACCCTAGCTTCTCAGATGGATTCTTTTGTCTGGCTGGCATAACATGCAACAATCTTCCTTGGAAAATTGAACCATCTAATTCTTCTAATGCCCTTTCACCAAAAAAGAGAGGAAACAAAATCAACAATGATTTGATTTTATGGTAAAAGAAAAAAAAAACATGTGTGAACTAGCAAACAAAAACATCATGTCCTATGATAAATATATTTTGATAATGAGAGACGCAAGACAGCAAGCTATCCCTCATCACACATGGTTTTCTAATGAATAAAAACTTGATAACTATTTATACGAATATGAAGTTAGTTATCATGGATAGTTCAAGCTTGAAAACCAAATATACAGGCATAAAAAGAAATCAGAATTTTTGCAGTTTTAAGATGCATTACAATTCAGTTCTGTATAATTCCAAATTTTCAGATTCAGTGTTTTGAACATCAAAATTGATTTGTTTGTGCCCAAGGTAGAAATTTTTGGAACAGACAGAATTAACTTTTCTATCAAACTTGCACCCCTAGTCCAAGCACAAAGTTATATTATAGACCAAAAACAAAATGTCAAAAGAAAGGACATCTGAAGGATATAAATACAACAGAATACAAATACAGAGAAATCCTTCTTCATCTTTTTTCAGTTCCAGGTACTTTACCATTTTCCTTCACCCTATACTTTTGAGTATTAATTATTTCACAAGGAATAGGTAGCCATTTAAGCTAGAATTAGAGGTCTAGAAGGAACTATCTTTAAAAAAAATTACTTAGATTAGGGAGCTTAGATACTTACACTAGTGATTCGATACACATGAATGAAGTCAAACTCAGATATGACACAGTGAAAGTTCAGAACTTCGGAATGGGATGATGTGAAGTAATTCAAGTGAAGAAGTGCGCGACATTTCATTTATGCAATCTGTCAAGATACATACTTTTTCCTTTAAATTCTATAGAATGCATTATATTTGCAATTATTAAGTTTGGTTTTACTATCTTGTTCAGTTACACACCTGAAAATAGTGGAGATTTCTACCGGAGATCCAACATAGCATGTTCTAGGGCAAAGAAAATCCAACTTTTACTAAAATATAGACAAAGAAATGTGTGAATTAACAAACAAAAACATGGCTCAGGCAACATAAC
The DNA here is from genome assembly GCA_032719365.1 of Prinsepia uniflora. Classification (NCBI taxonomy): domain Eukaryota; kingdom Viridiplantae; phylum Streptophyta; class Magnoliopsida; order Rosales; family Rosaceae; genus Prinsepia; species Prinsepia uniflora. The sequence goes on from CM064868.1 coordinate 23,714,918, forward strand.
GAATAATGGGAGACTTGAATGCAGCGACAAAAAACCAAGAGAAGTACAAAGAAGAAACTGTAAAATCCTAAGTTTTTCTTATTAAGAGATAACCTAGATAAACTGAAACCAAAGCAGTTATTTAAGAAATATACTTCCTTTTTCGTTATTAATGTTGAGATGTGAGGAAAATGTCCCACATCGGAAAAACACAACTACAATTTGTGCCTTATAAGATCTTGGGCTACTCCCCCCATTGCCAATTGGTTTTGGGGTGGAACCTCAATTTCTTACATGGTATCAGAGCGGGGTTATCTCACGTGAAGGCTTAACCGCCACACGTGTCACACGTACCCATCAAATCGTCACGTGATAGGCTGGAAAATCCGCCACACGTGAGGGGGCGTGTTGAGATGTGAGGAAAATGTCCCACATCGGAAAAGCACAACTACAATTTGTGCCTTATAAGATCTTGGGCTACTCCCCCCATTGCCAATTGGTTTTGGGGTGGAACCTCAATTTCTTACAATTAACACAGGAAACTTGGAGAGATTTGAGCCCTGGTAAATCAAAACTTAGAAGTTCCTCATCCAAACATACCCTAGGTTATTAGCACAACACATACAACAAAAAGCAATAGATCATACGAGCTTTGAATCATAGAAGGGTACCTTTCGGCAGATTCCGGAAGCGTGTAAAGAACATAAGCATATCCCTTGGAACGCTTGGTCTCTTTATCAATAACAAGATGAACCTGTACATCTCCAAATTTTCTAAAAGCCTCTTCCAGCTCATCCTCGGTGGTCGTAAATGGCAGATTACGAATAAAAAGACGACCGCTTTCAAACACTTCTTCATCTTCATCTTTCAAATTCAATGTGGGATTGCCGGGCTCAAGTACTTTTCCATCATCATAAGCTTTACTTCCTTCCTTTGCTTCTACTTTCAGAGACTCCTCCTCCTCCCCATCATCATCATCATCATCACCACTTTCTGAATCCGACCAATTACTATTCACTCTGCTCTTAAAGTAATCCATATCTGAAATGACATCGTCAAGCGCCACATTGTGTGGATCATTCTTAACACCTTTTTCTACCTCCACATTTATTGGAACAGATTTCAGTTCACTTTCCTTCTTGGTTTTTTCCACCTCCTTATCCACCAAAACAGATTTCTTTTCACTTTCCTGCTTGGTTTTGCCAATTTTCGCAGCTTCAGGAGCTACCAATGCATCATTTGCCCACAATTTCGACTTGGCCCTTGGTTGCATCACCTCCAAAAACTCCTGTAGCTTAACATCACTATTCTCATCTTTCTCCTGACTCTGAATTTTCTCAATGGCACCTTCTTTCTTGTCCTTTTTCTTCTTCTCATCTTCATCCCATTTCGTCTCTTTCTTCAGAGAGTGACGACTCCATGGCCGAGGAATATCTGGATCCCCAATCTTACGAGCAATCTCACAAGTAATTCTACAAGTATCTAGAAATGATCTATTGTAGTATTTCATGGCCGCCTGAGCTGCGCCCTCTGTACGGAACCCAATGAAAGCGAACTGCCTGCTCTTCCCCTGCGGGGTCCGCATCAGTTTTGCGTCTGTCACCTCACCCTTCTCCGAGAAGTATTCTCGGAGTCGGCTCTCATTCACATGCTTCGGCAAGTTCTTCACGCAAATCCTAGACCTGAAATTGAAGACCTTATGGTGCGTAAATATTTTCAAATTTTCCTGGCAACCAAACAGAAAAGTTGAGGAATTAATTTGAACTCACATGTTGTTAGAAGTCCGAATTAATCGTTTGGGACTATTCAACAGAATTTGAAAACCGGAAGCTGCCGCTTTGCCTCTGATTCTGGAAATCGACTCCGAGAGAACAGGGTTTAACGCTGCAAGCCTGCAATGGTCGTGGTGAGGTTTTCGTTTTGGCGGCGCGAGACTACCAAAAAGCCTATGTTGCACCGAAACGGATACAGATACGAGGATACAATATGACACAATACTCCGATACGCCAAAATCAAAAAATCAAAGGATACGATAAGAGAAGGATACGGAAAATAAATAATATATTAAAATTCAAATATAGTTAACAACAAGCAAGCAAATTCAGTTTATCATATAACAAAGGATACGGAAACACAAACACAAAAATTCTTGTCAAGCAAATCAAATATGGTCCCATGAATATTGAATAGACAGCAGGGCCACAAACATGCTTAGGTACAAGATCAATCACCAACTACTTTGGAAGTCCACTATGCAAATCTTAGCATAAATCTTATCTTATGCCACTAAGTTGTGTGGCCTTCCGACATCAATGTCAAAACGCAAAACAGCCAAGTCTTGTTGGATGTTTTCTATTTTTCCAAACCACAAACTAGAAAAGTGATCATTTTACTACTTAAAGTCGAGACACGTACTTGATGCCATCAACATTCCTGCAAACCAACTACTCCCATTACCAACCCAAGTGCATAGTCAAATAACACACGTTATAATCCATTTCAAACCAGACTCTCAACCCAAGAAAGGTGAACAGCCTACCAAATCGGTAGAACCAATCCCAAACAACAACTATACAGACTTGTGTTTATAACAACAAAGACTTGTGTTTATCTTATCATATCCCAACAACCCACCAATCTCAAACATATCCACAATGAGTTTCCTGTACTAATTTCCCACTAATATGAATCATGGTACACATATAACCTATAACTCAATATACTTGATACTTGTTCAAGCAAAATTTGATTTAGCAATATCTGGGCATCTAATTACAAATGTGCAACCACATTATATGCTTGTTTCCTCTATGCTAATACAAGCATATCTGCTAGTGAACCTTTAAAAAACTTAAACCTGCGCTTCAAAAAAGATCATTCATGACATTCTACAGTACACTTATGGAAGAATTATACATCAATATATTCCAATATTTTGAGCTAAGTTTTATGAGGCAGAAGCCCATTTCAGTTACCACCATTTTAGTTAAACGTGGACTGAAATAATTAAAAAGATTAGTGCTTCACTATCAACGCTAACTAACTTTTCATAAGAAAGAGAGTCTAACCTAACCAACCACCAATTGCCTTATAAACTGCATACTACCCATTTCCCTAAGTAATACAAAAAATTAATTAATCTACAAAATTCAGAAGCTGCGCAGTTTCAGTATAAAGAACTCACTTGCCCTGACGTTTTAGAAATTGTTTTCACTGGAACTTTGGATTCAGAGGACACCGCTACTGAATCGCGTAGGAGGGAAAGTAGTAGCTCGGACACCTCCTTTCTAAACTCAGAAGAACAAGAATTAGTAACAGCCAAGGATGCACAGATGTGAGGGGATAAACTAAATTAATATCTTACCTCTGTTTTCCCGGGAAGGATAGGCTTTCCAGAACCAGAATACAGTTCTCCTAGTATGCAACCGGTGCTCCATAAATCCACCGCAACCCCATATTTCGATGCTCCAAGTAAGAGTTCTGGAGGTCGATACCAAAGAGTCACCACTGACAGCTGAGGAGAACGCCGGAACGGGAGAGGCTGGAATCGCTGGATCGATCTGATGTTGCTACGGAACGAACGCCTTCAAATTAGAGAGGTGAGGCGAGGGAGAGGCGACGGCGAGGGAGGGAGAGGCGAACACCGGAACGGGAGAAGGCTGGATCTGATTTTCAGATTTGTTTTGATATTTATGAAACGCACGTATCCAATTATGTTTTAACATTTATGCCCTCACGTATCAATAACAATTACAGAATGCGTATCGAAATATGAATCGCGTAACCAAAATGTATCCAAATATACGTATTCAAGCATATCAGAGGCATATTGGTATCTGAAATGTGATACCGCGGCTCAAGGACGTTCGATGCAACCTAGATGATAATACCTTCGGGGACACATCTTTACTTGCATTTACATTTACTGCAAAAATATGAGAAAATTAAAACAAAAAAATTATAACAACAAAGAACAATGACAATTTACGAAAAAAAAGAGGGAAACTCAATGTTACCTGGTGCTTTTACTCTCTTTCCATTTTTCTTGAACAATGCCAAATAAGCTCTGCCATTCTTTATCTTTCTTTCTCCATGGGCTGTTCCCCCTTTCTTTTTCTCACATCTGCTAACTTCACTGCTTCCCAAAGCCAATTCCTTCGCACTCTTCACTTGCATTTCCCTTTTTCTCTCAATTAACGACGAGCCCGAGCTTCTATTATCAGAAAATTTAGAAGCAGAGGAAGTCGGAGAGTGACTGTTGCTTCTCTCGGATCTCCTCAGAGGACTCGGCGTCGACACCATCTCAAAGCTCTCAAATTTCCTCTTCGGACGAGGTGGAGGAGTTTTAGCCATTGCTTCAAATTTCAACACAAATTTCCACAAGAAGTTAGAATAATGAGGACAAATCTTGGTGCTCAATTCTTCTTTTAGTACGATTATCAGCGCATGCTAGGGTTTCAATGTTAGGGTTTCCACTTCAGTCATGGCAAGGAAGTCGGAAATATTTTCTCAGGAAAAACTGGGAAGGCAAAAGAAAATAGTATGGCGGTCAGGTTGGTATTGCTTTTTGATACTATTGATTGGAACATCAGATGCTACAGTAATATGCCCTACTTCCTTTGCCTTTTTTTTTTGTTTTTTTTTTTGCCAACCTCTGCTTTTTAATTGGAAGGGACGACACGTCTTTCAAATTGGTATAATGACAATTTTATCCCTGTGATTTTTAAAGAAAGAAGTTCATGAAAGTCAAAATATTACCATAAATTAATAAATTATTGTTATATTTTTAATAATTTTCATTTTTATTTAAAATTTTTAATATTTATATATTAAATAAAATAAGACTTTACTTCAAATCTTTTTTATTCAAAAATTTGTAAATAGAATTTATAAGTAATAAATTTTACATCTACTATTTTATATTCAAATAAAAAGAATGAGTGAGTTATTGAGAACTCCTTTAAACAATTAAAAATAACATTGTTTTTTTTTTATCTTCTTTCCTCCATGTGCCCCTTAGTATTTGATTTATTTAGCCTCTTGGGCCCTTTATTATATTTGCATATAATAAATATTATATATGTATACTATATATATATTAATTGTATATAGTTATAATTGATTTTTTTCTATACAATATATAGAAATTGAAATATAATTTTTTTCTTTATATATATATATATATATATTAATTGTCTCTCTCGGATTTCTACGGACATAAAATATAATTATATACTTTATATTATTAAAACTCAATAAAAATTGAAATCGTACACCAATATTGATCATCATATATTATTCCCTTTAGGAATTATAAGTAATTAAAAAATAATAATAATTCATGTTTGACGAAAAAAATTAATAAAATGAATGATTTTTTTAAAAAAAAAAACATGCATGATGCTTAGCCGTCCTAGTCTCTCAATCTCAATGATCATTAGAAATTTTATATTTTTGTAATTATTTTTGTAGTATCAGAAATATTATTTTATTCTATTTTAGTTAGAGAAGTTTTAGTAAAAAAGTAATTATTATTTGATTATAAGTTTCTTCAAAAAAAAACTGTATTAAATTATATAGGTCAATAGAATTTTCTGCAAAATTTAATTATAATATATAAAATTGAATATAATTTTGCAAAACTATGTCATGTAACTTTATATAATTCTGTTATTAACTCTAAAAAATTTTATTAAAATCAATAATCTGTAAAATTAAGTTGCATAAAAAACTATGTAATTATCTACATAAGTATGAATTTAATACACCCTCAATCTTACTTTACACCCAAAATGCTTATTTTGTCTCACTTACGACCCAAAACTCATCATTCATACAAAAATTTGCATCAATTTTTTTAACTTCATCTAAAATCCATCAATATCAGAGTTAATTTTTTCATCTCAAGTCATGAAATTATGAATTCTGCACTAAATACACATGTTGTATCAAATTGAAATGGGCATGAAAATTTTTGAAATCATTCATAACTCAACCAAATTTATTCATGTACATCTCAATTTAACTTGTCATGTGTATTTAGTGCCTCATTTATGAACTCGTGGTTTGAGATAACAAAATTTTCCTGATATTGATGACTATTGGACGAAGTTAACGGAGTTGGTGTAAACTTTTATATGGAGAGTGAGTTTTGGGTAATAAGTGAGACACAATTACAGTTTAAGTGCATTTCGACTAAAAGGTCAATTGTTGTTATGCAACTATTTAGGATTGGCTTGAAGTCATTACCACATCATCAATTGTTGTTGGATAGAATAAGATGTATGTACAAATCAATAATTTAAAGTTAGTATTGTATTTGTAATTTTTCTTATTTTCTTGTTTTGGTTTTAGTTTTGTTTCTAGGGAATTTGTTCCGCATATCTTTTCAAAATTTTATTTTTGTACATGCTATTTAAGAATGAATACACAAGAGACTTTGTTATTGTTCTTTTATTCTTTTCACAATTTTTTGAATCTCTTCTAACAAAAATAAAGAATGATTTGGCTCACACGTTAATAAAAAGACCAACTTGGCTCACAAGTTAATAGATTTCAAAATCAAAATTTTTACTTTTGGTCATGTCAGCCCATTAATAAGGTAAATTCTAGATTCACATCCTCACCCAATCATTTACATTTATGCCCTTTGAAAATAAGGTGAAGTTTTACATTCCATTTTGAAAGTTGAAATGAGTTGGTTATGGTGCCATAAATTACCTGATAATTAAATGTTATTAAAAATTAAATTAATGAAATTTAATTTTTATTAAATGTAAATTAATAATAATTAATTAGTATTAAATTCAATTAGTAGGAATTAATTATTATTAAAATTCAATTAATAGGAATTAATTATTATTAAAATTCAACTTATAAGAATTATTTATTAATTACAAAATCTATTTACGAGTGAGAATGCTTTGTGACTCATGAGTCTATACGATGAATAGAGGGTCACACCTCACCTTTAAAAGTAAATGATTCTCTAGTGCTAAAGCTCTATTAGGTTTCACTCTCAAATCTAATTACTTAAACAAATAGTGTTCTTGATTGAACATCCCTGGGCTTCAACATTAACCCTGATTGTGTTGTTTATTACTTGTAAGGATCAAAGAGATTTTTTCAAGCGCATTTTATTTCTAATTAAACAACCATTTCCTTCTTGAATTCTTCTTAATGGCCAATGTCTCTCTGTTGATCATATTTTGTCTCAGATTCCCTTAATTTTTTCACAATTCAAGCAAGTAACGTATGATATAACATTGATAAAGAAAAATTATTCATAAAAAACTTGTGAATTTTTTTGATAAAAATTAGATAAATTGTGAATAAATATGATGATAGGGGTAATATGGCCATCATCAGAGTTTAAGGAGAAATTAGATGAAAGGAAAATTCAGGAAGAATTTACTGGAGTGTAGAAGTTCATGGGACCTTAACAAATTGCTCGTTGAGAAGGAGTGCTTGTGCAGTTGTGCTTCGAGGTCGAGGTTTGCCGTTTGCCCCAAATCTCTCTTCGCTCGAATTCGACTATCATCCCGATCTCAATTTTTGAGATTTGGTTTTGAATTTTGATTTGGGGCTTCGGACACTATCGCCCGAATCCCAGAAAATCGGTGATATCGAGCAAAATCGGAGATATTCTCTTATTTCCGCCGATATAATCGATTTTCCAGGAAAATTTTCTTTACCCCCCCTCTTATGTGTCGCTACCCCTAAAAATCGATATATCGGCTATATCATCCGATATTTTCATCCCTGAGTATGACCAAATTCCAAATGAAATACCCATTGTTGGATCAGGAGGTTGTAGTGACAAACTACAGATAATACTAGGTTTCATAATTCAGTAAAAACACATAATTTTTATCGCCAAACCAAAACTTTAATTACATTCCAAATAGCTGCTTCCCAATCAGCCAACAAGAAGAAAACGTAATGTCCTTGTAATGTTAAGATACTTGAAGCCTACACAGAAGGGCAATCTGACTTTATTCCATAACACTTGCATCCCTCCCCAATGTGACCTCAAGAATCCTTTGTCATTGTTAATGTTTATGGGGTTTTGAATCAGGGTTGTGATGCTTCAGTCCTCTTGGATGACAGCAATGGGGATAGAAACCATTCCATAGAGAAGCAGGCTACTCCAAATAAGACCTTGAGGGGCTTCGATACAATTGATAAAATCAAAGACGTGCTTGAAAATGCTTATCCAGGAGTGGTATCTTGTGCTGATATAGTTGCTCTTGCCACTAGAGAGGGCGTTGTTCTGGTATGTTTTGCTACTCTTCTGGAGTCTCCTTGACAGGTTCTTTGATGCATGCTTTCATTTCAAAGTTGAATAGCTTGTTTAAATATAGTTTCTGGCCTGCACTTTTAGCTGTTCTCTTCTTTGATGTTTGGTATATCTGAAATTATATGTAGGCCGGTGGCCCATTTTATCCACTTCTGACCAGTAGAAGAGACAGTATGAATTCCTACTTTCATGAAGCAATGGCTGGGATTCCGAGACCTGATGATAATATCAGTCGGATACTTCACCTGTTCTCAGTCAGAGGTTTTACTGATAGAGAAACAGTTAGTCTTCTAGGTAAGTTCACACAAGCTTCGTTCCTTCTTTATTTCTTGTTCTTTGAAATCAAAATAGATGAGTCTAGCTAATAATTTAATTGCTCGGTTTCACATCTGAAGGAGCCCACAACATTGGGAAGATTGGATGTGAATTCATTCTGCCTCGCCTCAACAACTTCCAAAGGACAGGGAAGCCCGATCCTAGTGTTTCTCCTAGTTTCCTCAATGAGATGAGACGTTTCTGTGAAATTGACAATGACAACACAAACAGCCAGACGGCAGGAGTATCAGCTGCACCAATGGCATCAAGAAGGCGCTTGAGTAGTGAATTGAGGGCTATGCCATACTACCAACAACTGTCTTCATCGGTATCATCGGGTGCAGGTTTTGACACTCACTACTACCGGAGCTTGTTGAAGGGCAGAGGGCTCCTGTTTGCTGATCAGCAGTTGATGTCAAATGAGAGAACTTCAAGACTGGTGAGGGCTTATGCTTCTGATGATGGATCAACCTTCCGGATGGACTTTTCCGCGGCTCCGATGAAGATGTCAGGATTTACTCTCTGCTTGTACATGCAGTAGATAACTTTTGAGCGATGTTAGATAGCATAGACCATTGATGAGGCTAACTTTGAATGTTTTGTGAATTGTTAGTAGTAAAAAGCTGAGATATTCTTCAAGTAAATTTCAGGACATATATTTTGTGATGTATATTTTGTGGTGATCAAGAACATTATTATTACTAGGGATGAACATCTAAGTACATACTAACTTGAGCTTAGCAAGCCGAGAGCAGTTTGTATTGAACAACTTATGGGGGAGGCTTATGATATCAAACCCACCAACAGCTTTGTAGCTAGTTGTTACAGCATGAATAATAGGATTTTTACTTCGAATGCCCCTTAACTTACTACTCAATCTTAATTTCCCCTTTCAATTAAAGTTTGTCTTACATTATCCCATGAACATGGCTTCTGTTAGCTGGATTGCCCAATTTCCATCAAAACACTCTAACTTCCATTAAGTTCTGTTTTGTTTGCTGATGTGGCATAATAAGCTCCACTCCTTTATTTCCATGTATATTACATTAAAAGTAAACCCTAGTTAAAATTTAAATTAAGAATTATAGATACTAAATCCTAATAGAAAGAAAATAAAACTCTGGGTGGGTGTTAATAGTCCACAGACACCATATACCTCCAAGCATTGCCGCCACACCGTGTTCCGAAGCTCCCAATATGGCATCCACCACACAATGAAGTAGCACATCCCCATCGGATCTCAGAATGAGCTTCACAACCTCTATCGTGAGGTATGTCGATCCTTCTGATGATCAATGGGTGCCCAGGCTCCAACTGGTGCAGGTCAAACCCATGCTCGACCGTAAAAGGCAACACCTTGGACAGAGTGGCCGCAACTAGGATTTGGTCCACCTCAAAGGTCGTGTTCATCGAGGCACAAACAATAGGTTTAGGTGTCGCATTGCGGGTCCCAAAGAGATAGAGAAGACGAGAGTCCATGACTGTAAGGATTTTGGGTGGGCAAGTGCGAGCGAGCAAGAGAGTAAGATAGTAATTGGCCCTGGCGTTGGTGGAGATTGAAGAGGCATACACATATGTAGCTACCATGGCCATTGCTGAAGGCTACAAGCAGTGGCGTAGAAACACGGTGCAGCGGTGCTTAGAGGTATACGGTGTTTGCAGACTGTTGACTCCCATCCAAAGTTTTTTTTTTCTTTCTATTTAGATTTAGTTTTTATAATTCTTAATTAATTTTTTATTAGGGTTTACTTTTAAGGTAGTATACATGGCAACAAATGAGTAGATCTTATTATGCCATGGAACTTTAATGTAAATGAGAGTGTTTTGATGGAAATAGGGTCAGCCAACTAACATAAGCTAGATTTAAGGGGTAATGTGAGATAAAATTTAGTTTAAGGAGGAAATTGAGATTGAGTGGTAAGTTCAAGGGTCATTCGAAGTAAAAAGCCTCAACAATATAATGCACCTTCCAAGTTTGAAGTCATCCTCATCATAAGCCTCTTACATTCAGAGATGGAACTTCTGGATCACCCTTTTTCCCTATAAGTAGACTAATTGCCTTGTAAGTGTCAGGACCCGTCCCAATCTCCCCGGGATTAACACGGGACACTCCTAATCTCGTCTGACACGGAGTGTCTGACAAGGGAAATTCCAACCTTAGCCCTGTAATGACCCGTCCCGAGTATCGGGATTGAATATTAATTAATTATGGTTTAGAATGACTAATCGGGGATTAGTTGAGTGAATTCGGACGAATTGTGCAAAATGACCGTTTTGCCCCTAGCGTGGGCAAAATGTTGACTTTTAGTTCGGGCGGTCAAACGGACTTTGACCAATCGTTCGGAAGTTGAGGGGTATTTTGGTAATTTGGCTAAGAAGGGGCCAAATGTTGACTTTTTACCCGGGAAGTCCAATGGACGAGGGCCAAGGACCGTTACGTAGGTCTCGTCGATACGAATCCAACGACAGGCGGCATGCCGAAATCGGAGATTCGACGACGAAGTTACGGTCACGGGAACGGACTCGATTAACCGAACGAACCGGGATTAAAATAATATGAACAGTACCCGGTGACTGAACACACTTAGATGAGTGACAAGTGTCACTCGTCCCTTAAAATCGGGCTTAAAATCAGAATCCTTGTCTTAGGGGAAACATAATTATTATGGTTTATTAATTAATTAAACTTAATTCTTCTTTTAATTTCCATTAAACCCTCTTTGTCTTCAAACCGTGCACAAAAATTGGGAATCAGATTGGGGAGAGTTGGCTGCCTTCTCTAACCGGTTTTGTGAGGAATTGAGAGAGTATTGAGATTGAATTGAACTGGGGATTACACGGGGGATTGAGAGGGAGAAAGAAACTGGGAATCGAAAATTTGGTTTTTGGGAGGGAAATTCGAATTGGAAGCTTTGAGCCTTGTTGATCGAAATTGGGTTCAGTTTTAGTCTTCTGGGATTGCCACGATCAGTTTTATCGAAAGAACGAAGGTAATTGAGGTCCATTTGAGGTAGAACTGAGCACTGTAGTTGCAGAAAATTTCGAGCTTGAGTCGTAGAGTTTGAGCCTTGGATTGATGCAATTGAGATGGGGAAAGAGTTTACCTGAGTCCATTGAAGCTTCTGGTTGCATCAATTGAAGGAAATCGATCGACATGGAAGGTGTTCGAATGATGAACAGTGTTCGAATGATGAACAGTGTTCGAGAGTTATTCGATGTTCATCTTCGAGTTGTGTGATTTGAGGTAGGTTTTGGTGAAATTATCATTACAGAACTCTAATTGGACTTAAATAGAAACTAACTGAATGTTAAATTGTTGCAATTGGTATCGAATTGACAGAAAACAAACCGGGTCTGTTCGCGGGTTAAAGGACCCGTTTTACAGACAAACGGGTGAGGAAGACAGTGATTGTAGCAGGCGTGTGGGTTTCACGCGCAGCCACTCATGGCGGCGCATGAGGGCGCGTACGGCCTAGTTTCAAGGTGAGGTCAACATGACTTTTGATCCTCTCATTGTAACGAACATTTTGACGCTGGTTTCGATGAAATCGAATATCGTTTCGTTAATGTTCTGCGTATCTGAAGTTTTGTTTTATGTGTTAAATACGTATTTAAATTCCGGAAAAATTGGAGAAAATGATATGAAGTATTTTGAGATGTTAGTAACCCTCTATAATGATTTTGGACAGGAGTTGTGTTTTCCAGAATTTACGGAAAAACGTGTAGCTCGGAAACGGACCGTTTTGGAAGGTGTGTGTGAGTGGACTTTTGTTTTCTAACCGTGATGCATGCATATATGATTTTAAATGCTTTATTATATGATTTTATATGCTTTGGCATGATTGATGTTTCAATCCGGTGATTTCTCGATTTTATGGATTATTATATTATTATATTTTGGCACGAATTTCGAGAAATTATGAATTTGGTTAAAAGTGATGTTTGGACTCGGGTTATGAGTCCGGTATTGAATTTGATTGAAAATAATGTTTGGACTCGGATTATGAGTCATGGATTGAATAATGATGTTGTGACTCGGGAATGAGTCAAGGGTCAATTTCGTGGATTTACGTGAAAATGGCAACTGAGGTTACAAACGCATGGATTTACGTGAAAATGTTATTTTGGGCATGAGACCCAACTGGATAGTGATTTTGACTCGGTTTTGGAGTCACTTGTGAATTTGATGAAAGTAATGATTTTTGTGATTTTATGATTATTTTAATCAGTCTTTCGGACACGTTTTACGAGGAACGTGCAAATGCTGTTTTGGGCTAAGCCCGGAGTCAAAAGGATTTCTAAAATGATATTTGGACTTAGTTGGTAAGTCAATGATGATTTCTGGATTATTGATTTTAACGGTTTATGTGTAAATGGTATTTTGGGGCTTGAGAGCCAGTCGGGAATGATCTTGACTTTGTATGAAGTCAAGATTTGATTGAAATGTTTTGGGATGTAATTCCCGAGATGGTTTTCATTGTGATTGTGAAATGCCCAGACGGTCGGAGATTGGGGGATTACCCAGACGACCGGAGCTTGGGGGATGTGATTGTAGGATCGGGAGTTGATCCTATGATAGTCTGCTTCTCGGATGTGACTGAGCCTGGATGTACCACTCGGATGGGTCTGAGCCTGGGGATGTGTTCGCCCAGATGTGACTGAGCCCGAGGGTTGAGCCCAGAGGTGTCTGTTCCCAAGAGAATGACTGGATATTGGCCTACGCGTAGTGCAGCACTTGTGAGTAGTGCAGTTGATGGTTTGTTTGTGCACTTGTGAGTAGTACGGATTGATTGGATTGATATATTTATTGTGCACTTTTGATTAGTGCTGGTTGATGTTGTTTGTGATGACGTACTGGTATTGAGTACGGGTTTTTGGTCTTTATGGCCAGGTGATTATGTTTTCACATGTTTTGGCCTGAGAGCCGGGATTTGACGTTTTATAATATGAACTGATTTGGTGAACATGAGTTTTACGGACCATGGGAAAATATGTTTTGATTTTATTTGTCCATTGTTCATACTTGAATGATTTCATACTATTACTCATGTTTTACGATATGCATGCAAGTTTGTGAAAACTAAAGGGTAAGAATGTAATTTTGGCAAATGTTTTTATCAGAGGTCATTTTTGTCCAATCACACCTTTTCTGTTTTGTGACCCTCCAGGCCGTGGTACGATATTTGGGACTGATCGTGAGGTAGTGGCAGCAGCAGAAATCAGCGCAAACATCCCTTATCTGGCAAGCACTGAAGGGTAGTTTCGGACCTTTGGTTGACTTGTCAGATGGGAGCAGGACCGGGCACGGTTTTTGACGTCCAGTTGGGACGGGGTCCTGCCTTAGCCCTCTCGGGCTTCAGAGTACGCCAGGATCCGGAGGAGATATGTGATATCTCGGTCTCTGTTACAGTCCACATCCGCGATCAACCTTAAAGGCAGTCAAAACATTTAAAAGCTGTGAGTGGACAAAACAAAGATTTTATAAAAACATTTCGCAAGAAAGACATTTGTACCCTTCACTAAAAAGCATGCATGCAATCGAAAACCATTTAACCAAAAGAACCATATGTGGGAACTAAGCCCAATACCATAACCGAAAGAACCATAAAGAACCAACCATACGGGCCACTGCCCAAATCCATGTAGGACTCAGCCCAAAACCTGTATACATCACACATCGTATATCATATATACATATAAATCGCACATCTTATATCATATATACATATAAATCACACAACCAATCCTGTCACGGTTTCCAAACCTACGCGCGTGCTACCCGGGGTCTCAAGCTCAAGTCTATCAGGGTCCACCCTGGTCAATGTCCGTAGATCAATGACCCTCACTGAGGTTATAATCCAAGCCCTGCTGAGAGTAAGGTACCCAACGGGGGCGACTCCACATAGTTATTGCTTTGTGACTACTCCAGGGTCCATCCAGGCCAACGACCATTCGCAGATGAGACATTCCAAATATGGAAGGTATATGAATATATATATATATATCGAAAACATTCATGCCCGGTCCGCATAAACCGTCATGAGCCATAAAACCTTTCAAGGGTTCATGTCGGTCCCCATAAATCGTCGTGAACCATAAAACCTTTCAAGGGTTCATGCAGGTTCCCATAAACCGACATGAACCTGGAAATCCATTTAGGGTCCCCGACCCGAAAACATAAACGTAAGGTAACTGAGTCTCGTGCCCGAACACATGACTCAACTGGGCATCGTGCCTGATATCTCAGGGTTAGTCATGACTCTGATCGTAGTGATGCGTGCAACCATCCGTCCAGGACCGCCCTCAATCCTGGGATGTCGTCGTGAACGTATCAACCGACACGACCACCACAAGATCATGGTACACCCATCACCTATCGATATCCTGAACCATCAGCACTCCGAAGTCGAGCCTCCCTCGGCTGCCCGACCATGAATCGTGCATCGTGACCTCTCTGGAAGGAACACATCCCAGTCTGGAAGCGAGCGTCGTATAGTCCGTCGTCGTGCACATAGCACTCGCCGCAACCACGATTCAGACTCGAAGGTCGTCAATAGGGTCATATGTCCGAGACAAAACCAAAGGGGTCTCACGCCCGAGTTTATCCTTTTTAAATCCAAAACTATTTCATTTAAACTAACAAAGAAAGTACGAACCCGTATAGGCACGGTATAAGGCCAAAACCTCGAAATACGTACCAATATGTAACCACACACAAATGCACTCATGGCATCAAAAAACAAGTATTAAAACATATAATAAACATTTATGTATGCATCAATTTAGAAAACAAGGTCCACTCACAGACCGTCCGAGCTGCCGCCTCGATATGCGTGCCATACGGCTCTCCCGAGCCAATCGTCGCCACCGAGACTCCCAAACCTGTCTAAATTGTAATAGAGGGTTACTAACTACTTAAATAACCCCTCACTAAAGCCCCGTAATTTTTCTGAATTTTTAACTATTTTTAAAGTTGATCCTAAACCTTCGGACACCCCGAAACCTATTGAAACGATGTCCGATTGACGCGAAACCAGTCCCAAAATGTTCGTTACATCGAATAGATGATTTCGCATGTTGAACACATCTCCAAAATACTATTCATGTGCCCTCACATGCCCCAAGAAGCTCCTGCGCGTGGGCCTCACGTGCCAGGACAATATTCCTGCATCTTCAACCTCTAGCCGGTCCGACCCAGCCGATTCTGTGTAGTCCGGGTCAGCTGGACCGGAGTGACCAGTCCGGCTTGGTTTCTCCACTATTTTTCATCCAATCTTCCCCTTTTCGATTCCAATCTTCCTATTTTGTCATTTCCTCTCAAGAAACCTAAGAAAACTACCTAAATCCCATGGTTCAATTTGAATCCCACGGTCCAAGTTTTTCCATTTCATTCCTAGGGCCTCCTTGGCCGTGAACCACCACCAAAACCATCATATTACATCCCTAGCAACCTAATAATCCTTACCCAACCATCCAAAACCGTCCATAATAGCACAAATCGAAAATAAGGAAAAATGGGCCAAACCGATACCTTTGTCAGTTTTCCTCCTCCACGCCGTCGTCCATGGCAGTTCAGGCCGTCCTGCAGCCTTCCTCAATCCTCAGCCACTCTCTGCCTCATCCTCAGATTGAACCAAGTGAAGGGGAAGGGTTTGGGTTGTACAGAGATGGAGAATAGTGAGATCGGGTTTGGGTTTGGTTGTATGAAACAAGGGAATGGTCGATGCATGTATGGGAAGCAATGAGCAATGGATGAGTGACACTTGTCACTCATCCATTGGGCCAATTTAAAATATCTGGGGCCCACTTGAATACAAAAGCTCCCTCTTTTGTAAATCGCGCAATAGTGACTCGAAACTTCCGTGAATCGTAACTTCGCCGTCGAATGTCCGAATTCGACGTGCCACCTTTCTACGGATTCGTATCGTCCCGATCTACCTAACGATCCTCGGCCCTCGGCCATCGGACCTCCCAAGTCAAAAGTCAACTATTTGCCTTCTTTTAACTAAATTACCGAAATGCCCTTGAACTTCCGAAAATCATAACTTCTTCCTCGAACGTCAGAATCGGACGTACCACCTGTCTATGAACTCGTGATGTCCCGAACTACGTCACAGTCATCAGCCAAAGTCTATTTGACCTCCAAAATGAAAAGTCAACATTTTACCCATTCTAGGGGTAAAACGGTCATTTTGCATCGTTCGTCCGATTTCGCCCAACTAATCACGGATTAACCTCACTAATCATGATTAATCCCTAATCTAATCCCAGAATTCAGGACGGGTCGTTACAGTAAGCACACATGATTACATACGAATATAGGTCACATTTCTTTTTTGGGTTAGTTGGAATTATATTCCTAAGCAAGATGCAAAGCACACGAGGGGAACATGGAAATTAGCATTTCTTTTTTGGGTTAGTTGGAATGTTATTCTTGAGCAAGATGCAAAGCACAAGAGAGGAACATGGAAATTAGCATGAAATGAGTGGATACATGTGGCCCACATGGAAATTACCATTTAGAAACCTTATTAGTAATAGTAGGTGGTGAGAAGAAACACATTTGTCTCTCGAATACCACTATAGCTGCGCTCTCCAAGCGATGTCTTAGACTTTTTTTTTTTATTCATTTCAAAAAGACTCTTCAGCATCACTTGAATACAACTACTTCACAGTGAAGGAAGGAAGCAAGCAAGAAATGTGTTGGAGGCCTTCTCAGAGAAGCAGATGTGATCGAATCTTACTCTAGCAATGTTCGAGGCTTGATGAAGAACCTTTCTCTGATTCAATTCAATGATTCATGGGAAAGATTCTTCATCAATCAGACCTTGAATGAATACAGTTGCTTAATTTTAAGGGTAAATATTATTTGTGAGTGTTTCTCGATCGACTAATTTATTGTTGCATTTTATTGTATTCTATGAATCTTGAAATTAACTCTATTGTTCTCAATCTGATCATGTAATCTTCTTACATGTTTCCCTTGTTTTCAACAGGGTACCTTACTAATTTGGAATCTGAATTCTTATTTGGATAGTTATGGCTTCTTCAAAGTCATGGGTACGTTATGATTTCACACCATTGCACTTAAGTTACCTATGTTCAGGCCTTTAGATACCAACATTACAATGTTTAAAATATATGTCGGCGCCACTTAGTGTTATGACTTAGTAGTATTTTTGGGAAGTCTAGAGTTTGATTTTCATAAAAAAGAATACTTTTGAAATAACAAAGCACCCCACTTTTCTCTCTTCTCTCTCCTACAAAACACAACCATTCTTACCCTAACAGCATCCAGCCCTGGCTTCTCTCAAAGAATACTTGTGAAATAACAAAGAAGTTGACTTTTCATTATTCTCTCTCCTATGAAACACAACTTTTCTTAACCTAATCGCCGCCGACCCTAGCTTTAGCTGGGATTAGTAGCTATCATTTCTTCTTTTCTTTTCTTCCTTGCTCTATTTCTCCCCCCTTTCCTTCCCGACCATTTTTCCTTTTTACTTTATGGAGCTCTCGATTGCGACTGATGCTCCATCTGGAGGTTGTGTGTGCCTTATTCCCTATCTTTTGTGTGGCTATCCAGTTTCTCTAGTATGCCTCTCTCATTTTTGAGATCCAATTTTTGGCTCATTCTCCATCTACCTCCTCTTATCTTTCATTTAGTTTTAGTCTTCAAGATTCACTCATCTCCTCTTCTCATCCACATCCTAACAACCTGAACCTCCACATCTTTCTCTTTCATCCAATCTTGTCTCCATTTTTAAAAATCCCTAATCCCCCCATTTTCCATGCCTTAGCCTGTCACCGAATATCTAATCCTCTTGGGTGGGTTTACTTAAAAGTCATGGATGTCCTAATCATTTGAGTATGTTGTATGTTATTAAATTGCTCCTCCAACACCATTCTCAATTGATCCCCTCTCTAGACTACTTTTTTTGTTTGTTTCTCGGTGGTAGTGTATTATGGTTGTTTTGAAGGCAGGACCGTCGTGCACGACGGTGATAGCCCAAGTAAACCTAATTATCCGGTTATGTCCATTTTTCCATTGTTTTCGATTAGTGCATTATGGTTAGTTTTGGGTGATTGGGAGATGATTAGTAGGTCTGTAGGAAGGTGTAGAGGAGTTTTAGGACGGCGGGGGACGGCTGGACAGCCCAAGCAGTCGACTGTAAAACTTGGACCATAAGCAAGGTTTTGAACCAAGGGGTTTTATAGAGTTTTCATTAGGTCTCTTATATGAATAGGTCGGAAATGATGAAATAGGAAGAATGGAATCGAAAGGGGAAGAAACGTACCGAAAATGAGGGAGGAAAATGGGTGAACCGGCTCTGCCGGTCGGACTAGACCGAAAACCATGCGGACTGGTCGGACCCGGTCTGCCGAAGGAGGAAGATGAACAGTGCGCATGGCGCGTGGCTCCCACGGGCAGCCCCTTTGGATGGCGCTTGTGGGTGCATGGGCCATCTTTTAGGGGTGTTTCCAACATGTGAAATCATCTATTCGATTTAACAAACATTTTGGGACTGGTTTCGAGTCGATCAGACATCGTTTCCATATAGTTCGGGACGTCCGAAGGTTTAGGATTGACTTTAAAAATAGTTAAAAATTCCGGAAAATTACGGGGCTTTAGTGAGGGGTTATTTTAGTAGTTAGTAACCCTCTATTATGATTTGGACAGGTTTGGAAGTCCCGGAGACGGCGATTAGCCCGGGAGAGGCTTATGACGCGCGTATCGAGGCGCGGCTTCGGATGGTCGGTGAATGGACCTTACTTTCGAAATCGATGCATGTATAAATGTTTATAAATGTTTTAAATACATGTTTTATGATTCCATGAGTGCATTTGTTGTGGTAGCTTAGGATTTACGTATTTGCACGCTTTTTGAGGTTTTCAGCTTTATGTCGTGCCTATACGTACTATGTTTTCAACGAGGGTTTAATGAATGGATTTTGGAGTTGGAAATATGAACTCGGGCATGAGACCCATTTGATTGGAAACTCTCGGACTTGGAGTCCATTTGATTTCACTAGATTTCGGGCTAGAGGCCCAATTGAGTTATACGATCGGGCCGAGGGCCCCGTTGGGTTATGAATCCGGGCATGAGGCCCATTTGAACTATGATATCGGGTCTAAGTCCCAGTTGATTATAATATGGCTTGGGGCCCCTTTGACTGTAGTAATCGGGCTTGAGGCCCAATTAAGTGTGAAATCGAGCTTGAGGCCCTGTTATTGTGATATCGGGCTTGAGGCCCCGTTGATTGTGAAACTGGACTTGAGGTCCCATTGAAATTTGATATCGAGCTTGAGTCCCAGTTGTGATTTATAAAATGAGAATTCAGGTTTGAGACCCTATTGACTGTGGAGTTAGGCTGAGGATTATGAAATTGGATTTGAATCGGATTCAAGGAATCCTGTTAAGACGTTCGTGTACGAGACCCAATTGAGTTTTGAATGTAAAGAAAGTATTTTTGAAAATGTATATACCCTCCATATGATTTGATTGGTCTCCTCCAGACGTCAACCTGGAGAGTCACGATCCACTAACCGGAATGAGTATCCCCATAGGAAGCTCATTCCAGAAGTGGGAGTTATGATGTGGTCTCGGACCAGATTCTGGAGAGATACTCAGACTAGATCTGGTGATAGAGCCTCCCAGACGGAGAATTCCTGGGGATAGACTCGGAGTGAGACCCCGAGTAGTGTGCACTGACACGACCCATCCCAATCCCCCCGGGATTTACCATGGAACGTGACGTGCTCCCGTCTGACAAGAGGCGTCAGACAAGGGATAACCGATTGCCATTGCCCAAACGGGCTTCCAGAATGCGTAAGGATCGATGGAGGAGGTGTGCGATGCTCAAGTCTCTGCTGCAGTCGTATCCGGAATCAACCTGAAAGGCATTGAAAACAAAAGCTGTGAGTGGACAAAAATAAACAAGTCTGTTTAAAACATTTATAAAACATTTATGCCCCTCAGTAAAATCATATGCATGCGCCAAAAACCAATGATCACACATTTATTTAGAAATAACCATTAGGGCCTTAGCCCGGAAACCAAAGCATAGTTTCAATTTCCAAAAGTCAATCCAAGAGTTATTTCATAAATCCAGTAATATGAACCATAAGGCATATAATATAAACCACCCATAATTTTAGCCACTGCACTATACACTCCAATCCGACATCCTTGATGTCTGACGTCCCTGACGTCAATAAGGTCACAATCACAAGGCTACGCGTGCCACTCGGGTCTCAATTTCCGAGTTCAATCCCCGAACCCCGTTCGGGTACAGCATCCCCGATGCTTAGCGTCATAGACGCTGGACGTACTAGACGTCCGTGACCTCTCCGGGGTACCTCATCCGGAGGAGACAATATAATATGGAAGGATCTATACAGTGCAGTACCAAATACATTTTATTGATATCCACATGCAAAATATATATATACATAGATAAAATCCAATCAATCTTTAAGTTTCATCAGACGGGTCTCAAGCCCAATACCGTGAAACGTGCCATAACCGAAATATCATCAAAACCATTTATTGATTCCAGCATGTGAACATATATAAAATGTAAACCAAAAAACATTTATTCAATTCCATTTTAGGGTCCCCGACCCGCAATCACATGTAGAAATCAACTGGGCCCCTGGCCCGATTTCACAAGTTAACTGGGCCCCTGGCCCGATCCACATGTTAACTGGGCCCCTGGCCCGATTTCATAGTTCAACTGGGCCCCTGGCCCGATTTTACATTATTTAAGTTCGTAACCGTTTCATGAAATCATATCCAACCATATTTATGGAAATCGGTGCAAATCCAGAAAACCTCGGTTTACGTGCAAATACGTAATTCACCTCGAAATACGTGAAATCATTTAAATTCACCGATATCCAAAGTAAATTATTTAATCATAATTATAACAATCATAAAACAGTTATGCATGCATCGAATTTATGAAAGCAATGTCCACTCACAGACCGTTTAACCGAGCGCCTCGATACGCGTGCCATAGGCCTTCCCGGGCCACACCACTATCACCGGGACTCCCAATCCTGTCCAAATCACATTAGAGGATTACTAACCCCTTCATTAACATTCTATCAAAGTCCCGTAATTTTCCCGAATTTTTAAGTATTTTTAAACTGGATTTAAAACCTTCGGACATCCCGAACAATAACGAAACGGGATCCGATCGACACGAAACCAACGCTAAAATGTTCGTTACATTGTGTAGGACAAAAGTCATGTTGGAAGTTTCCCAAAATTACCTCACACGCGCCCCCACGCGCCGGTTGAACTCCCTGCGCGTGAAACCCACGCGCCGGGTACTGTTCACCGTCGTTCAACCCGAACGACTGGTAAACGGGTCGCCGTGACCCGCGGGCCAACCCGACTGGTTCTCCGTCGATACTGGATCATTTTGGACGGGGTTTTCACCTGCAAGACCGTCTGAGTTCAACCAACAGTTCTGTGGAATCAAAAACCAAAAGTAACGTCACGAATCATACCTCTGAACTCAAACCCGAAGCTCAGAATTTCCGATCGTCCTTCCTCCCGATTCCGGCCGCCTCGAGCCCCAAATCACGTCCACTAGATTCGTTTATGTTCATAGAACACCGTAGGATCAAATCCAACGTCCAATACCCATCCAAAACCCGATCACCATTTTTGGTTTCGAACCGGGTTACGGGCACCGCCGTCCCCGCCGTGCCCAGCTCACTTCGAGCTTCGAAAACCAGTCCCCTGTGTCTGTTTCTGACCCCAAGTCCCAAAGGAGTCGAGAAGGAGCTCAGAAACACAACGGATCGTCGATTTCCAAAAACCTGGGCATAACTTCCTCCTCGGGTTAACACGGCCGCCGTGGACCACCGCGGTCGCCGCCGACGTCCTGCGCCTCCCGCTGGTTCTCACAATCTCAGTGACCCACACATGTGCACAGAGGAGATGTGTGAAGGTTTTGGTGCACGGTTCGAATGGTTGTGCACTCGGGTAAGCAAATATAATATGGGGAGGGAAATGATGAAGAAAAATGGATGGTCCAGATTCAATCTCACCAATGAGATTAAAGGTCAAGATTAAAAGATGTAATAAGTGGGAATTCTTTATATTTTTTTATTCCAATAATTTAATCAAAACCCACCAATCCAGATCTGAGTTCATAATTAAAGGTTAGTGGTCCACGTGTCCCACTCAGAATCCCAGACCAATCAGAAAATGCCACGTGTCCCCGCCTCGTAATGCGTGCATAACGAACTCAAACTTCCGTGACCCATAACTTCGTCGTCGAATCTCCGATTTCGGCGTGCCGCCTGTCGTTGGATTCGCATCGACGAAACCTACGTAACGGTCCTTGGCCCTCGGCTATCAGACATCCTAGTCAAAAAGTCAACATTTGCCCCTATTTTGTCCAAATTACGCAAACGCCCCTGAACTTCCGCACATCATAACTTTTACCACGAACGTCGGAATCGAACGTGCCACCTGTCTATGAACTCGTGACGTCCCGAACTACGTCACGGTCATCGGTCAAAGTCCATTTGACCATCCGAAATAAAAGTCAACGTTTTGCCCATGCCTAGGGGCAAAACGGTCATTTTGCACAATTCGTCCGAAATCGCCCAACTAATCCCAGATTAGTAAATCATAATTAAATATTATTAAATCCCGATATTTGGGACGGGTCGTTACAACCTTCCCTCCTTAAAGAATTTCGTCCTCGAAATTACCAATAACCTTATTCCACAACCACCTCGTGGAAAACATTTCGACCTCACATCTGTGTACACCTGTACACCCACTTACTAGAACAACACTAGTGTCGTCTGTACCCAGACATCCCATCACAGTCATACGTCATAATAGCAACAACACTCGACCACCGCGAGTGGAAATGATCACCTGATCCGCGGTAAAATCGCATAACCATTTAGCTGACTCCTTCAGCTAAACGGTTCCCTTCCATTGCCAATAAATCCTTACATTTGCTCTCGTTGGGAGTCACCAAATCTCATTTGTCAGTCCACGCTGACACCACCAGTCAAACTGTCATCACAAAACTTACCACCCTGGTAAGGCTCCAACCATCTGTCCGTCGGTGACAACACCACGTACTACATCACTCTCGATGTAGCGCAAGATCAACCACATGATCACCATTCGCAGGGCAAGCCCAATCATGTGACACAAAATACTCTCAATGTCCATAATTGCCGACTCCGTCAGCGAACCAAAACGCTGGGAAAATCACGGTGTGATCAAATCACACAAGGCTACTCGTGGTTACTCAGACCACCAATTCACTCATCCTGAGTGTACGTATACCGTCAACTTACTCCATCAAGTGGTGTAACTGGAACACATTGAATACCAGCCCAGCAGTGACCACACATCTCGAAACTAGGGTTCCACTAGCCAACCATGGCTAAGAGCACCTGCTCGTACAATCACTGAACCCGACAAAATCACTCTGCACAGCGCACAGTATCCAATGTCCAGTCCACAACACAGCCAAATAAATGATATCGGAACCAAGCCGATTACCAACACGTTTAATCACTCACCACTGGTACATCCCATGTACCGTCACCAGGCACAACAAGCCTGCAAAGTACCAATCCTCGTACAACGTACCCTGTACGTACATCTATCCATGGACCAGACTACAACCACCTAGGTCATAGCCAAACACGTTCCAATAATGGAGTACAGTTGCCCAAACCATCATGAGACAAAACGAACTCCACCCATCATCTAGTTCCAATTCCGAATCCGAATCCGCAATTTCGTAAGAAATCCCGAACCCGAACCCAGAAATCATATTTTTAATCTATGTCCAAATCCGAATCCGAAATCATTATTCCGTAAGCTAGCATTGGAACAATCATTCCGCACCCAAATCCAGTAATCCATTTTCGAGCTTCGCAATCGAATCCTGAATCGTCACCCAGAAATTCGGTTCCAAAACCCCAAAATCTCGTTTACGTCCACCAAGACGTAACCTACCCGATCCTATCGGTTACCTGCTTAATACCCTCGATTGACTTCAGAGGGAAGCCAATCCCAATATCCACACGTCAAAGGTTGACAAAATCCGACCACATCGGAAACCTACTCAACCAAGTCAGAAACCATATGGACTCACTTCGAAAAGAAGTTCAGTCCCGTCATTTACGACTCACATATCAAGGTAAGAGTGATAAACTCTCCACCCATCTGGATCATCAAGATCGCGATCCAGATCCATCACTACGTCACCCGACAAGTAACATCACGATCCTAGATCGTCACCATGCCCAAAGTAGACAACATCACCAATCAGATCCACCTAGGATCCTCACATGCTCACATATCAAGCAAACCATCAGAAAGCTGATCGTAGGGTCTTACACCCTCAATTGTATCATTCGTCAATTTCCCTTGGTGGAAAGATGACCACGCATTTTACACCAAAACCAAAATCATACACAACTGCTTGTGTCCAATGACCCTAAGCCAAACATGGGTCCACCAACCAATACACGCTCAACGTACCGGTAACAACAATCATCATCTGCCTCGGCAGGAAATAAGAAGTCAACCCCAAAGACTTCGGAATACCAATCACCGGCGTGGAAACGAGCACTCCTCTCGTCTCCCAATCACAACTCTCCCCGAAACGGGAGTTCCAACCATGTTGGAAATAGACACGCTCCCAAATGAGATGTCATGTCCAACCACTGGACTGCCCACGTCCTTACCTCACTTGGACCACCACGTGTCCAAAATCATTTCATTACTCGGACCTTACGTCCGCCAATACTCATGTATGCACACGCCCGATTCCGAACGGATAATTCCTCAACTCTGCCTGGATGTGCATACCAAACTGCCTTCGCCTCACATCACAACCTAAACAGGTTCAATCCTCAGGTTCCAAGTGATTCACAATCACACCTCAATACCACGAATGGTTTCCCGACTTTTCCAATTCCAATAATTTCCTTGTACTTTCTGGGGATATAAGAAGTATACCATCATACCAATCTCGGAGTTGACAACAACTCCCCAAATCTACCAATTCTTATGACATAGGGAACATCGTCCCTAGATTCCTCAAGTTTCAATCATACCATTTTATCCGTTCATCACTTGTCATCATAAATATGTTGGGACTTATCCCAACCCGACACAACCTCCACTGGATCCCATCCAGTCCAAGAATCAACCACCACTGAGTCGCAGATACCAATCATCTGTTCATCATGACAGAGTCACACCCCAATTGGTGGCTCATCGTCATCACAATTACTGTCACCAGCACCAGCGCTCGTACTAGCACCAACGCACCATCATCAACACTAGTATCAGCACACAGGCATCCATACCAGGATTGGCATAAAGGTGTCACCATACCAACATCCATACATAGCACACGAACATCCACACTAGCCCACGAACACTCATGCTAGCACACTGTGTGCAAAGTTGTTACCCTGGATCTCCGTTCATTACGAACGACGATCCCGTAACAGCACTCGTACCCCACGACTATGGGTACCTCCAATTTGACCACTGGCACATCAGAATAATGGACGTTCCCTTGAACATCCCCTGATCCTCAAGTGTGAAAGCCACACAAAATACCCTCGATAGCTAGTCATCTCGACACAACTGTCGACCAACAGTCATCGTTGTCAAGATCCGTATCCACACATCACACTAGTATTCGATCCGACACGGGATTCCATATTTTCTCATAACCGTATCCGTAGATTGAAACCCATAAGACTCACTAGAGTCATCCACATGGTCATCCATGACCTCAGCCGCTCGTCGCAGCACAAGTTCTTATTTAAAGTTCACCTTCCGGTTCATCGATTATAATTTAGGGTTCCAAAATCACACCCTAGGGTTCCACCGAACCCAACTGCCTTCTGCAGTAAAATCCACAACCTGACCGACCCCGCGGTCCTGACATCGTATAGAGGTCCAATCCAATCCAATCGTCAACTCAACGTGGGTTCCACCACGAAGGTCATCGGCTAACTCCGATGCACCAACACCCAGTACACTAGCCAACACAACCAGGGTCCATAATTTAGACCATTACTCAACTGAGTTTCGTTATTTTTTCCAATACATTATTCAAATGGGGTTCCCTGAACCCGGCTGTGCTCAGCAGCACAACAATCCATCATCACGTGACCGAACCGACGGTCCCACATTACCAGTTAATCGTATACAACCCCACTTGGGTTGAATCGCGTCATTGCACGGCGTATCGGGCCAAACACACCCAATCCACCATACAAACCCAAAACTATCTATTAGGTTGACAACGGAACTGCAGCCCAAAGAGACATCACACCCACGACCTTCGCGCACAAAAGAGCAAAACCTGCTCTGATACCACTTGACACGACCCATCCCAATCCCCCCGGGATTACCATGGAACGTGACGTGCTCCCGTCTGACAAGAGGCGTCAGATAAGGGATAACCGATTGCCATTGCCCAAACGGGCTTCCAGAGTGCGTAAGGATCGATGGAGGAGGTGTGCGATGCTCAAGTCTCTGCTGCAGTCGTATCCGGAATCAACCTGAAAGGCATTGAAAACAAAAGCTGTGAGTGGACAAAAATAAACAAGTCTGTTTAAAACATTTATAAAACATTTATGCCCCTCAGTAAAATCATATGCATGCGCCAAAAACCAATGATCACACATTTATTTAGAAATAACCATTAGGGCCTTAGCCCGGAAACCAAAGCATAGTTTCAATTTCCAAAAGTCAATCCAAGAGTTATTTCATAAATCCAGTAATATGAACCATAAGGCATATAATATAAACCACCCATAATTTTAGCCACTGCACTATACACTCCAATCCGATATCCCTGATGTCTGACGTCCCTGACGTCAATAAGGTCACAATCACAAGGCTACGCGTGCCACTCGGGTCTCAATTTCCGAGTTCAATCCCCGAACCCCGTTCGGGTACAGCATCCCCGATGCTTAGCGTCATAGACGCTGGACGTACTAGACGTCTGTGACCTCTCCGGGGTACCTCATCCGGAGGAGACAATATAATATGGAAGGATCTATACAGTGCAGTACCAAATACATTTTATTGATATCCACATGCAAAATATATATATACATAGATAAAATCCAATCAATCTTTAAGTTTCATCAGACGGGTCTCAAGCCCAATACCGTGAAACGTGCCATAACTGAAATATCATCAAAACCATTTATTGATTCCAGCATGTGAACATATATAAAATGTAAACCAGAAAACATTTATTCAATTCCATTTTAGGGTCCCCGACCCGCAATCACTTGTAGAAATCAACTGGGCCCCTGACCCGATTTCACAAGTTAACTGGGCCCCTGGCCCGATCCACATGTTAATTGGGCCCCTGGCCCGATTTCATAGTTCAACTGGGCCCCTGGCCTGATTTTACATTATTTAAGTTCGTAACCGTTTCATGAAATCATATCCAACCATATTTATGGAAATCGGTGCAAATCCAGAAAACCTCGGTTTACGTGCAAATACGTAATTCACCTCGAAATACGTGAAATCATTTAAATTCACCGATATCCAAAGTAAATCATTTAATCATAATTATAACAATCATAAAACAGTTATGCATGCATCGAATTTATGAAAGCAATGTCCACTCACAGACCGTTTAACCGAGCGCCTCGATACGCGTGCCATAGGCCTTCCCGGGCCACACCACTATCACCGGGACTCCCAATCCTGTCCAAATCATATTAGAGGATTACTAACCCCTTCATTAACATTCTATCAAAGTCCCATAATTTTCCCGAATTTTTAAGTATTTTTAAACTGGATTTAAAACCTTCGGACATCCCGAACAATAACGAAACGGGGTCCGATCGACACGAAACCAACGCTAAAATGTTCGTTACATTGTGTAGGACAAAAGTCATGTTGGAAGTTTCCCAAAATTACCTCACACGCGCCCCCACGCATTGGTTGAACTCCCTGCGCGTGAAACCCACGCGTCGGGTACTGTTCACCGTCGTTCAACCCGAACGACTGGTAAACGGGTCGCCGTGACCCGCGGGCCAACCCGACTGGTTTCTCCGTCGATACTGGATCATTTTGGACGGGGTTTTCACCTGCAAGACCGTCTGAGTTCAACCAACAGTTCTGTGGAATCAAAAACCAAAAGTAACGTCACGAATCATACCTCTGAACTCAACCCGAAGCTCAGAATTTCCGATCGTCCTTCCTCCCGATTCCGGCCGCCTCGAGCCCCAAATTCACGTCCACAAGATTCGTTTATGTTCATAGAACACCGTAGGATCAAATTCAACGTCCAATACCCATCCAAAACCCGATCACCATTTTTGGTTTCGAACCGGGTTACGGGCACCGCCGTCCCCCGCCGTGCCCAGCTCACTTCGAGCTTCGAAAACCAGTCCCCTGTGTCTGTTCTCTGACCCCAAGTCCCAAAGGAGTCGAGAAGGAGCTCAGAAACACAATGGATCGTCGATTTCCAAAAACCTGGGCATAACTTCCTCCTCGGGTTAACACGGCCGCTGTGGACCACCGCGGTCGCCGCCGACGTCCTGCCGCCTCCCGCTGGTTCTCACAATCTCAGTGACCCACACATGTGCACAGAGGAGATGTGTGAAGGTTTTGGTGCACGGTTCGAATGGTTGTGCACTCGGGTAAGCAAATATAATATGGGGAGGGAAATGATGAAGAAAAATGGATGGTCCAGATTCAATCTCACCAATGAGATTAAAGGTCCAGATTAAAAGATGCAATAAGTGGGAATTCTTTATATTTTTTTATTCCAATAATTTAATCAAAACCCACCAATCCAGATCTGAGTTCATAATTAAAGGTTAGTGGTCCACGTGTCCCACTCAGAATCCCAGACCAATCAGAAAATGCCACGTGTCCCCGCCTCGTAATGCGTGCATAACGAACCCAAACTTCCGTGACCCATAACTTCGTCGTCGAATCTCCGATTTCGGCGTGCCGCCTGTCGTTGGATTCGCATCGACGAAACCTACGTAACGGTCCTTGGCCCTCGGCCATCGGACATCCTGGTCAAAAAGTCAACATTTGCCCCTATTTTGTCCAAATTACGCAAACGCCCCTGAACTTCCGCACATCATAACTTTTATCACGAACGTCGGAATCGAACGTGCCACCTGTCTATGAACTCGTGACGTCCCGAACTACGTCACGGTCATCGGTCAAAGTCCATTTGACCATCCGAAATAAAAGTCAACATTTTGCCCACGCCTAGGGCAAAACGGTCATTTTGCACAATTCGTCCGAAATCGCCCAACTAATCCTAGATTAGTAAATCATAATTAAATATTATTAAATCCCGATATTCGGGACGGGTCGTTACATGCACACTTATGTAGAGATGAATCGTGACATATATCGGGGATGTGTTCCCTAGTGGATGTGTGCCCCGAGTTGGCATCTCATCTGAGATGCCGATGATGGGTTATATGTATGTAGATACTTTGGGAAGTGGTTGGGGCAGAGACCCCTTGTTCTGTGCTTTGTTATTTCACTGAGAATGGTTTTGGGCTGAGTTCCCAGGCACTTGCTTTACGGTTTAGGGCTAAGGTCCAAATGTTTTGTAAATGTTTTGGTAAACAGTTTTCGAATGCATGCATGTTTTTAGTGAAGGGCATAAATGTCGTTTTTGTGAAATGTTTTTATTAAATTATTTGCTTTGTCCACTCACGACTTTTAAATGTTTTGAATGTCCTTCAGGTTCATCGCCGATACGGGCTGTAGTAGAGATCGAGACATCACACTCCTCCTCCGGATCCTAGCGCTCTCTGGTAGCCCCAGTTGGGTTAAGGACGGAATTATCCCTGGTCTGACACATCGTGTCAGACAGGAGCATGCACGTCCCACGTTAATCCCGGAGGATTTGGGACTGGTCCTGTCAGGTAGCGACAACAGATCTGGATGTGGCTATGGTTGCTATCCTATGATGATGGGTGGTGTTCGGTTTTGATGATTTGGCTTTTGTTATTTGGGCCTATTTATCTCATTATTGTGGGTTATGTATTTATTTCCATTTGATTGTGTCTTTTTGTTTATTTTTTACTAAATATATATACATTTGTATATATTTGGACTCTTTTGAGTGTAATTCTCTTACCATTTGGTTAATGAATGGCTACATATTGATTAAAAAAAGTGCAACGGTGTATTTGATTATGGTCGAATATATGTACTCAATGAGTGAATGTCCAAGCGATTCAATTCAAATGTAACTAGCTCTAATTAGCAGCTTAAATCAAATTCATTGATTTTATCACTTCGAAGTTAGATCAGATTGGATTGAAATGAATTTGCATACTCATTAGGGATGGCTTTATGGGTAGAGATACTCATGCTCGTGCCTTATTGTTATGTCCTGCATAATTCTCCAAAT